>CM061258.1:82652500-83902500 GCA_030848825.1 Tadarida brasiliensis | reverse complement strand
ATACAAACAGCCAATAGCTATATAGAAAAGGTGATCAGCATCGCTAATCATCAGTGAAAGGCAAATCAAAACCACTATAACATATCACCTCACACATGTTAGAATGTCTATTATCAAAAACACAAAAAAGATCACAAGTGTCGGCTAGGATGTGAAGAAAAGAGAACTCTTGTACACTGTTGGTGGGAATGAAAATTGATACAGCCATTGTGGAAAACAGTATGGGAATTCCTTTAAAAATTAGTAATAGAACTACCATATGATCCATTAATCCTTCTTTGGCTATATCATTGAAGAAAACAAAATTAGTACGTTGGAGAGATATTTGCACTCCTGTGCTCACTGCAGCATCATTCACAATAGCCAAGACATGAGAAAAACCTAAGTGTCATGATGAATGAATGGATAAAAAAGACTAAAATGCAATGATTTTTCAACAGGTGTTCTGTGGCACACTGGTGTGCAGCAATATTACGAATATTATTCAGTCATAAGAAATAAGGAAATCTTGCCATGTGAAAACATGGATGAATTTACAGGACATCTTGCTAAATGAAATATGCAAGACAGAAAAAGACAAAGGTTATATGACCTCACATATATGTGGAATATAAAAAAAGTTGACTTGATAAAAGCAGATGGTATAACAGTGACTATCAGGGGCTTTAAGAATGGAGGAAATGTATATATGTTGATCGAAGGGTACAAATCTGCAGTTATAAAGGCTAAGTCTAGAGATGTACAGGCATGATTACTATATTTACTAATACTATATTGAACACTGGAAATATTCTAAGAGAGTAGCTATCAGGTACACTCATCACACAGAGAAAAATGGTAACTATGTGAGGAAATGATGTGTTAATTAGCTCTACTGTGGTAATAATTTAATTATATATACATTTAATTATATACATATATTTAATTATATATACATATATATGTGATTTAATTATATATGTGTATATATATAAAATTAATGCACTGTGCTTGGAAATTTTAAATGTAGTTGCCCCAAATCCTTAATACACCCTACTGAAAAAAAGAAAAGAGCAAGTAAATGATAAATCTGCGCTTAAAGACTTGCCATAAGCTAGCAAAATTGCTTTCAGATACAAAAAATGTTTTATGCCATAGATTTTTAAATAAATGTAAATTTTATAAGCATCAAATACTGGAATGATGAAAGAGGGGATTCTGAGAGGAAAGAGTGATTTTGTATTTAGAGACAGCTTAGTATTACCCGCAATATGTGGGAAGAAAAAATTAAACAATGAAAAAGTATGAAAGCAAAAGTTACAAATGCAAATAAACGTGTCAAAGTCTCAGGAAAACAACCCTATAAAATTACTACTCAAAATGTAAAATAAGAGAAAGATTATTTGTTCATATTTCCAAATGCTACTTTCCTAGTCATGGAGGGCTATTGATAACTTCTCTATTCTCCTACCTATTTATAAGTCTTTTGATCAAACTGGAATATTTATTTTAGTTACTTGAGTTGATACTGTTATATAGTAGCTAAGAAATAGAAAATAAGGTTGGACTATACAGAGCACATTATTTAATAATGATCTTGGTTAAAAGAACTGTGTAAAATTACTCAAATTTCAGAATTAACTTTTGGTATAGCATGAAATGGCACATATAACTGATCAAAAAGGTACAGTATATTTGAGGTGTGTAATTTCTGCATATAGATCTCTACAAGTCTACGATTCTTTGTTCGGTCTGATAAAGATCACAGGAGTTTGGGGTATCAGAGAAAATACTTTTACAAATGTTATTCTGTTCCCTATTCTTATAAAAGATATGTCAATAGAGTTGATAGTGCAGAATTAATTAGAGATACAGAATCAAGGTGATGGATGCTTTATACCTGTATTTGTGAATGTTACGTGAAAGTACAATTATTCTCATAATTTGTTAAGATATTTTATTCTCCTTTTTTACTTTTGGAGTACTTTATGATTCATTTTAAGTGTTCACAAAAAGGGCCATTGTAACAGAAGATACTATCTTAAAAAAAAGAAGCAAACAATATAAGTTGAGTCAGCTCTGTGTTCTGAATACATACTGGCAAAGAGGAAACATTGCCTGGTTCCCGGGCACTGCCCCAGCACATTTTCAACACCAGTCCTTCAAGTGGAGTGGTTTTATTATTATTATTTGCTCTTTACTTTTGTAGTTTATCATATTACTTTTCTTTATGTAGATGCTCCTACACTCATCTTAAAAATACTAATATCCTGAAACTAAACGGGGAAAAATATGGAAGAGAAAATCCGGGTCGCAGATTGGGGAAGGGGAACCAAGACCATGTGTGCCCCAATTTGTGGCTTACGCAGTCCTCAGTTTATATCTGTAACTTGGGCTCTTGTTCCCTCCAATTCATCCTCTGTGCCACTATCATTCTGTTGTTTTTAAAGCTGCTCTATACTGAGAGGCATCTTGCTTAGTAATTATCTTCCAGTGATTATCCAAATAAATAAAATCATAATAAGTTGGAGAATAATCCTTTTAAGATTTTATGCAATAGTTAGAAGGAAGAAAAAGAAGGAGGAGAGAATTAAGTAGAGAGAAAGGAAAATGATAGGAAGATTTAAAAAAGCTATTTATTAAGTTGTCTACTCGGAAACTTGACCAGAGTTGGTGTAATGTATGCAGTGTATTGTATGGTACTATCAGGCCATTGACAAGTGTTTTCAAAAGAAAACTAGTCATTTCAAAAATATTTCATTATACTTGAAAATTCTCACAATATAATTCGCACACACAATGTGATTTCAGATTTGCAAACAGATAAAAATAGCATGCTATTATGAAGTGATACTTATTAATGTCAACATTGGCTATTTATTTCTGATGTGACTATGAACGATTTTCATATTACTACTCATATTACTTATATTTTATACAAGTTTATGCAATTAACTTGTATATTAGTTATTTTCACAATAAAAATCAAATACAAATATGACTTTTTAAAATCTGACACTCTTCCCTATATCTACACTTATCTCCCACTCTCTTCAGATCTCTATCCTCTCTACGTCATAATTCAGACTGAAATTTATCTGGCAACACACCATGATTATCCATTTACCTACATCTTTGAAGAAGTGAAATACATAGAATTCCCTTTTTCTTTACAAATATTACCCACTTGTTTTTCCATCCTTCTTTATGATGACTTCATTGAATACTACAGCCTGTCTTAATTTCTCTACCCTCCATTATCTGCCAATATTGATATTAGACTCCATAAAATTTCTAAATTCTTTCCCATTACTTTAAACCAAGAAAGAGGTTGGAATATTTCAGTTTTCCTCTAGTACTAGAAAACTGCGTGAACACCTAGTAGTTATTAAATATTTCATTAATTTTCTACTTCACGTTCCTTCTTCTCTCTTGAGAATTGGATGATCTGTGTCACCAATACATTCAATGATTTACATATATGCCTAGCCCATGGACACAGACAACAGGGTGGTGAGGGCCAGAGGGAGAGGAGGGTGGGGTCTGGGTGGAGGTGGATAAAGGAGAGGAAAATGGGGGAATCTGTAATGTCAACAATAAAAATAAAATATTAAAAAATTAATAAATACCAATAACCAATCGAAGGGCTTAGAGCCTAATTATTTAAAAAAAACCACTGCCATCCTGTGTTTTCTTCAGTCTTCATGTACCCTTTTGTGCAAGTAATTTTCTCTTACAATCAGGCACAAGTAGTACTGTAAAACCTACATCTTAAATGGATCACTGCTGCAGTCATATAATACCCTAGGCAAATTTGTCCTTTTGGATATTAAAAAAAGTAAGCTTTATATTTATAAATTCCATCAAAGTCTATATTTTTCAAGCCACTTGTTATTGATTAGCCTATCAGGTGACTGCGTCATATATTTGAACACCACTCTTTTGTCTTACCTACTCAGAGGTAAATCTGCCAGTCTAAGTGCTTCACTTGTAGCTCTGTCTTCAAAATAGACTCATAGAGATGTACGAAAGGATTTAGTTTATCTATATGCAAATATACATGGCCCATCTTCCTAGTTTATTGCAATAAAGAAATCAATTGAGATGATACGGTGATTTTACTCATTCAAAACTTGAGTTTATAAGAAATAGGCATTGATTTTTATATAAAAAATCTTAATACCTTTTTGAAACTGAGTCTAATGAAGATTTATAATACCCAGGGTGAACTAGCTGTCAAATTTATGCATAAAGAATAACATATAAATACATTATGTCACTCTATAACCAAATATGTTATTTTTATCAAGATAACTGCATTTACTATTAAAGATATTTATTTTATCTTTAATAGTTTTGTCCTTGCTGTGGCACTAAACATCACAAAATATTAATTCAGAATAAACTGACAAATAGCGGTTATAAATGTATTCGATGACCACTGTGTTGTGTTCTGTTTGAAAGAGAGAGTAATGTAGGAATGAGTCCGCTACTGAACTGAATAGTCTCAACAATTATAGGTGGTCTCTCTTGTAGTAATAACTTAGTTATTCATTTTCCAACTTCTATATAAAGAGTTGCTACTTAGAAGATGCTGTCCATCCAAGGACTGAATTCTCCTGTCCTACCTCATTCCCATCTCCTTTGAATGTAGGCAGTTCTCACGAAAAGCATGAGAGTAGAAGTAAAGGGTAGCACTAAAGAATGCTTTCAGTCTGGCCACTGTGGCTCAGTGGTTGAGCGTCGACCCATGCACCAAGAGGTCGCCAGTTTAATTCCCAGTCAGGGCACATGCCCAGGCTGTGGGCTGAATCCCCAGTGGCGGGCATGCAGGAGGCAGCCAATCAATGTTCTCTCTCATCGATGTTTCTCTCTCTCCCTCTCCCTTCCTCTCTCTCTAAAATCAATAAAGGGAAAAAAAATTAAAAAAAAAAAAGAATGCTTTCAGTTAAAAGGAAGTCCTAATGAATGATAAAAGTGTATGGTGCAAGGATACTGGATCCCTAGTTCACCATGTGGAGAAAAACTGCCTACTGATCAAGGAAAACCATGTTGGACTACTACAAGAGTAAACTATAATCCTCTATTGTATAAATCAAATGAAATATTAGGTTTCATT
Source organism: Tadarida brasiliensis (assembly GCA_030848825.1). Taxonomy (NCBI): domain Eukaryota; kingdom Metazoa; phylum Chordata; class Mammalia; order Chiroptera; family Molossidae; genus Tadarida; species Tadarida brasiliensis. Next base: position 83,897,402 of record CM061258.1, on the reverse strand, counting down.
TTATGTAGCAGCTTGCTATCAAAAATGACATACATACTTACACCATTTCAGTTTCTATCAAGTTCAATAAAGCACAAAAATTGATTTAAAATATTTTGAAAAGTTATTGAATAAATTCCTGCAAAGAGTACTGATAAGCTGAGATAAGAATTATGTTCACCTTAAATTAACAACTAAATAAGGACACATTTAGGAATTCAAATAATCAGCAAGCAGTGTAATTAATATCATTTCAATGTTACATAACATTATTCTGGAAATACAGATAATTTAGTAAAAGGAAATTCGAATTATAATATTCAATAACTATTAGGAAACAGATATATTTTATCTTGGTGATACAATGAATAACAACGAAAAATGATTAAATACAAATATAGTAGGTTGTATTGAATGTTCAGTAAATTGACCATAAGTAACACATATTCAAAAGATAATAGTATTAATATTCAAGCAATAATAAAATAATATTGTTTTATGGAAGATTATTAATATAGACAACCTATGTAAAAAAAAATAATAAAATTACACAATATTTTGAAAAGTGTCCTGAAAGTCACAAGCTCACATTGGAGACACAAGATTTGAGACAAATGAATAAAAATGTTCAGTATGTAGGGGATAATGTATCTGTTTGCTGTGTTTTAGACTATTTTGTTAATTTAATTTATGAGTTAATACTATTCATTGCATAAATAAAAAAATTATATATAAATTATAAATTATGAGATATTATAATATACTTTTGAAATAAATATTTGAATCTATTTGTATGTAAGATATAGATTTATTTTTATGTCAGGAAACTGTCAAATTTTAGTATCAGCATTAAATGTCCTTCATAAAATAATGTACTTAATTATATATAATTTAAAATAATATAATAAAATATTTAAAATTGGAAATAATTCACTAATTTATATGTGTCTGTATGTTTTCTGAGATCACTTTTCTTTCTTTCTTTTTTCCCTTACATAATTTGCTATTGACAAGTTAGAACTGAGAAACTTTTTTCATTCACATATTGAAAATAGTTCGCAATCTATATGATTTGTATAAGTATAAATTATTTATATTGTACTTATGGTTATTTCTTTTTATAATTAGTGATTTGTTCTGATAGTAGGTCATTTGAGTCATGATAACTTCAAAACTGTGATGGCTATTGTATCCTAATTAGGCATATTAATTATTTTTCTCAAATTTTATTTTTCTGATATTTTTATTACCAGTAATTTTATTACTTTTCCATTTGATATTGCATGAAATGTTAATTCCTTTTTGATAAACTATTGTAACACTTTGTTTGAGATGAATCTTATTTTCATCAGTAACTTATTGAAGTTAATTTTTAATGATTATTTCAAGGTGTGCAATTCAGTGGCATTTAGTATATTCAAAATGTCTCTCATTTCAAAACTTTTCATCACAATTTTGCATAAATCAGTACTTTGTTCCTTGTTATGGCTGAATAACATGCCATGTCTAAATATCACAAATGCATGCTATAATTTGTTTATCCAGTCATCAGTTGATGAACATTGTTTCCACCTTTTGGCTATTGTGAATAATACTGCCATAAACATTCCTGTACAAGTCTGAGTGGATATTTTTTTCATTTCTTTTTTTTTTTTTTTTTTTTATCCTCCCCTGAGGACATTTTTTCATTTTTTTTGTTCAGACAGAGCAGGAGGGAGAGAGAGGAAGAGAGAGAGAGAGAGAAACATGGACGTGAAAGGGCCACATCGAGTGGCTGCCACCCGCACGACCAACCAGGGCCGGGGACAAACTGCAACCGAGGTACGTGCCCTTAGCGGGAACCGAACCGGGGTCTCTCTGGACCGCAGGCCGACGCTCTAACCGCTGAGCCAAACCGGCCAGGGCTTCATTTCTTTTGGGTATAAAACTTGGAGTGGAATTGCTGTCATGTTATTTCTACCCTTAACTTTTTAAGAAACCACCAAAATGTTTTTCACAGTGGTGCTCCATTTTACATTCCCACCAGCAATATACTGGGATTGCTCTTTCCTGACATCTTTGCCAATGCTTGTTATTTTTGTTTTTTGATTAAAGCCAGCCCAGAGGTTGTTAGTGTTAGATAATTCTGGTTTTGATTTGCATTTCTGTAATGACCAATGATCTGAAACACATATGCATGTGCTTGTTGGCAATTTGTGTATCTTCTTGGAGAAATATCTGTTCAAGAACTTTGCACAGTTTTTAATAAGGTTGTCTTTTTGTTGGTAACTTGTAAGAGTTTTTTTTATATATCATATTAAGGTAGGTCCTTCTATTCCCAGTTGATTTTTTAAAAATAATAAGAGTGTTGATTTCTGCCATATCCTTTTTCTCCATCTGTTGAGATTAGCATATGCGTTTTTACTTCATTCTATTAATGTGGTGTATTCCATATTTCTTCAGGATGCATCATTCTCTTAATGTACTGTGGAATTTGATTTGCTATTATTATGTTGAGGACTGTTGCATCTGTATTAATAAAGAATGTTGATTGTAGTTTATTTTCTTGTGGTATCATATGTATCAGCATAATTCTGGCCTTGTAAAATGTGTTAGGGGTGTCCCCTCCTCTGCTTTCTTTTTTTTTAAATTTGAATAAAATTTGTGTTAATTCTTCTTTATATGTTGGTGTAATTCACCATGCAGTGAGCCATATTGTCTTTGACATTTCTTTGTTGGAAATTTTTATTACTTAATCACTTTACTTGTTATAAATGTGTTTAGATTTTCTATTTGAGTCACATGTGGTAACTTGTGTGTTTCTAGATATTTTTCTATTTCATCTGGACTATCTGATTATTTTGAGATACAATTTGTCATAGTATTCTCTTATAATCCTTATAGGTTTTGTAATGTCAGTAGTAATGCCCCTGAATTCATTTCTGACTTAATTGTTATGTATACTCTATTTTTTCGTTAGTCTAGCTAAGGGCTTATCAATTTTATCTTTTCAAAGAACCAATATATAGTTTCATTAATTTTTTCTATTGTTTTCTATTCTCTGTTTTGTTTATCTCCTTCTTTCTGCTTGCTTTGGGTTTAGTTTGCTATTCTTTGTCTAGTTCCTTAAGGTATAAAAAGAGGTTATTGATTTGAGATATTTACTCTTTTTTAATGTAGCCATTTACAGCTATAAATTTTTCTCTGAGCACTGCTTTTGTTACATTGTATAAGTTTTTGTATGTTATGATTTTGTTGTTCATCTCAAATTTTTTTTGTACTTTCTAATTCTTATAGTATTTTTTTCTTCAACCTATTTTTTAAGACTATATTGTTTAGTTTCACATATTTTCCAGTTTTCTTTCTGCTGTTGATTTCTACTTTCATCCATTGTGATCATAAAACATACTTCATATAATTTTAATTTTAAAAAAATATATTGAGACTTGTTTTATGGCCTCACTTATGGTTCATCTTGGAAAATGTTACATGTACATTTTAGATGACTATATGTCTTTCTATTGTTGTGTGGAATGTTTGTATGTCTGTTATTTACAGGTAGTTAATAGTGTCAATCAAATCTCCTATTCCTTTGATGTTTGTCTAGATGTTCTATCCACTATTGAAAGTGCAGTATTAAAATGTACAATTATTATTGTAAAATGGTCCATTTCTCCCTTCAGTTCTGACAATGGTTATTTCAGTGTGTATAAGGTTTTATTGGAACACAGCCACTCTCATTTAATATATAGTCTATGGCTGCTTTTGTACTACAACAAATGACTTGAGTAGTTGAAACAGGGACCATATGGCCCTCTAAATTTAAAATATTCACCGTCTGGGCCTTTACTGAACAAGTTTACTGAAAAAGAATGTCAGAACTGCAACAAAGACAAAAATCAAGAAAAGATTTTTTTCGTATAATTGCTGTTTTTGACATATATTTGGAGTTGATCATGAAAAAGTCCAGATATTTAACATAACAAACTGCTCTTTGGGTTTATGGGAGATCATTTCAAGTGCAAATATATAAAGTCATGTTACCTGGTCATGCTATCATCAATGAGAGAAAGGTGGTAAAAAAAAAAAAAAAAGAAAAAAAGGAGAACTATTATGACCAAGTAGAATCAGTTCCATGATTACATAAACAAATAAAAATGGAGAAATCTGAATTTGTGAGTAATATTTTAACAAATTAAAGTAGTATAAAAGACTTTTAAAGATACAAAATTATCAAATCTAAACACTCTTTCATGACAATATATATTAATACACTAAAAACACAAGATAATTTCCTTAAACAGATGATGGTTATTTTCTAAAATCTATCCAAGCATAATATTTAACAATGAAACAGTTTTTTAAAAATTAACAAGACAGAAATCTAATTTACTGATACTTCAGTTCAATATTTATAAAAACCATGGATAGTAAACTACAAAATATCTAAAAGTTGAAAGAAACAGATACCAAATTTTTATTGTTCAGTTGTCAAATAACTAAATAAACCAAAAATTCCCAAAATTTCAAGGAAACCAAAGAATGATTTCTACACACAACTCAATAACATTATATATACTAGAAACATAAAGTAACAAAGATATAAAATCCCATCTAAAAAGCAATATAAATTAAAAGATATCTAGGATACATGTGTATACAATGTTTATTGAGAAAATGATAACAGCTTTCATTAAACACAATAAAGACATCAAAAAATGGGGACATACACCATATTCAAACACGGCAATTTGTAAATAATAGGGACATATACATTAATCTTAGATTAGTGCTTGGATTATGTGCAAGCCCTATGAAACATCATGGCTTTAATGAAATTTGGTTTGGCAGAACAAACTGCGTTCATAGAATGACCACAGCAGACACATCCTGGGAATGGACAAGTATGCAGAAATGAGACAGAAGCCATTTACATGCCACAGAGGAAGGCTCCCTTTGGCTAATGAAAGAATGATAAGACATAATTTTGTAAACAACCCAAGTTTCTCTGATATGAGAGATTTTTTCCCCTAACTGATAAAATTCATGTTAAACTATACTTTGACACATTTTCAGTTTAAATAATATCAAAGACAAGTGGTATGACTGGTATGACTTTTGTTTGGGGAAATTCAAAGTATGGGTACATGACATGATTGCTTATTTATTCTGAAAATGCCTCTCCCACACTCCCAAAGAATAGTAGACTAATTCCTACATTTTTGTAAGTTGAATTTCAGATTCCTAGAAAATTATAAATCCAAAATTGGTTTAGGTAATATTTCTATTTTTAAAGAACCAAACAGTAGACCAGGTGAAGAAGACAAATATTGTTAAGAGGTTTTGCCAGTGAAATTTGCAGACTTATAAACATGAGCTTATTGGGTATGATTCCATCTTCTCCTAATTTTTTATCTCACATTTCCTGTGACAATGTCTTTCATGATTATAATTAGGCCCCAGAATCCTCCTTTCCCTTTCCTTTGTTTTCAACCAGAGGTGTCACTATGCTGACAATTACATAGATAACCAATTCTTATTTTATCCTCACTTGAGGAAATATTTATTGATTTTAGAGACAGTGGAAAGGAGAGAAAGAAGAGAGAGAGAGAGAGAGAGAGAGAGAGAGAGAGAGAGAGAGAGAGAGAGAGAGAGAGAGAGAGAGAGAGATAACCAGGGATTGAACCTGCAATTTAGGTATGTGCCCTGACCAGAAATTAAACGTGAAAACTTTTGGTGTACGGGATGATGCTCCAACCAACTGAGCCACCTGGTTAGAGCTATATGTGCTTCTCTTTCAAGAGTTTCTTATCTTTCTCAGCACAGGGAGGAGAGGGAAGATAAAAACATATTTTCTACACAATTTATAATATATTCAAAGAGATGTGTAAAAATAGGATTTGTCCTTAAGTATTATTCTTTTGCCCACGCTTTCTTTCATTGCAAAATACAATAAAATTTCGTATTTAAAAGAAACATAAGCAAGAGAAAAATCAATGTGGGGGTCTTTAGGGGAATAATACTTTTATATCTAGGTTTAGTATATTCTTTAATTATGTTTACTCAGGGAACAGAAGCACATAATGATTGGCATCATTTTCATACCAAAAACTAGTATTGAACATTTCAGTTATAAGCAATCACTACAAGGATGAATTGAAATATTTAAACTTATAATGGAATGAAGCAAATTTGTAACATCTGAATAAAATCATTTTTACAATATAAAATTTAGGAAGAAAATTACTTATAATTTGAACTATAGATAAAAGTAGGTATTTTGAGTGATAAGATAATCATAGCTAATTGTTTGAATATGATTTTATCTTTGATTATACTTCTTATCTGTGTCAACAAGAAAAGCAAGAATACAATTCTCTAAACCATCACCTTGTGACTTCTCTAACATATACTTTAGATCAGATATTTTTCTCAGTATTATGTAAGCCAACCTCCGTCTTTCTTCTTACCTATTCTCATTTCAGCTTCTTAAAGTGCTAATTACTTGGAATGAAATAAAATAAATAATCTCTTCTTTTTTCCTTTCAGAGTTTCATCAGATAAAGAGATTTCTGAGTCCCATTGATGTTTTTTTTTTTAATGATTTGTAAGTTTAATTTTCAACAGCATAAAATATCATAAATCAACATAAATTAAGTTAATCCATGTTTTATTCAACCATTTTAACATTCCTGTAACATTGAATAACTAGTTTAATAAGAATATTCATTTTTCATATGTTGCTTTCTGTCCTCAAGAAACAAATAACAAAATATTTATATCCTTTTACTTTAATATGTCAGAAATCTAAGCATGCCCATGAAGATAACATAAACATATGTTTTTTTGAACATAAAGAGAAAACACCGCTACCTACATTGCAAAGGAAAAGGCAGTGAAAAAGCATAGTCCATACGTGGAAAATTCTCACTAATTGCATCATCAAGGAGAAAGTCTTTTCTTAAGCAGCCTACTGTACTCTCATCCTTCTGAAACAAAATTGAATAAACCATCTCAAAGAAAGAAACAATTTAGATCATATTCACTGTCAGTATTTAACTGCAAGATAATAAGATTTTAAAGACTGTCTCCCAGCTATGGGAACTATGGCTTCAGTGGTAAAAATCATTCCTACTCCTCTCCTCCGCACATTATGAGATCCCCTCTCAATCCAGCCATTCAGAGGGTGTAACACTAAACACCATGCCTGACAACGAGAAGAGAGATATTCTGAAGATTTGTTTTTTTATATTGACAACTCATACGGGGAGAGGGAACACTGTTTTTCAGAAAGAAAACTTCAAACTTCATCAGATTCTCTAGGCAATTATTTGTAGCAGGGAATATATACTTTCCGGGAATAAGCTCATTAGAAGATTTGCTGGATATTACATATTTAACAACTGGATGTATAAGTCTAAATTCAGAAAAAGCAATTTATGAGTGCTTGTATTTACATGCAGGTGGTAGAAGGGGTTAAAGAGGTGGCAATAGGGTACTTTGATCAAAACACGCAATTCTGTCACTATTTGGTCTCTATTGCCCACCCTCAAACTGCACCAGAAATGGAAAAGCCAATCTTCATGTTTACATAGAACCACAAGGGGCCCCAGATAGCCAAAACAATACTGAAAGAAGAAAAACATTGGAGGACTCTCAGGCTTGATATCAAGACTTACTATGAAACTGAAGTCATCAAAACAGTGCTGTACTAGTGGTATTATAAATATACACCTATAGACCAGTAGCATAGAATTGACAGTCTAGAAATAAACCCAAACATATGTAGTCAACAGTCTTAAATTTCATACAATTTTCACATGTGATGAAATAGTCTTCTTCTTTTAAACTATTTACAAATGCAAATATTCTTAACCTAAAGGCTGTACAAAAATGGGTGATGGGGCTATAGTTTACCCATTCCAAAAGGTAGTTCCTTTATTTGAATACACTTCATTATCTGATTTGATGATCTTCAAAAACATGATTCAGGGTTGTTTTTGTTTTGTTTTGTATTTCTATATCAAAGAGTTGATTCATCCTAATGATTATGAAGTTATATCATGCAGAAATTACTGTTCTACCTGTAAATTACTTATTAACTCCAATGTGTTTTCTTTCTCTGTGTTTTTCTTGCCACTTTATTACTCTACCTTCTCTATCACTCACTCAGTATTGCAAGTTATAATTCTATAGATCTTATATTCCTTTAATTTGTTTAATGTTTTCAGTAAATGTCTTATTCCAGAATTTCCTATGCAGTTGCGTGCAATGCTGTAGAGACACTATTAAAGTAGGAGTTAAAAAATGATTAATTCAAATTATTCTTCAACTAATAAGTTCATAAAAAAGAGTGCATTACCAAGAGAGTCTTTTCTATTCCAATCACGAAGGAAGAGAGAAAGTCATTGAAGACTGAGACAATTAAATAAGTCAATATGCAAAAACTCCCATTTTTGAAGTATAGATACTGTTTATATTTTGTTTTATTTTCTTTATTTTTATAGTTGATGCTGTTACAGATGTCTCCATTTCCCTCCCCTCAGCTTCTCTCCACCAAGCCCCTGTCCCCCACGTCTCTCTGGCCATTACCACACTGTTGTTTGTGTCTATGGGTTATGCATATATATTTTTTGGCTAATCCCTTCACCTTCTTTCATCCAGGACCCCCCACTCCCTCCCCTCTGACAGCTGTCAGACTGTTCCACATATCCTTTCCTCTGATGTTATTTTGTCCATCAGGTTTGTTCATTACATTTCACATGAACAGATACTTATAAATTTTGATTACATTTGTAACATTTGCACCTAGAGATTTGACATAAAGCAAGTAAGCAAAATGTTTACTGTCATGATTAATTTGATGCTGAGTTGTCTTTGTGATTACATCTCCCAAATTCCAAAATAGGTAAAGTCATATACCTAAGCATGAAATTTACTACATACTTCTAAAAACGATTGCATATTAATTAAAGAGTTGATAAGGAAAAACTACCTAAAGAGTACCTAGTTATCTTTTGAGGCTCTGGTAGAAAGAGAATTAAAGCCTGTTAGTGAAAAGTATAAATTTTTCAGATGATTAAGTCATGATTGGGTTTATCTAGCTTAAGGTTTGTTTCTTTGTTCTAGAATAAAATTATATATATATATATATATATATATATATATATATTTTACAAAGCAACCACTCATCAAAGGAACAAATCATATTTAACAGGCCACAATAACTAATGCAATTTTAGTGTTTAAGAAAGAAATACCTACATTATAGAAAGCTAAATAGGTTTCTTCACAGAAAATGAGCAATAATAAATTTATTGATCAATTAAATGCACCTACTGCCTTCATTTCAACAGAAATTTCACAGTACTCCCAGAGAGACTATTTTTACAGCTGTGCTACCTCCTTTAATAAATAAATTATGAAGTCTACAAATAAAGCCATAAAATATAACAGTTACAAAATATTTGAATTTTAAACTATTATTGTTCCCAATGCTATATTTTTAAAAGATAGTACATTCACATATACATATCATTGTAAAACATGATTAATTACAGAACTGTGGTTAAATCATTGCCATGGAAAACCACATATATCTGACCTTCTCCAGAGACACTTGTTCATCATTAATTAATAACTTTATAATAAGTAGAACCTCAAAAATGTATCAAATGCATAGCTAATGAATAACCAGAATGAGTGTACACACCCAGCTGGCTGGAGATTTAGATGTCAGGGGCCAATTGCCAAATGCATTACATTTGATTTCATGCTACTTTTGGACATTATACAATTGTATATGTGAATATTTTACATGATAGGAAATAGAATAATGTTAGAAAATTCAAAGTAAAAAAATAAATGTAAGTTAGGCATAACTAAAAGTGAGGGAGGATTCTACCACTCTAAGCTATTAATTTTAAGATGACAGTGATAATCAAATATAAATTTTAAGATTAAGAAACAGTAAATATCAATTTGAAACATGTATATATATATTTCAAAAAGTAATATATATGATATTGTTTTAAATGAGAGTGACAAAAAGAGGAAATGCAAGTTTACAAAGAGTTTAGGCAGTCTGTCTACTGATGTGGTTTATGTGAGGAAGAGAGAATAATCAGAAATAGGACAGGGCTGATAAAATAAAAAAATCAGCCAAGTTAGCGTTTCTTGAAACAGGATATTACACTACAGAATTGGGGAATGTAAGAATATAATTTTTTAAAACTTCTTTCATGCCAATTGAGCATGAAAGAAGAAACATACGTGTCAATAAAGCAAACAATAGCATAAATTTTTGAAGTATGTCATCAGAGACCAAGGATACATTCCCTTTAAGAAAGAATGAAGAAAATGCATCAATAAAATAGATGCACAGTCATAGGAAACATAACTTGGAGGGAGGGCCCATGAAGAAGACTATCTGTCGTGTAAGTAAGAGATACATTATTAGATTCCAAGTTACAACTGAGGTAAATTACTGCAACATATTTTTATTCTAAAAAAGCAGTTTATCTAATTTATTAAAAGAAAAGCCACAATGCTAAATCAACAGTAGAGAATATATAATCAATTAAGTGAGAATAGGTCCAGAAAGGCAATATCACATGGATAAAAAATGAAACTAAGACAGCAATTCCTGGACTTTCCTCAGTAATGAGAGAGATTGACGGATACTCAGAATGTAGAGAAGTTTTGAGATGAAACCAAAAAGAGAAAGACAATCGGCAAAAATGTGGAAATTCAAAGATGTTCTCCCTGCTATTTGCCTGGAAATGGTCAGCTGAAGACTTCCTGACAGTTCTGAGAGGGTTGAGAAAATTAGTGCCTTGATCACTTAAGTAATAGCTTTTATATACATAGGGGAAATTGCCCACAGAAAAAATGTAGACTGCCTCTCTTCAACTTTTCTAGGAGGACATAAAAAAAAAAACAAAACAAAAAACAAAACAAAAAAAACAAACCTGAAGCATCAATTCCAAGTAGGTACGAATCTGGTACCACTGGTGTCTGATCATGTGTTAGTAAAGTAACCTTAAATCTCATGTAGCTACATGCTTCTTGTGTCATGACCCCAGAGTAATAGTTCTCTGCATAGATTCTTATTTATTGTAGTGAATCCATGTCATAGGAACTAGAATGATGCTATTCTGTCAGCTCTGAAAAATTGACAAGCTCAGCGCATTGAGAGTTATCCAACAAAGGGAAATATTTGATAATCTTAATGAAAAAGAGCAATTGCAGATCTAGCCATAGAATAAAAAAGGATCTAGATAACAAGTTAGGTTTTTCCAAGAGACATATCTCAAAGACAAAACTGGAGAAAAAGGAGGGGAAAAAACCCAAAGTTTTGATATTTTCCCATTTATTCCCATAACACATCAATTAGATCAATGCTATCTCCATTTCATACATACAGAAACTGGGTATTTGCTGGTAAATGATAAAACTGGGGGTGAAACCTTGGTGATTCTGCTAGTGCTCAATTGGACTAGGATGTTATTAAGCGCATGGAGACACAGAAAAGCCTACCAGGAAAAGCAATGATTTGAAACCCACCTGCATGATTTGTAAACCAGGTTGGCCACGTCCAGCTATGTAATTTGGCAAATTTTTAAACTTCGTCGTGTATTTTATTTTCTCATGTGTAAAATGAGCATCATAATTGTGTTACCCTAATTTTTATTATTCATTTTTATGTGTATTACATGTGTTATTATTTAGAAAAATTCAGAAGAAAATGCTTGGCACATAGCAAATTTTGTGTGTACGTGTTTGTTAAGTAAGTTTTCCTCTTTTTAGCTATGGGAGGCATACTGAGAATGCTTGCTCTAAACACTTCACTGGGCTGCACTGTCTATACTAAATTCTCTTTGATTTTTTTTTTGTTCTTTATCAACTGCTATATAGTACTAAATGCTAATATATAGGAGGATTTTTAGAATTCGGTACGAGAGTTCCAGGCACAATTTAAAGCAGGCACTATTTTTCTGGAAGCCTTGAATCATATACACAAGTAACAGTAAGTCAAGAAATGTTTTACAGCATGATAGTGTTGCTCATCCTCTTTTGGCTATTCCCATTTTTGTACGGACTGTAGTTGATGGATTGTGCACATATAAGAACACAATACTTACAAAAGGGATACCTATAGTCCAGGTGTCTTTGATGTTGAAATATCCCCCGAAAGTGCTAAGAAAAGTCTGAGAATCATGGTTAAGATTCAACCAGTGTCTCATTCTTCAGATGCCCTCATGTCCCTTCCTGTTCCATAGTTCTCAGAGACGTCTTTGATCACTCAGGATATTCTACCCTTTTACTTTCTTCTTCATATAGAAGAGCATCCCCTGTGATATCACTGTCATTAGATTATTACTTGAAAGAATAAAAGTAAAGATTCAACAAAAGCTGTTAAATGTATAGTGAAATTATATAAATAATACTGTCAAGCTGCATTCCTGGTTTTAATTGTGATCCTCCCCAGTGATTAAAAGACAAAACTCTTATATTCTGAAACTAGGTAAGTCCCTGCTGTCTCCTAGTCATAATCCATTAACCCCCTCCCACCACCCTCTTCCAAACATCTTTAAAAAATAAAAAAAAGATGAGTGACTTCAGGTAAGGTTTTACCGTGACCATTATTTAACAGATGACTGCTGTCATCAAGGCCCGTGGATATTTCAGAGGAGTGGCTACCTTACAATTTTGAGTGTGCGAAACATTTTAGTTCATTGGTTTTGGCCAAGAGAAAAACTTGGTTCATTAGTCAGAGGAATTAAATTTTTTTTTATTCTCACCCGAGGACATTTTTGCATTTATCTTCAGACAGAGTGGGAGGGAGAGAGGGGGGAAGAGAGAGAGAGAAACATCGATGTGAGAGAGACTCATCGACTGGTCGCCACCCACATGACCCCAACCGGGGCCGGGGACAAACTGCAACTGAGGTACGTGCCCTTAGTGGGAACTGAACTCGGGACTCTCCGGTCCGCAGGCCAACGCTCTAACTGCTGAGCCAAACCGGCAGGGCTAGAGGAATTAATTTATACATCATACACAGTAACACAAAATTGAACCTCAGTTGTCATTCTTTCTTTCACAAGATCCTTTCCCCTCTAATATTCTCCATCCTATATTGACAAGCAATTATTTTTTACACCATCTTGCAGTTGATACATGAAGAGCTTGATCTTGTTACAACAAAATTGGCTTTAAAAAAAAGAAATGTTTTATGGAAATACGAAAAACTCAATGTTTTGATTAATAGTTTACATCTAATTTTACTCTACTTTTTGTTATGTGCCAAATACTTTGCATTGAAACTTTATCCAGCTTTCTAATGTGACAGATATTATTCCATGTTTAAGGTATTCCACTATTAAGGTAATTGATCATTAGATAGTGAAGAGGTTTTCTCAGGATTACGCTGATAGCTAGTGAACTATACACGTAACAGTCTAACCTGCTGACTCCTAGCACATGTTCTGATCATGCCCCTGCACAACATTCTCCAGAATATTTCGATGCTATTTTAAGTGAATCTATATGGCCCTTCTACTTTTCTGAATTTGACCTTAGATGAAATTATCTTTTTCTTTAAATTTCTGATTCAGGTACATATACTTTCTACTTCAGTCTCATGTAAAATTGATATTTTCTATTTCAAATGGGCATGCTTTAGAGATTTGCTTTCCAATACCTTCAGAGGACTTCTTTCCAGGTGATTTATCTTCTTTTTATGGGAAATTCTTCTCATAAAGGTAAGTGTCATTATAAGCAGAGACTGTCCAACTATCACCATAGACTATATCAATGGAAGCAGATAGACTATAGTTTACTTATTACATCATTTTATAATGATTATTTATTTTACCTTTCTAATGAGCTTCAGGGTAACGGTTAATGCCATATCTTATTGTTTTTCCAGCCCCCCCACCCCAGTTCTTGCAGTGTGTCTTCAACAATGGATAAAAACAATAAATATTTATTAAATAAAGTTGAATTAATTTTCTGAGGAGGATTGTGTTTATTACCATATACAAAGTAAAACTGTAACAGAAATCAAGTGATTTTCCTTTTCCAACCCATTTTCCAAATCAGACTAAATTAAGAAGCTGACAATAAAATTAAAAATAAAAACAGTTTATACTGTTATTGTTTGCAAATTTTAATTTCTATTTCCAATTTATTTAAAAACGATCCTTTTGCAGGGTGCAGAAACCAGAAAGTTAGATAAGGGAGTATATACTGCCTTTCATTTGAAGACAACTTTTAACTCTAATGTTGAAGAAGATGACATATTTTTATTTTATTTTTTTGCTTGTTAAAAAGATGTCTCAAATCATCTTGAACCAACTTTTAAAAATATATACTTATTATTATTATTATTTCCTTTATTGGTTTTGGAGCGAGAGGAAGGGAGAGGGAGAGAGAGATAGAAACATCGATTGGCCACCTCCCACATGCCCCCCACTAGGGATTGAGCCCACAACCTGGGCATGTGCCCTGATTGGGAATCGAACTGGCAACCTCTTGGTGCATCGGTTGACGCTCAACCACTGAGCCATACTTGCCAGGCAAAAATAGATATTTATTAATAAACATCAGTTATTTCAGGTACTGATATTTCAATATGGTTCTTTTGTTTTTGATTTTCCCACATCCCCATTTTCTCCTTGACTTTGTCTTCTCTCTAAGTTTGATGTTATAGAGATTGTTTTCATGCCAAGCTTAATTTTGGTGAAAGAAATATTGAAATACAATTTGAAAAGATATATTTCATTTTAATCTTGTCTGTGAAATAATACTTATATTTCTAGTAGCAGCCAACAGAGCTGTTCTTTTCCTTTTGGATTATTAAATAATTTATTATCTGGATTGCATTTTTAGAGGCCATAGGAGTAAAGATATATCATGACATCATGAATAGCCTTTGGGTAGACAACAGTTATTACATGCCCAATACATCACAAAGAGAACAGAATGTCTTCAGCTACAGCTACTACACATTGTTAAATAACCGCCGTATTAAATGTATTTATTATCCAGTGAATTAGTTAAGATTTTTAAAAAACATAGTAACTTTCTTTCCACCTTTATTTGTCCCTGGGCTTTGAACACATCCAGAATTTTTTAAAAGATAAGCTAGAAGTCACAATTTACCTCTATTTAAAGATTTAAAAAAATTACTGAGTTTAAAAATAAATGTATTTTATTTATTTAATGTGGGAAAAAATGACGTACATTTACAGAATGCTGATAGAAATATTGGACATATTTATTATACTAATGTGGGAAATATAGCCATTAAGGTTTACAATAAACTGTGTAATCCAAAGTAAACTGTGGCTTAAAGCATTATAATTTTTCTTCTTTTCAAATTGATCCAAGGTCATCTCAGGAAATTTAATTTCCCTGATAATTTAAAATTCTCTTTGTGATATTTGTCAAGAAGTTCAGAGCTTCTAGAGTTTTCTCTCTATGAAATCAAAAGGGCATTACTACTTTTTTTTTGTTTAAGGATAGTGTACCTTCTTAGAGTTTCATTGTTTTCAAGGCTATATTGTTGATTCTCTTGTCATAAAGCACTCTGATACATGGGTATTGCAATCCATAAATTATTAAATAATAATGCTGGTCTAACCACAGGCACCAAGGCTTCTCTGCAGCATTTGTTTCCTAGAGTATGTTCAGCACTCTGCTTCCATTATTTCAGATGCTGTTTTAATTAAGTGGCAAATACTAACAGGCAGGTGATAATTCCAGGGTGATGGCAAGGTCCCCTATCTATCAGCATTTTATTCTAGAATTCAAAGTGATTACCATTTGAATCTGTAAAGTAAGAAAGAAAAAACTGATGCATTTACCAGAAAGCAGTTATTCACTGCTCTCAGCATTGCAGCTGTGACAGTAATAAGACTGACTAAATGCATTCCCTTTCATAGCCATAACTTGATACACAAACTTTTGCATTACATTCCATCAGCAAAATAAGAAGATACCAGGCTGATATTTAGGTATAAAATGTGACTATCAATCCAAAGTCTTAATTGGAGTGATTTGTAGCATTATTATTAAAATAATGACACTAAACTCCTTCAACAGTAAGCAGAATCTATATTTTTCTTTCCAAAATTCTGGTAGGAACAGAAATATCCTTGCGCATCAATCATTTCTTTCTTTCTTTCTTTCTTTCTTTCTTTCTTTCTTTCTTTCTTTCTTTCTTTCTTTCTTTCTTTCTTTCTTTATTTTATTAATTTGTTTTTGTTACAGATGTTTCTCCTTTTTCCCCCATTGACACTCCCCTCCCCATCCCCCCTGCCCCATCCCCAGCTTTGTTGTCCACATCTATCAGTTATGCGTACATGCATATAAGTTCTGTGGTTTATCTCTTCCCTCCTCCCCACCCCCTCTTCTGAGGGTTGTCAGTCTGTACCCTACTTCCACGTCTCTGGGTCTACCCTGTTCCTCAGACTGTTATGTTCATTATATTCCACAAATAAGTGAGATCATGTGATATTTGTCTTTCTCTGCTTGGCTTGTTTCACTTAGGATAATACTCTCCAGGTCCCTCCATGTTGCCTCAAAGGATAAGAGATCTTTCTTTCTTATAGCTGCATAGTACTCCATTGTGTATATGTACCACAGATTTTTTATCCATTCGTCTACTGATTGACACTTGGACTGTTTCCAGATCTTAGCTATTGTAAATAGTGCTGCTATGAACATAGGGGTACATATATTCTTTTTGATTGGTGTTTCAGGCTTCTTAGGGTATATTCCTAGAAGTGAGATCACTGGGTCAAATGGCAGTTCAATTTTTTGGGCATTAGCCATTTCTAATTTAATGCATTGGATTGATGTTGGCCAAAATACTTTGAAAATTATAGGGCATCATTTCCAATCAAAATAAATCCCAAATAAAACAGCATTATGTTATAAAAATATTAATGAAAAAATAATGTTTTCCATATTTAGGTTAGGCCAATATTACTTGTAACACAAGAGACATGAGTAATCTGTTCATAATCTAATGTTAATCATAACACAAGGAATAGTTGTCCTATATAGGTATGCATAAGGAGAAAATAGCTGTATTCATTAGAGTGGGTGATGTGATCAAGAATAAATCTTTTAAAATTCTGAAATAAAATAGGTCTTATATTCAAGATTGGGGTAAAATCTACGTAAAGTACCTTTGTGAATCAAAGCAGCACAATACTCATGAATTTCATTGACATGGGTCCAGCGTGTATTAAGACATTAGACGCTTCATCTGTGATGAGTTGCCAGTATTTTTCCCAATATATCATTCATCTTTTCATTTGCTTTGATAGTATTTTGAGTTAAGATTTTAATCTACTAAACTTTATCAATCTTTAATTTATGACTTCCAGGTTTGTGTTGTATTTTAAAAATGCTTAAAGTATTCCAAATTTTGCCCTAAAATATATTTATTATTTTATTTTATTGTTTTTTTATATATATTTTTTCCTTTATTGATTTTAGAGAGAAAGGGAGGGAGAGGGAGAGAGAGAAACATCGATGAGAGAGAATTTCAATTGGCCGCCTTCTGTATGCCCCACATCGGGGATCTGGCCCACAACCTGGACATGTGTCCTGACCGGGAATCAAACTGGCAACCTCTTAGTGCATGGGTTGATGCTCAACCACTGAGCCACACTGGCCGGACTTATTTTATATTTTTAATTTAAGTTTTGATCCATTTAGAGTTTATCTAGATGTACAATGTAGTTAAGTATAAAGTAAAATTTATCTTTAACTTATGACTAACCAAATATCTATCATTTATTTATTTTATTTTATTTTTTTTGACAAGTGACACACAGATGACAGATCCTTCATGCAGTGGAGCCAGTGGGTGGTGGAGGCCAGCCAAGACATAAACAGGCAACATCCATGCCTCCCAGCCTGGGAAGGACTTCCTAAGGACAACTGATGAATTCTCCTACCTCTTAGCTGGAAACTAAATGGATGGGTGTCTTGTTTCCAAAAATTCTCAAGATATTTCTGAGGGAAGATCCTTGCTCTGCATTTGTGGTGTTTGCCTTCAGTCAAG
The DNA here is from genome assembly GCA_030848825.1 of Tadarida brasiliensis. Taxonomy (NCBI): domain Eukaryota; kingdom Metazoa; phylum Chordata; class Mammalia; order Chiroptera; family Molossidae; genus Tadarida; species Tadarida brasiliensis. The sequence goes on along the minus strand of CM061258.1, from coordinate 83,879,362 downwards.
GGGACAAAGAGGAGCCATCTCACTTTTTTGGCAGTCTAACTATCATTTATAGGCAGATCTAGTTTTATTGTGCTTTGCTTTATTGTGTTTACAGATATTGCATTTTTTATACATTGAGCAAGTCTACTGGCTCCATTTTTCCACTAGCATTTGCTCATTACATATCTCTATGTCCATTTCTATAATTCTTGCAATATTTCAATTTTTTTCATTATTATTATATTTGTTTTGGTGATCTGTGATCAGTGATCCGTGATGTTACTAATGTAATTATTTGGGGTGCCATGAACCACACCCATATAAGATGGCAAACCTAATAAAAAAAAAAAATTCTGTGTTGTGTTCTGACTGTTCCATCAACCAGCTATTCCCCAATCTTTCTTCCTCACTTTGGGCCTCCTTAGCAATATTGAAACTAGGCCAATTAATATCTCTATGTGTTCAAGTGAATGAGTTGCACATCTCTCACTCTAAATCAAAAGCTAGAAATAATCAAGCTTTGTGAGAAAAGCATCTGAAAGCTGAGACAGGCCAGAAGCTAATCCTCTTGCAAGAGTTAGCCAAGTTGTGAATACAAAAAAAGTTCTTGAAAGAAATTAAATGTGCTACTCCAAAATACCTATATCTGACAAAATAGACTTTTTAAAAAGGCTATAGTAAGAGACAAAGGACAATATATAATGACAAAGGGAGCAATCCAACAAGAGGATATAACCCTTGTAAACATTTATGTACACAACATAGGAGCACCTAAATATGTAAAGCAAATCTGGATGGACATAAAGGGAGAGACCAAGAGTAAACAGTAATAGCAGGAAATTTTTAACACCTTATTGACATCAATGAATAGATCTTCTAGACAGAAAATCAACAGGAAATGGTGGCATTAAATGACACACTAAATCAAATAGATGTAATTGATAAATTCAGAACATTTTACCCTAAAGCAGCACAAAACACAGTCTTTTCAAGTGCACATGGAATATTTTCTAAGATAGACCACATGTTAGGACACAAAACAAGTCTCACTAAATTTAAGAAGACTGAAATCATATCAAGCATCTGCTCTGACCATAATGGTATGAAACTAGAAATCAATCACAAGAAAAAAACTGAAATATACACAAAGATATGGAAGCTAAATAACATGCTACTATATAATGAATGGATTAACAATGAGATCAAGGAAAAAATAAAAAGATACCTTAAAACAAATGAGAATCAGAACTCAACAATCTAAAATCCATGGACCACAGTGAAAGCAGTCCTAAGAGGAAAATTCATTGCATTACAAGCCTACCTCAAGAAAAAAGAACAATCTTAAATACACAATCTAACATTACACTCAAAGGCATTAGAAAAAGAAGAACAAACGAAGCCCAAAGTGAATAGAAGAAAGAAAATAATAAAGATCAAACCAGAAATAAACAAAACAGAACCTAAAAAATAAAATAATACAACGGTTCAATGAAACCAAAAGCTGGTTCTTTGAAAAGATAAACATGACTGACAAATCTTTAACGAGGTTCATCAAGAGAAAATGAGAGAGGACCTAAATAAATAAAGTCAGAAATGAAGTTGAGAAACAACAACTGACACCTAAGAAATACAAAGGATTGTTAAAAAAAAAATACAAAAACTATATGCCAACAAATTGGACAATTTGGAAGAAATAAATACATTTCTAGAAACACAATCTTCCAAAACGGAATCAAGAAGAATCAGAGAATCTGGACAGACAGATTACAAGTAATGAAATTGAAGCAGTGCCTGGCCGGTGTGGCTCAGTGGTTGAGCATCGACCCATACACCAAGAGGCTGCCAGTTCGATTCCTGGTCAGGGTACATTCCCAGGTTGTGGGCCCAATCCCCAGTGTGAGACATGCAGGAGGTGGCCAATTGATGTTCTCTTTCATCGATGTTTCTATCTCTCTCCCTCTCCCATCCTCACTCTCTAAAATCAATAAAGGAAAAAAAAATTATAAAAAAATAAAAGAAATTGAAGCAATAAAAACAAAACAAAACAAAAAAAAACAACCTCTCAACAAACAAAAGTGCTGGAGTGGATAGCTACACAGGAGAATTTTATGAAAGATTCAAAGAAGAACTAATACCCATCCTTCTCAAATTATTCCAAAAAAATTCAAGAGCAGTGGGGACTCCCAAGCTCATTTTATGAGGCCATTATTATGCTAATTCTAAAACCAGATAAAGACACTACAAAGAACGAAAATTATAGGCCAATACTCCTGATAAACATGGATACTAAAGTCCTCAACAAAATATTAGCAAACCATATACAGCAATACATTAAAAATGTCATATAACATGACCAAATGGGATTCATTTTGGGGGTGCAAGGTCCATATAATATTTACAAATCAATAAACATGATATACCACATAGATGAAATGAAAGAAACAAACACATGATCATATCAATAGATGCAGAAAAGCATTTGATAAAACCCAGCACCTATGTATGCTGAGAACTCTCAGCAAAGTGGGAATACAGGAATCATACCTCAAAATTATAAAGGCCATATGTGATAAACCCATGACCAACATCATACTCAATGGGCAAAAACTACAAGCATTTCCCTTAAAATTGGGAACAAAACAGGGATGGTCCCATTTCACCGCTCTTATTCAACATTGTACTGGAAGGTCTAGCCACAGCAATCAGACAAGAAGAAGAACTAAAAGGCATCCAAATTTGAAAGAACAGAGTAAAACTGTCATTATTTGCAGCTGACATGATATTGTATATTGAGACTTCTAAAGTTTACACCAAAAAACTACTAGAATTATTAAATGAATTCAGTAAAGTAGCAGGATACAAAACAAATATCAAGAAATCAGTTACATACAGTTACATTTTTATACAATAATGAACTATCAGAATAGAAATCTAAGAAAACAATCCCATTCATAATTGCTTAAAAAATAAAATAAAATACCTAGGATTAAATTTAACAAGGATGTAAAAGACCTGTACTTGGAAAATTATAAGAAACTGAAAAAGATACAAATAAGTGGAAGCATATACTGTGTTTATGGATAGGAAGAATTACTACCCTAAGCAATCTACAGCTTCAACGCAATTCCTATTAAGATACCAATGGTGTATTTCACAGAACTAGAACAAATATTCCAAAAATTTATATGGAACCACAAAAGATCCTGAATAGTAACAACAATCTTGAGAAAGAAGAACAAAGTTGGAAGAATCATGCTACCTGATATCAAACTATAATACAAGGCCATAGCAATCAAAATAGCATGGTACTGGCATAAAAACAGACATATAGATCAATGGAACAGACTAAAGAGCCCAGAAATCGACCTATACCTATATGGTCAATTAACATTTGACAACGGAGGGAGAAACATACAAAGGGGCAAAGACAGTCTATTCAATAAATGGCCTTGGGAAAACTGGACCAGATATGTGCAAAAAATGAAACTACACCACCTTCTTACACTGCACACAAGAATAAACTCAAAATGGATCAAAGACATAAATGTTGGACTCAAAACCATAAAAATCCTAGAAGAAAACATAGGCAGTAAAATCTTGGACATTTCTCGTAGCAATATTTTTTCTGATATATCTCCTCAGACAAGGAAAACATAAACAAATGGGACTACATCAGACTACAGAGTTTTTCACAGCAAAGGAACCATCAACAAACGGAAAAGACAACCCACTGAATGGGAGAACAAATCCATCAAAGATACATCTGAGAAGGAGTTAATATCAATATTTATAAAGAACATAAAAGTCAATACCAAAAAAAAACAAATAATCCAATTAAAAAGAGGCAAAAGACATGAACAAACTGAACTATCTAGTAAAACTGAGACAGACACATAGATAGAAAGCAGGCAGTCAACCCTGGTGAGGATGGTGTTGCGGGTGGTGTGGAAAGATTGAGCAAAAAAGACAAAAAAAGAGAGAGAGAGAGAGAGAGAGAACACATGGACATGGGCAACGGTGTGGTGACTGCGGGGGTGGAGGGGAGGTGGAAGAGGGCACAGAGGGGGTAGTCATGGAAAAGATAAAATAAAAATGTTTTCAGCCTTATTGTAAAGATAATTTTGCTTTCTTTGGAAATAGTGTGCAGAAAGGGGAAATGAGAGGGGAAAAAATTGGCCTACCTCTTTACTATCTCCAGTTTGCATCCAATAAATTCACTTCCCAGAACGTGAACTCCTCCCACCCTTCCAGGTTGCACGATGTGGCAGCCACGCAGGAAGCGAGGTCTCTGCTCTAAACTGCGGTGTTTTGTTCAAGTCAGAATCAGAGTAGTTTTTTATTTGTTGTTTGTCTAATCTACTGGAATGTAAATTCTGTGAGAAGTAAAATTATGTTTGCTTTTCTCTTAAAAATACCTCTGCTAATTAGAACACAGCTTGCCCTTATTTTAGACCAAAATAAATAAATAAATACAAAAAATAAAAATTAATGAATGAATAAAATTTGTTCTATAGAAAAATTTCACCTAAAGCCATTTATGTAAATCTCTTTAGTGACAGCAGTATCGAAAATTTGTTCTTGTTATGTCCTGTATAAATGAATGAATGCAAAAAAAAAAAAAAAACCCACCAAAACTATTTTTGATTAAATACTATTATTGTGAGATACATGATGTAGTTCATATTATCACTCAAGGTTTCCTAGTACTTAGATTATTTTCTTTAAAAGAAACAAGACATTGTGCAGTTATTTTAAAAAACTTCAAATTAAAAAGAATAATATGATCTATGCCAGACATTCTGCATGAAATACCACTACAAATTCATGCCTGATTTAGTGAGTGAAGAATGCTATTTTCTCTAGCATCACTATGATTCGTGGACCATGGCAAAGCAAAAAAATAGCTTTGGAGAGAAATACAAAGGAATTTTATCTTTATCATAAGTTTGATAGGGATATGTAAGTCCCAGACATGTGGTAATGCTTAGGAGAAACAAACAAACAAAAAACTCATTTAAGGTTTTATGATTTCCTTAAGCACAAATGCTTAGAATATTTTTAGAGAAAATGAATTTCTGCCAATGTATCAGAGTTTTAAACTCTGGTAACTAAGATTGTTTTCCTTTACATTACTTGAAATACATTTCCTGAGAATTATTAGTATTGTGATAATGCCTCTTGATGCTATTGGGGGAAGAAAAACAAAGGTAGTGATGATAACTAGAGCTTGTCAAGAAAACTGAAACAGAGAAATACAAGACAAAATATTTGTGAAATAATACTATATTATTTTTAAGAATGTAAAGTAAAAGCTTCTTGAGAGCATATATATGTATAATTATCCACTATAAGCAATTTTGATAATTTTGAAACTAATCATTAAACAAGTGATGGATGTACCATCAATCGTAAACAATATAAAAACCTCATCAACCATGCTGCAGTCAATTAAACTGTTGGGCATAAATGCAGCAAGAAAGGCTTTCCAATGCTTCATTCTCAGACTGTTCATGAGTGTAATAGACCGTGCTATTTCAATGCAAAATGCAGTCAGCTCTTTATTATCCTCACTAATGGTGCAGATAATCCAAAGTGTTAGATAACCCCCAAACTATTTATTGTGGCATAGAAATAGACCTTTTAAGTTTAAAAAAATCCTTTTTAAAATTGGGGTTGATTTATCCACTGAGAGAGTTAGATACCTCTGAGACTTCTCTGCCCTTGCAGTCAGCAGACAGGAATAAAGGTTTTTCTCGGCCTCTGTTAATACTCTAGCTTTTAGTCTGTATTTTTATTCAGTGAGACATTATTTTATAACATTTTCATGGTTTTTCTTCAAATTTCAAGTGAACAATTGCAAAATAAATAAATAGGTGAATGAATCATATAACTTATATAGATAAAATCAAGAAAATGGGTCCCTTTCCTCTGGATGCCTAAAAAGTACCCAACTAAGGCTAATTCATTAAGAAGTTGGCAATCTGCTTCAGTGAATGATTTCCAGGGAACTTAATGAAGGAAGCATCTATCATTACTAGATAAACTTAAGAATAGAACTTTGAAATGCAAAACTGAGGGGGAAAAATGGTAGTATATACAAAATGATTTTTCTGCCAGATGTGTAGGCAGAAATTCAGATGGGTTTTTTAAAAAAGAAGAGCAAATAAAATTTTGAGTTGTATCAAGAGCAGTTAAAAGTACTTAACATATGTATCACACACACACACACAGCCTCCAAATCTACATGTAATTGGTTGTAAAGTTATAATTCAAACCAGCAAGAGTCAAGAAATTCAAATGCAAATAATTTACACCACTGGGTTTTCACTTCCTTTCCTTGATTCCATCGGAAATTTCTCTTGGGAATCTTAGTCAAATCTCTGTGTGGAAGCAAGTAAGCCTGAGGGAACCTCAGATCCTCCACTGTCACTCAGGCGAGGGGGGTCCTACACCACCAAAGTGGAGTAATCCTTCACAGCAGCATAGTGTGCAGGCGGTGCACTTGGCTGGGGGTTGGGGGGGGTCTACTTTCATTAGTATTATGCAACTACACTATATCTAATCAAAATGAAAACTATTTTTTTCATGGCTTGCTCACTGGTGGTATCATTTTATTTAGCAATATATTTGCAGATATATTTGTGATTGTTACACATAAGTAAAAAATAGGTACCACCATGAAATAGAATCATCGGAACAATTGTTAAACTTGTTAAAAGGCAAAATTCAACTGAGCAAATTTGGAAGATATACTTGGATTTATTATAATTCATGAATCAGGCAGCATCCTATCTAACAGATAGGAAGGAGCTCCGTGGAGCCCTACACAATGAAGGACTTAACAGCAGAAGGCAGGAAGGATAAAGAAGTTATACCAGCAACAAGTGGACTGGTGGAGGCAAGGTCACATTCCTTTAGGGGATGGCAGGGTTCCGTCATGTAGATCACCTCACCAGCGCTGAGCAGGTGATTCCTGGTTGACTGGTTTAAGATTCCATTTCTGGGAGAGGCCAAAACTGTCTGTAATTAAGTCTTGGTTTGGTTATGTGAAGCTTGGCATAAGTGCTCCATTTGGGGAAAAGTGTCTTGTTTTTAACAAACTGTTCTTTAGGGTAGAAATCACTATGTATTTATTTAATAAAAAGTCATTCTTTCAGTAATACAAAGGTTTAAGGAAATTACAAATGTCCGTTTTTCCCCTCAATCATGTTAGCAATATAAGTAAGACCTTCTCAATGCTTTCTAAAGTTATTGATTCCTCTTGTAAAAAAATCTATCTGAACTATATCAGAGAGTCATTAGTAGGTAATGCTATGCCTCACAAATTATGCACTGACAGAATTTACTGGTAAAGTAAAAGAATCGGGACTCATTGCCCATTCTCTCAACTAATTGTTGCTACTGTGTGCATTTTAGGCATGCAGTTTCTGCAAAATAGTTTTTAATGAAGCCATTAGTCTTTTTTTATATTATTCCCCTAATTCCCTTCTATATTCTTTAAAACCATAATCAGCAAAATTATTTACAAAACCACTTTATAAAGTGAAACAGTTAGCTGCAATGTGGTATCAATGGACTTAAGCATTATACCTTGAAGACGTACCAGTATATGTGTATACTGTACTACTCAAAGGAAGTCAACTCCATAGAGTTGTTCCATTAATAATAATAATAATAATAATAATAATAATAATGGTCTTAATAAGGTATTATGCATATTTGATGAGAGTTTAATGTAAAGCATATTTCCTAATATAGAAAATGTACCAAAAGCCACCTTTCAGTTGTAGTAATTATCTTCCCTAGAATCTGTTAGGAGAGGGAGCTTCCAAGTGAGTGCTAATGAATTATACATCAATGAATTCTGTTAGGAGAATCCCATACATTCAAAAGAGTTAACATTGAATATGAAATAAACATGTAAATGAACTGTGGTGAGGCATTAAAAGTATATAAATGCTGGTCAAAATGGTTAAGTATCCCAGACAAAAGGTAATAACTGCAATTCAACAGATTTAAATTCTAGGCCCAAGAGTAACAAAAACATAGATCAAAATAGAATGGTTCTAACTAAACTTTTTAGAGGAATCATTGTTTCTATGGAATGACAATACACAAATAGTACTTCTAGGGCCTAATGCTATTACCAACAAAATGATAGAAGTCTAGAGTCAATATGAAACTCACATAAGCCCTTTATATGTTAAATAATACAAAATGCTTATACTCTTAGGCATTATACTTTACTTTCAATAATATTGAAACTTCAACTTGCTTTAAAATATTCCAGTGGGAAAATTTCTATGAATATTTAGGTTTTCATTAGATATGTTGACTCTAAATTTCTCTTCTATGTACTGAAATTCTAAACAATTCAGGCTGAATATCCACAAACCTAACTATTGTATCAGTGTGTGTGTGTGTGTGTGGGGGGGTGCAGCTCAATATAATATGAAATAATATAATTTTATTCTACGACAATTACTCCAAATATTAATAAGGTGCTGATTCCTAAATCTGTGTCTGGTTAGGACCTTTTTCTGAACTTTAGTATTGCATGGCTTCCATATAGATGCCTCACCCACCTGTAACTTAATATGTAAAGGGTCTCCTCACTGGGCTGCTTTTTTTCTTTTCTACCCTGCTCCTTGTCCCATTCGCAATATTTCAACCAAATGTCAGAATAGATAGTAAATTATGTGTCTGATTAAGCAGTATTTTTGCCTCAATTTGTGAAATATACTTATGTTCCCTATCTTAGTCTACAGGACCATGGTGGATTTGTCCATGGACAAGGTCCAGTCTCATTTCCACAACTTAGCTACTTTATGCCTCAGTTTTTTTGCGGGTGCTCTTCCTCCTTGCCTAGAATGCCAGCCCATTTCCTTGATAAATTATGCATTTTCAAACAACATGGAAGTCACTTTTTATATAAGTATCTTGCCTGATACTGCACTCTCAGAGTATTATTTCTTACATAATATTGAAATTAAATATTTATGCATCTAACTCTTATATTAGCCTGCCAGCTACTTGATATAGAAGATCTAGCATATATTGTACCATTAGTATCTATTACGTTACCAGGTAGATGACAAATATTCAGTAAATATTTATGGAAGGTATTTAGTGGGGATTTTATAACCTCCACATAAACTTTATATATTCAGATTTTCAGGGTAGGAGGTTCTCACTAATTATTATTATTTTTTTTAATTATCATTTATTGATTTGTAGAGAGACAGGAGGGGACAAGAGAGAAACATTGATGTGAGAGTGCAATGTCTCTTGTCAGGGATCCATCTTGCAACCTGGGCATGTGCCAAACTGGGAATTGAGCCAGCAACCTCTGGGTGCATGGGACGATAGCCCAGCCACACTGGCCAGGGGTATTCTGGTTAATTATTTAAGTCACTACCTTCTGTGTCGTAATGATACATTTTTTTAAAATTTTTTCTTCTTTATTGATTTTAGACAGAGAGGAAGGGAGAGGGAGAGAGAGAGAGAAACATCAATGAGAAAAAACATTGATTGGCTGCCTCCTGCATGCCCCCCCACTGGGGATTTGGCCCACAACCTGGGCATGTGCCCTGACTGGGAATTGAACCAGTGACCTCTTGGTGCATGGGTCAATGCTCAACCACTGAGCCACCCTGGCGGGTGACACATTGTTTTTGATACTAGCAAGCTTAAGCCAGTCAACACATATTTTCTGGCTGTAGAAATAGGTTGAGGAACGGATATTGATATAATGCAGGTCAAGAAGTATTTGTCTCACTGAAGCAGCCTAGATTTCTATTTAGGCTTTTATTTACAATAATTTTTACCAAAGTAAGCTGGAGATTCAATACACTGAGCCTATAATTTAAAAATAATTTCAAATACATGTCTGTTTAATGTTTCTATAATCAAGTCAAACTTTTATTCTCAGTGATCTTCTTTTTGGTTTCTGCACCACTCAAATTCTTCCCTTATCTATCCCCAAAAGTAGATCTGTGTACATCCCTTTCTGCTTCATCTTTATTGTGTGTACTTTGTTTTCATATAGCTGTTGTCGTTACCAAAGGGGAAGTTTCATTTTCAAGGCAACTGAGAATAGTGAAAAGACTTTTGTCTCAGTTGTGTTTCCTCTGTTTTAATTGTTCAAATTCAAAGCATCTCACAAGAATGTCATAAAAATCTCACAAGAACATAAACATATTTCAGTGTCTTTCTCACTGTTTTGTCTGCTGCATCATAGAATGTTTTAGGCTTTCTTAAATTTTTCAAAATGAACCCATCCATCAACTAAATTCACTAACTTATACTTTTATTAAATCAAATCAATAAATCAATCTTATTCTGGTTTATACTCCCCATTCAACAGATATAAGGCCATTCTCCTGTCAAGCTGTGCTTAAAGTTAACATATAGAAGAGGACAAAAAATTAGAATCTGTGGGAAATGGAACTGGAACCTTCACTGAATGTTGGTTGATCACCATATTTATCCTGAATTCCTCTGTAATGTGACTCAGTAAAACTCTTCTGTGTTTTAAGCCACATCAAAAAAAAATGTTTTACTATCAGCTGTCAATATTTTAAAACAAACACATGATTTAATGTTTTTTAAAAATAATTCTTGTTTATATGTCTTATTAGCAATACAGTATCTGTCTACCTATCATACCCTACCACTATTTGTTTCAGGAAAGATTGAGAACAAAAATGTTCGTGATAAAAAAACGACACTTAACTTTTTAAATCCCTTTTTATGGCCAAATAGTATTCCCTTATATGGCTAGACAGCATTTTGTTTACCATTCACCAGTTAATGGACATTTGGGCTGTTTCCACTTTTGCTATTATGAATAACATTTCTGTGAATGTGTGTGTGCACGTTTCTGTGTGAACGTGTTTTCAGTTCTTTGGGATATACACCTAGGAGTGAAATTGCTGAGTAATATGGTAACTGTGTGTTTAACTTTTTGAGAAACAGCCAAATATTTTTCCACTGTGGCTGTACTATTTTATATTCCCAAAACAAAGTACACAGTGTTTGATTTCTCCAACATTTGCTTATTTTTCATTGTTTTGATTATAGCCATCTGAATGGGTGTAAAGTATACAAAACATGAATAAACTTTGAAAAAATGTTGTAGTAAATGAAAAAGGCAAGAAACAAAAGGCCACATTTTGTATTATTATACTTATATGAAATGTCCAGAATAGATGCATCCAATAGAATCCAATAGAGACAGAAACTACATCAGTGGGGACTGGAGGGAAGGTGGAATTGGGAGCGACTGCTAACAGTTATGGCTATATGTTTGTGTTTTTTTTTTTTTTTTGTAATAGAAATATTATGGAATTGAATAATGATGATGGTTGCATAGACTTGTGAATATATCAAAAGTTACTGAATTATACCCTTTAAGATGCTAAATTTAAGTTATGTAAAATTATATATTAAGTGAATTATGTCGAAATTATATCTCTATTAAAAACATAGAGAATCGAGTATATAAGGTGAAAAAAATAAATAAAAGAAAGACTCCCTTATCATTCCCAGTGTTTTCTGTAAGAAAAGGAGATAGTGATAAGGAAGGAATATAGCGAGATTTGTGTCATAGTATAATATTTCTGAGTTTCAAAAGCTGGTAATGAAGAAGTTATTTGCTCCACTCTCTGATTTTATAGTTTTGCTTTTTAAGTTTAGATCTGTGATCCATTCTGAGTTCATTTTTCTGAAGGGTGTAGGGTCTGTATCTAGATTCCTTTGTTTGCATGCAGATGTCCCATTGTTCCAGCACCAGTTGTTAAGGAAACTACCTTTGCCCCATAGTATTGGATTTCCTCCTTTGTCAGATAACTTGGCTGCATTTATGAGGGTCAATTTCTGGGCTCTCTTTTCTGTTCCACTAATCTATATGTCTATTCTTTCACCAATACCATACATTTTGATTAGTTTTGATTTACAGTAAGTCTTGAAATCAGATAGTGTCAGTCATTCAACTTTGTTCTTCTCCAATATTGAGTTGGCTATATTGGGTCTTTGCCTCATCATATAAACTTTATCATTTGTTTGTCAATATACACAAAGTAACTTGCTGGGATTGTCATTGGGATTGCATTGAACCTATTGATTGGTTGTGAAAAACTGACATTTTGACAATATTGAGTCTTCCTATCCATGAATATGCAGCATCTCTCCATTTATTCAGTTCTTCTTTGATTTCATTCATCAGAGTTTTGTAGTTTTTTCATATCGATCTTGTACATACTTTGTTAGACTTAAATTTTATTTATTTGGGGGAGTAGTGATGTAAATGGTATTGTGTTTTAAATGTCAAATTCTTACTTTTCATTGCTGATACATAGGAAAACAATTTACTTTTCATTTTAACCTTGTGTCCTGCAACATTCCTATCACATTTAGATCCAGGAGATGTTTTTGTTGATTCTTTTGTATCTTCTACATAGATATTCATGTCATTTATGAACAGTAACAGATTTATGTCTTTCTTTCCAACCTGTATACCCTCTGTGTCCTTTCCTTCTTCTATTTCATTAGCTATAACTTTCAGTACAATATTAAAAAGTGGTGGTAAAAATAGTAGGATTCAAGATGTCTTGTACCTGATAGCATGAAAGAACCATCAACGGAAAAGAGGGTCAAATATATTAATAGGAACTTCAAAGAAAGCATACATAAATGGTACATATACAAAGAAGTAGTATTTAAAACAATCAATAGTAAAGACAATACAAGTGAACCTATAAGTATGTTACATGTACCAGACTGACCAAAAAAAAAAAATCATACAAAGTAAAATGTAAGTGAGGTTATATAAGATATATAGGATATATAAAGCATATATAATTTTCATTCCCATTTGGGGGAGTAAAAAATTTAATAAATTGTTTAAAAATTTGACATTACTCAGTAAACTGAATATGAACATATCCTAGAATTCAGAATTTATATTACTAGCTTATATTTATCCTTAATAACTCATATTAATGGCCCAGAAAAAATACATAAGAATGTTTATAGTAGAATTCTTCTAAAAAAGTAAAATATTTAGAAAAATTGAAATGACCATCAAGAACTGCACGCATTTTTAAAATATGTAAAATTAACACAATAGGATACTATTTACCAGTTTAATTGAGTGAACTAGAAGGTGAATTTATCAGCATACCTTCACATCAAAAACATGTTGAGAAAAGGAAACATCACAGATGAGTATATATGGCATGCATTTATTTATATAGTTGAAAATTTTTATTTAGGGTTAGGGATGTGTGTGTATATATATATATCCTATAGAGAAACTTAGTGAATTGAATACAATATTCAGAATAATGGTTACCTTGCAGAAGGGGGGTAAGAAGGAAGCCCTCAGGGGGCTTCTGAGATATTTGGAAATTCCACTTATTGGCCTGAGTAAAATATGCACAAGACTTTAAATTATTGCTTACTATTTCTATGTTGTTTTTAAAGCAAAATCTTTTCTTAATTCTATACATCAAATAATTTAAATGATATATATTAAAGACACATGAAATCCATTCTGTATGTAACTAATCACATGGAAAACAAAATAAAACAGAACAAACGCATACACACATGGAGTTAAGAAGAAATATTAATTAAAATAACAACTTGAGATATGTCATAAGAAAGTATCAGTTACCAGGAAAAAAAAAAAACACATGATGATAAATATAGTGAGGTTAAAGTAATAGAACATAAATGAGAAAGAAGATTCATGAGCATATGAACAGGCAAAAAAAGAAAGGTCACTCAAAATAGGCAAAATTCTGGTTTACTTTATATTTCTCTACAGAAATAATTACAGGCTATAATGTAGACAGTAGACTAAAACCTACAATATTTTGATAAAAAACAATGTAAACCAAGAATTGTATTTCCTTCAACTCCCACTCAAAATATATAGCACAAATATATAACATAAATATATAAATGGTTGAACGGATAGATGGAGAGAAAACTTAACAATTCAGTTCAGCTGTTTGATATGATTAAAAGCAAAGGGAGAAGAGGAAACCACACTGAAAAGATATTTGTGCTCATCAAACCAATTCAAGTAGCTAAGATTAAACACTGGAGAGAATTTTTTATTATTATATAAACTGCATTTCATTTCTAGTCATTAAAATAAAATAAAAATAATTAAATAAGTGAGAAAATAATAAAAATGTAAATCTTCAAATTATTTATCTTTTATATTGGTGCATATTTTGATACTGTTCATGTTTCAAATTATAAGCTTTACAACTTTTTATGATTTTAATAACTCAAGATTTTTATTATAACTTTCTTTGGTTTAGAACAGTGATTCTCAACTCTGGCTTCACATTAGAAACACATTGAAGGCCCCTGATAATCTAGCCACACCCACTCTCTTAGACCAGTTAAAGCAGAACCTATGGGGGTGAGAATCAGGCATCAAAATTATAATGTTATCTCTGGTAAACTACTATACAGCTATGCAGTTCTGGACATACGGTTTCTAGATTGTAGTAACTGTATCTCTTGCAGTAAAACAAGCTTTATCTGAAATTCATTAATTTCTCTTTTGTTTCATTATCTTTGTTTAAATGCAATGGCATTTTAATCATTTTTTCTAAAGCAGTATTATTTCTGTCTATCTATCTATACCTTTGTATCTCTTTATGTGCAGTAGAGAGATATTCTTTATAATGTAAATGAATTTTGTCAGACTGTCTTCCAGTGTTAGAATTTTGGTGTGATTTTTTGTTGTTGTTGTTGTTGTTAATCTTTACCCAAGGATATTTTTCAGTTGATGTTTAGATAGAGTGGAAGGGAAGAAGGGAGAGAGAGAGAGAAATACCGATATGAGAGAGACACACATCTATTGGTTGCCTCCCTCACGACCCAACAGGGGCCAAGGATTGAACCTGCAACCCAGGTACATGCCCTTGACCAGAAATCCAACCCTAGACCCTTTGATTCGGGGGCCAATGCTCTAACCACTGAACCAAACCGGCCAGGACTGGTGTGAATTTTTAACTTTATGTGCTTTTTTTCTATACCTTGAAATTTTGTAACAGACATGCTTCATTTTTACAAAAAAAAATCATTTTAAGTTTTATTTTTGAAGGTGTATTAACTGATTTCAGTTTCATATCGTTTGTTGGGTAGTTTGTCACAGCTAAATTTATAGTTAGAGTTATTCTTTTAAAGATTAAATACACAACTACTAATGATTGAAAATATCATTTTATTACAAGTCTTTGACAGTAAAATATCTGTTTGTCTCCAATTTGATGCCTGGTTTTTATGAGCATGGAGCTAGAGGCAAGGGATGTTTGCAGTTTAATTTTGACTTTGCACAGCTTGCACTGGTGAAAATATATGTATCTCTGATGTGATGGTTAAATGGGTATGCATCAAGGCTAAAAGAAGGAAATTAATACCCATAATTAAATTTTTATATGTTATAGGTTGCTGTGGTGAAATAAATATTTGTCAATGACACGCATGGTAAATGGTAATGTGTCCGCATTTAGAGTACAGACATTAATATCCTCAATTACATGTCTATATGTTATGTAAGGTTTTGACACAAAAATTCCTTACAACGTGAAATTCCTTTAAGAGTTTTTCTATCTTTGAAAAGATAAGATTTTTTAGAAAGCATGGTGAGGATAGAGCACTGAGGGAATTTAATTTACAGAATGTCTGCAGTTTTTAAACAGCAAATGATGCCCAGCCAGTGTGGCTCAGTAGTTGAATGTCGACCCATGAACCATGAGGTTGCCAGTTCAATTCCTGGTCAGGGAACATGCCCAGGTTGTGGGCACGACCCCCAGTGGGGGGCATGCAGGAGGCGGCCAATCGATGTTCTCTCTCATCGATGTTTCTATCTCTCTCTCCCTCTCCCTTCCTCTCTCTATAAAATCAAAAAAAGACAAAATATAATAACTAACAAATGAATAAAATAAACAGCAAATGACCCATAAGTCACTTCTCATATTCTTTATAATATTAATTTCCTATGCATTAAAAAGTTGAATCCCTTTTTTCTCTCATTTTTAGCCCTCTTTATCAATCTTATTTGACCATTTTCATTTCATTTAATGTTAATAGTTTAAAAATGACTACATATAATAATATTAAGAAGGATTTCATGTAAAAAAATTAATCAAATTATAATGAGAAGATACTTTTTGGGCATTTTTGTTTTATTACATATAAGCTTTTTTCTGTATAGTGTCAATATTGTGAAATAATTCGAAAATTTATAAAAGTATTTTGTTTATATAGAGAAATATTATGCAAGTGTTGGAATAGCTTTCAGGACTGTAGAGAACTCCATCTACCAGAGAAGTCTAGTGGACATTCCAAACAGCATTGTCCTAGGGTTACAATGCTGAAATTCATTTACAGACACTCTTTAATCAATAGTTTTTTTTTGTTTTTTAATTTGGAAATGGTGAAGAAATACCAAATGGCAAGTTTAGTGATCATAGGTTAAGATTATTTTGAAAATTCTATAAAGGTAATGTTTGTTTACTATGAAAAATAAGTCAATTGTTAGCTGCTACATAATCAAGATGGTGAGACTAAGCAGGTATAAAAATACTAGAAATAATGCAATTTCATTTTTTGCTGACTCTATATATGAAATGTAAACTTTTGAACACATATTATTTATAAATTGTTGTTTCTTTAGATGTGGCTTTCAGACTCAAAATATATAGCTATACAACTATTTATCAGTTTACAGATGCATACACACATGCATGGAATCAACTTGCCACATTTTTTTTTTTAATTAAGTTACAGGGAAATCAGCATTTCACATTTTAGTCACCATTCACCAAGTCACTTTTCCCTCAAGATTTCTCCTTTTTGATGACAAATCAAGCTGTTACATTGCACTTTCATTAGGCAGTGTCTGCACATGTATCCTGGCAACCACATGCTACAGTTGTGTCGACTCCTTGAAGCACAGGATGAGAAGGAAATTGCTAAGGTCAAGAAACTAGTTTTAAGAAAAAACTGCCATAAATAAAATATTTCTAAGTTATTTTTGAGCCAGTAACATTTCCAACAGGCAAGTCAATAAACTAGATTTGAAAGACATTTGCATTTACTCCATAAATAGAATGTAGGTTTACAAAAAAGAAACAAGTTTGGTTCTATGACAGTGTTACATAATTACAGACCCCAAAAACCAACACTTCAAATTCATTAACTGAATATTTATTTTAATGTAGCTTGAGGAGTTTTTTATTTCCATTTTCATGTTTCCTATATTAAAAGTTATCTGAATACATTGAAATTATGGAAGAGTCTGAACACATTGGTTAGTTTGTATATGTTGAGCTGCTAAAAGTATGTTCATATTGACCTTAATTATGCCCGGCATGCAGGCTGGACAGACTGACCTCTCGATTGTATCAGTGATGCTGAAAAACTATCCAGTCCCAATTACCAAAAAAAAAAAGCCATGAACCACTCTCACTTGCTGCTTATAACTTGAGAAGGGTTAGTAAGAAACAGCTAAAAACCTTCAATGGGCCACATTCTAATTTCTACTATCTATTTTAAAAACTAAAACATGTTCTCAGTATTCAGCTAGTCACATTCTTTATGTTATCACTTTAGCTTGTGTACATGCAAACATATAATGATCACATGAAAATTACAATGTTAGTAATATTTACAAAATTTAGCTGTCAATGTATAACAAGTAAAAAGGAATTGAAACACCTGAAGAAACTGGAAAAATAGCAGAATAAAATCAAAGAAAAAAGAGAGAAAATAAGGATAGAAATCAATAAAATAGAAAGCAAAATCAATATTAAAAATTAAAAAAAAGAAAATGTGGAATAAAAGTAGATTGTTCAAAATTTTTGTATTGTCTTGGCAAGACAGATGAAAAAAAAGTACAGAACAAAAAGAGATAAAATTATTGATACAAAGAAGGGTTAAAATACATTATGAAACTTATGTATTAATAAATTTGGTTCATTAAAATGGATACATTTCTTACAAAAAAATGACAAAACTAGAGAAGAATGAATAGAAACTTACAACTCATGCCTTGCATACTACTATACCACTAAATTTGTTTACTAATTAAAGACTTCTCCCTACAATCTAATACTGTTCTACATACTAACACAGATATATTAGGGGGACCAGAAAGTAATGTCGTTAAAGTAATGACATGTTAAGGGCGGAAGTGGAAGCAAATCCGTGTCAGACAGTCGAGGAACTGTCAAACACTCTTAACCAACCTTGGTCGACCATCCAAGAACATTTGCAGCAGACTGGTAAAGTAAGCAGAGCAGGTGTTTGGGTCCCGCATAATCTGTCCAAAGAAAACAAAGCTAACCGGTCCACCACATGCAACTTATTGCTTCAGCGGCACAATACAGAAGTGTTTTTTGATCTCTTGATCACTGGAGATGAAAAATGGGTCCTCTGTGATAATCCAAAATGCAAAAGGCAGTGGCTCTCTCCAAATTAATCGCCACGAAGTACAGCTAAGCCAGGTTTACACTCCAAAAAGGCAATTTTGTGTGTTTGGTGGAGTATTCGCGGGGTCGTTCATTTTGAATTGCTGAAACCTGGACACACTGAATGCAGACCTTTACTGTGAACAATTGGATCGAGTAAATCAACCTTTAATTGAAAAGTGCCCAGCGATTGTCACCAGAAAAGGCCTTATTCTGCAACACGATAATGCAAGACCGCACTGTGCAAGATGAACCCTGGAAAAAATGAATGAATTGCGGTGGGAGGTATTGCCTCATCCACCATACTCGCCCAATATTGCGCCATCGGATTTCCATTTATTCTGATCGCTACAACATTTTCTAAGTGGCAAAAAATTTGAAAATTTGGGTGATGTCCAAAATGCCATCTCCAGATATTTTGCTCAAAAACCAATTGATTTTTATCGATCCGGCATTGAAAATTTGCACACTAGATAGCAAAATGTTGTTGATAACGAGGGTGATTACATCACTGATTAAAGATAAAAAGTTGTTTAAAATTTATCTGTTTGAAGTTAATGTAAAAAAAACGACATTACTTTCCAGTCCCCCTAATATTTTCCTATTTCTTATGTAATTGATCTTTATAATTATTGCTTTCTCAAAGAAACTGAATTTCTCAAGTATATGAGATAATAACCATTTCACATTATCTATTGTGAACTTTACACAGTATATAAAATATGCTTTTACATTCTGAAATCTGTAGTTAGTCATGGATAATGATACATTGCTCTTTCAAGATTTCAGGCAGAACACTTAAGTAAATGTATTTGAATATATATGTATATATATATTTCTATTCATGCAATTATTTGTTTCTCTATATTTATGTATGTCTATAGACACACAGAAACAAATAATTATATAAAATAAATATAGAAAAATAACTAGAAAATAAATGCATATTAAATTATATTAATACTTTTAAAGTAAGTATTAAGATATACTAGCTAATTGTGGCAGCTTTGATGATGGCCCAGTTGTTGCACTTTGAAATCCATCAGGACAGTTTTGCAAACACACATATTCAATAAGCTACTCCCAGCTGAGTTTCAGTGCAGCAGGGATAGTAAGGAAGATATGCTTCGGGTATATACACACTTCTCAGATAACCAGCTTTGTTTTGAAAATTTTCCAATGGCTTTGCCAAACCTGCCTAGACTGCATGCACTCTAGGATGTTTCAATCCAACTTTCTCTCTCTTGTACTCGGGATCAGAATTGCATCGTCCTCTCAGTCTGTCCATTCCCCTTCTTATTTTCTCTCACATAGCCATTCCTCTATTAAAATCCTTACATATTTGATTATGTATTGGTGTCAGCTTTTCAGGGAAACTGGGCTAAAACACATTGTACAATCTATATGTCCTACTAGTTTATTTTAATCTTTATCAATGCACAATCATGAGTTCCTCCAAGGAAATCCATAATAAAAGGATGAATAAATGTGTTTTAATAAGTTTTTAATGCATTTCAAAAAAGTTATTGGTGAATACAAAGGAGATTGTGCAATGAAGAAACTTTTATAACAAATTCTAGCATTAGTCTAAAGTTTATCTTTATAACGATTTGGTACCAATGAATATATATTGTTTATGTAAGCCATTCTTTAATAATTAAAATATATTCTTAATTTAAAAAACTATAAAATTAATTCAACATCTATAAAATACCTAAAATCATCAGAGTTCTCTAAATTACAAGACCATCTTGATTATCATATAATGTTCTTTTGAATTTTTTGAGGTTATAATTGCCTTTGAATATCTGTTGATATTTATAGACCTTCCCAGAATAATATAGTATGTGTATTTTTTTCCAAACATGTGTGTGGGAGAAAGGAGGGGAGGTTTAAATAGCTTCTAACTTGGAGGCATGAAAGCATATTACTTTGTAAATTGATTTAATTTTATTGAGTATATTATAGTGATTAGTGCATTATTCTTAAACACTATCATTAAATTATATAAAGTATGCTATTTTGTTTATTAACCAATCTTCTGTTATATTTTAAAATATTTTATTATTATAATTAAATATTTGAACATATTGACAAATATTTTTATAGATTAATTTCTAGTTGTAGAATTCCTAAATAAAAAATATGCTTATTAAAAATATATAGACAGATTACCATAAACATGTTAAAATGAAGTGCTTATTTATTTGAATCCTCAATATCTCTAATAATAATTTATTTTAACCTTTAATAAATTGAACATGAAATGTCATTTATTGTTTAAATATGTTGCTCATTCAATTCTAGAGAAAGATCCATTTAATTTTTCTCTTTTCCCTCCATACATGCTTGTTGTTATTCTTTTCTTTTGTGAATCGCCTCTACTGCATTTGCCCATTTTCTATATTAATAACTTGAATTACATTAATGGATTTAGAACAAGTAATCTATTCTTGCCTTTCTGGGATTAACTCACTATCTATGATGTATTACTGAATTATATTCATTAATATTTTATAAAGTTGATCATCCATAGGTTTGATTTATTTTGTACTTTTTAACATTTATTTTTGTCATATTTTGATATTAGTGATATGATTTATGTATAATTTAGAAGGAAAGAGGCATAATGTATGCCTTGAAAGGATTAAGCTTTAGGTTAAATTCACCCCTGTAATTTTCTCACTGGACTATCATGGGAGGTATCATGTTAACTATTCATTTATTTCATTGTTTCTTTCTTATCTGTGACATTATCTATTTTTTTCATGGGTTCTTAACTTTCTAAACTATAACTTTCTAAAAGTATTCCTTTGATCCAGATTTTAGTAGATATTTCCATGGGTTTTTGAAGTAGTCTGTTACGATTTTTATTTTTAATCTCAGGTTAGTTTCCAACTATAGGTTCTATCTGAATTAATCAGAAAGTTCCTATATGTTGACAAATAACTTGTAAGCAACAAAAAATTGTATAAATTCTAGACTAGGAGGAGTGAATTAAAGAGGTGACAGTTAAAAAAAAAAGATATTTAACCTTATTTTACTACAATTTACTCTTATATAATATAGAAAAGTTAAGCAAATTCTTTAGTTTCTTTCCTTTAGAGAAAACACATTCTCTAAGGCATTTTATAGTGGTATACTTCCTAAAGCTGAATATCCCTAATTTTACAGTGAAAAGTAAAGGTTGAAGGATGCTCCAGATACAGATCTGTGTTATCCGTGCTGATATGCTAGCTGAAGGCTTGGCTAACACGATTCTTTGTGGAAAGCATATAAAATAAATTAAGGTGGGCCTAGTAGTCAGTAATATTCACACATATGGAAAGGAAAAAATAGAGGGAAAACAAGTACAGGAGAGAAATATATGTATACATTTGATTTGATGCAGTGTTAATGGCATTGGTAAAGTTCACCGTAAAACATATTTTTAACAAAGATGAATTAGTATATTTATTAAAGCCAGGAAACCAGATAATAGAGATAATCAATTTATGTTAATTGTTTAAAAGTTATAATAAAAATATCACAATATTTCTTAGATTTATTTAATAATCAATTAATTTTCTGCTAAATTTTATACACTCAACCTAAATAAGAAATACGGGTGCCAAGAGAAAAGGGGAATAACTGAGGTATGTAGGAGTAAGTTTTTGCTCTTTCCTTCTAAATTATGGGAACAATAGAAGTAATAACATTTACATTTAGACTGCTTTTACTCTTCAGAGCTTCCAGCAAGCACAAAGGTTAAATTGTTTTTTACCTATTCAACCAAACTCAAAAATGTTGCAAAAATAAAAGACTTTTTCTGGTAAATTATTGCCGGTCAGTGGTTTACTGTTTTCTTCATCATACAACAAGCTCTATATTTTAAAAAACTGCACACATATCTTTTCATTATTCTCTAGTGACTAAGGACAGGTATACAACTACTATCTCAGTGCTCAACTGATGTTTGTTTAATCTGTGTGAGTTGAGGCAAGGGATACTGGTAAGATGAAGTGTTGGCAACCAAAGGGCCACTGGTACTCATCGTCAGAGAACCTCCAGTATATTATTAATAGGAACATTTAACAGTGACCTGAGCTCTTTTTAATCCAAATAACATCATTATCCAAAAGCTCTTTGGAAGATGTTATCAATAAAGAATTTTATTGCAACATGAACTTGTGCCAGACCATGAATATAAAACAAACAAATAGTATTTACAGATTGAAATTAGAAGTAGATGGGATGTCATTATGAGAAAATGGACTGAAAAATGCTTAATCTCACTAATCCAATTCTTGACAGGCCCTAATTGACAACAGTGAATATTTACAAGAGTTCTGTGTAATAAATTATAGATGGAGGAAAAACTATAAATTCTAAACATTTTTGAATTGTCGTACCTAATTGTCAGCTCTAGCCTATTGCTTTGGCCAGAAACTTGTGTCTTGGGTTCTCCTCCATAGATTAAAAGCTTTCTTAACATGAATATTTACATGACTATATCTAAACAATAACTACTTTGTACTTTATAATTCATTGTTGCTTTATTCACTATAATTTGTATTCCTAAATTACATTTAAAACTTTTATTCTACAATTACCACTCTTCCCTAGTTTTATTTTATAAAATGAGGATTCTTTGCAATGCAAGTAACAGAAGTCCATTCAACCAACTTAAGTAGAAAAGATTTTCATGTTTCTCAAAGAACCTAAGGCAAGGATAACACTCATATTAGAATATGTTGGAAACCATGTAGGTATTCAAATGATATAAAAAATATATAGTTTTTCCTCTGTGTATTACTGCTTCATTCTTCACTACTGTTACAGAAAGTGTCCTCTACTTCTTAGTAAGGAAGGCAGAATAGTCACTGAGGAACATTATGCTGTACTGTTGGCACTAAAGACAGACTTCTTTTTTTTTTTTGAGATCCATCTCTCTGTGTATGTGGGTTCCTCTCTTTCTCTCTCTCTCCTTTTCTCTCTCTCTCTTCCTTCCTTCTGCTTCTGTCATTCTTACTTTGTCTCCACTCAATATCTCAAACCCTTAGATCTGGAAATAGGATTAGTCCAGATTGTAACAGGTGTCTACTTTGAAACAATTCCAGAAAGAAAATATCATTTCATTTTAAATGTCTGCCTCTTTGGGTAAAGGCCACGTATGATTACTTCTCAGAAAAGGTGAGTGAAATTCAGTGAAGACAAAGCAACTGGCTCATTACAAGAATATACCACTAGTGCTTGTGAAATTTTTATTTTGGGAGGTATCTTCCAAGATTTCCTACATCTTTCCTAAATTATGTTAATGGATATGTTAATTATATTCGTATATTGATATAAAGTATGCTAATTACATTGTACTGTAATATATTAATTTCCAAAGTTATATATTAAATTAATTATTTTTAATTCCCAATTTTTTCATTATATCAATTCCCCAAAATATATCTCTGGTGGTAAATATTAAATGTTTTAGTATTTCATAGATATCTTTATTGTGTTTATTTTGTTTTTAAGATCTTTATTTAAATCTTCCTTTTTAAAAAAAACTTTTTGTCTTTTGTGTACTTTCTTCTTCGATACCCGGATGGTAACCTAGTGCTTCATTTAAAATACCCAAATCACTACCCTGGCCGGTTTGGCTCAGCAGTTAGAGTGTCGGCCTGCTGTCCACAGAGACCCGGGTTCGGTTCCCGCTAAGGGCACATACCTTGGTTGCAGTTTGTCCCCGGCCCTGGTTGGGTTGTACAGGTGGTGGCCACTCGATGTGTCTCTCTCACATCGATGTTTCTCTCTCTCTCTTCCTCTCTCTCCCTTCCACTCTATCTGAACAAAAAATGGAAAAATGTCCTCGGGTGAGGATAAATAAATAAATAAAATAAAATACCCAAATCACTGTATACCTACTTTGCTGAAGCTGTATATCTAAGATGAATCTTTTTGGGGTATTTTTGTTTTGACTTAAGAGGGAAATTTAACCGGGTCATTCATGCAAAATTTTGCACACCAAACTAGGTATCTGATTATGCTTTTCTACAGCAGATTGTGCTGTGCTCCAGATGTATGCTCTTAAATATCTCCTTAAAATGGCATTCTGAAATTTCCTTTATTTTTCCCTTGGAAAATCAGTTTATCAACTTTAGTCAAAGAATAAACATGTATATATCATGACACAATTTACTAAGTCAATCATGTTTATGCTTGACTGGGAGAAAGGCAAGCTTGCATCATTTTGAAGTTTCAGTGACATAGGAACTTGCATAGGATATGAGATTAAAGGTTTCTGCCAACACAGAAATACAATATAGAAATATTTTCAGAACACTGTCTATGAAGTTTATAAAACAAAACTTTTAAAAAAGTCATACCAGGTTAAAATGCCTGGGTTTGGAAAAATACAAATCAAGCTCCAAAAAAGGCTTTATTCTTCCTAAATAGGGCATTATAACCTGGTATGACCATATATGTGCTTATGTGTGTATATATATATATATATATATATATATATATATATATATATATATTTATATTTATATTTATATTTATATATACACACATATACATAAATATGTACATATATGAATGTATACATTAGTAATATTTTCTTTCTAGTACATTATTGATTCTTTCATGGGTTATACACTTTGCAGGTTTCAATATTAATCCACTATAAAATACAATGATTTATTTTTATTGAAGTACTCTCTTACACAAAATTCTCTACTGTGGCAATCTTGGTAGTGCATATAAATATTCCAGATACAAAATCTTAGCAGGGAAATCAGTTAACCAACCACAAATTGATCTTGTAATTATAAATACTGCATGTAGAACTCAATACATTTTTAATGCTCAAATTAAGACACACTAATTACACAGTAACTGCTAAATAAATGGCATATAATTTAGAGTTATGCCAAAGAGTGCTGCTCAGATTTAGATGCTTCTAATCATGGGGGAAACTTACTCACTGCTGGTAGAATGTTAACTTTGATGAACAAACTGGTGATTATCCAAGAAAAGATCTACTAATGGAAATGTTGGGTTCATATAATTTAAGGTGTCTTTTTTTCCATTGACCTATTTTGAAGATTGTTTTTAAACTCTTTATTTTAGTCTCTTGTTAATTTATTCAGTGTTTCATAATAATAGGAAATTCCTACTTAGAAAAAGATCTTTTTCAAAAAAGTCAAATGGATTACTCAGAGAAACAGTATTTTGAACACCGATTATGTTCCAGAGTAAACAAATATCAATTTTATCCCATGATGTTTCTAAAACTCATGCGTTTTCTATGTCGTTCGGTTGAAACTATATGATACCAGCAGAAATAAAGAGAACATTTAAATGGAAATTTAAAAAGTTACTATGAATTCTGGTTTTTGAAGCCTAAAGACTTTTAATTAAAGCAGAGTAAAAGAGGAAGATGGAAGTTTGTGGAGATTCATATGGAAAATTCTAAGCAATTTGAAAGTCTATGAAGTTTAATGGCACATGTTTTTCTTTAAGACTAAATGCACTTTAAAAATACATGACTTTCATTTTTTGATATATGTTTAGCTTTCCTTTGTGTTTATTTTCTTTTGTTTTAATGTGTTTTATTGATTTTTTTTTAGAGAGAGGAGAAGGGAGAGGGAGATAGAAACATCAATGAGAAACATCAGTTGGCTTCCTCCTGTATGCCCCCTAATGGGGATTGAGCCAACAACCTGGGCATGTCTGCTGAACAGGAATTGAACATGCAATCTCTCAGTGCATGGGACGATGTTCAATCCACTGACCCACTCTGGCCAGACTACTTTATGTTTATTGTCCTTAAGGGAGTTCATTCTTTGACTCACACTTAAAGTAAAGATAAAAGGGGAAAAAAATGAGAGAGAGGTAGACAAAGACCTTCTGGGAACAACCAGAAAAAGCTGAAAGGGAATGGAATTAAGAGGATAGAAATAATGTGTATCTAAACATGAAAATTTACTCAACCTTAAATAAGCCAAATTACAAGTAAATAAAACAAAAAATAAAATAAAGTAAATTATAAGTGCAAACTTTCATGGAACAGAAATAAAGTGGTTAAAAAATGATTAAGAATGACAAATTAAACAGTGGACAAGCCGTTTACTCATTAGAACTACTGAATGTCTCTGCAATCAGAGATGGGAACAGCAGGAGCCAACCATCCCCAAAGCCAGGACAGTGTGAGATTATCTATTCATGAAAATAGGGCTCAATCATGTCAGGTAGTCATTCATTAATGAGTGTAAAGTTCTATATTATTAGTTTCTGCCTTATACTTCCCCAGCAATTTATAGTGGGTTTTCTGAGTATATAAGTGGTCTTTGAGACCAGGCTTTTGGATATAGCTGTCTTTTGGTGCTTTTTTTTTTTTTTCAGTTGCAAAGTACAGAAATCCTCCCTTCTTCACCAAAAAAAAAACAAATAATTTAAGTCATAAGGTAATTTCTTGACCAAATGCAGACAAATTTCAATACATTTAGCAGCAGGAAGGATAGTTAGGGTTCAGATTCTGGGATAATTTTCCAGGTAGTTATGGTCAAAGAGCGGTGGCATATTATCATTTATTTTTACAGCAAACATGAATGGGCCCTGGCGGGTTTGGCTCAGCGGTTAGAGCATCAGCCCGCGGACCGATGAGTATGGTTTTGAGTCCAGCCAAGGGCACATACCTCGGTTGCAGTTCATTCCCGGCCCTGGTTGGGGTTGTGTGGGAGGCAACCAGTCCATGTGTCCCTCTCATATTGATGATTCTCTCTCTCTACCTGTCTCTCCTTCTCTCTCTACCTGAATATAAATAGAAAAATATCCTCTGGTGAGGATAAAGAAAAAAAGAAATAGAAAACATGAATGGGATGGTTTGACTAAAAAGTATGAGAGTTTAGTCGGTATTTACAATCCTTACTAGCCAACAGGAATGCATAATATTAAAAGCACAATATAGTACATTAACAATACCCAAGTATCAAATAAGAAAAAAATAAATTCAATTACTATGTTTTAACTTTTACAAATGAGAATTCATTCTTCAATATTTTACATTCTGTTCTTGTTCTTGCCTCTCATCATATGAGAAGAATTTATCCCGACTAACACCACTAACAATTTTGTAATGGAAACTCTATGCCCTATTTTAAATTCTCATCTTTGATTGCAGAGTATCTTTGGTAATGGTGAACTTCTCTCTAATATTAAAAACTCTTGCCTGTTTTGTTTCCTTCAGCACCATTCTTAATAATTTCTATGTACTTATCTTTTATTTCTTTATGTTGTTTTATTTGTTCTCTTTCATCCTCATGAAGGTCATCCTATATTTGATTCAAGATCCAGTTAAGGTTGTGTTCTCTTCTAATTCAAAATATTTCTTTGGGTAATCTGATATATTTTCATGATTTCAAACATAATCAGATATCATGGATTATATACAACTTTTGGTGTGTATGTATGCTAGTGTAGGCTCACTCAGTTAAAGGTTGATAGATTTCACTGGGTTTTTTTTTTTTTTTTTAGGTCTATGAAGTTAGGAACAACATTTCTACATTACTCATGTCTTCAAAATCCCAAACTCATAATTCTTTCTCTTTAACATAACCATCTGGGCAACCTGAAAATTCTGCACAATCTCATTCTTAGCAAGTCAAAACTTAAGTTATTATCTATCTTCAAAAACATATTTTCTACTTGCTATTTCAACTTAATTAAATTACCTTTCTCTGCTGTAGTATAATTTTAAAAATTAAACCTTGATTTCTCCTTCTTTCTCATTCCCTGACATCTTTGAACATTGAATGTGAACCTTTCATCTTCCATCTCCAATTCTTCTATTTAGTTAAGAGCTCCTCTAGTTGCCTTTTAAACCACTGAAATAATATTCTCTCTAATCATCTTATTCCAGATTGTCTTCTATATTGACAGTTGATTATATTAGTTTAAAGTTAAAAAAAAAAAAAAGAAAACTAAATTAAAAACCCAGCTGAAGCCTTTTGTCTGTAGAACAAACATGGCAGACTTCTCCTAGTTTCTTGTCCAGCTGCTTGTGTCTTCACCCTGTGGTTAGTTTCACTGTAATTCTGAGACATTTGTGGCTTTTTATATATATTATATAAAATAAAAACTAATTCAGATAATGGGGGAGTTTAGGTACTTACATGAGGTGGATTCTTTTCTGACAATTACATTAAATTCACTGACATGACCAATGTGCCCTTTAATACCTGAGCTCTCACTAGACTCCTGTAACCTATGCAGAGAATGTGTGGTTAAATCCCTAACAGGTAAATCTGCCACCACTAGAAGAGAGGATACATTTTAAAATAAGAGAACATTTATTTTAATTGATTCTCTAAGCCTCAAACACTTATGTAGATAAATCTTGAGAATACAACAACAACAACAAACAAACTGACTGAACCAATTGTTACTAGTTTTAACACAGGATTAAAAAAAAGGGGTTTTTGTTTTTCAATAATTTTTCAGATAAATTCTCATAATGAGATCCCTGTGATAGTCTAAATAACATTCATAAATTTTTCCACAAAACACTCAAAAGTAAAAAGCATGGATGTGCAATTTTTGTATGGGAAAATTCTTCATATATTTCTCAGTTATAATTATAACCACATACCTACATGTAAAAATTAGAGAAATAGAGATTAGAAAAAATAATAAGTAACACAGAATTAAGAGCTGGTATTTTGAAAAGATTAATGAAATTGACAAACCTTTAGACTAAGAAAAAGAACCGAAGACTCAAGTAAATAAAACAAAATGAAATAAGAAATAAAAGAGGAAGCATTATAACTGATACCACAGGACTACATAGGATCATAACAGACTACTATTAATAATATATGCCAACAAATTAGATAACCTAGAAGAAATGGTTAAATTCCTAGAATATATAATCTATCAAGAATCAAAAAGAGAGGAATTTCTGAATAGTCCCATAATGAGTAAGGAGATTGAATCAGTGTCAAAAATCTCCTAAAACAGAAAAGCCCAGGACAAGGTAGTTTCACTAGTGAATTCTATCAAACATTTTTAGAAAGATTAACACCAATCTTTCTCAAATTCTCCTAAAAAATTGGAGAGAGGAAACTCCACCAAACTTATTTTATAAGGCCAACATTATCTTGATACCAAAATCAGATAAAGACACTGCCAGAAAATAAAATATAGACCAAATCACTGATAAATATAGATATAAATATAAATATGCAAAAATCTCAACAAAACATCAACAAACTGAATTCAATAGCATATCAAAAGCATCATACACCATGACTAAGGGGAATTTATCCTATATAACTATAGTTTAACATATATAGTTTAACATATGCAACTTATAAATGTGATATATTACATTAAAAATAAAATATACAAATCATATGATTATCCTAATAAATGCAGAGAAGCACATGACAATATACAACAACTTTTCATAATAAAATTCTCACCAAATTGGATATAAAAGGAAAATACCTCAACATGATAAAAGCCATATTTGACAAACCCACAGCAAACATCATACTCAATAGGAAACACTGGAAATTCTTCCTCTAAGATCAGGAATAAGCCAAGGATGCCCACTGTCACCATTCTTACTCAACACAGTACTGAAAGTCCTAGCTAAAGTAGTAAGGCTGGATACAAAATAAAAGTTATCCAAATTGGAAAGATAAGATATAATCACTGTCATTTGTAGATTAGATGATTTTTTTTTTTTATCCTCACCCCAGGACATTTTTACATCTATCCTCAGATAGAGCAGGAGGGAGAGAGGAAGGGAGAGAGAGAGAAACATTGACGTGAGAGAGACACATTGAGTTGTTGCCACTCACACGACCCCAACTGGGGCCAGGGACAAACTGCAACCGAGGTGCGTGACCTTAGTGGGAACCGAACCTGGGACTCTCTGGTCCGCGGGCCGACGCTCTAACTGCTGAGCCAAACCGGCCAGGGCTAGATGATTTTATATATAGAATATCTTACCAACTCAACCAAAAACCTGTTGGGAGCAATCAATGAATTCAATAAAGTTGCAGGATGTAAGGCAAACATACAGAAATCAGTTGCACTTCTGTACTCTAACAACAACAAAAAATCTGATTTAGAAATAAAGAAAAATATATCTACTCCCCATAGCATAAAAAACAGTAAAATACTTAGAAACAAACTTAACCAAGAAAGTGAAATATCCATACACTCTAAACTACAAAACTTTGATGAAAGAAATCAAAGAATACACAAACAAATGAAAAGATATTTTACATTCATTATTGGTAAAAAATTAATATTACTAAAATGTCCATATTGCCCACTGCTGTCTATGAATTTAATGCAATACCGACCAAAATTTCAATGGCATTTTTTTTTTAGCCTGCAGTAGAAATTATTTTTAATTTATTTTTTATTGTTGAAAGTATTACAGATGTCCCTGCATTTCCCCCTTATTGACCCCTAATCCTCACACCCACCCATCCTCCTACTTTCCCCAAACCAATGTTTATGTCTGTTGGTTGCGCATACATGCATATAAGTTTTTTTGTTTATCTCTTCCCACCTCCTTAGCCCCCATCCCTCTGAGGTTTGTCAGTCTGTTCCCTACTTTCATGACTCTGGATCTATTTTGATTGAGGGCTTATTTTGTTCATGATAAACCATAATTAAGTAAGATCGTGTGGTACTTGTCTTTTTCTATCTGGCTTATTTTACTCATCATAATACTCTCCAGGACCCTCCATGTTGTCTCAAAGGGTAAGAGATCTTTCTTTCTTATAGCTGCATAGTATTCTGTTGTGTATATATGTACAACAGCTTTTTTAACTGCTCACCTACTGATGGACACTTGATTGTTTCCAGATCTTAGCTATTGTAAATAGCACTGCTATGAACATAGGGGTGCATATATTCTTTCTGATGGGTGTTTCAGGTCTCTTAGGATATATTCCTAGAAGTGGGATTATTGGGTCAAATCGCAGTTCAATTTTTAATTTTTTGAGGAAACACTATATTGGTTTCCATAGTGGCTGCACCAGTCTGCATTCCCACCAGAAGTGTACTAGAGTCCCCTTTTCTTCACACCCTCGCCAGCACTTGCTGTTTGATATCTGTTGAAGGTAGCCATCTGGCAGGTGTGAGGTGATACTTCATAGTTGTTTTAATTTGCATCTCTCTGATGATTAGTGATGTTGAGCATTTTTTCATATGTCTCCTGGCCATTTGTATGTCCTGTTTAGAGAAGTGTCTATTCAGGTCCTCTACACATTTTTAAATTGGATTGTTTGTCTTCCTTTTGTTGAATGTATGAATACTCTCTATTTTAGATATTAACCCCTTATCTGATGTTTGAAAATCAAAACTGTGATGTAATGCAGTAACATTTTAATTGAGTTTAGTGGGTAGAAAAGTATCTGAAACATTTGATGAATCTTGAGGGATTCAATAGCTAGGGACAAATATGTGGCCCAAAGATGAGAATACTTGTGATAAAAACAAACAAAGTCACTCATTCAAGCTTCTGTTCCCATCATCCTTGATTCCATTGGGACAATTAGCCTCTGGTAACAAAAAAGAAGTAAATGCTGCTTCTTCTTTGCACTACTTCCTCCAGGGAATGCCATGAGCACAACTTTTTAGTATGTGCTCTGAGATATTGTCCCAAATGTATTTTTCACATAACATTTGTTTCAACAAGAACTCACCTTGAACTAAATTGGCAGATCGGACTTTTTTGATATCATCCAATAAGAATGATTCTTAGGATAGTCCTGGCCAAAACTTGAAAGAGCCAAGAGTAAGCATCATATCTCTAGAGTTCTGCTAATTAGGTTACCATCTTAACACACTTAAGTCACAGCAAATTTACAGTAAACTGATTTTAAGACTTTTATGCCTGTAATCAGCCTAAGGTAAAAAGAAAAATTTGAGGACAATACAACTAATTATTTATAAGAGGTTAAAAGAAATGGATTTAATATAAAAATGTCCAAGGCATACCTGTATTATGCCCTCTGGAAACAGCATAAAGGCTGTTATGTAAGTTTACAAACAACAAAAAATAGACATTTAGTCACCCCAAAATCACTATACAGTTCACCATTTTTCCTTCCTCCTTTCCTTCATTTTTTCCTTCCTTCTGGCCTTCATTTCTTTTTTTGTTGTTGTTTTAATTTGATTTCAGTGAACACATCATAGGCTTAAAATCTAGCAAAGCTAGACAGTGTTTTTATTGTTCTAACAGAAAAAGAAAAAGATGATCAAAATGCATTTTTCTCAAATTATCGTAGCTGCAATTATTAAAACGTGTTTTTTTTTTTCAGCAGTTTCATCTGGCATAGCAGTAACAACATTTTTATTAAAACATTGGGCTTCATAGGCAACAACCTTATTAACTGCCCTTTGTCCCTTTCTGCCCAGAGCAAGTACTACCATCTGCACTTTCCCCAAGCTTGATAGTATACCCCAAACAGTATATTGAGTAGGAAAAGAAAAGAAAAAAAAAAACCTGAAACAGAACGTGAGACAATTTTGTACATCTGTTCCTGTGGGTGTTCTTTCATTCTTTCTCATTTATAATTAATGAAAAATAATGGTGCTGACACAAGTTAATTATTATGAAATATTACAGTTTATGCTATTCATTATAATAATGGCAAATTACTCTAGATTTTCAAACACTTCCTAAGCAATTAGAAGTGTTCATGAGGAGTTCACCTGTAAAATGTTTTCATCTGCGTTTGCATTCTGTGAAGTGAAAGAACACCCAATGTTTTTCATTAGCAGCAGAGATAACACAGCAAGAGATATTAATCATGGAGTCCTGTACCTGGGAAAACTTTGAAAACAAATTGGGATTGTGCAGTTGAAGCAGAGGTCAAAACAATACACAGAGATATTTATTACAACCAAATTTTTCTTTACAGGTTCAAAGGGACAATTAAATATGTTTCATTTAGAAGCAATTTGGCATAACTAATTAGAATTACTATCTTGTCCTACTTTACCAAAAAATATTAAATTACTGATTTTACAATTAGAATTAATATATTTCTAATTAGTACATGCAAATTAGGGAAGTGTCCCTTCTCGAACTTGTTCTTCTTATAAACCTATAAATTGTAACACTAATGCAACAGTCCTAAGGTTATTAAGAATAACTTATGACTAAAAAATACTAATTAGGCCTAATATGCCGGTGTAAAGGAGCTAAGTGAAAAAGTGAAAAACACCTCTGTGAAATATTTGGTCTGCTGTAGTTTCAATAGTAACCAAAATAGGGAGAAGCTTGTTTTGTCTTATTTAGTTCAACAACAAAGATGCTGTACATATACACCTATTTTGTTTCATTTTTATTAGTTCAAGGTAATACAGAAAAAATTAAAAATTGAAGACAAATTCTCCATATTAATTTTAATATTTTCAATTAATTATGTTTTCAGGAATATATTAATTTAAGAATAAAACAGTTGCTGAATATAAAGATAAAAAATGCCAAGCTCTTGAAAAGACAAAAAAACCCTCAAAATTGGATAAATTTAATTCATCAATATGTAGTCAGCAATTTCTGTTAAAGTTAGTTTTTAATAAATTGATTTAAAATATTAAAAATTATTTAAAGATTAATCTGTAATATTTCTCTCCATAGCCTACTATATTTATGATCAACATATTTGTTCCTTATACTACAACTGTGATATAGAAAATAACTTCCTGTCACTGATGATATACTGATACTTAGAATGTTAAGTACATTGTTTAGGATTAAAAAAAAAATTGCAATCAACTAACCCAGAAATCAAACACAGATTTACCTTATTAAAAATACATTTTATGGGGCGGGGGAGGAAGAGAATAAACCACAGAATTTATATGCCTGTATGCAAAACCAATGGACATAGACAACAAAGCTGAGGACAGGGTGGGAGGGGATGGGGAAGAGGGAGTCAATGGGGGGAAAAAGGAGAAACATCTGTAACAAAAATAAATTAATAAATTAAAAAATATATATATTAAAAAATACATTTTACATTTTACAACATTTCTTTCCATTTCTCTTTTGAATAAGCAATATTTCAATAGAAAAGCAAATGATTTCACTAAGGAGAATAATTACACTTTCTTTATTAAAAGAAGCCTTTATTAAAAGTCTTCCCTGGTAAGAACATAAGATTATATACAGATATCTGAAAATTATGCATCTTTTTCTGTTGTATTTCAGGACTTTATTTAATTATCAAATATTATTTGAGGAAAAATCTGGTGGTCTGTAAAGTAGAGACTGTTATATTTGATGATTCAGAGACTGAAGTATTATATATAATCAATAGTATTCTTTTAAATAAAGACTTTGCTTTATATGACTATCTCTCAAGTGAACCATATTATTTTAATTTAACTCAAAGTATCATTGAATTATAAACTAGAAACTAGATTTTGAAACAAAAGACTATTTTGAAGTCACCTGTATGTTTTAAAAAATTTTACATTATTAGCTCTAAGTACTCATTCTATGAATCCATTCCTATGTAGGATATCCACCTTCATGAAATGGTTTCTCCTTTTATGTTTAAAAATTCATGTGTCCAACAGTCTGAAAAATTATAATTTAATATTTACTTGTATCAATACTTTTAAAACTCTTTATATATAAACTATATTTATGTGTATGTATATATATGTATATATATGTGTGTGTACACACACACACACACACACACACACATATACAGGAGGCAATTTAATTACTCCAAATATTAAAACTCACCTAGAAACTTTATAAATCAAACCATACAAACTCAAATGTGCAAGAAATTTTGCAATACATTATTTTCTTTAAATTAAATTAAATCTGAAGCCTAGCAGCCATTGTACTGTGTTGACACAATATTTCATTTCAGTCATTTGCGAAGTTGTTTAAGGATCTGGTGGGAGGGGCGGTTATATAATTATCAAAAATTCAGAAAAGGACCTCGAATCTCAAATCCATATGGCCAGGTTCATGTAACCATTTGTCAATGCCCACAGGGCCTTGGAAAGTGGCACTACTCATTCTCTGGAAGCTGTGGGCCTGGGGAGTTTGGGGGAGGCCCCCGTAGGCATCCAGACCTTTTGCTTGACTGCTTCCTGGAAGAAAAGGCACCATTCAAATGCAGTTGAAGGTGTCATAGGTGTGGGCATTGTCCTGGCACAACCTCCCTAAGTGCTCTACACGTTTCCCTTCAAGGTGCTGCTTCTGTGCAGATTGCCACTGTGAGTCCTGAGTCATGACAAGGGCTCCACTCCCTAGAGGACCTGAAGATGTCTGCTTCCCTCCCAGTCTTGTGAGCCATCCATCCACTTTCCTCTAGAAGTTTCCATAACACCTCTTCCTCACAGTATATTCTCCTTGGAGGGGACTTATTTACACACACACACACACACACACACACACACACACACACACACACAATAAGCTTTCCACATAAACTTCTCACCATAGGTAATTTAAATGCTCCTATAAATTTTCTTACTGTAAGTAAAAACTGCCTTCATAATAACTATGTACTGCACAACTTTTGTTTTAAGGTGCTTGGTGAGGTAGAAGAAGGATTGGGGAGAACAGAGCTAATATGTATTTAATGTTTAGTATGTTTCAAGTGCTTAATAATATGCCATCCCTTCTATTAACTTCACTATCACAGTGTTATAATTTTTTTCTTTTTTTGAATATGAGGAAACTAAGATTCAGTGAAATGAAATGACCAAATCAATTACTGATGACATATCTTCCATCTGAATCTTATTTTTGTTTCACCCAAACCTCCATGATGTTTCCACTTTACTAGTTTCCCAAAATTCAGTTATTTTTATATATCAAATTTATAGATTTTCCCTTGATATTGGACTACGTGAACATCTCATGTTATCTATCAATTATTAGATACAAAGTCACAATAGTCTCTCTTGGAATGCACTTTCATGCCATGGATAGATGATTTATCCATAACCTCAAATAACAAATCCTATGAAAAGCTTCCCATCTGCCTCCTGGGCTACAGAACTCTTCCTACAGCTTACAGAAATGAAATATCCTTGAAAAAGAGCACAATCACAAGGAAAATGGAGGAAAGTTAAGTCCTCCCTTTAAGAAAAGGGAGGAAAGTTAAGTCTTCCCTTTTCTAGATCCCTCTATTTTTTATTCTTTAGAAATTAGGAGTCCAGGTAGTAAGATTTGGAAAATTGAAAATATTTTTTCTCAATCGTTCTATCAGCAAATAAAGAAGAAGGAGAATCTAGATAGAAGTTTAAAAAAATGCAATAGGGAATTTAAAGATGTGATAAAAAAAAAAAAATAACAGACTAGTGGGAAGGGGGCAGAGCCTAGAGATAGGCCCATGCTAATACAGCTGGTGTTATAAAGGTTGGCACTAAGAAGCAGGAGCTGGGGAGTAGAAAGAACATGGGCCTAGCAGAGAATGCCAGATACCTTGTGAGAGGTGGGTGTGTGTTGATGATTAGCTAAAAGTAGATGAGGGTCTGGGAGAGTTACAAACCTAAGCAGAGAGGTAAGCTACATCTGAATGGAAAGGCCATGAATGGGAGGATTGAGAAAACCAAAGGAGTTGAAGAATGGGAAGTAGACCTAAAAGTTTGAAGGAAAGAATGCGTAGGAAAGAGGTGCTAAGATTTGTGAGGCTATAATGGTGGAAGCAGGAGCCAGCCAAAAATTCAATTCCAGAGAAGGAGTGTAGCCCAAGGCTCTAGAGGAAAGGAGGAATTAAAGTCCTGAGATTTATAGGAGAACACAGGACTTCAGTACTGGACTCTGGAAGATACAATCCAGGACACAAAAGTTCTAAGAAACTTGTACAATATCCTCTGGGTAGAAAAAAACATAAAAATAAAATGGCTCCTACACTTAGCACTGTATTGGAAACACATCTTATGTGCCTCTTCTGGTTTACTCATTCATGTCTTGGGTTCTATTGTTTGAGGTTAACCAGTCACTATCCCTGTTGCACAGACAGTCTGAATAGCCATAGTACCAGAGGCTCTGGCTTCTAGTATTACTTCTGGACTTGTATAAAATACCAACTGCAAGGCATAAAATCTGCCTTTTTTAGAACCCTATAAAATAGGTCAAATGATTTCAAATATAATTTCAGGGGAATTAACACCCTATGAAGCAAACTTTGACCAATGGAACTGGGAGACAGAAGAAGCCTAGACAATAAGTTGCCTTTGCTTCCTTGCTTCCATGGACTATCTAAGGCATGGCTCCCCTTGATGTGTGCCCAGAGGTCTTAAATGCAACAGCCTAGACACAAGAGACTGTGTCTCTTTTTAACTTCTTTTAAAGTGGTGGCCAATGCTATTATGAATGACTTTGTATTAGCTCACATTCTTCATTGCCTTAATACTCTTTTCCTTCATGTAGGATTTGTGCCCCCAAATAATATTGTCACTTTAACCCTTGTTTGGGGCCCTGTTTGGGTAAGTCAAGTACATAAAAACTATCTTCTATGTCTGAGCCATATTTCAGAAAGCAATGCAAAGTAGCATGTTCATTTCTATGGGAATAATAAAAAATAGTAATCAAATACGGATTCACATTCCAGTATTTTTTTGCCATGTGGCTTTTTATAGACATTTGTCTTCCTGGTTTTTACCCTCTAATAGGGATAATATCGTGAGATTGTTTAACTACATTATAGAGTTGTTAATAAAAAAATTAAGCACATTCAATAAAACATTTTCAGAGATAAGTAAAATAAGTTAATCCTATCAAATTAGTTATACATTTGATACTTATTGCATTAATATTATATACAATATTACCATATAGAGCTATTTAATACTTTTAAGTGTGAATATAAAATTGGAACCATAATAGAGAAACGTATGACATATATGAAAATGTAGTCTATCATAATACAATTCAATATGTAAGTGCTATTTTTTCTGGAAAATAAAAGAAGAAATTAAGAAAGGGTTGAAGGAAAGGATGAAAGGAGGAAGAAAGGAAATAAGTAAGGAAGGAGTGAGAAAGGAAGGGAGAAAGAAAAAAGTAGTAAATATACATGCAAAATCTAAGTATCAGGCTACTTCAAATATTTGTAAGAAAAAAATGGACTCACAATTAGCTGAATTTCAATTTTAAACTTTATTTTTTATTTTAAAGGATTTGTAAGTAATCTGTTTTACTTATTGGCATCAATTGCATGGAAGAAAAATACATTATTTTGCTGTTTTTAACTTTTTTAACTTTTCACAAATATACTATTTTAACTTCTTACAAATATACTGTTCATTTTGGTTAAAAAACTGAATGCTTAGGCAAACACATCAGGTTGTTATTAAGGTCTGTTTTATGTTCTATACAAAAATGTCTTGATTAAAACAATTTAAGTCATATACAGGATCCAAAACAACTTCTTGACTATAATGGTTTTATTGCATTCTCCAAGTAAACTGAGATATGGATACAGTGCAATTAAAGTCATTCAAGGCAAAGGTATGCCATATAGTACATTTCTATTTCTATGTTGGCTTCAGAAGTATTGGTATGTGGAGTGTTTCTCATTCATAAAAGGAAAGAGCTAAAATATATGCACTTAAGAGAAGAAGATGACTACAGAAGCCATTTTCCTGAACTGTTGCTCTAATTAAACATATACTATTTTAGGAAAACCTGAACACAACAATACTTAATATGTTTTATCTATTTTTTTATTTTATATTTTGTATATATTGCTAAGAAAATGTAAAAAGGATATTCAAAATGGTGGTGGAGTGAATGGAAGCTACACAGACCATCTCACAGGACCAAACTGGAATTACAACTAAAATAAAGACAAATTGTCAGGAAAAAGCAACAGAAAACAGCTTACAGGGACCACATAACCAGGGACACTGAATAGATCCTGGTAGGATTGTGGAGGCATGAGAGGGGGGCTGGGAGCCCATGGACAGCAGCAGCCTTAGCTGTGAGCAGCGCCCTCAGGATTAAAGTCCCAAGCTGGCTCCACATCACAGAGGTCCAGGACAGAGTGTTAAAATAGCCACAGCCACTCACTTTGGGCTCCGGCAGAAGGAGGGCGGACTGGACTGGAAATGTGTGGGGACACTTGGGATTTGGAGGGCGCTCAGGGCTTTTGCTGAGTTGCAGCCACACAGGATGGTGGCCATCTTACTCCTTCACAGGGCTCTGGGGAGAGCAGCAGCTCCTCCCTCAGAGATTCAACCCCACCCAGGTGGGTCATTGAAATGCAAATTGAGGTTCATTAACAACCAGATTCTGCCCCACCCTCGGGAAACCCTCTTACACTGAACACAAGAGGGAGGTTTTCATTCAACTGAGAACCCAAGGCTCGTCAAGTAACCCCGAATAATAGCCTCTAAGCAAAAAGCTAGAGGATAACTGAACCTTTCCTGGGCTTGAAAATCTACTCAGGAAAGTAAGACTTGACAGTGGTGTTTAACGTGGGTCCTCCCACGCTCATCCAAACCCAGTAGAGGGAGCCACAAACAGCAGAACACCACCATCCACAGGGACAATTTGGCAGGTTCCAAAACCCACCGAGATAGCCAAAATGGTGAAACAAAGAAACAAATCCAAATGAAAGAACAAGAGACCTCTACCAAAGATGAGACAAATAAAACGCAGTTAAGCAAGTTAACAGAGCTAGAATTCAGAGCCATGATCTTGAGGAAGCTCAACAGCATGAGTAAGAACATCAACACCATGAGTAAAGACATAGAAACATTCAAAATCAACCAATTGGAAATCAAGAAGGACCAAGAAGAAATGAAGAATGACATAGCAGAAATAAAGAACACCTTGGAAGGAGTAAACAGCAGATTAGAGGAAGCTGAGGACCGGATCAGTGAATTAGAAGACAGGGTCGAAAAAAATCAACCAATCAGAAAACCAAAAGGAAAAAACAATTAAAAAACAGGAAGACAGTTCAAGAGAACTGTGGGACAACTGGAAGTGTAATAATATTTGCATCACAGGAGTCCCTAAAGAAGAAGAAAATGAGCAAAGGTTAGAGAATATATTTGAAGAAATAGTGACAGAAAACTTCCCTAATTTGGAGAAGGAAGAAGGAATTCAAGTTCAAGAAGCACAGAAAGCCTCAAGTAAGAAGAACCCAAAAAGAAGATGTAATCAAGACTCCCAGCAAACAAAAGCCCAGGCCCGGAAGGCTTCACGGGGGAGTTTTACTAAACATTTAAAGAAGAACTAATACCCATTCTCCTCAAACTATTCCTAAAAATTCAAGAAGAAGGAAGACTTCCAAACTCATTTTATAAAGCCAGCATAATTCTAATTCCAAAACCAGAAAAAGACACTATAAAGAAAGAAAACTACAGGCCAATATCCCTGATGAACATAGATGCCAAAATCCTGAACAAAATACTAGCAAATTGGATCCAGCAATACATCAAAAAAATTAAGATACCTAGGAATAAACTTAACCAAGAAGTAAAGGATCTATTTGCAGAAAACTACAGGACACTGAAAAAAGATATAGAGGAAATCAAGGTGACTCGTGAATCCATAAAAATAGCTAAGATCTGGAAACACCCCAAGTGTCCATCAGTAGACGAATGGATAAAAAAGCTATGGTACACATACACAATGAAGTACTATGCATCTGTAAGAAAGAAAGACCTCTTATCTTTTGAGATCACATGGAGGGACCTGGAGAGTATTATCCTAAGTCAAGCCAAGCAGAGAAAGACAAATATCACATGATCTCACTTATTTGTGGTATATAATGAACTTAACAGTCTGAGGAACAGGGTAGATCCAGAGATGTGGAAGTAGGGTACAGACGGACAACCTTCAGAAGAGGGGGTAGGGGGGGAGGGAAGAGATAAACCACAAAACTTATATGCATGTACACATAACAGATGGACACGGACCACAAAGCTAGGGATGGGGTGGGGGGGATGGGGAGGAGGGTGTCAATGGGGAAAAAAGGAGAAACATCTGTAACAAAAATAAATTAATAAAAAATAAAAAAAGAAAATGTAGAAAGGTAGAAACTCTAGCTATACCATTATTTCCATATACTAGGAAATGTTTTTTTCTTGAAATATGTTTTTATTGATTTCAGAGAGAGAGAGGAAGAGAGAGAGACTGATGAGAGAGAAACATCAATAAGCTGCCTCCTGCATGCCCCTTTTTGGGGATACAGCCTGCTCCCTGTGCATGTACCCTGACTGGAATAGAATGGCAACCTCTCAGTGCATGGGATGTTGCTCAACCAACTGAGCCCCGCTGGCCAGGGGGCAAATGTCCATTTTTAAGAGTTGATATATGATTGCATTTACCTAAATCTCCCCTAGGGAATGTCAAATAAGAGCTATCTGATGATATGACTATACTATACCTGAGTATGTCTAAAGACAGCTCCAAAATCACTATTTTAGAATATGACAATGAATGTATAGTTTAAGTCAGAATAAAGAGTCTCAAGAGTTCACCATTATTTGCCTTTAAACCTGTAGAAAACAACCATGATTGAACTCCCAACTGCCTACTTGGCTGATTCATCAGTGTATTCTTTTATGTCCTAAGGAGTCCCAAATACACGAACTGAATCCTCTAGAGTTTATAACCAATTGTGACTACAAAATGCAGCTTAATTTTCCATTGAACTTTAATATTTTCCTTGGGCCTTTCTCTCATGCCTTCTCAAACTGATTTA
This sequence comes from Tadarida brasiliensis, assembly GCA_030848825.1. NCBI lineage: Eukaryota > Metazoa > Chordata > Mammalia > Chiroptera > Molossidae > Tadarida > Tadarida brasiliensis. Next base: position 83,837,181 of record CM061258.1, on the reverse strand, counting down.
ATCACTATAACATACAGCAAAGGAATTAAATATGTAAATCCTTCATAGTTCACAGGTTTGTTTTTCTTCTGAGCCAAATTAAAATAGCACTGAGTTTAAAACTTGCAAGCACTATTAGGTTTAGTTCAAATCTTCAAGAACTGATTTTCCATGCAATATATTTTATTTTGAATGTCTCATTTCAAAATTGAGAACATGCCACATTCTAATACTTATATTAATCAATAATATATCAATTTTATAGGCCAAGTTTGGCAATCTGAAAGGACAAAAGTAGCCAGTTACTAAAAGAAAGAAAAAGTAAAATTTATGTGGACATGTAGACTTGAAAAATAGTGGCTGATACTCTGTGCTTTCAATTATTTGCTATAATGTGAAGGACATCCAGTTAATATACTATTTTATTATTATGGTTATTTTTCAGTATGCAAAACAAACAAAACAGGAACACAACTAAACCAGAAGTTACAATCTGGTAAGAATATGTGTACAGATTTAAGAATATGGCGTCAATTTAAAAATATCTCTTAAAGAACAAATTCACCTACTGTATTCCATTGAAATCTGGATATTTACCAGGTTTTAGCAAATAAGATTGTAAATTAAAGAGCAGAGAGTAGTAATTTGTTTTTTAATGTAATTTGAAAATCTTAACATTTCTTTAGGTGCTTATAATTATAGTACATTAGATATATATTTAAATTTTTATATTCCTTAAAGAACATGATGCTAAACAATAATGAAAATACATTTTAAAGATACTCAACAGAAAATTAAATACTTCCCAATAATTTAAAAACCAAGAGGAGGAAATTATTTGTTTAGTTAAAATGCAGTGTTTCCACAGCTATCACACTCAATTGAGAAAGACTGAAAACATTTTCTTTAAGATCAGGAAAAAAACAAGGACTCCCATTTTGCCATCTCTATTCACACAGTAATGGAAGTCCTAGCCAGAGCAATTAGACATTCAAATGAGAAAGGAAGAAGTAAATTTATCTGAAGATCAAGTGATCTTATAAATAGAAAAGCTAAAATTCCACACTAGAAATATAACAAAATTTGTTAGAACTTATAAACAAGTTGAACAAAGTTGCAAGATACAAAATCACCACTCAAAAATCAGTTGCATTTCTATACATTAATATTGAACAATTTGAAAAGAAAATCAGGACTGTAATTCCATTTACAATAGCATCAAAATAATAGAATACTGAGAAGTAAACATAACAAGGATGTAAAAGATTTTTATAATGAAAACTACAAAATGTTGAAAAAAATTAAAGAAGATACAAAGAAATGGAAACACATCCCATGTTCATGGATTGGAAGACATAATATTGTTAAGATACAAATACTACCCAAGACAATCAAACTCCCCATGACATTTTGTGCAGAAATAGAAACTTTCATCCTAAAATTTAAGTGGAATCTCGAAGAACCACAGATAGCCAAAGCAATGTTGGAAAAGATCAAAGTTGATGCTCTCACACTTCCTGATGTTTAAATTACTATAAAGCCACAGTATTTAAAATAGTGTATAATTGGAATAAAGACAGACATAGATCAATAGGTTAAAATAAGAGCCTAGAAATAAACCCTCACATATTGATTTCATTTGAGTTTCATCAAGGGTCAAGTGTTTCAACAAGGGTACCAAGACCATCCAATGGGAAAAAGACAGTGTTTTCAACAAATGGTATTGGGAAATTTGACATGCACATGCAAAAGTATCTGTTGGTCCCTTACCTTATAAAATATACAAAATTAACTCAAAATCATCAAATATCTAAATTTAAAAGATAAAACTGTAACATTCTTATAAGCCAACATAGGAGAGAACTTCATGACATTGGATTCAGCAATGATTTCCTGGATATGTCACCAAAAGCACAGGGAAAAAAGTAAAAATAGATTGTACTACATGAAAATTTAAAAATTTTGTGTATCCAAAAGACAATCAACAGAGTAAATCTGCAACTTAAGAAATGTAAGAAAATATCTGAAAATTATCTGCCTGATGAGGAGTGAATATGCAGAATATATAAAGGACTCCTACAACTTAACAATACCATAAAAAATAAACTATTTAAAAATGTGCAAAGAACTTGAATAGCCATTTCTCTGAAGAAGATATACAGATAACCAGTAAATACATAAATAGATGCTCAACATGTCTAACCGTTAGGGAAATAAATTAAAATTACAGGATATTACCTCACACTCATGATGATTAACATAAACTGGAACCCTTAGGATCTGTTGGGGGGGGTGTAAGTGATGCAACCACTATAAAACCATTAAAGCTTAATTACAATGTAATAGTAATTCCACTTTTTGGTATATACATAAAAGAATTTAAAGCAGTAACTTGAACAGATATTTTTACATTCATGTTAATAAAAGCATTATTTATAATAGCCAAAGGGTGCAAGCCTCTCAAGTGTTGATTTTAAGAGTAACCTTAAAGCTACAGCAATAAAGAATGTTTAGTATTGCAGTAAAGGCCAATATAATGATTATTAGAACAGAATTGAGATTATAGAAAGCTACTGACACATACATTTGTCAATTGGTTTTGAAAGAGATGCCAATGTAAATAATTCACTTTGGGAAGGACGTTCAACAAATGACAGTGGAACAATTGAATATCTAAATGCAAATATGTATGTATATCAACAAAATCGTGACCTTATCACACACCTCATACATAAATTAATTCAAAATTAAGATTTTAGACTTAAATGTTAGACATGAAAACTGTAAAACTTCTATAAGAAATAAAGAACATCTTATGCATCTTAGTTTAAGAAATATTTTTATATGAGATAAAGAAGCATGAACTACAAAAAACTTTTAAGTAACAAATTGTTTTTTAAATTGAATTTTAAAAAACTGAAAACAATTTTACACTTTACAGTAAACTATAAGAAATTAAAAATTCAACCACTGATTAGGAGAAAGTATTTGCAGAACATAAATCTGATTAAGAACATGAGTCCAGAATAAATAAAAAACTTTTACAGTCCAATGATAAGATGACAACCACATTGATGAAAAACATGGACAGAGGATTTGAGTAGCTAATTCTTGAAAGAAGACTTACAAATAAAAATTAAGCACATATACAGATGCTCAACATCACCAGTCATTAGGGAAATATAAATTATGGTAAAATATAATATACAGTAGAAGTGTTTCATTAATTGATAATGGGAATAAAAATAATAGATCTGCCTTGAAAAATATTTTGGCATTTTCTTATAATTTTTAACATACACCTTCCCTAAACTTGGCAACCCCACTCCTTTTTATTTACCCAAGGTAAATGAAAATAATTGTCCACAAAAGACTTGTATTTTAATATTCATAGCAGCTTTACTCATAATATCCCAAAAGAGAAACAATCAAAATGCCCATAAGTACAGAATAAGAAAAACAAATCTGGACTACTAATTTGCAATAAAAAAGACCAACATACAGATAGACATATCTACTTAAATGCATCTCAAAATCATTATGCTAAGTGAAAGAAAGAAACTATAATACTACAAAATTATATCATAATAGTGTTTTCCAAAGACTAATATTTGGGGGAGGGTATTGACTATGAAGGAGCACAAAAAGCTTATTGGCATATTTTTATGCCCGTATCATGATTATGATGGTAGTTATATTTGTATAAACTCATTGAATTGGTGAATTTTACTATAGCTAAATTGTAAAGAAAACTGCCTAATTTGCATGTCCTACAAACATGGATTAATTTGAAACTAGGAATAACAGTTTTTCCATTGTTTTCCATCATAGACATTCCATTATATTATTATAAATTTTCATTGCTATTCTACTTATTATTCTTTTAAAAATGTTCATAAAGTTATACTAATGGTAAAAATTTAGTTCCATGGAGTAAAAAAATTGGAAAAAATACCAGTTAAATTAAAAATTGATAAAAACATTTTTTAAATACACAGAGGCTAAAATTGTAATAATGTGTGGGATTTGGTTTATATGATTAAAACAAAAGAAAGAAAAAATTTCTCTAAATATTTTAATACCAGTTTATGGAAATTTCATCTAGAAATAAAGAAAAATAATAATAATATGAAGTACTAAAATACTTTAGTATTTTAGTATTTTATACTTTAGTATTTTATACTTTAGTATTTAGTATTTTATACTTTAAAGATTTGGAATTAAAGCATTGATTTTAGTATTACTGTATATTTTGCTCCCAAACACTAAAGTATTCCAATCATGTTATTAACAAAATCCAATCCAAGCCTAGAAATAATGACTTTTTTATTATGAAATTCTAGGTTTTCCTGAATGCTACTAGCACAGCATATAATTAATTGTAAAATATGGTATCATGTATCTGAGTAACTGCGATACATTTGGATAAGAGGCATTTGACTTTAAAGCAACAGTTTCTAAGGAAGTTGTACAATTTTTTGAAAAAGCTGCCTTTCCTGACTAAGATTAAACATGTTGTGTGATGCTGTCATGAGAATTTTAATATTCCCTGCCATAGATGTTTCATCATTGATCGAGCAAAGTCAGGGCATGGTAATAACTTCTTATTTTCATAGCTTGAGTATACCTAAAGTCACCAACCAGGAAAGTCCCCCTAGTATTGCCAGACTTCTTCATTCATTCCTCATATTTATTGGAACTACTTTCAGAAGGAAGAATTCATTAGCATTTATATTGGTGTGATTTTTATCAACATTTAAAATGACTATTCTCTAGACCTTTTAGTATGAGAACTATGCAAGACAAGCAAGTACATATGCCATTTCAAAAAAAAAAGATAATACCGTAAAAGAAGACAAAGGGTGTGGCTACAATTCCTATTACCTATAAAAAGGGGAGAATTTAATGAGAACATATAAATATTAATTTTGCTTATTTCTTCATTCTATTTCTTTAATATTGTGAGAGAGAGAATGTGAACCCTCATATAAAGTGAGAATTGTCTAAAATTTGGGAAGATACCAATTAATATTAACCAAATAAGAGGTTTAGAGAAAACAATAAAACTTGGCCAATAAATGGAAGAAACTTTGAAGTAATCTTTTGAAGTAATAAGATAAGCAAACAAAACATACCACAAGGCAGAGAATGTGCTTACAAACAGAAGAGAAAAATAAGAGTTCAGCAGTAGCACAAAGGAAAAGAATAATTCCTCTGATTAAGGATTAGGGAAGGGGGGGCAGAAAGAATCAGGGAAAGCTTTATAAATATAAACCATCTGAATCTGGCCTTAAAGAAATTGCCACATACATGGAGTACCAGGGAAGAACATTAACTAGAATCCTGTCTATGACAGAAAGAAGGACACTTTCAACCTTGTTCATTTTCCTTTTTCTTTAGAAGCATTCAGGTTTCTTAATAAGGCTGACTTAAATGTGTTTATTTATATATTGTTTATAACATTTTGACCATTTACAGTTATTAAAAACATTAGTTAAGGCAAATTTAAATTTTATAAAAAAGAGAAAGGAAAAAGCATATCATCCATATTAACTCCACCGTCAGCTACTGTTACAGCTAATATATTTTTTTCTTACTTTTTTCTATTCATTTGTTTATACAGGTGTAATTTTTATGCTTTACTTTTTCTTTGATAGCATATCGTATATATTTTCCCATGAAGAACTCCAAATAACAGGAAATATTTGGTCAAAATGAAATCACAGTCTTCTCACTTCCTTTTACCTTCAGAATTCAAGAACAAACGCTTATTTTCCGGGGATAAAAAGGAGAAAAACAAGAAAGAAACAGAAGTCTTTGGGACTTGAATTTATCAGTTTTGTCATTTTATTGCACCATTATATTTTGCCTGTGTGTAGACAGAGAAATTTTGATATGAATATATATTTAAAAGAGTTATTATAATACTTTATTAATAAAAGTAAAATTTTCCCCACAAGTATAGCTTCCTTTCAGGACAGCTGTGTAGGAGTAAAGCAACTCTATTTTACCACAAACAGATTACCACCTTTGCAAAGGCATTATCGATAATTATGATGTTTTAAATAATTACATATTGTTTTTTATGAAAGCTGGATACTATTAAACCATGAAATATGCAGCATAGTATCAAAATTTCAGAAGTAAGAAATGTGAAGGCTAATTAATAACGCCTCCCAGAAGCTATTGCTTTGGCATTGAGTTGTGTGGTTCTGTAGACTTTGTAGGGAAGTCAGTAATCATTAAATATTAAGTGTAGAGTCCCTTTTCAACAGATGAAGAAGCTGAGGCCTGGAAAGCAGAAGTTGTCCTGAAAAGCTGATTTTCTCCTTTCACTGTCCAGGTATGTTTCGACTCCCCTATAACAGTGGCAGAATCTCAGTAAGTTGACTGTTGGAGGGACTGTTCCATGGAGGTGAGAATGTGGAGGAAGTTGGGAAGTATAGTCATGGATAGTAACTCAGATTTAATAACCTATATTAAACAAAAATTATTCATCCTCAACTCCATTAATCTCCATTATTTATAGCAAAATGTCAAATTGTTTTTATTTCATCACAAGTTTTGAATAATTGATATTGGCTTCTGAGAATGTTATGTTAAAAAGGATTCTGAAAAAGTACCATGAATGCTTAGCTAAATTGGTACAAAGCAGAGTAGGAATGATATAAATATTTCCAAAATCTGGCTAGATGCAATTTTAAGAGGATAAAATAAATATTTTTAATACTGGTACATGCAATAAATCAATGTTGTTCTCCTGACAACTAATATCTTAGTCATCAACCAAAGGAATGATGGCATATATAATGCAGTTATTTGGGTTACATTATACGTACATGAAATGCCAGTTCATGAAGACATTCATTAAAATGTGAGTTTTAGCCCTGTCTGGTTTGGATCAACAGTTAGAGTGTCGGCCCATGGACCAAAGAGTCTCAGGTTCAATTCCAGTCAAGGGTATGTACCTTGATTGTGGTTTGTCCCAGGCCCTGGTCAGGTGGTGAGGGAGGCAACCAGTTGATGTGTCTCTCTCACATAGATGTTTGTCTCTCTCTCTCTCTCTCTCTCTCCCTCCCTCCCTCCCTCCCTCCCTCCCACTCTATCCGAAGATACACAGAAAAATATCTTCGAGGATTAAAAAAAAAAGTGAGTTTTAAATGAGATGAATTAATTTAACCAATTTTTTGGAAGCAATATACTATAAGGAGAAACCACTGATAGTTGACTACAGACTTAGAAAAGCATCAGGGAAGACAGTGGTGGTAGAGAGGGAAACTTATACTCACCGACTGGTCCTTAAGACTGTCTTGTATATTCAATTTAACTTATGTTCAAGTCACAAAAGTAAAGAATAGGAAGGAGAGCACATTCAAACGTAATTGGTCAGGTTCTCACAAGTCCCAAAAAACAAACAATTTTTTTTCTAGATTTCAATAACTAGTTAGATGGTTGTTTGAACATGATCTAAATATTACAGAAAAAAAGAGAGGTTTGGGTGACTATTTGTGAGTTGGATATTGTAAATAGCTACTTCTTTGGTATAGGTAATTTTTACATAAAGTGTATGTAAAATAATATTAGAGTCAAGTATAAACTGTGAGTTTGTTTGTATTTGAATAATGGATTTCCCCATAGAATAGTCACATTAATTATTTTATTATCTTTTTATTTCTTTCTTGATTTGTCTTTATCTTAGAATATAAATATTTCCTCTAGAATCATAATAAAAATATCATAAAAAAGCATTTTGAGAGAAAAAGAAACAAAAGTCACTATAGTAGCGAAACAGACTGTATCACTAAGCCTCCCTTAGTACTAAGACCTATGTCTAATCATTATGTGACAATTCTTCTAATGTCCTTTCAAATTTAAATTTTAAAGCATAGTTCTTGAGGAAGAATATATACAAACTGAATCTTTCCACAATGGCCAATTTCTTTAAGATATTCTATTTGATACAGACTCCAACAAGCTCCCTTCACTTCTTTTGGATACTACTTCAGAGTAGGTGTCAACCATTGCAGTATGCTAGTCATTTTAATGGTGCCTCTAATCCATTCCATATTTTCCAAAGATTCCTAAAATGTTTCCCATGTGAACATAAGGATTAGTATAATATTAGTATTTTTTTGTTTTATTTCCTCAAGATGAAATGAAAGCTCTGTACCTTGCAGCTGTCACAGCCCTGTAGATAAATGACTCTTTTCTTGCCTGCCAACCTGTACATACTCATTAAGCTTAGAATCTGGAGCCAATTTAGTCCATAAAAAAGAAAAAAGGTAAGTGAAGAAGAAAAAAGAGAAAAGTATGCCATGAATAGGGTACAAAAATGCTGTCTTTGGCAGGCACAGGAGTAAATGGAGCTCAGCTGCTAGAACAAAAGATATCATTCAAAGTGAAATTACTGTACCTTCACCCTGGGCACACTTTGATGAGGACTTTTGCTCCTTAAATGGAGAAAAGGGAAAGCAAGTGTGGAGAAGCAGTTGCTAATGCTAATGCTAACCAATGACATGCACTAACTAGCATGCACTTTACCATGAGGAAAGATTTCTTTTAAAAATTAGTAAGTAGAATAAAATGAGGAAGTGGCACTCATTTCATAGAGTATTGAGAGTTTTTTGTTGTTATATAAATAAAAACATGCCTCCGATAATATGCAATGAGGGAAAACACATAAAAATTAAAGCTAGTGTTTATTTTATTTAATGGTGAAAGTTTCTTTTTCCACGAGAGTGTGTGAAAGTACAAATATGAGATGACCAGGGCCCCACAGCAACCCTTGCCAATTTAAAAATCCTTGATGCATAAGAAAACATCTAGAAGCACATTTATTTTAGTGATTACACACACACACACACTTCCAATCTGGTATAACAGTACATAAAAGGGGAGGGAGGGGTGGGGGGAGGGGGCAGAGGGTTATTTAAGGGAAACATATATTTTTTAAATATATCCAAAGTAAGTTATTTTTCCCTCGGAACTTCTAGAGTCACTGATTATGAAATAATAATGAAAATAATTTTGCTTTAATTCTAAAGTTAACAATAGGGGAGAAAAGAGGAGAATTGTGTTTCTCATGTCCTGTTGCCCTACCCAACTAAGCTACTTAATAGTAAACATTACCCTTCATAAATGTTAAAAGTCATTTAGATTTTCTCTTCTGAAAGATATGTAAAGATGGCTAAGTTATTGCTCTGTAAGGAAGGATTAAGTAGTGAGTGATGATTAGCTGAATGATTATATTTTACTACAATCACCACACAGTGTCCCCATAGGTGGGAAGAAATTAACCTAAAGGCCCATATAAAGTGTACTAAGGAACCAGTGTTTGTTCTGGGAGAAGATGTCTTCCATGCCTAAGAGACAGCACCTCTCTGTGAGGCATTTCAAAAACCATGATTTACCCCTGACGCTTTATATATACACACATGAAGAATCAAGAGAATGCAGAAAACAATACTTGATTAGTTTTATCTGGGAGAAAAAGTCAGGAAAACCAAATGTTAAATGGGGGTTTTAGGATTATGTAAGTTGTAATACTTACACATATACTGCACCAGGTACAAAAACACAAAAACCAAAAACCAAACAAAAAGCCAAACAAACAAAAGCAGGATACAATAAAAATTTGTGTGATTTGTAGTTCAAAAGGACACATGAACTGCATTCATTCACTACCTCTCATTAAGTTTTCACTAAAATTAGAATGGTATATTTAAGATCTATCTTAAATTGTTATCTCAGTATTTATTGGGATAGACATATTTCAGTGCTTTTAAATGCTGTGTGCCACCCCACAGCATGCATTAACCACATTTCACAGACCATTTCCAGTTATCTGCACATGCTCACTAGAACAAACAAACACCACAATGTAAATCTTTTTACATGCCAACTTAAAGTGCGTTTTGAATTTTTGTGTGTGTAAATTGACTCCCTTTCTGTTCACAACATAAAGGAATCCACCAGTCCAAAAGGTCAGTCTCCCCCATTTCACTTCTGTCCCCACAAGAACAATGAGTTGGCTTCCTAAGTTGGCTTCCTTTTCTCCAGGGAAGCCCAACGGGAAACAAACCAATGTGAAAAACAGCTGAGGAAATCCATACAAGCTACCTGGAAAAATCAATATAGTTGTTCATTCTTAACTACTTTGGCAAGCTCCCATATTCTTAATGGTCCAACAAGAATCACCACACTTTAAGGGGGGAAACATGTAATGTAGGAGAAAGTCTGTGCAAATAAAAATGTTAAAAAAGCCTTTGATGCTTAATGAAACAAAAGACCTTTAAGAGAAAAACGTTAAAAACTGTGTGATATATAACTTCAGTATAATTTTGAAAAGAATACCAGGAGAGAAGTCTATTAAAGAATAACAAATAGACATTGAAAATTAGAAGTATGATTGTTAAAATAAATTCAATTTAAACCATGACATAATGTTAAGGAAACCTTCAAGAATACCTATCAAACAGATAAAGAAACAAAGATATAAATATGTATTTAATATACATATAAGGAATATAAAGATACATATGCACCATATCAGCAGTTTTAATTTTCAACTAATAGGAAATGCTGAAATGGAATGTGAAAGATTGCAGAAAAGAATAGAAGATGCTGTCTTAGAATTGACAAAATGTACACATTTTATATTAAAAAGGTCTACAAGATTTGATAGAGGCTTAAGAAAAATATCACATCCTTATATATATGGATTAATACTTTAAATACTCAAATTAAAAGGAATATTTCACACATATTTAACAGATTAAAGGACATTCCTATGAAGAGCTTAGTTTTCTTCAGTATGGCCACATTGGGAAGTGACACACACCAATGAGATAAAATTTCAGTGAGGCTGACTTACCTTCCCTTGTTCCTCACTGTACATAGAAGGAAGAGGAAAGTCAAAGAAGCTCAAATCTGATGGCTAATGAATGGGGTAAGCTGCTGAAAGAAAATAAACAAAGAATGGTAAGTAACTTTGAAAGGGTGGACATAGAAAGGGGAATGGGGAGAGGTAGGAGAGGGTAAAAGCGGGACAGATGGTGATGGAAGGAGACTTGACTTGGGGGAGTCACAATACAATATTCAGATGATGTGTTATAGAACTGTACCCCTGAACCCTATATAATTTTATTAACCAATGTCACCTCAACAAATTCAACAAAATAAATAAATAATTAATTAATTAGTTTTAAAAACATGGGGGGAAAAAGAAAGAAAAGGTAGGCATAGAAAATGATGTCTTAATACCTAATCCATTTAAGGATCATCTATACTCTTTTTTTAAAATTATTATTAATTTGTTTTTGTTACAGATGTTTCTCCTTTTCCCCCCACTGACACTCTCCTCCCCATTCTCCCCACCCCATCCCCAGCTTTGTTGTCCATGTCCATCAGTTATGCGTACATGCATATAAGTTTTGTGGTTTATCTCTTCCCTCCTCCCCACTCCCTCTTCTGAGGGTTGTCAGTCTGTACCCTACTTCCACGTCTCTGGGTCTACCCTGTTCCTCAGACTGTTATGTTCATTATATTCCACAAATAAGTGAGATCATGTGATATTTGTCTTTCTCTGCTTGGCTTGTTTCGCTTAGGATAATACTCTTGAGGTCCCTCCACATCATCTCAAAGGATAAGAGATCTTTCTTTCTTACAGCTGTATAGTACTCCATTGTGTATATATACCACAGCTTTTTTATCCATTCGTCTACTGATGGACACTTGGGCTGTTTCCAGATTTTAGCTATTGTAAATAGTGCTGCTATGAAGATAGGGGTACATATATTCTTTCTGGTTGGTGTTTCAGGTTTCTTAGGGTATATTCCTAGAAGTGGGATCACTGGGTCAAACGGCAGTTCAATTTTTTTTTAACTTTTTAAGGTAACACCATAGTGTTTTCCACAGTGGCTGCACCAGTCTGCATTCCCATCAGCAGTGTACTAGAGTCCCCTTTTCTCCCCACCCCTGCCAACACTTCACCCCAAAGCTGTAGAATATACATTCTTCTCAAGTGCACATGGGTCATTCTCAAAGATAGACCACATGTTAGGACACAAAGCAAGTCTTTAAAAATTCAAGAAAATTGAAATTATATCAAGCATCTTCTCAGATCACAGTGGCATGAAACTAGAACTCAGTTACAGTAAAAACACACAAAAACATTCAAACACTTGGAGGCTAAATAGCATGCTATTAAACAATGAATGGGTTACTAACAAGATCAAGGAAGAAATTAAAAATTTCCTGGAAACCAATGAAAACGAACACACAAAAACACAAAATCTATGGGACACAGCGAAAGCAGTCCTGAGAGGGAAGTTCATAGCACTACAGGCCTACCTCAAGAAACAAGAAAAATTCCTAATTGACTTTCTAACCTTACAACTTAAAGAACCAGAAAGTAAACAAAAAGAAAAACCCAGAGCTAGTAGGAGGAAGGAAATAGTAAAGGTCAGAGCAGAAATAAACGACATACAGACTAAAAAAACAATTCAAAAGATCAATGAAACAAAAAGTTGGTTCTTTCAAAAGATAAACAAGATCGATGGACCTTTAGCCAGACACACCAAGAAACAAAAAGAGAAGAACCAAATAAACAAAATCAGAAATGAAAGAGGAGAAGTAACAACTGACACCACAGAAATTCAAAGGATCATCAAAACATACTATGAACAATTATACGCCAACAAATTGAACAGCCTAGGAGAAATGGACAGATTTCTAGAAACACACAGCCTCCCAAAACTGAACCAGGAAGAGATAGTCTATACTCTTATTAATATGTGATATTATATTAATTACTAGTATGCAGGCAGTTAAAACTGTATGTAGTTTATTAAAAGGTAAATATTATGGAAAGTTTAAGGAAGGACTAAAAGAAAATATAGTTGGCATTTTGATCCATATTTGCCAAATACTATAGATAACATATGATAAATACTAATATAATAGAATATTTCAACTTGGGGCTGCATATACATTCTAGGTAAAATTTAATGAAAATAATCTGATTTTATAGAACCCATAAGCAACTTTTTCTTACTTTTTTCTTCTATCCTTTTATAGCATCCTATCTCAAGATGAAGAAAACTAAGTTGATGATTTCTTTCAGCAGATTGGTTTTTCATACTCCAGAGTTTCATCTCTGTTTCAGTAAAAAGCATAACAGATGTGATTTCACCATAAGAAAATAAGTACTTAAATGATAAGATGTTATATCTCTTAGGAAGAAAACATTATTATAACTTAAGCAAAACCCTATGAACACCATGAGTCAAAAAGAAAGTATCTTATCTTACTTGTTGCCTAGCACTGCTTAAATCAATTGCTCAAAATCAAAATTGAAGGAGCAATAACAAGAAGATACAATCTGGATTTTTCCTTCTTTTATCAAATTATTGTCATAAATGAAACATCAACAGTGAGGAATATATGGTTTCTCAAAGAACCCTTATGTAACTACATACGACTCTAGGTTCATGAATATCTTCCACTTGTCTTAACAACTAAACCAGAAGGACTATTTTGTGAACAAAAATTCATATAAATTAGTAAAGTTTCAACTTAGTAAAATTCCAACTTTTAAAGTAAAAACAACTCATTATTATCACTTATTTCCTTATTGAATATTGGAAAAAAATAATAAATGAAGTTTGACTCTGGTATTCCATAGATAGCTTTCTCTTTTTAGGTGAGCATTTTTACTAAATGATTTTTTTTTTTTTTTACTATGAACAAACACTATAGCTACACTTGCCCAGTCCTGGACACCTCTATGGTCAGATAAAAATGAGGCAAGATCATAAAGTTTCTGGAGATGTAGCAGAATTGCTTGCTACTCTCAGATAATTCAATCCATCTGGAGTAAAAATATATCAGTGTGAATTCACACAGCCCATGAGTTTCCTGTTTTATATTTTATGCCAAAGCAAAGTTCAGCATGCTGGCCTTCCATGTGAAGAGGAATCATCTTATCTACCCACAGCAAATATAATCTCACAGGACATCTTTCAAGTAAACCAAACTAAGCAGATATGGAGCCTGGTATTTCTTTTGGATTCCAAGTCTCATTATATTTGTTTTGAGCTCAGGGAATCTAAGGAAGTTCTTGTTTTCATGAATGGGTAGAGTTAATGTATTTATGTTCTGTCTTTTTTATATGAACCATCTTTGAAGCAATGTTGATTTAAACATTAGTGTGTGTTTTTTTTCCTTTTATTTTTCATCAACCATTTAAATATTATTTATCCTATGAAGTTTTATGCTTATGGCTTGCAAAGTTATTCATAGTTTTGTTTTTTTGCTGAAATTTCTCTTTATATCATCAGGAATAATAAATATGAATAAATCACGTGTCATTCTTTGAGGATAAGAAATTATATCTGCCTGTAAAGAGTTTGTGATTTAGCTACAGAGACCGTCCAGACAACAGATGAAAAACATTATAAGGAAGCAAATTCTACAGGAAAAATGAATCATTGGGGCGAAACGGTCTATGAAATCTGGGAAAATTATCCCCCCAAACTGAAGCATTCCAGGAGGCTTCCTCTAGACATTAGTATTTAAAGTTGTCCTTGAAATGGGACTGGGGCAATAAGAATTGCTCAAAAATAATCTGTAAGATAAAGATTTGCATTGTGTGCTGAAAATCAGAAGGTTTATGAATGATAATAAGGAATAAAACCTGAGTGTTAAATGAGGCTGACTTCTGAAGAGTTTTAGGAAACTGGAGGGAAAAGGCAAGAAATATAAATATATTAACTTCTATAGTTCAGAATACTTCTTTAGTCCTTCCTGATTAAGCATAAAATGATATATTTTAGTCAAGAATAGGCAATCATTTTATGTCTCATGTGTTAGAGGTTTTATGTGGATTGAATAATATTTTAATTTTATAATGATAAATTCTGAATGTCATTTTGATAAGTTTTTATATTTAATTAAAAACAAATATTTTTTTTCCATGGAAAAACTCGTTCTTTCCTATGGAAAAAAAGTTACTTTTAAGTAATGTTCTTCCTAAGTAATTTTTTCTAAATTCTACTTATTAAAGATATAAACTCTTTAAACAATTTAACATCTGTCTTGTTGGAGGTTTGATATGTAAAAGTTTCAAGAGAATAGAAAAATAATGACAAACAAATCAGTAATGACAAGGAGCAGCTACTAGAAAATTTGGGAACAAGATGAGTACAAAAGTTGCAGGGGAAAGAAAACTATCTGAAAATATATTTACAAATTAATTTTGAGTTCAAAAGATTCTGTCAGTTATGGTGTCTTGCTAAATGGACAAACATAAATACAGTTCTGGGTTTGTATTCAAATTTAATTTATTCATAATGATGAAAATTCTTATGACAATGCTAATGGTGTTGAAGGTAATAAGGATTTCTCACTGTAAACCATTTCCCATTCTCCTGGAATTTTTGGAAACAGCATTTTATTGATTTGTAAAAAGGAAAGATTTTAAAGTTTTATCAACACCAGAAAGGAAGATCAGACAGATAGGTGGGAGGAGAGAGTAACAATTATTGAGTACCAAGGATGTGCCATGCTCGTTATGTCTATTATTTTATTTAATTCACTCAACAGCAATATAAGGTAACTGACACAACTTCAAGTCAGGGCATTTGCCCAAGTTCACACATGTGGGTATGAACAAAGTAAAGAATGAAACTCATCTGCCTGACCTTAATATCCATACCAATTCTACTCTAATAAAACATTTCCATGCAGAAGCAACCATCTCCCAGATGTTACTCTGGCTTGTGGACAGAGTCTTCCCTGACAATTATTTTAATACATTAATATTGATGATAAAGTTACTCTGTAAAATTGCAACAGACTGAGGCAAAGACTGTGATTTCCATATCCAATATCCATTTTTCCTTCTCACCTACAAAGACAATCCTGATTTCATCAGAGGGAATGCATCTGCATTTTCCACTCTCCCTTAATTATTAGAGTACCCATGTAAAACAATTCTAGCCAATGGGATATAAGTAGAAGTTGTTGATTATACTTTTGATAATAGCTCCTTAAAAAATGTGAGTAAAGGAACAGGGGATAGTAAATTCCCAAGTGCGTGACATTTTCCACCTGCATTCTTGCTGTCAAGAAAACTGATGTAGTGGCCAGAAATAGGACACCTTCTTGAAACTATAAGTCAGTTTCACAAGTTAAGAATCAGTAATTAAAACATCAAAGGATCTAAGTCCTCAACAGCATTGTTGTATTACCTCACCAGTCCAGACTACCCTTTTCCAAACTTCTCATTACAAGAGCAAAATGAAAGACAATACATTCATTTTTCAAACCAATCTTTTTTCAGATTATGTAATGTATGCCTAAAATAAAACCTTAAATTATGTGCCAATACACAAGAAAGATGCCTCTCAATCATTGTGTCTGTGCACTGTAAAATATCCAGACAAATGTAAAAAAAAAAGTCATTCAAACTATTTTTTCTTAATATATAGAATTTTAATGTTATAAAAGACAGACATAAGATTAGTTCTCTATCATATAATTAATCCTTGCTTCAGATTTAAACTAGTCATATTCAAAAGCTATATTTAGGAAATTTACTTAAATTAGTCATAATGATCAGAATATTACAGGGATAAAAAATATTTTCGTACTGAATGATCTAATTTATGCCATCATTTTACAGTGTCAGTGAATCAGATACAGCTGGTCACAGGCACTGTGAAAAGTAAAATCTTAATGGTATCTCAACTTTCTGCAATGAATATTTATGGGAAATAAGAGTAAACATGTTGCAAGGAGGAAAATGGCAGCGGAGTGAACGGAAGCTACACAGACCGTCTCCCAAAACCAAACTGGAATTACAACTAAAATAAAGACAAATCCTTTGGAAAAACCAACTGAAGAGCAGCTGGAGAGAACCCTTATAACCAAGGAAGTAGAGGATTCCAAATTGAGACTGATAGGAGGTGTGGAGGCATGAGAGGGCTGGCTGGATGCCACAGGCAGCAGCTGAGGGCTATCTTAGCTGTGAGCAGTTCCCTCTAAGAAGTCAGAGGTTAAAACCCCAAGTTGGCTCCCCAGCACAGACTGGCAGAACAGGGAAAGGCTCCCACATAACACCTGGCTGAGAAAATCACCAGAGCAGAGGTTTTGTCTGGCAGGGAGAGGCACAGGAAACACCAGCACTTCTCTGAAGGGCCAGTGCACTAAATTACAGCTACAGCCACTCACCTTGGGCTCCAGCAGAGGGAGGGCAGACTGGACTGGTGCTGTATGAGGAGAGTCAGGGGTTCATGGCACTGGGGAGAGAGCTGGGAAGGAGGCCAAGAGGAGCTCTATGCTGAGTCATTCCCCCACACAGCAGTAGCCATCTTCCTCAAGTAGTCCCATCTTAGTGGCTTTAGCCTGGGGGAAAAGCAACTGCCCCTCCCTCAAGAATTTAATACGCCATCCAGCCTGGGGAAGTGCAACCTGAGGCTCATTAACAGCCAGATACTACCAGGAAGCCATTGGGCAGAGATGAGATTCTGAAGACTTTGAGCTTTGTGCCTGATTCTCAGTGTTGGGTGTCCTGGCTCTGGGGACTGAGCTGTGAAGGCTGAGGACTGGGTCCCTGCACCAAACCAGTAACCCACAGAAAATATTTTCTTCTCAAAGCAACTTTAGTCCAGGGGAAAGCAATTGCCCCACCTGCTGGAAATCCTCTTACCCTGCATACCCGAGGGATTTTTAATTCAGTTGAGGGCTGCAATCTGAGGCTCATTAAGTAACTGAGACTAATAGTCAGCCTGCAAGCCAAAGCTCTGGGATAACTGAGTCTTTGCTTGGCCTGCGACTCTACTCGGGAAAGTAAGACTAGATATTGGTGTTCAGCATGTTCCCTCTCATACTTATCCAAACCTAGTGGAGGGATCCACAATCAGTGGAACACCAACACTCACAGGGAAAATTTGGCAGGCTCCAAACCCTGCTGAGACAGCCAAAATGGTGAAACAAAGAAACAAATCCCAAATGAAAGAACAAGAGAATTCTACAGGAGAAGAGATAAATAAAATGGAATTAAGCAAGTTCTCAGAGGTAGATTCAGAGGAATGATTATGAGGAAGCTCAATAGCATGAGTAAAGATATAGAAACAATGAAAATCTACCAACTGGAAATGAAAAACCACCAAGCAAAAATGAAGAAAGACATAGCAGAAATAAAGAACATATTTGAAGGAATAACCAGCAAATTAGAGGAAGCTGAGGATTGGATCAGTGAATTAGAAGACAGGGTAGAAAAAAATCACCCAACCAGAGAACCAAAAAGAAAAAAACAATTAAAAAACAGGAGGACAGTTTAAGAGAGCTGTGGGACAATATGAAACATATAACAACATCTGCATCATAGAAGTACCAGAAGAGGAAGAAAATGAGCAAGGGTTAGAGAATATAATTGAAGAAATCGTGGCAGAAAACTTCCCTAACTTGGTGAAGGAAAAAGTTCAGGAAGGAAAGAGAGCCCCAAATAAGAAGAACCCAAAGAGACTCACACCAAACACATAAAAATTAAAATGCCAAAAATTAAAGACAAAGAGAGAATCTTAAAGGCAGCAAGAGAAAAGCAACACATTACCTACAAAGGAGCCCCCATAAGGCTGTCATCTGATTTCTCAACAGAAACACTACAGGCCAGAAGGGAATGGCATGAAGTATTCAAGGTAATGAAAAACAAGGATCTGAATCCAAGACTAGTCTATCCAACAAGGCTATCATTGAAAATAGAAGGTGAAATAAAGAGCTTCCCAGACATGGAGGAACCTGGAGAGTATTATGCTAAGTAAAATAATCAAGTCAGAGTAAGACAAGTACCACATGATCTCACTTATTCTTGGAACACAATGAACAAAATAAGCTGTCAACCAAAAGAGATCCAGAGTCATGGAAGTAGGGAACAGACTAACAAACCTCAGAGGAATGGGGGAGTGGAGGGGGTGGGAAGAGATAAACCAAAGAATTTATGCATATATGTACAACCAATGGACACAGATAATAGGTTGGGGAAAGCAGAAGGGGGGTGGTAGTGGGAAAGAGAGGGTCAATGGGGAAAAAATGGGAACATCTGTAATTCTTTCAACAATTAAAAAAATCTAAAAAGAAAAAAAGAAAGAGTAAACATGCTATAAAATTTCATGTCAACATATTACTACATTAATATCAAATTTTATAGAAAAAATGTATAAAGGCACCATTAATTTAGCATAATGTTTTTATAATATTATTAACATTTCTCATTTATGTTCAATTATCAGGTATGGAGGTATTTTGGTCAATTATTTTGAAAAACATATTAGCTATATTCCTATAGGTTTGAAGTATATTTTATTACCTATTACTTAAATATTTAAATAGACATGCAGTGCAACTTAAAGATTATAACATCATTAAACTTTAAATAGACCTTTAGAACAAACTAAAAATATATTTTCTAGTTAACTAAAATTTGAACACATAAAATTTATATGTAAAATTACACAAATTATGTCCTTTCAGTTTTTACTGAGATACATGACAATATGTAGGATGGGATATTATCATGGTAAAGTATTTTATTATCAGTTTTCAAAAATAAAAATTTCAAAGTATTTTTTTGAATGGCTCAATTATTTTAAATAATTATCATTTGTGTCCTATGGGAATGCAATGCCATAAAATTTCCAAAAACACAGTCAGAGAAAGCATACTTTGGTATTAATATTTCCACTCAATAGATGCTATTCAACAAAAGGAATATATTTATACTCTTTTATTCACCTTAAAAAGAAGACATTCAACATAGTTTATTTGTGTTTATTCATAAAACTTGCATACAGTTTTAAACTTATTAATTAGAGAAGACTGAAAAGACTAGTTCATTACCCAAGTCAGCCTATCATTCCTTCTTAAGGGTTATATGTGAAAACTTAAGGACTGCCTTGAAACAGAAAGGAAATGGTATGCCCTAGAGGAAATAACTGAAAGGGAGACATATACTCTAACTTTGCTTAATTAATATATAGCATAAGCCCACTCTCTCTTTATCTAAATAGAGATAAACAGAATACTGTTCAGAGGAACTCATCTTGTTATCATTTTTATGAAACATAGCTAAAGTATCCTAACATGTTTTTCCTCCAGTTTGACACGAACTTCCCTAGTGAGTTACCATGTAGTTAGCTGGATACCACTGATTATTTATTAATTACATTAAGTACATTTATTTCTTCTCTTATTTATTACCATTCCTTCCTTTAAGTATGCCAGATGATTAAACTTAACATTGTATTTAAAGTAAAATATTTTATGTAGGATTAAATATGTTTTCTTTAAGTCACATATCATAAACACATATGATTTAACATGTTATTTCCTTAATTTATTTATATAATAGCTGCTTATATGAGGGAACAATTCTAGTCAATCTGTGGTGACTAGTCAATCTAGTCAATATTTATATATATATATATATATATATATATATTTATCATGGTTCAAACTTTCAAAATCTCAAGTTTATGAAAAAATAATGATTAGATTATTTGAAAAAAATGACAATATTAACTTATAGTATTTCATATTCTTTAACACTTAGTACATACTATAGCTCTAATGAATATGTGTTAATGATTATAAAGCATAATAATTAGCACAGTTGGATAAATTTGATATGCTCTTCTTATTAAAGATGTATTTTAACAATATTAAAATTGAGTTAATTGCCTAAAGCATAATAGGTGGCTCATAGAATATTTACTAATATTCAAATTTAGGGAGATGACTCCTTCCATAGCCATTTGTATTAGTAAAATATAGAAAATTAAAAAAATAAAAAACAACTTCCTAAGTGAGTTTTTAAAAGTTCTTAGTTTATTAATCCTCTCATGAAAACTCTGCACAGACCGTCTGGTGTGGCTCAGTGATTGAGCATCCTCCCATGAACTGAGAGGTCCCAGTTTGATTCCTGGTCAGGGCACATGCCCAGGTTGTGGGCTCAAACCCCAGTGGGGGGAATGCAGGAGGCAGCCTATTGATTTTTCTCTCTCACATTGATGTTTGTTTCTCTCTCTCTCAAAAATCAATAGAAACATTTTGTTTTGTTTTTTTAATCTGCACAAATCACCACAGATAATGTCAGTAAATAATCTTGACTCCTTCTGTTGTCCAATCTTCGAGCTCACCAACATTGGCCTTAGCAGTCCCCATTACTTCTTTCATTCTGCTCTTGTATTCCTTTCCCTGTTTTGTTGAGGTCTTTTTCTTCTCATATAGGCCATGTCTTGCAAGTACATGTTTGGGTTCATGTTTCTTTGCATAATCCAAGGAATCATAAATCGTGCCAAACCCAGTTGTTCTGCCACCAAAATGGACTTCTAATCCAAATACAAAGATGACATCTGGTGTGGTCTTGTACATTTTGGCTTGTATTTCCCAAATTTCTGTCTTAGGTACTGTTGCTTTCCCAGGGTGAAGGATGTTGATGACCATTTGTTTCTGCTGATATAGTCTGTTGGTCATGAACTTCCTGGTCCAGATAGTTATGGCGTTGTTAATGATGTTGGCTGATCTTCAATCAGCCAGGGATGAAAAGAGTCTAAGTGATTTTTTAAATTTTATTTTTTCTTAACTGATTAGGGACAGGTGATTGGAGGAGTATCAACAAGCGTGCAATATTTCAACAAGTGTGTTTATATCACTTGACATAAATATCTTAAATCCTTCTAGTAAAGTATAAATATCTCCCTTTAAATTTACATTTGCATTCTCTCTGCTATTACTTTTAGCCAGCTATTTGATTAGGGTTGAGAATTTCAGTATTCCAGGGGGACTAGTGGTTTTCTTTCAGCACTGATGTTTATTATGTTCTTTCTGGATGACAATTCCATAAGTTTGATGTATCATGTTAATTTGTTTTGTAGGAGTTGATCAATTAACTTGAGAAAACTCTATGTACTGTTGATTCAATCATATAACAAGCATAATTTAATATAAATGGTTCATAAGACATTGATTTTGCCCAACTGCTCTGTAGAATTAGTATCACTAAAGAAAGCAGCCAAGCTAAACTAACAATACTAAGAATTTGTGCAATTTATCTCTTGCTATAATGAACAGTAAATGATATAATAACCAACAAGATTAATGATAAAACAAACATGCTAGTTAGATTCATGCTATATAAGACCAATTCTCAATGTTACTTTGAGATCAATAACTTGAAGTTTAACTGAACCAACAGGAGGGTAAAATCAGTAACAAGGGAAATAGAAAGTTTTTCTGGAACATGTTCATTGCTATAGGATTTTAAATATGTATTCAAGATTTCGTGTGCTATAATTTATCTATTTAAACTTTATGATAAATTTACCTGCAAGAGTTTTAACCTTAAAACATATGCTGTGCCAAGTAATATATTCGTTGTCCCTAAACTGATTAAACCCTAGGTAATTAGGAACGCCTCCTTCCTGCTGCTTTGAATGAAGAGGATATTTATCAACAGTGGTAATTCACAACCAATATGATTTTCTTCCAGTAATCTAATTTGTTATTCTTTCTAGTACTTCTCTCCAGTTCATTCTCATTCTCTCTCTCTCTCAAATTTGTTGAAACCTTTCTACTTAAATTATGGACTTTATGGCAACAATACATTCAGCAGTAAATTTCAACATTCAAATTCTATGTTTTCCTAGAAGGAAGTGATCTAGAACAGTTCAAAGCCTCACAGTAAGTGACAATGTTCCCTTTGACTATGTATCTTCCAGGAAGGGAAATGGCTGAACATTATTACTCTGCAGTTCCTTTACTCAGTGTCAGTTTGTGAGCTGAACTGTGACCAATTGTCACTTCTTCTCTAAAAGAGAGTTATAAATATTAACTACATGGTGGACTCCACTATAAAAACAATGGATGTGCATCTTGGCTTTGTTTGCATTTAAATAAACCTACAAACAAATTTTGTGAACAAATTCTTATAGAATAAAATATACACTATTAATGTCCATTCTATTATTATACAAGATCATTATTTTCTGACACAAAAACATGAGGAGAGTATTTGTGGTCAGACATGCAAATGATAAGTATTTTATAGTATGTGATTATGAGAACATACTAATAAAAACAACACTCCCTGAGATCTTACTGTACCTTGAGTACTCCTGCAAGCACTTTAGATGTAATAACATTTATTCATTACATCATCTCTCTGAGATGTGTATGGCTTTTACTCCCATTTTATAGATGTGGAAATAGATGCGAGAGACGTTAAGTAACTTGCTGATGATCCCAAGGCTGTTAAGTGAAAGGTTTGCAGTTGGCACCAAAACTTACTGTCTTTGCTATACTGCATTTTCTTTCTAGTTAATTTGAAAGAGGATTTTGCCTTTCCACTTCATTTTTATAAAGACAATCAAAGGTTTTGTTTTGTTTATTCTACACTTCAAAATAAATCTATACCTTGCCACTTATCCAATTAAGATAATGTGCTTATGAAGAACAGAATTTCACATGTATTATAAAAAGAAGCCAAACATCCTAGCCTTGAGAAGGGCAGTTAGAGGAGTAGAATTACAGGCTTTTCCCTCTATTGTCTATCATTAACATGCACCACTACTCCCTATATAATACTTCTTTCCTTTTGCCACAATTCTGTTTTCCTCCACGGTGTGAGGGCATGTGTGTGATTAATAGCTTCTGTTCACTCATAGCTTTTGCCTCTTCATAATTCTAACTTGTGCTTTCTCAAAACTTTGAGTTTCTATGAATATTTACAACATCTTTCACCTTGAACTCCCATTCTTAACTACTTAATTTACATTTCTGAGAAAGGATATCTGATTGGCTTAGCTAATTTTGACAGATCAGATTATATGATGTATTGGGGCTGGCTGATATATTGACTACCTATTCTTGGGTCAGGTGCCCACCTGTGGTCCATCTGAACTGTTACAATGATGTGGTTATAAGTCCTTTTTGATTAGGGTTAATGAGTGAGTTGGGTGTGGATCATTTAGAAGAGGCTATAGGCTGGCTGATTCCACATTAAAGTCCTGAGCACAAGATCCATTGGTCATGGACATCACTATTTATAGACATTCATGGTTTTTACTTGACTCATGTCTAAAACAAAGATAACTCAAAAAAATTGTCCAAGAGTTATTTTCAGTTTTTTTCTTTTCTTCTGATACACACTGACTAAAAGTATTAGTTGAAAGGGTACTTTGTGGCAGAACAAGATAATTCAAAAAAATATATATTTCACTGAAACATTTCATTTGATCCATATAGTATTATAATTAAAAACATTTTTATTCTAATCCATTCATAATAATTTGTCTCACTAAAAATGTTTGTATATTTTTGCATTCACATTAATGTTTTTAAAATATTGATATTAAAAACTCAAAAAGAATTACCAAATATAGTATATCAATAAAATTATCTATTTAAAACCATAATTTGATATTTAAGAGACCCTCAAAACAAGTTCATGTATTTTTCAAAGACAAAAATGTGTAACTTCTTTGGAGTCCTGAAATAATTTAAAGGAGAGAGATTCTTTGTAAACTTTTTGTTGACCTCTTGATGTCCGTTGATGGGTTAGCAGACAATGTAGCATCTCAGCCCGATTTCAGGTAAATAATGTAGGAAACCCATATTTAGATTATATTATCTCCACATTACCTATTTTTCATAGTCCTCTTAGAATTTCTCTTTTTCCTTATCCTATAACTACTATTATCAGTAAAAATGAAAGCTGACTCTGCACTCAGCTATGTTTATTAATCAGAAATAGTCAATTGTTCTTGCTTAGGTGTTTGTATTCAGGAATGTCATTGAAGATGGACCCATGCTATGTATTCAGCATTTGAAAATCTCTACCTTAACCAAGGTGATTCTATTTGCTTGGTGTGTAAGCACATCTAGGCTCATAGATGTTCTTCATAAGGTCTAGCATTTGCACATAAGATTGACAGAGTAAATATAGATAAGGTAAATAAATCCAGCTCTAATTAAGTAGCCCAATAAGAAAATAAGAAAAGGTTTGAAAGGAATACTACATGGCCAAGAGCATATAGAACATCTTTTCAAAAAAAGAGAGGTAGAATTCATATTTTGATTTTAACTGAGGTGCATAGTATCACCCTTTACCTGTGAATGCTCCTCTTTTCAACTTCATGCAACAGGAGATGCTGTAGATTTCTCTAAATCACACTTAGGTAAAGTTTTAAAAGAGCCTTACAATATTTATATAACACTAATGTTCTTTCTGATCTGCTAATTATACATTGTCCCTAGTAAAATGAAGAAGTTCTCTGTACCTAACTTCTCATTTTAAAATCATTGACATAATATATACATTGTACTCATAACTTTCTATACATTAATAGACATATATTTGTATATTATATATAGATATATCAAGAGTATTAAGTTCTATGGATATTTCAAAGTAAATGATGTTTCTTTAAAATTAATCAGATAGAAATGGCACTAAGTGAAATACAGAAGGTATTGACAATATTTTGTAAGAGGAAGATACTATATGACCCCCTTTGGTGAAACAAACAACTAAAAATCTGTATTACTAGTTATACAAAACAGAATGTGCATTGAAATGGTTTCAATTAGATTGTTTTATATTGATTTCAGTACTGTAAGAGTATATTTCTGGTGTTTACACATCAAATTAAGAAGAAATTGTAAAACGACTTGATTTTATACTAGGATACAGTGATTTTTTTTTTTTAAAAAAACAGGGTCTTTAAAGATCATGATGATTTTTTTTAAAGAAGTGAAAAACATTGCAAGTATCCAATGTAGTCAATCACAAGAATATTTATGTGATGCAATAGACTATAAGGACATTTGTGAAATATAATTCAATAAAGCTAACTGATCTTTTGGCTTATCTCTCATATTTAGAACTGACATTATTTCTCAGGACTGATTCTCAGGTAAAACTTCCTAATTGAGAATATGCAAATAGAGCTGAGATTTATTTAAATTCAATAAGAAAAATATGTTTATAACAAAAGGTAACAGATTTAAATTCCTAAGAGTATTTTTCAGAGTAAATGTTTGTTCTTATTTAAAAATTTATATGCTTTAGACTATTAAAGCCTACTCTGGTACATATTAGAAGCTCAATAAATATTGGTTGAACACTTTTTTAAAGTTTAGTTTATCTAATTACCACTTTTATGTTTTTATACATAACACTGACATTAGCATTATTATTTTTTAATCCTCACACAAAGATATGATTTTTAAAAAATTGATTTTATGGAGAGAGGAAGGGAGAGAGAGAAACATTGATGTGAGAGAGAACTATCAATAGGTTGCCTCCCTTACATGCCCTGACCAGGGATCGAACACACAACCTGGGTATATGCCCTGACAGGGAATCGAACCTGCAACTTTTTGGTTTATGGGACAACGATCCAATCAAATGAGCCACTATTAACATGTTATTTTTTCAAAATAGCTTTCTTGCCCGGCTGGTGTGGCTCAGTGGTTGAGCATCGACTCATGCATCGAGAGGTCTCTGGTTCGATTCCTGGTCAGGGCACATGCCCAGGTTGTGGGTCAAATCCCCAGTGGGGGACATGCAGGGGGCAGCCAATCGATGTTCTCTATTATCCATGTTTCTATCTCTCTCTTCCTCTCTCTAAAAAATAAAAATAAATAAAAATAAAATAAAATAAAAATAGCTTACTCACCCTGGCTGGTTTGGCTCAGCTGTTAGAGCATCAGCCTGCAGACCAAAGAGTTGCAAGTTTGATTCCAGTCAAGGGCACATACCTCCATTGTGGTTTGAGCCCTGGCCCTAGTCAGGGTCACGAGGGAGGCAACCGATCGATGTGTCTCACATCAATGTTTCTCTCCCACCACCCCCCCTTGAAAATCAATGGAAAAATATCCTCAGGTGAGGATTAAAATTATAATAATAATAACTTTGTGAAATTTAGGACCACTAGTGTTTATTAAATGCAATGTTACTCAATGAATCACATGCATAGGTGGTACAGAGTATGTGTGGAAGAAAAACTATTTTCTTTCCATGGTAAATATCATTTTTTAATAAAGATATTCATGTTATTTAACTCACACATCCATTATCGTCCTCAACAATGTATCAACTATACGACAAAATTGTAACAAAATATGGAGGATTTCTCAGAATATTAGTGTTCTTGCTTTTTTTGTAGGATATTTTTTCTATTTTGCAGTTGATAACATTCAAACATCAGATATATATAAACAGATATGGGGACTAAAATAATTTAAAAGAAAATAACTATGATGAATAGATGATTTAAAATATTTTTAAAATCTTAGATTATCAAACTATATATTGTTTAAAAGATATTATTTCAAAGAATTATTAGGAATTTAGAGATGGATCCAGTAAATTAAAATAATCTTCATAGAATTAAACATTATTTAATATTGCATACATGGAAAATCCATGACTGTTCATATCTTCACATTTGGTCAGTTTAATGTCTTAAATTTTCTTCCTGAATTTCCATCTCCTTCTTTAAAACTACACAAAGTTTATATTTTGTGTTCTAACTTACAGAGTTATAATCATGGAGATATAATCTGAGAGATATTGAGAAACTCTTAAACTTTCCATAATTCCCAAATTCCAGTCACCCATAAAATTTCATGATACTGAAATCTTAATAATTGTCATCCTTCCTTAGAGGTAGTTATCCTTATCAAAAGTCAATAAAAATATATTTATAATAATATTATATTCATATATTCATAAACATATTAATAGTATTTATATATATTTGGTATTATGGATAATTGTACATATTTGTTTTGTCTAGTATACCATAATTAACATGTTAGAAACTCAGCATGTAAATCATGGTCAACTGAGGAAGGAAAAACAAATATGTACAATTAATCATAATACTGTATTAAAAATTGACTTCTAGCATATTGAGAGTGTTTTAATGAAACACTAGAAAGGGAATCAATTAATTCTGCTGAGGATGTGATAAAGCACAGAAAAATTTTCATACAGGATTGGATATAATAAACATGACCAAAAAGCATTTTTTTTGGTACTACATGAAGATGGTATCCTCAATATCTTGTACATTGGGCCAAGATATATGAGAAATAAACAGAAAGTAGTATTTGAGGAAGCAAAGCATCTTTGATCCAAGCTAAACCCTGTGGCATTAAACATTAGACTTTAGTGTATGAGAATATTTACTTTGATTTTGGTATTTTGTGGCAACCCTATTGTGTAGTGCAACTGATATTTTTGTTCCACATTTTGTTTACACTGTTTCTATAATTCTTGTAACAGATTATCCTGGGGGATGGCTAATCTCTCCCACCCTATCCCAGTCCCCCATCATGCCACCTGCAATGGGAATACATTGGACAGAAATGGTTTAACTGGCACAGTGGGGCTTAGAAGAAAACAAACAAAAGACCAGAGATTGGTATTCATCACTTTCTCTTTCCTTAATCTTGGGACTGAGTTTGCACACAGCGAGTATACTCTCTGCTCTGCCACAATCCACCAACCTCTGTTTTACTGGGGTCTTCCTCCATAGTAGAGGCTGGTAATGGCCCATTCATGTCCCTAACTCACCAGGCACATTGGTCTAGTTTGGGGGTTCATAAAAATGTCAATTTGGAAATGCCCTCGCCACATATTCAAATATCAATTACATTGGTAATAGAATAATAATATATATCTACTACATTTTTTAAAATAATTGAATTAGTACTTGATAGGGGGAGGGCTGTTTTTATTGGGATCCACAAAGTTCCACTTACAGCATCCCATATATATACTTTAATTTTATAAAACCAATATGTAATAATGGACAGGTCACTGGAAAAGAATAGAAGCAAACAAATAAACAGGAAAATAATTATTTTCTTATATCAAGCATTGATAAAATAATTGTGGACCAAATCCAGCTCACTGCTTGTTTTCATAAATACGGTTTTATTAGAACACAGTCTCACTCATTGGTTTATGTGTTGTCAATAGCTGTGTTCACGCTACAACGGAAAACTTGAGCAGTAGGAACATACTGCATGTCCTGCAAAGCCTTTTCTGGCCTTTCACAGAAAAAGTTTTCTGACCTTTGTCTTATCGATTAGAAATGTTTAGAGAAAGAAGGACATGAGTTGTAATGAAACTATGCTTTTGATACTATACATTTTATATCTTTCTCTAGGATGAATGTTGGAGTTTCTACGAAGTTGAGATAGTATTTATTTTATCATCATCTGTAGGTTAGAAAACAACCTTGTGAGTAGATTTAGTATTTCTTTAAGGGGTAAGTCATCTCTTCTTTTACTCATATTGAGAAGAGGCTGATCATTAGAAAGAAAATGAAGATGTATAAAGAAAGCTTTACAGAGGTAGATAAAGAAATACCCATTCCTCTATGGGCTTCACTCTCTTGGGTTTTGTCTTTGGGAAAGTAGATGTATGGCTTCTGAATCGAAGGTGCTAAGATGCATTCTTCATATGGAAGCAGACCAAGAGGTAGGGTGCAGATGTGGGAGTTCAGATTACCAAGGTCTGTGTCATACTCACTATTTTTTCTTCTTCTATTTTCAGCACTTATAAATGTCTATTTGTATGGTCTAAAGTTATTTAATGTTTATAATTGGGCATTATGTGGAGTAATGTTTGTAGGTTTTAAAACTAAACCCTACAATTTCAGTGGCTTAGCACAATAAAAATTTATTTCTAACTCTTAACGAGTTCAATATACAGGTTATGGTTGGCAGGCAGGTTTCCTTTATGTGTTTATTCAGAGACCAGGGCTTTTCCATTTTATGATTTTTCTATCACTTCACTCCATCTGGATGCCCGAAGACTGTATGAGAAGCGGGGATAATTGGGAAATATCTCTCACTAGGCAGTTGCTTCACCTATATTATGGAGGAGGGTTTCATTATTTTGTTGCCCATTTTACTATCTCTATCAAAAAATAAAAAAATGAAGTATCCATAATTTTGTTACTCATCATCCATAGTTGATGCAGCAACTCTTGAATTCATCTTGGTGAAATGAGAGAAATATGTAAAGTGAAAGTGAATCTTGGGAATGAGACTATGAGGCCAAGTCAAGTATCTCCCTTTGTGGGTCATTTTCCCATTTTCAACCTTCGTGTACTTAGCTTCATTTTATTAAGGCAGCAGTTTTACTGAATGGGCACAAATAAAATAATGTGGAATAAATATGCCCATACACTGGTGGGGAAAGGAGTGGCACAGACCTTGGCATATGGTGAATAGCATTAATAATTAGAAAAAGTGAAAACTTATGAAAAAGAAAAAAGACAGGAAGGTCCCAAATAAGCTTTGTTTTATATTTATATGTGATAGAGAATTCCCTAATTATGAACAGATTTTTCAACACAAAAGCATTACAAATTTCATTAATGACCTAGGGTTTCTGTCCCTAGTAGAGTTTTATTATGATTGTTTCCATTTTTCAACAAATTAAGGCTTTGAGAAGTTCAGTGGTTTGCCAAAGTCTCATAGTCAGTAAAGGAAGACTCTTTGTTTTAATTCAGATTTTCTGACTCTTCACTCTGGGTGTTGTGTATTATATTACATTGTGTCCACAGAGTCAGGACAGGAATTTTATAGACTCATCAGTATAAGTCAAAGTGTTGAATTTACCACACCATATTTTCTTCTTTGGTGTGTGTGTGTGTGTGTGTGTGTGTGTGTTGGAAAAAGAGGCAATTTGCTTTGGCTAGTCCAAAAATAGGTAGAAGACCTTCACCTACAACTCCTGGGAAGAAAGTGAGCCAAATCTGATAGATTGATGTCTTTACTCTGTGTGACTGGGTCAGACAGAGTTAATTAAACACACTCAGGGCCCCCAAGCTAGAAAGTACTTTTGGATGGAGTTCAGAGAAAAGTCCCTGAAGCTAGCATGGAGCTGGCCCCAACTTCCTCATGTTGGCCAATACAAATATTATTATTGGTCCTATTAATCAGTTACAGTTTTTGACTTTGTGACCTTCTGAAGGCAATATATTTCCACAATGCTGTGTGAAGTATTTTCTTCTATTTGCTCAAATGTATTTGATATTAATTTCTTCTAAGGCTTTTATACTACTTTGTAAAAACAGTAAAAAAAAAAACTATATGGATAAATTTTTACTACATCTTTCTTAAATACTCATGACTCATTCAATTTCCACTTCATTTCCTATTTCTGGAAAACAGGAGAAAACACGGTCTCTAATATATTTCTATACTTATTTGCTAATAAATGGTGATATGAGTACTGACCTTTCTAGGACATTTCTTTGTCTTTATCACATATTCCTTTACTGAAATCACCAAATTAAATGCAGTAATTGGTTTAACTTCAAGTTTTATTTTTTATATACTAAGAAGTATCTATAATATTTATAATCCATTTTATAAAGCCTCTCAAACATTTTAATAGATTTTTACATATCAGAACTTAATTGTGAAAAAATTACTAAATTATTTTTACCAACACAGCAGATCTTTGTGTGGCTTTTATTTCAGCACTCAGAGATCATTAAGGGACTATAAAATCCATCCCACTAATTTTATATCACTTTTTAGAAAGCATTTTAAAAGAAGGCTGAAGGCTAGACCCACAACAGTGTTTGGCTGTTTTAACTTGTAAGTGATTAGCCATTTTGTTAGTTTACAAAGAAATTGCTTCCTGGAGCAAAAAGGTGGTGGCGAACACCACCAATAACAACATTTTCAGTTGCAGTTACGAGGGAAAATAATAGTGGCTGTAAAAGCAATGACCAGATATTAAACACTATTGAAATGTCAGATATCATCCTCTGCATTTCCAATATACATCTATTAGTTCTTCTAAAAGGTGATTTTTATTTTCCTATTTTACATATGAGGGAAAGAGGGATGAAGATGAACCCCTTATAGGTGAAGTCACTTGGTCAAGGTCATAGAATTAATAAGGGTTAATCATTTTCAATTCTGTGACTGTCCTTTGGACAATGCTGTTCCCAGATACCTTCCTGCTTTCTTACATGAAGCAAAAATTTTATCTGCACACGGTTAGGTTGATAGAGTGTTGCTGTTACAAGCAAATTATTTATTTGTCTGTGTGGATGTGTATATATGTGTGTCATTTAATTAGCCTGAACCATTTGACCAACATTAAGATATGCCATATCTTTCAGTAGAACTAATATATAATGAGACAGTTCTGTCATTCCCAAAGGGTGGATATGCTTAACATTTCATAAAATAAGCATTTGAGCATTTGCTCATATGTTTATCTTTTTAATTGTCACATAATTTGACTTATTTTTTGGTTGTTAGATTAGAAACCAATACATCTGAGTATGGCATGTGAATATTATATTTTGGATTGGATGTATTTTAATAACTCTCCAAGCTGAGAACTATTTGGTTTGATTTAAATAAATGAGTTTGTTATAAGCACTTCTGTAAAAGGCATTTTTATCCTTCCCCACCCACTTACATTATAGCATTGAGATATTGCCTTTAATTAAGTTCATACATTGATAGCCATAACCAGTCTATATAAAGTATATAGTAGATTAGAAACTATTGTTTAGGTTTTAGTTTGAAAAAAAATGCTGATAGTTCAATCAATAATTATTTTATATAAAGGAAAATTATATAAATATTAGGTAAACATCAGTGGAGTAATTAAAAACTCAGGAGTTTAGTGTCATCCAAGTAGAACATAACTTGACTAATACAATTAGGTCAAAGGAGATTTCAAAAAATCAGAATTTTATAACTTTGGAAGAAGCCAAAATTTCCATATATAAAAAGAAAAGGTTGATGTTTGAATTGCAGTGTATTTCAAAATTGCAAATAGGAACATTTAGTTATTGGAATGAAAGCATACTAATGAAAAAAAATTACCCAATGCCTTCAGGAAAATATTGCCTGATGTAACTTTTTTTATTCAACCTAAAATAAGACATGAGTAATAAAGAAATAAACATTGCTAATTTTTTTCCCCAAGGATGGGTGTTTAAAAAGAGGCAAAATGGATTAACAAAGATAGTCCCATGGTAAAAGTTAGGTCAGGACAAGCAGAAAACCTAAAAATCCTAGCAACAAAAGTAAGAGATATCCCTCCCACTTCATCCCCACTCATATTATTATTTCTGTTGATATCAATTTCCATCTGTTTCAATATAAAAAATTATTTGAGCCTGGCCAGTGTGGCTCAGTGGTTGAGCATTGACCCATGCACCAAGATGTCACCAGTTCAATTCCCGGTAATGGCACATGCCCAGGTTGTGGACCAAACCCCCAGTGGGGGACGCACAGGAGGCGGCCAATCAATGTTCTCTCTCGTTGATGTATCTATCTATCGCTCCCTCTCCCTTCCTTGCTCTCTAAAATAAAGAAAAAAAATTGTTTATTATTTGAAAACTTCATTAGTTATAACTGAATCCTTTCATATTTATATTGTAAAGAAAAATTATCTGAATGTGGTGTCATATAGAGAATCATTCACTTTAGTTTCTCTCTATATTCAACAAAATAAATCAATAGTATAAAACATTTTAGCACATGATTTTTTTGTTGTTGTTCCAGCAGTGAACTGTTTTGCTACCTTGAGGGCTCAGAAGGTAGCCTTTGTGTAAAAAATGGAGAATGGAAAATTGTCATTTAAGAAAAATCTTTAAAAGGCAAAGTACATCAAGGTGGCATTTTCATACTTTGAAACACTACCAAAATGTAGGGGGGGAAAAAAGAAAGCAATTTTCACTGCAAGTATAGAAATATTTTAAGTTCTTAAATCTTTTCAGTATATAAGCTTAAATCGTGGAATCTAGAGGAACTCAGGTATTCTGCATTTACTTTTTCTTTTATGTAAGTAAATACCATCAGTGGGCACATGAGAGGTAACTAAGTTATAAAAATGAGATGTTTACAAAAAACTGTCCATTGACTTAAAATTACCTAACATATAAAATCAAAAAGAAACTCCACTTGAAACTTATGCAATTTATTAACCAATGTAACCCCAATAAATAAAATAAGAAAACTCACTATATTTTTATTTTATTTCTTTGCATAGATTTTATTTAGTGTCCTTTCTTTTTTCACAGCTTTATTGAAGTATAATAAAATAAAATTGTATATGTTTAAAGTATACAATGTGATGATCTGATATATGTATACGTGGTAGAAGTATTCCCCCCCATCAAGTTAATTAACACATCCATTCCCTCATATAGTTACTATTTATTAAGTGTATATGGTGAGAATCTTAAGTTCTACTCTCATAGCAAATTTCAAGCATACAATACAATCTTAACTATTGTCAGCAAGATATACATTATCCCAAGAACTTACTTATCTTATTGCTGAATGAAACCATGACCAACAAATTTCCATTTACTCTATTACCTAGCCCCTGAAAATCACCCTTCCTCTCTTTGAGGGTGACTATTTTTTTTTTTTGTTTTAGATTCCACATATAAGTGTCAGCAAACAGTATTTGTCTTCCCTTTTTCTTTGTCTGGCTTATTTTACTTAGCATGTTTTCCAGGTTTATCGATGTTGTTGGAAATGGCCAAATTTCCTCTTTTATGTCTGTATAACATTACATTGTGTGTGTGTGTGTGTGTGTGTGTGTGTGTGTGTGTGTGTGTATGCCATACTTATTCTATTCATTCATTTATTGACAGATACTTAGGTTGTTTCTGTATCTTGGCTATTGTGAATAATGCTTCAATGAATATGAGAGTGCAGATATTTCTTCAAGACACTGATTTAATTTCCTTTGGATATACAGAAGTGGGATTACTGAATCATATAGTGGTCTGTTTTTATTTTTAATAAACTTTCATACTGTTTTCCATAATGGCTGTACCGATTTACATTCCCACCAACAGTGCACAAGGGGTCCTTTAACTCCACACCCTCACCAAAATGTATCTCTTGCATTTTTTATAATAGTCATTCTAACAAATGTGAGGTGATATCTCAATATATTTTTCCTTTTTAAATCCTCACCCAAGGATAAGTTTTTATTAATTTTAGAGAGAGAGGGAAAGGGGGAGAGGGAGGGGGAGGAGAGAGAAACATTGACGTGAGAGAGAAAGATCTATTAGTTGCCTCCCATACGCACCCCTACTGGAGATTGAACCCACAATCTAGGAATGTGCCCTTACCAGGAATCAACCTGGCAACATTTTTTTGGTGTATGGGATGATGCTCTAGTCAACTGAGCCACCTAGCCAGGGATCAATGTGGTTTTTATTTGTGTTTCCTTGATGATTAATGATTTGAGCACTTTTACATGTATCTGTTGGCCATTTGTATGTCTTCTTTGGAAAAACGTCTATTCAGGTCCTTTACCTATTTTTGAAATTGGCGTATTTGGTTTTATGCTACTGAATTGCATGCTTTTTAAAAAATGTATTTTGGATGTCAATGCCTTATCTGATATATGATTTACAAATATTTCTCCCATTCCATAGATTGCATTTTCATTTTGTTTATGGTTTCCTTCATTGTGCAGAAGCTATTTAGTTTGATGTAGTCCCATTTGTTTCTTTTTTCATTTTGTACCTATGCATTGGTATCATATTAAAAAAAAAATTGCCAAGACCAATTATCAAGGAGCTCCCCCTCCATGTTTCTTCTAAGAGTTTTATGGTATCAAGACTTCTGTAAGTTTTTAATCCATTTTGAGTTAATTTTTGTGAGTGGTGTAAGATAGGGGTATGGTTTCATCCTTATGTTTATAGATATCCAGTTTCCCCCACACCATTTATTGAAGAGACCATGATGCTAAGCAATGTAATACTATGGTAATTATCTTTTGGGTGATTCCAGCATCTTTGAATTAAATAGGGATGGAGGAAATAATACTTTCTGAGATTGGTTAGAGTTGATGTGTTATATTTATATTTATATACCTCATTGTGCTCTAAACTCTTTAGACAAAATTCATATAGTTTCTTCTGATTCTCAATATTGATATTAGTACTTGCTTAAATCAATGTTATATACATTTTGGCCACTTAACTTTCAATTTTCAAAATATAAGCCAAATACTAACAATACCATCACTATGATAATCCTCTATGAATTAGATTTTCATTATGAAGCAATATCTAATGAATAGAATTTCAGTAGAATAAAATGATAACTGAATGGAACTCGGTTCTTGTATTTTTTACAAAAGTAACGCTTCAATGTGTGTTTGTATAGAACTGTAAACTTTGAGTGAAACACACAGTGCTGATCTGGAGCTTCCACTTGAAAGTTCCAACTTTCAAAGATTTAAAATAATAATAATACACCTTTCTTCCTTGTTGAATTATGTAAAATGTCACTTAATTCTCACCTACTGTTAGCAACAGGAATTTATATTTATGCATTGCTTTTTCTGACTATAAAAATGGTAAGTAGAACATTTTTTGTAACGCAAATTTGGATATACCACCACAAAAAGCTTTAGCTATAGCAAAAATAGGGAATATTTCCCTAACCTACCTCTTTCTTCCTTGAATCCCAGCAAGTAAGTATTAAATCTCTTTCTTTGCAGAAAATAATAGAATACCTAATTTATATACCTTATCTTTTCTAATTGCCTATGACTTTTTTCTTATGAAAATACAAAAATGTTATTCTGTCAAATGGCTCATTCTGAAAGAGATGCAAAATTCTTCAGTCTTGTTTTTCTGTCCATTACATTCACTTTATTACCTCCAAAGTGTCTATTTCTCTTTCTCTGCTAATGTTGAATGCAGCTCAAGCTGTAGTCATACTTCAAAAAAAGATTACTTTGAAGTACTAAATTATAATGTCATCTATTTACCTCTACATTTCTCCTTTAAATGGAAGTAACTTATGACCCAGCAATTCCACTTCTTGGAATATATCTTAAGAAACCTGAAACACCAATTCGAAAGAATATATGCACCCCTATGTTCATTGTACTGTTATTTACAATAGTCAAGATTGGGAATCAGCCCAAGTGTCCATCAGTAGATGAGTGGATAAAAAATCTGTGGTACATTTACACAATGGAATACTACTCAGCCATAAAAAAAGAAGGAACTCTTACCTTTGTGACAGCATGGATGGACCTGGAGAATATTATGCTAAGTGAAATAAGCCAGTCAGAGAAAGACAAGTACCATATGATTTCACTTATATGTGGAATCTAATCAACAAAATAAACAAACAAACAAAGTAGAAACAAACTCATATATAGAGAATAGATTGACAGCTATCAGAGGGAAGGGGGTTGTGGGGCAGGGTGAAAAAGTGAAGGGATTAAGAAAAAAAACCAAAACACCTCTTATAGACATAGACAGCAACATGGTGGTTACCAGAGGGAAAAGGGGGTAGGGGAAGGGAGAAGAACACATCGGGACCCCAGGTGCCTGGCTCAGTGTTCTTTCTCTAATATTTTAAACTTATATTGACATTATAAACATATTAGCTTAATTTGTTTATTATTAAGTTTAAAGAATGCCTCAAATGCCTTTTAAGCCATAGCTTTATAAATATAGAAATGCGGCTTTTCTATATTTGTAGTTTAAAAGCTATGGGTAATTAAATAAATTGTGTAATTTACTGAATCTTCCATATTTTTATTTATTTATTTTTGCTTTGCTGTAATCTCAAAGCTTTTTTTAAATTAAATAAAACTTTTCAAAGAAAATTTAATTTTTCTGTTAAGTAACTGTCAAGCTTCAGACAGACAACATTAATATAGTTTATAAGATATGTTAAATATTACTACTAAAATCTGCAAATGCAGCATTTGAGCAAAAAAGATAGGTCAGGAAATTCAAAGTGATGACTGTGTATTATTGTTCATGCAAAATATATTCTAAGTGACCAGGTCACCACAGAAACTAGATATATATGTATACATAATACATATTTTCTATGTTTCATGCATTGAAAGTACCAAATTATATTAACTTTGTTTGTATGCATTCTTTTTTATATTTTAAGCATAGATCAAGTTGTATTCAAAGAGAGTTGAAAACACAAAGCGTATTTAGATAACCACATGGGAAGAAACACAGCCTGTGTTATTTTTTTTCAGGGGTCATTGGTATTTTTTTCAAAATCTTACTTGTTTTTATTTAAGTTAACATTTATTGTATATTCCATTAAGTTGACAGTGTATTTGTCACAACTCTTTTAGGCTTAAAAATATATGAGCCATTTTATAATTTAAAATTTTCTGCTTTTAAAATATATGGACCAATTATAACTCATTCTCAAATAAAGTTCTTTAGAAACTAGAATAAGCACTTTTATTCCCATTTTGTTTTTTAATTTGCCTTTTAGGAGAGTAAAAATTTACTCAATTCAATAAATTTCTTATACAAATTATTATGGATTAAAATATTAGTTTTTTTTAATGGTCTTACATTCAAATAAGATAATACACATCAAGGTGATGGTATGTATGTAAGAAGACAACAGAGTTTTATGACTAGCTTCTTCATAGACAAAGCTGTGCTATAGGCAATATTTTACAGACTCTATTCTCTACCCATCCCCATCTTTCTCCAAATCCTAGTTCCTAGAGTAGTGCTCTCCCGATCTTTCTTATAACAGCACATACATCCTGTTCTCTTTCATCCATTCACTGAGCATTTCACAGCCTGTTGGTATCGAAAATTAAGTTTGGTGACTGGAGTAGAGTATTTATTCTAAGCACTTAGGTGCTCTAGATACACCTGACATGTAATGAAAGTACAGCCTAAAATGCTAAAATGGCAGCATGGGCAAGGGTAGTAGAAGCACACAGGAGGAGGCAACTAGCTCTTCCTGGAAAATCCTGGAACTCCTCATAATGGAAATGGCTTTTTAAAAATCCTCACCCAAGGATAAGTTTACTGATTTGAGAGAGGAAGAGGAAGAGAGAGAGAGAGAGAGAGAGAGAGAGAGAGAGAGAGAGAGAGAGAGAGAGAGAGACTGATATGAGAGAAACATTGATTGGTTGTCTCCTATATGAGCCCCTACTGGGGATCAAACCCACAACCTAGATATGTGCCTTGACCAAGAATTGAACCCACAAGATTTTTGGTATACAGGGCAACACTCCAACCAACTGAGCCACCCAGTGAGGGCTGAAATGGCTTTTAGTAAAATGTTTGGTAGACAAATGTAGGAGATATTCAAGCTGAGAAAATAACTGGTGCAAAGGCACAAACTGTGGAAGATTAGATGAGTCAACAATCAATAATGCTGAAATCATAAATTATTTGGTATGAATGTGTTAATCATGAAGATTTGAGAATGAATTACAAGCACATTAGCAATTGATGGAGAGAGGTAAGTTAATAACAAGAAATAAAATACGGTTTCTAGATACAAAGGAAAGAATCAAATTGTCTACTTAAACTGAATACTTAGCTGTAGAACTGTATCTATCATAAAAAAAAAAAGAAGTTTTTCAAACTCTTTTTGGGAATACTAACAAAACACTCTTTTAAGATATTTTAATGCTGCTATTTTATCTGGTAATTTAAAAACTATATAATATGCATAGTGAAGGACAGTGATATTTTCCCAAAAATATACTTCATTGGCTCGGAACAGGATATGTTTCTGGCTGAATACTACTGCCCCTTGCCTTCCGTCTTCTCCTAGCTATTGTTTGTGAAACCTTTGTCAGCCTACAATCCCTAGTTTTACCATTTTACATTTGTGAGAAGGAGGATATAACACTAGTCATAAAATGTTCCCTTTTCAAAAACCTCCAGAGCCAGGTCTTCAAATTTCAAACCCCTCTGTTCTAGCAAAAGTAATTTTCAAGCACAAGAGATAATTGGATGAACAGATATTAATAGTTGTATTTGAAACATTACTGTGTATACTAAAGAGGAACTTGCATTTCATCAATTCATCTTTAGTCCATCTGTTTCAGAAGTAAAAAGAATGCTGCATCACCATATATGGCAAGCAATGTTTTTCTTCTGTGCAGAATTTCCGGAAAAGTCTCTGTAGAAAACGGATCCTAGTTGTGAGGTCTTCAAATTCAAGCATAGTTATGGAAATTTTCCAACTCAAAAAGGAAGAAGGTAAAGTCTCAGTAACTTAAGTATATTTATTTTATGGTTAAAAGTTCAACTCTCCCAAATTTTCATCCAGGATTATATGTGTATTTTAGTGCAAACAGAATGTTCATCAAAACATGACACTTCCTTTAGTCAGTCATGAGTTCTGCTTTAACTAAAAAAAATTGACTATTTTGGTACACAGCCTACATGCAAAACTAAAATTTCAAACATTTGCAAGGTAATTAGTTATACCTATATTTTTACAGCTGTAAGATACTGAAAATGTATAGGAACACTTGATATATTACAGCATTTATCTCTCACACACACACTTTCTCCTCTCTCTCACACATTCTCTCTCTCCATATATATATATATGACTAGTTTTATTAAATTTAGTTATATGAGAATGACAAGGGATAAAACTTATACTAATCCAACGCTGCCAATGCTTGTGTGGAAAGTAAAACTTGTATATGAAAAATGAAGGCACTAAGGGTCATGTTCTTATGTTAACATAGACGTTCATTTCAAAATAACTGCCTCAAGTTCAGGTCATTAGTGAGAAGCAGAACAGGGGCTTTGGTCAGAAGCAGTGTGGGACCTTCAGCACCCACTTGACAGGAAAACTCCTTCTATCCCTCATTTCTTATTTTCATTCACTTTCCACTTTGTACTACTTAGAAAGTATTTTTTCCCTGTTGGTGTGGCTCAGTGGTCGCTGGTTCAATTCCCGGTCAGGGCACATGCCCAGGTTGTAGGTCCAGTCCCCAGTGGGGGACATACAGGAGGCAGCCACTTGACAGTTCTCTCTCATCATTGTTTACATCTTGCCCTACCTCTCCCTTCCTCTCTTTCTAAAATCAATAAAGAAAAAAAAAGTATTTTACTGAATGTTACTTCCTTTTAATGACATTTGGTACATAAGCCTCAGTTATTCAAAGGAAAATGAGGCTTGCAGAGAGTACAATGGAGTAAACTTGTGTACGTTTAATTATTTGTACTTAGCAAAGACTATAACAAAGACCCCAAATGCCTGTATGTATGTGTCTAGGTCTGTGTTTATGTTTATGTACATGTGTGCATTTATTTGGACATCTAAAAGTATATGTTTACCTATAACCATATTTATTTATCTAGTCTCAAAGCACTAGTCAAATTTTAATCTACTAACTTTTCAAACAGTGAAGAAATATTTGGCTATGTTGAAATTATTGAAAAATCATATAGTTATGAAAAATAATACATAATAAAGTTTTTTGAGCAATATAAATAATTTTTTGAGGACATTCCCTTTGGACCTTCTGGGCTCATGTAGAATCAGACCCCCTGGCAAGATACTATGACCCTGCAGAAGGAAAGATGGAGCTGGCAATGAAGCACACCTGGATCGGACCTCCTCAGTCTGCTTACTGAGTGCAGCACACAGCAAGGCACCTGCCTTCTGTTCATTCCAAAGTCCAGATGAGTGTAGAGAATGTGCTTTCTCACAGAATTGTACAGCACTGCACGTTGTAAAGAACTATAAGTGATCAAGCATGGAACTACACACTGCAAGGGCCAAGTATAGAGACAAAATGTTTCAATGCTTTTGTTTATAAGATCATCTAAAAATAATCATTTAGAAAAAATATAAAAGCTTTGTGTAGTTACATGACTTCATAGAATGGTTTATCTAATCTCTTGAATATATAATATCCACATATAAAAAGTTTGGTGCAAATGTAACCAGCATATAAATCTTCAATGAATTAATAAATGACTGCAAATGAAGGTCCGCATGCTTTATTTATCTAAGAGAATTAAGGCATTTTGAATTGGAGTCATGGGAAATGTCTGAGATACCTGTTAATTCGCTTACAAAAAGTATTTAGAACAGCTATTTAATCACAGATACATACATGTACTTTCCTTTTAAAAGAATCCCATTTCATATTAATTTGTTTCCTCTAATGAAATGTGGATAGTTTCCATATGTGTCTTCTGAGTTATCTGCTCACATTAGCATGTATCATCATAGTTGTTTACATGAAATAAACCAGGAGATAGATCTGCTGGCCTTAAATTATCATTTACCAAATTAACAAATCAAACAAGAAATCTTAGATAATTGTTAATGTAGGAAAGGTAGACTGCTCTCCTAAATGAGTTCTTATTTGCCTTTGCCTTAAATGTCGTTTTCCCACAGAAATCTGTCTTTTAGACTTCACATTTTTAAACTTAGATTTTTGCACTTTTATGACTTCATGGGTTTCTCTATATAATGACTTCCAAATATATATCTCTAGCTCAGATCTTACCCTGCTCTTTAAACCTATACATTCAACTGCCTTGCCAGGCATGACTAAATGGTATATCAAAACCAATGTCTAAAACTGAACGTATCAATTCTACTCCAAAAATCAATACCATTTAATTACATCACCATTAATTCAGTCACACAACCATAAAACCTAAAATTTTTCTTCAAATCCTTTATTCCTTTTAGTCTGTACATACATCAGTAACACAGTTCTCTTTCTCCTACCTTCGTAACAACTTTTCTATCTACCCTCCCTGCTTTATATCTACTGATGCTGCCTTATTTCAGGAAATTATCTCTTATCTGGACTATCAGTGTAGCCTCTTAGCTAGTTTAGGTAATTTATCTTCCAAAATTTGACAGAGGAATCTTTCTAAAACTAATAGCAACAACAACAATGAAAATATGAATCCCATTATCTCCTAACTTCAAACTATTCATCCATTGCTTCCTGTTGCTTGCTAGATAAAGTGAAATATCTTTAGCTTAGTATGAAGAATTCACCATACTCTGGTCCCTGCCTAACTCTGTAGAGTTACTGTCTTCACATTCTGCTCCTATACCTCTGAGATATGAATCAAATGGAACTCCTTGTTCATCCCCAAATCCATATATTTTGCAAGTACGCCTAGAACACTGAATCCCTATATCAAGATATGCCAAAAGGGGGAAGCTGTCCAGCAGCTTTCCAGTCCAAATAAAATTGGCCACCAATTTCTTTTTGCATAACTGAACTCTGTATACTTTTTAAAAATGCTTTATTTTTCATAACAAAAACATTGCATTTATATATTCTCTAAACTCTCTTTGCCCATTACATTACGGTAAGCTCACTGAAAGCTGGAATAATACCTCATCTTTCAATGAGTTTCCTTAATTCCTGTGCCCAGAATAATAATTGACACAAAGCAACTGTCTACCAATGTTCATACAATGAATTAATTCCAAACCAATACATATTTATCAAACAAATTGGACCAATCTTCTTGATGCTCAGCCAGGAGAAAAATAAATTGAGTTTGAAATTCAGGGAATAAAAGGAATAATAAACATTTAGATGATGGTGATATTGGTGATGATTAAGAAATGCCCCAAAGTGTTCTAAAAAAACGCACACAAAACAATTCTGTGGCTGCTGGGATGGAGGTGGGAGGTTGGGAGAATGAAAGGCACTGTAATGTGAAAATCATAATAACAGGCAAGTAAGACACTTTCAGTAATGCATTGTGTAACTTATAAATGATATTTGTAAATATGTGACCCTGTTGCTGGTAATAGCAAACTGGATTACAGTGTAAATGTCTTTTATTTTAAGTAATCTTTTGACCAAGAGAAATGAAATTAGTATACTCTAAA
Source organism: Tadarida brasiliensis (assembly GCA_030848825.1). Taxonomy (NCBI): domain Eukaryota; kingdom Metazoa; phylum Chordata; class Mammalia; order Chiroptera; family Molossidae; genus Tadarida; species Tadarida brasiliensis. The sequence goes on along the minus strand of CM061258.1, from coordinate 83,793,465 downwards.
TTGATAGTAAGCATTTATGTTTATACCTCATTTATCTCACATTGTTGAGGAAACATATTATCCTTTACATTAAAAGAACATCAGATAACTAAAAGTACTCTTAAAAAATAAGTATTTATTCTATATCCATAAGGGCACCATGAGGAGCTATGCACAACTTCTCCCTAGAAAAGCAAGCAAAGCTGGTGGAAACCAGTAATATACAGAAATAAGGTCACTGAAAATTGTCCTAAGGGCATATATTAAAGGAAAAAATTATTTTAGAACATTACTGAAAATTATGCAAGAACAGTGAGAATCTGTGCATGTAAGCCACACCTCACTCCCTCCCCGCCACAACAAATATCAGCTTGATGAAGTCTAGTTACACTTGGGTGAGTATGGCCAACAGGACAGAAATAATTCTATTCTGATCTCCCAATCAAGAGTTACCATACAGCCCAACCAGTGTGGCTCAGTGGTTGAGCGTTGAGCCATGCACCAAGAGGTTGCCAGTTCGATTCCTGCTCAGGGCACATGCCCAGGTTGTGGGCCCAGTCCCCAGTGGGGGACATGCAGGAGGCGGCCAATCAATGTTCTCTCTCATTGGTGTTTCTATCTCTCTCCCTCTCCCTTCCTCTCTCTAAAGTCAATAAAGAAGGGAAAAAAAGAGTTACCATACCTGTGAGGAATAGGCCACATTTCTCATCCCCTCCAACACTAACCTGAAGAAGCTAAATGCCTGATGAGTATAACAGTCTGCCAGGGTCAAAACAAATCTCAAAAATTGGCTTTAATTTAACTCCTGAGTTTAACTGAATCTGACTGCTGAGCAATTTATGCACCAGAGCATTATGAAAAACTACAGAGTAATAAGTCAACAATTAGAGAAGCCTAAAACATGAGGTATAATATCAAATGAAACACATGTATTGACAGATAGATCAGGGAAAGAGATAATCCAAGAGACCCTTGCTACACCCTGCCATCTCTGGGTGACTGTCACATGCTCAAGGTCGCACCTCCCAAGGAATGATACCAAAACCTGCACATTATGGTGGAAACTAATTTCACTAAAAAATAGCCAAGTCACAAACAAATAAACAAACAACAACAAAGCAAGCCCTCAAGAGAAAAAATAAATCAGTATCCAGAGTTGCTAAAATAAATTGATGAAAATGTCCAATTTATAAGGAATTATGATCAGGCAAAAAACAGAAACTGTGACCTATACACAGTAAAACAAACAAACACAACATAAGGCAACTAAAACTGCGAGAAACCAGATGTCAGATTTAACAGGTGGATCTCAAAATAACCATAACAGATATGCTTATAGAACTAAGGAAGCCATGAAATATAGAAAAATATGAAGACAGTGTCCCATCAAATAGAACACATAAATAATTAGAAATATTTTTTAAAAATCAAATGGAAATTTTGGAGTTGAAAGTACAATAATTAAAATGAAAATTTCTTTACAGGAACACAGTAGAAGCTTTAATCAATAGCAGAAGAAAACATTAGCAAACTTAGATCTATGAAGATTATACAGTCTTAAAACTAGAGAGAAAATAGAATGAAGAAAAATGAACAGAGCCTCAGAGAAATGTGAAAGTCCATTAAGCACACCCACATAGCATAATGGGTATACCAGAAAGAAAGAGGAAAAAACTGAAAAAATATTCAAAGAAACAGTGATTGAAAACTTTCCAACTCTGCTGATAAATACTAACCTGCACATTCAAGAATCTCAACCAATCCCACATAGGATAAATGCAAAAACATCTACACACAAATGCATCATAGTAAAAATACTGAAAGACAAAGACATCGAAAACAGCAAGAGAAAAATCCCTTGTCACTTACAAGGAAAATCCAATAATATTAACACCTGACTTCTCATCAGAAACAATGGAGGCCATAAGGCACAGTCAGAGTGTTGGGGAATAAAACTGTCAACCACAACTCTTATAGCCCGCAAAAGTAACTTTCAAAGATAAAGGTAAAAAATATTCCCAGATAAACAAAAATGGAGTCAATTCTTTTAATTGGAAAAAGGCTGGAAGAAAGAAAATCTAGATGAAAATTCAAATACACAAGAAAAAAAAAAAAAAAAGAGCACTAATAAAGGCAATTATGCAATTATAAAATACCATGTAAATTCACATTTTTGTTCATCTTTTAACTGATTTAAGAAGTAATTGTATAAAATATGTATATAATTGTCCTGTTTGGTCTATTGCATCTAGAAATGTAATATGTTTGCCAAAGGAGTACAAAGTTCATGGGTAGGAGCAAGATGGTGACTCGAGCCCAGGGGAACAAATGAAGAACCATAAATGGTAAGGGGCAAATATTATAAAATCTGTTAAATATATACTTCTTCTCCTTACTTTTCTCAGGTCCTATAATCAACATAAAGTTATACAAAGTAATCACAATGTATTGTTGATTTTGTAGCACAGATGCAATATGTATAACCATAATAGGAGAAAAAGGAAAAGACAAAATGAAGCTATAGAGGAATTGTGTTTCTATCTCTCATTGGAATTATGTTAGTATAAATTTGAAGTACATTCTGATAAAATAAAATATATGTGGTAAGCCTTGGAGCAATCACAAATAAAATAACTTTAAATATAATTTTAAAAATTAAGTATTTAATCCAAAACATAAACTATCCAGAATAAAAGCTTCTAAATGCATTACCTTCTTTCTTAACCAAAAATTTTTGAATATAGATTAAATCCTTTTTGGCAACTTTAGACTTTCATAAATATAACTGACAATGTTGATATGTTAAAATGGCAATAAAACAATGTGAAGTTAAACTATATAGCATTGTTACTGTTAATCTAATTGCCTTCTTGATTTTCCTTTTGTTATTTGTCAAGTGATAGTCCCTTCTCTGTGTTCATATCACAACACACATTACCATTACACACACATATATATGTATGTGTGTGTGTGTATGTGTATATATATATATATATATATATACATACACACACACACACATATATATACATATATATACATATATATACATATATACATATATATATATATACATATACATATATATATATATATATATATATATATATACACATATGTATATGTCTTATATATCCTCAGGAACCAGCTTAGAAGGCTGTAAACACTAAGCACTAAACAAATGCTTGAATAAAGACTAACTAGAGACTTGGAGATTAACCATTTGAACTGGTTAAGAGTAAAGACTCTATTTTGAATATTTATTAACTCCTTGCAGGTTGAACTTTATCCCGAAAATTAAGCCCTTTCTGATTCAGTTCTTTTATTTATCAAAAGGAAATAAGTAATGTGCTTATCTCAAAAGGTTGCTATGAGGATGAAATAAGTTACTATCTAAAGACAGCCCTCAGAACCTGAGCTGACTTACAATAACACTGTATGTGATTGCCCATATTATTCATGTATGGATGTGCTAACATTTGTTTTGGTTTCTCTGGTAGATCTTTTGATACTTTATGCTCTTTGTAAATTTGAGATAGCTGAGTTTATCAGATAAGTCACTTCTGAATAAAACTTCACATTTACTTAGTTTTTTTGCTATTTGCCTTTTTATTCTTCTTGAAGGCTACTCTAATTATAAATAGAAAAGAAAAACCACAGACGTAAGACATTTGTCTTTGCAGAGATTTGAGAATATGACTGAGAGGATAGGGAGGTCTTATTTTGTAATACTAATTTGATAGTGAAGAATCAGTCAAGACAGAGGATTATGAACAAAGATTAGATTTTCTATATTGTTTTTATCCCCTGTAAATGAACGTTGATATTCAACATGTTTTTGCAATCCTGTCACAATGCCTTTTTCATGCTCATTTACCTGTTCTCTGTTAAATGTTCTGACGGCTCATGTCAGAAAGAGAGTGTTGGAATTCATAGCAAATAAAACAGGATCTGCATTGTTGAATCTCATTGACTGACAGCTGGTACTAACTTATAGGAAACTTATACTTTTAGAATGTTTTTCTGTTATTTAAAATTCTCCTTAAAGAGCATGCAATAATCCTAAAAAGTCCTGCTGAGTGTCAAGAACTCGAGAACAGCACTGAGGAAAATGGGCTCCGAACTCACACACATTGAATGTTTAATTTACAATGTCGAAGGGTGATAAGTAGCTAAAGCATGCCATCAGCTGTAGCTTTCATTTATATATTTATTATCGCAAATCTTTCTGTCTAGTATATGTCTTTTGCTTTAGAATTATAAAAGGTACAATAATCTCATCTTTGTGTGTTCATGCCACCCACAAATTTGGAATCCTGTGGCATGCATCAGATTGTTCAAACAGATATCCTGCCAGAGACTAGGCAGTGTTCCTGATGGAAATGTGGAATGTAAATGTGAGGGGAGTGCAGAAACCAAATATTGAATTACTTATATCAATTAAATGCTTCTACTGAGACCCTGCAAAATATATAAGAATATTTCCAGAAAGTAAAAGACAATGAAAAATAAAATACTTGAACATTTTACATACATACCCAGAGAAAAATGTTCTAAACTGTATGACCTTTGATTTTTGTCAGAGAGGTGATAACTTCTTATTAATATCAAAACATAACTTAAAATTTAATCCTTATATTTAAGAAGGGGTAGATTTAGTTTGGAAACCCTGAAACCTTCTAATTAATTAAACTCTCTAATTTATTCCTAGAAAATGAAAGTTGTTTATATTCTCGAGATTCTAACTCTAGTTTCCTCTTCCAGTTGAAGGTGATTATAATAAAATAGCCAAATCCAGGGTTTTTCAACCTTGACACTATTAAATTTTAGGGCAGCAAAATTCTGTGCTATCAGGGGGCTGTCTTGTACATTCTAGGATGTTTAACAGCATCCTTGGCCTCTACGTATTATAGACAAATAGGACCCTCCTTCAAATTGCGACAATCCACAATATATTCAGACATTGTCGAATGACCTAGTCTGAAAAAAAAGTGTCTTAGCTTTTGATATTGTGGAGCACATTACCATAAATGCAGTGGATTAAAACAACACAACTTTATTATATCACACTTCCCATGGTCAGGATTATGAGTTTGCAGGGTCCTCTGTTCAGGATATCACTAGGCTGAAATCAGGCTGGGGCTTCTGTTCTCATGTTGGACTCGGGATTCTCACCTTAGACCACTGATTTTAGCAGAATAGTTTTCTTGAAGTTCTATTACTGAAGTCCCCATTTCCCTGCTAGATGTTGCCAAAAAACACTTTTGGCTTCTAGAGGCCACCCTCAGGTCCTTGGCATATAACTCACATAGTCAGCTCATAACATGGGTGTTTGTTTTTGTCTAAACCCTTTGGAGTATATCTCTCTGACTTCAAATCCCATTCCAGTCCTATATAAGGTACAGGAGAGTCCTTACTATAAAGAACATGCTATGTAGCTACGTGTAACACATCATGTGGTTTGCAACATGCTTTCAAATAGTTTAGAAATTAGTTGATAGATAGATGATTGATAGATGATAGAGAGAGAGAGAGAGAGAGAGAGAGAAAGAGATGATAGATATAGATAGATAGATAGATAGATAGATAGATAGATAGATAGATAGATAGATGATAGATAGATAAAATGAATTATGTTCCTACAAAATTCAGCTGTTGAATTCCTAAAGAACTTCAGAATGTGCCTATATCTGGAGACTGGGTCTTTAAACAGGTATGCACTTATAAGAGCATAGACATAGACACAGGAATAAGACAGCCATTTATAAGCCAAGGAAAAAGGTCTCAGAAGAAATAAGCTTACAAAGTCTATGGCTCTTTGTTACATAACCCTAGCAAACTAATACACCCAGAGATCAATGATTGATTGATGATAGATAGATAGATAAATTAAGAAAGAGAGGGAAGAAGAAGGACACTATATTTTAGTTCTATAAGTTTAAAACTAGGAACTAAGCACTTACATAACTCTTCAGAAACTCAGGAAGAAAACATCAGGTAAGCCACCACTACATTTTATAGGAGCACGGTCAACATCAGTGAAGCAAATGCTAAATATCGCAGTCTGAAGCACCAAAGTGGGTAGTTCTGAGTAACTCACTGAAAATCCACAGAAATTCCTAACAATTTCTAGGGAGGTGTCATGGATTCAATTGTGTTCCCTCAAAATTGATATGGGAAGTCCTAGCCCCCAGCACTTAAGAATGTGACTGTATTATAAGAAAGAGCCTTCAAAGAAATTGTTACATTAAAATAAATTCATTAGAGTGGTCCCTAATTCAATCTTGATGGTGTTCTTATAAGAAGAGGATATTTGGATATACTAATCCAAAGGTGTCCTTATAAGATTGGATATGAAGACATACAAAGAGGCATGAGGACATGTACAGAGGGTGTGAGGGCACAGAGGGACGGCCATGTGAGGGCCAAGCAGGGAGAAGGCAGCCATTTGCAAGTGAAGGACAAAGGCCTCAGGTTAAATCAATCCTGCTAGAACCCTGATCTTGGACTCCTAGATTCCAGAACTGTGAGAGAAAAAAGTCTGTTTTGAAGCCAGTCTGTTGTATTTTTGTTATGGAAGGCCTAGCAAACTAACACAGAAGAGTATTCAACTACCTCAGTCTGCCAGGAAGCCAAAGTGAATGTTCTTAAGAAACTGCCAGGAAGGCAAAGTGAATGTCACATCAGGATTCAACTACCTCTGAAAAATAATAGCTTCACCTTTTCTGCTTTCAAATCTCACATGATTCTGGGATTCAGGGGATTCCCAGAATCCCCTGTCACATGATTCTGGACAGGGGATTCTGGGAAATACAGTATCCAGCATCTCTTTTGCATACAGAAGAGACTTTAGAAGATGTTTTTGGTGAATCCAAGTTGACAACAGACAATGAAGCAAAATATTAATCAGAAATCTGTTCCCAAATCTTAGCTTGTTGTTATTTTTGTACTAGTTTCTTTAGATCCAGAGATTTACTTGTGCTACACTTGATTCTTCTTGAGTGCTCTTACTAGTTCTCTTTTAGTAATATGTTTCTTGCTCAGCCAGTGTGGCTCAGTGGTTGAGTGTCTACCTATGCACCAAGAGGTCAGGGCACACGCCCAGGTTGTGGGCCTGATCCCCAGTGGGGGGCATGCAGGAGGTGGCCCATCGATGTTCTCTCTCATCAATGTTTCTATCTCTCTCTCCCTCTCCCTTCCTCTCTCTCTAAAGTCAATAAAATAAAATAAAAATTACATTTCTCTCCAGCTGTTCTGTTTCATTAGGAGTTGCTTAATCCATATGTTTTGCTTGTATTTTTCACTTGGCTACTGGGTCTTCTTGGGTTTACCTTTCTTTCCTTCTTGCTTTCCTCCCTCCCTCCCTCCTTCCTTTCCTTCCTTCCTTCCTTCCTTCCTTCCTTCCTTCCTTCCTTCCTTCCTTCCTTCCTTCCTTCCTTCCTTCTTTCTTTCTTTCTTTCTTTCTTTCTTTCTTTCTTTCTTTCTTTCTTTCTTTCTTTCTTTCTTTCTTTTTCATTTTTCACCTGCTCATTCTTGTATCTCCTGGGGTAACTTAAAAGATAGTAACACTGATTCATGTCTCTTCTGTCAGGGTTCTAGTAGTAAATAATCTGTCAGTGTTTATAGCATGTGGGAGACACAACTCTACTTAGTCTTGTAAGTGGCAAAAGTGGGCAGTTTATTGGTTCAGGAGAAGAGCATAGAGCATGAAGGACTCCCTGTACCAAAACACCATCCTCTAGGTCACTGAGCAAAGGCTCTCTTCAGTATTTGCAACATAATTTTTCACTTTCAAAATTCTCTAGTAGTTGAGACCGCAAGTGCTAAATGCTGTCAGCTCCAGAAAGGTACATCGGTTCATTTCAAAGGCCATCATCACACTGATGTCATTCTCAACCACTGAAGAATCGGAAAGTAAGAATCTAATATGTAATAACGACAACATAAAAAACAAAACAAAAACATAAAACTCTTCCTACACTATCAAGTGGTATTTGATATTTTGAACTTTTAATATTTTCAATTACTTATAGATAGAAATATATGACACAAATGACTAAATATTTCTTAGACCACCAACTACTAACCAGACTTCATTCCTTGGCTAATTATCAAAATTGGTTGTTTTTTTACACTATCCAAAAAAGTGTAAATTTCTACAAATAAATTAATGAAAGAAAAGATGGGCCTCAAAAGAAGACGAATGAGCACTGAATACATAAGCGTTTCTCATTTATCTTCTCACTGAAATTCAAAAGGCCTAGTAAATGGAAGACACCTCCTTTCTAGATAGAAGTTTTCTATCCTTTGCACCAGTTGCCTTAATAATAGATAATTATAGCCTGTCTGCAGACTTCCTAGAGCTTAAATTGGATATAATTTTCTTCATTTCCTGTCTTAAGTCACTTTTAAAATTTGTTGAAAAATTTTAAACATCTGCTTAATTCCACTGAAGAAGTGGATGTGTTTTATTATAAGTGAGGCAATCTGTATGTTTAGCTTATTTCTCATGTGTATATTCAGCATGGTGATTTGATATAAATGGGCCTACACATTTAAATCCTACATTTATTCTCCATTTGCAAGGTCCAGAAAACTTTTTTAACATGGAGAAATTTAAGATCTCAATGGCAAAAGTGATCATATATAAAGCCAGAGTGTTCTTGTCCATTTGCTTTATTGCTTCCAATTATTATCTACAGATTAAAAACAGGCACTCACTTGTCCTGGGAGTCAGAAGCTTTTAGAGCATCATGTCTTCCTTGCTTTCAAGTTAAACTTAGTTTTATTCCTTTGGCAGCTGCTCAAGCTTATTACTACATAATTGGCCCCAACAGCTGCTTCTGCTGTGTAAACCATACGAACATCACACAGTCCTGACTCTTACCATCTCATTTAATATTAGTTCACTTTTTGTGCAATAAACTGTGTAGTCACAAAAAAGCAAACCAGAAAGAAATAGTATGTCAAGTGTTATAAACTTGAATTCAGAAAAATTACGGTCGAAAAACATTCCTTTCATGATCCAAAGGTGACACAACATCATGGCTTCCTTACAGCCATGTATGCATTTGTTTCTCTAGGTAGTTTGGTTTCCTTGCAAATTTAAGGAAAAAAATTTTATGAGTAATTCAAATAAAGTAATAATATAATTATAAAAGAACTCAGCTTCTGCATTCAGCACTTAAAAGTATAAACCTATCTTTATCTGTGAGACACAATTTAAAATAATGGACAGGAAAGACATAAGGTGAAGTAGAGCTTTATCAAAATATTGCCTTGAGGCATATGAAGTTTCCCCAGTTGATTATAAGGTGAACTAACATCACTAATTCAGAATCCTATCTCCTTCTGGTACCATAAACCAAACATTTATCCATTTGCCTTCTCAGTGGGATGCAGACCTTTGGCCCGTAATAGAATTTACCTTAAGTATGTTCTTTTAAAAAAACAAAAAACACACACATCTGTTCCTCTTAATCACACCCATTAAATGTGTGGTAAGCTTAGGAAATATATCCTGGCTGACAAAGATATATCTGGAATGAATAAGACTGTTTAGTTTTTTAACAAGTAACCCCACATGATCACAAATTCATTTATTCACACACTTCCATGAAATGGAGTTGAATATCTTTTAGGGTCAATGTATTGTATGAGGGAAAATACAGGCTGTGTGGGTCCAATAAATTATATTAATACATGTGTATTCTAACAAAGGATATTAGATAAGAACATGAATATACATATAAATGTGTATAAGTATGCATAAATTAATATATATGAATCAATGAACATATTAATGAATGTACAGTAATTCTTACTATAGCTGAATTTAACTATTTCCAGAGAACAAAAAAATTCTTTTACATGAATAATTTTAATCATCTTCTTTCTTGAAAAAAAAATTCCTTTTAGTCTGATTTATTTACCTCATAAGATTAAACAAACAAAGATTTCCAATATGTTTTTTTACATCCATCCATCTTCTTCAAACCAACTGCCATAAAAAAAAAAAAAAAAAAAAAAAAAAACCCTGATCATGATGTTTGCAATCGAACCCTAGATGGTTTTTGCTTTCATCAACCCACTTTAAATTACCCAAGGACATTAAAATACAGCAGCTTCCTAAAACAAATTTTTATGCCATGGCATTGTTTGGAAAACCACAGAAATATCTGTGTTTTCTTTTCTTAACAAATTAGCTACACAAGATGAAGTATTCACAGCATCTAAGAATGCCCTGCAAATAACACCTACTCTCACAAGCTCACACATACACAAAAAAGAGCACAAACACATTTCATGACCTCCTACTTTTGAGCCATCACTCCTAGATGATATTTATTAGTACTGTTGAAGTGATTGAATATATTTCTACAAAAGTGTGTGTGTGTGTATTAGAATGGACACTGTTAATTTATGTATTTGTTAATAATTTATTTTATAAACTTTTTTTGTCCACCTTTGAAACATAGACTGTGCTAAGCACTGGTGAAAAGGATAAACAATTCATAGCCCCTGTCCTCTAGGAGTTCACATTCCTGCTGGTTAAAGTTCTCTCTGTTCTTCGTTTGCTGAGAGTTCTTTTACATGAGTGTATGTTGAATTTTGTCAAATGTACTTTCTACATCTATTGAAATTATTATACAACTTTTCTTATTTAGTATGTTAGTATGGTGAGTTACAGTTTGATTTCAAATGTTGAACTAGTCTATCATTTCTGAAATAAATTCCAATTGGTCATAATATATTATCTCTTTACATATTACTGGATTTTATCTGTTAATATCTTGTGGAGGGGTTTTTGTTGTTGTTGTTGCTGTTTGTTTATATTCATGATAGATATTTATACTTTTGTTTCCTGGTCGTGTTTCTTTCTGGTAATGATATTGGGATGTTGGACTGATAAATTTAGTTGGTTTTCTGGAAAGATTATGTAGAATTGATATGACCTCTGTCTTAAATTTTTCATAGAATTCACCAGTTTAAACCATCTACTAATGGACTACTAATGGTTTTATTTCATCCGAAATACATTTTAGTTGTTTCTATCTTTCCAAGGAACTGGTTCATTTCTTCTACTTTTTCAAATGTATTGGCGTAAAATTGTTTGTAATATTATCCTATTTTTCAAAATGTATCACTGTTGTCTGTGTCCATTGGTTATACATATATGCATATCAGTTCTTTGGTTTATCTCTTCCTATCCCTCCACCTCTCTTCCCTCTGTGGTTTGTAATATCAGGGGCGGGGGTGGGAGGGCAATGTTGTGTTTTTTTTCCTTTCTTTGTTAGCCTTGCTAGAAGTTTACCAATTTTATTGGTCTTTACAAAAATCAACTTTTGGCTTATTGATTTTCTCTGTTTTTTTTGGTTTTCAATTTCATTAATCTTGGCTCTAATCATTATTACAATTTTTTTTTTCATATAACCTTATTAATCTTGGTTTATCTTGTTCTTCCCTCTCTTGTTCTTATGAAGAAAACTTAGTTTATTGATTTTAGATCACTCTACTGTTTCAATATATGCATTTAATGCTATAAATTTTCCTCTAAACACTGTTCTAGCTGTCTTATTTTTATTTTCATTTAGTTCAAAATATTTTTTTTTATATTCCTGAGACTTCTTTAGCTCATTGGTTGTTTAGAAATGTATCATTTTATTTACAACTATTTTTGGATTTCCCAGATGTCCTTTTGTCTTTAGTTTCATTCTATTGTTGTCAGACAATATGATTTATATGGTATCTGTTTTATTAACTAAAATAATTACTTTTATTATTATTTATTTTATTTTATTTTATTATTTTATTTTTGCTCTTCTTTATAAGATTTCTTTTGGAATTATTCTGTCTAAACTGGGGTACTCTCTGTAGCTTTTTGTGTTTGTGTGTGTATTTTGGGAGGGTCTGCTAATGACAGATTCTCTTAATTTTCCTTGATCTAAGAATTTCTTTATTTTGCTGTCAATCCTAAAGAAAAATTTAATGGATACAAGATTCTAAGTTGAAAGAATCATTTTCTTTTTTCCCCCAGTGGGTAGTCTGGTTAGAGGTTTATCAATTTTACAATTTAACTGACATCTACAGTGATCCCGATGTCAGTTTGACTTTTTATATTCTTTGCTATTCTCTGATGAGTTGTTCTATTAATTCCATCAATGAGGAACCCAGACTTATTTACATTTATAGATAGAATTTGAGAGCTCTCTTCTCTAGCTTGTTCCTCTCCAAGATTTCTCCACTCTCTCTGTATCACAAAAGCTCTTTTCCCAGTCTCCTGGATAGACATATTTTCTGTATATTTCCTCAATAATTTAGCTTCCCATGCTGCAGTGCAGCTCTGTTCTGAAACTAGCCTCAGAGCAAGGTGCTATGTGAAAACAAAAATATAATGGAAGTCCCCTAAACTCTGTGGACCATAGAGTTTTCTTTCTATAGATTTTTGGCCAGAAAAATGGTTTTATCTTGATCTTTTAGGTGCCTGATATATTCTACACTACTGATGACTCAGTTCTTTTTAAAATTCCCTCTTGTCACAAATTCTGGAACACTTTTCTGTTTTGGATAGTGTCCTACTTTGATAACTACTCCAGATCAGTGTTTACATGACACCACTTCTGTTCATTCTCTCCCATTCTTCTATGGTCCCTCCAATTTCCCCAAACACAAGAAAGTCATGTTTGCACAAAACTAACCCTTCCTTAGACTTTTCTCCCATATTCCCGTTTGAACAAAATATTTCCTGAAAATATTTTTTTAAAAATGTACCCTTTACTGCTGAGTAGATGGTTCTGTTATTTCAATGTGAGATACTATTACATACATTTAAAGTAACTGAGCAGAAAGTAAGCAAGTGAACTAGAAATTTGAGTTATTGCCAAAGAAAGTAAATGAATGAATAACCAATAGGTAAATAAACATAAGCCATTTATCTATGTAAACTTACCTGTTTTTAAACATGTACTTGGGAAAATTTTCTAATTTTAGCACAATCTTAAATGTTTTCTTGAAAATAAAAATATTATACATGGCATCAATCCTAAATTCTATTATCTAGCAAAAGATTCAAGTGTCTACAAAATTAAAATTGTATGTTGTCTTGGACAAGAAGTTTTTATGATATAGTACTTGTCTTATTAGATGAATTTCTTCCCCAAACAATAAAAAACTGTTTAACTAAAAATTGGAAATTATGATAATTAAGGAAAGCTTAATTGAAATACATATTTACACATTTAAAAGATTAATCTAATAAAATGAAAGTGCAAATAAGGGTAATGTTTAGCTTATTTTCAAGTAAAAGCTAGAAAATTATTTTATGCCATTTTGGCATTGGTTTTATTAAATATTGAATGTGGTAATAAAAATAAATTTCATCTCTGGGTATTTTTTGGCTCAAAACAAGTTTCTTCCTTCATGTTTGTGATTGATTTCCAATTGCTATCAGTAGCTTATTATATATATATTTTTTATTTCATGACATTTTCTCTTAAATGTTCTATAACTCAGATTTACCTTTCATTTCTAAATTGGGCACAACTAATACAGATACTGTAGTGTGAAAGACAATGTTAATTAGGAGCTTTACAATACAGAAAAGTACACTGAGAATACCTATGTTGAAATTATGAGAGAAGAAAATACTAGAACATTGCATATGGTGAAGAAAACAATAATTGAATGGGAAAGAAAAAGAACAGATTGCAGTTTTATGCACAGCTAGAATATAAAACACAGTGCTTGAAAATTAGGAAATGTCTAACTCCTATTGTTGGTATATATCTAATACCTCCACTTATTTTAATGTCGTACCTCAACAATATTTAGTTTTACCACGAAGGGTCTATAAAGTCCTTAATTTTTATTTAAATCTTTTCCTCTTAGAATATATTTGAAGACAATGTTCCAATACTAGATATATCCAACAGCTTCAAAAAGTGTGGCTGATAGTATGGCCCATACATACATAGTTTACAATATACTCTTGACTATATTATATGTTTTGCCAATCTATAAAAAATAAATTCCTTAAGAGAAAAAGATCTGTATGATTCATCTGTATATCATGAATAGCACCTAACATGGTGTCTTGAGCACAGCAGGAGATAAATAAATACTTGTTGAATGAATGGGTAGACCAGATATTTTAGGATATTTGACATCCCAAGTTGTTGTGTGTATAAATAACATAATTGCTTCTTCCTGACTCCAGGCACTTAAAATGTCTTCTTTAAAAAAAAAATTATCACTTGTATTGACCCAGGCTGAAGGAAGAAAGGAGATATAAGATGAGAATGGGAAAACTTGAAAGGAGGTGTGAATATTTGCTTTTGTGCTTCGTTAGGTTGTTAAAATATATTATAATCAGCATAACTTTTAAAGAAATAGAATATTACCCCTTCTAACACCTATGCCTCTCTGGACTGACATGCCAAAACAATGTAGGTACCAAGTTCTATGAACTGAAATTAGTTAACACATATTTATAGATTTCCTAGATTGCAATAGGAGATAAATATAACATGGTAAGTAGATAAAAATGATTCTCTAATTTAGTAAACAAATATTCAAACTTGCTATCTTAAGAAAGTGTGATAAAAATTAGAAAATCCAGTGAAAATAAATATTAGTCACCAAAACCACATTGGGATCTGATGTGGTGACTATATAAAACAAAAAACAACATATTTTAATCTAGTGTATGTTCATGAATAGAAAGAATTTAAAAGAAAAAAAATGTTAAAATTGCAAGAGCAGTTAGGAACACTATATGTTGCTAAGTGAAGCAATTAAATTATTTTTCTCATAAATATAGTTTTAATTTTCCCCAATAGTAATAAAATATCAATGAAAGAAGAAATAAATTGAAAAGAAAAGGGGTTTGATTGAATCCTAAGATTATAATTAAAACCTTTATATGTATTCTTTAAACAAAGGTAAAACATTCTTATATAAAAATCATTTTCTTCTGGCACCTATGTCTTTTAAATGAATCTATCATATAATAAATTAATTTAATAAAATGCTCAATTTTGTTTAAACTGAATTTTAATTATATTGCTATGGTAAAATATCCAAATATTATTTTATATTTAAATGATTATATTTGTCAATTTTAAATTATCTCTGAGCAATTCTTGTAATTTAAGCTTTCAAGAACTAGACACTCAAACTTAAAAAGTAATAGTCAAATTGAAAGCTTCTGACTTCCGGTCAAGATGGCGGCGTACGTAAACATGGTATCCCGTCCTCCCACAACCACATCAAAGTTACAACTAAACTACAGAACAACCATCATTCAAAACCGCCTGAAATCAAGCTGAATGGAAGGCCTACAACTACGAAATTAAAGAAGCCACATCGAGACTGGTAGGAGGGGCGGAGGCATGAGGGGCTGGTCGCACACCCACGTGGCGGATAAAAATTAGGAGGGACACCTCAGCTGGGAAGGTCCTCCCTGAGGACTGAGGGGTCCCTGTCCCACACCAGGCGCCCAGCTCAGGGTTTCAGTGCCAGGAAGAGAAGTCCCCATAACTTCTGGCTGGAAAAAAACCAGTGGGAACTGAGGCTGAGGCGGCTGGAGCCCCCCAGTCCCCCGGCAGCTCCTCTTAAAGGGCCCGCACAGGGACTTACTCGGACTCACTCCCTCCAGGCTCCAGCATACGGGAGGGAGCCTGAAAGGCACCAGAGTCATATGGGGAAGAACTGAACTGTTTGGCATTGGAGCGAGGGCTGGAGAGGCAGCTTTCTCCTGGACAGACGTGCTATCAGAGGCTTTTGTTCCCTTGGTGAGCCCTTCCCTGGGCCAGCAGATGCCACCATATCTGGGACTCCAGCAACCTGGCTCACACTGTTTGCCCCGCCTTGGTGATTCCCTGAGGCCCCGCCCCATCCAGCTTTCAGGCCCACCCAAGCTGTTGCCAGTTGCTTGACCATAGGATTGGCCTGTCTTGGATCCTGCTTCAGCTTTTCCTAAATTCTTTCAAACAAGCAGCATCTGGTCTCAGCTAGCCCCATACCTCTTGCTAAGTAATACATAGAAACAAACACAGGGAGGCAGCCAAAATGAGGAGACAAAGAAACAGGTCCCAAATGAAAGAACAGAACAAAACTCCAGGAAAAGAACTAAGTGAAATGGAGTTAAGCAACCTAACAGATGCAGAGTTCAAAATACTGCTTATAAGGATGCTCAGTGGACTTAGTGAGGACTTCAAGAGCATAAAAAAGGACCAGTCTGAAATGAAGGAGGCACTAACTGAAATAAAGAATAGGTTACACAGATGCAATAGTAGAGTAGAGTAGGTAAAGCCAAGAAGCAAACCATCGATTTGGAATATAAGGAAGCAAAAAACACCCAATCAGAACATCAAAAAGAAAAAAGAATCCAAAGAAATGAGGATAGTGTAAGGAGCCTCTGAGACAACTTCAAGCATGCCAACATTCGCATCTTGGGGGTGCCAGAAGGAGAAGAGAGAGAACAAGAAATCGAAAACCTATTTGAAACAATAATGGCAGAAAACTTTCCTAACTTTGGTGAAGGAAACAGACATGCAAGTCCAGGAAGCACACAGAGTCCCAAACAAGATGAACCCCAAGATGCCCACACCAAGACACATCATCATCAAAATGCAAAAGGTTCAAGACAAAGAGAGAATCTTAAAAGCAGCAAGAGAAAAGAAGTTAGTTACCTACAAGGGAGTTCCCATCAGACTGTCAGCTGATTTCTCAAAAGAAACTTTGCAGGCCAGAAGGGAGTGGCAAGAAATATTCAGAGTGATGAAAAAGCAAGAACCTACAACCAAGATTACTCTATCCTGCAAAGCTGTCATTTAGAATCGATGGCCATATAAAGAGTTTCCCAGACAAAGAAAAGCTAAAGGAGTTCATCACCACCAAACCATTCTTATATGAAATGTTGAAGGGTCTTCTTGAAGAAAAAGATAAAAAAATATGAACAAACAAAATGGCAATAAATACATAGCTATCAACAATTGAATCTACAAACAAAATGAACAAGCAGAACAAAGACATTCTCATAGATACAGAGAACTTTTTTGGGAACCAGATGGGTGGGGGCTGGGGGGATGGGTGAAAAAGGTGAAGGGATTAAGAAGTACAAATTGCTTGTTAGACTGACAAACCTCAAAGGGAAGGGGGGTTGAGGGGTGGGAAGAAATAAACCAAAGAACTTATTTGTATATATGCATAACCAATGGACACAGACAACAGTGTGGGGAAAGGCAGGAGGGGGGCAGGAATGGGGAGGAGGGGGGCAAGGGGAGGAAAATGAGGAACATTTGTAATACATTCAACAATAAAGATAAGTTATAAAAAAAATTGAAAGCTTCTTACTAGTATAGATAACTGGCACTTTTTACATATAACTATGCTCAGTGTATGTCAACATGTCCACTTAAAGCTTGCTCATATACTAAACAAACAAAAAATATCAGGGTCCTTCTGAAAGTTCTCAGGTTTGCACATGTAATGAAAATATCAAACTAGTCTTCTCAATATGTTATATTATTACTTTTATATAATTAATACTTACATTATGTAAGGTGCTTAGATATAAAAAATATACTCCAAGTAGCAATAAACAAACCAGCATTTTAAAACACCTGTATCACAATTAACAGAAAGTTATAAGGATAATTATTGAGATTACATTTACTTCCAATATTTGTTCTCTCTTACTAACTGCTATCCTCACATCATTGATAGAATTAATTTTGGTTTTTGTTGTTGTTTTCCCTAGAAACTGGCCCATGTTTACATGCAGAAAAGGAGAAAAGAGTATTTTTTTAGCATTGAGTGGAGAAGCAGCACGTGGAATTTTAAAAAATAAAATGTCATCAGATTCTGTAAAAGAGTCGAAACTTGACAATAGAGTTGGCTTATGGAAGATAAGGTTCCATCAATTTCTTCACTTTTAATAATAAGCACAGAGAAGTGATCTTATTTGGACATAAGTACTGCTGAAAACATAGTTATTTTAAAAAATGTTAAGCATGAAAACCAAGGTGAGAGGGAGTGTACAAATGTTGCAAGTGCTGGGAATTCCATTTGAACTTTATTTTGTTTTGGTTCATATTTTTGACCGATGGATGGATATTCTATTTTTCTGAAATATGAAAGAAAACATTGAAATATTGTGTGAAAATATGTCTTTTGGATAAGAAGTCATTAATAACAACTAATAAAAGAAATATATATTTGAGTCTTCAACGAACTGTTTTCAAATGTCAAAATAAGGCATTGCATTTATATTAGTAAGTGCAAAGTCATATATAGGAAAATGTTAAATCACTTTGTGGATTTTAATAGTTGCATGCACACACTTTTTCCGGTATTAAATATTGACTGTATAATGGCCTCTTAAATGACTTCACAGGATGCTGAGCAAAGTTGCTGGAGGATTGTCTTAAATATTATATTGATTGAAGAAAGTATATAATAGAGGCAGTAGGCTGACTATTTCAAATAGAGGAAAACATATGTCTAAGAATACATTTATGAAATAAGTTAATGCAAGTTTAATTTTGCTTAAATCTACAGATTCCGGGTGAAAGTTTTGAGAAGTGCTTATTTTAAACTTTTAAAGAAATCTTTATTTTCAGAAAGCGTTTTAGTTTACCTAAGGCTCACTCTTAGTGTTGTACATTCAGTGGTTTTGGACAAATGTAAATTACATACATCTACCATCATAGTATCATATAGAGTATTTTTACCGACCTAAAGTCCTCTGTGCTCTACATATTTATCTCTGCCCCTCTCCATCTGGCAACCACTTATCTTTTTATTGCCTCTATAGTTTTGTCTTTTAAAGTATATTACATAGTTGGAATCATACAACATGCAGCCTTCTTAGACTGGCTTCTTTCACTTAATGATATGTATTTAATTTTGCTCCATAATTTTTCATGTCTTGATAAAACATTTCTTTTTAGCACTGAATAATATTTCATTATCTGGATGTACCACCGTTTTTTTTTATCCATTCATCTACTGAAAAAAACATTTTGGTTGCTTCCAAGTTTGGGCAATTATGAATAAATCTGCTGTAAACATCATGTGCAGGTTTTGGTGTGGGCATAATTTTTACCTCTTTTGGGTAAATACCAAAGAGCACAATTGCTAGATTATATGGTAAGACTGTGGTTAGCTTTGTAAGAAACTGCCAAAATGTCTTCCAAAGTAGGTGTTCTATTTCACAGTCTTGCAGTAATGTATGAAAACTCCCATTGCTGCATAACCATACCAGCATTTGGCGTTTTCAATGTCCTAGGTTTGGGCCATTCTAATAGGTATATAGTGACATCTTGTTGTTTTAGTCTTCTTTTCTCTGATGACATGTGTTCATAGTCTTATTTTCCATCTGAATATCTTCTTTGGTGAGGTGTCTGTTAAGGACTTTGGCCCTTTTAAAATCAGTTTCTTTTGCTTTTTCTTGAGTTCTAAGAGTTCTTTGTATGTTTTGATAATAGTCCTTTATCAGATGTTTGTTTTGGAAGTATTTTCTCCAAGGCTGAGGCTTGTCTTCTAATTCTCTTGATATTGTCTATCACAGAGCACACGTTTCTTTTAAATTTTAATAAAGTACAGCTTATCAATTATTTCTTTCATGCAACATATATTTGGTAGTGTATTTACAAAGTCATTATCATACCCAAGTTGAACTAGGCTTGCTTTTGTGTTTCTGCTAGGATTTTTATAGTTTTCATTTTACATTTAGGTCTATGATCCATTCTGAGGTAATTTTGTAAACGTAAGATTTGTGTCCAGATGTTCCAGCACCATTGGTTAAGGGACTATCTTTGCTTCTCATTGCTTTTCAGTTTTAGAAAGTTTTTTTGAGTCATATCCCCAAGCCCAGAGATTGTTGTTTTTTTATTTTGTTTTTTTGTTTCTTAATCCTCACGGAGATTATATATATATATATATATATATATATATATATATATATATAATATTTGTTTGTTTTGTTTTGTTTTTGGAGAGGAGAAGGAGAAAGGGAGAGAGGGAAGGGGAGAGAGAGGGGGAGAGAGAGAGAGAGAGAAAGAGAGAGAAAGAGGTGAGAGAGACACATCGATTGGTTGCCTCTTGCAGATGCCCTGACCAGGGCCAGGGATCAAACTTACAACCCAGATACATGCCCTTGACTGGGAATTGAACCCATGACACTTGGGTGCTCTAGCTGACCTGTAACCACTGAGCCTCATTGGCCAGGGCCAAGGTCAGAGATTCTTAACTGTTTCCAATCTCCTAATGAGTTCATCAAAAGCATTCATTTCTGTTACAGTGTTTTTTATGTCTAGTTTATCATTTTTATTCTTAGAATTTTTCATCTCTCTGCTTACATCATTCCTCTATTCCTACATGTTGTCTCCTTTTTTTTGCACTGAAGCCCTTAATGTATTAATTATAGATTTTATATATTCCTAGTCTGGTAATTCCAACTTTCCTGCCATACCTACTTGTGTTTCTGATGCTTGTGTAGTCCACTGTGCTTTGCGCCTTTTACTATGCCTCATAATTTTTTCTTGAAAGGTGAACATGATGTTATGGATAAAATAAATTTGTATAATTAGGCTTTTATTTATTTATTTTATTTTTTTGCATTTATCTTCAGATAGAACGGGAGGGAGAGAGAGAGGAAGAGAGAGAGAGAAACATGGATGTGAGAGAGACACATCTACTGGTTGCCACCCACACAACCCCTACCAGGGCCATGGACAAACTGCAACCGGGATACATTCCCTTAGCGGGAACCGAACCCAGGACTCTCTGGTCCGCGGGCCAAAGCTCTAACCGCTAAGCCAAACCAGCCAGGGCGATAATTAGGTTTTTAATAATGTAGTGGCAAGGTGTGGAGAAGGGGGCACAACTGTATAGCCTGTGAATATGTCTCCATCTTTTGGTGGGCCTTCGTCCTTGGACAGCAAACCAGTGCTTCTCAGCCCCATGCTCCCCCACCTTGCCTTTAGGTGGGACAGGGTGGATGGAGGGGCTTGAGTTGTGTATTCCTTTCACCCATTTAGACTAGGTTCTGATGAATCTCAGCAGGCTAGGTTCTGACAGATAGCTTCTCTTGACGGAAATGCTCTGGTATATGTATTTCAAAGTGGTTTCTTTTTCCTTCCTGCTGCCGGAAGTTCAAGGGCATTTTTCTCTGATATTCACTGAGGACCTGGTAGACCCTCAGGAGCTCAAACGCACAACAGCCCTCCTCTGACTGGGTCCACCTGAAGTTTTTAACTCTCAGATTTGTCCACAGTGAGCCTTCAGCATTTCATCCATTGCAGTTGACGTTTCTCCTACCCCAGCATTGGTTCCCACAGAGGTTTCTACCTGTGAATTTCTGCTCTGGTCAGGAGTAGTTATCTGTATGCACCCCTCCCCCACTCAAATTCTGGGAGTAACAGTTTACCCTGTGACCTCCCTGACAGCTCCAGGAAAGGTTGCTGAGTTTTCAGTTTATTTGTTTCATGCACAGAGTAGCAACTTCTAAGTTTCTTATGCCTAGACTAGAAACCGGAAGTTTCAGGGTGGTTTCTCTTTCTCTCTCTCTTACATATAATAGACACTTTCTGGTAAACTTTGAATATCTACCTATTAATATATTTGTAAGTAGGGGTAAAAGGGTTAGTTGATAAGTCTCAGCAGATGGGTGTGTCTTGAAGAATCCCTGACAGCAATACTTTAAGTGTCCTTTCACATCAAATAGATCCCATTGTAACTTCCAACCTGAAATGGTTTACTGCCAGTATACTGAGTTACATGTTGAAAGGATTTCTGGTTTTCAGCATAGCACACATATTTTGTCACTTACTCCTTTCCCTAAAGTTTCTATTGTGATAACCCTGTCCCCAAGTATGCCTGTTGTGTCCTAGGCCAGTCTCACCCTTTTAACCTCTCCAGACAACGAACTTTCCATTTTCATCTAGATTCCAGAAGAAGCTGTTACCAGGCTGTGTTGTGTTGGGAAGATCACCTATCTAACGGCCTCTCTCTTCAACTGCTTACAACTGGTCTTCCTCATTTAGCATCGCTTTATCCCAATTCCCAAAGGTGCTGATGCTCCCAGTTCCCGAGGCTGCGGGGAATTCTGCAATGTACATCAGAGTCATCCTCAGCTTGTGCCACTGCTGACTGAGTGTTTGGATTCTCCTGTCTGACAATGCAGGTTGGTGTGTTTACTTAGCCACTGTTCCATCTGCATTCCACCTTCCAAAGTTGTTGTTCTTGACTCCCTTCTAGTTCTCTCCACCCTCAGATAGTTATGCCTTTAAAATATCGCCCTTAACTTTATTTCAGAAGAAGATTTCTATACCGTGAAGTTAGGCCCCAGCATTTTACCTGAAAATTCCCACACTGCTCTGACCAATAGAGAATCAGAATATTGCATTAAATGTGTTTTCCTCATGAAAAGGTGCACCACACATTTAACTTCAGTAGGGACATTTATTCTACCAATTCTAGTAATAAGTCAAAACATTAAAAACTTGACTAAGAACTAGAATTTCAAAACAAATAAATATTTTTTTTTCCCAAAAATAACAGTTTACCTCTCCTGAAAATGAAGAGGAAGAAATGTTAAAGAAAACTGCTAGCCCCAGGAAAACCCACAGAAAACATCACAAACCATTCCTTGCTTTGTAGTTCTCAGTATGTCCCCCTCTTGTGTTCCCAGAAGAGAAGTCTGGTTGTTAGACTCATCAGATCTGCCAGTTCATCTCAAAGGCAAGTGCAAGACCCACCCTAGTGCTTGATGCTTTTTTGTTACTTATGAAGCTGCAGAGTACAGTTGATTGGCATGTGATAAAAATATAGCGCCTGTGATATATAAAACCAACTTCATTACATCCTTCTTAAGCAAATAATTGAAAACTTTAGAATATCTGATTAATTGAACTTGAGATACCAATAATGAACACTAGCTATATCACCATATTATGAAAGGATAAAGTATATATTTAATAAACATAGAATTCATTAGAACATGACTATAATAGTTTTAGCAGGTAAGCCTCTTATATGTGCTATTGGTTTGTAAATTCATCATCCATGTAGGGGTTTTTTTGGGGGGTAGAATCTCAATATTCTATGATATTGTGATTTTAAATTAGTTTACTTAACTTTTGTAAACTTGTCAGGCCTGAAAATAATTTCTTATCAAAGAAATGTAACACATCCAGGTCTCAGTGATTGCACTGTTAATGTTATATTAATAAGTAGCATGTATATTACTTTATAATTTATAAGGAATTACAAAATGCATTATTTCATTTATAGAACTTATCTATGAGGAAAAGATATAGAATCATCCCCAATTTATAACAAAGTTGATTTTTATGGAAGTTAAAATTCTTGCTCAGTGTTTCATACAAAAAGTGACATCTTGCCTCCTCTTACAGCTTTTCATTTTCTGACTCTGCTTCATGAATATGATCAAGTTTAAAGGAAAATCTGGAAGTATCTTTTGAATATTTACTACTTTGTTTTTTATGCATTATCACAGATAGCATCTCAAATAAAACTAAATAATAATTTATTCTGCTGCTATGTCATTTTGACAGTAGAGAAATTGAGACACAGAGAAGTTAAGAACATTTTACAAAGTCACACAGTATGTAGAGGGCCAGTATTCTAACTCAAGGCAAGCAAGCTCCAGAGTCCTTACTATCAAATGCTGTAAGAATCCCCTTCCCAGTATGTAAATCTCCTTTGCAGTTAAATTATTATTTTTTTAATTTTAATAAGTGAAAATAATTAGATTACTTATTTCTTCCATTGAGCACAAGTACATGTAGAGATGAAAAACAAGAGTCAACTAAATTATACAGAATGATTACCAAACACGAGGCTATGTAGAAACGTGTTCATGTGGGCATAAGAGACCTCATGCTTAAGGCATCATTTTAGTTTTCTTTTTATTATGGTAAGATAAACATGATTATAAAGAATATTGTTAAGGTGGGATCACAATACCGGACATCAGGTTATACTACAAAGCTACTGTAATCAAAACAGCCTGGTACTGGCACAAGAACAGGCACATAGATCAATGGAATAGAACAGAGAACCCAGAAATTGACCCAAAACATTATGCTCAATTAATATTCGACAAAGGTGGCAAGAGCATACGATGGAGTAAAGACAGCCTCTTTAATAAATGGTGTTGGGAAAATTGGACAGCTACATGCAAAAAAATGAAACTAGACCATCAGCTTACATCATACACAAGAATAAACTCAAAATGGATAAAAGACTTAAATGTGACTCATGAATCCATAAAAATCCTAGAAGAAAATGTAGGCAACAAAATTTCAGACATCATACACAGCAGAATTTTCACTGATATATCACCTAAGGCAACAGAAACAAAGGAAAAAATGAACACATGGGACTACATCAAACTCAAAAGCTTCTGCACAGCAAAAGAAACAACCATCAAATTGGAAAGGGAACCCACTGTATGGGAGAGCATAATTGCCAATGATATATCAGATAAGGGATTAATTTCCAAAATATATAGAGTGCTCATACAACTCAACAAAAGGAAGACAAAGAACCCAATTAAAAAATGGGCAGAGGAACTAAATAGACACCTGTCCAAACAGGACATACAAATGGCCAAGAGACATATGAAGAAATGCTCAACATCACTAATCATCAGAGAGATGCAAATTAAAACAACAATGAGGTATCACCTCACACCTGTCAGAATAGCTGCCATCAACAAAGCATCAAACAACAAGTGTTGGCGAGGGTGTGGAGAAAAGGGGACTCTAGCACACTGCTGGTGGGAATGCAGACTGGTGCAGCCACTATGGAAAACACTATGGTGTTACCTCAAAAAATTAAAAATTGAATTACCATTTGACCCAGTGATCCCACTCCTAGGAATATACCCTAAGAAGCCTGAAACACCAATCAAAAAGAATATATGTACCCCCATGTTCATAGCAGTGCTATTTACAATAGCTAAGATCTGGAAACAGCTCAAGTGTCCATCAGTAGACGAATGGAAAAAAAAAGCTGTGGTACATATATACAATGGAGTACTATGCAGCTCTAAGAAAGAAAGATCTCATATCCTTTGAGACGACATGGGAGGACCTGGAAACTATTATCCTAAGTGAAACAAGCCAAACAGAGAAAGACAAATATCATATGATCTCACTTATTTCTGGAATGTAATGAACATAACAGTCTGAGGAACAGGGTAGTCCCATAGACGTGGAAGTAGGGTACAGACTGACAACTGCCAGAAGAGGGGGTGGGGGAGGGGAGCGATGAACCACAGAACTTGTACGCATGTACTCATAAGCAATGAACATGGACAACAAAACTGGAGACGGGGCAGGGAGGGAGGGGGAGGAGGGTGACAATGGGAGAAAAAGGAGAAACATCTGTAACAAAAATAAATTAAAAAAAAGAATATTTTTATACACATGATATCAAAAATGTAACTAAAGTAAAACTGAAACGTGTGGCATTAATAACTTTAGCTTTTGGTAGGGTAAATTTATGTTTGTTTTTAAATGTAGTTTGGGATATTGGTCATTTTAATATCACTTTAAAAGGGCATGTATATTTGATAAACATATTTGAAGAGGACAAAAAATGTTACTTTATGCTGAAAGAAAGAAGTAAATAGACACACTTATGAATCATGCAATTGATCAGGTTTTGCAGTTTCTAATACAATCTCGAGTGAGTATGCTTTTCCTTTCCAGGTTATTGACTTTCAACTAAATAGAATCCAGCATAAATTAAGCAGTTGCAGGTGAACAAGTGGACCTTAATTTGTTCATCTGACTTTTTAAGTACATGTATTTAAGTTTATTTTAAATTTGCACTGGTATCACAAATTGACTAACACTTATACTGAGGGCTTAATGTAAGTAGAATTACCTTTAAGAACAGTCAAGATGGAATAAACTTTGTCTGTAGAAATTCTATAAAGAGCTAAGATTAAAGGCCCGTGATGATGTTTTGTTGTTTGGAAGACCAGAGCCTAGAAAATCTAAATATTACTTTGAATCGTTCTGTATACATTTGTTAGATGTATTTCAACAATTCTTCAGAGAAATAAAAAAAATAGGCATTTGGGAGTTGTATTTTCTCCTTTGCCTGATAGAACCATTGTGTTGGGCTTAAATATCAGACAAGACCTATATAGCTTTTCCTCAATATAAGCCTTGCTATGCCTCTGATAAGCAAAGCAAATGAAATAAGCAGCAGAGCCGTTTAGAGCACAGTGTGTGCAGCATATCCAAAAGTGATTTCTAAGAAGCAATGAGACTCAAAGAAACTCATTTGTGTGGATTCCTTCCCTCCCTTGGGTACCAGATGACTTCCAATGTACAATCAGGTGGTTTGGCATTCACTTGACTTAAACTATCAGACTTTCTCTATCCCCTATGGAAAAGACATTTAAGCCCAGAATCAGGTCTGTCATATTGTTTCCTGGACTTACATCATTTTCTTTCTTACAAGATTTTCTGCTTATGAAAATCTTGCATACAAACTATAATACCTATAATAACCAGGATAGTTTAACTTTAAAAAAGTTCTAGGGATGCAATGTAAAGCATGGTGACTATAGTTAGTAATGCTGTGTTGGATATTTGCAAGTTGCTAAGTAAGCAAATTTTAAAAGTTCTCATCACACACACACGAAAAGCTTTGTAATCATGTATGGTGACAAGTATTAGCTCGAATTATTGTGGTGATCATTTTACAATATATACAGATATTGAATCATTATGTTGTATACTTGAAATTAATGTTATATATCAAGTACACCTGAAATAATAAATAATTACATAAATAAAATCCAGCTCTTCCTTCTTGCTTTTCCCAATGCTCCAAAATGTTTACACCATCCATCAATAGCCCAAGGCTGAAATTTTAGTCATCCCAGAGTCTTTTCTTTTTTCACCCTCTATATCTGTCAGGATGCCCTGGGTCATATTGCAACAGTAGTATAGCAAACACCTCTCAGCTCTCAGTGACTAATGCAACACACGTTTATTTCTGGGGCTTGACCTCAGCTGCCACTCACAACCAAACCAACTTAATTGTTCTTTTCTTGGTGGAAGACTACTTTCCTCTAGAACATATATTTTAGATTTGTAATTAAATATAATAATTTTTTCCACCACTATTTTAGGCTAATTCAGAGTTCAATAAAATAATTACAGCCCATTAATTTACTAATTTTGAATTAATTTTCTGCTTAATGTGTCCCAATTTTCATTGTTCTGCAGATAATTCAAATCTCTTGTCTGAGAACCTTCAGTCTGAAAACATGTTAATATTTAATAGAATATTTTACATATATTCAGTTAATAGCTGTAAGGGTAATAAGTATAAATGATTTTCTTTAAGTCTAAAAAATGTATCGGAAATACTTAGCAATTGCCCCAGGAATTAGGATAGAAGCAATTTCTACATTTATTGAGTTTGTCTTTTATGAAAACTTCAGAAAAAGATTCAGAATTGAGTCCAATAAAATTATATTTTTTCTTTAAATGAGTTTAGAATATGTTTAAATTGTACTTTGTAATAATAACTTTTGACAAGTCAGCTTCACCTGTAATGAATATTATAAATCAGTAACAAGACTTCTTCATTATTACTAACTTTACATTCCATTAAGGAGTACATGTCAATAATGGTAAGGAAGGTGTTACTCAACATTGTACTAAGACAAACTTTACTGTCCAATGATTTAGTCCTAATCAACACACTCAACCTTAAGGCCTATTATGTTGTTTTTAATATGTTTAAAATAAATTCCATAATCACATATTGTAAATAAAATAAATGAAGCATGAAAAGCAATAACACTTAGATAAAGTCGTTCTATTAATATTTTGACTTTTTGAAATTAGCAACAAAGTAAATTTAGTTGTCAAATAAAAATGAAGTCATTCTAAGTGCTTTGAATATCAGTTCCTTGGTTGGATACCAGAAAAACTCTCATCTAAACTGAAAGAAAGAGGGCTTCAGACATGTATCTTATTCTTATTAAATCTATTAGTAACCAGAAAGATTAACTGATTAAAAGAAACAAACAAAAGTGACAAGGATAAGTGTGTTCAATACACTTAATATCATTGACTTGCAAAAATAAATTAAGGAAATATAGCTTTGTCTGGCTGGTGTGGCTCAGTGGTTGAGCGTCGACCCATGCACCAAGAGGTCGCCAGTTCAATTCCTGGTCAGGGCACATGCCCAGGTTTTGGGCCCAATCACCATTGGGGGACATGTAGGAGGCAGCCAATTGATGTTCTCTCTCATCAATTTTTCTATCTCAATCTTCCTGTCCCTTCTTCTCTCTCTAAAATCAATAAAGAAAAAAAAAGTTTTTTAAAAGAAAGAAGATATAGCCTTTCAGGTCTAGGTATGCTCAGTAAGTATCTCTACTAAATGTCTACAATCTAGTTAAGAAATAGTCAAAGACATGAATAACAGACAATTGCTTTAAATAACACACATAAAATTGGTAGACTTTTCAGATACATAAATGATGGTTATCTAGACTGGTAAGAAATTTGAGATTGTACCAAAGTCTGCTCAGTCTTTCAAAGAAAAGATTTCATAATCAGACATTTCAGTAGTTTGCATTGTTGAGGAAAGATGCTACCTGAAGTGCAGATGTAATAACTAATTCCGCGAGTTTCTCCTATAATGAAAGTACAGTAAAAAATTAGCTTCATGAATTCAAAGCTAACAAAACAGAATACAAAGTGTAAATATATTTAAAGACAAAAATTGGGTAAGGTATACAAAAACAATCAATGCCACTGGTTAGTTTTCCAAACATTTACAAATATTATTTGAGCTTGTAATGCACCTGGCCTTGTGCAATGCACTGTGAATAGAGCAGTAAAACCAGACAATCTTCGCCCTTCATAAATCTTGCATTTTTATGTATATGTTAAATTTTTATGTATATGTACAAGTGATAATCCTATAAATCATAATTATAGAATGCATAGAGACCATATTACACAAATGAGAATTTATTTTTTTCCAACCAGAGTCCTTCTAACCCATCCCTAGAGTATGTTTTCCTATATTTAACAAATATCAGTACCAAGACTCTATTACATCTAACAAAAGCCCCACTGGAGTTCATATGGGTAATTTTTCTTTCTCCATCAGAATGAAAGTCAAAGAAATGAGAATAAAGGCAGACTATCTTCTTTTATACTCTTTCCCTTTTATCTCCTTTGAGACCATGTACACCAAAAAAAAAAAAAAATGTTTTCATCCTGTTTTGAAAGAATTAATAGATGCCATTTAGTGTTTGACTCACTACTAGCTACAGGAGAGATTAGAGCTTGAGATATGTTCTGCTAAGTGCCTTTAAAGAGCCATTTTGAAAGCTGCTCTAGTAAAATAAAGTATCATATCGGTATAGAGGGGTATTCTCTGTTTTCCTTGGATTTCTGCTTAAAACGCTGGCAATAATTTTGCTACTTGAATTTCTCAGGCTGAAGTGTATAAAATGCTTTTTCATTAGCAAGTCTGTGGTATCTCTGATACAGCACACTTTCACGGTAGCCTACTCCATCTGCCATTGCTGTTGAGAGGAAAATAAAAACACTGTTAATATGAGTGGTGCTTGTATGTCATTTTCTGAGAAAGTTTTGGGCCAGTACCACTTAACAAGAAAAGTTATTATTAGTTGTGACAAATCAAAAGGCCACCAAAACTGCTTGATGTGATGTGTGGGGTGCAAAAGCCTCAGGTTCAGCAACTCAAACTTTCTTTTATGATGATGACACAACACACTGATTTTTCAAGCCTGTGCTTCCCACCTTGACAGTCTGCTGATAAAAGCAAGTTATGAATTATGACTTTGGTAGGTTTCCATTAAGACTTCTATTCCCTCTAAGCAACAGAGTCCAGCAAAGCAACTGAGCCAACATAACACTCAGACATCTTAGCATTTTAAAAGGCCAAAGCTGGGTTTAAATGCCAGAGCAAGAAACACGTTCTCTGATCACTCCTCTTGTCTGATATTGTGAAATGTAATCTGATTCTATTTCAAAAGTATCCTTTGGGCTGTTCCACCCCTCATTCTAACCACTCGTAGAATAATGTTACTATTAATATTTACACAATAGATTTAGATTATCTATTAAATAAAATAAATTCACCCTCCAACCTGTTCTATGCATCTCAAATGTGATTGTATTATATCATGTTTAACCATGTTTATTCTCTTTTCTGCTAAATGCTTTTAAAAAAATTAGTTTGGTAATCTATTGACCACATCACAAAGTAAATATATAATCAATATACCAAACTTGGTATGGTTTGAAAAAGGTGATATATTTACTTTTTAAAAATTAATATTTGATTAATCAAGTGTAGATTTTTTGTTTTTCCTTTTACCAACCTTTCCCAATTCCTAACAACCTCTGCCCTTGACAAGCACTTTTCTAACTCTCTGTTTCTATGAATTTGGCTTTTTAAAAAGAAAGATTCCACATATAGGTGATACTATGCACTATTTGTCTTTTTCTTGTCTCATTTATTTCACATTGCATAGTGCCCTCAAGGTCCACCCATGTTGTCACAATAACAAGGTTTCCTTCTTTCTCATGGCTGAATAATACTCTATTTTATATATACCACATTTTCTATATTTAAGCCATTTATCCTTGATGGAGACCTTGGTTGTTTCAATGTCTTGACTATTGTGAATAATGCTGAAATGAACATGGGAGTGCAAATATCTCTTCAATATCTTGTTTTCATTTCCTTTGGATATATTCAGATATAGGATTGCTGGATCATATACAGTGGTTCCTTATTTTTTTAAGGAATCCCCATACCATTTTCCATAGTGGTTGCAACAATTTACATCTCACCAACAGTACACAGGGTTACCAATCATCCACATTCTCACCAACATTTACTTCTTCTTGATGTTTGCTATTCCAATAGGTGTGACGTGATATCTCATTGTGATTTTGATTTGTATTTCTCTGATGATTAGTGACATTGAGCACCATTTTATGTCCCTGTTGGCCATTTGTATATCTTCTTCAGTTCCTCTGCCCATTTTCACTGGATTTTTTCCTCCCTTCCTCCCTTTCTTCCTCCCTGCCTCCCTCCCTCCCTCTCTCTCTCCCTCCCTCCCTCCCTTCTTTCCTTCCTTCCTTCCTTCCTTCCTTCCCTCCCTCTTATTTGCTATAGCATTTTATGAGTTCTTTATATATTTTGGTTATTAACCCCTATTCAGATACATGATTAGCAAATAGTTTCTCCCACTCTGTAGGTGACCTTTTAATCTTGTTAATAATTTCCTTTGCTGTTGAGTTGGTTTTTAGTTTGATGTAGAGTCACTTGATTGTTTTTGCTTTTTTTTTTTGCCTTTGCTTTTGATGTTAAATCTTAAAAATCACTGACAACACCAAAATCTAGGAGATTACTGCCTATGTTTTCTTCTAGGAGTCTTATGGTTCCAGATCTTAAATTTAAGTCTTTAAACCATTATGAGATGATTTTTCTGCATGGTGTAAGATAAGGATACAGTTTCATTCTTTTGCATTTGGTGTTCAGTTTTTCAGTACCATTTATTGGAGGGATTATCCTTTCCCAGTTGTTTATTTTTGTCTTATTGCTGTAAATTAATTCTGCTCCACTAATCTGTGTGTCCTTTTTATGCCAATACCATGCTGCTTTGATACTATAGCTAATATAGCTTGAAGTATAGTTTGTAATTTAGTTTTAAATCATAATGTCTGATATCACCAGCTTTGTTCTTTTTTCTCAATATTGCTTTGACTATTTTGAGTCTTCTGTGGTTCCAGAAAATTTCAAGATTATTTTTCCTATTTTTGTGAAAAATATCATTGGAATTTTGATAGGTGTTACAGTGAATCTATAGATCACTTTGGATAATAT
This sequence comes from Tadarida brasiliensis, assembly GCA_030848825.1. Taxonomy (NCBI): domain Eukaryota; kingdom Metazoa; phylum Chordata; class Mammalia; order Chiroptera; family Molossidae; genus Tadarida; species Tadarida brasiliensis. The sequence goes on along the minus strand of CM061258.1, from coordinate 83,761,545 downwards.
GGACATTTTAACAATATGAATTCTTCTAATTTATGGGCACAGGGTATTTTTCACCTGTTTGTGTCTTCAATTTTTATAGTTTTCAGTGCACAAAGCTTTCACATACTTAGTTAAATTTATTCTTAAGTATTTTGTTTCTCTTGATTTAATGCAAATGGGATTGTTTTCCTAATTTCTGTTTCTGATAGTTCATTGTTAGTGTATAAAATCACAACAAATTTTTGGATATTGATTTTGTGTCCTGCAACTTTACTGAATCTTAATTTTTTTGATTTTACAGTTTTTTGTGTGGAATCCTAATGTTTTATCTATATAACATTATGTCCTCTGTAAATAAAGATAGTTTTACTTCTTATTTGGATGTCATTCTTTCTTTATTATTTGGATGGCTTCCTTTTCTCTGTCTTTCTTTCTTTTTTGCATGGTTTTCCTGGCAGGACTTTCAGTACTTGTTAAATAAAACTGGGAAGAATGGGCATCCTTGTCTTGCTCCTGACCTTACAGGAAAAACCTTCAGCCTTTCACTGTTGAGTATGATGTAGCACTGGGCTTGTCACATAAAGCCTTTGTTCTGTTGAGGTATGTTCTTTATATACCCAGTATATTGAGAGTTTTTATCATCAAAGGTGTTGAATGTTTTCAAATGATTTTTCTGTATCTATTGAAATGATCATATGGTTTTTGCCCTTTATTTTGTTAATGTGATGTATCACATTGATTAATTTGCAGATGTTGAATTATCTCTGAATCCCTGGAATAAATTCCACTTGATCACACTATATAATCCTTTTAATGCATTGTTGAATTCAGTTTGCTAATATTTTGTTGAAGATTTTTGTATCTATGTTCATTGCTAATAAGGCCTGTAATTTTCTTTTCTTGTAGTGTCCTTGTCTGGTTTTGGTATCTGGGTAATGCTAGACTTGCAAAGTGAATTTGGAAGTATTCCTCTTCTTCTTTTTTTTTTTTGAAGAATTTGAGAAGAATTAGTATTAACTTAAATGTTTGGTAGAATTCAATAGTGAAACCATCTGGTCCTAGGATTTTTTGTGTAGGAGGTTTTTGCTTATTAATTCAATCTTAATACTTGTTATTGGTTTATAGAGACTTTTTATTTTTTTATTTCTTCATTATTTAGTCATGGTAGATTGTTGGTTTCTAGGAATTTATAAATTTCTTCTCGGTATTCAATATGTTGGCATATACTTGTTCATAGCAGTCTCTTCTGATCCTTAGCACTATGTGGCATCAGTTGAAATGTCTCTTCATTTTTTGTTACACTCATTCAAATCCTCTGTCATTTTTTTCTTGGAAAATCTAGCTAAAGGTTGTTTATTTTGTTTATCTTTTCAAATATGTTCTATTATGTCCAGCCGGTGTGGCTCAGTGTCTGAGCATTGACCCATGTACCACGAGGTTGCCGGTTTGATTCCTGGTCAGGACACATGTGGGCCTAATTCCTTGGGAGGCATGCAGGAGGCAGTCAGTTGATGTTCTCTCTCATCGATGTTTCTATCTCTTTCTCCCTCTCACTTCCTCTCTCTCTAAAATCAATAATTTTTTTTTAAAACATGATTTACAGGTAAAAATTTTACTTCTTTTATACAATTGCTTGCTCCAGATTTGCAAGGAAAAATTAATCACTCAGTAAAGACAGCATTCAATTAGGCCAAGTACTATTATTATGAAATTATTTACCAAAATTGAGAAGTTTCTTTTAAATGAAATTGTGGGAAAAAATTTGCAATAATTTCTTTATGACTTTTATTATTGGTCAATTTTCTAATAAATAGTTAAAATATTATAATAAAATTTTATGTAAACATGTAAAAAACATTAATTATGTTCTCTATATAACTAATTACAGAGACTGAAGAATATTAAATAAATATTTAATGGCATTTATTGCATGATATGTTTAAACTAATTCTGGAAATCCTTCAAATCATAAAAATATTACCCTATTTCGACTTGGCAATATAATGTTGTATTTTTTTCATATACAACTTTGACTCTTCTGAAGAAATAAAAAGAAATATGTAACATAAATTTGTCCAATTGGATGAGTTCTGCACTAGATTTGTAATAGTGATTAATCCATTCTATTTCATTCTAGGATCAGAGCTGTAAACTAACCAGACATATGAATTTTAGGTTTGATGACATTCTAAAGTGAGAGTGAAGCAATGGTCTCTTTGTGAAAGGTCTCTCTCTACTTATGTAAAGTATGTTTTTCTCTCATTTACCATTGAAGACTTTAAGTCCACTGTGATATATTGAGTTTTGTTTAATTATTTAATCTCGTATTCACTATTCCATAGAGAATTTTACCATAAACTCTAGGCAGTTAGTGATGGTACATATTTGTATTAATGATGGAATACTTTGAAATTAAGTCCTTATTTTGTATTCCAGTACCAAGGGTAGCTTTTTTTCTAAGGTTGTTGAGACACAATTAGCATATTTATAAGCACTGATCCCCTGTTAGCTTCTCTAATAATATTTTATCCTAATATTTGTTGCATTCCTCAGACAAATCTAAAGCTTTTTAAAATGATGGTTTTAATTGCATTAGAAAGACGAATATCTCCCAGGTTTGTTTCACTTTTTACCAAATCAAAGTATAAGTAATTAGGGAAAACATCATAACAGGTCATTCACCCTTTGAATTTTATCATCTTTTCTGCAGATATTAGCATTAATTTGTTCAAATAAGACTACTTACTGCATTTTGAGTCAAAAGGAGACAAAGTAACAGTAAAATTAAGTATGGATAGTATGTGTGTGCACATATTCTTTCCGCCACTAAGTCTTAAAATGAAGACATGAAATAGAATATTTTAGTCAAGTACACTTTCTAGGTTAAGGTAAAAATTGACTTTTTGTTTTTTTCTGCTCATATCCCTTCATAAACTGTGGAGTACTCAAGGTTATACTGAATTTACTTAGTCATTGGTTTCTTTAGCATAAAAACAGAGAATCACTGCCATTCTTTATAATTCTCAATTTATTCCAAACTCAGTATGAATTTTCATGTTTCTAGGAAAACTGGTGAGAAGTTGGATATAGGGAAGCATATTTTATGTTCTATCTTACCAAATGGAAACAATGAATGCTTTCTGTTTTACGATTTTATAAGTTCAAATTAAAAATATTTTCTGAACTATTTAGACGATTAATCATTACATCATTATATCAGTCTGTTTATTAATTATTAATAATTGTGCTTTTCAATGTGTCATATAGTGTGTCTTAAGTATAGAGAAGGATAGAAGTAAAACATAGTCCTGACCCCAAGAGGCTCATTACCTGAAAGGACCATTTGACACGTGAAAGAACGTGATGTAGAGATATATACCATGATAATGGAATAGGGAAACAGAGTGTGAGAGTGAAGGTTAGAGAAGATTGCTTGGAGCAAAAACATTTCAAAAAATATTAAATAAACATTAGGTATTATTCAGCCTTGAAAAGGGTCATGTGTTATTTTAGACAAAGTAATCAGCATAAATGAAAAGAACAATAAAGCAGCCTTTCACAGTTTGTAACAAAAAGTATAGTGTCCTAACTTTTCGTGTGTCTTTGTATATCCATGTATGTGTACATGTATGTGTGTATGTATATATGTAACTGAGAGAGAGAGTAAGAGGCAGACAGAGAGACAGACAGCAAGACAGAAAATGGCCGACCTAAAGGTAAATCTGTCTAAATATACAATCAAAGACTAATTATGATATTTTCTTGATTAGCATGCCAAAATAGGTGATTAGAATCCACAAAATATATTACAAGAAAGATAAAATATGGCTATAAAAGTAATATTAAAGAGAACCATTTCTATTTATTAATGCTTTGTATATGTTGAATGATATATGAGTGAGTTTTACATATTTTATCTTTTGGAAAATAACATATAGTGTGAAATATTAGAAAACTTGGATTCCATCTTAGATCCACTACTTTCTCAGTCTAAAATTGTCCAGTATGGTTTTAAAGAGCAAGGATTCTTGAGTTAAAAATGTGTTTGAACCCTCACTTTATCATTTACCAGCTATGTGAACTTGAACAAATATATGATCGTTCTGTCTCTGTTTTCATATCTGTAAGTAATCTCCACCTCATGAGGACACTGTGATGTACAGACCAAGCACTTAGTTTAGGGTTTATCCCACAGCAAGTACTCAGTAATAGTATTGATACTAGCTCTTTTTTTTTTATAATAATTACAATGACCCTATGCTTAGTTAAAATTTTTAAATAAAGAAAATGAAACTCAGAGAAGTTCAATAATTTCCTCAAAGCAAAGGAAGTGGAAGTATTGAAATCTATACCAATAATATTCTAAAATCTGTAATTGTTCTTAATATTCAACTCTCCTTTATAATTAAATGTACCTTTGGAATATTCTCTGATGGAGAATGAACGTAAGAAAGGTGAGATTAAAAGTAGAAATACTACACTCAGAATTCAAACAAGAAACAGTGAGGATAAACTATGATGATAAAAGTGGAGAGGAGCTTGAGGGGAAGTCTAAACAGGCTTAGGAACTGAATGAGCAGCGTTGGTCAAGAAGAGCATGCTTGCCACCTCTTGTGCACAGTGTCATCTATCTTCCCTACTTTGCCCATAGCCCTACCTCACTACTACCAATGCAATCACCTACTAAACTCTTGAAATTCACTATTATTTCTATTATTTGAGCCACACTGTGTTCTTTTCTGCCTTAATCTATAAAATGGAATAAAAACTAAGTAAAGGTATGCAAATGACCACTGTCCCTAGCACAGACTGATCACTGCGTTAAAATTAAGTAAAAAAATATATATTTGGGACCTGGTAAGGCAGAACTCTTATTTTTTATTGTTATAATTATTACTAACTCCCCAAATGATGGGTAGATGTCAAAAGGACAGAGGAGCCAACTGAAAGAGCTCCCAATGGCCAAAGTTGGAACATGTTGGTTTGTAGCCCCATCCATAAAATAAATACCCAGAAGTCTATACTGATATAAATACATAATTATATAAATAAATACATACATAAAGGACAATAGACAAATATTACATGTACAAGAATTCAAATAATTTGTATAGGTGTTTTGCCCCCAATGCGATAGAATAAAACTACTCACTTCTTAAGTCTGAGCTACACACAGTGACATTTTTCCAAAGGTACAGTATAAAAAGGGGGGGGAGAGTAACTTTACATGACAGAAACCTGATAAACGCTACTTCAGCCTGTTGATCCTGGTTAACATGAGCAATGATAACTCATGTTGATAATATGTGCTCTTATATTATCATGAGAATGACACTCTACCTCTGCAGTCTTCCTCCCCAAAAGCAGTAATCTCAGTATAATCATGTTAAAAAAAATAAAAAAATCAGATAAATCCCATCTGAAGGACATTCAATAAGATACCTGACCATTACTCCTCAAAACTGTCAAGGACATCAAAATCAATGAAAGTCAAAGAAACTGTGACAGCCAAAAGGAGCCTAAAGAGATGTGATGACAATATAAGGTGGTGTCTTTGATGAGACCCTGGAAGAGAAAAATGACATGAGGTAAAAACCAATGAAATCTGAATAATTTATGGATTTACTTAATAAGAATGTATCAATATTGGTTCATTAATTTTGACAAATGTGGAATATTAATGGAAGATGTTAAAGATAGGGAAAAATGTTTATTGGGTATATAGGGATCCTTCTTATTACCTCTGTCATTGTTTTTTGTAAATCTAAAACTATTCTAATGTAAAAAGTTTATTAAAATGCTCACAAGTTTTGCTTTGCCAGTGATACTATTAAGAAAATATTAAAAATTAAGCTACAGAGTGGGAAAAGTATTTGTAAACCATGTATCCAGCAAAACATTTATATTCAAAAATTTTAAGGAACTCTCAAAACTACACAGTAAGAACACTACCCAATTTAAGAAGGTCAAAAACTTTAACAAGCACTTTATCAAATAGAATATATTCATGACAAATAAGCACATAAAAGAGATATTTGACATCATTAGTCATCAGGGAAATCAAAATAAGTCTACAACATATCACTAAATGCCTATTAGGATAGCTAACAATAAAAATACTGACAATACTAGGGAGCTGAGAGATTGCAGAGCAACAGGAACTCACACTTTGCTGGTGGGAATGCAACATGGTATGACCACTCTGAGAAACCTTTCTGTTTCTCATTAAATTAAACATGTGTACCATATGACCCAGTAATTGCACTTCACGGTGTTTACATTAGAGAGAACAACAACCCATCTTCACAGAAAAGTTTGTACATGAATGTTCATAGCGGCTCTACCAATAATCATCAAAATCTGGAAACAACCCTATTGTCCTTTAATAGGTGAATGAATAAACATATTGTGGTGCAACTATACTATACCATACTACTGAGCAACAAAAATGGATGGAATAACATGGATGAAATCTCAAAGGCATTATTCTGAGTGAAAGAAGCCAGTCTCAGAAATGTGTATACTATATAATTCTATTTATATGGCATTTTCAGACAGACAAAACTGTAGAAGAAGAAATCAGTGCATGACAGGAGATAGGGGGGTTGGGAGTAATGTGATTATAGAGAAATAGCAAGAATAAGTTCTTAAGATAGAAAGAATTATTTAATATCTTGATTGTGATGATGGTGTGCAAATCTATACATGTGTTGAACTTCATGGAACTGTATGCCAAAATAAAGTCAATAAAAAGAGCCACGGAATAGACACGGAACAATTACAAGTGTTTGCTTGTTACAAAATGGAAAGTAGAAAGAGATCTGTGAAGATATAGCAAATACATAACTTGAATGTTTCAAAAAGGCAGTCTGAGAAGTGCCCATGGAGTCATCCCACTGTGGAATGAGTGAGAACTGTGCTAAGCAAGAGTGAGGAAGATGCTGTCAGGCAAATGAAAAGATATGGGAACAATGACAGAGTCAAGATTTAGGAATCTCAGAGAAAACCAACACATCTGTAACATAAAGTAGAAGTGAGTAAGGGAGTTGATAAGGCTGAAAAGCTGGGAAGTAACAGATCTTCAAAGATGCTATAAACCAAAGAAAATATATGAAACTCTTGGTGGGTAAATTTATTTTCTAAAAGGCTAACAAAGTTGGACTACAATATATCTTACTGTATGAAGACATTGCTTAAAGCAGCAATGCCCATTGGGCTTAATTTATAAAACAGTGAAGTGCTGCCAAGCTAGTTTTATGCCAGTTTATATAGAAGGATATAGATATATTTTTATTACTAAACATTGTTACAGTAAGCAGCCCTAAATATTAATCACCAATATCACATATGCCATACATAATGATGCTCATGAATATAAAAATATGAATACATAAAATATACAAATAAAAGTACATATCTAATGTAAAATATAGGAAACTATGAAATCCTGCAGCTGGAAAAAAAAAAGCTTAATGGTCATCTCTTCCAAATTAGAATACTGTTTCTCAGTGCTGTTGCATATGATGATTTACATATACACAGATGGACATTTAAATTTTTAATAGCTATTAATTTTTTTAATATGTAATAGAAAATTAAGCTATTACTAGCATATAAATGCCTGGATTTCATTAATGTGATCGCTTAGGTTGAAGTCAAGTTTTTAAAAAAATATATAAAGTTAAAATTGATTTTTTAAAAAATGTTTATTTAATGATAGTGGAAATATCATGGCAATATGTGAATAGTTCAAAAGATTTTACATAAATATGGAGGTTTGAAGCCCTGTCCTCCTAATGTACCCCAAGTGTTTGTCCAGTGTCCAGTAGAACACATTCACTTAATAGAAGCAGTTTTATTTCAAAGTAGCTCTTTTGCATTCTGACTCTTTCTAGTTAGATAGTTAGGAATCCCTTCTTTATGCTTAGCCAAAAAATCTGCCTATTCCTTTAAGCCACAGGTCATATATAGTTCTTCAGGCAATATAAAATTAATTGAATTATTTTCTTGTGACCTATAGAAGTATCAGAATGAACTGCTTACATGGTAATTGCTTATGCTGGCAAAGACATACAAAGAGTGTTACTTTCATCACATTCATATATCTGCCTAATAAGGAAATAAATGTCATTTTGGACTCAGTGTAGAAGTTGTTCTTCCCATGAGAAGGAGCCAAGGATAAATAACATTTCTACCATTGCCCTTTATCTTCATCTTGTCCAATTTCATGGCAATGGAGAAGAAAATGGAGTTCCAGTACACAGAGATTGCTCAGGGAAAGGGTAAAAGGTACAAAGTCATACAAATAAGAAGTCATTTCCTCACCCAACAATATGGTTACTCATTCAAATTCTCATTCCTTAATATGAATTCATGTATTCCATGTAATTATTATTTTTTCTTTCTTATTTAGTAAAGCAAACCACTCCTTCCCACCAAATATTTAAATAGATATATATGTTCCCTAGGAAGATTTCAAGCGCATACTATGGTTATTACTCTGATAGTCTGAATTACCAGAAAAGTAACATACCTTAGAAATTGGCTTATTATCAGGAGGCTATATATTTTTTTTTCAAAAATTACACTTCCAAATAACACTCAGTAACAGATTCCTAACATACATACTTCCCCCTATTATCAACATAAACTTTTGTTATTTTGATCTTGTGAATGAATATCTCTTAGCTCAGTCCAGAGTACAATCACTTTTTTCTTAGTTTGTTAAAACTGACTTCTTGTCTTTAGTCTTCTGGCTTATTAGCAAATGTGGTCATGGGAAATAGGAAATGAAACGCTGACTTTAAATATTCACCAAAGCCATTATTTCTTTGGCTGCTTAGGAAATAACTTCCCCGGCTCTTTCTGTTACCTCTTCTATTTCCTATGTGAGACTCATATGTTCCAAATGAAAGAACAGAACAAAACTCCAGAAAAAGGATAAAACAAAATTGAGACAAGCAATCTACAAGATACAGAGTTTAAAACACTGGTTATAAGGATGCTCAGTAAACTTAGTGAAAACCTCAACAACATAAAAAGGAACAGTCAGGAATGAAGGATACATTAACGGAAATGAAGAATAATTTACAGGGAATCAACAGTAGAGTACATGAAGTAGAGAATCAAATGAGGGATTTGGGATATAAATAAGTGAAAAATACCCAATCAGAACAACAAAAAGGAAAAGAATCCAAAAAAATAAAGATAGTGTAAGGAACCACTGGGACAACTTCAAGTGTACCAACATTTGCATCATGGGGGTGCTAAAAGGAGAAGAGAGAGAACAAGAATTTGAAAACCTATTTGAAAAAATGACAGAAAACTTCCCTAACCTGGTGAAGGAAACAGACATACAAGTCCAGGTAGCACAGAGAGTCCCAAACAAGATGAACTCAAAGAGGCTCACACCAAGACACATCAAATTAAAAGGCAAGAGGTCAAAGACAAAGAGATAATCTTAAAAGCAGTTAGTTACCTAGAAGGAAGTTCCCATAAGACTATCAGCTTACTTCTCAACAGAAACTTTGCAGGCCAGAAGGGATTGGCAAGAAATATTCAAAGTGATAAAAAGCAAGGACCTATAACTAAGGTTACTCTTCCCAGTAAAGCTGTCATTTGGAATCAACGGACAGATAAAGAGCTTCCCAGACAAGAAGAAGCTAAAAGAGTTCATCACCACCAAACCAGTATTTTATGAAATGTTAAAAATATATATATAGACAATAAAATGTCAGTAAATACATATCTATTAACAATTGAATCTTGAAAAACAAAATAAATGAACAGATAAACAGAAACAGACTCATCGATACAGAGAACATTTTGACATTGCCAGATGAAAGGGAGGTTGGGGGATGGGTGAAAAAAATGATGGAAATAAGAAGTACAAATTGGTTGTTACAGAATAGTCATGGGGATATAAAGTACAGCATAAGGAATAAAATCAATAATATTTTAATAATTATGTATGGCATCAGATGGGTACAGATTTATTGGGATGATCACTTAGTAAGTTATGTAATGTCTAATTACAGGGGTGAACACATGAAACTAATATAGTAATGTATGTCAACTGTAATTGAAAAAATAAATTCTAGCCCAAATATAATATAAAATTAAAAACTTGAAGATTCACTTACCCAGAAATACTTCATCCACAGTCTAAATCAAACTTAGATATTTATAACTACCGTGTTTTATAAAACAGAAAAGAAAAAGTAAGGTATCCAATGTCTGAATAGACCCTCCATGATTCACTAAATAAGCCTCAGTCCTCTCTCCTTGGATGGGGTAGTTAGGGGACTCTGCCACTGAACATTTCTTGGAAAAGTCATAACTCCTCTCTAAGTCTCAGTTCTCTCGATTTTAAAGTGAGGGATTTTAACTAGGTAACCTTTATGTTAATGTTAAAAAATATCCATTAACTGTATTTCTAACCTGGAAACAATTCACTGTGATTCCTAAAGAAATTATCTTTGTCTGTGTGTGTAATATGCATTTTAACTTCTTATTCTTTGAACTACATTACAGGGGACAAGATGTAAGAAAACCAGGCTACTGAGTAAAACTATATCCTATACAAAGAGGCCTAGCATATTTGGGATGCACTATGTGGGCAGTATGGTTCCTTCTCCCTGCATTTTTGCCTAATGACACTGCCGTTTTTAACGTCAACATAGCATTAATCACAGTGTGGGATACAGATTCCAGGGAAAGTCTGCAAGTCCTCTCCCGTGGATTCACATAAAGGATGGTGCTCTCATCCAAGTAATTCTGAGAGGTGACAAATATTACAGATGCTGAATTTATGGGAGTGCTTGCTCCCTGTTTATTAACTCATCCATCTTGTAAGAAATAAAAGGACCAAACAGTGAGACAAGTGGGCTTTTCTTATCCTGTCAACTCAATGATGTTTTAAAGTAATCAATATCTATAATTACTAAATCCTGCCTAAGAAATTTAACCCTTCACTACCTCATTGTTGCCTACCCATTTCCTAATGTGACAGCCCAAGTAAATCCAAAATTAATTAGAAAAATTACAGCTTCAATAATGACATTGATTTCTTTCACAGAATCCATGTTAATAAACCTAGATTACATTCTGTCTTCCTCACTATTTATTTGTGTAGCAGGTGTTCTTACTCTGGGGCCCAAAAGTAGGTTCTCATGTGCTTTTTAAGTGTTCAGTCTTTATACATAGGTCTTGTAGTCAGGTGATCTCACAATTTCAAGGTCTGGCAGACTCAGTGCTGAGATCTAACACACTTGAAGTATTTCATTTTCGGGACCCAGTGGAGAGAGGGGAATAAAATCATTGTTAAAGAGTTAAAAAGCAGAGGTGATCCGAGTTTAAGAAAATTTCTAACTAAATTTCAACCTGCAAAGTAGAACAATTTAAATTTATGTTAAGTGAAAAATGCAAATAGTAAATATAAGAGAGCAAATCAATGATAAAGGAAACAAGCAATAATAAGGAAAATTACCAATGACAAAAGTTGGTTTTTCAAAAGATGTTTTCAAAATCAATAATTCCTTGCAAGACTGATCAGGACAAAAAAGAGAAAATATATTTTCTGAAATTAAAAATCAAAAAGAGGACAAAAGTAAAAATTCTACAGATACTCAAAAGAAAAAGAAGAGATATTATTAGCAACATTTCTTGAGAAATGTGAAAACAAATTTATTATAAAACAGAACTTAACAAACTGAAATAAGAAGAAATAGAAGCCCTGGTCGGTTTGGCTCAGTGGTTAGAGCATCGGCCGAGGACCAAAGGGTCACAGATTGGATTCCGGTCAAAGGCACGGACCTCAGTTGCAGTTTGGTCCCTGGGCCTGGGTGGTGCAGGAAGGAGGCAACCAATCTATGTGTCTCTCTCACGTCGATGATTCTCTCTCTCTCTCTCCCTTCCTCCCACTCTATCTGAAGATAAATGGAAAAATATCCTTGGGTGAGGATTTAAAAAAAAGATGAAGAAGAAATAGAAAATCACCAGGCCAGTGTGACTCAGTGGATTAAGCATCATCCCATGGACTGAGAGGTCGCAGTTTGATTCCGGGTCAGGGCACATGGCTGGGTTGTGGGCTCGATCCTCAGCAGGAGGCAGCTGACCGCTATGTCTCTCTCACATCAGTGTTTCTCTCTCTCCCTTCCTCTGTGTCTAGAAAATTAATAAAAACATATCTTAAAAAAAGTTTAAGAAATAGAAAACTAAAATAACTCAGTAATTAAAGAAATTAAATGCATAAATTAGAAACCTTTCCACTAAGAAATCTCCAATTCTAAATGATTTTAATTGTGCGGTCTGACAAATAAACATAAGGAAGAAATAACACTAACCCTACAGAAATTCTTTCAAATAACACAGGAGGAAGAATAGCATTTTATGATGCCATAAATCAAAATTTGAAAAAGTTAATTTAGATATCACTCATAAGCATAGGTAGATAAATAGAGAAATGTTTAAGATAATATAATGTAAATAATTTAATAATATATAAAAATGTGTTATGATTATTCAGGGTTTTTTCATAGATTTTAAGGTTAATTTAAGATTTGAAAAACAGGTAATATAATAAACCATGTAAAAATGAAAGAAAAAATATATTATCATCTTAGTAGATACAGTAAAAGTATCTGACTAAAGTCAGAACACTTTTGTTAGGCAAAAGACATCCTCTTGTCAGTTTAAGAATAAAAACTTATTATATCACTCAGGTATATAACCCAAGGATATACTCAAGAAAATTAAAAATATTTATCAAGACAAACATTTGTGCACAGTTGTTCCAAACAGTATCATTCCTAATAGCAAAACAGTGAAAACTTATGAACAAATAGACAAATTGTGGCATGTCAAATGGAATATTATTTGACTATAAAAATAAGTTAAGTACTAACACCTATTACAACATGAATGCACCTTGAAAGCATGCTAAATAAAAGAAGCAATACACAAAAAGCCACATATTGTATGATTCATTTTATATAAAATTTCCAGATGGGAAAAATCCAAAAATACAAAAGTCCATTACTGGTTGCCATATGCTGTGGGTGGGGAGAACTCTTTAAAGGGAATGGTATTCTTTTGGGGATGATAAAAGCATTCTAACATTATATAGTGATGATGGTTGCATAACTGTGAATATACTAATAACACTTTGAAGTGTGAATTTTATATAATGTGAGTTATATTTCAATAAAGCTGTTATAATTTAAAAATTGCATTTCTTTGTACTAACAATAAACATGTGGAAACCAAAATTAAAAACATAATACCATTACCATCTCTACAAAATAAAATGAAACACGTAGGTATTACTCAAAATACGTACCGTATCTGTTTAACAAAATGCTGAAGAAAGAAATCTTCGATATGCCCAAGTTAATGGAGAAACCAAGTTCGTGGATTAGAAGATTCAATATAGTAAATATGTCAGTTATTACAAAATTGACTGATCTCTATCTAAATAGCAGCAAGATTTTTTGTAGAAAAAGACAACCTTTTTATAAAATTTATGTGTTAAGGCACAGGCCCTAGAAAACTGAAATAGTTGTTAAGCAGAATAGTTCCTTCACACAGATGTTCACAACATAATCCCAGAAATCTGTGAATGTATTGGGTTGAATGGCATAAGGGAACTAAAGTTGTAGATGAAATTAAGTTGCGAATCAGCTAACTTTGAGATGCAATTACCATGTGTTCCAGCCATTGCATACTTGGATATTTACCTCAGAGAAATCATCGAGTAACAGTTCCTCTTTAGCCTAGCAGTTCCATCTTCAATGCACATCCATTCTCTTGTATTTTACTATAAGCAAGACAGGAAAATCAAGTTGCACCTTCCATATTTTGTTTGTAAATCTCAGCTAAATATCCAAGTTCTTCACTTAATAGTTTTGTTTTCCACCAATGAACATCAGAACTCTATTCAGCCATGTCTCTGCCACTTCATAAGAAGGATAATCTTACCTCTAATATCCAATAATATTTTCCTTGTTTCCATCTGAGATTTCACCAGAAGCATCTTTAATGTACATATTTCTAGCAACACTCTGTTCATAGTGATATATGCATTTAGACAATTATTTGTATTTTAGATATATATGTAGATATATAGATATAGATATAGATAAGCTTTCTCTACAGATCTCCTCACTTATCACTGATCCCTCAGCAGAAGTGGCATTATATTTACATTTTTACCCATAGTCTGTTCAAAGCAATTTAAACTTTTTCTATTATGCACCTCAAAACTCTTCCAGCCTTTGCCCAATACCCAATTCTACATTTTTAGGTATTGTTACAACAGCACCTTGCTTCTCAGTACCAAAATTTGTACTAGTTTCCTATGGCTGAGGTAACAACTAATGTCTTACAACAACAGAAGTTTATTGTCTCACACTTCTGATGGTTAAAATTCCAAAATCAAGGTGTTGGCAGGGCTGGTTCCTCCTGAGAGCGTAACTGTGAAGTGATATTCCATAGCTCACTCACCTCCTGGTGACGACAGGCAGTGCTTGATGTTCCTTGGCTTGAAGATGCATTACACTAACCTCTGCCTCCATTTTCACATGACAGTCTACCTGTATCTCTACACACACATTTCTCACTTCTTATGACACTAGTCATAGAGATTAGGACTCCCTCTATCTTAACTAATTACATCACTCTGTTTCTAAATAGGGTCACATCTTAAGTACTGGAGGTAAGATCTGCAACATACCTTTTCGGAGAGACATAATTCAACTCATACAATGCTGTTTTGTTGTTTTGATTTTTACATTCTTGAATAAAGTAATACCCAATAAATATTTCCTAAATTCATAAATTTAATTTTAAAATGGAATTCTACTATCTCGACTAGAAAAGATCTAGCATATACAGTTTATACTTTCTGATGGGAAATCAATAAATAAGATAGAAATGGTGGAAAAAGAGAAAAATGGTCCATTTTGGAGACTAGTTGAGACTGAGGTAAAGAAGTTTAGCAGTATTATGTTAAATCGCATATCTCTATTAGCATGTCTGAGTCATTGGAAATTTAAATAAACAAATAGCTAAGTAGAATAAAATAAAAACATAAGTATAAACACTTCAGAAATCATATGGAAACAATGTAACACTAGGCAGTTCTGATCATTTTCATTGACAAAATTCAAAGCATAAATTTTCTGAAACTGCTTATGCAGTTTTTGAAGAAATAGTATTATTATTCTAGAATTCATAAGAAAGTTTAATCATATATTCTGTGTAAGAGGTAGAAAAAAGTTCAAAAACCTTCCAGCGCATGCTCTATAAAGGCTTTGAGTTTTGTTTTTCCTTATCACTATACAAAACACCCAGTTATTTGTATCATCATTGACACTTAAAACCAAGAATATCAATTAACAAAGTTTCTGGTTGCATGGGTGCAATGTAAGTACCCTTTCACAAAGTAGATCTGTAGTCATATATTTGTCAAGGGGTATTTTATTTGGATACTGTTGTTCAGTGAATGTGTAGAGCAGTTCAACCTAGAGGATAATGTGGTAATGTCATTCCTAAAAGACTGATAATCTCTATTCATATCTGTTTCTACATCTATGTCTATCTCTATCTTCATCTTTTAACATAGCAAAATTATTTATTCAAAAGTCAAACTTTTAACTATAATGTGTAGATTAATTGAAGGTCAAGAATTTCACCTTTACAAGAGATAGTGAAAGTATCAATGTATGTGTGAATTTTCCTGTTAGATGCTAAATTTAACTGTGTATGTACAAATGATAAAAGTAACTGGGCTACAGAATACATTTGTCATACTCATTTCTTTTATCCTCTGGACATTGGATACTACCTTGTACTAAATATGGGCTTAGTAATGCTTGCTTAGGAATCAAGTAAGTTCTGTTACTTTTATGGTATTTAATCCCAATGCCTGTGATAAAGAGATTACTCTAATCATCTTTAAAATCAAATAAATCCTAAGAGGGAGGAAGTGCACTTGGAGAATTTTTTGAGTAATAATAAGAAAGTCCTCTATTGATTCATTCTTTAAAATTTACAAAAAGTAATTTTCATATGCAAGATTTCATGTCAATCTCATAAACTGCAAGAGAAATGTACACTATAGGAAATCATTCTTATTTCACAGATGACTAATCATATACTCAAAATATTAAAACTTCCTGACACAGAAATAAAGCAGAGCTCACATTATAACCCAGATCTTCTGACTCAAGTACAGTGACTCTCTGCAGTCCTTGTTCCCTGTGCAACATTTATCAGCACTGATGTCAAACCTTATCCAACACAACAGTGTTGTTTTAAAAGAGATCTTACAAATGTCCTTCTAAACTCTCCTGAAATGAAGTTCATAAACAAAATGAGAAACCTACTCACCTAATTTCAAAATAACTTATATAATGCTCTTAATTATATAGATGGAAATAAAAATAAATTACAATGAAATAATGTGAATTTACTTGAAGAGATCAGATATGTGCATCAATACGCAGAATAACCATGAATGCAGGCTGAAAAACATTTATTAAACTGAAGAATCAAAGGTTTCTTAATAGTGAATAATTATGAACAAATTCCAAACACGACAAAGGAAAATTTCTAAGGTATATACATTAGTTGTATTCAGGGAGATTTATTTTATATTACTATTTAGCTGTATTACTTTGTAACTTTAAATGGACTTTGCATCCACTTGAATGTCGACAGGGAGCATGACCATTCCTTACAGTGTATCTAACATCCTTGGCCTTGGCTCAGTACATGCCAATAGAATACTCAAATGTTATGGCAAACAACACTGTCCCCTGAATTTCACAATGAGCCCTAGCTCCTGATACCGCCTCTGTTGCGCATCCCCAAAGAAAGCACAGGGCAGTAGGCAGAGTGACTTGGAGCCACAGACGCTTCACATTTCTTCCAACAGAGTAGTAAACACTGTTGGAACTCCCTCTATTCTCCCTACATTCTCCCCTCAGAACCACTTTTAAAACAGCCTATGACACTTTGCATCACACTCAGGCAACTTGCTTTTTCAGGAGAGCAATGAGGAAGGAATAGAGGTAGATTTTTCTATCTTACATTATACCATTTCACATAAATAAGGAATTAACTAGTTTCACTATCATTCAATAGGCTTTTATTAAATGCCTCAGAAATCAATGTTATTAATGCATAAAGTAATGAAATAGTTAAAAAATGATTTATAATTCAGACAACCAATAGTGTTCATTCATAAGTATCTCCTCAAGGGTCAAAGATGGAAGCTTTCATTATTAAGCTGTGTAGAAGCTAATTCAAGTCCTACGGTCAGAGTTATGGTGACAGGCCAAGATATCACTTGCAGAGACTACCAACCACAGCTTCTGTTATTGCATGTGTCAAATATCCCAGTGGGATGGAAGATTTATTAGAATTTTCTTTCTAGATAAAGCCCTGTTATGAATCAAATTAGTCATTTTCTATTAAATAGTATTTTAAGCAACAATTCTGGAGTTACTTAAAAGTTATTATTAAGACACATATGTTATGTCATATTTTTTCATAACAAAATCAGAATGTCAAAAAAAATCAAATGAATGAAAATTATTTTATAAGTTGACTTTTCATTGTTTAATATCATTTGATTTTCATGTACTCTTATTTATTTGACTCAAATTACAAAACTTATTTGTAGTTTGATAATAAGTATCTTTCTTTTTGATCCACTGAAAATTTTAAAGAATTTCAATAATAGATTATATTTATTGGTGATTAATGGTCCTACAAATTCTCAGATTTACTTCAGTATTTTGCATGTGTATCTAAAGTCTACACTTAGAGAAACAGACCAAGAAACTTAAAGCAATGTCAGTAATCCCTATTTGTCACTGGGCCCCTGAGTGTTTTCACAAAATGTGATGAATGAGAGGGATAAAAAAGAAAGGCCTCCGGTTCTCTAGGGGAGGATCAACTCAGTAGATAAGTGATGGTCCAGATCTCCCTGTGGGTCTTCTCTGCAAGTGAGCTTTGGAGCCTCTGTAACTTCTCATTAGGAACTAAGCAGGTAGATACCTGGCTCTTGATCTTCTACTGAAGCGTAACATTTGTGCACTTTTAATTTTTCTATTTTGATTTCACTGAATCATGGTGATCCAAATGTGACACAAACATAGATAAGCATTTGAAGGTTTAACAAATTAAACACTCATATTGAGAGCTGATAAACTTTTTAAGTTGATTAAAGAAGGTTTTAAAATGCATTTTTACCTTTATAAAAAAGGGCTATAACACGGCAATCTATATTTGTGGGGCAGTAAAGAACCTATGAAAAATCTCATAGCTACTTACACAATTCCATCAACAAAAACAGACTTTAAAAATATGTTTGGAGATTCTATTGACCTTACACATATTCAAAAGGGACCCTAAAACAAACATGTGTTTTCCACCTCCTAACTAAATCACTTTGACACTCCATTTACTTCACTAATCTTAAAAACACACCTTACAAAGTTACAATTCATTATATCTGTGATTGCTGAATATGAAGGACATCTGGGAATGGGTTCACGTAACATCTGGGACATATCACGTTATTAGTAGAAAGAAAATGTTGATGAGTCCCTGAGTGTTCAAAATGGTTGGACTTCACAGGCCCATGGACAATTGCAAGGCGGATTTATAGATGTGTAAACACATGCACACTAGTCAAGGACTGAGAAGGGAAGAGAAATAGAAAGAATAAAAGAGAGGAAATGAAAAAGAGAAAAATAAAAAGTGTATCTCTTAAAAACTCACATGAGATCACATCACTCTATTGCATATGGGTTCCCATTACACATAGAATAAAATTCCAGCATTCTTTTTTTTTTAACCCTCACCTGAGGATATTTATGTTCAGACAGAGTGGGAGGGAGAGAGAGAGAGAGGTGGGAGGGAGAGAGAGAGAGAGAAACATTGAAGTGAGAGACACACATCAACTGGATGCCACCCACACGACCCCAACTGGGGTTGAGGATGAACCGAAACCAAGGTACGTGCCTTTGGTCGGAATTGAACCCAGGACTCTTTGGTCCACAGGCCAACGCTCTAACCACTGAGCCAAACTGGCCAGGGCAAATTTCAGCATTCTTATACAGCAAGCTGATGCCACATAACTTGGGTTCTGACTTCCTTTCAGACCTCATCACCTACTACACTCCCCTTGGTATATTATAGTACATTAACATTAGACTTTTTTTTTTTCTGATTTTATAAAATTTCCAGCTCTTCTTTGCATTATAATTGTATACTTGCTGTTCCCTTTACATAAATTGTCTGGTCCCAAGTTTTCAAATACTGTTTTTTTAAATTCAGATCTGATCAAATGTTACCTCCTCAGAGATGTCACCTTGCCTGAAGTTGTGGATCAGTATATCTGAGGTAGCTGACCCTACTCATCCCTTCTCACCATGTGAAGCCTGTTTCATACCTTCATAACACTTAATGCCATTGAAAATTATCATATTTCTTTAATAACTTATTTTTCTGTCTCTTCCATGTTAGGTGGTAGGCACCATATCAGCGAGTACCTTGATTTCTTTTACCCTGTTATACCCCTCAAACTAGAATATAGTAGGCACTCAATAAACATGCTTAAATAGATTAATAACAGATAAGTATAAAGTGGTCGCATATTTAAGCGGAAATTATGACCATGATTTGTTGAGGCTACTTGGTCCATTGTATATTCCCCACAAATGTTGTTGGTTCAGATTTAGCCACGTTCAGTTAGACCTCAGAGGAATTACTCTTAAAGACAGACTGACTGAAGAGTACCAGTTCAGTTAGATACTCCTAAAAAAGATTAATATCTCATCACAGTCTCCATTAAACTTGCCACAGACTTCGGAGCAACCTGACATTAAACGATGATGCTGTTGGATTACTGACTTGGCTGTCATGGCATAGCTTAGAATGATTTCTTCATCACAGCCGCAAAGGAGCAGATGATAGAAGAAAGAATGATCAGGGCTTTTTGCCTTATATATTGCTGTCATAGGAGAAAAGAAATATGTCTTTTAAATTAGTTGTAGTTTTTTAGGAAAAAAAACATTCTGAATAAAATTCACTTCTTTGAGAAATATATACAAAATATTTTGCTAGAGCAATGAGAAACTAAAGGTCCCAACATCATTATTTTGTGATATTACACTTGGCAAATACATGACCCCCGAATGTCTTGAAAATAGGACAGAAACTAAATGTTTTATAGAATCAAAATGAAACAAAGCAACACAATAGCAGTGGCACAGTCCAGAGTTTCACAAATCACCAGGAACACTTTTAACCACTCTGTATTTTATTCTCTTTCTCTCCAATAGGGAAATCTATCTGGAACTCTATAGGGCATCTGAGGTCGACTACCTTCCCCTCCTTGTTACTTTTGAAAGGTATAGTTAACCCTCAAAAAATCATATCATCAAGAAGATGTACTTCGAACCTGACATACTTCTGACTAGGCCTCATGAGCATTTCAAGACATGTTCACCCTACAAGATCCATCTCCTTTTGGCAGTTATTCAGACATGTAGGTGTCAGTACATTGAAGCAAATGAATTCAGTAAGTATAACTACCCTTTAAGTTCCTAGATACAGATGTACTTTCAAGTGTAAACTTACATACTATGTTCTTGATAAATTTGGTCTCCTTCTTTTTTCTTTTTTTTCCCTTTATTGATTTTAGAGAGAGAGGAAGGGAGAGGGAGAGAGAGATAGAAACATCGATGAGAGAGAACATCGATTGGCTGCCTCCTGCATGCCCCCCACTGGGGATTTGGTCCACAACCTGGGCATGTGCCCTGACCGGGAATTGAACCAGCAACCTCTTGGTGCCTGGGTTGATGCTCAACCACTGAGCTACACCAGCCAGGCTGGTCTCCTTCTTATCACCCTTAAAAATAAATATTCCTTTATGTTGGAAAACTTACATTCTGGTCAATAGGATTATTATTATTATTTAATCACTTTAGTTTTGGGCTTTTTATGGAGCTAGATGCATTGGACTATCAGAGTCTATAGTCATTTATTCTGAATCTTGCTTTAATAAGAAAGTTCCAAAGTACATTCTTTCCTAAATAGATTTTATTATGGAGTAAATGAGACATATTTGCATATTCTCCATAATTGCACTTTCATTTTTAAATCAATAAATTGCCCTACAATTTATCATAACAGATTTATACATCAATTAATACCCCAGATGTTAATCACTCTGGAGAACATATAAAATTGTACTTACAGACATAAAAACTAAAAATAGAACCATGGACTTGTGGTCACTCCAATAAGAAGCAGATACCATTGAGATTGTGTCTAATCATTTAACTAAGTATGTTCTCTTTGCTGCTCTATCTATAACAGCTGTAACAGTATCATTCATAAAGTGATTCTAAACTGAATATTTGTAAGATATACTAAAATTTCTGGAGTAAACTTTCTTTGTATTTGATCTATTTGTAAGATATGTATGGAGAAAAAAACATACTTAATGACCTATGTTATTAAATAAAAGGTGTACATTTTTTTCATTTTTATTTTTCCTTTATTGATTTTAGAGAGAGAGGAAGTGAGAAGGAGAGAGAGATAGAAGTATCGATGAGAGAGAACATCAATTGGCCACCTCCTGTATGCCCCTCATTGGGGATTTGGCCCACAACCTGGGATGTGCCCTGACCGGGAATTGAACTGGTGACCTCTTGGTGCGTGGGTCGATGCTCAACCACTGAGCCACACCAGCCGGACAAAGGTATACATTTTAATAGTATTAGGAGAGGTTAGATTAATTTGGAGAATAATTAATTAGTGACTTCTACTTCTTCTTACATGATCTTATTTGTTTTCATTCAGTGAATATCTATCCTAAATCCATAATACCCCTCTCCTGTTGATCATGTCATTTATAATGTCCTTTGTAATACTATTCCCCTGTGGACAAATATCTCTTTATTTTTGTTCTAAAAATTTTTTAGTTCTTTTGTCATCATTCCTATTTTAATATGTACTTAGATTTTGAAATGATTCAATGAGTGATTTGATAAGTTTTTATTAGCCTGCACTATGAGGATACAGTGGCTAAAAGAGGGACAACATATCTGCTCACCTGAAGCTGACATTAGAGTGGTGAGAGGCAGCAAAGAAAGGAAGACAAAAAGGAGAATAAAGTAAAAAAAAAAAAAAATGAGAAAAACAATAAAATGTCAATTGGAAGGAGAAAGGGAGGAAAGAAAGAAAGAAAAGTAGGAAAGTGTGAGCTTTCTCTAAAGCACACCCACACCTTTCTTCCCTCTCAGACGTGCTTCTTTGCTTTTCTCTTAAACTAAGAGTCCCCACGAGACCTATAACCAGGAGAGCAAGTGGCAGCAGCAGCTCATCCCGAGCTTATCCCCTGAACCTGTCTCCAAGGCCCCTTTTCTCTGACTTTTCAGTGAGCTAACAGCAGCCCCACCGTGGCTTACTTCTTTCCTGTTTCATTTTTGTTTGTTTGTTCAATTAATTTTTTAAACTGAATTTATTTTGGTGACATTAGTTAATAAAATTATTTAGGTTTCAGGGGTGCATTTCTATAATATATCAACTGTACAGTGTATTGTGTGTTCACCACCCCAAGCTAAATCTTTTTCCATCACCATTTATCACCCCTTTACCATCTCTTATCTCCCCCCACCATGCTTTCCCTCTGGTAATCACCATGCTATTTTCTGTGTCTATGAGGTTTTGTTTTTGCTTTTGTTTTGCTTAATTTCTTTACCATTTTTATTCATCCTCCAACCCTCCTCCCATCTGATAGCTGTCAATCTGTTCTCTGTATCTATGAATCTGTTTTTATTTTGTTAGTTTATTTTGTTCATTAGATTCCACATATGACTGAACTCATATGGTACTTGTCTTTCTCAAACTGGCTTATTTCATTAGCATAATGTTCTCCAGGTCCATTCATGCTGTCACAAAAGGTAAAATTCCTTTTTTTAAGGCCAAGTAGTATCCCATTGTGCAAATGTACCACAGCATTTTTATTCACTCATCTACTGATAAGCACTTAGGCTGCTTCCAAATCTTGGCTATTGTAAATAATGCTGTGATGAACATAGAAGTGCATATGTTCTTTTGAATTAGTGTTTTGGGTTTCTTTGGATTTAGTCACAGAAGTGGAATCACTGGGTCATAAGGCAGTTTCATTTCTAATTTTTTAGGAAACTCCATGCTGCTTTCCACAGTTGTTGCACCAATCTGCATTCTCACCAACAGAGCACAAGGGTTCCCTTTTCTCCACATCTTCACCAACACTTGTTGTTAGATGATTTATTGATGATAGCCCTTCTGACAGGTTTGAGGTAATATCTCAATGTGGTTTTAATTTGCATTTCTCTGATAATTAGTGAGGTTGAAAATCTTTTCCTGTATTTTGGCCATCTGTATATCCTCTTTGGAGAAGTATCTGTTTGGGTCTTTTGCCCATTTTTTAGTAGGATTATTTGTTTTTTCACTGTTGAGTTTCATAAGTTTTTTTTAATAAATTTTGGATATTAACCTCTTATCAGATGTATCATCATTGGTGAATATGTTTTTCCATTCAGTGGATTGTCTTTTCATTTTGTTGATGGTTTTCTTTGCTGTGAAAAAAACTTTTTAGTTTGATGTAAGTGCCATTTGTTTATTTTTCCATTTCTTTGCCTTACTAGAGGAGATATATTAGAAAAAAATATTGCTACAAGAAATGTCTGAGATTTTACTGCCTACATTTTCTTCTAGAACTTTTATGGTTTTGAGTCTAACACTTAAGTCTTTAATCCACAGGTAAAAATTAAAAGCATTTACCTTAAGATTGGGAACAAGACAAGGATGTCTTCTTTCGATACTCTTATTCAACACAGTATTTAAAGTCCTAGCCACAACAATCATATAAGAAGAATAAATAATAAGCATCCAAATTGGAAAGGAAAAAGTAAAACTCATTATTTGCAGATGACATGATACTGTATATAGAGAACCCTAAAGATTCCACCTAAAAACTACTAGAACTGATAAATGAATTCAGTAAAATAACAAGATACAAAATAAATATTCAGAAATCAGTTGCATTTTTATACAGCAATATTTAACTATCAGGAAGGGAAACTAAGAAAACAGTTCTATTCACATGTGCTTCAAAAATAATAAAATACCTAGGAATAAATTTAACCAAGAATGTAAAAGACCTGTACTCAGAAAATTATAAGACACCAAAGAAAGGAAGTGAAGAAGATACAAATAAATGGAAGCATATACCATGGTCATGGATAGGACAAATTAACATCATTAAAATATCCATACTACCCAAAGCAATCTATAGATGCAATGCAATTCCCATCAAGATACCAATGGCATATTTCACAGAACTACAAGAAATATTTTGAAAATTTATATGGAACAACATAAGGCCCCAAATAGCCACAGCAATGTTGAGAAAGAAGAACAAAGTTGGAGGAATCACACTAACTTATATCAAACTACACTACAAGTCCATAGTAATTAAAACAGCATAGTACTGGGATAAAAACAGTGATATAATTCAATGGAACAGAACAGAGAGCCCCGAAATAAACCCACACCATTATAGTCAATTAATATTTAACAAAGAACTTACAGTGGGGTAAAGATAGTCTATTCAATAAATGGTGTTGGGAAAATTTGACACATACATGCAGAAAAATGAAACTAAACCACCTTCTTGCTCCTGTAACATTTCTATAGAGCCAAAGCAGAGCACACCTAATGCTTCTCATGTTACTTCTTCTACCCTAAGCCCTTCCTTTGTTTCACTGTCCCCAGCTTTAATAAATGTACTCTCAAAATAACAAATAAATAAATAAATAAATAAATAAATAAATAAATAAATAAATAAATAAATAAAAAGAAATGTAGACAAGAATATAAGTGCCTAGTAGTGTAAATGTCAAGAAGAAAAACATAATTTGAAGAAATGACAGTATTTGGATGATGACTTTAGATTGAATAATGTGGTCAAACCTTGTGAAAGATAAAAACATTTTGACACTTTTTAAAACAGCAAGGAAGACTTGATTCAATATTACTTAATGAGTACATTGCAATAGAGAAGAGAGAGCAGGCTCAACTTAGAATACAGAAAGACAACTGGGATTTTACAGCCAGTGAGTAGAATGATGGGATCATTTTTTTAGAAAATTACTAAGGGGAGACATCAAGGGTAGAGGGATGTTTTCTAAACTGACCTCACAAGATTTTTGCTAAAAGCAAGACAGAGTGATCCAATATAATGGGTGGGGAGTCTGTCTAAACTGGCTTAGCAAGAATCTTGCTAAAACCAGGCTAGGTAGGCCAGGCAAGCACTGGGGCCAATGTCAAGGACTAGTTGAGAAGAGGGTTCAGAAGAACCTGTCTAAAGTTTGATCAAGAAGAGTCTTTGTCAGTCTCTTTCTGGTTCAGTTTAAATTAAATTAGTTAAGTTAGGGTAAACCTTAATTTAAGATCTGAATATCAGGTAAGGGACAGTTAAGCAAATAACAAGGATAAGAACATTATAGACAGAGAGGACAACAAGAATAAACATTCCTTAAAAACTAGTTTTGTTTAATAAAGAAACAGAAAGAAGCTGTGTAACTGGAGCAAAATGATTGAGGTGAGCGATGTTTATAACCAGGAAAATAGTTTGAACAGATTTATTATATAATTTGGGAGAATAATCAATAGGAATTGCATCAAATTTAGAGAGTTAGGAAAAAAAACAAAGATCAGGAATATTTTATAGATTGTTGCCTTGAACAACGCTTAGCGAATAGTGGTAACATTGGCTGAGGCTGGGAGACTTTAGAGAATACAGATCTGTATAGAAATATTGGGTTTTATTAAATTTGAGACACTACCTTAATTCTTAATAGACAGGTCAGTTAAGCAATTAAAGATACCAGCCTGGAGTTTATGGGTGTGTCTAGGGCTTCAGATGCATGTGGAAATCATGACAAATGAATTTTAGTTAATATCTTATATTCAAATGAGGTCATATAAAGAGAAAAAAACAAGAAGAAGGCATAGGACAAAGATTCTAGGGCACTCTGACATTTAGAAGTCAAGACCAAGAGGGGAGCAAGCACCAGAATGAATAAGTATGTACTGTGAGGTAGAAGGAGATCTAGAAGAGAAGAATGAGTTCTAAAAAGGAATAAGTAGTCAGTAACATTGATTTCTCCTGAGAGTTTAAATAAGAGAGGTAGCATTGGGATATTTATTAGAAAAATTTCCATGGGTTTATTTAAAACTTAATCTCCATACAAAATTGAGCTGTACTTTATTTTTTTTGACATAAATAACAAGTTCCTGAAATGTCTGTATCATGTGATTAAATATTCAGAATTATGAGGTTATTTTGGCATAAATTTATCAATTTTTTAAAAATGCATCTGTTATATAGATACAATAATTCAGAAAATGCTCTAATGTTAATTAGATTGAGTGGAATATAAAAATAACATATAACAAATTAAAAATGGAAAAATTGAGTGTGTTATTCACCAGATAAAATACTATTCTTCTTTCTATAATGTTACCTTAGCTGTATAGTTACAATAATATGAGCTGCATATTATATTTCAGCACTATATCAACTTGGAGGTACTGATTATTCTTTCAATAACACACTGGAGAATATATACAGAATTCTGTTTATTATTTGCAATTATTAAAGATTTACCAATCAGTAGGAATATGTGGCAATAGGTAAGTGTTGAACTTTAAACCACTTACTTTGTGCTAGTCCTATATTGAATTATGGGGGAGGATGGGTGTGGGGGGCTGGACATTAAAGTATATGTGATTGACTAAGAACAGAAAAGTTCAGTCAAGTCAGTGCTCATAGGTTAGTAAAAATGTTAGTGATTTTGCAATATCTACCTATCATCTATCTACCTATCACCTAGCTATCATCTATTATTTAGTGGGGAAAAAAAAGATTTCACAGTATTTTATATGGGATTTAAGCTTCAAAAAGAAAGCAGTATGAAAACATGACTCAGTTTCTTTCTCTATGTTTTTGCATCGCTGCTTATCAAGTAGTAACTTCTATGCTAATTTCTATATTCTTAGCTCTGGCCTTAAGCTCCAGATTTACATGTCTAGCTCTTTAGAGTGCATTTCCTCTTGAAAGTCTCACTTTCATCTCAAAATAAAAGCATCTAAACATGACTGATCATGTTGTTCCATAACAAAGATCTTCCACCCATATTCTAAACTTCTTTCTAATACTTTTTTTTTTTTTAATCTCAGAACTAAATAATTAAGATTATCACTGAATTTTCTCTCTGGATGTCTTTTATCCAATGAAACAATAGAGCTTTTAGAACTTTGAAGTATTTCTTGAAATGTTGCTTCCTATAATTTCTTCAGATGAATTTTAGTTAATACCTAATTAGTTCAGTTGCTTCAAATATGGTCAGTTGTATGGTCCACTTCTCTTCTACTCCAGTCAACCCGTTACTATCAAATTTTTCTTCTGGAAACTGTTTTATCTTAGTTATCCCTTATTAACAAATCAATAATTAATTTATAAAATCACTATTTGTGTAATTACATTCTTTTTGTGTAGTATATAATAATATTGTAAGCAACAATGCCTATACTAATGTAGTGCCTACACTATCAACTTGTTGTGTTTATATTCATTTCTGAAGGTTTTGGAGAGTCATTAGTACATATTTTACCAGGGAAATAATATAACCTGAATATATTTTAGTAAGTCACCCTGTGAACTGTAAAAAAAAAAAAATATATATATATATATATATGAACAAATAAAATATTTGTTAGGATACAAATACAATATTTTAGACAAGAAATTAAAAAGGAATGTACAAGAGTAAATACTTCTAAGGATTTTCAATGCCAAGGGTTCCCTCTCATATCTAACAAATGCAAAATAAAAATAAAACAATTACTTTTTTCTGGCGTGGTGAGCTAAATTGAATCTTAGGTAACGTATTTATGGAGCAAAGAGTATAAACAGGAATAATGTAGGTATAATTATATTGTTATGGAACAGATTTAAATAATAATCCTATAAATATAACTGGCTGGTTTTATTTGCTATACATAAATACATCAGTGTAAGGGGTCAAAAAATGCTAACAATAAATTTAATGCTAACACACACATGTATACCATATAATTAAAATAAAATGTTACTTTTAAAGGTTACATAGATTTTTTGGGCTATACAGAAAGAAACAAGAGATATAATCTTTTTTTTTTCTGGAAGCATATAATATGATGAGACACCAAAATATTGTATTGGGAAAATAAACAATAACAGGAGTCACTAATCGAGATTATTTGTTAAGTTATCAAAAACTAATAACTTAGCCAAGTTAAGACATTCCACAAGGTCAAACTGATTCTTCATCCTCTGTGGTTCTGTATTTACCCTCTATTTACCTCCTTCTCCTCCAAATTCATTCATCACCCCTTTCCATCAGGCCCTGAGGTCTAAGTTGTTGAAATGTGTTACACTATATCAATAGGACCCCCTTTCTCTCCGGCTTTGATTGGGATGGCTAATGAGGGGCACTAACAGGAGAACCAAGGGCATAAAAGCCTGAAGCCCAAGATATTTTTGTCTTAGTTCCCTCCCATCCAGCCCACTCTGGGTTGGCAATGGCAGCGGTTCTCAAGCTGTGGGTCACGACCCCTTTGGGGGGGTCTAACGACCCTTTCACAGGGGTAACCTAAGACATAACAGTAGTAAAATTACAGTTATGAAGTAGCAACAAAAATAATTTAATGGTTGGGGTTCACCACAACATGAGGAACTGTATTAAAGCGTCACAGCATTAGGAAGGTTGAGAACCACTGAAACCATAGGTTCTGTGTGCACGGTCCTCTCCTGACAGCTACCAGCTCTTCCTGAGTTTTGTTAACTCCTGCTTCTCCTTGCTTTCTCATGACATGATCTGGTCACAAGTTTCTCTCTATTGTTATCCTGAGAGTCCTCCATAATTCTTGATTTTCATTAATCTGTCCAACAGCATTATAATCAGTTATTTTACTAAAATTTTATCTTTTTTTTTCCATTTTTTGTTGCACAAATCCATTATTTGGGGGATTGTGACTAATAAAAATAACTATCTGGCACTAATTTAGTGTTCAAAATAAATTGACTGTAGCAATATAGAGAAGCTGTAATAAAAAAATAAATCAGCCCAGCTGCTGTGGCTCAGTGGCTGAGCATCGACCCATGCACCAAGAGGTCGTCAGTTCGATTCCCGGTGAGGGCACATGCCCAGGTTGTGGGCCAAATCCTCAGTGGGGAGCATGTAGGAGGCGGCCAGTCAATGTTCTCTCTCATAGATGTTTCTATCTCTCTCTCCCTCTCCCTACCTCTCTCTCTAAAATCAATCAATGAATTAAAAAAATTTTTAAAAATTCAATAAAACAAATCATAATAAACTAGATATTTACTTTAAAAATACAAATATCTCTAGCTACTCTCTTTGACTTTCACACTTTATCCTTACATTGTCTGATATAATTAATATACAAATACCAAAGAAGGGATTGAGAGCATAATTATGTAATAAGATTTATAGATTTCTTGCTTTAACCAGATTATAATCTGGTTGGCAACAACCAATCTCTCATGAAGGGACATTTAGAGTGAGACCTAAAAGATGACTAGGAGCTGGGTAGTCTAAGAGTCCTAGGCGGCAACATGTAAAATGGTCCTAGAGGAGTGCATAAAGCTTAAAGGGATATAAAAGAAACCCATGTTGGGACAAAAATAGCATTTGATGAGACTGAGAAACTTAGTAGCAGCTAGGTATAAAGAATCTTGAATACAATACTAACAACTTTTTTTTTTTTTTTTTTTCCTAAGTGCAATGGGAAAACTTCAGAGTACTTTGAATGGAGTGATGCAATCATATTTGCGTTTTAGATTTCTCTGACAGCTGTACTGGAAGTGAATTAGAGAAAGCAATGAATGGACACTGGGGGAGACATGGAGAGGAAGAAGACCAGTGCATTTGTACAGGGGAAAAATTTGAACATCAAGACAGGTAGCTAACGATTGTCATAAAGATAAACGCTTATATCAACAATAGTTGGCCATTTTAATGAGCATTTCTTTCTCATTTATTATTACTTGTTTTAATTTACTTTCTTTTTCTTTTGTTCCATTCTATTCAAAGAAAAAATTCCTAATATTTTATGTGTCAGAATTCCCTTTGAGAAACTGATGAGAACCCAGCTCTTCTGTTCAGAAAACAATAAACACACATGCACTAAAACTTCTCCACTCAGATTTTGAAGATTCTTTACCAAAATTTATACATAGACTCATGTATAAAGAATACCTGAACCACAAGGAAATCATTTGGTAAATGCTTTCATTAGATACACAGAGTCAAGCTTAAAATACTGTTTTAATGCTCATATCATAAAAAATAATTTGGATTAATTAGGGATGTGAGCAGATAACTGAGTTAAAAAGTAAAATATAGGTAACAATTAGAGAAATATTAATAAATCTTTGATGATGTATATTGGCCAAGCTAGTCTGAGGCACCTAATTATCTGAGGTTTCTATGTTTTAGCTTGTTTGTTTTTGAGAAGGGAATTTGGGCAGAGAAAAAGGTAGTGCTTTAGATTTATTTTAATAGGAATGAAGAGAAAACATTTTCAAATTCTGATCCAAAATAGGATTTTAATGCCCTTAATATTCTAATATAGAAATGCTTATATTTAAAATCCTATTTTATAGCACCAGTGCACGCTTACAGGCCACACTCATACAGAGAGAAATTATTCTGACTTTCTTCATCATATCAGTTACCAACACTGAATGACTCAGATCAACTTTCAGCCTTAATGTAGAAAGGATAGACTTTGTTTCCATAGTATAAGCTGTAAGGGTTTGTTTCCTAGGGGAAGAAAACATAAAATAGATTAATTTCTATTAAGAATGAAAGGAACTCTTACCCTTTGCAGCAGCATGGATGCAAAACCAAGCTGCGGTGTTCCGGTTTGTTGTCTCAACAAATGGAAGAATGAGTTCACGGACCAAGGGTAAGCAAAAGAAAGTTTATTTGAAAGATAGACTCCTCGCAGCAGGGAGAGGACCCAAGTGGGTTGCCAGTGGGGCTCTGTTGTCTAGGGGTAGATATATGTCTTGCTAGCCTCTGATTGGTTCTTTCAAGGAATTCTGCCTTAGCAACATCCATACATTTTAAAGCTTGTGTTTCCCACTTGACTGGGTTCAGCCCTAGGTCATCTATAGGAGTCTTAGTGGCTCCCCTTTTTTGATAATTTTAACTTCTCCCAGACTACTAGTGAGGAGGAGAGGAAATGCCCTTGGAGCAACCTTATGCTTGCTTTTGGTTTCTCCCCCAAATCCAACCTTGGCTTTTTTTTTTTAATATGTTTCAATTGATTTTTTAGAGAGAGAAGAAGGGAGAGAGAAATGGGAACATCGATGTGAGAGAGAAACATCAATCGGCTGCCTCCTGCACACCCCCTTCAGGGAATTGAGTCTGCAAACTGGGCATGATTCCCCCTGACCGGGAATCGAACCAGGACCTCTTAGTCCATGGGAGGATGCTCAGTCCACTGAGCAACACTGGCTGGGCAAACCTTGGTTTCTTATAATCCTTTTAGGGTGACCTGGCTTTCTGCAATAGGAACACATTCTTCTACAGTTTCCCAGAAACTCATTCAGCAATCCTGTTGCCTTGCTTAAAATCAGCTTTTCCTGTTTTTGTTGTTGTTATGTAACTGACCTGTGCTCCTTCCAGGAGCTTCTATTTGCATTTATATAAATGGAGGCTGTGCATTTCTGGCCTTGGGGTCAGAATTTGCCATGCTGGTTTTAGCTTTATTTTGAGATCTGTAGATTCCAAATAAATCTCCAGAAACACTGGATTGCTTGCCTGTGTGCTGAGCTCCAAGTCATCTCAAACTTTCCACGTGTCTCAGCCTTCCATTCCCATGGTCTCATCCTTCACTGCCTAACCTGCCTCTATTGCCTCAGATGGACCTGGAGATTATTATACTAAGTGAAATAAGCCAGTTAGAGAAAGACAACTATCACATGGTCTCACTTATATGTGGGATCTAAAGAACAAAATAAACTGACAAATAAAATAGGACTAAAGGCATGGATAAATGGAACAGTCTGACAGATCTCAGAGGGGGAGGAGATGGGGCAATCAAAGAATATATAGGCATATATGGATAACCTATAGACACAGGGAATGATGTGATAAAGACTTAGTGGGAGCAGGGACAGGGTGGAGGGAAGCAAAGGAGGAGAAAATAGAGTGCATCTGTAATAGAGTCAACATTAATTTTTAAAAAAAATTAGAATGGAAGGAAGAGCAAAAGAATTTGCCTTTCAGCCAGAGATAATTACATAAGAAAGAAAGACAAAAGAGGTGGAGAGGAAGATATGAAAAGCAGTGATCTCCGTTTTTTGGTCTTCAGTGCAAAACGATGAAGGTGTGTAGAGTTAAGAAAATCATCAAGTACAGGGACTTTGCCTGAATTTATTATTACATTTGAGACTGTAACCAAAACCACAGTTTGACTGCCTGCCACCACCAAAGCCAAACTTGCAAGACAGGTGCTGGTATAAAAAAAAAAAGGAAAGAGATTTATCTCAAGTATCAGTATCTTGAGAAGATGGGGGATTCTTATCCAAAGCCCACACAACATCTCAGTGCAGGCAGAGGTTTTTATAAGGAAGAAGAGGGAAAACATAACGAAGAAATCAAGGGGAGAGGGTCAAAGAGTTCTCTACGTGCAGTCCAGCACAGTCTGTTCTGATAAGGATCATAAAGCTGGTTGAGTGATGTTCTGGTATGTGTCATCCTGATCTTTGTCATCCTGGTTCTACATCATCCTGGTTCTGTGGTTGAAGGTCAGCAAATCTCCTGGAACTGGAACTGGGATTGCTGAAGGTCGGAGTCTGCATCTTCTGAAGTTAGTTCCTAGGATTCTTTTACAGACATGCTGTTTATCTATAAGCTATATATTAGTCAGACTCAGCATTTACAGAAACAATATCAAAAGAATGCTAAGGTGGGTTATAATTCCCCACTGTTATAAGACTCTTAAAAGAGGTCATGTTACAGCCTACCCAAACAAACCTGAAATGATGGAACATCAAAGTAAAATAGTTGGTTAAAAAAAACTCAGTTTACCCTGCAAAGCCTAGGAGGTCCAGAGTTTTTCTTTCCCCCTAGTTCCCATGGGTCATAGGAGAGACCAGGGAGTTCCTGATTGTCTCTGTGTGGGGTATGATATTTAGCTGAGGGTCTCTAACCAGATAATTTGTCTGAAGGGAATTTTCACTATGAAGTAGGAAGTGACGGTGTAATGGGGAAGGCAGAGCAAACGACCTGGACTGGGTACTCTGTGACTTTAAGTTAGAACTTAAAGAAGTCCACAGCACCAGTAGCAGAAGCTAAAGCACAGCTGGACCAAAGCCTTCCCGGGAGGATACTGTACTAAGCAGAGAGAGAGCTCAGACCTGAATTTCTTCTGCTTCAACTGTCAGAAGCTATTTTTTCCCTAATTCTCAGGGGGGTGGAAAAAACTAGTACAATAGATAATGGGACTGAAGGCAATTCAAGATTATCAAGCACAAATCAGAAGCACTTCCTTTCATTTCAACCAATAGGATCCAAGAGAAAGCATAAACTCAAAGAAGAGAGAGGTTCTTAAAGACCAGATATTCATTTAAACAAGAAAGAATTACTTAAAAAGACTACTCAAAGTGTCAAATCAATTAAAATTACTGCAACCAAAATTTATATTTTCTCCTACTGATATAAACAGAATATTTTTAGGAAAATGAAGAAATAGTATTTTTGCTACAAATGTGACAGTAGTATGGATATGTCTGTGAACCTATTTGTGGATAAAAATAGGGAGTTCTACAGAAAGTAACCACACAGGGTTACTTGATCATAAATACCTAACTGGGCAGGTCATGGTAGATATTCATGTCCCAGGCATATAACCTTTTTAATAAAAAGTTTACCTTTGCATTAAGCAAGCCCTAAATGGTTAACACACCTTTGAAATAAGCTTAACCACTCTCAAGAGAGCATATAATCTTGTTAACTCTCATGTAATCCACTCCCACCTCCCTCTCTTTCACCTTCATGTGATCTCACTTATGTTCCCACCTTAATTTCAAATAAATAAAAGAAGCTGCAAAACTGTCATTTTCTAGAGTATTTGAGTTCTTGTCATCAGTTTGATTCAAATAAATTCTTATAAACATTCTCTATAAGTTTGAACATTTTTTACGTTGATATACTTAAATATTTTACAATATACTAAAATCATTTATTTTATTGTTTTTATTGATTTTAGAGAGAGAGGAAAAAAACATCAATGTGAGAAAGAAACAGCAATCTGTTGCTTCCTGTACACACCCTGACTGGGGATCAAACCCACAATCTAGGCAGTTGCCCTACCAGGAATCAAACCTGCAACCCTTTGGTGCACAGGATGAAGCTCCAACCAAATGAGCCACACTGGCCAGGGCTAAAATTATTTCTTTAATTTTTTATATTTTTGTTGTTGAGTGGACAGTACTGATCATGGAATACTTCAAAGGAGAAAATATATTCATTAGCACAAAGAATTTGACCAAATGTAACAGAATATTTACCTGTCTGATCCATGCACACATTAACTCTGTACCCTTGATATGAAGCATGTAATTTATGATGATGGCTTTATGATTGAAAAAGCATAAAAATGGAATTAAATAATAATTAGAGGTAGAAAAATGCATGATTTAATTAGCTGTATCTTGGTAAAAAAAAAAACTGGGAAAATACTTGGGTGGAGTTTGTACAATATGACACAATATTATTTATTTAAAGATAAATTTTAAATTATATAGAAAATAATTTAAAATATGCTCATGATTAAGGTACCTAACTAAGTCATGTATTTGTTGGTTGTTATTCCTTCTGTTCTTTTGGTTTGGTTTTCTTCCATTGCCATTGGTTGAAGTCAGCCAAGATAACAATTCATATAAATTGCATATTTAGTATGTCTCACTTGATTTGTCTGGTACATCATGCCTAGAAATACCCATGAATTTAAAAATGGTGAAATATCATTTTCTTTCCTTAATAAAAACACTTAATCTGTTACTTATATGTTTTCACTGTCCCCTTAATATCACCAAGAAGGGTTGAGTCTGCTAGCAATGATTTAATCTGGATACCTTTTAATCTTCACAACGTTTAACCTAGTATATGACACTAAAATGCAGACCTATTATAAATACACCACATAGACATTTCACGTTATACCACTTGTTTATGTGATGTGCTTGTGTTACATGTCCTAAACATAAGACTTAGTAAAGAAAAATATAATTGGCTACAGAATAATGTCATGTTCTACTTCCATAATGCACACTTAACCTATATTTCAACTTCCATTGTTTCACCTACTTTTAATTATGAATCCAGAGAGACCAGAAACTTGAGTTTTGCTCCATCCTCTCTATTCCTTGATTATATAAAGTTCGCCATCTCCAAGAGAGCTTGTATACATTTCAAATTTTTGAAGATGTTTGTATGTAGAAAAAAACTCTCATATATGTAGCTTAACCTAGGAGCATAATCATCAGTTACAACGTAGTCGCTGTAGGTTAAGTAATCTATGACACACAAAGGATGAGAATAGGGAATTCTGAAAACAAATGTGCTTTAGCTTAAATATTTACCAATCAGTGATCTGAAAGAAGAAAAGATAGAAGTACCCATCTCTCTGCCCTGGACAGTGTGGTTCAGTTGGTTGGAGTGTCCTCCTGTGCACCAAAAAGTGGCAGGTTAAATGTCAGGTCAGGTTACATACAAGAGGCAGATGATGTGTTTCTCTCTCACATCAATGTTTCTCTCTCTCTCGCTTCCTCTCTCTAAATGATAATAATAATAACAATAATAGCAATACATAAGAAAAAGAAATATCCATCTCTTTCTCTATTCTATCATCAAAACTTTATCATGCTGTCTTAATCATCGTGACATGAACAATGGAATTCAAGGAAATCTCTACTTGGCCCTATAGTCCAGCCTTCCAGGGAGAGAACACTGAAATCAGATTGCAGGTGTAAAAGCTCAATTCTTTGGCAATATTATGGACTAAGTAGAACTTTATATGCTGGCATGAAACACTGTCATCCATCCAGCCAACCAGTCACTTAAACCTTCTTCCTTCAATATCTAATTGCCCTAATTTCTTTCAAAGAACACAAAATAGTCATTTTTTCTCCAGGATACTGCCTTAGTTCATGTTCTTACCTTTTTTGACCTTAGCTATAATAAGAGCCTCTTAACTATTCTTTCAACTTTCAATCTTTACTCCACAGGGACGTTGATTATCTGGTATCATATTCCTCCACTGCATCAGTCTTCCCAGTGATTCCTCAATCTCCTATGCCTATAAGACCATTATTATCTGGCCTTAGCTTCTGTCAATTGCCCTTTGCTCATTTATAAAAAAATCACTTTTGCACAAATATATTATATTCAATTGTCCGGGCCATTACATATGTTCTTTCCTCTGTCTAGTACACCTTTTCTTGCTCTCTTCTTATCTACATCTACCTGTGGTATTCCACAAGCTTTCAACAATGCCATTTTTAGTAGAGCTCTCTGCCTCAGGAGAAAAAAGTACCCACTTTTTTTTTTCATTGCACTTCAATTACACATTTATCATACTATGAATTCGACAGGTTATGTTGATTGAATAGTTGACATGTTTTCTTCTCTACTAAACTATAACAGGGCAGTTTTAAGAGCAATATTTAGCAAAGTGATTAAATATGTACTCAATAAATAATTGTTGAAATGAGTGAGTGAATGGATCAATTTTTGTTATTTTAATGGGAAACATGCATCTAGTGTTCTAAGTCACTGGCTTA
Source organism: Tadarida brasiliensis (assembly GCA_030848825.1). Taxonomy (NCBI): domain Eukaryota; kingdom Metazoa; phylum Chordata; class Mammalia; order Chiroptera; family Molossidae; genus Tadarida; species Tadarida brasiliensis. The sequence continues at coordinate 83,724,578 of CM061258.1, read as the reverse complement.
TGTGACTTTTAGGAGTCCAACTCCTTTGTAAGTTGCAGACAACTTCTTTTCTTTGACATTTCAAATTAAATATTAATAATTCAATTTAGAACTCCTATTTCATAACTGTGTCCATAGTGTATAATATTATAGTTGCAAAGACACCATCCTTGCCCTTCATGCTCACAATTTCATTTATGTGCCAAAGAAACGGTAACTGTATATACAAGGACACACTGAATCAAACAATGTAATTCCTACTGAAGCTCCTTTAGTCTACATTCTCCAAAATGCAGCCATGATTTCTGTGTTGCCTCTTTTGACATTGTATGAAATTCTATTTTCCATTTTCTGTCACCAATCTGTAGTAATTCTTTGATTCTATGATCTCCATAAAACATGTAATGAAAAAGGCACTACATACATATTTTCCACCCTAAAGGTCAAGGTGATTCAGTTTTGTTATCACAGAAAACATCTTTAGGAACTCAAAATTATTTTGAAATAAGGAAATCCTACCGAAAGCATATATATAAACATGCATTTTTGTGTCCATCTAAGAAGCAACAGGAATACATGCATCCAGCACACAGGTACACTCTTTCTTCCGTATTTCCTTGGAGGAAGATGTGGGCTTTAGCCTGTCAGTGACATCTGTAATGTGGTTGTAATGAAATCTGTATGCAACATGACTGGGGCATTTGCAATTTCTTTTTCAAGAACAATTATAAAATTCAATCTTTACTATTTTTTTAGGGTGTCTACTGCAGGACCACATTAAAATTGCTGCTTAATTTGTCTCTATAAATCATTTCTTTACCATGTAAAAACCATTCAGTACATTGAGGCCATGTCCATCTTCACAGATTCAGCTCTGTACATGCCATTCTTTTATTATTATTATTATTATTATTATTATTAATTTATTTATTTTTGTTACATCTGTTTCTGTTTTTCCTCCTAGAAACCCTCCCCCAATCGCACCCCCACCTCACAGCACTGTTGTGTATTTCCATTGGTTATGCATATATGCATATAAGTTCTTTGGTTTATCGCTTCCCTCCCTCTCACCCTCTTCCTCTGAGGGTTGTCAGTCTGAACCCTACTCCTTTCTATGACTCTGGGTCTATTTTGTTCATCAGCTTATTTTGTTCATTATATTCCACAAAAAAGTGAGATCATGTGGTATTTGTCTTTCTCTGACTGGCTTATTTCACTTAGCATAATACTCTCCAGGTCCCTTCATGTCATCTCAAAGGATAAGAGATCTCTCTTTCTTACAGCTGCATAGTACTCCATTGTGTATATGTATCACAGCTTTTTTATCCACTCATCTATTGGTGGACATTTGGGCTGTTTCCAGATCTTAGCAATTGTAAATAGTGCTGCTATGAACATAGGGGTACATATCTTCTTTATGATTGGTGTTTCAGGCTTCTTAGGATATAATTCTAGAAGTGGGATCACTGGGTCAAATGGTAATTCAATTTTTAATTTTTTGAGGAAACAACATATTGGTTTCCATAGTGGCTGCACCGGTCTGCATTCCCACCAGCAGTGTACTAGAGGCCCCTTTTCTCCACACCCTTGCCAGCACTTGCTGTTTGATGAACTGTAAATGGCGGCCATTCTGACAGGTGTAAAGTAATACCTCATAGTTGTTTTAATTTGCATCTCTCTAATGATTAGTGGCATTGAGCATTTTTTCATGTCTCTTGGCCATTTGTATGCAACTGTTTGGCGAAGTATCTATTTAGGTCCTCTGCCCATTTTTTAATTGGGTTCTTTGTCTTCCTTTTGTTGAGTTGTATGAGTACTCTATATATTTAGGAAATAAACCCCTTATCTGACGTATCATTGGCAATTATGCTCTCCCATACAGTGGGTTGCCTTTCCATTTTGATGGTTGTTTCTTTTGCTGTGCAGAAGCTTTTGAGCTTGATGCAGTCCCATGTGTTCATTTTTTCCTTTGTTTCTGTTGCCTTAGGTGATGTATCAATGAAAATTGTGCTGTGTATGATGTCTGAAATTTTGTTGCCTACATTTTCTTCTAGGATTTTTATGGATTCCTGTTTTTTAATTGTTTTTTCCTTTTGGTTTTCTGCTTGGTTGATTTTTTTTACCCTGTCTTCTAGTTCACTGATCTGGTTCTCAGCTTCCTCTACTCTGCTGGTTAGTCTTTCCAATGTGTTCTTTATTTCTGCTATGTCATTCTTCATTTCCACTTGGTTGGTTTTCAGTTTTTCTGTATGTTTACTCATGGTGTTGATGTCCTTACTCATGCTGTTGAACTTCCTCAAGATCATGGCTCTGAACTCTTAATTTGCTTAACTGCATTTCATTTATCTCATCTTTGGTAGTGTTCTCTTGTTCTTTCATTTGGGATTTGTTTCTTTGTTTCACCATTTTGGCTATCTCAGTGGGTTTCAGAGCCTGCCAAATTTTCCTTGTGCGTGTTGGTGTTCTGCTGTTTGAGGCTCCCTCTACTGGGTTTGGATGAGCATGGGAGGACCCATGTTAAACACCACTGTCAAGTCTTACTTTCCTGGGTAGATTTGTAAGCCCAGGAAAGGTTCAGTTATGCTCTAGCTTGTTTACTGGAGGCTATTAGTGTCAGTTACTCAGGGCCTTGGAATATAGCCCTCTGATATTCTGTGTACCAGGATTTCCAGAGGGTGGAAGAGGTGCTGGTTGTTAATGAGCCTCAATTTGCATTTCTTTGACTCACCTGGAAGGGGATGAATCTCTGAGGGAGGGGCTGCTGGTTTTCCCCACAGCTCTGGGAAGGAGCATGCTGGCCACTGACCTTTGTGGCCGTGACTCAGCAAAAACTCTGATTGCCCTCCAAATCCCGGGTGTCCCCACAGAGTTCCAGTCCAGTCCACCCTCCTTCTGCCAGAGCCCAAGGTGAGTGCCTGTAGCCAATTCAGTGCTCTGTTCCGGCCCTCTGTGCTGTGGAGTGGGCTTGGGACTTTAATCCCAAGGTCACTGCTCACAGCTAAGACCACTGCTGTCCGTGGGCTCCCAGCCCGCCACCCTTTCGTGCCTCCACAATCCTACCAGGATTGATTCAGTGTCCCTGGTTACATGGTCCTTTGCCACTGCTTTTCTGTTGCTTTTTTCTGACGATTTGTCTTTATTTTAGTTGTAATTCCCGTTTGGTCCTGGGAGATCCTCTGTGTAGCTTCCATTCACTCCGTTGCCATTTTTTTCTCTCTCATCAATTTCTTGATGTTAATTTTGTATCCTGCTACATTGACAAATTCATTATTAGTTCTAGTAGATTTTTGATGGAGTCTTTAGGATTTTCCATGTACAATATCATGTCATGTGCAAATAATGACAGTTCCTCTAGCTTATGCCTGCTGGCTATTAGTCTGAGTTACTTGATAAGCCTTGGGTTGTAGCCTTCAGCTGGATGAAAAAAAAAAAAAACCCTCAAGTGTTCAGGGCAAGAGGATTTCCAGCAGGTGGGACAGATGCTTGCTGAAGGTCTCTAGCTATTAATGAGCCTCAATGGGCATTTCTCTGGCCTGGCCAGGTGGTGTTATATTCCTGAGAGAGGGGCTGTTGCTTCTCCTCTGGGAAGGGGCTCTTTGAGTAATATGGCTACTGTCCAATGAGTGAGTGAGTCAGCCAAAAACTACCAGTGTCCTCCCAGCTTTCCAAGCTCCCAAGTCTCTCCACACAGTTCCAGTCCAGTCTGCCTTTCCTCTGCTGGAGCCCAAGGTGAGTGGCTGTAGCTAATTTAGTGCTCTCTCTCAGCACTCTGCCCTGTGGAGCTGGCTTGGCATTTTAACCCTGAGGGAATTGCTCACAGCTAAAACAGCCCTCAACTGCTTTCCTTGGGCTCCCAGTTCACCCTCTGTGGTTCCTACCAGGCTCAATTTGGTGTCCTCTTTCTGTCCCTGGTTATATGGGTTCTCTCCAGCTTCCCTTCTGTTAGTTTTTCCCAATGATTTGCCTTTTTTTTTTTTTACATATAACTTTAATTTGAATTTTAATTTTTTATTTATTATTTTAAATTTTTTTATTAATTTATTTTTGTTACAGATGTTTCTCCTTTTTAATTTCAGTTTGGTCCTGGGAGATGGTCTGTGTAGCTTCCATTCATTCTGCCATCATTTTTACATTTGCCTATCACATGCTTTCTAAACTTCTCTGGGATCCAGAGGAAGCTCGAAGACCAGCTGAAGCAAAAAGGGGTGCCTCGAAGTTGAATGGGAGAGGCTCCATCGCTTGTTTTGTGTTCATATAATTCTTTATTTCAAAGGTCTGTCAATTATTTCTGATCTCTAAAAGAGAATAATTCCTTTAGCCTATTATGTAAGACCTTCTACAATCTCCTTCCTACTGTTATTATTTTTTTCTCTTTCTACACAACAGCACTCAACTCCAGCCTACCTGGTCTACTGTTTACAACACATGCATTTCACATCCCTGCTCCCATACGCTTAGCATCATTTTATGTTCATATTTTAAAACCCTCCCATGCTTCTCTATTGGTCCAAGTTCTGCTATCCTTTGAAGGTCCATTGTCATTTTCCACCTTCTCTATAAATTCTTCGTTAACCATCCTTCTATTGCTTATTCCTGTGCATGACTTTGTAGTTACTATTTTCTTGCTTTGATTGACATATGTTTTAATACATTTGTTAGGTTATGAATTACTTTGCATATTTATACTACAATAGCCCTCCCCTACACACAGCTGCCCACCAGATAGTAAATCAAAATAACATGTCCCTGAGGCAAATGACAGAGATTAGTGCTGCAAGACTTGAGTATATCCTCTAAAATAAAAGTAATGAGTATCAGCTATATATTCAGGACAAATTATAGCAGGCAAGGATGTAGTTTCTCTCAAAAGAACCCTCCTTGAGAATAATTTTTCAGAAATTATAATGAACTAGGAGCAATACCATATGTTTACATAAAAAATGAAAGAAAACACCCTAGCATATAGTCAGTTCTTTTCTGTAAAGCATTTCATTGACTTGGAGGGGGAAAAATATTGTGTTGTAATATATTTATTTTTCTATGTTTATTTTAGCTTTTCTGCCAGATTTTTACTCTTTGGCATGTGTGTTAGTAAAATTTTAACAAAATAAAATAGCTATAGCAATGTGTTTGGCAGTTTTATTAGTAGTAGTCAGTAAAAATATTCTGATATTTTATTCAGAAGTTGTGGTTCAGCCTGTTCACATGTTTATTTCTTTGATTAATAAACTCTGAATTAGGCATTTGGGGGTATAACAATTATAAAAGGTCCAATATGAGACTATATCATATTTTTAATTTTATTAAAGGAAAGATAATATGCATGTTAAATAGTTTGAAAATTAACTGGCACTTATAAACATTCAAATACAAGTTCTAGTTGATTCAGAAAGTCTAGGTAGAGCCAAGGACTAAAAGAACATTTGAGTAAGTAAAGATGAATTACTATTCAAAGTAATGAACATCCAGAAATGCTTTACCAGATGTTGTGAGTGTTAGCTGATAACCCATACTTACCCTTGACCCAGTGAATTGCTCTTGGGTGAATGAGGGCTGCATTTCTGAGGTCTCATGACTTCCTCCTCTTTCTCTGGGGCAGCCCTGAGCCAACTAACTGAATGCAAGGGTATAAAAAATTCTCTCCCCTTTCTTCAAGGCAGTACTAACTGTGTGGTATAATTTATACTTCAGCATTTCTCTGTGTTATCAAACTAAAGCTAGTCTCTAACTGAAAGAGTATTCTTGCTTTGCTGTTTTTCCTGCCTCTGCCTTGCTTCCCTTACCCCACTTCTGAGAACACTCCCCAGTATAGCACTTGACTAAGAATCTCCATCTCAGACTCTGCTTCTAGGGAAACTTACTGATGTACAGTTTCAGAACACATTTAAAAAGAAACTACTATCCTTATTTTATAGTAAACCAGTCAAGATTTCCAGACTTCTGATTCAGAATGGAATCAGATTTTAGGAACTGCTTGCACTTTGAATAGATATTTCATAAAGTATTTTTCCCTAACATATTTATAGCACCTGAATACAAAAGGGAAAAACAAGTTCCTAAGCTTATTAGTTTTGATTAATTTTTAGTATTAGAAACTTATCAAGGAGCATTATAACCTTCAATATATATTGAATTATCAGTTCCCTTGAAGTAAGCCTTTTCCCCATTCATTGATTTTTAGTTGTATAGCTGTGTCAGGCCTTTTCTAGGGGTTATGTACAGGTAAATATTGTTATTAATGTTATTATTAATCATATAGTTATTAATCAAAATACCACTGAAGAGGAAAAAAAGAGTTTAAACAAAGAAAAAACGGAGAAACAGAATTGAAATTAAGAAAAAAAAATGTAACCTCAGCTGCAATTGGAAACAAAATCATCATGATTGTACCCACTGCATGAAAACCAAGTCTTTTATCTCAACAAAATTTGTGCTTTGTTCTTTCTTCTTTGTTCTAATACAACATGATGTCAACAGTTTTTGAAAACTAAGCAAATTTCTATTATCAATTTGAACTTCCAGTTCCGAAGGAAACAACATAATGAGAATTTTACCCACATGAGAACTACTAAAAGGCTTTAAAAATATCAGGCTAGACTTCTATTTTATGCTTTACATTTTTATATCCTCCAGAGAAACTTATTTTATCGGCATATAATGAAATAAAAAAAATTTAAAATATATCTTTATTATGCATTAGCTCTAGAAAATTATATTTTCTACTTTAAATAATCCTAAATTAAATTGTGTTAATATTCCTTTCCTTTACCAACTAATTAAGGCATTTGTTAAACTTGTATAATTTTAAGGTATCAAGGAGAACATAATGAAGTTCTATTGGATTTTTCCCCATTAAGTTAACATTATAGACTTTTAATAAATGTCTTAATTAGATACTATTATTAACAGGGTTGATACACAAATGAAAATCAGTCTGAATGTATGCAATATGCCTCATTAGCACTCATTGCAAGACACTGACCCAAAATTCTCTTAATTAAAAATATATCTAATCTTCCCATGTACAACTGCCCATTTAACAATGTGCATGCATTCAGAAATGTGTTATTAAATCAACATAGAGATAACATTTGAACTTAAATTTTATAAATCTGCACTTTTTGATTCCTGCTTTTTCTTGGTTACTCCAATTTTCCCATGTTATTGCCTCATTCTGTTTCACATACAATACCTATAACTTTTGCTATAACTCTTATTTTCCTTAATTGAAATTAAGTAAAAATATTTTTCACTTGCTTCTTTCTCGTTTATTCCTCAACATACTTTTTGACCTAACTTTGGTCTAATCATTCCAATAACTCTTCTCAATATGGTCACCTCTGATCTTTATATTTACCCATGATCAGCAGACCCTTTTCTTTCTTTCCTTACATGATCTCTCTGTAGCCACTGACCTCAATCCTTACCTAAAATTATTTTTCCTTCTGTCCATTTTTTGCTATTACTATTTTGTTAAACTCACATCGTTTTTTGCACGAATTTAAACAATTTCCTTGCTTCTTTCTAGAACTATCATACTGCTACTAACAGTAATAGTTGTGGAGAATGGGTATGTATACGACATGTCTAATCCAGTCAATGCTCTGCATAAAATATGGGATTTTTCTTTATTCCTACATATTTATCCTTCAAAACTCAATTCAAATACCACTTATTCTGGGGAGATCTTCATAAACTATCAGCCTAACATTTACACTATTTTGCCGCTTGCTATCCCACCCAGGACATAGCTGTGCCAAAAGATTATCCAAGTATAGCATAGTCACTGAATTACCTTTCTTGTGCCTCAATAAAACCTAGTTCCTATGGTGCTAGAACATGAATTTTAAGATCTTTCCTTTCCCCAGAGACTTCAGTTCCCCAAAGATGTCCACATTCTAATCCCTTAAATAACAAAAGGCAATTACATTTACAAATGGCTTTAAGTTTCTTAACAGCAGACTTTAAAATAGGAAGATCATCAGGATGAACCTGATCTGACCACAGGAGTTTTAAAAGCAGAAGACAAATATCAAAGAGTGGGTCATAATGATAGGACATAGAAAGTACTCCATTCTTCTTTTCTGACTTTGAAAATGGAGGAAGGGGATCACTGTCTAAGAAATGTAGTATCCTTTATAATCTGGGCATGAGAAAATGGAAATAACAGTATAAGAGGTTAAAACTCTAAGAAAATAACTTTTTTTTGGACAGAGAAACTAGAAAATGGTTTCAGAAAGTATGGGATAAATCCCAAATATAATAGTGTCCCTTAATTTTGCATGTGAATTGATGTAAATCTTGGATTTACAATGCAGCTGTGCACATATGTAAGAGGCACTCCCTCCACCCCCCGCCGCCAAAATAAAACCACATAATAAAACCACTTGGAACTGAAATATCTTATTTCCCAATGACCGAGTCCCAGACTAACTTCTGAGTGGTGTACTTGTTGGTGGATCCAAACATTTAGCAAAGGAATTTAAAAAAAAACAAAAAAAAAAAAAACAGAGTGGAATCACCACTCACAGAGCCAAGACAAGACTTTCAGTCTTACCCTAAACAAGTTGATTGACTACTGTATTAGTCTGCCACCACAATCTATCACAAACTGTGCAGCGTATACAACAGAAATTTATTTTTTCACACTTCTGGAAACTAAAAGTCCAAGATCAAAATGCCAGCAGGTTGGTTTCCGGTGAAGTTTATTCCTGGCTTCCAGAGAGCCACCTTCCTGCTGCGTGTTCCTATGGTCTTTCCTCTGTGCATGTGGGGAAAGAGAGAGTTGTGGTCTCTTTTCATTTTCTTGTAAGGACACCAGTCCTATTGGATTAGGTCCTTACTCTTATTACCCAACTTAACTTTAATTACCTTCTTAAAGGTCCTATCTCCAAATATTGTCACATTAAGAGTTAAGACCTTAGCATATGAATTTGGGGGAGATACAGTTCAGTCCATAACATACAATAAAACAAATACAAATAAAAATAACATCTTCTGTAGGATTATAAAAGGACTCCGAATATCAAGAAATAATGTTGAAAATTTCTAGGATAGAATCCAAAATTTCTGACACACAAAAATGTAAGAAAATCTGAATAATATTTAAGAGAAAAGTCAATCAAAAGACACCAACACTTAGATTATATCATTTCTCCTTAAACTGAAGAATTTTCTTTAGCATTTATTGTGGAGCAGTTACGTTGGACTATCTGAGATAATCCAGACTGAAAATATTAGAAAAAATATTTAATTCAGCTATCATAACCATCCCTTTAAACATAAAAATGAACAATGTTAAAATGAATGGAAAGCGAAAATTTCCCAACATAAAATTAGAAAATAAAAGAAAAGAACAACTGAACACTTCAAACTGAAATCTGAAATGTAAAAAAAAAAAAAATACTGTAATGGGCTCAATATCAGAATGGAGATAACATCAGAAAGAGTCAGTGAACAGTTTAAATTTTCAATAAATTAATAGAAATATACAATTTTGTCCTAGATTAGATAGTGCCTGCATCCCACACAACCACCTCAAATCTGTGTCCTTACCAGAACCCTAGAATGTGACCTTATTTGGAAATGGAGTTACTGCAGATGTCACTAGTTAACATGAGTAATACTGGTAAGTAAGGTGGACCTTAATCCAACATGACTAGGATACTTATAGGAAGGGGAGACACACACACATACACACACACACACACACACATAGAAAATACCATCTGATGACAAAGGCAGAGATTGGAGTGATGCAGCAATAAATCAAGGAACCCCAAGGATCCTGGCTATCACCAGAAACTATGGAGAAAGGAAGGATGCTACACAGTGTCTCCAAGGGAGTAGAGGGGAACAAATACAAACATAAAGGACTAATAAATAAGCGGTAGACCTAAATCCTATTATATCAGTAATTGCATTCTGGTGTAAATAAACCAAAGACAGAGATTGTCTCATTAGAGTTTTAAAAATTACACCAACTATGTTGCCTACAAAAATCCACTTTAATTATAATTATATACATGTATTAAATGTAAATAATCAAAAAGTTAGTCCATGCAAGCACTGATCAAAAGAAAGTAAGACTGGATATATTAATATCAGAGTATACTTCAGAACAATGAATATTACTAGGGGTCAATAAAATAATTTTTTTTAAAATTTTTTTTTAATCCTCACCTGAGGACATTTTTTCATTTATCTTGAGATAGAGCGGGAGGGAGAGAGGGGGGAAGAGAGAGAGAGAAACATCGATGCGAGAGAGACACATCGAGTGGCTGCCACCCACACGACCCCAACTGGGGCCGGGGACAAATTGCAACCGAGGTATGTGCCCTTAGTGGGAAACGAACTGGGTCTCTCTGGTCCACGGTCCGACACTCCAACTGCTGAGCCAAACTGGCCAGAGCATCAACAAAATAATTTTATAATCTTAAAGGGCTCAATTTATCAGGGAAATAATCACAAATTATGAGGAACTAACAGATCTTTAAAATATGTGAAGAAAAAAAATCATACAAGGGTGGGTAAAAGTAGGTTTATAGTTTTGAATATGCAAAACACAGTTTATTTTTTGTGTTATTAATTATTGTATTATTTTCCAAATGAACAACTGTAAACCTACTTTATCTGACTCCTGTATAAGTACAAAAAAATACACATGCATTTCGACAAGACTATTAGACAAGACTATCGCAGAAACCACAAGTACAAAATGAAGACCTATCAAACCCACTTTGATTTGTTTGAATGAAAACACTGTTAATCTAGGGTAGATGTTAATGTGGCTGGAATAAAAGGCTTTCCTGGAAAAATTGAGGTGTTGTGAACGAGCATTCATCCTATGCCTTATACCTTTACCCTCTGTAATAATATTACATAATTTACCTGCGGCTCATAATGAAAACCTATGGCTCACCTTTGACATCTTTTCTTTCACTCTATAAACCCATTTTGTTAGATGTCCAGAGAAACACTCTCACTACCAAATACTTAATATTGTTTCATAGGATATTTTAAAATATGTTGTTGTTGTTTTTAAATACTTGAGTGAACTGAAGAGTAAGAAAAATCTTTGGAGCCCAGAAATGATGGTAAATCTAAATACAGAAAAGTAGATGAATACTAAACAAGCAGTACAGTGGGTTACTGATTCTTGGTAGCCAAAACCTGGCTACTGATTCTTGGTAGCCAAAACCTGGGTTTTCATCAGAAATAAGAGATTAACCTGGGATCCACGCTAGGTGGGAGGTGTGTTTGGCTATCCCTCAGTATATCTGGAATCATCTAAAAAATGACACTCTCAGAAGTGAACTGTAAAAAAAAAAAAGATCTACTCTGAAGATGAAGCTGTTGAGAAACTTATCTGTTAATACTGTCTTTAACTTTAAAATTAAAAAGACACTAAAAAAAATTCTCTTTGAGCTCCCCAACCACAGGTGATTCTTACACAGGAATTTACTCTACTTGTGAGGCCAGAAAAATGAGAGCTGAAAAGTGATCATTGGTTTGTAATGTCCCTAGGAACTTCATAGAAACAAAGGCAAACCCTTAGAATCATAGTGACTCAAAAAAGCTTGGAATAATGAAGAAAAGGTTTGGTTTCAGGAAGCACTGAATGAGAAGGAATTGATTTCAGAGGCACTAGCTAGTCCTAGAAGGATTGAACAGAGGGAATTGGAAAAAGACAATAATCAATGAGATGCAGGTTGAGAGTTTTTCACGAAAACAGATAACGATCCTTAGACTGAGAAAGATAAACAGATCTGAAGCAAATAAATAAAATGCAATCCTCCAAAATACTAAATATTAAAAAAGAATTATAAAAACAAAAAATATTTAAAAACAATCTTCTAATTTTTTTTTTTTAAGTAAAAGACAGATTTCTTATAAAGGAATGAAAAATGTGATGAACAAGACTTTTTAAAACCAACAAAATAAAATAGAATACAGGACAAAGTCTTCATTAGAGAAAGCAAAAATTCAATAAAAACTATAGTTGATTATAGTTTCCAAATAAGAGTAAAATAAAAGTGAAAAACTAAATGGATCTTTGTATAAAATTTCCCTCATTAAAAGTGCTTTTAAACTGTATTTCAAGAAGAAAGAGAATTATTCCAGAAGGCAGTTTTTAGATTGATACCAAAATGTTGAACAAAGAAAATGGTAAATATGTAGGTAAATTTAACAGTTGAAAAAATATGTTAATGAATCCATTTGAAGGTAATAAGTAATATATCTCAAGCAATATGTGTACAAGGCACATATTCAAGATAACAGAGCAATAATGACTAATGTGTGGGACTCTTTGCTCTGTTTAATGTAACAGCATCAAAGAGTTTCCTTATTCTGTAGGTTACAATCTACACACATGCCAAATGAGCTCTTAATTAAATATCCTACATATGTGGCATTATAATTATACTCCACCATCATAAACTGTTAACCAGCATATTAAAATGCAGAATAAAATCTAAAGAAGCATTCGTTGAATGATTAAAAGCTTTAAGTGACATTTACAACATAGATTCATTTAAGTATATTTATCATTTCTTTTGATTACAAAAGTAAGATTATGTTGACAGCAATTCTATACATTTCATTATATGAATGTGAAGCATTGAACAAGATAAGTAATACATCTATTGTTTTTTTTTTTTTTTTTAGAGAGAGACAGGAAGGGAGAAAGAGATAGAAACATCAAAGTGAGGGAGAAACATCGCTCGGCTGCCTCCTGCACATGCCCCACTGGGGATCAAGCCAGCAACCCGGGCATGTGCCCTGACCAGGGATTGAACCAGGACCTCTCAGTCCGTGGACTGACACTCAGTCCACTGAGCCACACTGGCCACAGTAATATATCTAATAGCACATCATACACACAGTTTCCTTGCATGCAAAATATCAGCTGTATTGAACATTTAAAGTTGAGTATTCTAAGGCTATCTAGTTGGATGTGCTTCCCCAAGTTTACAGTGTGACCAAGAATGAGCTCTATTTAAGATCTACAACTCAAATTAGAGAAGGAATCCTGCCTCATGCAAAAATACCAATCATCTTTTCTTAGTTTATTGTAAGATCTGCAAATAATTCCATTATTACACTATAATAATTCCCATAGGTAGACTAGGTGTGATAATAAATTAACTTTAGTTACATGACATGTTTGTAGGTGAATGAAATCTAATTAGATCAAATTTAATTATCTCTAGTGGGAAAGGGTTGTTATTGATTGACTTGTGAAAGGACAGTAAGATAATTCATTAGAGTTGTTTTCTTATTTGCTAAGTTTAACTAGAAAAGGCTAAAGCACAGCTTTTGTTAGAATTAAACCCTATTTCTCTGAAGGTATCAAAAAGAAATATTCCTTCCCTTCCTGTGTTTCCCAACATAAATGTGATTTCCTTAGGATGTATTTTCTCTAACTTTGAGGAAATGTATTAATTACCATGCCCTGATTTTCACCTCAAATCAGAATTTGGATGTGAGTGCACCACCTTTACATTTTAAATCTTAAAGTGAATTTGATGTTCAATATAGTGATCAGTCTGAAAGTTCCTCAGTAAATGAAAACTAGGGTGATTTATGTCTGGCCATGGTTGCCCACTTTTAACAGAAATATGAACACTTACAGTCCAATAGGTAGGCCACATTTGTTAGTCCAGTTTTTACAAATACTTTAAATTGTGATAGATGCTCTTTACATCTTCAGTGTAGGTTTCATGTTATTCGGTGTTGGCACAATCTGTGAGGTAATCTACTGTAGGGTTTCTTCATTTACGTTTGGCGATTCTAGCCCGGTTTTTTGGTGAGTGATAGAATTAAGGTCCCATCTATGTCTACTTTGGCTGATTACTCATCATGCACGTCTTTCTCTTTACTTTCTCACTATCTTAATATAGAAGGCAATAGTAAAAAATGATCTATAGATGACTAGTATGATTTTGAAGTTCAAGAGGAAAAAAGTCAGTAAAAGGGTCATCAGAGAATCATCAATGTTTTCTTAACTATTGTGCTACAAAGTCTGATATTTTATTTGCCTGTTGAGAATAGTATTTTAAATAATGTTTATTCTCAGTACATATTAATATGAAAAGAAAATTTGTGGATCAGCTACTAAACTGGGTGGCAAGGTGATATTTGCTAGCTTTTGCAATTCAGAGATTCTTTTATTCTGTGATGATGACTCCACCTCAGTGTCAAAGCAATTATTAATCTGACCTATGAAAAATGTCTTCTAAGTGAATCTTCCAATATAATTATTGAATGCACAAATCTTCTGCTGAGATCTTTGAACTCTCAAGAAAGGTTTTAAAGAATTTAGCATAACTATAGAATCATGCATCTAGAGGAAAGTAAAATTATGAAAGTGGCTTATATTTGAAATCTGCATTAGAATATTTGAATTTTATATCTTTACAATAATTTTAAGAGCTAATTATTAGGCTATGGAGCTTAGAAAACTCATTAAAGATATATTATCCTATCAACCATGTATACTATTCCCATTCCTTTATGAGTTAATAATCAATTTGGTGTTTGTTCCAATATACTTTTTTGATTGTTCCTCTCAGCTTCACCTTGATAAAAGAAAATTATATGACTATACTGACAGTAAAATAGAAAATTCTCAATATCTATATAAGTGTAAAACATTTGTTATATAATTTTATTTATGTTAAAAAGAAATTACAGATGATTACCTAATAATATCAGTGACTATCAGGCAGAGTTGAAAAGAGGTCAGATGGTGTATATATGTCATTTGAAGAAATTAAGAGAAATTTTTCCACAAACTGAAAAATCTCTTCATGATCTTTTAAAAAAAATTCTCATTATTCTTTCTCTCCTGTTAATTGAGTACTAAATTGAACATAAGTTATATCAATTGTTATTGACCATATATCTCAAATACATATTTATATATATTTTTACATTTTTCTATTGATATTTTATTTTTTATAATTGCTCTTGATTCTATGTTCATTTGCAAAGATTCTTTCATTTAAGGTGTCAATTTACTAAGTCCAGCAAAACAATTCTTATTTTCTATTTCTTTCTTTTTCATTGCATACATATTTTCTACTTCCCTCCCTTCAGTGCATCCTCTATCTGCACATGAATATTATCCATATTTTACCCTTTATGTATTAATCTATTTATTAATGTTGAAGTATCTTCCTGATAATTTCAGCATTCAGACCATCTCTAGTGCTGCTTTGTTCACTCTTCTCTTGGCCATGTGACTTGGGGGGTTGGGGGGAAGACTGGATGAAAGAAGGTGAAGTGATTAACCAAAAGAAACATATGTACATAACACACAGACACAGACAACAGTATGGTGATAGCCAGAGGGAAAGGGGTTGGGGGGTACATGGAGGTGGGCAAAGAGGGAGAAAATGAGGATGGAAAGACACTTGGCTTGGGGTGATAGACACATGATGCAGTGTGTAGATGATGTTTTATTGAGTTGTATGTACACTTGAAAACTACACAGTTTTGCCAACCAATGTCACCAATATATTCAGTGTTAAAAAGTTTAAAATATAATAATACTAATATTGTTTCATAAAAGAGAATGTCACTTATTGTGGACAAATGGTAGTTTGTGGAGTTAACTCTATCTACTATTTATTTCAGTTGTATTTGGACTTTGTTGCCGTCTTAGTTTAAGTTTACTGGTGCTTTCAAACAATTTGATTGTGAGATCAGAACTTTCCCTTCAATAGGGCTTAGAGTCTGAGCAATGACAGAGATTTCTTTGGGGGTTTCAGACTGTCTGCCATAGTTTAGTGTCAATAGAAAATCCTCTTTGGTGTCCGGGACCACTTTGGGCTTTTCACACATTGTGAAAATCTCTCTTATCCCTGCTTTCTTGCCTCCAGCCTTTAATACATGATGGCTTGCACTTGGTGAAAATTATCAAGAAGTGTTAAGTGTATAAACATTTTCTCTATGTGCAAGTTAACATATTAGCTTGCCACAATATCATGCATGCTTGCAGAAGGCAAGAGATTCCTGAGTTAAAGAAAATAGACTTTATTACCCACAAGACAGCAGGTAGCATGAATCTTGTATTCACACTGGTGGGACTCCCTTTCCCCACCAAGTCCCATGGCATTAATGTGGACGTGGATCCAGCTGGGATGCTACACACACAGTGGGTATGCATCACAACTAAGTAACACTGAATTTAGGAAACCCAAATCTATATAATGGGCTGAATCCAAACCTGCAAAATCTTAGTCCCCCAAAATAAGATTTTATCTTGATTACACTGAAAAGCAGAATATTGGCAGTCTTGTTTAGAAACAGATAGCTATCTCTAACTTTTAAGGCTTTTGCTGTAAAACCTTGAAAAGATAATTCAGAACACAAGCCTCTGATCACAAGATATGCTCATATGCAAGAGACCCAGGGATAATTGCCTCTCAACCAGAATCTGAATTGCCAGATCTGGATTAGCCCTCTTGATCTGTCTCCAGACTTCACTGTTCTACTACTTTGTAGATAGCCAAGGTCTCATATTCTGTTTTTCTGCCCTGTCCTTTATTTAGGTACCCCACCTAACATCTCCATTCACTCACTCAGGAGTGGTCCATAGAAAATATTGACAAGTAGTTGCTCTGTGACTGAGTAATTTAGCATTCTTTCTTTTTTTTTTTTTTTTTTTTTTCCTTTATCAAGCCAGTCCAAGTATTAATGATTTGGCTGGCTTTTCCTTATGGCTAGCTACACTTATTTTTCTCATTTCCTAATATCTTATTATCTTAAACTTACATTTGTATTTGTACAATATCATAGTTGATTTCAGAGCCTGAAAAAGTTACTTAGCAATCTGATGAGACCATATTTTCCAGAGACCCATCTATTATGGATTCCACCTTGTCCTATTATTCCAACAGGGCTGAAAATAGTTGTCGCTCATCTCTATCCTGGTCAGGTTACATTGTAATTCTTCAGATTTTGTTTTAATCTTCAGCTCTCTAATACATTCATAATAGCTATGATTTAATAGCATATCTGTCTTGCTCTTTGGATTAGGTTTTGGACAAGGCTCTTGTATAGCTTTCTACATTCTATTCAAAAGTTGTCAATAACCTACTTCCTTCTTTTGAGAAATAAATTGGTCAGTGTAATTACCATTATTTTCTGAGCATACCCCTCTATTGCCTCCTTAAAAACAGCAACAACAAAAATCCATGGCCATTTTTACTTTTTTCTTGTGAATCAGTATTTTCAGAAAGAATTCCATCCCTCACTCTGGCCGGTGTGGCTTAGTGGTTAGAGCATCATCCTGTGCACTGAAGGGTCTCTGTTCAATTGCAGTCAGGACACATATTCAGGTTGCAGGTTCAATCTCAGGTCTGTGCACATACAGGAGGCAACCAATTGATGTTTCTCTCTCACATAGATGTTTCTCTTTCTCTCTCCCTCTCTCTTCCTCTCTCTCTTTAGAATCAGTGAAAAAAACATATCCTCAGGTGAGGATTAAAAAAGTAAAAGTTAAATAAAAAAGTAATTCTATTCCTCCCTTTTGTGCTTCCTATTTTACCCAAAGATCTGATGAAAGTTATCAACGAGATCTTTCAGAGTTTTCCCATGCAATGTTTTTTCCTTTTCCAGCATTCCTTTAATAATTGTCTTGATTTCTGAAGTTATCTCTCTTTCTTCAAAAAAGACATATTTTAGTGTATTTAAGGATAACGTTCCTTTTCCTTAGAAGAGTTCCTGTTATTTTCTCTGATCTATTTTCATTTTCTATGTTCAGATTTTAATTTTATTACATTTTGGATGAAGAAGGTTTTTGTAAACTGGCTTCATTTCTCTATTTAACTCAGAAATTAGTAGTCTGTTTTAGAAAAAGAAAATTATTAGGTATTCCACGTGATTTTACGTGTATGTATGTGTACATCTGTCTCTGTGTAAAAAGTTAATGAACATAGCACTAGAAATTAGTAACTTAGTGCCATTACACCTGAGCAAGGCATACCACTTTTGCTCACATTTCTTTGGCTAGAGCTAATTTGATGACCTTGACACAGGAAGTATAATTCCCTAAAAAGCAAACAATAACTGTTTTGAACAATAATATAATAGACCATGTAAGCAACTAGCAATGCATGGTTCCTCACATAAAATTCTTTATCTGAAATAATAAGGTAAGTAGATCCAGATTAATTCAAAATTTGTCAGATAAAATAGCTCAAATGTTCAGGTTATCTGTTCTAAAAAACTAAAACAGAAGAAATCAGACACAGCAATCAGTCATTTTTGCTAAAGTGGTTTTAAATTAACATCAGGTTAAAAATCTGTGGGTAAAGGGTTAAAAAAAGTGACAGGATTATAAAATACTAATTGGAAGTAACAAAATAAGCATGGAGATGTAAGATAAAGCATAAGAGATCTACCTAATAATATCGTCATAACTATCTATGGTGCCAGGTGGGCACTTAAATTATCAGAGGAAACACTTTGTAACCTATATTGAATGTCTACCCACTGTGCTGACACCAGAAACTAATACCAAAAAAAAGTATTGAATATAAACTGTAATCAAAAAATAAAATTTAGGAGAAGAAAAAACGGCGGTGGAGTGAATGGAAGCTACACAGACAATCTCCCAGGACCAAACGGGAATTACAAGTAAAATAAAGACAAATCGTTGGGAAAAAGCAACAGAAAAGCAGCGGGAGAGGACCACAAAAACCAGGGACATTGAATGAGCCTGGTAGGATCTGCGGAGGTGCATGAGGGTGGCAGGCTGGGAGCCCACGGACAGCAGCGGCCTTAGCCGTGAGCTGCGCGCCTGCCCTCGGGGTTAAGATTCCAAGCTGCTCCACAGTGCAGAGGGCCAGGACAGAGTGCTAAATAGCTACAGCCACTCACCTGGGGCTCTGAAAGAGGGAGGGCAGACTGGACTGGAACTCTGTGGGGACACCTGGGATTTGGAGGGCACTCAGAGTTTGTGCTGAGCCATGACCAAAAAGGACGGTGGTGGCCAGCTTGTTCCTTCCCAGTTACACAAAACGGCAGCCAAGCTTGCTCCTTCTAGGAGCTGTGGCAGCCCCTCCCTCAGAGATTCCCAGGTGAGGCAAAGAAATGCCAATTGAGGCTCATTAACAACCAGCATCGGCCCCACCCTCAGGAAATCCTCTTACACTATAAACACCTGAGGGAGTTTCTCATTCAACTGAGATCCTAAGGCTTTTCAAGTAACTGAGGCTAATAGCCTCCAGGCAAAAAGCTAGAGCATAACTGAACCTTTCCTGAGCTTGCAAATCTACCCAGGAAAGTGAGACTTGACAGTGGTGTTTAAGGAGTGCCCTCCACACTCATCCAAACACAGTAGAGGGAGCCACAAATACCAGAACACCAACACCCACAGGGAACATTTGGCAGGCTCCAAAACCCACTGAGATAGCAAAAATGGTGAAACAAAGAAACAGATCCCAAATGAAAGAACAAGAGAACTCTACAGAAGATGAGATAAATGAAATGCAGTTAAGCAAATTATCAGAGGTAGAGTTCAGAGCCATGATCTTGAGGAAAATAAACAGCATGAGTAAGGACATCAACACCATGAAAACCAACCAAGTGGAAATGAAGAATGACATAGCAGAAATAAAGAACACATTGGAAGGAACGACCAGTAGAGTAGAGGAAGTGGAGGACCAGATCAGTGAATTAGAAGACAGGGTAGAAAAAATCAATCAATCAGAAAACCAAAAGGAAAAAACAATTAAAAAACAGGAAGATAGCTTAAGAGAACTGTGGGACAACTGGAAACGTAATAACATTCGCATCATAGGAGTCCTCGAAGAAGAAGAAAATGAGCAAGGGTTAGAGAATATATTTGAAGAAATAGTGACAGAAAACTTTCCTAACCTGGTGAAGGAAGAAGGCATTCAAGTTCAAGAAGCAAAGAGAGCCCCAAGTAAAGAGAACCCAAACAGGCCCACACCAAGACACATAGTAATTAAAATGCCAAAAATTAAAGACAAAGAAAGAATCCTAAAGGCAGCAAGAGACAAGCAACAGGTTACCTACAAAGCAACCCCCATCAGGCTATCAGCTGACTTCTCAACAGAAACATTACAGGCCAGAAGGGAATGGCATGAAGTAATCAAGGTCATGAAAAACAAGGATCTGAATCCAAGACTACTCTATCCAGCAAGGCTATCATTCAAAATAGAAGGTCAAATAAAGACCTTCCCAGACAAAAAAAAAAAAGGCTAAGGGAATATATTAGCACTAAATCAGCACTGCAAGAAATGTTAAAAGGACTGCTGTAATTAGTAAAAGAAATAGGAAGAAAAATATAACCACACTGAACAAAAATGGCAATAAATAAGTACATATCAATAATCACCTTAAATGTAAATGGATTGAATGCTCTGATAAAAAGATACAGAGTAGCTGACTGGATAAGAAAGCATGATTCACATATATGTTGTTTACAACAGACCCACCTCACAACAAAAGACTCACATAGGTTGAAAGTAAAGGGATGGAAAAAAATCTTCCAAGAAAACAGAAAGGAAAAAAAAGCTGGGGTAGCAATACTCATACCTGATAAATTAGATTTCAAATTGAAGACCATAACTAGAGACAAAGAAGGCCATTACATAATATTGAAAGGGTCTATCCAACAGGAAGATATAACCTTGGTAAACATATATGCACCCAATATAGGAGCACCAAAATATATTAAAAATCTTCTGGAGGACTTCAAAGGAGAAATCAACAGCAATACAATCATAGCAGGAGACTTCAACACCCACTGACATCACTGGATAGATCATCTAGACATAAAATTAACAAGGAAACAGAAATTCTAAATGAAGCACTAGATCAAATGGATTTAATAGATATTTAGAGAGAAATACACCCCAAAACTGCAGAATTCACATTCTTCTCAAGTGCACATGGGACATTCTCAAAGATAGACCATATGTTAGGGCACAAACTAAGTCTCTACAAGTTCAAGAAGATTGAAATCATATCAAGCATCTTCTCAGATCACAATGGCATGAAACTAGAAATCAATTGCAAAAAGAACATGAAAGACATTTGAACACATGGAGGCTAAATAGCATGTTATTGAACAATGAATGGGTTACCATGGAGATCAAGGAAGAAATTTAAAACTTCCTGGAAACCAATAAAAATGAACACACAACAACACAAAATCTATGGGATGCAGTGAAAGCATTTCTGAGAGGGAAGTTTATAGCACTACAGGCCCACCTCAAGAAAGAAGAAAAATTTCTGATTGACTACCTAACCTCACAACTTAAAGAACTAGAAAGCAAACAAAAATAAAACCCCAGAGCAAGTAGAAGGAAGGAAATAGTAAAGATCAGAGCAGAAATAAATGACATAGAGACCAGAAAAACAATTCAAAGGATCAATGAAACAAAGAGCTGGTTTTTTGAAAAGATAAACAAGATTGATGGACCCTTAGCTAGACTCACGAAGAAACAGAGAGAACACAAATACACAAAATCAGAAATGAAAGAGGAGAAGTAACAACTGACACCACAGAAATACAAAGGATCATTAACAAATACTATGAACATTTATATGGCAACAAATTCGACAATCTAAGAGAAATGGACACATTTCTAGAAACACATAGTCTCCCAAAACTGAACCGGGAAGAGATAGAAAACTTGAACAGACCAATAACAACAAAGGAAATTGAAGATGTAATCAAGACCCACCCAGCAAACAAAAGCCCAGGCCCTGATGGCTTCATGGGGGAGTTTTACTGAACATTCAAAGAAGAACTAACACCCACTCTCCTCAAACTATTCCAAAAAATTCAAGAAGAAGGAAGACTTCCAACTTGTTTTATGAAGCCAGTGTAATTCTAATTCCAAAACCAGAAAAAGACACTACAAAGAAAGAAAACTACAGGCCTATATCCCTGATGAACATTGATGCTAAAATCCTTAACAAAATACTAGCAAATCGGATCCAGCAATACATCAAAAAAATTATTCACCATGACCAAGTGGGATTCATCCCAGGGATGCCAGGCTGGTACAATATTCACAAATCAATAAATGTGATACATCACATAAACAAAATGAAAGATAAAAACCATATGATCATATCAATAGACATGAAAAAGCATTTGACAAAATCCAGCACCCATTTCTGATAAAAACACTCAGCAATTTGGGAATAGAGGGATCATATCTCAACATTATAAAGGCCATATATAAAGACCTACAGCCAACATCATACTCAATGGACAAAAACTAAAAGCATTTCCCTTAAGAACAGGAGCAAGACAGGGATGCCCACTTTCACCACTCTTATTTAACATAGTACTGGAACTTTTAGCCACAGCAATCAGACATGAAGAAAAAATAAAAGGGATCCAAATTGGAAAGGAGGAAGTGAAACTGTCATTATTCGCACATGACATGATATTATACATAGAAAACTCTAAAGACTCTATCAAAAATCTACTAGAGTTAATAAATGAATTTGACAAAGTAGCAGTATACAAAATTAACGCCAAGAAATCGACGGCATTCTTATACACCAATGATGAACTCACAGAAAGAGAAACTAAAAAAACAATCCCATTTACCATCACGGCAAAAAAATTAAGATACCTAGGAATAAACTTAACCAAAGAAGTAAAGGATCTATTTGCAGAAAACTACAGGACATTGAAAAAAGAAATAGAGGAAGATATAAAAAAGTGGAAGCATATACCTTGTTCATGGATTGGAAGAATTAACATCATTAAAATGTCCATACTACCCAAAGCAATCTATAGATTTAATGCAATCCCCATCAAAATACCAATGACATATTTCACAGAACTGGAACTAATGCTTCAGAAGTTCATATCAACCAAAAAAAGATGCCGAATAGCTACAGCAATCTTGAAAAAGAAGGACAAAGTAGGAGGGATCACAATACTGGACATCAGGTTATACTACAAAGCTACTGTAATCAAAACATCCTGGTACTGGCACAAGAACAGGCATGTAGACCAGTGGAACAGAACAGAGAATCGGGAAATTGACCCAAGACATCATGCTCAATTAATATTTGACAAAGGTGGCAAGAGCGTACAATGGAGTAAAGACAGCCTCTTTAATAAATGGTGTTGGGAAAATTGTAGCTACATGCAAAAAAATGAAACTAGACCATCAGCTTACACCATACACAAGAATAAACTCAAAATGGATAAAAGACTTAAATGTGACTCATGAATCCATAAAAATCCTAGAAGAAAATGTAGGCAACAAAATTTCAGACATCATACATTGCAGAATTTTCTCTGATATATCACCTAAGGCAACAGAAACAAAGGAAAAAATGAACACATGGGACTACATCAAACTAAAAAGCTTCTGCACAGCAAAATAAACAACCATCAAAGTGGAAAGGCAACCCACTGTATGGGAGAGCATAATTTCCAATGATATATCAGATAAGGGATTAATTTCCAAAATATATAGAGTGCTCATACAACTCAACAAAAGGAAGACAAAGAACCCAATTAAAAAATGGGCAGAAGAACTAAATAGACACCTGTCCAAACAGGACATACAAATGGCCAAGAGACATATAAAGAAATGCTCAACGTCACTAATCATCAGAGAGATGCAAATTAAAACAACAATGAGGTATCACTTCACACCTGTCTGAATAGCCGCCATCAACAAAGCATCAAACAAGTGTTGGCAAGGGTGTGGAGAAAAGGGGCCTCTAGTACACTGTTGGTGGGAATGCAGACTGGTGCAGCCACTATGGAAAACACTATGGTGTTATCTCAAAAAATTAAAAATTGAATTACCATTTGACCCAGTGATCCCACTCCTAGGAATATACCCTAAGAAGCCTGAAACACCAATCAAAAAGAATATATGTACCCCCATGTTCATAGCAGTGCTATTTACAATAGCTAAGATCTAGAAACAGCCCAAGGGTCCATCAGTAGACGAATGAATACAAAAGCCGTGGTACATATACACAATGGAGTACTATGCAGCTGTAAGAAAGATCTCTTATCCTTTGAGACGACATGGGAGGACCTAGAAACTATTATCCGAAGCGAAACAAGCCAAGCAGAGAAAGACAAATATCATATGATCTCACTTATTTCTGGAATATAATGAACATAATAGTCTGAGGAACAGGGTAGTCCCAGAGATGTGGAAGTAGGGTACAGACTGACAATTGCCAGAAGAGGGGGTGGATGAGGGGGGCAATGAACCACAGAACTTGTACGCATGTACTCATAACCAATGGACATGGACAACAAAACTGGGGATGGGGCAGGGAGCGAGGGGGAGTAGGGTGTCAATGGGGGAAAAAGGAGAAACATCTGTAACAAAAATAAATTAATAAAAATAAATAAAAAATAAAATTTAAAACAAAATCTGGCCCTGGTCATGTCGCTCAGTAGTTAGAGCCTCAGCCCACGCACCAAAGGGTCTTGGGTTCAATTCCTACTCAAGGGTAGATACCTGGTTTGCAAGTCCTGATCCCTGGCCCCAGTCGGGGTGCAAGGCAACCAATCGATTTGTCTCTCTCACATCTCTCTCTTTCTCTCTTCCCGCCCCCTTCCTTCCTTTCCACTCTCTCTTAAAAAAAATAAATAAATAAATTGAAAAAATATCCTTGGGTGAGGATTAACAAAAGATAAATAAAGATAAAAATAAATAAAACAAAATCTGTTCAAAACAGAGAGGGATCTGTAGTGATAACAATTGAAAAGATGGAAAGAAAACATAGAAAGGGTTTCTGATTTATAACTCTGAGAATCTGTCGCCAACCCTGCTCTGTCTAATCTCCTTTTCCAGCCATTTAACCATTCATGTATATATAGGGCAGACTTCATAGCTTTAGAGGAAAAAAATTAATTTTTTAAAAAGCTCTATTTTTAAAGCATGAAGTAACTCCCTTAATTGTCACTATAACCCTAAGAAGTTTTTTCCGCATACGATGTTTTAAAAATATGCTCTTAATTTTACAGATGAAGAACTGACGCGTGGAATATTAACGTGGGAGTGTCGGTTCAGATATTTAGCAAATGTCAAATGAGATGCAAGACAATTTGCTACTGAACAATTTCAAAATAAGGCCCAGGCACAGTCGGGTGATTGATTCTCATTAAGAAGTGTAATAACAATGTGATTCAAAGATGTTTATTTATGGTGAATTGTATTGACAAAAGCTGCTGATGGGCTGCGAGTTCTACCTCCCCCTACTTCTCCCATTTCAACCAGGGAATCCACTTCTCACTTGATATCTAATGTAAAGTTCTTTTTAAGAGAACTCTTTTGAGAACTTGATGTGTATCCCTTGTAGTAGGCTAGAAAATTGAACTGCTGAACTGTGGTTTAACTCCTGGATGGAAAGCCTAAAGGTTGAGAGTGGGTTAGTGAGTCAGTTTTAAGGTAAAGAAAAATAAAATAGTTATTGACTTGGGAATCAACCAGGATTGTACAGGTCAAGGTCAGGACCACTTGAACAGTGATCATTATGGACTGACTGCCCAAGACAATTATTTCACTCTATGTGTTTCTGGATACAGAAACCTCCCAGAAGTCCCTGAAGTCTCATCAAATGGGAAGAGAGTCTCTGCAATATTTGTAAGATTTAATCCTCCTTCATGGGCATGTCAAATTGTTTTATTTTAAGAAAATAAAAGAAATTATAAAATTTAACTATAATTAGTTAATCCAAATATTCATTCTATAAAAATGAGAGTCAGTATTATAAAATTATTAAAACTAGCATCCTCTCAACAAGTTTAATCCTGTATTTTTCAACAATATATTATGACAAATCATTTCACCAAAGGAAAAATAAAGTAAATGTATAGTTTCTAAATACTAATAAAACTACATTAGGTGTTAAGAAGCTTCAGAAGTCTGGCCGGTGAGCGTCGTCCCATGGACTGAGAGGTCCCGGTCTGATTCCTGGTCAGGGCGCATGCCCAGGTTGAGGGCTTGATGCTCAGTGGGGTATGTGCAGGAGGCAGCCGATTGATGTTTTTGTCTCATCAATGTTTCTATCTCTCTCTCCCTAAAAAATCAATAAAAACATATTTAAAATTAAAAAAAGAAGCTTCAAAAAAGGACCAATAATGAAAGCAAACATAATCTCACTTATCTAGAAAACCTGGACACACCAAAAAAAGCCATGTAATTGTATAATATGCATTTTTAAAAATTGAGCATTGATATTTTTACTAGCAGTTGAAACTTACGTGATAAAAATTACACTTAACAGTTAGTTTCTATAGAAATAATCTTGATCATTTGAGACTCCAAAGTAGAAAACATATTTAGCTAAACAAATACATTTCTAAGGTGGCAATTCCTCTAAATTATCCTTTTGTAAAATTTATGAATTATGACCTGGATGGTTATTGTAAATTGTCAACTGATTAGTTAGGTCTTGGCAAATGTCAATAATCACAACGGTAACCAAAACGAGAGACCAGATTTGTGAGGTCATGTTTTGTTTGAAGGGCTGAAAATAAATAGGGTGATAAAGTGTTTTGTTTTCATCATATTTATCCATCAAATCATTTGGTATATCAAATAGGTTATTGCTCTGTCTGCACAGCACAGCATGAAGTGGATATTTGGCAACTTTTCAATTAACTCAGCCAATATAGTAAACCAAACCAGATAATTTGAGTTAAAAAAAACACACCCCAAAACACTTTGAATTATCAGATCTGGCTGTCTACATTAGGGATTAATTGAAACCAGCAAAGGACTGCTTGTCAAACACAGTCACTTAAAATTATTACAACTGATTAAACAGATCCCTCATTGCCTAAATTACAAGACAAGTTAAATTTTAATAGCTATAAGGGAAACCTAAGGCAGGATCTTTGTACTAAAATGGATTGGCTATTTAATGTCAAATAACAAGTACTCAATCTTATTTTAATCAACTGATTCAAGTGAGTAGTTCTAATATTTAATAAAAGAACTAGATCATTACTATGGACTATAAGAAGATAAAAGTATTCCTTTATAAATTTCATTATTTAACTACTTACACCATGTTAAATGTTTTGTGATTTTACTAAAAAGAATAGTACGTATATGGTTACCAATAAATCTGTTTAACAGATTATTGGATCTTTAAGTTATTTTTAATATAAAGCTTCCTAAAATCATTTGTTAAAATCATTCTGAAATGGTTAAAATTAGATAACTTTATGGAAGGAAATTACAATCTTAACTTACTATGATTTTTTTAGATTGTAGTTTAGTAATGAGGATATTTTATTCATCTATCATAACCACATTTTGACTGATACACAATTCATTTGTGCTTTTATTATTTAAATCATCCAAATTTATAATTTCTAGAAATTTTACTGTTGGGTAATCCTTACAAATAACATGAAGAAAGAAAATATTCCCAAATATTCTAGATAATGTCTTTTAGTAATTATCAATTCTATGATATATGATTTTTTTTCTGGAACCAATTATACATAATTGTATTATTGTTGTTTTAACCATCCAAAAAAAAAAAAGGGACATTAATTTACCTGATAATATACTCTAATTTGATGATAATGTATTCTAATGCTATAAAAATCAATGTCATGGTTTTTACTATCTGATAAATTTACTGACATTTATAGCATACTCTTTGTGATTATAACAATAGAACAAGTTATTTCTTATTTATACACAAGACACCTATTGCTTTTAATTTATAGTGGACTAAATTAAGTGTAGATGTGCTAAAACTCATTTTTTTCTTTTCTTTTTGAATTTATGTCTCTGGTTTGTTTCTCTTTTTATATGACACTCTTTAAAAAAAAAAAATGGGCCCATCAGTTGAGCAACTAGTTAAGTGCAATCTGACTATTGATTTGTAAGCCTGAATGAAAATAACTCAACAAGCTGATGAGACTCATAATTTCTAGTACTACTAAACTCTTCCAGTTTGCATTGTAATACAAGAGAGCTGGCAACATGAGAAAGTTTCATATATTTTTTACATCTCTTACTTTTTTATTTCCTTATGTGTATATTTAAACAAATTTTTATAAAGTTGCACAATATTTAACTCGGCTCTCTAATACCATATATTCTTCTAAAATGGAATTATTCAATATAAAAATAATCAATGTTTACATTATACCATTACATAATAATAAAGGCAGGCACTTTTCTTTAGAATTTTAATTTTATTACCAATTTTAGAAAAAGCAAATGTAAGCGTTACTTCTTCAAATTCTGCAATATTTATAAACTCATCCTGGAGTATAAAGAACTAATTAATCTATTTTAATTATCTCAAATCTTACTGAACACTATAGTCATATTTGTCATACTACATAACTGTAAAGGAAGGGTTGGCAACTAGGTTGGGGTCTTGGCTGTGGCCTCGGATGCATTTTTGGACATAACCCTTTGTCAATTCTTCTTGTAACATTAACTCCCAAGATGGTAAGAAATTTACCAGATTCAAGATGAATGAAAACCCAACCAAAGATTAGGTAGAGGACCAAGCATCTGCACTTCACTGCAGATACCATTTATTACACAATGAGTGTTCTATACGGAGAAGGTGCAGCTACACTGGAGAGTGAAAACTAGCACATCCCATTAGAGGCTGCATGACCAGCTAGGGTCGGCAGCTGAAAGAACCCCCAGCTGATGACTTCACTGACATGAGCTGGTGCACACCCCGTCAGCCTTCCTCCTGTGACATGTCCCAGTTCAGCATGACAGTGACACCAGAAGCTGTGCCTGGAAGTCACAAGACATTTGTTATGGTATCAGTGTACGTGCTCTGACTGTATTATTTTCTTAATTCTAAGTAAACTTGAGATGGGTAAAGCCTGTTGTGTTGATGAGTTTGACTCTCCATTTAAAATTCAAACTGTTGCTTCTAGTCGAGTGGAGGGACATAGCTAAAACCAATTCCAGTAACATAAAAATAATAGTATTCTTAATATATCAAGTTTCTATCTAACTCCATAAGGTAAAAGCTTAAGAAAACAAATGACACTATGAACTTAAACATCTGATTGAAATACTAACCTACTCTACTGTTCTAATGCTCTGGAACTTACCTTTTCAGATTATATTAAATTTCTTTATATAACCAAGTTGATTACTTTCCTGAATGTTATTTCATTCACAAATTTCCCTTTATTGGGTAAATGGTATTTGGGGAAGAAATGCCTTTGCTAATTTCTAAAGTGTTTGAATAAATTCAAAAGTCACTTCAAATACCTTGAGAGAGTTACTATGTTTAGATCCTATGTCTTTTGTTGAGGATATATAATTCATGCTTCCCAAGAGTTTAGCTTCAATGTAATGGCAATTTTTAAATGTGTGTGTGTGTGTGTGTGTGTGTGTGTGTGTGTGTGTGTGTGTGTGTGTGATTTCTGCTAATATAGTTCACAACCAGAAAACTTAAGTGTCAAATCTATAATACCATGGGGAAAATACAGGGTGAGCTGACTAAATATACTTTAATGGTTCACATCTTAATTGATTTGAAAGAAAATAATTTCTATTAGTTTTACCCAATTTGCTTCAAAACAGATTCATTCAACTCATTCCCCATGCATATTATTACTGATACCTATTCCCCCAAAATCAAATGAAGAAACAAGATGACTTGAAAACCAGTATTTAGTTAATCCTAGCAGGTATATATTTGACTAAACACTAGTCAGTGTTTATCTCATCAGGTTGTATGGTTCAATCTATTACACATTTCTTGACATTGATAAAGTGCAACACTTGAAGTTTCTATATTTAAACAAGTGCAATGCAACAGAGCCATATATTTGGGTAGAATTCAAAGACAAAGATATAAAAATTAATAAAATGTTAACTTTTTGTCCAGTAGATGTAACCTTTCTCGTAAACATTTCTCAGCTACTAAAAATAAACAAAAAACCTCCTTGGCTTTGCAACACCCTTCTCTGTGAAAATGGTCTTATTAACCAAGTTTTATTTTATGAAGATAAACTTCCATGCTCTATCCTTGAAACATAAATTACAGTATATATATATGTCTTAAAATACCATACTGACAGTGCAGAGAGTGCAAGCTACGATCCACACAAGTTACCTGGCAATTAGTATTATCTTGCAGTAAGGACACTAGGAAGACCTCTATTATTAAAGCATACAATTATTATTAAGTTACACACTTGGCCTCTACGTGTCTCTTCAGGATAGTCTCAGAATATCTTACTTGTGTGTAGATAATGAAGTTTCATAGGAAACAGAATTTTGCAAGTCATATGAAAAATTTTTTTTAAAGGGAGAAAAAGTGTATGGATACAGGTAACCATGTGGTGATTGTGAGGGTATGGCAGTGGGAAGAGGTGGAGGAGTGTACAGAGGGATAAATGGTGATGGATAGAGACTTGACTTGGGGTGGTGAACACATAATACAGTGCACAGATGATATGTTGTAGAAGTGTGCACCTGAAACTTGTATAATTTTGTTAACTGGTGTCACCCCAATAAATTCAATAAAATGAAAGATTGATCAATCAAATTTGTAAAAAAAAAAAAAAAAAAAAAGGAAATTAATAATTTAGCATTGCTTTTCTGGCTCTTTTTTATATATCATCTTTGGCGTTTATTCTACTTATCAGATTGTACTAATCTTAGAGTCTGTACAATATTTTTCCAAGAAGAGTGAATTATATTATGCAGCTATAATTTTGACAGCAGAGAAATAATTATATCTAAATAATTAATAACATTTTTTACCCCTTTCTTTCTTTATCTGAAAGATTGCTCAAGTCGTGTTCCCTGAAGATTTTGCTGTCCCATGGAGACAATGTTGA
Organism: Tadarida brasiliensis; assembly: GCA_030848825.1. Lineage (NCBI taxonomy): Eukaryota > Metazoa > Chordata > Mammalia > Chiroptera > Molossidae > Tadarida > Tadarida brasiliensis. The sequence goes on along the minus strand of CM061258.1, from coordinate 83,693,758 downwards.
CAGTTGATGGCTAGATATTTTTAATTAGGAGAAACCCCAATGTAAAGAGCTTTCCAAAAGGAGTAGCAGTTAGCCCCAGTAAACAATTTGACACCTGCTTTGTTAAATTGCAATGAACACCTGCTATTTGCTACTCAGAATGCTTACTGCTCACTAATTTTATGTAAAAACTAAGAAGTTAGGCTACAGAATTTAAACTGGTTGAAGATTTAAAATGAAATAAACTATAATTTTAACTTACATTTGTCTTAATTAAATTTTATTACACAAGTAATGTACAAATCTATTCTCTTGCCAAATAATTAAATTTTTACATTAAGGCTAAGATTCCATTTGAGTACCAAGTTCAATCTCATTTTGAATATTAACTCAAAAGGCCATAGGCTTAAAATTTGCCATTTGGTTAAAATGATGTATTCTATAGGAAAACCATGAATAATTTACTTTGTATCCCCAAATCTGTATTTCTGGATAGTAATTCATTTTCTCAATAAATATTTATGTGGCAGAAAGACAATAAACAAATTAAATAAAGCACCTCAGTTAGAAAGTGAAAAGTACCATAAGTATTTGAGAAAAAAGAATTAAGAGTTGCCTTGCTGCCCAGTCAGTGTGGCTCAGTGGACTGAGCATTGTCCCAGGCACTAAGAGGTCCCGGTTCAATTCCTGGTCAGGGCATATGCCTGGGTTGTGGGCTCGATCCCCAGTAAGGAGTGTGCAGGAGGCAGCAATCGATGTTTCTCTCACATTGGTGTTTCTATCTCTCTCTAAAAAAATCAATAAAAACATATTTAAAAAAAATAAAAAGAGTTGCCTTGCTGAGAGAGATTACACTTTAAATAGGGTGGACAGGGAGAGCTTTAATGGAAAGATTTTATAGAAGAAATAATGTGATAGAAGTGAGAAAGCCTGCTATGGAAGAGAATGCCTGGTAGAGGCAAGAGTCGCCGTTAATGCCTTGCAATGAGAGCAATCCTGGCATGTTCAAGGAAGAGCAAGAGTGCAGTATGATTGCAAAGAGAGAGGAGGTTGGAAAGCAACTGGTAGGGCTGGTTACATAATTTGTGGGGCCCAGTGCAAAATGAAAATATTGGGTCCCTTGTTGAAAAAGAAGGGGGGAAATGTGCTTTTAATAATATTTTAATATAAAACATTTTTCTTCCATGGTCTCTCTTTTGAATTGTCATGGTGTTTTTATTTACTTTTTAATGTTGCCCTGAGTAAAAAACCAAAAACATAAACTTCTAAATTATTAGCATTTACTTTACTAATTAACTTTATGTTGTGCAATAGTAGTTTTAAATGCAAATATAAGAACATTTAACTTATATGTGGAAACACTGAAATTACACAATTTGCATTGTGTAGCTCATACATGCATCACTGAAAACAGTGCAATAAACAAACTCAACTGTTTTCATTTCATTTTCTGGTACACACAAGTTCTGCCAACCCTCTCTGCTTTCAGCTTACTGTTGGGTAAGGATGGACTGAAAAGGAAATGAACTATGGGTTGCCCTATCTTTCCCATTCCTTCTATGTCATTATTGTCAGCATTAAGTGATTGGCTAATACAGGAGTGTTTACATGAGTACTAACATTAGGAAGAAAGGACATGATAGGGTTCCTGATAATTTGTGTTTCTTAGAAGGCCATTGACCTCTTTCTCCTTTTGAAGTAAGTTTTTGTTCAAATGGGATCATGGCCTCTTAGGGCTGTCAGCACAGTGCTGTTTGCTCAGTCATGGAAACACATGCTTACCTTCTTCTCACTTTGAATCTTGAAGAAGGTCCATGCACTTTGCAACCACTGGAATTCTGTGTCCATGGGCCATGCTTAAAGCAGTTCTTAAACACGATTTCAGGAAGCTCAAGTTATGGAGTAATCTATAACCGAGGGCATCCTATACAATACTGAGTGTGTTCTATCTCTTCGTGGGACAAAAACCCACATGCAGGAGGCAGAGAAAGGATCAACTTGAATAACCACTATTGTATGGTACTCAGAATCCCATTCCTTCATTGAGTTAAGATCATCTTCTACAATGTACTTATTCTAAGGAGGTTCTTAAGCCAAACTTGGACATGCATTTTTGTCAGTTTCTGAAGTGATAAATATTGCTATTAACATTAGCTCAATTATTTGTGGGGGTTTTTTTTGTTTGTTTTTTGTTTTTGTTTTTTTCAGTCAGGCTTATGAAGTAAAAGTTGTCCAGTCTCACTTTGAATTCTACATTTCTGATATCTAGTATAAAAATAGTTTTTGAGTTCAGCCTTAAAGTCATTGGATTTGATTGAATTCCCAAGTTTGCTTCTTTTCATCCTTGAAGATAGCTCTAAAAACAGAATGCCTTTAAGCTGGGTCTTTGTAGATCCAAACAAGAAGATTTCTAAGAACTATGAAAAGCAGGTTTTGGGCAATTTAATATAATCTCTAAAATTGTTATTTCTTCAAGTTTTATATAATCTTTGCAGCCCTGACATTTCAGTACCAATGAGTTCCTGACAGAATTCTCCACCTGGCCAAAACTCAAGCAGTGTCCACTCTTAATAATCATGGCATGAGTTTCAGTCAAGAAAAGACAATGACTTTAAGTTTTGGGTTCTAGAGACTGGCTGGTGTATATGTAATGTCTCTATAACAATAACTAAGGAAGCGTTCATCCTGACAGGAGGCCAGGAACTATTATCTTCATTGGGCTAGTTCGTCAACCTCTTTATTATAAAATCTTTTCCTAAACTCATCCAGTTCCTATACACCAACTTTTCCTTGATTTCTTATCCCTCTGAAAATATGAGGCATTTTGTTCTAAAGCATTCAGTGGCTAGTATTACCTATAAAATATAAAGCATCCTCTGACTATAGTTTTCAGGAGTTTCATGGGCAGACCCTCATTGTGTTTTTTAGTTTCAGAAACTATATTACATACTTAGTAGTATTTCTCACAGCATCAAACACATTTTTTATGGGTCAAAATCAAAGGTAAGTTTCAAGTTTTACACATATTTATTATTTTCTATGATCCACAGTAGAAGTCATCGAAGTATAATTGTGTTTTGGATTTGCTTTTGTTTTTTTTTAATGTTATTTTGTTTGCTAGTTTGTTCAAGAAAGGGTTATCCTACAATATTATTGTGCGAAGGTGTTTTCCCTTTATTATACAATAATAATAATAATAATAATAATAATTTTTTGTATAAGGAGATGGATGTTAGGGAAGTTAAGTAATTTGTCCATGGTATCTGTACATGTGCATATATTATACTTTATAATTTAATATGTAAATGCACAGTATTAATATCAATTATAATATAATGTTTTAAAAAGAAAGACCTGGATATGATAGTATATGTACTATAAGTAGAAATACATAGAGTTCTATATAAATTTTAAAAATGTATACTATGTCCTACTATAAGAAAATATACTGCAAGAGATAAAGATTTTCCCATTCTCAAATAATGAATGAGAATTTAAAATGACAAATTTATTATGATTATTATTAATGGATAATAAACATACCACTTCACACCTGCATAGGTTTTTATATTTTAAAAAACACCTTTACCTCTAGTGTCTTGTTTGTTTCTAGGGACAAATATCAACCTAATTTAAGAGACCTCTCTTCTGACAGAGACTCTGAGTTACTAACAGTGCTAACACTATAAAAAATGCAGAATCTTGACTGCCAGTCCCATGATCTTTCCAAGTAATTCTCCATGCACAAAAATAATTTACACAAATTTCTAGAGAAATAATTCATTTCCCTTTTATTCTGAAGAAATATTCATGCTGGGTGGCTGACAGCAGGTGTTAATTCTGCAAGTACTAATTTAACATAGCAGGTGTCAAATACACTGGGTATTAACTGCATGGTTGCTACAAAGTGATGACAATCACTAAATGAGCTCTGATCAGGTGGCCACTGGCACTTGCAGGCCTTCTGCTCCATTTTATTACTCACCTGAGCTTCATCCACTGGGGCGACATCCCATGGAAGCCTGCCGCTCAGGAGTTTATGGAGTAATGAGCATCTACTCCAGGGATATGGACATTTTCTCCATCTCTATCATTATTTCCTCTTTTCAGTCACATATGATATGACATATCAGGGTAATTATAATCATTTTAATTTTTAAAAATGATGAATAATACTGTAGGAAAATTGTCAGCAGCTGCTTCAAAATAACTCCTTTCCCAAAATATTGCCAACCACCTGCTCCCATCCCATTCTATTCCTACTGCTTATACACAATCTGGAAAAAATATGCACACATATACACATACTTAAAACTTACCATAATTTATAAAATACATAAGTTCATGGTAGAGAAATTTAAATTTGTACCTTGCATATTAGTCTATATTTTTAGTGTTGGTAGAATAATTTTTCTAATGTGTTGTATGGTTTTTAATATGTAACTCTCACATATTTTCTACAATTCACATTTTTCTACATTGGCCAGGCTATTAATATTTCTAAACATTTTGTTTAATTTCTTAGCTGTCTTTTCATGAGTAGTTAACTTTCATGCTTCCATGTTCAAGCTTCGGAGATATATAATTTGTTGTTAATAAGTTCACTCTATTGAGTCTTTATTTAAACCACATTCACAAATCTCTCATTTTTGGACCCCATCTTCAACCAAGGACTTACTTTTACTTTGTTCTTTTCTTCTCTCTAAGAATGGCTAGAATCTGAGGAGCAAGAACTACTGCTCTTTGTAGATGGGAGTAGTGTCTGATATGCTACTGAGTTCTGAAGGAAGTCAACAAATGACTGAGATATGACATTTTCAAGGCACTTCCTTTTAATACAAAGAAATTTTGTGTTTCAGTTTCATTTGACCTAGGCCTAAATTTCTCCAACCTTTGGATATTATGTCATAATACTCAAAGCTGCAGCTGACATAACAATATATGACATAAATTAACTGAGTTTTTGTCAAAATCATCAGGTTCAAATTCTTTGAAATGATTTACTTGAAGATAAAATCTATGCAAAGCCTGTCAGCTGTCAGCTTTTTACTATTCTTGTTTAGTTGGTTAACAACTGTGTTCAGAAGCTGAGTGAAAGCTGAATTCGACAGACCTTTATGAAACAAAGCCCTCAAACTCACAAGCCTTACCATGAGAATAAAGCCACCTACAGCGATGTTTCATACCAGTTTGATCTAAAAGAAATGAAGTAGGGTGCTGAGAGATGTGCCACAGACGGGTAAAGGTAAAAGTCAGTGGCATGAATACCAACTTCCAGGGGAGTGAATCTCAACGTTGCCTTTTATTTTTCTCTAATCAACCAATATGCAGCTTATGACCTGGTTCATGACAGCTCATTTGTGATGCTCCTTAGAGAGGTCCTACTTTATGAGAGGAAAGGAGCCCTGATGTCTTTGAAATGGAGATCTAAAAATGTAATGAGGATGTAGTTTTCAGATCATAAATGTATTTTATGTAAGATCTCTTTCATCATGGAGTGCTGATTGTGTGGACAAAAAGACTGTTATGGAACCCTTATTTTAAAAGACTTCTAAACATAACCACCCTGCCTCCACCCCAAACTGTGAAATAAGATGAATTAGGCTCCTTTAGCAGTGGTTATCACATTTATGGAATCATGACATTATAACAGGCTTTTTATATCATAAAGGGAAGCTAAGCCTTGATTTCGGTGTTGGCAAATGGAAAATGCAGGCCACAAAATGTCTCCAGATACACTGACCAACTTAGAGATAGTTAACAATGATGCTTCCTTTTTTTCTGTATAAATCTAATGATAAAAATAGTGTAGCTCATGAGGTTTGAATTTGTTTATCATGAAACAGAGATGATGCCATAAGGCTAAAGATCAACTGAGTTGGTCTTTTACCGGTAACTACAATTTCATCAACATCTAGTGCTTATCTTTTTTTCAAATCGTTATTGTTCTAGTGCTTGTCTTGCTAGAAAGTGAGATAATATACCTCTAAAGAAATTTCATGTAAATAACGTGTTCAGCACACTATACTTTCTGAAATTAAATAAGATATCAAACAAATGATACTCTCATGAAAAATACATACTTCTTCTTAATATATGAAACATTAAATCTTAAATGTAAAAATCACCAAAATTTTATCTTGTGCATAAAGGTCAGAAAACAGCTACTTTGTGAGAAACCACATAATTATTTATACTGCCCTTAAATTGTTTAATTATGACCCAGTCTCTTATTTTGAAAAGCATGCTTTTATTATCTTTTTCTTGTTCCTGATTTTACTTATTTCACACTGATAAATCAAATCTTACTTAAATACTAATGAAATATTGGATGGAATTCCAGATTCCAGTCACAGCAAATACCATTTGTACAGACAAAGAAGTCAGGTCCATGAAAACACACAAAGACACTGGGAGACACACCGTACCACACTCTTCCCTGGTTAATATGAATATAGACTTAGATTTAGCCAGTGCTTTCTCTTATTTTAATATGGAAAATCAATAGCATAACAAAGACCTATGAAAACAATTAACTCCATAATTTATCTGATTCAGTTCTCTAACTTTAGAAAGATAAACAATTATATAATCCAGGACAGACTGTTACTTTGATGTTTCCAGGAAATCTTCACAACTTCCCTTAATGTTTTTTTTTCTTTCTTATTTCATCATGCATAAATAATATTATCTTTGTTTGCATCCAATTTAGAACAAACTCTAAATTACATAGAAAATAATCAGGATGTGTGACACCAAGAATGATTGCAAGGGTTTGCAATTATTATATGTGTTTATATATCCCTTGCCTATCTGTGAACATAATGTGACTTAGCTTTGATATACAGAATACAATGATTGAAGAGAATTACATTTGTAACTCATGATACTTACTTTTAAGAGTTAATTGCTATAATTCTCCACTATTGTAGTTAATCTCTTTCCTTAACCTCACTAAAGTCATTATCATTTTACTTCTGTATCACTGTTGTTTACACATAAGTTTAAAATTCCCCTGCAAGCTTTGTGAAATCAGGGTCACGTCCAATCAATCTCTGATCCTCTATATGACATATTTTCAACAAATATTCAATATAGTTTGAGTTCCTTAGAAAACAGGCAGGTATGAAATTGTTTGGGCTTAGGTTGTTTTCATTAACAACATCAACACCAAAAGCATGAAATTTGATTTGTAAAACAAATGTTTTCCTTTCACTGAGTTCTAGAAGAACTATGTGAAGTGGATCCTCATGTAAGGGAGAATAAATAACTAAATGAACAATATATTTAATCATAATTTGCCAACATAAAATATAATATTCAGGTAACACTTCTCACAAATATCTCATTATAAAAGTCAAAGACAACTGAACACTTAACTGAGGAATGCTATTTTGTGAGTAAACTCTTGACAAGGATAGAACGTTGAGAATGCAGAAAGCTCACCTGTCTTACATGTCAGTCTCTAGAAAAGTTCTGACAAGGACCCAAAGTCAATATATGAATCAATTCTCTGGTGGGTTCACATAACACGATATTCTATTTTGTTGCTAAATATACAGATTCCAGATATTTGATTCATTCATTTTTCTATGCATTTATATTTTCAGTGAACATTTGCCAACCACTTAGGCTGAGAAATATGAGCTCATGATGAAATAACTTGCAAATTCCAAGAGCTATGAGGGGATCCAGGAGCATGCACTTTTATGGAAGATAAGAGTAAAGAATTTCAAGGAGTTAATAATAATACACAGTCAAATGAAACAGCTAATGTAAATAATATGAGTATCCCAACCATCTACCAAAATTCTTTTCCCCAAGGCAGTAAATTTTATTCTTTTGGACTCACAGACTTAGTAAAATAATGTGCCATTAACTTAGAAAAATATATAAACATACAAAATAATTTATATAGCTTTCTCCATTACTGTTCTCTTGGCTTGCTCCATTCCAGCCAGAGCAGCCCCTGTGCTGTTTTCCAAAAAGCCAGAACAATGTAGTGCCTTTGCACTGACTATTTCATCTGCCAGAAATTATTCTCCTGGAGTTATCTGCCTGGCTCATTCTCTCACTTCCTTCAAATTATTGTTCAAATGGCCCCTTCTCGTATGGATGGTTCCAACCAGTCTGCTTAAAACTTCAATCTCTTCAACACCTCCCACTCTATAGATACCCTCTTAGTTTTTTTTTCTATGTTTTGTAGCACCTCATGTCACACATTTTCTTTATTTTATATTATCCTAATTGAAAATCAAATCCATGCGGTCAGGAGATTTTATATGGTTTTCTGTTAGGTCCTGTATCCCTGGAACATAGTCGATAACCCTGAAAGAACACAATCTCAAGTAGGCAGCCAAGTATTGTGTTAAAGAACATTTCTGGAATCAATTGGTTCTGAGGAGTCTTGGTTTTGCCCCTTAGTGAGCTCATGGGCAAGATGCTTTATATCTTTGAGCTTTGGTTTTGGGTAAGTCAGAGAAGAATACTAAGAAAGCCTACAGTTATTTAGGATATAGAAACAGAATGCTGCCTATTCCCATGTATCCCCTCCTCTCTCTTCCAACTTCTGTAGAAAACTGATCTTTTTTAGACAAATCCTGGATTTCTGTGCAGTATAAATGACAGGCACAAAAGAGCAGAGTCATTAGCACTTGAAGAGAAAGAACATTACTTAGATAAAGAGATTAAGCCAATCTAAATTAGTAAATTCTGAGGGGAAAAAAGATGAAAGGAAATAGAATAAGTAGAGGGTAGTTTGGGAAGGAGAGAAATTGGGATGTGACTGGTGAGTACAAAGTTTCAGAGAAGGTTGGACTGTGAAAATAAAGTACTAAAAAATGTTGCTGGAGGTTATGAATTGCATTCTTTTTAATGTGTGTTGAGTAAGGACTGGAATGACTGTCTTTTTCCTTGTAGCTATTTGAATGGAATGGTTTGAATGCTGCCCGGATAATAATAGACAGATATTGATTCCAGATTTCATATGAGTTACACATATAAAATGTATATAAAAAGCGTAATGCATTGCATGTTCTATTGTTAGCATTTAATAAATTTGGGTTATTAATAGAGTAAAAAATATTCATCATATTCCATGGCAAGTAGGGCATTGATTTATTCACTTAACACCTATTTATTAAAGCATCTGAAAACTATGTTGTTAAGGATATAACAGACAAAAAGATAGTTGTGGTTATTAGATTCATAACTTTTACTTTCAATGTATTTAATTCAAGAGTAATTTATGTCAGGACACACACATTTTTTTTTAATAATTTTTTTTCTTTATTGATTTTAGAGAGAGAGGAAGGGAGAGGGAGAGAGCGATAGAAACATCAATGAGAGGGAACATCAATTGGCCGCCTCTTGCATGCCCCCCACTGGGGATCTGGCCCACAACCTGGGCATGTGTCCTGACCGGGAATCAAATCAGCGACCTCTTGGTGCATGGGTCCACGCTCAACCACTAAGCCACACTGGCCAGGCAAGGACACACACATTAATAGGGCTCTGTCAAATTTTGTTTCTGAGTGTGTTGTGAGTATGTGCATTTTTTTTTTTCCTGGAGAGTGGATTCTAAAGCTTTGAGTAGATTCTCAGAGCATGTTGTTACCCTAATACATAAAAATCTCCTGCCTCAGTGGGAAGAGTTGGAGTCATAAACAAATTAGAGTTAACTGAGGAGTAAATGAATAACAGAAAAGGACATAAGGACCCCAAGAAGCAAAGGAGGGAAAGTAAGCAATAGTGGAGGCACATTTGTTTGTTAGTTAGGTTGTGAGTTTTAAATGAGTGAGACTAAGTGTGTTTAAAAGTTGAGGGACAGTGCTCACTGTGGACAAGAGAGAGAAGTACAGAGAAATAAAATGAAAAACATGTAATGAATCAAATCCCCAGAGAAAGTAAGAGAAGACATAATTGGGAACTTAAGTGGTTTTATCTAAAGGAAAAGACTGGTCTGAGATTCTGTAATGGATTTTTTTTTTTTTTTTTGAATCTTTATTGAATTGTTTGCTTAGGGCTTTGAAGGCAAACTCAACTCCACAACTTCAGATTTCATCCGAGTGTGAAATACTCAGTTTCAGTCACCAAAAGACTAAAAACAATCAACGATCCAAAACAAACTTACGTTTTTATTACGTGGAAGTTGATCTCTACATTATTCTCCTGATCGACAGGGATTTTGCTCCCAAAGACGTTACTGGGGAGAGGGGACTACCCAGAGGCAGAATCAGGGAAAATTCACTGAAAGGAGTAGGGAGGGATGGGGACTTAGCAAGAAAAGTTAGCTCTGGGAATCACCAAGAGCTTTGGAGTTCCTGATTCAAAATGTGGTCTTGGGAGACTCATGAGAAATGTATTCAAGACTGAGAAAGCCTGATTACACGTAGTGTTTGCCCAGGATCTCAGCAGTTGTCATTCTTAATCGAGAGCTTCTCTGGTCAGGCAAAAGATGGTTTTACTCCAAATGACAGGTAAAGGTCCCAAATAAAACTAATCTCTCTACACACTGCCCCAAGGAGAGGGCATCCAAATGAAGCAGCACCTCCTGGTGACCTTGGTGACACTGGTGGTCACGGTAAAAACTTCCTGGAGTTGATACTGCAACTTATATTTGCCAAGGGAAGTTTAAGGAGAAAGGAAATATATTGAACAATAATGCTTACTTATGTTCATGTATGCTTTAGAGGATAATCTGCAATTGCATATTCATAAGTAAATTTGTTACACTTAAAATAATATTTTCCTGAACAGCACTGACTCCTTCAAATGGCCACCCATATTTTCCTTTCATATTCATTCTCAGGGGCTCAGGAAGATAGGTAGCAAAATTCATTGATTTACACAGGAAATACTTTAATTAATTCTTGTTAAAATATTATTAGATAAAGTCCTCTTGATCAACACTCCCAGCCCTAACCCCTTCCTTACCCCTTGGGAGGAAAATACTGCCCTGAATTCACTCTGTATTTTTTCTGGCCTTTCTGTTATTTGCATTTGGCTCATTAACTATTCAATTCATAAACACTGTATTTTAGGAAAATTTTCACTATTACTTTAAATGAAAAAATACTATTCTGCAACCATCTATTTATTTAATGCGATAACTTGGGAATATTTTTCCATAGACCCACTTCCTTATTTGAATAACTTTGCCTTAGTGTGTGTGTAGATAGGTAATACCATGTTTTATTTCATCATCTCCTTTGATGGTTTTTTTTTAGATTGGTTTGATTTCTATTTGTTTGTTTTATTGGAGCTGAAATAAACATGATTGTATAAGGCTCTCGGGGCAGAGTGAAGGCTGTTCTCTCAGCCTTTTCATAAAACAGAAAAGATTTTGTACCTTTAGGATTAGAATATTTGGGCTAACTGAAGACTGTCATCAGACATCCTGTGAATCAAATCCTCAGAGAAGCCAAGGGTAAGGATTCACAGTATCAGATATCAGCAAGAAAGTGTCAAAGCAGTAGACAAAAAGAGGGCCGGTGATACAAGGTAACTTCAGCTGACAGACTGATTTGTGAGCATGAGTTAGTCACCTTTCTTGAAACTCCAAGTAACTGAAGATGTGATAACAGAAGTTACTTTGCGTCAGAGCGGCTGGTGGGAGCTTGGTCCACTACAAAATTAGTATTAAAAAGGAGTAGAAAAATTAAACTGAAAGCTGGTATTGCCTGAAACATGTGCAACATACTTTATTTTAAGAAAATTGATTAGCTTTTGAGAAGATGGTTATGGACTAAAAGCACAAACCATGAAAGGTCAGAAATCCCAATAAGTACTGAAGCCCTTAAACTCTTTTTTTCACATGCAAAATGAAGGGTTTGATGAAAATTATAATAATCTCCTCGTTTTATGCTTTCTAAATAAACACCATCAAATTCATATTTTCTTTAAAATAATAAAAATAAAATATCAGATTTAAATATATGTTCAATAATTGTATAACCATTTGTAGAAACAAGCAGTTAGGACTATTAGATTAAAAACTTCAGAGATTCATTATAGGTCATCTGGCAATGACCTAATTGGAATTGGGAACTTGTCCTTCCTCTCAGGGAAAAAGATCAGCCCCCATTCAGTTTTCCCCCAGGTGTCTGGCAGGTGACATTTCCTTACAATCTCCTCAAAGCTGGCAACTAGGGTCAGCCTGATTAATCCTGAGCCCAAAACTTTTACTCTTGTGTCAGAAAAAAAGTGAGGACAGCAAAGAAGGAGAGTCCCATTGCTAGGATACAGTCCCATTGCTAGTATACAGTCCCATATAAACTCCCATGCATGTGGTCTATGTCTGCAGTAGGTGATAATTGTCCCTCCATAACTTGCCATCACTTGACCCTTCTGTCGGACACTTAGACCAAATCACCTGTACAGTATTCACAGCCATATAGTAAAGTTGCTCTCAGAAATGATTCCTGAAACTAGCCTCCCATTTACTTTCTATTTTTAGATAATATATTATAATCACTTCTTACTTCCTTACAAATTTCTAAATTCTAATTTACCTAGGAATATTAAAATATATTAATGATGTTTTTTTCACAGTTAGTTTTTCTTTCATATTCAGTGGTCATCAGTCCACCTATAAATTTTTCTTTTTTTTTGCTCCATGAGCCACCTAAAGGAACTAGAGACTTTACTTTATGGGAATATACTTTACTTATATACATTTATTGAATAATCCAAGAAAGAAAGGAAATTGCCACATATTTTAGGGATGTGTGTGTGTGTGTGTGTGTGTGTGTGTGTGTGTGTGTGTGGTGAATGATGTGGTGGTCTATTTGAGAGGCGAGAGCTGTGGTATGCAAAAAAAGCTATAAGGAAAAGTTTAGACTATGCATATAGTTAAAACTTGACTGTTTTTTCCAGTTCTTTGATGATTGCTACATTATGTGAAAGCATTGTCTTCTTGAAAATGAACAGCCTTTGAGCCAGTTTATAAATTGCATACATCCAAGCCAACACCAATTACAAAGAAAACAGACTACCCTGTCTTTTCTCCCTTGTGCTGCTTTTACTTAAACAGTCATTCAGGTGGAAACATGCCAGCTTTCCTGCCCTGGGGCTTGTTGAATTCACTCACAGATGTCTGGCTCAGATTACAAACATATACAATGGCATGGATGCCAGCTGAGCCTGGGAATTTCCTTGACATCATAGAGAAGTATAAAAGTTTGAATGATCACCTGAAACAGGTCTAGGGTGGCCTTTGCTAGTTTTAAAATAGATCTCACCTTTCCTAAAAGGAAACTTCCTTGAAAGGTTTAGTCATCCTGTAGTGTCTTTTGGTAGGGGAAAAATGACAAAGAGTGGCAGAAGAATGACTGGTGATGGCAAGTGTCAGACACTCTATTAATTTGACATTGATGGGGAATGATTTGTACACATATGTTAATTTTACAGACAACTGAAGCTTAACTTTTCAAGTACGAAAAAGTAACCGTTGTAATAGAAATATTTCTGAAACTTATTACACACCTTTATGCATTCTAATGCAGAATGGGTTTACTATGGCTTTACCTTCCCATTAAAGCTCAAAGTATCTATACGAATGCCAGTCTATTCTGTAATATGATAATACCTGAGGGGATCAGTGTAGCTTAGAGAGCTATACAACAGGTCACAGTCAAGCGTTTTCAGGTTTTCTTTTTCCTTAACCTACCATCTGTAACTTGTACTATTGTCTATGTGCCTAACTAGCAATCTTCACGCCTAATTCTAATTCATTTTTTCTGTTTTTGCTGAGTCCTTTCGAACTAGATAGCTAGCCTTAATAGAAAAGATTAAGTAAGAGTTATGAAGATGTCCTAAAGTCCTATACTTCTCTGAAGGAATATCATGAATTACCTTTTCACTGCAGATTCACATGACACGTGTTTATTCAGTTCTTCCCACATTTCAGGTGTAGAAGATGCAAAGAGGAAAATGACGTGTCCTCAAGAAAGGGCAACCTGGACCAATAAAAGAAAAGAAAATTAAATATAACATTTCCATTATTGAGGTTATATTATGGGTCAGTAACTTCAGATGAAATCACGCACACACACAAAAAACCCTTTAAATAAACATTAAGCGACTAATATTTTTCTATTCAACAGATGAAGGGACTAAAAGTCAAGTTTAGAAAGCTTGCCCAATGTCATAAGTGGCAGAGCTGAAATTCGAAACTTTGTCTCTCTGACCTTCAAACCTATGAACTTTCCATTATAATATGCTCTCTCCCCAAGTGCCATTTTCCTTCCTTAGTTCTCCTCACCTCCTTTTTATATACACAGAAGAGTGTGAAAAGGGGTGCCAAAGAGATGAGGTAATTTGCAATAAAGCAGGAATGCTTTGAGAGCTTACCTTTACTTCTTTTTCTTATGGCACTATGCTGATTTGCCCCCATTGTAAATCTAAGGTCTTATTCGAGGGCTTCCCCCACCCCCCATACCTGGAGTTGTTCCTAGATAAATATTTTATAGAATGAAGACAGGCAGAAACTGAAATCTGGATAAAGGAGATGGCATTGGCTTCTGTGGGGCAATCTTTTGCCGAATTGGTTGATTATTTATTAACTTTAGAAAGGCAGCAAAAGAACAAATGTACAAGGGCAATGCAATGAACAGAAGGAAAACAGCAGGGTCAATAAATACCAGGTACAAGGTGCATGCAATCAAGCTCGTGAAGGATGTGGATTGAGCCAGATGGATGTTGAGGAGTTAGATCTAAGTACCGTGTTCTCTAGAGCTTCCTGTGGTGAGCCTCTCAGCCCAGAGGACCAAGGGCAAGGCATCTGAAAGAGGCAGGGCTGCAATGTCAAGGGCAACTCATATATTTTTTAAAAATAGGTGTTGAATCTACGGACTACAGAAAAAAAATAAGCAACTGAAATTGATATTTTTGGATGTAAAACATGCTTCTGTCTGCACTGTGTTTCCATTCTTTTTCAGGCTCAGTTTGCTTACCATCTTCTTTACAACAAATGTGATTTTTCTCTTTAATACAGGAATTAATAGTAATGTTCAGAAATCTAGTTTTATAACATTGCTACGTGAAACACAGCCAAATCTGAGTTTTTCCTAAATCAATTCAAAACATGCTCTAAAATAATTTATTCTTCAAAACCCAAAGCAAATTATCTGGCATATAAACCATTCAGATGTGCCTAATGGTTTTGCCTTCAAGATCAGGGAAAGGAATATATACAATATTGACCTCAACGTTTGGAACATTAAGAGTCATCTAAACTTTCCCTCATATTTCTTTTTTAGTAGAATGAATGAAACAGTTCCTCTTGACCTGACATTCAAACCAAATGGATAGGATCTCAGTATCATAGCTGCCAAGTGAGAGCACAGTGAAGTAGCCAGGGATCACTGAGAGGTCGCTAAGATTCGCTTTAAGTCAAGTGATCTTCAGAGTCTCTTCACCTCTTGTCAGATTTAGACTAGACACAAAATATCACCATCATCCTAGCCATAGGCTGAACTAGGTGCGATAGTCACGGTTGTTAGGAGACACTGTGCAATCACAGAAACGACACCAAGATCTGATAATTACCTGTTGTTCTCTTCACGTTTACTTGAGAGGAAACAAAATGTTCTCTAGAGCAGAGCCAATGAACATTGCTCACAAGAATAATAGAAATGAGATATTAATCAAACATATTCTAATGCCTCCAGTGAAATAATGCTATGAATAATAAAGTGATTAATAGGAGACAACAAACCTTTGAATCCCTGTCAGCATTTGTATGCAGCATGCTTGAATAATTTAATGAATTAATATATCCTCCATGAAAGCCTGGAAGCCAGAATTCTCTTCAGCGGAGTTACACCCCATTTTCAAGAGTTTTCAAGCTCTGTGCTGATTCCCTGAATTGGTATGTGTTCCAGAGTTCTGACTTAATGTTCATTGCAGAACCGAAGTTTAAAAACGAAAACGGATCACAACCTAGTGGGCTTTTAGGGAAGCACTAGACAATGTCAGTTTTGATTGAGTTCTTCTTCTATCAAAGGTAATTTAGCACATGCCAAGGTACTTAAAAAAAAACAACAACAAAATCCTTGTCACCCAAGCTGTAATGAAATCTTGGAAGAAAAGCTCTACAAAGAAAACAGGAGATAATACAAAACAAGTTTATCAGAGAAACGTCAAGGAGGTAACCATGATTGTGAAAGGACATTCTTCTTCTTCTACATAATCTTTAAGTCAGGCAGAACTTACTGCCAAAAAAGATAACTTAATAATGAATCAGGTTGTTTCCTTGCAATAGATATGCCAGTATTAAAATAGTGTCTGTCAGCCAAGTACCGAAAACATGGCAGCACATTAAAACTGACCATAAAAATACTAAATGGACTTAGAGAGACATTTAAGGAGATGAGCAACCAAATATAAATTGCCATATGTTAAAATAAGGATTTGAGTGGGGGTGGCAAGGGACACTGTCTCCTGTGAAGGGAACCTGCTTTGAATGGAACCAAGGGATGGGGTTAGATATAAAGGAAGGTATGAATTTAATAATCCAGGTTCTCTTTGCTTCTTCAGCAGTTTGTATTTTAAAACTTTTCATTACTACCCCATATTCTGCTGTTAAGTTTCTGGAACTGGTTGTTCAGGAAAGTAGGTCTGAATTCTGTTCTAATCTTTTTCTACTGTACCCTGCTCCTTCAGAAAAATAAATGTTCTCTCCAGTCACATAGCTTAGAGGTCCTGATTTTATAGTGATACAGAAAAACATCTTCTGTAGATGAATGCTAAGAAAGAGAAATGAGACAAAACAAAGCCCTGGCAGGTTTGGCTCAGCAGTTGGAGCATCAGCCCGTGGACCAGAGAGTCCTGGGTTCGGTTCCCGCTAAGGGCACATACCTTGGTTGCAGTGTGTCCCCGGCCCCAGTTGGGATTGTGTGGGTGGCAACCAGTCTATGTGTCTCTCTCACATCAATGTTTCTCTCTCTCTCTCTTCCTCTCTCTCTCCCTCCCTCCTTCTCTGAAGATAAATGCAGAAAAAAATGTCCTCAGGTGAGGATAAAAAAAAAAAAGAACATCTTTTCCCCATAGATTTCACATCATGACTGTTTCTGAGACCTCTGATAGCTTTCAACTGCTTCGAAGTTGAAGATCAGTCTTGGCCAGCTTGTGAGAATCTCTGCCAAGTTTGGGGGGGGAAATATTGAGAACTGTGAGGGCACTCTTCATTCTCATGCTCTCTTTGTACTAACAGAAAGCTGCCCCCCTTACCCCAAAAAAACAACCCACAACACTGTTTCTTACAGGTCTGTGAAAAGAGTTTCTTCTTTCTCTCACGCAACCGATCAGTCAGGCTGCAGGTCCATGTCTCCATTACCCATAGAGATAATTAATCTTCCCCTCTGTCCTACCCAACAAGCTAGCAAACCACACAAAAAATCCCTCCATTAAATTTTATATAATTTGATAACACTATCCAAACTCCTTCTTGTGACTATAAACTTTAGGTGACACACTCATATTTATTAACACCTGGTTTACAATTCTCCTTGTGAATCCAGCTTTTGGCACCATCTAAGATAATGTCTTCACTGTTGTGGGAGCTTGGTTCCACCCTGCAGTCAAGGTGAGCCATCCTCTCCTATGACTCCAACCGAGACCTTCCACAGTCCAGGAGGCATGAAAGAAGTTTCCAAATGCAGGAGTACACAACTCTAATTGTAGAAGAAAGCGTAAAGGAAAATAAAAGATTTGTATGTTCGAGTTGATTTGATAATGAGGAATCTGACAGGAGTGACAGTGATGAGTGAGGTGCTTGCTGGGTGACAGAGTCAAATTAGAATAGGTTGTAGCAACTGAGGGATCAGGGACTGGAGATGTTGAAGAACTAAAGACCAGAGGTGGGAACAACAAGTGTGTGGGAAGAATAGAAAAGACAGGTCACTGTGGTCAGAGATTCAGAGGTAAAAGCAAAATTGCAAACAGCAGCAAATAATTTTTAATTCAAGCGCCTTAAATTCAATTGCATCTATTTTTTCAGTGTATTTGCTGAGCCCATAAGAAACCGTGTAGTCTTCATTCTACTCTACAATAGTTTTGATTTTGCTCTATAATTTTCCATAAATATTGCAGCTCAAATATTCAAGTTTTTTTTTTTTTTAATTTCTTCAATGTGTTCCTGTTTGCTGGGATCTCTACCTCAAGCCATAACTTGTTCAAGTTTTCCTATCATACTTATCTAATTAAACAACAACAACAACAACAACAACAAAAACCAGCTTGCATCTTTCTTTTTCTATCCAAACTCACCAAAAGAGTAGGTTCCACATTTACCTAGTATTTCTTCTTCCCCAACACCCACTACAAATGTTCTTCCCAAAAGTGCCCAGTGACCTCCAGTATTATCTTAGTTCATCATGTTTCCTTGTAATTCTCATCCCCAAACTATTTCTTACACTTCTCTGAGCATTTCAAGTCATTCTCCTTTGCTACTTGATAGCGCAACTTTAACAATGCCCTCACATAAAGTAGATTTACTACACAGAAATGTAATGATTTTTTTTCTTTCTCATATTTCTTCCACTAAACTGTGTATACTTTGAAATAATATCACATTCATTCTTGTATACCTTTTCAAATTACCCAAGTTTCCTTAAAGCTTAGCAAAAAATACTTGCCTGATAAACATTTCATTAACTTCCAATGAATCTTAACCCTGTTATTTACATATATTTTCAGGTATTTTACTCAAACACTAATAAAATTTCATGACCCTATTTATACAACAGAAATCAACCATGAACATTCTAGAGAAATGTTTTTATTCCAGATCCGACATTAATAACTTCTATGAAATAAAAATGTAGAAAATGCACAAATCAGAAGTTTAAAAGCAAATAATTAAAAATGGAAATTTCCTCGGTACCAGTCCCAGGACAAAAGTAGTGCAACTAGCATTCACCTTGAACTCCTTTCCAGTCACAGCCCAGTGATCAGAACCAGCAACATGTTCCAGTTTCTTCCAATCACAGCCCACTTTTCTCCCGTCCAAAGGTAACTGCTCACCTGACTTCAAGCATTATATGCTGGGTTTGGTTGCATACAAGCTTAGGTAGATCATATGGATATATATTAAATGTTATATCATAGAAATAGAAAATAAATCCTCTTTTACAATACACTAAAACATTCACAGTTTAAAACATTCACAATTGATCCTTTATCAACTGACAGAAAAATCAGTAATTCCATAAAGTGAAAATTTCACACAAAAATCTGACATTACTGTGCAATAAATATAGGAATTATTTTACACAATAAAAAATAAATATCTTTCCACTTGGACCTTTAAATATATATAAGTATATATTATATATTTAAATATACTTATAAATGTATGTATAATAAGTTCTATCTTGATAAGAACAATTTATTTCTGATATAAATAAAAGAAGAAAAGTATCTTCTAAAGATGACATTAAATTATCATCAATGGGGTAGAAAGTTTATGAGGAACAGATATCTAGATTGTTTAATAATATCTTTCCACAAATCTCTTATTTATAAGGTAATACAGTACCCCTAAATGTGGACAATGAGGTAGATATTTAATAAAGTGATCAAAGACAACATAAGCAATATTGGGTCAAACAAACCTTACAGGTTTCCTGAACAAAGTACACTGAGAAGGTAAAAACACAACTGCAGGAGTGCTGCAGAAATACTGTATCTAGATCAGATTTAGTTCATTCCTTTCTATTGCTGAGTTATATTACATGGTGTATGTACATATAGAATTACACATAACAGTTTGTTTAACCATTCACTTATTGAAGAACATTGGGAATATTAAAGTTTTTTTGGCTTTTACAAATGAAGTCTGCATGGACATTTGTGTATCACTTTTTGTGTGACCATAAATTTTATTTCTCTGGGATAAATACCCAAGAGTACAATTACTGTGGTATATGGTACTCACATGTTTAGTTTTATTTAAAAAAGTGACAAACTGTTTTACAGATTGGCTTTACTGTTTAGAGTCCCATGAGAAATCTATGAGTGATTCAATTTCTCCATGTTATCACCAGCATTTGTTGTTATGACTATTTTTTTAAGTTATTCTGGGAAGCATACAGTGATATCTCATTGTGGTTTTAATTTTCCTTTCTCTGGTGGTTAATTATACTAAATATCTTCTTCAGTGAAATGTCTATGTCTTTTGTGTTTTTATTTTGAGAATTATGTTGAATTTTGAGAATTCTTTGTGTGTTATAAATATTAATCCTATGGCAGACATGTAGTTCTCAAATATTTTCCCTCAGAATGTAGCTTGTCTTTTCATCTTTCTTTATGTGGGATTTTAATTTTAGCAGCTTTATTGAGGTATAATTGATACACAAAGAACTAAATATATTGAATGTGTACAATATGATAAGTCTGGACATGTGTGAACACCCGTGATACTATCACCCAAACAGTGTAATAGATATAATTCTTTGTCAGTGTGATTTTAGCTATTCTAGTTTGCAGGAATTTCAATATTATTTGCATTAAACCTATAGCTTTGTTTGGGGGAAAAATGACATTTGCTATCTTGAGTCTTCTACTCCATGAACATGGTATGTCTCTCTATTAATTTAAGTCTTCTCTAATTTTAAGCATACCCTTCCTGTACTTGGTTTATTAAGTGTATATTACATATTTCATTTTATATGGCATAATTATCAATAGTTTTGTGTTTCTGATTTTGTTTTTTGCATTTCTATTGTTAGTATATAGATATGCAATAGATTTTTAAAAAATGTGTTAGTTGTTTTCATGGTCAACTGTAGAAACAGAGGGACCCCACACAAATTTGATTCAAATGTTAAAACTGACAATACCACACATACACCAAGAGGGTATGGGAAGTTTTATTATCTTTATTATTGAAGTATCTGGGAGATCAAAGAAGACCTCTTAAGTAGGCCCATAACGGCTTGAGAGAGCAAGGAAAGAAGACTGGCCTGGGTTTATATTATGGTTAGGGTCTGGGGCCAGGGTAAGTGCTCATGCATTGTGGAAGGGGCTTGTATGGTTTGAATTTCCCATATGTACTAAAAGAAGAACAACTCAGGGTTTTTCATCAGCTTGTCCAGATATGGGTCAGAATAGGGCAAAGGAGGAGTGAGGCTTAACAGCTGTCATAGTCAAACATAAAAATGGAGTCAGACCTCTCATTACAGCCTTGCATCATGCAACTCTGATATGTTTACTTACTAGTCTGTGTTTTTTAGATTGTTTGGGCTATTTTACATATATAAGCATGTCATCTGCAAATAAAGTTTTATTTTCTCCTTTCCATTTTATATACCTTTATTTATTTTTCTTGTTTTATTAGAGTGGCTAAATCTTTTCAGTACTACGTTGAAAAAGCCTTGATCTCAATCCTAGGAGGGAAACATTCACTTTGTCACCACTAAGTATAATATTAGCTGGGCATTTTAATGGTCTAGAGTAAATGTTCTGTCAAATGTTTTTTCTTTGTCAATTAATATGACCATATGATTTTTCTTTTTTAGCTTGCCAACACTAAATGCCTTTATAAGTGTCAAAAATCAAAGATTTCAATTTATTAACTATATTTTTCCCCAATTAACTTTTTACAAAATCACTTTGATTTCTTTTTTGCAAATGATAGGCCAAAACAACTGTTTCTTCTTATTTTACATTGTATTATTTTGCTTTTATCCAACAATATTTTTCTTCACTTGAACATAATTATGAAATTGTTCTATATACATCTTTAATATTCTTGTACAAATCAGTATAACCTATTGTATGTTTGTTTTTTTATCCTCACCAGAGGACATTTTTTCATTTTCTGTTCAGATAGAGTGGGAGGGAGAGAGGAAGAGAGAGAGAGAGAGAAACATCGACGTGAAAGGGACACATCGAGTGGCTGCCACCCGCACGACCAACCAGGGCCGGGGACAAACTGCAACCGAAGTACATGCCCTTAGCGGGAATCGAACCTGGGTATCTCTGGACTGCAGGCCGACGCTCTAACCGCTGAGCCAAACCGGCTAGGGCCAGTATAACCTATTGTATATTATAAAGGGTAGTATCTCTTTGTTTTATTTTAGCATAGTACAAAGACATTTTGTATTTAGTCTCCTAATACAATTTGTATTGTTAATAATAATGATGAAAGTAATGTTTTCCCAAACTTAAAAAAGGGCCATGCAAAACTGGCTACAAATTTGTAAGTAAATCTGATGTTGGCTTTTCCTGATTCTCTTTCTTGGTATTTTAAATTCATAAAATAGGTTTTAGTTTATAGTTCGATATATTTTACTAATTGGAAATTTAGTGAGTGATGGCTTATCTAGCTCTTGAACTAGCTATCAGCTGTGTTTCCTCTTCGTATTCAAACACTTATTCATGAAGGTTAAAAAAAAAGGCAACTTTCCTTGGCAACTTCTCTCCCCACCATTTCTCCCAATTAGGTCTAAGCTGTTCAAGGCACTCTATTTTTTATGTTGGTTCTTTTTTTTTTTTTAATGAAAAGAAAGCCTGCTTTTATTCCAAGTGTTCTTCTTGGAGGTGGGCTGGAAAGAAATCATTGCTAGTTGAAAAAGCATTTTCTGACTTGGCTCATTCATGACAAAGGCTAAATCTTCGATGAACATGATGTAGATTATAGTGTTGGCATCCAGTGGCCTACTGTGTGGTAGAGACAAGGAAGATAAACTTCCACTTACTCTAAGGAAGAAAAGGGCAACTAAAATAATGTTCTGTGTCTTCACTCCCCATTTCATACATATTTGCAGATGGTTAAATATTGTAAATTTTTCACAGACGTGTCATGTACAATACCATTAGGTGACAAGTAGTCTCCTAAGTATGAACTGAAAATCCTGGAGTACTTCCACACTAAACAAAACTTTGTATCAATGACAGCTGTTCAAATGCACTTAAATCTTTCCAGAAAGCAGGAAGATGATAATGTGAAATCATGTAAGTGCTCGGGGATCTCCCACAGTCATAAATCATAACTGGAAAACAAAGCAAGCCCTGGCCAAAACTGCAAAATAGCAGAAAGTGTATCTTAAGTACTCCCCCCGCCCCCGCTTCACTTTCTCAGTAGAAGTCTACTGATCTCATTGTCCTTTTTAATGGAACAGGGACCCAACTATAGGATCTCATGAGTATAGTGCTACTGACCAACAAGGTCCTTTACCTGTTCCATAAAACAACAATAATTTTCATAACTTTAGTTATATATCTTCAGGGAATATGCAGCTAAAATGAAATATACATATACAATATGAAAATATACATATACAATAATCATTAAATAAGTATTATAAACCTATCCATACTAAAGTGCATCTATAACTGATGATGACTAGTTTGATATATTTAAAACATAAAATAAGCATCTACAAAGTTTCCAAGAACTATAAGAGTTATTACCAATGAAATAGATCCATCTATCTACCATCACCTAGCTGAGTCTTCTCTTTTTCTATCTAAAACAACTGGCTGTATTCCTTCATGGGATATCTGCAGTTTGACACACGAGAGGAACTGCTGTCACTGGAAGCCATGCATGGCACTATAAGAGGCGAGGACTTGTTTGAGAGACTTGTTTTATCAATGAAAAAACTTGAGCTAACATTTGAAAAGTTAAGTGGCCTTACTACAGATGGAACTCCAGCCATGGCTGGCTCACAAAAATGGTTAATTACATTTGTCAAGAAAGAACTGAATTGTCTCAGTCTTGATCCAAGTGATTTAATTATACGTCACTACATCATACACCAAGAAAGTCTCTGTGCATAGTCATTGTGGCTCAACTATGTGACATTAACAGTGATGTTATCCAAAGATTTTGTCAAAGCAGAGGGTTTAACAACCGCCAGTTTGAGGAGTTACTGAATCATCTTGACTCTGAGTATGGTGATCTTGTTTATCACTGTGAAGTGCGGTGGCTGAGTCGCGGGAACACGCTCATGAAGTTTTACAGTCTGTGGGATGAAGTCAAGCAGTTCATGGAGAGGAAGGGAAAACCTGTCAGGGAACTCAATGATAGCAAGTGGCTGTGTGATTTAGCGTTCATGGTGGACATGACCAAGTACCTCTCAGAGCTGAAAGTCAATCTGCGGGGCCCCAACCAGCTTCTCAGCTCCCTGCTTTCAAATGTGAAATCATTTGAAGCTAAATTGAGGCTGTGGAAAGTGGAACTCAAAAGAAATAACATGGAGCATTTCCCTACTCTGGGAGGACAGAAGCCTTCTATGACACTTGAATATGCTGGTGAATGTGTGAGAGTAATTGAGGCATTTAATGAAAGATTCAAAGACGTGAAAAGTAAACAAATGGAATTGAGGAACTTTGCTACACTATTCAATGTGGAACCAGCTGATGTGCCTGATAACCTACAACACGAAACCATTCATCTGCAAAGTGACAATGAGCTGAAAGCTAGGTACAACAATTTCCCACTGCTTGCATTCTACAAACGCTACATAAGAAGTGATGCATTTTCCACTTTGAGGATACATGCTTTGAAATATGCATCTGTGTTCAGAACAACTTACTGCTGCGAGCAGTTCTTTTCAAAACTTACCATCGCAAAGAGTCAACTGCACTCCAGACTGATCATCGCAAACCTGGAAAAGCAGTTGTGAGTAGCAACGCCATTAATACCAGCTAACATCACACGTCTCACCAAAGAGAAGCAGTTCCAGCCATTGCATTAGGGGTGAGTTAGTTAAATGTTTGATGAAATATAGCAAGCTAGTTTTTACGTTGATAATTTTGAATGGCCCACGAAGGACGTTATAAGTATCTAAATGGCCCTTGGCAGAAAAAAGGTTCCCCAACCCTGCTCTAGAAGTAAGTTCTGTAAGAGCAGGCATATTCTTTTGTTTCCATATAATATAGTATATGCTCAATAAATATCTGTATAATAAAGTATATTAACTTCTGTCATTTTATAATAATCTTTACTAGCAGACCTGGACTTATTTCTCTTTTAAAATTTAGACGAGTTTGAGTATATAGTCATTGAAAGAATTCAACCTGTGATTTTTCCCATTTTGACATAAGATGGTCTTCTGTCAGGCCTCTAAACTGCGAGGAGGGAGAAGCCACCTGATATTGGGTTTCCCCTCAGCATGCCTAGAATTGTTGTTGCCATGGCCCGCATGCCCCAGGCTTATCCTGTGCCATCATTCCCTGCTTTACAGCTTATTCTTATTAAATCTATTCCCCAGTAATCTACACTCTAGAAATACAGAGCCTGGATGAATATCCCAAACTGAGCCTTTGGACATTTAATACATTTATGTCTATATGAAGTGTTCATCTCAAAAGTGTTTTATTTCAAATCAAAGTATCTACTATAAGCTTAAACATCTCTTCATCACTTTAACTTTTTCTACTCTATGTTCTATTCAATACATCCCAAGGGATGAGGAGGGATGTGATTTACTGAATGGGAAGAAACATTTGGAGAAATAAAAATATCTTTTTAAGAATATATTTTATTTCACTCAATGTATTGAAAATGCTATTTCAACATATAATCAATATTTTAAAATATTGTTATATTTTATACTTTTATTACAAATGTTTAATGTTGACAATATTGCAGGTATCCCACTTTATCCCTCCTTTACTCACCTACAACCACCCTTGCCTCCCTGTCCTTTGGCCTTCACCAAACTATTGGCCATGTCCATGGGGTGTGCATATATGTTCTTTAGCTAATCCCTTCACATTCTTTATACAGTCACTCTATCCTCTCCCTTTGGACACCAGCTTTATTTTTAAAATATTAAAATATTACTTCATGACTAAGTTTGATGGAATACTGCAGCAGTGATCAAAAATATTTTGAGACATAAACTTTCTAACAACAAAGAGATACAGAGCTTATTTAATAGAGAGAAAACGACAGAGAATTTTAGAAAAGTAAAACACTGTGGGGTTCTTCAAATATAAGTATCTTATGCAAATGATCAACAAGGTGTAATCTGTTTGAAAGAATGCAATTTAACAAATGAGGACCACAACAATTAGCCTTTGGGTATTGTTCTTATACTTCTGACTTTCTATTCTACCTGAAACAAATATGCCTCTCACATTTAAAAAAAATGCTTTTAATATTAGCTTTTCCAATAATCATCTTCAAGCCACTGAGACAGAATATTGAGAGAATCTGATTTTATCTTCTGAAACATTGATTTTCTCATGGATAGTTGCAGGCTTTTCCTCCTTTTAAGAGCAAGATCACATATGAAGAGTGAGGTAATCACATTACCTCACTCGGCTTATATCTTATAGAAAATAATGTTTAGATTATAATGTGTTCCTGGTTTTTTAAGATGAAATATTTACTGACCCACCCTTAACAAAGACCTATTAACTGAGATATCTGGATAATACAACACATTAGCATTTTGTCCAACTCCTCCCAAGCCATGAATTTCTTTCTAAAGGGGGAAAAAAATAAACTCAATAAAAATGCACTTCAACTTGCAAATGATCAATTCATAGTTCACTGCAATGATTAAAACATAGTTACATGGAAGTAATAAAGCAGAAATAAGAAATAGCAAATTATAAAAAGGCAGTTACTTGCTTGATGTCCACATAATATTCTGTTGCCAATCATACCCTGACAGATAAAAATGCCAAAACCTAAAATATCACTGATTCTTAATAGTATCACAGTTCCATGGAAAGTGGTTCCTTAAAATAAATTCTGAAGTAGCAGTAGGCAATAGACATGACAGGTGTGTATTTGGATTGAAGTCTTCTTTTATCTACTACATAATTTTTCTGATTGCTGGATATGACCAGAAATTTTGGGGATATTTAGTCACAGACAATGAAGAAAGATAACCAGATAAATAAAGAAGAAAACAAATACAATATATGAAAATATGTTACTTTCTTCTATGTGACTAATCCACTAATTACAAAAGTTCCCTAAGATTTTCAGGACCAAAAGAATCAACTTTCTCATTTTTTCAAGGCTTCATTCACTTAACAACACTGATTTGCTCTCTGTTATAGGGCGTACTTCATTACCTTTCAAATTTGCATAATCACAGAATGCTTGATTTAGGAATGAAAGCTTTGAGTATAATAGATATGCATGCATGATTAGCTGTAGGAGGGGATCTGTAATTATGTGGTGTATAAATATACATCTATATACTTTAAAGCTTCATAATAAACACAACAGAAGTCTTGACATTTATTTAAAAATTCTTTCAGTCATAACTTAAAAAAAGGAAAACAATAGTATGTTTAAAAGAACTACACAAAGTCTTAATCCATGCTTCCAGAGGGAAAATTTACAATGTGACATTCGTTATAAAACATATTGGTGATTTTTGGAAGGATGGATGGAGGCTTTGGTTTCCCAGGTATTTCTGTACAATGAGAACTACATAGCCCAATTCCTTAGGCATGCAGAGAGTCCTGTTACAACGTGTGCCTTAAATATCTGTACTTCACATCTGTTGAACTGAATTCAAAACTGGTACATCATTTATACACTTTCCCCCTCTGTCTCTCCTCACCCTCTTGTACAAATGCCCATAAACACATACTACACCACAGCTACTTCCAAATATCAATGTCAACTTCAAACTTGCCAGTTGTTAAGGAATAAATTGCCATTTGGCATATATGCCTAAAACAAAAATGATAAACTGCTATTAACTTTATTTCCATAGTAAGTTTTAAAAGCCAATGAACTAAATTCAAGTATCAACCAAATGTTAAATACCCTAATAATCATATTATAACAAAATTAAAAATTTATTTTTATGAATCAAACTTTTTCTTTCTTTTTAAAATAAATTTTGTTTTCCTTTATTGATCTTAGAGAGAGAGGAAGGGAGAGGGAGAGAGAGATAGAAACATCAATGAGAGAGAACATTGATTGGCCGCCTCCTGCATACCCCCCACTGGGGATCGGGCCCACAACCTGGGCATGTGTCCTGACCAGGAGTTGAACCGGCGATCTCTTGGTGCATGGGTCAACACTCAACCACTGAGCCACACCGGCCGGACATGAATCAAAATTTTTCCATGTCTGAGATGACTAGTATTTATCTACTTATCTGGATTCAGTCCATAAAGATATTTTACATTTATAAATTTTTTCCCCACAAAATGTGTGGCGACATAGTTTTTACTACATACGCTGGAAGAGAAAACTGTCAACTGCAGATAATGAAAGTCCTTTTTTCCCACTAAATGATTCTGAGGCATTTCACCTGTGATTGCTTAAAAAATACATTTTAAACAAATTTATCATTTTAAGAGCCATGTAAAAATATATTAACAGAATTATTTCTTTTGTGTCTTTGTATTGATTTCGATTTGAAGAAAGAAAAGTTACTTTATACATTTAATTGACTCACTTGCTGCCCTCTCTAGCATCATGGACCACATATTACTCAGTTTTCAGGAGTCCAGTATTTTACTGAAGAAGACCTGACAGGGAGTCAGCCTTAAATGTCATCTTCATTTCCCACCTCACTAAAGTGCTCTTGTAATTTGTAAAAGTGATAGTCAATTTATTGGTAGGTCATTAATGTAGTTTTCTGGAGTGAATTGATGCCTATGGTTTATGAAAAACTTTATGTGCACAATTTACAACCATAATGAAGGAGGGTAAGAATAAAACATCACAAGTTTCCAAATGCAGTGCTAACTAGATCTGTAATTTTATACATCAGTCCAATGCTTGTCTGGTTGAAGGGAAAAGATTATAAAATAATAAGCAATAAATCAACTTAGTTTTATTACCTCTGTATTAGTCACATTTTCTAATATTAATATTAATACTGAGAAGAAGAAAAGTTGGAAGGAGAAGGAAAAGATGAAAGAGAAAATAAATGAGAATTTTCTTCCCTGGCTGGTGTGGCTCAGTGGATTGAGCGTCGTCCCATGGACTGAGAGGTCCCAGTTCGATTCCTGGTCAGGGCACATGCTCTGGTTGCAGGCTCTGTCTCCAGTAGGGATCATGCAGAAGGCAGCCGATCGATGTCTCTCTCTCTCTCTCTCTAAAAAATCAATTAAAAAATATTTCAAAAAAAAGAATCTTCTCACCAATTATGACAAAAATAAGTACAAAACACAAAAACTTTTGTTTATTAATGTACATTATTTTCTAATTATTTGGTAATTTTTCTGTCAGGCATTAGGTAAAATATTTTTATACAAGAAGTCATTTAATCCTCAGGTCATCTACATATAGAACTATTGTGGTTCTTGTGTTGTAGGTGAGAAAACCATTACTTTGTAAGCCTGCAGTTACCCAGCTCATTTTATTGAAGAGATTGGACAAATACCTATCTCTATCAGTCTCTAATGTTTGTGTTCTTGTACTGTATTTTTTTTTTTTGTATATTTTTGGATGCTGTTAGCCCATACTCTTATTTTAGTAAAAGAAATAATAAATTGTTTATGATGTAAATATCCATCCATTTTACCATCAGTAAAACTTGAGAACAACATTTATGAATTAATCTGTGCTTTTCTTTTTCAAATATCAAGCAGGTATAAAAATAAATCAGAAAAAGTTAAAACATTAATGAAAATGTTTTTTATCAAATATTACTTTGTATAAAATTTTTTACAAAGTTTTTACTAATAAACCTCAGGCCCCTTAAAAGAGTGATAGATGAAGGAAAAAGCAAAATTATACTCTATTATTTGGGAGTTAAAATAAAGTAAGTATTCAAAATAAAAATTGTTACCTGTTGGGACCATATGCTGCACGAAATATTCCTGTTGATGTCAACAGGAGTTACAATGAGGATTTGGGCAAAATATGGACCTGGCATTTTGTTAATTAAAACCAATGTTTGCTACATTGATGTGTGTTCTAAAGAGATATTCCTGGAGCATAACACCAAGTTGCTGAGTCCACTGTTTTAAGAGATCAGTGATTATACATACAGCTCAGTGTTAGATTTGAAACACAGAAATGTAACTTTAATATTGCTCACCTTGTGACATTAGCATATATTCTATTTTTAAGAAGAAGAATAAAAGACTTCAGTTGTAATTTTTCACTGAGATACCTGGAATTAATTTTAAGTAATTTCGCATTCTACGGAAAATGGAATACTAAACTATAAAGTTAGAAATGAGGACTGAATATTTACAGGACACATTTGTATGTATTTGAAAGTATACATAGGATTCCTTGTGGTGGACTTATTGAAAAAATAGCCCATATCTCTATGTTTCTATTCACACTTGAATTGACTCCACA
Source organism: Tadarida brasiliensis (assembly GCA_030848825.1). Lineage (NCBI taxonomy): Eukaryota > Metazoa > Chordata > Mammalia > Chiroptera > Molossidae > Tadarida > Tadarida brasiliensis. Next base: position 83,663,526 of record CM061258.1, on the reverse strand, counting down.
AGAATTTTTTTTTTCTACATAATGACTCTGAGATAAACTTTTGACTTACTTTGGTTAATAGAGTATGATGAAAGTGATGACATTTCAGTATCAAAGAGGACATATGGAGAAGATCTAAGTCAGTCTAGTTGACCTAGCTGAAACCCCCAAACAGGAACAAGCCTAATGAAGATCAGCAAATCTTCATTGCTAATTTACAGGTGCGTGGTGAGAAACAACTAGCTACACCACCCAGCAAGCCTATAAGCTCGTGAGTGAAATTATAAATGCTTATTGTTTAAGCCACAGAATTATCTGGTGGTATTGTTATGCAGCTCTCTCGTGGCAATATATTCCTATTACATTGCTGTATCTCCATCAATTCAATGGTATGTCACTACTTGAGTTAGCATCAGTTTTAAAAAAAAAAAGCCAGTGAATGGCAATGCACAAAGAAGACTAGTCATGCAGAATCCAAAGCAAGTATGTCCCATCGTGCTTATATGTGCTACTATGAGGCAGCACAATTAGTTGTTTATAGTATAAATTTTGTACTCAGATAGATCTAAGTTCCAATCTTAGCATCATCATTTACACACTACCTCTATCATTCCAGGCAAATGGCCCTTCTGCTACCTCCTGACATAGACCCTGATTCCTGCTTTTGCTCTGCTGCAGCTACTGCTGACTAAATAAGAAATAAGTGGTTTTGTGTCAATTTTTCAAAGACACAATGATGTTTAAATCATACTGGTTTTGGATTTTGCCAATATAGAGCATTAACCCTAAAGCCAAAAGACATCTTGTTTACTTGTTACTGCAGCTGGGTTCCGCTGCAAACAGAAAAGGTATGAGTGAAAGACAAAAGGCTTGTCCTGTATTTGATAAAAGCAATTGTAGAAAATATATGTTTTTTTAAAAAAGTCTTGTGCTACATATCAATGTGGAATGTCATTAAATGTTAGCCTAATTAGAAAAAAATCTATATCTCATCAGGAAATCAATAAATACAACACATATACCAAAAGAAATTGCTTTTGCTCTTATAGCAACCCAGACCAATCAATGATAACACTTTCTATTCTGTGTAGATACGTATCATTTATTTGTACTGAAGCAGCGAGTGATGCCTTGGAAGATTGCATGAGTTAGGTACATTATATGTTTTAGGTATTACAGTCGAAAATGCATGTGAATTACTCTACTTTCAACAGGATATGTTTCAACTGTTAAAAATAAAGTGTGGCTTTTACTGAAATTCACTGATACCTAGATAGGTGATCTGTATAAGAATGTAAACATGTGGATCTGACTGCCAAGCACTGTATGGAAAAGAAATGTTTTTATTTTTGTTTTTTCCCTTCAAACTTCTAGTTGCTTGGTGCAAGACTCTCAATGCACCAAACCTTAGAAAGAATAAGAATCTGAGATAAAGTTGAATTAGAATCCTATGTGCCCATAAAATAAGTCAGCAAAGAATGAGAATGAAAGTAAATGAGGACAAAAGGTATCATAATGGATGGAAATTATTTGGAAGTTAAAGTACAAAAGATGTGTTGGATTGCTGCTGGAAAACAATTCTTAGCAATATATGTCAAGGCACAAATTTTCCAGTTATTCTGGACTCATCAAATGACCTATGCAATTCTGTCTTTCCCTCTATCTCTAGTTCTCTTTCTTCCTTTCCTTCTTCCTTCCTTCCTTTTTTCCTTGCATCCTTCCTTCCTCTCCACCCCTCCCCTGCCTTCCTCCCTCCTACCCTCCCTCCCTCTCTCCCTCCTTCCCTCCTTCCTTCCTTCATCTTTTTTTTTTTTTTTAACAGAAAGTTTAGACAAGATGGCTCATGTGCTCATTATCTGGATTTTAAATAGGAGGGACCCATTTTCATCCATACCATGGAGCTCAGTTCCCCCAAAAGCTGTTTACATAAGAAAGTTTGAAGAATCAGTAAAACCAAAAAACATTCTTCTAGAACATTTGCCAAGATGCATTCATCTCCAATTGACCCTCAATCTTCAGTTAACTATAGTACTTTCTCAGTATGATGAGTTTCTAGATGTTCTGAACAAATTGAAAACTCTGGCTATGGTTACCTTGTTGTGATCAAAAGTATTTTTGTTCAAAAATGTAGAATTTATTACTATCTATTTGTTAATATACAAAACACACATGCCCTTCACATTTAGTAAATGCAATATAACCCAATTACAGTGATATCCTTATAATTATAATTATTTTTCTATCAGATAATTGAATTAAAGTGAAATGTGCAATCTATATTAACACCGAAGTCTATCTTTTCTAAATTCAGATTATATATATTGAACACATTAATTCAGCAGGAGAGTATAATTCCCACTGAAAGTCAAAATAAATGAGTTAAGGTGCTCATACTGTGCTTTAGATGTACTTCTTATACTTTGTAAGAGAAAATTGAGTATATATCCTTAAGCATCTAAAAAATTCTACCAAAATAATTTGCCATGGAATCAAAACTTCAAGAACTTACTTTTATCAGATTGATAAGGCAGAGTCATCTATCTTTTCTTTGACACACTTTCATTTCACTTCAACAAATTCACTAACTTTTACCTAGCCAAAAGAAGAAGAGTTCAAACTATAAAAGTCAGTCCAAAACTAGCAAGCAAATGTTTGTAACAAACCACCCAATCAGTGATAAGAAATTCAGTTCCATGTATTCAGCACATTGGTGTTTACTTGAAATAGGTGACGTGTATTAGAAAGAGCATAAGGCTTACATTGAAAATCCTGCTTCAATCCTCAAAGTTCTGAACTTTTTAGCAAGTTTTTCAATTGCTCTGAGTCTCAACTACTTAGGAGAAGATCTCAATCTCATGATGTAAATTTATGAGTGCGTGTTGTTTAGCCAGCATAATTCAATAATCCATACAAGTTGATTGGCATTCAATAAGTAATCAATAAATATCAGTTCTCCTTCTTCTTTCCTCCTTGGAAATTCCTAAGTAGAAATCATAAGAAATCTATCTTTAACAATGCCATTATCTAGAAATGCATGGAAAATCTGGAAATCCAAGACTAAGATAGCAAAGAAATTAGAAAAAGTGAGATGCAAATAAGTACCATTATTTGCATGCGTAGTTTAGTAAACCAAGTATTTCTGTTTGGCAGAAGAACCATAATAAAGTGCTACTTCAGAAGGGAAGTGTGAACTCATCAAAGTGTCTTGAAATCAGCACCTAACAAAACTTTGTCTTTTTCTCATTATAATTTTATTTGTAATGTATATATAGGGTGTCCCAAAAAAATGTATACACAACTTTGAATAATTATAAAGTCAGTGTTTATTAAAATATATTTTATTTTCAAAATGTAATAGAATCTACAGACATCCAGTATAAATCTTTTGGGACACTATGCATATGTATTTATATAGATATATATATATAGAGATATAGATTTATATAAATTTAATCTCAGATCTATAACTATATTAAGAACAAACAAACTGTAGGTAAATTTTCTTAATATGTCACTCACATAGCTACAACAATATAGAACTTAAATTTATTTTATTCTGGATTTGTAGTTAAATTAAAAATGTCTCTTTGCCTGTTTTTTATTTTTTAACATTTTTATTTTTTCAATTTTGAATGTTAAATTTATGAATCATTAAATTTACACTAAAGTAAAAAAAAAATTATTTTGTCTTTCTTACTTTGATAGTGTTCTTTTTCAAATGATTTTGGTCAGCCAAATGTATGATGATATGAAGATGCTAACTAACATTATTTGTGAAATGAATTGGTTCTCATATTATTGTGGATCAGAATAGATGAAAGCATCCTAGACTAGTCATTTGTATCCATAAGAGGAGAATCATATTTTATGGATTTGTATTGTCTTACATTGACCATTTGCTTGGAGATCCCAAAGCTGCTGGTGATGCTTGTGAGAGGGACTGGAACTGGAAACTCTCCCTGAATTCCTCATCAAACCAACCAGAAAGAACCTTTGTGGGCAGCAGTGATGAGATAATAGCCAGGTATTTTGCAGTATGATCAGTCAGGAAAAGGAGAATTCAGGACAGCAGATCTAATGGCAGAAGGGAAAAAAAAAGAAAACGAAAAAGGAAAATAGCATAGATGTCTCCTGTCAAAAACCATGTAATAAAAAGTAAGTGAAAAAAAATTAATCTTATATATTTCCTCTCCCAAATTGTGAGTAAGAGGCTAAATAAAAATTGACCATATAAATTTTTTTATATGTTTTAGATGTACAGTTCAAATGGTGTCAGAATAGAATTCTCAGCATACCATTATCATAACTTTCATTCGACTGTGGGTTTCCAGCTAAAAATGAACTCCAATCAGTTCCCTTATCTCTGTTCCCAATAGAAGAGAAAAGATAGCTAATCTTTCAGTACAATTAAGAATAGAGAAAAGACCAAGGCCTTTCTCTAAAAGAAACAGGTATCTCCTGCCAGAAAATTTATCCTTTAGGTTTATCAGAAGTTGACTTTAGTCTAGCTCTAAATATAAGAATTAGAGAACATTCAGGGCTGTCTTGGAGAAGACATAAGCCGAGTAGCCCGACAACAGGATACGTTGTAGAAAACAGCACTGGTCTTAACATAATTATCCTAAATTAAGAAAAGACAAGCACAACATGTGAACCTGTGCTAAACAGCAGGTGCTTATTTTCCCACTGAGGATCAACCAGGCTCTTTGTAGGGTTATCTGAAGGAGTAAGTCAAATCATCCTACAATGCTAGTCCTTAGTCCAGTTACCATGGGAGCACTGTCTCCCCAGGTGCAGCTCCAGAGATTCTGATTCTAACAAGTTCCCAGGTGATGATGATGATGATTCTGGGACCACATTTTCAGACCATCTATCTTAAAGCCAAGATGTTATTGAGTCGGTTCAAATATAAAAATAGTTAATTTTTAAGATTCATAGTATGTGCTACTTCCCTCATGTGACAAAGCCAAATGACAATTTTAAGAATTTTAATAATGATGGAGTAAGGATACTCTTTATTTAGCTATAAATCGAATTGAAGTGTTTTGTTTTTGCAGTAAGGGTGGTAATGCCCTGTTATTTTAGTAGGTACTACCTTTGGAAGAAAAAGAAGAGCTCTAAAAGCATAGACATAACATTTTAATATATTAAAAATACAAACAATACATAGAACTATTAACATGCATACAATATCATTTCTTAGAAATTATATTGCAAGTCACAATTCAAAATTTAGCAGGAGTGCTTGCTAAAAATTAGGTTTTTGGTGTGCATTTCTAGATGTTAATTACATAAGTCACCTCTGAGATCCAGAAAATAATTTGTTTAATAGGAGGCTAGATAACTCTCATGTACAGAGCTAGCAGACTATATTCTGGGATATGTTGTCCCCAAATAACACTGTGAGTTAGATAGAGTCAGGTTATTCTATTTGAATGATGTAGAAATATGGTTGGAGAAATAATGCATTATTTAATGCTCCAAGTATGATGTATTAATTTCAGAACTCAAACTGATGCCTTTGACTTTGAGTTCCATACTTCTAGTCACTATATCACATTGTCTTAAAAATATGAGTGCCTTGCCCGGCCAATGTGGCTCAGTGATTGAGCACTGACCCATGAACCAAGAGGTCACCAGTTCAATTCCTGGTCAGGGCACATGCCCAGGTTGTGAGCCAAATGCTCAGTGCGGGTCATGCAGGAGGTGGCCAATCGATGTTTCTCTCTCATAAATGTCTCTATCTCTCTCTTATTCTCCCTTCTTCTCTCTCTAAAATCAATAAAAAACATTTTTAAAAATGAATGACTTTAGTATTCATAGTGATCAAGGATATAAATAAATCCAACCAATATTAATACAGTGTTGTTTATTTGTTGGTACCATTTACTATTTTGGAATTTGAGGCACCAATAGTCTTCCCAAAGAGCTTACAATTACAGAAGGAGAGAGCATTTTAACTTCATGTAGAGTATAAGTGATTCTGTTTATACATGTTGAGTAAAACCTCTTAAGGAAATACATGGTTAAGCAGAATCTTAAGACTAAAAGGGCTCATAAAAAGGCATAAAATGTCAACTATTTTCTATCTGGTCTTAGAAAAAACAGTTAAGTTACATGAAATAGATCTGGTAAAATGGAAGTGGAAAGTATTGAATTTGCTTAATAAATACATATTTATAGCAAACTATTTTTTTAAACAGCTTACAAAATTTTTAGAGTTTTCATCAGATCTGTACTTATCATTTGAAATATATTCCATCATATAAAATATTTAGAAAGTATAGTCATTTTATTCTAATATAGCATATTGTTTCACATAAAATTAATTCCAAATTTTAGTTCATTTGATCCCTTGACTCTTAGGAAACAGGCTGATCTACATTTAGTCTCCTTCAGAAATAAACTTTCTATTTTCTTTTCAGCATCTGAGTTCAATGTCATGCATATTCACTCATATACTAGGACTTTTGTCAATAATTGAAACTATGAGCACAAGAGGAACACTTTCCAGCCCTCATGAAGGATATGGGGTGGATCAAAAAGAGCTGGTAAATGATGACTAAACTCTTATATCCCTGAAAGCTCCCTCTGACTGGCTAATGGATAAAAGCTGGTGAAAAAGATTTTTCTCTGTTGTCAAGCCAGCATTATATATTGTGAACACTGTTTCAACTGGACTTCTTAGCAGTTTCATAAAAGAAGGCTATTAGGAATTTTTTTCTGTATGCCTTAGTTTATGTGCTGCTTAATTGCAATGGAACATTAAGAGTTTCCTTCTGGCTTGCTCAGTGATCTCTCTCTTCTAGAATTTCTACTTCCCATATGTGTTTAATATGTCAAACAATCATAGGTAGAAATGAAAAGCCATATTCCTCACATGCAAAAACATTAATAATTATGTTCAGCCTCCAATCATCATCCATGGCTGGTATGCTCTGTGTGGATTTTGTGCTTCACAGCTCTAGACAAACTGAATATGCTTTAGTCAGTTTTGTTTTCACAGACTTTAGATCCCCTTTTTTTAATTAGCATAATGAACAAATAATTTCTTTCATCTCATCCTTGTCTCCAAGAAGAGTTCATTAAATTGATTGCGTTTATCTTGTTAAAGAGGAGCTTTCATTCCACCCGAGCCCTGGTTTATTTTCATAAAGTTTCACACTTAAGAAAGTAGAAACACTTTTTTAAAATGCCCAGTTTTTGAACTTTTCCGTTTAAATCCTTTTGTGAGCTGAAAGAATTCTCCTTACTAAGCAATGCAGTGAGTCTATATAAAACCTCTATGGAATAAAATGTCAGTTTATAAATCCTCTGGCTTTCTAGTTTATGTGAAGCTCTTAGTAGTTCTGTTTCCATCTAGAGTCAGATTGTTTCTTCTTGAGGAAGGATGAATGGAATTCATTCCTAGAAAACATTTTCTAGAATAAAGGCATAATTTTGTTGTTGTCATTGTCGTTAATCACAGAGGATGATTAAAATTGTTCATTCCTACTCTTTATTAGTGTTACTTGAATACTCTCTTGCTTTTATGGTCAACACCGAATACCTATGACAGCTAATGAATATACATTCTTGTTTATATTATATGCAACAGTTGTATGATTCCTAGATTCTTGCACTGACCTTACTGATCTTTCTCACTTAATAAACAGCCTAAAAAATCACTCTAATAGAAACTTGTATTTTAACTTTAATTAGGCAAAAACTTTTTTATAGTTACTTTGGCATTGTGGCCTATTTCAACTTTTCAATTTGATATAATTCACAAAGCTATTATATATAACAAGAGAATTATTATAACTTATTGACTCTCTTCTTCCGTTACTGGTAGGAATAAAGAGTTAATAATTAAGCAAAATCTGTAATGAAAAAATTCTGAATTTTAAGGACTATCTCTAATTACTGGTTCTAAAATTGAATCCACACAAGATGTTTATTTTTGAAAAGGTAGTAATATATATAGTTTATTCACCTGCAACCTGATCACCTAAAGTGAATGTTAAGGAATAATTATTTTGTATCTATGTAAATATGGTTTGTTATTTTCGCTAAGAACTTTTTTCTTAGTCATGATACATTTTAAAAAATAATTTTGGAAGTTTCTAGAGTTCTGTGGGAGTTCATTATAACAAGAGAAATAGATTGTCTTTTTAGTTTAATACAATTTATTTGTTTAATGTTTAAAAATAAAATTATATCATCCATGATAGCAGATCTTCAGATTATGTAGTTAATTTAATAAGCATGTATGTTTAGATCATGATATTTAATGATGTAGGGACTCTCAAGGTGAAAAAGTATGATGGTAATTTCAAGGAGTTTATAATCTTGGAAATAATTAGAAATGACTCAGTCTAATGATAGTACTAATAATCAACAGTTAGAGATTTTTAGTTTGAAGACACACATAATCACTTGATACATAATCATCTATGCCATGGCCAATATTCAGAAAGTCACCCTGAAAAGGACCTTCACTGAGTTACATGAAACTACTATAGGCTTACGGATTTTATTTACTTTATTATAAGACATGATACAGGAAAATTTTTTCCCCCTATGTTGAGAGTGTCTCTACCTATCTTGTTCAATATCCCATCTTGAAGGCAGAGAGTATATTTTTGTCAGTTAAATGGTTAACATTCCTCAGTTTGTAATACTTTCTGATAAAAGATTGGTAAGTCAAAAATATTGCAGATTATAACTTTTCAACGAAAAGAAGTATTTCAGGAAATTGGCAAAATTTGATTTTATCCAATATGAATATTTTGAAAGTAATGTTTACAACAGAGGAAATTGTTACCTTCTTCCAATATAGAAATGGTTTTTCATGATGATTGTGTTTCAGAATATTTCTTGCTTTACAAGATTTGACATACCTGCTTCATGCAAGCATTAGTTCCCAAACTTAATGAGATTTGTATATGTAGATATATTCATTAGTATTTTCATTTATTTTATAAATCAATAAACATAGTATAACTACTGTGAGTAAAGTTTTGCATTGGGTTTTGGTGATATAGCAGTGCAGTAGACAGACATAGACTCCAAAGTCCTTACCTCAGTTGCACTGACCGATATTTTTGTATGACACTGTTAATGAATTACCAGGGAAGTGAAATAGAAATACATGACCCAAATAGTTATCTCTTTCACCCATCCCTCAAACCCCTTACATCTGGCAAACGTCAAAATGTTCTGTTTCTGTTCTTCTTGTTCACTTATTTTGTTTTTCAGATCCAATTGTTGATAGATATGTATTTATTGGCATTTTATTGTTCATATTTTTATCTTTTTTTTTTCTTTTTCTTCTTAAAGAAGATACTGTAACATTTCATATAATATTGGTTTGGTGGTGATGAACTGCTTTAACTTTTTCTTGTCTGGGTATCTTTATCTGTCCTTCAATTCTAAATGATAGCTTTACTGGGTGTAATAACCTTGGTTGTATATTCTTGCTTTCCATCACTTTGAATATTTTGTGCCAATCCCTTCTGGCCTGCAAAGTTTCTGTTGAGTAATCAGCTGACAGTCTTATGGGACCTCTGTTTTAGGTAACTAACTGTTTTTCTCTTGCTGCTTCTAAGATTCTCTCTTTATCTTTACCTTTTGCATTTTCATTATGATGTGTGTTGGTGTGGGCCTCTTTGGGTTCATCTTGTTTTGAACTCTCTGTGCTTGCTGGACTTATATGTATATTTCCTTCACCAAGTTGGGGAAGTTTTCTGTCATTATTTTTTTCAAATAGGTTTTCAATTTCTTGCTCTCTTTCTTCTCCTTTTGGCACCCCCATGATATGAATGTTGGTATGCTTGAATTTGTCTCAGAGGCTTCTTACACTAGACTCATTTTTTGGATTATTTTTTATTTTTGTTGTTCTGATTGGGTGTTTTTTCTTCCTTATATTACAAATCACTGATTTGATTCTCAGCTTCATCTACTTTATTGTTGATACCCTGTAAATTATTCCTAATTTGAGTTAATGTATTCTTCATTTCTGACTGATCATTTTTTATGGTTTCCATGTCATCTTTTATGCTGTTGAAGGCCTCACCAAATTCACTGAGCATCCTTATAATCAGTGTTTTGAACACTGCATCTAATAGGTTGCTTGCCTCCATTTTGTTTAATTCTTTTTCTGGAGTTTTGTTCTGTTCTTTCTTTGTCTCCTCATTTTTTCTGCCTCCCTGTGTTTGTTTCTATATATTAGGTAGAGCTGCTGTGTCTCCCAGGCTTGGTGGAGTGGCTTATATACTAGGTTTTCTGTAGCTCTAGTGGCATTGCCTCCCCAATTACTCAATCTGGGCCCTCCAGGAGTACCTCCCTCTTGTTTAGTTGAACCTTGATTGCTGTTGGCACATCAATGGGAGAGATTTACCTCCAGGCCAATCTGCTGCTAGAGGCTCACCCCACAGAGCAGTATTTATTTCAGTGGGGCTCTGATGCCCACTGAGTCTGCCCCTTGTGTGTGTCACTTGTGGAGATAGTTGGGTGGTGATGTTTCAACGTGGTCTGGAGCTTTCCACTTGGGTTCACTGGCTCTGGGGCCTCCCAGGAGGTGCAGGCCATGGTCAGACACTGCCTGTGTTCTGCCAAGGTGTCACCTGTCATAAGCTACAAAGCAATCTGAAGATAGCTGCTACTTATGCTATTCTTGGAGGTGCCCAGGTGAGACCAAGCTGCAAACCAAGGCCAGGTGCTGCTAATGTCTTATTTAAACAAAGACTAGGATCCTGACCAATATAAACTGCCAATTTCAATTGAATATGTTTAATGTACCAAATAGACACCCAACCCAGACATTTGCAACCAAGGAAATATGCCTGGAAGAAATGGTAGTTGATATGAATGCTAAAGGTTACATGGAGTTAGGGAGAAGAGATGAATCATATGGGAGGTAGAGGAAGGTAGAATTTTCTGAGTAGAAAAAAAAACACCTGTGTGTATATCTAGAAGAAAAAATTGAGGGAATTGACAAGATCAGATTCATAAAGGATGTTACTAGCCCTGTTTTGGCATTTTAATTTGTCATTAGTTCAAAGAAGAAATGTAAGGATAGAGTAGAATAATATATGGGTATTCACTGGAAATATTTGGGGTAGTAAGTAGCTTTTCTAGGAAAGATCATGTTTCTGTTTTGATCAATAAGACAAATGATAGTACTAGTGACTGGAATAGAAAATACAAAAGCAACTTATCATAGAAGGAAGATGATGTGTGTAGTTTTGGACACATAAAATTAGAATCACCTATGGGATATCCAAGTTGAGCTATATAAAATTCAGTTTAAGGTATTTGTGTAAAGCTTAGGAGATACTTAATCTATAGTTATAGCTAAAAATTTTATCAACTTAAATGCTAAGGGAGTAGATGAGATTACCAGGGAAGAATATATACAGTGAAAAGAAAAAGGGGTCTGAGAAAACAAAAAGTTGGACAAAAACCAAAGTATTAGTACTTTCCACTTGAGAAGAATGCAATCAGTAACTAAGCACAAGCTTTCTAGTATACAGAGAAAAAACACTTGAAAGCTTCATTAAAAAATTCAATTTGAGTATTTTTATTAGAATAAAATCTATAAACTGGAGGAGCATTTATTTTCTGGAATAAACAGCATAATGAAAATATCTTTAGCCTTGATTAAATTAGGTAGAGTAGTCTAAGAAACTATTTTTATTGCCTATTCTGACATGATTCCAAAATAAATCATCTGTTTTTAAATCAATAATTTTCAAAAAGAGAAGCTTTGTTAAGTGAGGACTTGTCACTTTGGGACTTTCAAATATAATATTCTTACTATACATCCACAAACCATTAAGAGTCTGATATACTAACTCTAAATGCATGTTGTAGTGGTAGTAGATAATTTCCTTTCTGTAGTGATATCTTTGATATAGCAATTTAATTCAGTGTGAATATCTATTAGTTAATTTATTTAACATTCTTTGCCCTCAGCACCAGAAATAGGAATAGAGCCAGAAATACTTTTTGTTGAACTCATACAACTCAATAGGAAGAAAAAAAGTTGATGGAAAAAAAATGAGAAGAAGACCTGAATAGACATATTTGCAAAGAAGACATACAAATGGCCAACAGGTTCATGAAAAGATTCTCAACATCACTAATTATCAAGGAAACGCAAATCAAAACCACAATGAGATGTTACCTCACCCCTGGCTATTATCAAAAATTCATGAGATGACAAATGGTGGTGAGAATATGTAGAAGGGGAACCCTTGTACACTGTTGGTGGGGTTGCTAATTGAAGCAGCCACTACAGATAACAGTGTGGAGTTTCCTCAAAAAATAAAAAAATGTAACTAGCATATGATCAGAAATCCCACTCCTGGTTATATATCCAAAGGAAATAAAATCAGTATTTTAAAGAGATATCTGAACTACCACATTCATTGCAGCATTATCCACGATAGCCAAGATATGGAAACAACCTAAGTGTCCGTTGATGGATAAAGAAAATGTGGTATATATACACAATGATTTGAATATTACTCAGCCATAAAAATAAAAAAAATCCTATAATTTGTGATAAGATGAATGAAAATTAGAAAGCATTGTGCTAAGTGAAATAAGTCAGAGAAAAAAATCTGTATGATCTAACTTATATGTAGAATCTATAAAAGCTGAACTCGTAGAAAGAGAGAGTACATTGGCGGTTGCCAGGGGCTGAGGGTTAGGGGAAAATTTTGATCAAAGGGTGCAAATTTCCAATTATATGATGAATAAGTTCTGGTGATCTAATGCACGCAAAATGATTATAGCTTACCATAGTGTATTGTTTACTTGAAAGTTGCTAAGAGAGTAGATCTTAAATGTTCTCACTCCCCATACACATACACACACAAAATGGTAACTATATGAGGTGATGGATGTGTTAGGTGAACTTATTGTGGTAATCATTTTGACATATACACAGATATCAAACCATCCCATTGCACAGCTTTTTTTTTTTTTTTTCTCTATTGATTTTAGAGAGAGGGAGGGAAAGGGAGAGAGAGATAGAAACATCAATGAGAGAGAATATCGATTGGCTGTCTCCTACATGCCCCACACTGGGGATTTGGCCCACAACCTGGGCATGTGCCTTGGTCAGGAATGGAACTGGCAACCTCTTTGTGCATGGGTTGACACTCAACTGCTGAGCCACACCAGCAGGGCCCGTTGCGCACCTTAACTCACACAATATGTCAATAAAACTAAGGGAAAGAAAGGACCATTCCTTGTCTTCAAGGAATTTTGTTTTTCTCTTTGCAGTGCACTTTTTCTATAAACAGAAAGATGTACTCATTGGAAAATAACAAATATTAAGAAGGAGAAATATAATAATAATATATTTCATTGGAGTGGTAGAATAATATAAATCAGAAGGTCAAATGTTTCTAGTTGGTATTTTGTTCCTCAATAATTTTATTAACTTGAACAAGTTACTTAATGTCTTGAGGCTTCAGGTTTCTTATATTAAGAATTGTTGGACTGGACTGTTTACCTTTCTTTTTTTAAAGGACCAGTTAGGAGTAAAATGTACAGATTTCTAGATTCCACTTCAGACTTATTAGGCATTTTATGACTGAAGCTCCCTAATCTTTGTTTGTTAGTTTTTAAACTGATATCTGTACAACCAATTCTGTAGCAGTCCACCTTTTGAGCATCATTTGGAAACATCTGGAGTAGGTGATCACTGATACTATGTCTACCTAGTAGTTATTTGCATTATCCGTAAGTTAGAAAACAAATGAAACTTCCTGGAATTTGAAAGAGGTTATGTAATTATATAAAACCCATCCTACGTTTTACAATTATATTTCCAATTTTTTATATTGTTTTAAAATTGTTATTTTCTAGTACATTTGCAACAAGTAAACCAAATGGTCCATGAGGGTTGGATATAAACAGAATATAATTAAATTGCTTTTCATTCTAAGAATAAAGGGATATTGTGGGCAAATAACCTTTAATTACAAAGTTTAATAATATATAGTCTCTATGTCAAGAAAATTTGGTTCTCTCTTTCCAACTAAAAATGGTCACAGCAAATATTCTTATAAATTTTTATGCTTACTCCTCTAGACACTCAAATTATTCAATCCTTCATTGATGTGTAAAGAACCTATAATATACAAAGCATTGTGTTAATGGTGGTTTTATCATCACTGATTGTTCCATGCTAGAAAAAGAACCACCATGACTACAAAGCTTTCCCCAAACTTAACACTAGCAGTGAATTTGAAAACATGTGTCAGTATATAAACGGGTAGGCAAAAGAAGGTTTATAATTGTTTGTATGGAAAGTAATACAATAATTAATAAATAATAGTTCAAGAATAAACTCTGTGTTTCATGTACTCACAACTGTAAACCTCCTTTTGCCCACCCCTATTTGTTGCCTAGACAGGGCAGTAACACAAGCACAAACTTCTAAGCATTTAATTTTATTCTATAAGAAATTATCTCATTTGCGATTATTACCATAGAATTAAATATTGTTACTTTTGTTTCTTGGACCTGACATATAATTTTATTAAAATGTTTAAAGACATGTGTATGTGTATACACATGTGAGTAAATGAAATGAGAAAAAGTTATCATCTGAATTTATATCTGGTTGACATGTGTGTGCTCTAAATCTTGTTCATAGACCATCTAAAACCATGAGAAATGTTTTTGGAATATTCAACAATTCTATGAATAATTAGCATCTCTATCTCATTGAAGAAACACAATAACTAACATCTCTTTTATGAACTCTAATTCAAAGCATGGGGATAGAATCTAACCAATTTATAAAATATATTAATTCTCTAATGTGGCATAATATTTAAACAAAAAGATTTTAGAGTAAGCAGGAAGATGCATTCAGTATTTAATGTAAAACTTTAGATAGTTTTTCTATGATTTTTTTCCCCAAGCAATGGTAGAAAATAATTACATTGCCATTTTTAATAATAATAATAATAATAATAGTGAAAACATGCTTAAGTCTTTACCGTGCCATATATCATGCAAACCAGAGTACGTACATTGTCCCTTAATCTTCACAGCAATTTTTGGAGAGAGATACTATTGTTATTTGTCAAAGAGGAAGAATTGGAGATTTAGAGAGATATGTTACAATTAGTAATAGAGGAAATAACATTCAAACCTAAGCAATCCAGATATTTCAACCATTATGCTAATTAGTTCCTACCTACAGAAATGTATAGTTAGTAGCAAAGGATAACTTAGGATCCTCTAATGTCTACACTTTGCCACTAAAAATCATGTCATTGCCATCTAGAAAACACAGGTATCTGTAATCACATTTCTCTCTCTGGGAAGAAAAATGCTCAGTCAATGACATTGATATATAGAAATTAAATTGAAAGTGCCAGACTATGCTGAGAATAGAAGTTTGAAGGATATTGTTTTGTTTCGTTACCTGGTTTGTTTTTTATGGTATGATCCTAGTTGTGATTTTTATGGTAGGATCTTATTTGGAGTAACAAGTACTCTTCTAGTGGGGGTTACTGAGCTAAACTTTCAAGTTCTTTCTCTTTAAATTTTTTGTAAAAAGTATGACAGAAAACTTTGTTAATTTTGTTTTTATGCACAAACAACTAATAAACTATTAAATAAATTAAGACCTATCAAAATTTAGAGAGAATATATTATGAGTGCACTTTTATGGTTTATTTTGGATTCAACTAAGAAATCTCTTGTGGCTGGCTATGGTTTTCAGTTGCTATTCTTGATTATAATTATAGATTAGTGTCATTTTGCCTTCACAATCAGCACTTTAATTTGTTGTAGGTTTGGTTAATTAGAAAGTGATGCATATTTCCATTAACAATCTTTAGAAGTTTAATTTTTTAAAGGGCGCTTTTAAATATATGCATTGTAGTTCAAATATGAATAATTCACATTTCTATTGCTAAAATATACAATTATAATTTTTAAATGGCATATTTGTACAGTGATACTCTATTGGAAAGTAGTAGAGCAGATATGGCAGAAGGTCCCCTTAAGAAGCCTTCATTAAAAACTGCTTGATGCCTCATAGTCGTAGCCACTATGGAAAACAATATGGTGTTTCCTCAAGAAATTAAAAATTAAGCTGCCATTTGACCCAGTGATTCCACTCTAGGAATATATCCTAAGAAGCCCAAAACGCCAATCAGCACCCCTATGTTCATAGCAGTGCTATTTACAATTGCTAAGATCAGGAAACAGCCCAAGTGTCCATCAGTAGATGAGTGGATAAAAAAGGCTGTGGTACAGATATACAATGGAATACTATGCAGCTGTAAGAAAGAAAGATCTCTTACCCTTTGAGACAACATGGAGGGATATGGAGAGTATTATGCTAAGTGAAATAAGCCAGTCAGAGAAAGACAAGTATCACATGATCTCACTTATTTGTGGAATATAATGAACAAAATAAGTTAATGAACAAAATAGATCCAGAGACATGGAAGTAGGGAACAGGCAAACTGTCAAACCTCAGAGGGAAGGGGAGTGGGAGGACGGGCAGGAAGAGATAAACCAAAGAACTTACATGCATATATGCCTAACCAATAGACACAGACAACAGTATGGTGAAGGCAACGGGGAGTAGGGGGTGGGAGTGGGGAGAAAAATGTGAAAGGGGGAAAAAGAAGGAACATCTGTAATAAAAAAAATTAATAAAGTGTTAAAAACGGCAAAAACAAACAAAAAACAACATGTGACTCTATAGTTAAGGATGATAAAAATTAAGGAAAGAATCATAATGAAAATTGTTTTTAAAATATTAAAATAATATTTAGTAAAATTATATTTCTAAATTTCACCACTGATTTTTTAGTAGTTTAAATTATAAAAATAATATTAGGACAGAGATATTACAGACTTGTTGAAAAGCAAAGAAGAGAAAATGCTATATGGATCATGTGTGAGTAATATAACAATTTCCAAAGAGGACTCAAAAGTTGTCACAACAGCCTGGCTGGTGTGGTTCAGTGTTTGAGCAATGACCTGTACACCAAGAGTTTACCAGTTCAATTCCCAGTCAGGGCACATGCCCAGATTGTAGGCCAAATCCCCAGTGAGGGACATGCATTGATGTTTCTATTTCTCTCTCCCTTCCTCTCTCTCTAAAATCAATAAAGAAAAAATAGTTTGGGAAGAATTAACATCATTAAAATGTCCATACTACCCAAAGCAATCTATAGATTCAATGCAATCCCCATCAAAATACCAACAACACATTTCACAGAACTAGAACAAACTCTCCAAAAGTTTATATGGAACCAAAAAAGGCCCCGAATAGCCACAGCAATCATGAAAAAGAAGAACAAAGTAGGAGGGATCACATTACCAGATATCAGGTTATACTACAAAGCCACTGTAATCAAAACAGCCTGGTACTGGCACAAGAACACGCAGATAGATCAATGGAAAAGAATAAAGAACTCAGAAATTGACCTAAGACAATATGCTCAATTAATATTTGACAAAGGTGACAAGAGCATACAGTGGAGTCAAGACAGTCTCTTCAATAAATGGTGTTGGGAAAATTGGAGAGCTACTTGCAAAAAAAATGAAGCTAGACCACCAACTTACACCATACACGAGAATAAACTCAAAATGGATAAAAGACTTAAATGTATCTTGTGAATCTATAAAAATTCTAGAATAAAATGCAGGCAAAAAAATTTCAGACATCATACACAGCAGAATTTTCACTGATATAACACCTAAGGCAAGAGAAACAAAGGAAAAAATGAACACATGGGACTACATCAAACTCAAAAGTTTCTGCACAGCAAAAGAAACAACCGTCAAATTGGAAAGAGGTCCCACTATATGGGAGACCATAATCGCCAATGATGCATCAGATAAGGGGTTAATTTCCAAAATATATAGAGTGCTCATACAAGTCAACAAAAGGAAGACAAAAAACCCAATTAAAAAATGGGCAGAGGAACTAAATAGACACCTCTCCAAACAGGACATACAAATGGCCAAGAGACATATGAAAAAACACTCAATGTCACTAATCATCAGAGAGATGCAAATTAAAACAGCTATGAGGTATCACCTCACACCTGTCAGAATGGCCACCATCAACAAATCATCAAACAAGTGTTGGCGAGGGTGTGGAGAAAAGGGGACTCTAGTACACTGCTGTTGGGAATGCTGACTGGTGCAGCCACTGTGGAAACCAACATGGTGTTTCCTCAGAAAATTCAAAATTGAATTGCCATTTGACATAGTGATCCCACTTCTAGGAATATATCCCAAGAAACCTAAAACACCAATCAGAAAGAATATGTGTACCCCTATGTTCATAGCAGCACTATTTACTTATTTATTTATTTTTTTTATCCTCACTCGAGGACATTTTTCCATTTTTTGTTCAGCTAGAGTGGGAGGGAGAGAGAGGAAGAGACAGAGAGAGAGAAACATCAACGTGAAAGGGACACATAGAGTGGCTGCCTCCCGCACTATCAACCAGGGCCGGGGACAAATTGCAACCGAGGTACGTGCCCTTAGCAGGAACTGGACCTGGGTCTCTCTGGACCGCAGGCCGACGCTCTAACCGCTGAGCCAAACCGACCAGGGCACAGCACTATTTACAATAGCTAAGATCTGGAAACAACCCAAGGGTCCATCAGTAGATGAGTAGATAAAAAAGCTGTGGTACATGTACACAATGGAATACTATGCAGCTATAAGAAAGAAAGATCTCTTATCCTTTAACATAGCATGGAAGGACCTGGAGAGTATTATGCTAAGTGAAACAAGCCAAGCAGAGAAAGATAAATATCACATGATATCACTTATTTGTGGAATATAATGAACTAAACAAACCGAGGAACAAAACTGACCCAGAGACGTGGAGGTGGGGTACAGACTGACAAGCCTCAGAGGAGGAATGTTTGGAGGAGGGGGGAGAGATAAACCACAGAATTTATATGCATGTATGTATGACCAATGGACATAGACAATAAAGTTGGGGATGGGGCAGGGGGGATGGGGAGGAGGGTGTCAATGGGGGAAAATGGAGAAACACCTGTAACATAAACAAATCAATAAAAAAATTTGTAAATAAATAAAAAAAAGAAAAATTATTTTGGAAAAAGAAAAAAAAAGTCACAACAAATTTTGCTTTTGGTGCTAATTGAAAATAAATACTATATTTAATAAAAGGTATAATGAAAAGGTCACATATCTGCTGACATAGATACCTAAATGATTTCAGGCAGAAATTAAGTAGAAATGATGATTTAGAAAATCACCAGGTAAAAATGAATTGTATAAACTAAGGAATATGAAAAAGTTGTTCATAAAAGAATGTGATATACCATATAACTGTTTAATAATAAATACTGCAAAAATTTCTCACTGAAAAAATAAAAATAAAAATTACTTGAGAATAATCTAAATGCAAAAACTGTTTGGCCACCTAAATGTTATTAAAAAATTAAAGACTATTTCAAACTTACTGTAATTTAATTTATGTTTAAATGTATACCATATTTTTCCAAAAAAATTAAGATAATATACATACATAATAAAGTTGGTGTAGCATAATTTAAACATAATATTAGAATCACAGAAAGAAACTATTCTAACCATACTTAATATTTAATTATTGTAACTAATGTCAAAGTAGGCTTGGAAAAGCACCCTGATTTTGAAAAGAATACTAAGAACCATAACTTGTACAGAAATTGAGATTTTTTTTTTCAATTAGTTCACTTTTGCAGTCTATAGATCTTATAGACAGTAACATTTAAAATAATGATTTGTACAGTATGCTATTGATTTGCATAACAACTACTCAACAATTAGAAATACACAGAACCTCTTTAAAAACTATAAATGTCTTTATAAGTGTAACTGCCAACAGACATTAAATAGCTGTGTTGACTATCTCATTGTACTTGTTAGAAAAATAGTTGTTTTAACAATTCACGTTGGAGGCTTTCACTACTTAAAAGATTGGATATGCTAACTAACTTTCTGGTTGAAAATGATATACTGTTTTAGTAATTTTTATTTTCTTAATTAATTGCAAAGTTATACTATAACTTTTTTCCTTGCTTTTTTAATCTTTTTTTTTTTTTCAGTAAACTGTCATATATTTTTCTAGTTTTTTTTTTGTTTTGTTTTTGTTTTTGTTTTTTTACCTATTTGGATGTTCAATTACTTTTGTATTTAAAGCTATGGAATTTACATACTACTTTTTCTCTCCTATTTGCTTTACATATTTTTCAATGTAATTAAAGCTTTTATTTTTTACTTAATTTGGTATATAGAACTTGTTTGCAAGGTTGTGAAAGTTACTAACCTTTCTCTTTGAAATTTCTTCCATTGCTGGTATTAGATGGGTACTAGACTTTCAGCGGGGATCACTTTATAAGTTATATAAATGCCTAATCACTATGTTGTACACCTGAAACTAATATAAATTTGTATATCAAATGTAATTGAAAAAAATTTAATTATAGAAAAAAAAATTTCTTCTATTGCTTTTGTGCTTAGACAGCCTCATTTTAGCAATCATCACTTAAATATTTCCTTTTATTTTTATTTAACTACTTATTTCTCCTGAAATAACATGATCCATGCTGACACCAGCAAGGGCTTTTCATTCACACAAGTACCACTGTGCCTGGGAATGGACCAATCAGAACAGACATGGGCATACACTGAAAGAGGTCCTGAAGAACCCTGCTCCTGCCACGTGTTCATCAGTCCATAGTTGCTAGTTAGGAACAGGGCCAGGAAGGAGGTCTGTGGGAACTCAAGAAAGAATCTTTCTAACCATTTGCATGAAAAGATCCAGAGATTTTAAATTATATGACAGTGGTGGTGTGCACTAGCAGATCATCAGCCTTGGCTGAGAGCGGAGGTTCTAACTGTATTTCTGCTTTCCATGTAACAAAGATTCCTTACATCAAATAATGTGATCAAGTAATTCATTTACCCACTGTTGTAAATGTTTCAATTACAGTTGACCTTCAATATTATATTAGTGTCAGGTGTACAGCATAGTGGTTAGACATTAATAAAACTCACCAAGTTATACCCTAATAAGTGCAGTACCCATATGACACAATACATTGTTGTTATAATATTATTCACTATATTTCCTGTGCTGTACTTTATATTCCCACCTCCCCACCTTTGGTTCCATTAATGAAAGAAAAAGACTCAGTTCATTCTACTTTTAGTTGCTGAGGGTTTTATTGTTGTTTATTTATGTGTATTTTTTTCCCTATTCTTTTTTTGTTTGCTTATTTGTTTTCCTTATGCCCAAGCTTATTGATATATATTTTTTTTGGATATTAACATTACAGAAAAATCCTGTTATAGCAAGATAAGGGACTAAGTTTCCTACAGTTGTAGACTTTCTATTGTTTCCTTTACTTCTCTGAAGAAAAATAAAATTAGGAAAATAATAGATAACTCTGAGATCTGTACATTTCCTTTGTTCTGAAGTTTAGACCAATCTTGAATATACTACTGAGGAACAAAGTTTGGGCAATGAGTGAAGTCAAGCAGGATTTTATTAATCTGTATCTACCACTTGTATGGGCCATGGTTTTGTGTAAGTTACTTAATGTCGTAAACTTTAGTATTTGCACCTAGAAAATAAGGATAATAATCATTTAGAAGTGTTGTAAATGTGTGTGTATATACACACACTTGCATTCTATATGTATTGCATATATACCATACATATTATACTATAATATATATATATATTATAGTATATATATAAAATATATATATATGTATTATACAGATTAGAACTAGGAACAAATAAAGGGTAATTATTATTAGTTTAATTGAAAAAAATCACCTTCCTTAAATTAGGATTTGGTTTAAATTTCAGTGTGGGCCAAAAGATGGCATGATGACATTAAAGTCACACTTTTTTATAGGAAATTTAGTATTATATCCAAGAGCACCTTAATTTTCCCCAAACTCTAATATCAATGTCTGAAATATGATAAATAAGAAAAGAAAAAAATGCCTCTGCAGTTGAAAAGCCCTTTCATTTAATGTCCGCCATGGATTTCCCTTACAATCCTCAAAATAAGGCCTTACTAGGAGAGGTTATAGCTTCCCTGAATAAATCTCTTTAAAGTAGGGAGGATGGCTATCAAAAGCTTTACAGAAATCAGTGAACTTTAAGATATTGGTTGCTTCAAAATTCCAGAGCATTTTCCATAATTCCTTTTGAAAAGAAAGCTTGGTCACAGCATGACTTACTTTCCTAAAAAACACATATATTCATGGATCATTTTATTTAGAATATCTCTTAGACATTTTAAGCACTAGAGTTGAGACTACCCGGTGTGTTAGTTCCCGATATCAGCTATAGCATAAATACCTCTGTTTGCAATATGACTGCACTAAAAGTCCAGATTTCTAATCATTTGGCAATATGCAAGCAAGTGACATTCTACTAAAATCATTAAGTATATTGTTACCTATATTCCCTACACATTGAGGAAGTTCTCTTAATTAGGACTTAATTTACTTCAAAGTTTGTGTTATAACAGCACCTTTATACCATGATACTATGATTTGATTATCTAACTACATATATCCTCTGGAGGAGATTCCACTATTCTGAGCACAGGATTTGTGGACTCAAATTCCTCATTCCATTTAAACATCAGTGGGGGTGGTGAAGGATGTGCTACAGTCGCCCAGGCTGAGCTGTGTCAAAGCAAAACCAGGAGGAACAAATGGAACACTAGAGTATACGCTTAGAGAAGACTGGGGATAATTCATTTTCAGTAGTTTCCTAGGGACTTCCAAAATCGCTATTGTTTTTATAATTGTTTTCTGTTGGCTCTACTATTCAAACTATACTGTATAGAATTGCTTTTTTTTTTTTCTATTTTAGCCTTTTGTCTTTGTTTAAGATAATTAAGTAAACAAATTTTTGTCTTTTAAATTTTTTAATTCTTTGTTTTCTCTCTGGGATAGTTTTTGAAAGCTGCTTTGCATTAATTTCTCTATGCCATAAACTTTTATTTTCTTCCTCTATTCCTTGTTGGTGAATTGCTAGGGATTTTCCCAAATTTATATACATACGTGAATACCAAGGTTTTATCAAATAGCAACTATTATTAATTTTTCCTCAAAGAAATTAATGTAGTGTGAACACAATAAATCCTCAAATCAAATCTAAGTTATATTCCTACTTGCTTAGTAGATATCTATGACACACAAATTCCATCTAAACTTCCATTCTAATTGTACAGAATATGATCATGACATATCTGCCTCACAGAATTGCCCAGGCACCTTGATGATTTTTATTTCTTGTTATGATCACATAGTCAATTTCAGGAATAGCATGTTTCCAGATGAAGCTGAGTTATTTAGGGCATTATCAATTTTCAGGGAAAGATTATTTTGAAACTTGAGTGATTAACCTTCTTGTCATTTTAAAAATTCTGATTGAGGATTACATGAGAGGTAATATAATACCTCAAACTTGCTTTAACATCATGTAGTGTAGGGAGAAAAAGAAAGGGACATGTAAATATATGTTGATAATTATTGAGGTTAATGATGGAAAATGGGTATGTAATTTTTTATAATCTTTTCTCTACTTTTATTATGTTTGAATACTGTCATCATGAAAAAAAGAACAAAGCAAAATATATCCAAGTAAAATGGGCTTTAAAAAAATACCATAAGTTAAAGAAAATATATATGAAAATATCAAGTATTTTTAAAGTATTTATACTTTAAATCCATGGACACAGACAATATTGTGATTGTCAGAGGGAAGGGGGGATGGGGAGAGCAAAGGGAGGATAAATGATGATAGGAGACTTGACTTGGGTGGTGAACACACAATACAATATACAGATGATGCATTGTAGAATTCTATACCTGAAACCTATACAATTTTATTAACCAATGTCACCCCATTAAATTCAACAAAAAATAAACTTTAAAAAATACATTAGAGGATTCTACATGCTAAATCTATGGGTTTTGTTATAATTATCCGAAGTAAGCCTGTTAAAGCAAAAACTGTTGCAAAAATTAACACATTTAAATGACATAATCTATTTCTTATATCATTCAGTTGGCAAATATGTATGCCATAGAATATGCTATGTCTCTACATAGGTGTGTCTTATGAGAAAGGGAGTAGATAGAGGGGAGGGGAAGATATGGAATTATTAGGGGGACCGGAAAGTAATGTCATTAAATTAATGCCATGTTAAGGGCGGAAGTGGAAGCAAATCCGTGTCAGACAATCGAGGAACTGTCAAACACTCTTAACCAACCTTGGTCGACCATCCAAGAACATTTGCAGCAGATTGGTAAAGTAAGCAGAGCAGGTGTTTGGGTCCCGCATAATCTGTCCAAAGAAAACAAAGCTAACCGGTCTACCACATGCAACTTATTGCTTCAGCGGCACAATACAGAAGCGTTTTTTGATCGCTTAATCACTGGACATGAAAAATGGGTCCTCTATGACAATCCAAAATGCAAAAGGCAGTGGCTGTCTCTGAAGGAATTGCCACGAAGTACAGCTAAGCCAGGTTTACACCCCAAAAAGGCACTTTTGTGTGTTTGGTGGAGTATTCGCGGGGTCGTTCATTTTGAAGTACTGAAACCCAGACAAACTGAATGCAGACCTTTACTGTGAACAATTGGATTGAGTAAATCAATCTTTAATTGAAAAGTGCCCAGCGATTGTCATCAGAAAAGGTGTTATTCTGCAACACGATAATGCAAGACCGCACTGCGCAAGACGAACCCTGGAAAAATTAATGAATTGCAGTGGGAGGTATTGCCTCACCCACCATACTCACCCGATATTGCGCCATCGGATTTCCATTTATTCGGATCGCTACAACATTTTCTAAGTGGCAAAAAAATTTGAAAATTTGGATGATGTTCAAAATGCCATCTCGATATTTTGCTCAAAAACCAATTGATTTTTATCGATCTGGCATTGAAAATTTGCACACTAGATGGCAAAAGGTTGTTGATAACGAGGGTGATTACATCATTGATTAAAAATAAAAACTTGTTAAAAATGTATGTTTGAATTTAATGTAAAAAAACAACATTACTTTCCTGTCCCGCTAATAAAATAGAGTGATAGTGTCACAACAAAAGTAAAATAAGAAGTTAAGATTTTTTATTTTGAAGTTAGGAAATTTGTATGACATATTGAACATAATGATAATCTTAGCTCAGGGTCTCAGAATAAATCATTATTGATTAGAATTCAATGTAAATATGAGCTCCTTAAATATGTTCTCGATCTTCAAGCTTTGATAAGTAGCAATTATACATTATTTATTTTTGTTGATATTACTTTTAAATATTTTACCTGGTTTGGTTAAACAGTTTTCTGCTCTGACCTATCCTCCATGGTAAGAGTTTTATTGAAGTAAAGAAGGAATAGTCTTCTTTTCTTTCAAAATCCTACCCAACCTAAAAACATCAGCATAATTATAACCATTACATTTATTCTACCAAGCATTAGATAGTGTGTGTCTCCTACTAAATAAATAGCCATTTTAGAAGTAACATTATTTGAGTAGTTTTAATTTAAGCTTGTTAATGATTTTGTGTTTTCACTTTTTTGTTTTTAATTGTGTGGTTCTCTCCTAGTTGAATACTTTAAAGTAATTTCTAGAGTGTAATCAAAGATGTCCTTCAAGGGGGGCTGATTTGTTTCTGAAGCTTATTGTTTAATTCTCCTAAATAAACCTCCAGACTTCAGAAAACCATATGGACTTCAACCATTCTAAGTAGTCAAAAGAAAGGGATTCAAAGGTTAAGAAGGAGGCTGGAGATGATCTTCCCTGGGGATGTCTCAACAAACAGTATTGATTCCCAAGTGCCTCAAAGATGTACTTCTGCTCCAAGGCAGAGGACTGAACCTGATGACTTTGCAAGGTTCAATTTAGCACCATAGTTGAAAAAAATATAGAAAATAGCCTTGATCAGATACACCAATATCATCTCTTTCTCTCCTATTTGTTTTTCTGATGAAAACCACTAGATTCATATTTGAAATATAATATCCTTTGGTTCCACACATTTAAACTTTCTGTGGTATAACTTTTAAAACATAAGGCTCTAGGCTTCTTGACTGAAACAATTATTGAAAGATTTCCTAAGTAAAATGCATATATGTGATGCTACAACACTGTTTCGAAATACATTCAGATTTAAAACATTCAAAAAGTTCATGAATTTAGGAGCAAAACTCTGTCTTTTTAATGTCATTTTTGCTTTGAATGAAGGAATAAAATGTAATTCTTATGTATTCAGCATTAATCTCAACATTTATTCAACCAACACCTTTTTCTTTCAACCTTTCAACAATTGTTTTACCTCATTTTCTTTCTTTTTTACTTTATCGAGGAATAAAATTAGTTTACCTATTGAATTATCTTTACAAATAGGCATTATTAGGACACTTATATTTTTATTTATTAAATTTATTGGGGTGACATTGCTTAATAGGATCATGTAGTTTCAAGTGTACATTTCTATATGTGATCTGTATATTACATTGTGTGCATATAACCCAAAGTCAAAGAATCTTCTGTCACCATATATGAGCCCCTCTTTGCCCCCACCTGTCTCCCACACCCTTCCCTCTGGTACCACCATATTCCTGTCTGTTTCTATAAATTTCAGATTTACATCCCACATATGAGTGAAATTATGTGGTTCTTAGCTTTTTCTGACTATTTCACTTAGCATAATATTCTCAAGGCCCATTTATATTGTCTCAAATGGTGGTATTTCATCTTTTCTTATGGCTGAATAGTATTCCCTTGTAGATATGTGCCACATCTTCTTTTTCCAAACCTCTGCTGAAGGACACTTTGGTTATTTTCATGTCTTGGGCAATATGAATAATGCTGCAATAAACATAGAGGTGTGTATATATCTTTATGAATAAATGTTTTTGAGTTTTTCAGGTAGATACCCAGAAAAGAGATTGCGGGGTCATAGGAAACTCTAGTCTTAATTTTTTGAGGAATCTTCAGACTGTTTTCCATAGTGGCTGTACCAGTTTACATTACCAAGAGCAGTGATTAAGAGCTCCCTTTTCTCCACAGCCTCTCCAACACTTGTTACTACTTGTCTTATTAATAATAACCATTCTAACAGGTGTGAGGTGGTATCTCATTGTAGTTTTGATTTGCAATTCCCTAATAGCTATTGAAACTTAACATCTTCTCATGTATCTGTTGGCCATTTGTATTTCTTCTTGGGATAGGTGTCTGTTCAGGTTCTCTGCCCATTTTTCAGTTGGATTGTTTGATTTTTTTAGTGTTAAGTTGTATGAATTCTCTATATATTTTGGATATTAACGCCTTGTTGGAGTTGTTTGCAAATATCATCTCGCATTCAGTTGATTGTGTTTTTGTTTTGTTGTCAGTTTCTTTTGCTATACAGAAGCTTTTTAGGTTGATAAAGTTGCATTCATTTATTTTTGCTTTACTTCCCTTGCCTTTGGGGTCAAATTCATAAAATGTTCTCTATGACCAACATCCATAAGTTTAGTACTTATGTGTTCTACGGAATTTATTGTTTCAGATCTCATATTTAGGTCTTTGATTCATTTTAAATTAATTTTTATACATGGGGACAAACTGTAATCTAGTTTCATTCCTTTGCATGTGGTTTTCCAATTTTCCCAGCTTCATTTATTAAAGAGGCTTTCTTTTCTTTGGCTCCTTGGTCAAAATTATTTGTGTGTGTGTGTGTGTGTGTGTATATATATATATATATATATATATATGTTTTTATTTCTGGGCTCTCAATTCTATTCTACTGGTTTGTTTGTCTGTTTTTCTGCCACTACCCTGCTTTTATATTATCATAGCTCTGAAGTATAATTTGACGTCAAGCAGTGAGATACCTCTGGCTTTGTTCTTTATTCCCAGGATTGCTTTGGCTATTCAGGGTCTTTTGTGGTCCCATACAAATCTGATTTTTTAAATTCTATTTCTTTAAAAAATGACATTGGGATTTTGATAGGGATTGCGTTAAATCTGTATATTGCTTTGGGTAATATGGCCATTTTAACTATGTTGATTCTTTCAATCCATGAACAAGAAATATCTTTCCATTTCATTGTGTCTTTTTCCAATTTCTTTTAATAATGCTTTGTAGTTTTAGTGTATAGTTCCTTCACATCCTTTGTTAAATGTATTCTTAATTATATTTAATTATTTTTGTTGCAATTGCAAAAGGAATTGATTATTTTATTTCTTTTATCTGAAATTTCATTGTTAGTATATAGGAAAGCAGTAGATTTTTATACATTGATCTTTGTATCTTGCAACTTTACTGTATTTGTTTATTGTTTCTGATAGTTTTCTGGTAGAGTCATTAGGGTTTTCTATATACAGAATCATGTCATCTGCAAAAAGTGACAGTTTTACTTCTTCCTTGTTAATTTAGATGCCTTTTATTTCTTTCTCTTGCCTGATTTCTCTGGCTTGGACTTCCAGAACAATGTTGAATAAGAGTGGTAAGAGTGGGCATCCTTGTGTTAGTCCTGATGTTAAAAGGACAAACTTTCAGGTTTTCACCATTGAGCATGATATTAACTAAGGGTTTGTCATATATGGTCTTTATTATGTTGAGGTACTTTCTTTCTTTACCCATTTCATTGAGTGTTTTAATCATAAATGGATGTTGTATGTTATCAAATGCTTTTTCCGCCTCTACTGATAAAATCATATGATTTTTATACTTTGTTTTGTTAATGTGGTCTAACACATTGACCATCCTTATGCCCCTGGAAAGAACCCCATTTGATTGTGATGCATTATTTTTTTAATGCATTGTATTTGATTTGCTAGTATTTTGTTTAAGATTATTGCATCTGTTTTCATCAGAGATACTGGTCTGTTGTTTTCTTTTTTGTGTTATCCTTGCCAGGTTTTGGTATCAGGGTTATGTTTGCCTCATAAACTATGTTAGGAAGTATTGCCTCTTCAATTTTTTTTTGGAAGAGTTTCAGAAGGAAAGGTATCAAATCTTCTTTGAATGTTTGGTAGAATTTACTAGTGACAACATCTGGTCCTGGGCTTTTATTTTGGGGGAAGTTTTTGATGGTTGTTTCAAATTCCTCACTCTTTATCGGTCTATTTAGATTTTCCAATTCTTCATGGTTCAGTCTAGGAAGTTTATATATTTCTAGGGATTTATCTATTTCTTCTAGGCTATTGAATTTGAGGGGATATAGTCTTTCGTAGTATTCTAGTGTGATCTTTGGTTACCTGTAATGTTTATGGTAAATTCTCTTTCATTTCTGTTTTTTGTTTGTTTTTTTTAATATGATGAGTCTTTTCTCTTTTTTCCTTAAGGAGTCCAGTCAGGTGTTTGCCAATTTTATTAATCTATTCAAAGAACCAGCTCTTTGTTGTATGAATGTTTTGTGTAGTAATTTTGTTGTTTATTTTATTCAATTCTGCTCCAACTTTATTTTCTCCTTTCTTCTGCTGACTTGGGTTGCTTTTGCTCTTCTTTTTCTGGTTCTTTAAGATGTAATACTAGGTTGTTTACTTGGGAGTTATCTTGTTTCTTGAGATAGGCCTGTGATGATATAAATTTTCCTCTTATTACTACTTTTACTGCAGCCAGCCCAGAAGTTTTGATACATTATATTATCATTCTCATTTGTCTCTATATATCTTTTGATCTCATATTTTATTTCTTCTTTGACCAAATCATTTCTTAGTAGTATGTTGTTTAATCTCCACATATGAATGGGTTTCTTTACTTCCTTTTTGCAGTTGATTTCTAATTTCAAATCATTGTGATCAGAGAATGTGCTTGGTATAATTTCAATATTCTTGAATTTACTGAGGCTAGTTTTGTGACCCAACATATGCTTTATCCTTGAGAATGTTGAAGAAGTATAATTTGATGTTCTGTGATGAAAGGCTTTGTAAATATCAATTATGTCCATTTGTTTTAGTGCGCCATTTAAGGCTGATCTTTCTTTATTGATTTTCTGTTTGGATGATCTATCTAAAGCTGTCAATGGAGTATGAGGTACACAACTATGATTATGTTTTTTTCTCCCTTTAGTTTTGTTAGTAGATGCTTTATGTATTTTAATGCTCCCTAATTGAATGCATATATATTAAGAAGTGTTAATGTTTTCTTGATGTAGTGTCCCCTTATGATTATAAAATGTCCAACTTTGTCTCTTGTTACCTTTGTTATCTTGAAATCTATTTTGTCAGATATAAATATGGCTACACCTGCTTTTCTGTGGATGTTATTTGTTTGGAGAATCATTTTCCACACTTTCATTTTGAGTCTAACTTTGTCTTTACAGTTTAGATGTGTCTCCTGACGGCAGCATATGGTTGGATTTTGTTTTTTGATTCAATCTGTTATTCTGTCCCTATTTTTATGGGTGAATTCAGTCAATTTACATTTAAGGTAATAATTGATGTATGAGGATTTCCTATAGCCATTTATTTTTTGTTTTCTGGTAGCTCTGTGCCTCCATTGTTTGTTGTTTTTGTCTTTGTGTTTCTGTTTGTTGGTTTTGTTTGGGGATATTCCATACTTCTTTCCTCTATTTCCTCTTTTTTTTAAGCTATGTGTCTCAGTTTTGGGTTTTGTGTGTGTGGTTACCATTAGGTTTCTGAAATAGAACATTTCATACATACAGTAGTCCTGTTTCTTTTTAATGTATCTCATCTCCATCCTTTTTTGCAAATTCAGACCTTTACCCTCTCCCCTTTTATATTTCTGTTGTCACAAATTATCCCTGTTTATGCTATAAGTTTCTTGGTGATCTTACTCGTAGTTTTGTGACCTTTTGTTCTTTGTTTCAGGTAGAATAACCCCCTTGAGTATTTCCTGCAATGGAGGTCTTCTGGTTTTAAATTCCCTCAGCTTCTGTATGTCTGAAAAAGTCTTTATTGGTCCTTTATATTTAAAGGATAACCTTGTTGGATATATTATTCTTGGCTGGTAATTCCTCTCTTTCAGTAGTTTGAATATTTGGTTTCACTCTCTTCTGGCTTGTACAGTTTCTGCTGAGAAGTCCGATGATAACCTAATGGGATTTCCTTTATAGGCTACTTTCTTCTTTTCCCTGGCTGCCTTGAGAATTCTTTTTTTGCCATTCATTTTGACAGTTTTAATACAATGTACCTTGGAGAATGCCTTTTTGGATTAAGGTAAGTAGGTGTTCTGTTTTCTTCTTGGATTAAATGATCTAGCTCTTTTCATAGGTTTGGAAAATTCTCATCAACTATTTGTTTGAATAGGCTCTCTGTTCCTCTCTCCCTCTCTTCGTCTTCTGGTATGACTATTATTCTTCTATTGCTTTTTCTGATGGAGTCAGATAGTTCTTGTAGAGTTTTTTTTTTTTTTGTTTATTTTGTTTTTCATGCTCAAATCTCTCTCTTCTTCCCTCTGCATCATTTCTAGATTTCATTCTTTCATATCACTAATTCTTCTGTCCATCTAGTCAGCTCTATTTCCTATGGTTGCTAGTTCATTCTTGATCTCTCCTATTGAGTTTTTCATCTTCAGAATTTATGTCTGGTTCTTTTTTTTAAAGTTACAGTCTCTTTGGTAAAGTGCTCATTTTGTTTGCTAATTTGGTTTCTTAGTGCATTTAATTGCTTGTCTGTATTTTCTCACATCGAGTTGAATATTTTCAGATCTGCAATTTTGTATTCTCTGTCATTTATAGCACACATTTCCATGTGTTTAAGTGTGCTTTCTGAAGATTTAAAATTTTTCTTTCTGAGTTGCCTAACTACCTTAGTTATTCATGGTATTTGATGGGTTCCTTCTCTGTCAGGCATCTATGTATGAGTGGCATTTCTCTAGCAGATTACTACTAAGAGGTCATTTATTATTTTCCAGTAGGTCATACTGAATCACAAGATTTTTAGCTCTAGGAATTCCCAAAGATGACTACTCCCCACGTCCCCTGACCATTCCCATATTTCCCCCAGCCCCAGCTTCTCTGGCTTTGGTCAGTGTAGCCAAGATGTGAAGGGGTGGGGTTGGCTCCTGGAACCGGTCTGCCTTCCTTGTTCTGCCCTCCTGGTACTAGCAGTCTCAGACCTCCGTGGGGTTCCCTGACTTGGGACTCGTCACAGTGTACACCATTTGTTCAGGGGAATTAGTGATTATGCAGTACCAATTCTTAGGTTACACTTATTTCTGAATTAATTTTGACCCTCTCCTCCATTCCATGCAAACTCTGCCCACACATTTTTGCAAGTCAGCTGGTATCATCTTTCATTTCTGATGTTCAGAAGAGTACTTCTTGATACATTTTCTGAAAGTTTAAAATACAATACAGCTTAAATCAAAAAGGCAAAAACTGCAGGAAGAGTTTTGAATGTATCCCACTAATAGAAATGACAGTGGTGAGGTGGATTCGGTGATCTGCTCAATTGGGAAGTGAAAATCAAGACGAAACAAAATTTTACAAGAAATCTCTGCTCCGTATCTCATTGCTATTATCACTTGGCAATCTGGATTGTATAAAGCATTGCCATTTAATTCAGAGGCCTTAACTAATTGGCTTGCCTAATTATTGGGTTAGGCAGAAAAATTTTTTTTTTCGTGTAAAAAGCTGAAAACTTATAGTTTGTGGCCAAATTTAATATTTCTGGCACTTACTAGGTGGTGCCTTTAACTAACTTTGTTTATTATATTTAGAACTCACTCATAAATACATGGTATGTGCCACATGCTTTACTAACCCCTGAGAAGACCAAGTCAAATAAATACCTTAAGGAGCTCACAAGATGGGATAGTTAACTATACACACTATTCTATAATAATATGATAAAAATAGTAATGTCCACTAGAATGAAGGGTGGATCAGAGAATGCTGAAGATATGTAATGTTCATTTTCTTTCCTTGAAAATAAAAATAAGCACAGCTGCCCTAGAAAAAAATTCCAGTACTTATTATGGGAGTAAAAATGAACATGTGGTTGTTTGTAAAAGTCCATCGCTAACTTAAAGTACTGCCCATGTATTAGGATTTATTAATGACTCTTTTAGAGTATGGGCTATTTACTTTTGAGATAAAATAATGAATTTGATTCACCTTACATGAGTCTTCACCTATGTTTCCACAATATAAAAGATAAATGGAGGGACAGTCAAACTAGCAAATTATATTGCTTCTGACCAGAAGTCTGGGATTAACAAGCAAGCATTAACTTGAAGAAAAATATTTCAGTAAAAAAGGCACTGTACCAGGAAGGCAGAACAAGGAAGGCAGACCGGTTTCAGTAATAAAGGAGCTCATATTGAAAAGGAGGGAAGAGATGCATTAAAGAATGACAGAAATTCCTAAAGAAATTCTCTTGTCCAGATCTTAGAACATCTAGTTCAGAAAATGCCACTTCTGCTGGACTTAGGCAAAACTTGCTGTTGTGTTTTCATAGGTAATGCTACACTGAGTTGTTGGATTGAATGTCCCAGCTCCAGAATCACACTTGTTTTATTCTTCTGGATGGTGAGCACTGCCTCCAGGTGAAGGGAGAGAACAGAAGTTAAATTACTGTCCTTCATTTTAAGTCTGCTGTGGACTCCGGCACAGCTGTCACAGACGCTTTAGGGAGGCAGGACACGGCGGCAAAATACATCTAGCAGAGGGGCCAATAAATGTTAACTTCTTTCCACTGACATGTAATGGTGAAATCTTAACGCAGCCCAAAATAAAAAACAACTTAGGAAAGAAAATAATGTGTACTTTTCAGTGACAATCTACGAGCACTTTAAACGATAAAATGTAGCTGAATGTTCACAATACCCTACTGCTTTCAAAGTAGAATTTAACTCACTAGTAGAAAAAAATGTGTTTTGTTTTTTATAAAAAACTGTGTTACACAGCTTGTAAATCTCCAGTGGAAATGATCAACACTCGGGTGAGGGTTGGGGTGGTGATAATAAGGTGTAAGGATGTTGGCACCAGGATTCTAGCACACTGTGTCATAGGAGCAGTTGTGTAAATGCATTAACCTCAGGTCATCTGGCTGTCATCAGGAATTAATCAGAGGTCAAAGAGAGCACGAATATTTAACCTATTCCTGTTATACCTGGAGAAAGAGCAATACCCCAAAATTCAGCAGGGCCAAACTGGGAGGGTGGAAACAGTATCATGTTAGCCTGCTTGGGAAGAAGCCTTGGGGCCAGCCAAATCTTCCAAACTCTGAGGGACTGAGTACTGATGCAAATTATTCCTCTTTGGTAACTCATGTATTTTACTATTATACATGCATATAGGTGAGAATCTCCCCTCATTTAAAAATTTGGGACACTCTAGAACATAAAAAAGGGAAATTGATAAATTGATGTAATAGGTATGCTTGTAACCTTCTCCATGCTCCACCTGAATAATTGCATTCTTTTCTTAAAATTAAAATATTTAGCAATTCAAAGCATACATAGATGTTTTCAGAATAACTGGACCAAAAAAACTGTCAAAAATAATTTGCTAGAAGTTAGGCAATAATGCTCCTACAGGGGCCTCCTGAGCTCAGCATTTATTTCACAACAATACACATTTCCAGTGTGACGAAAAACAAACAAATAAAACCCACAAGGAGTCATATTAAAACTGATGATCTAATCTAGAAAACGCCTTTGAGTAATTTCAAGTTTGACATAAAACCAGTATTTTTGAATTTACATATATGAGACTCTCACCATTTGTTGACTTCCAATAAAAATGTCAACCCTTAACTGCAATATAGGCTGGAATCTTAGAGGAAAAAGCATTTGTCTAGGAGTTTTCTTTTCAATTTGAAATGCTGTGTCTGGGTTGAACTTTTTACATTATATCATTATAATATTTGGAGGATTTGAGTATAAAAATGGAGCCAAACACATGAAGTAAAGAGAAAATAATAGGAGGGAGCAATGAAAAAACCAAGCTTTTTATATCTTAAGATGTTTTGATAAGTCTCATACTTTATTGAAAATGGGAATTGATTTAAGAAATATAAATATATTCTTAAACTTTTTATTGAAGTAAAATGTATGTGGAATAAAATGTGCATAAGTATAAATCCTGATGAGTTTTTTTTGCAAGTCAAATTTACTACCTGTAATCAGCACATAGATTAAGAACCCACCTTAGATTCCCTTACCTTCCTCCCTTACTGGCACCACTAGCCTTGATTTCTAATGTCATAAATTGGTTTTGCTTTGTACTTTGTTTCAATGGAATAATCCTCTTTTGTGTCTGACTTCTTTTGTGAAATTCATTCATGTTGTTGCTTGTTGTTTTAGATTATTTATTCTCTTGCCCTAGCTGGTTTGGCTCAGCGGTTAGAGCGGCGGCCTGCGGACCAGAGAGTCCCGGGTTTGGTTCCCACTAAGGGCATGTACCTCAGTTGCAATTTGTCCCCTGCCTTGGTTGGGGTCGTGTGGGTGGCAGCCACTTAAAGTGTCTCTCTTACATCGATGTTTCTCTCTCTCTCTTCCTCCCTCTCTCCCTCCCACTCTTAGTGCAAAAAAGAATGTCCTCGGATGAGGATTAAAAAAAAATAGATTATTTATTCTCATTGCGGGGTAAGATTCTATTCTATTCTAGATCTGTTATATTGGTGGTTTCCATATTTTTGCTATTGTGATGAATGTTGCTATGAAAACCTGATCAATTCCTTTTGGTGAATATTTGGGCACACTTCTGTTAGAAATATACCTAGAAGTTGAATTACTGTGTAATAAGGTAGGTATATGTTTAAATTTATAAGAAACTTTGAAAAAGTCATCCTAAATGATTTGACCAAGTTATACCACTTCCATAATGTAACTGGTTCCACATCCTCACCAATCAGTACTTAATGATTTCTATGTTTATAACTTTATTCTGGGGAGAGTGCCGTGCTATCGCATTGTGTTTTTGATGGGCACTTTCATAATGCATGATGAAGTTAAGTTACTTTTCATAAGTTTATTAGCCATTTTGATTTGTCTTTTGTAAATTTTCAGGTCAAGATTTTTGTCCAGTTTCTAGGCAGTTGTCTTTTTCTTAATGATTTGTATGATGTCTTTATATAAACTGGATTTACATCCCTTGTCAGTTACATATATTGTGAAAAACTCTCCTCAGTCCTGAGTTGCTTTTTCATTTTCATGATGGAGTACTTTGAAGAACAGAAGTTCTTTTGTTTACCAAAGTCCAATTTATATGTATTTTGTTTTATGACTAGAATTTTGTGACTTACAAAATGTTTTCCGATTCCAAGGCAATAAATTTGATTTCCTCTAAATGTTTTATTGTTCTACTCTTCACACTTAGATCTAAAATTTCATTGAAATACATTTTTTAAAAGAAAATTTCCCTTTCCATTATCTACTTTATACACACATTCATATATACATTTATTCATTCTCTTAGCAAAACTGTTAAACTGAATATACATTTATTTAATACATTCTTTAATGAAATACATACACTTCTTCTTTTGGCATGGATGTGATTTTAATAATTGTGCAATTTGCATGAGTATGCTATAAAAAAGGAAAAGCAAACCCCACCACAGGTCTATTTTAAGAAACATCAATAAAATATTCAAGTCACTAAGATCTTCCTATGTAATAGCATATGACATGAAAAACAACACAACATTTCCATAATCTCTTAACATTTTCTATTTAAATTAAAATTAGTTAAAACTACTTGTTTTTATGAAGTTAACACACTTTGAAATGTCGACATGTTAATAAAATGCTTAACAAAGGTAATGTCTGCAATTCTTTAAATCCACAGATATTTTCCTATTACAAAGCAAAAGCATGTTAAGCCTATCCTTAACACCTTAACAAAATTTGTAATGTTTTAAATAACTTAATGTTTTCTGTCAATTCAGACATTGGGATACTTACAAAGCTGGAAAATGAGAAAGGAGGTGAATTGGGTTAATGTAGCAACAGCTCTTTCCTGAAATAATTTCTACATCAATTGTATACATGTATGTATGTGTATATGTATATATGTATAAACATACACAAGTACAAGAAACATATGTATATACTTATATATAAAGTTTTTTGGTATATATACTTACTCAATAAAAAACTTTTTAAATCACCAAAACACACTTTACTATTACTATTACTATACCATGGGAAGGAAAGAATCAGACAAAGCAATCGTAACAGAATTTATTCAAGTTTATGTATTAGTGCACTTCCCATAAAAGAGAAATTAAGAATTAATTTTAGAAACATTATTCTCTTTTAGTGTCATTAGTTTCAATTGTTTTCCTTTCTTTTTTATGTGAAGAAAATGTCAAGTGGCCCTGATTGTATGGCAAAACAGAAATTCTAAACATTAGAAATTGTGCTATTGTGCATAACTCTTATAAGGGATCTTGTTTCTAGGTTTCCCTGTACAATAACAGAGAAGAATATAAAAAGGCAGAATGGGAAATGGAGAGCAATAGAATAAGAGTGATTGCGATAGATTATGATATATCTTTGCACTATTTTTATTTATTTTTTAAAATGTTTTTCTTATTGATTTTAGAGAGAGAGGAAAGGAGACGGAGAGAGAGAGATGGAAACATCGATGATAGAGAATATCGACTGGCCGCCTCCAGCATGCCCCCCACTGTGGATTTGGCCCACAACCTGGGTATGTGTCCTGACCAGGAATCCAACTGGTGACCTCTTGGTGCATGGGTTGATGCTCAACCACTGAGCCACACCAGCCAGGCATTATTCTTTTAAAAAGGACTATCTGGACAAAGAATTAAATACGTAGTAAGAGGGTAAATAATAAAGGTATTGCTCCCTTCTAAGAAATAAATACATTTTTCATATCATCCTCTACCTATAAAATCCCTTGTTCATTTTAAATTTAACATTTTAAAGAATTTAGATTCTTTTGTAAATACATATCTTTAATTTTCTGATATTTTTCAAGAAATAAAATGGTATTTTATGTTTTTAAAAAACCTCTCAATGATTATTAATATGACATTATCTTATTTTATAATCCTGAATTTTCAGGAGTCTAAAAATAACAAAGAAAGATTTAGTAAAATCTTAGAAAGTAGAATGGTAATTACTTTTAATCGAATTTCTTCATTTTCATGATTAAGAAAATCAATCTTAAAAGTAGTTAAGTAGCTTGCCCCAGGCAGTATAGGGCCACAAAGCCACAATCATCTATTTATCAGATCAACTTGTGGCCCTGATATCTTCTGCAGGACCTAACACACTAGACATTCACTCTAAGTTGTGACTGTGTTGCTCCTCATCATGACATTGAAAAGACACTTAATATATAGGGTGTCCCCCTAAAGTGTATACACACACTTTGAATAATTATAAAACCAATGTTTATTAAAATACATTTCATTTTCAAAATGTAATAAAATCTACGGACACCCTGTATATATATTTTGGGGACACTCTATATAATATTTACATTAATAACTTCATTGGTAACATTAATAAATATGTATGGATATTCTTAAACTAGCTTTTGTGAGTTCAGAAACTTAATTTATAAAGCTTAATTTTAAGGAAAAAGTATACATATTTAGTCATGTACACTTGAACAAATGTGTTTATTTTGAAAAAGAAAATTTAATCAAAAGACATAATAAAATTTTGTAAAGGTATGTGTTAACTTTCCATTGCTGCTGTTAACAAATTACCACCAATTTGATGGGTTAAAACAATGTAAACTCATCATCTTACTGTTCTGGAGGCCAGAAGTCCAAAATTAGTTTCATGCTAAATTCAAGTGTTGGCAAGGCCTTGATCCTTTGAAAGCTCTAGAGAAAAATCTGAGTTTTTACCTTTTCTAGCTTCTAGAATTGCATTCCTATATTCCCTGACTATGGCCCTTTCTTTATTCTCAAAGCTAACAGCATAGTACCTTGTCTGAGTCATTGCACTGCCTTCTGTTTCTGTGTCAGATCTCACGCTGCCTCGCTCTTCTAAGTACACTCATGAGTGCATATGTTCCACCTCGTAATCCAGGACAGTGTCCTGCTTAGAAGATCCTTAACTCATTCACAATCTGCAAAGTCTCCTTTGACATATAAGACAATAGTCCCAGGTCCCAGGAATTTCGACCCACATAAATTTGAGGGCCACTATTCAGTCAACCACAAGGAGACACATTTAAATAATCACAAAATATTAATAATATTTACATGAATTAGCTTCCTTTTACAGTACTAAAATATGGTCCCATGAATTTTGTGACATCCTGGTCTTTGAATGATTCTTTATATAACACTTTATAATATTTTTTTCTGCCTAGAAAATGGAAAGATGACAGTCTTTCCTCTAGCATAGTTATTCAAAACATGTAATATTATTATGATAATTATCAACACTTGGTGTGCCTAAAACATGTGATATTACACATAGATATATGCACTATTTCTAAGTACAGATCCAGGTTTGCACCTTATGAATGTCTGATGTTCCATTAAAATCATGCGGGGCATTTATATTTATCTACTGTGCAGGAAGGAACTTCTGTATTGACTAGGTATTGATGAAAAACAAATTTTACATAACTAATATGGCGAAATATTTTGCACACTCAAGTTTCTGGCTCCATTCAGTTCTTCTCTACCATTCCCAACTTCCTGTACCAGGCACCACAGGACATGTCCACATCACAGTGCCACCCGCCCTTTGTGACATGATGCAATGCCGTGGTGTCAACGCTATGGGTAGATAGCATTAGAAATATTTCCAGAACTCATTCCTACATAGGGCCACTAACAATAACTTAGCCATATAAAATTTTTTTTGAGCTACAAAATGACATCCCTTTAAATTCAAACTAAATAAATTTTAAGATCAGCTTTCCCTTAGCTGAATTAAAAAAATTCCCATGGTGCCACAAACACCACCATGACACAAGGGGACATGAAAGGCAGGGGTAAGTCAGAGTGGAAAGAAACAGTGGTTTTAAATGGTTATGGTTAAAATGTCTTACTTCAATGACATTTACAGAAACCTATGGCCTTGTGAACCCAATGCAAGGGCTCCTTCCTGGGCTTTGGAGACGGCCATGAAACGAGAAGCCCTGAAGCCCAAACTGCTTAGTGTTATAGGGATTCTGCCTCCTTTACCTTGTGGGAACATCTTTCTGCATACTATTAACAGATCACTTGACAATAAATACAGCTTAAGGAACATACATAAAAACACTCTTAAATGGTTTGTTTTGAAGTTCCCATCATTTTCTACCAAACTCTGTGAACATCTGCGATCTTATTTATCATTAGCACATGTGTGAACTCCAGCAATCTTAACTGCTATCTACCTTTTGATTATTTTATGACCCTTTCAAGTGCATTTAGCTAGCCTCATTAACTTGAAATAACTAGGAAGAAAAGTCTCCTTGAATTAGTGAATTATGAACTCTAGAATCTTTTTTTAAAGAAGTATAAATTTAGTGACTTTAAGTAGCTGCAGTAGCAGAAAACAGCTTAACAAAATACTCTTGCATAGGACTTCTATTGGAACATATTATACCAGAGGTTGGAAAAATTTACAAAGAGCATATTCTTGTTCTGTGTTTTAGGCACTCACAAGTCAGTTCAATTACAGATTATTATTTTTATTCATCAGATATTTCCTCTGCAATGCTTCATATCACTATTGACTTGGACCAACCTAGACCCAAAACAAAAAACAAAAAAAACAACAAAAAAACCACATGAATTTGACCAAACTTTACTCAGTATTCTCTCCTTCCCAAAGACCCCCAATTTTGGATCACACCTGAGGTAATGCGAGCACTGAAACATGGAGAGACCTCCTTAATAGCCCCATTCCATACTCTGTTGTCCTCAAAGAAAAGCATCCCCTGTTTAGTAACTCAATAACACTATTTGCTTACCCTACTCCACTCACAATCAGTTCTTTCTAGTTGTGTTTTACCATTTAAATTTTGTAGTTGGAATATTTTCCCTATTGCAACAGTCTTTTAAAATAAAATATCTTCTTTTCTGTCTGCATTTGTTTCATATTTGATGGCTTGTTAAATTGTCCATAACTTTTTAAAATTCCGGTTATCTCTAGTCCATAAGACCTCAATTTAAATATTGGTCATTTTCAAATTAATAATATTTTACTTTCTTTATATCTTGAAACCTATGTTTATTTATTTAACGAGGAACAATCACCGTAACATAAAATTCACTATTTTAGAAAGTGTAATTAATTGGCTTTAGGATATTCACAATATTGTGCAACTGCCAACATTATCTAATTCCACAATATTTTCATCATCCACACAACAGACCACATACCCATTAACCAGTCATTCCCCATCCCCCCCACTACCTTCTAGTGCCTGGATCCATTGACCTGCTTTCTGTCCATATGCATTTGACTATTCTAAACATTTTATATGAATAGAATCATATGATATGCAGCCTTTCGTGGCCTACTTCTTTTACTTAGCATAATGTTTTCAAGGTTTATCATGTTATAGCATGTACCAGTATCAGTTTTTTTATGGTGGAATAATATTCCATTTTATAGATATACCACATATTGTTTACCTATTCATTAGTTGATAGACATTTGGATTGTTTCTACCTTTTAGCTATTGTGAATAGTACTGATAAGAATACTAACGTATAATTTTCAATTCTCATGGGTTAAAGCATGGGAGTAAAAGTGCTGTGTAACTCTAGATTTAACTTTTTAAAGAACAGTCAAACTGTTTTCCATAGTCACTGAACCATCTCCCATTTCTACCATCAATGTATGAGGATTAAAATTTCTCCACACCTTTACCAACATACGATTTTCTTCTATTTTTTGTTGTTTATTTTTAAAATAGTACTCAAATGGATCATCAACCTAAATGTAAAATGCAAAACTATGAAACTTCTAAAAGATAAGATAGGAGAAAATCTAGATGACCTCAGGTATGGCAATGCCTTTTTAGAGACAACAACAAAGGCTCGATCAGTGAAAGAAATAATTGATAATCTGGACTTTATTCAAATTAAAAACTTTGTTCTTCAAAACAGTGTCAGAGAATCAGGAAGCAAGACATATACTGGGAGAAAACATCTCCAAAAGACACATCTGATAAAGTACTATTATCCAAAATATGCAGCCACTTTGGAAGATAGTTTGGCATCCAAAATATTCAGAGAATTCTTAAAACTCAATAATAAGGAAATAAATATTCCTATTAAAGATATGGGCCAAAGTCCTTAATAAACACCTCATCAAAAAAGTCCTTAATAGACACCTCACCAAAAAAGATGTAAAATGACAAAAAAATCGTATGAAAAGTTGCTCCACATCGAATGTCATTATGAAATATAAATTAAAATGACAATGAGATACCACTACATACCTATTAGAACTGCCAAAATCAGGAATTCTGACAACACGAAATGTTGGTATGG
The DNA here is from genome assembly GCA_030848825.1 of Tadarida brasiliensis. Lineage (NCBI taxonomy): Eukaryota > Metazoa > Chordata > Mammalia > Chiroptera > Molossidae > Tadarida > Tadarida brasiliensis. The sequence goes on along the minus strand of CM061258.1, from coordinate 83,621,110 downwards.
ATGAGGAACAACAGAATTCCCATTCATTGCTGGATGAAAGTACAATGTTGCAGCCACTTTGGAAGATAGTTTGGCATCTTCTTACAAACTAAACATACTCCTACCATATGAGCCAACAATCACGCTCCTTGGCATTTACCAAAAAGAGTTAAAAACTTATGTCCATGAAAAACCCTGTAGTACATGGTTGTTTATAGAAGTTTACTCATAATTGCCAAAACTTGAAAACAACCAAGATGCCTTTCAGTAGATGAATAGATAAATAAACTGCAATACATACACATAGTGGAATATTATTCATTGTCAAAAAGAAGTAATCTGTCAAACCATGAAAGACATGCAGGAAACTTAAATGTATATTACTAAGCGAAGGAAGCCAATCTGGAAAGTCTATGTACTATATAATTATACTTATATGACTTTCTGAAAAAGGCAAAATTATAGAGACAGTTCTAAGATTAAGAGTTGCCAGGGTTTGGGGTGAGGTGGAAGAGATAAATAGGAAAGCACAGAGGATGTTTAGGACAGTACAAATACTATGTATGATATTATAATGATGAATATTTGTCATTATACATGTTCTCCAACACAGGCAATGTATAAGGGTAGTGAAAGCTAAGGTAAACTATGGGCTTTGGGTGATAATGATGTGTCAACATTTGTTTATCCTTGGTAAAAAAAAAATATACCATTCTGGTATGTGATGTTGGAAGGAGGTATGCACGTGTGGTTGGAGCAGCAGGTTTCCCGTACAATAGACATGGCTGTACTTTCCTTTAAATTTTATTGTAAACTTAAAACTACTTCAAAAAATAAATTCAAGTAAAACAAACAAACAAAAGAACAGAAAATTAAAAAATTGTCTAACAACTACAAAAAGTATAATAAATATGTAATTAGATTTAAAAAATAACAAAAGAATTAATAGAACAGAGCAATATTGAATCAATTGTGATTGAGAATTTCCACAATGCAATATGAAGACACTAAACATTTTCTACAAACTAGAAAGTTTTACCAGTGATAGTGAATGTTAAGATGCATTTCAAGTAGATAAAGAACATGATAGGCAAGAACATAATGGAAGGCTTTAAAACCATGAAATATATTTTTAATTTACAATGGCAAAAGTAGGCCAAATAATAAAACATTTTAATCCAATGTCTAACTTTTAGTATTTGACTTAAGATAGAATGTTTCAGTACCTTTTAGAAAATTTACCCTTTTTACTTCATTTTATAAGGTTGTGTAAAATAATTACCCAATTTAAAAATATTATAGGAAAAAATAAGTTGGATGGCCCAGCCGATGTGGCTCAGTGGATTGAGCATCGTCCCATGGACTGAGAGGTCCCAGTTTAATTCCTGGTCAGCACACATGCCCGGGTTTTGGGCTCGATCCCCAGAAGGAGGCATGCAGGAGGTAGCCAATCGATGTGTCTCTCTCACATCGATGTTTATCTCTCTCTCTCTTCCTCTCTCTCTCAAAAATCAATAAAAACATATTTAAAAAAATAACTTGGATGAATCCATTGGTAGGCAACATAATTTTACTAGCAGATGAATAGGATATGAATTCGAAAATTTTTTTCTTAAATTTTTTTCAAAATATTTTTACTGATTTTTCATTTTAGAGAGATAAGAAGGGAAAAAGAGATAGAAACATCGATGTGAGAGCGAAATATCGATTGGTTGCCTCCTGCACACCCCCTACTGGGCATCGAGCCCACAATCCAGGCATGTGCCCTGACTGGGAATTGAACCAGGATCTCTTAATCCATTGGACAATGCTCAATCCACTAAGCCACAACGGCCGGGTGAATTGTGAAATTTTTCAATAGAACCAGAATCTCACATTTTACACTTGGCTTCTCTTTTTGATTTGCAATGTGGTGAGTTCAAGTGACAGCAGTGTGTTCATGCACCCCTGGTTGTGTGCCTAGCTCCTTTTTTCTCTCTATTAAATATTTCAAGTCCCATTTGCTTAGTTATAGCAAAGATAGCTTACCATTAATTTGCATTTCACTCTTTCAAATCCTTATAAAGTAAAAAATAGCTCCGTAATAATATTTTATTAGGTGAGCTAAGTATAATTTAGTGTTAATGTATTAAAAATTTCTCAGTTCACTTCATTTCCTAATAAAGAAATCTGAGCAATCTATTGACATAATGGATTTATAAAGTGTTTAACACTGTTACCTAATATATACTCTATTATCTAAAAGAGTTGACTGATTTTTGTAACAGGAAAATTTAATCAATGTGATATATGTTTCACAATTTCTTGTTAGACGTCATGCCTTAATTGTATCCATATTCAGATAGAATTAAAAAATATTTCTTAAATAATATTATTAATATCCATTATGAACAAATATTAAAGCTTAAAATTCTACTGTTATTGTTTAGACATAGTTGTAATGCAAAATGACAATGAGAAATTAAATTTTAAAATTTACTCAAATTTTATTAAAAATAACTATTTGATTCTTTAAATGGTTTATAGGTATTACATTTAATTGATATTAGGGCATTTGAATGGTAATGAAGGCTTCAAGACATTGGGAAAGATACTGGCTTCTAATTTATGGATATTTTTTAGTGTTGTATAAAAGTACTGATAATACTGAGACTATAGTGATTTGTCTATTAATAGGTCTGTTTATCCAGTGTAGATTAAGGATAATAGAATTATCATCAATTTGGAGTTCAAAGTTCAAGAACTGAACTCTTCAGAAATATGTTGATGCTTGTAGGATGGAGATACTCACTTTGTGAGTAAATGTTGGATTGCATCATAAATAATTTAAAAGCATCCAGCTCTGTCTCATTTTTTTAGCTTTTTTTTTTTTCTTTATTGATGTTAGAGAGGGAGAGGGAAAGAGAGATAGAAACATCGATAAGAGAGGACATCGACTGGCTGTCTCCTGCATGCCCCCCACTGGGGATTTGGCCCACAACCTGGGCATGTGCCCTAGGAATCAAACCAGTGACCTCTTGGTACTTGAGTTGATGCTCAACCTCTGAGCCACACCGGCCAGGCATAGTTTGTTTGTTTGTTTTTAATAATATCATGACAGTCCATGATAAAATGTGTAAAATGTATTGTTCTTTGGCAAATTTAATTTAATTATAATGATATGACCATGAATTATTTTCTTATTCAAAATCTTATTAAACAATTTGACTTTATAACTCTGAATATAATGTTTTATTTTCAAGAACTCATTTTATCATAAGGAAAAAGTAGTTTGAAGCACTATTAATAAATTTGAATATTGCTATCTTAGGCACATGTTTTATAAGGCAGCCTTAGGCAACATGGCCAGTTTCATGCAAAGAAAATTATGATGAATCACTAAAAACTTATGAATATATCTTGATTATTTTAAATTGTTTTTCTTTAAGTCACAGAATATTAAATTATCATTGCTTTAATTTAATTTTAAAAAATTGGTAATGTCTCTTGTTTAGTACATACAAAAGCATCAAAATTTCATCTATGACCACAGCATGTCTGTTTTATTAAGGAATCTGGAATTATTTAATGTAGTTTTCCTATGAAACCATAGCATAATGAAAGAAAATCTTATAAAGCTACAAATTTGAGGTATTAGTAGATGGAAACTAGATTAAACACAGAAAACCACTCAAAAATAAAAATATTTTAAATTGTTATGATACCCATATATACATACAAATGCACACACAAATTTTAATTTTTTCAAATATTTTGAAGTCTAGAAACTCTCCTTTAGGAAACAAATTACACTGCTTAAAGTTTAAGGTAAGAAAGTAATACTCAAAATAGGAATGATAGAAAACTCAAGAGAAAACTCAACATATGCTCCTGTAATGTGTGCTTTCATTTGAAATATCGCATAGTTTTGGTTGCTAATATTCTTGGTCTTTGGTAATTTTAAAGCTCTATTACATAATATAAAAATAATAAAATTTATATTTAGTATTTTGTTTTTATTGGCATTATTTGAAATATTAATTTCTATCTTCTATTTCTAAGATAACTACATAATATCCAATACACTCAATAACATTTTAAGTCTGAGCCTAGTTCTCATTTTCTTTAAATCACTTTTATAAATTTTTTTAATTAAGAAATACCTTTATATTGACTAATACTTGTATCAAATATAACAAACTACTAAGATGTCATCTAAGTGATGCAAGTATAAATAGTAAACAGAAAGTTATTAACTTAAAAGCCATGAGAAAAACATGAAGTAAAACAGAAAGAAAACAAATGTTTTAAAAATTCTGTTTAAGGACCTTTACAGAGTTAACATTTGACTTTAATATTAGCTTTCAGCCCTGGCCGGATGCTCAGTTGGTTACAATGTCATCCTGATTAGCAAAGGTTGCAGGTTCAGTTCCTGGTCAGGACACATACAAGAATCAACCAATGAATGCATAAATAAGTGAACCAACAAATTGACGTTTCTCTTTCTCCTTTCCTCTCTCTTTAAAAATCAATAACTTTTTAAATATTAGCTTTTAGCCATTGTTTGTACAAACATCAAGGGTAAAAAGAAACTCAGTATATTTAGAGCCTCTTATCTACTAGTAGTAAGTATGTTATTATCAGGAGAAAAATTTGTTTCTCATTTGAGTTCTAAAAAAAAAATATATATATATATATATATATTCACACACAAAGACATGTACACACATATACCTAAATATATATATTTTTAGATACACATACATACAAATAGTAATAATTATGTTAAAATGTAGGAGACTGCACAATTATCTGTATCTCTGAATATATAAGGTTTTCATATATTGCATATGGAATAAGGTATAACTTCAACTGGTATAGTAAGTAAATGCATTTTTTGCCAGTGTTCAAAGCTGTATTTCTGAGGAAAAAAGAAAAGACTCTCCTTTTATTCCTGAATTTCAAAAGATTCCCCTGGCATCTGTCAGGTCATTCCTTCAAGTGGAAAATAATACTTTCCAATGAAATCTGTTTCTCTACATTTGTTCAAACGTATCTGGGGTGAATCTTATGTATAGACACTTTGGTACAGATTTTATAGTAGAACATTAATTTCCTTGTTGTGATTCCTAACTTTCCAGTGAAACTGAACTTGGTGTTTATCCCCATGAGAACACAATTATGCTTTCTTGTTGCTGCATTCAATGTTTCATTTTATTTCACAGACCAATCTTTAAAGAAATATATCCCTTACATTATCTACAGTGATTTTTTTTAAAAAAGTCAATATAAATGTTTGAATGCAACTTTTTATTTATTTTTTGGAGAGAGAGAGAGAAACATCGATGTGAGAGAGAAACATCGATTGGCTGCCTCCTGCACACTCCCCACTGGGGATCAAGCCTGCAACCCGGGCCTGTGCCCTGAGTAGGAATGGAACCAGGACCTTACAGTCCATGGGATGATGCTCAATCCACTAAGCCACACCGACTGGGTTTGAATGCAATTTGAAAGATGAAATAATTAGACTGTGCCAGACCTAACTGTCAATTCTAAGCATGTAAAATGCAATCTACTCTTCAAATGAAAATGTAAATTTAACTAAGTGGAGTATTTCTCTTAAAGTTTATCTAATGACCTTAAAAGCATTCTTAGGCTTACCTGTGTCACAGTTAAGTTACATATACACACACTACACATACCCTTTTGTTTTGCTACAATAGACACATACAGCTTTAAACAATTGATTTGATTGGATAAAAACCTATTATTACTACCACATTATTTTATTAAAACAGTTGAATATTCTTTTAGATTTATGCAAACCTATCATTCCTTTGGTTAAGATTTGATCACTTCCTGACATGGGAGATCTGACAGATTACTCTTCAAATTGAATCCTCAGTAATGATATTTAGTATAGATCAAACTCTTCTGGTAGAAAGACAACAGTCTGAACGACTAGTAAAGTATCCTCAGATGCTACGCATATCTCAAGACCTGAACATGTCTGTTCAAAATATTTCTGATCTAGTGAAAGAAGCTCTTCATGTACTTTAGAAACCTTAGTCACAGTAGTTTGGTTTCTTTGGCTGCAGATTTGATAATAATATCAATTTAATTTTACAAATCTGGATAGTATGTATTTACTACATACAATTTACTATAAATCAACCAAAAAGACACCTATCAAAATTTGAGATCATTTATTGTATAGTGATTATTTTTCTTTTTCTAAATATAAGAAGTTCCCTTAACAATGACTGTCACTGGCCATTAATATTAAGCAATATATTCTTTCTGTTGCTGTTCTGGTTGTTTTTATGTGTCCATTTCCAGAGGCAATTTTTAGCATTAAAGACCTGTTATTTGCTTCCAAAAATATTTCCTCCAAACAAAAATAATTGCTAAATTTCACATCTCAAATGAAAACCAAAACAATTCTTAAATAATACCAGAACTTTAGGAAACATTGATTTTCAATGTTAAATTGAAACCTATAATCCTATAGTAACTTAACTGAAAACTACTTTCATCAAATTTATGTGTCTCATATTGTTGACAGGAAGTTTTGCTTCAAACAGTTCACCTGATAAGGTGGAAGAATTGTAAACTTGATATTTTCAATTTAACAGTGTATTCTCGTACGCGTGAAGCTACAGTAAATAAAAAAGAGTAACTAATGATATGCATCAACTGTGAGAATTGTAATGATAGTTTTAAATGTCAAATGTAGATTGAAGATTGGAAACAAATTTCCTACAGAGAAATTTACTGAGCACTTGTCATCCATTAAAGCAATATAAAATGTATAAATCTGAGAGAAAATACCAAAGAGATTAGTATGTTGTTTTGTTAGAGTGATAGGATTATATAATCTTGTTCTTAAATGTTATTTTTCTCTTGTCTTTCTCTAGTTGTCAGTTTCTCAAACACATTTTTTAGCAAAGAAATGTTTGGGTTTCAAGCTTCAGTGGCACTTAACGTTCTTGTGGAAAATGAATATGGTAACTTTGCTAAACCCTAAGAAGAAAAGTCTCCTCTTTTAGAATCTACAAGACATGTTAAAGGAGGAAAATCATGATTAGTTACTTCTACTCTGAAAATAGTTTTTATATTGATGACATACTTGGGTATTTATATTGAGAGGATAAAGAAAACATGTAATCACTAAGCATGTCTTGCAAAACACAGGGTCTCGGTTATAGTAACTTTTACTTTTTATTTAATTTTTATGTTTTATTAGATTTTTTAAAGGAAAGAGTATTTGTTTTTTGTTTTGTTTTTTATGATAATCAAGAGGAGAGAAAGAAATTTTTTGTTTTTTTAATTCAAAAAATCAGACTATATTAAATTGAAATAAATTTCCAATGTAATCTTATTTTTTCATTTAGCATTTCTATATCATAATCTATAAAAATAGAGAACTACCATGATCTTATAGTTAATAAATTCTACTACATGTTAACTTCTTATGAATCTGTTATTTATTAACACTACCTCTTAAACCTTCAACCAAATAAATGAAAGAACACCATAGACAAATTTGTGATGTCCTCCAAAATTCACTTTGATTGAATACTTTTCCAATATTTTCTATTCACATAAACATTTGTTAGTGAGATTAACTAAATAATTATCCTATGTAAACTGAGAATGTATGATTCATATATTAATTTGTTAGGGGAATTAACTATATAATTATGCTGTGTTAACTGGGTGACTACATTTTTGGTATTATTTTTACTGAATTCTAAAGTAGTTTAAAAACATGGATTATTTTCAAACACTAGTTATGTAATATCTGGCAAGAAATTTAAGCATTCTTATAAATGAGTTTTCTTATCTATAAAATGAAAATAAACATACTACCTTCTCACAAAGCTTAAGTGGACCAATACATAAATTGGTAAGTTCTTTGTCGTTAAACTGGTAAGAAATTCACTTTATAAATTAATTAATATGAGAAAAATCACACCTAATAATTTCTTCTAAAAATTTCCTCAGTGATATAGTCAAATCTTGGTGGGAATGGGTGCCTTGGTTCTATCTTTGTTTGTTTGTATGGTTTAACAAAAAGTAAACCTGGGTAATCCGAATGCTTACATTACCTGCAAATCTGAAACTTTTCTTAAAAGTAATAAAATGAAAATTATTTCAAATGTTCCATTATTTGTGAAAAGATTTCCCCATTATTTCCCACAGATCGAAGGCATGATTTATCTTCAACCTCTATATGAAATGGAAATAATATTTAGGACATACAAAATAATATGTAATATGTCAAATTGATTTTGTTGATGGGCAACTCTTTCCTGAAATGGTCCTTTGCTAGTTGTATTTTATTCTTAACCCTTCAGGTTATTTTAGGGTTTTCTACCTAGGATAAGTTGCTTTTCAAGTTAGTGACAGATTGCTGCAGATGGAGAGACAAATTACTGCCACAGTGTTGTTATCTCTTAATTGACCAGTAACAGGGGCTATATCATCATGTTCTAGACACATAGTTTCTTCTGGGACTGGAATACGGTTAGTTATTGCAGCAGTTACTTACATAAAAAAACATCCAATTAACTTTTTCCATTTGATATCAATTGTAAATCCTCTCTTCAGTCTGAACACTTTTGTTTCAGTCCTACTTGGCAACATTGGGGGGGTGGGAGGTTTGGCAGGAAGGTTGACAAAAATAACCGAGAAGCCTGCATTGTGCTGAGATTAAGCCAAGCACTTCAAGGGCGTCAGGGCTGTATGGAAATAGTCTTTTGCCCTGCACAATGGCTCAGGTTTCTTTCTAGATTTACAAAGCAAATAAAATTACTGTTGGTCCTCTGATGTAGTCGTGAGGCTAAACTTGTGGAAATGATAATCTTACTAAGGCTCAGCCTTTTCTCCTGCCTTTGGGCAGTCTCTCATCCATTTCTGAGACTTTATTCCTCAGGCTCGTAAGAAGGAGTATTTTTATTAAATTAGTTAAGAGGTCCTTCATTGAGAGCTCTAGAAATATGGTTTTAAATTTCACATTCATGAAACTGTAATCTATTTTTTAAAAAAACAGGACTGCATTGATGGACCACTCATGCAGAGACTGTCAAGCCCCACACAGGAGTCTGTGTTCTGTCCTTGGTTTGTCAAACATTCACTTATAATTAACACAACTAATAATATTTAAATTGACAATTACAAGCTCACAGTGATTTTTTTTCTCTACCTATAAAGGATTTTTCCGAGAGGGGCGACAGTTGACCTGCACAACGATGAAGCTAAGAGCTAGTTTTCCTCTGGAATAGTCAATTGGAAAAACATTCAAAATAAGCTTTGAAAGTGCCCAAAGTGTCTGGCATTAACTCATGGGATAATATTAAAGACTGTAAATCAGGCTCATTCAGGAATATGGAAAGTTGTTTTTATGAATGTTAGCATTCTTTGTTTGAAACAATGACATAATATTAGTGAAGTGGAGGGCAAAATTAGTTTTACATGTATAAAGACTAAGATCCGATGCAAAATAATTATACATATTTGATATATTCTACTTCCGATTCATTATGTTACTTTTTAAAATATTAAATACTATACATGATTTTGAAGGAGAAATATCATTCTATAAAACTTCTTAAAGCATTCTCTCCAACTATTACTTTATGATAAAAAGTCCAAATAGATTGAATGAACATTGGGTTTGCTAGTACGTACAAGGTGGGGCCAAAGTAGATTTAAAATTGTAAGTGAAACACAGAGTTCATTCTTACGTTATCATTTGTTAATTATTGTATTATTTTCCATACGATCAAGTGTAAACCTGCTTTTGCTCCACTCTGTATATTACCATAATCTGTTTATTATTGAGAAAGGAAATATTCATCTCTGACATCCAGGGACCGTCTTGGTAATATCAGCTAGGCTTTGGCGTTACTAAGAACCAGCCTCACTGAAAGTTAGGTTTCAGTGTTCTCTTAAACATAAGCAATTTCAAAGAATATGCACATCAGACAAGGTTGGTCTGACCATAGCAGATCGAAACAAACACAAGATCACTGTGTAATCATGTCTGAACACAAGTAAAAGAGAAACACTCTTAAGTAACAAAGTAATGACATCTCCCACTGCTGCTTATTTATAAATTACACCTTTACCCTTTGTCCATTCTTCCTTTCCAGTACATAAAACTTAAAAATAATCATAGATTTATCTCAACTCTTGATACCATAGTCTTGAATAAGTTCTCATTTCCTTAAATCTTCCTTCATAATATCTAACATGCTCCTACTAGATGTCTTGTGGTTCCCCAGGGGGTGTCTGTTTTGTTGCCGTGAACAATGAACCCATGGTTAAAATACGTGTGTTCCAGCCTTGGCCAGGTGCTCAGGTAGTTGGAGCATTGTCCAGATACTCCAAGTTTGCGAGTTCAATCCCTGGTCAGGGCATATGCAAGAATCAACCAATGAATGCATATGGGTGAAACAATAAATTGATCTCTCTCTCTCTTTTTCTTTTCTCTCTCTCTCTCTCTAAAAAAAAAAAAGTCAATTAAAAAAATGAAAAATATATGTGTTACAGCAGGTCTGGAAGTCATTGACATATTGCCTATGGTCCACTATTACTTTTATCAGATCAAATAAACAAACCTATGAATAAAACTATGAAAGAATAAATTTAGTAAGACATCAGTTTTGGGGAGAAACAGAGATCTTGGGCAAGACATGACTGGATTAATTCAAGCTGTTTTTAATGATGTTTCATTTTGGTTCTATATTTCCTGGGTGACAATGGGTTATGGTATAAACGTCATGATCTGCAGAGAACATTTATTCTCACATATGGCTTACACTCTAGTAAGGAAAACAAATTACTTAGCACGATGATTATAAGCACATTGTGAGCACTCTATGGAGGTTTAACAGGAACACAGAAAGTTACAGTGCTATGATGTGTAAGATTTGCTATAATACACATTTCGGTGATCTTCACTGTCCACATTCTCTTAATCTACTACAAACTACCAAACACTAAAAATTGTGGGAAACTATAAAGTTTCAATATAATTTTTTAAATTAAAGAGTATACGGTACAAAGAGACTGAACACAGAACATGAATAAATATAATTATGAATCAATTTCATAGAAAATTAAAATAAATCTTATTTTATTTTTTTATTAATTTATTTTTGAAATACAATCATTTATCAAATGGAAAAAAAAAGAAAATTAAAATAAATCTAATGCTTTATAGTTAGTAAGGAAGGAACATGAAATAACGAAGAGATTAAGAAAAATAGCAAGCTATTTATATTACCAATTTCCATTTGTTGTCTAATACAGAAAAAAAATATGGCAGTATAAATAATTTTTTGACTTTTTTTCAAATTTATGGAACCAAATGTTTTAATGCTTAACTTTTTAAATATTTTCCTTCCAGACTACATTTTGATGTTTAATTATGCATGGAGTACACAAGAAAACTATTTAGGCAAGAAGCACTAATCACTAAATAACCCAAAGTAGCTATTTTATAAGAGAATATGAAAATCCTCAATAAGCAATCAAATTTTAATAATTTCTTTTTTCCTCCAAATAATATAGAATTGCTGCTAAGAAAAATTCAACCTATGAAAGTAGTTTGAGTATGTGTGTATTTTTAAAAATGTGTTTCTGTGGTCAGTTTATGCTGTGTTCCAATTATAAATTACTGTATTGAATTTACATTAGTAAAATTGAGTGGGTGATACAGCATAACAATTACTTAGTCTCTCTAGGGCTGAAGAAAAGTAAACATTTTTGTACTTTTTTTCTAGTTTTCATCTTTGATATGCTGTTTACAGAAAATAAAAGTAACACCCTTGATACATGACATAACGTTTATAATATGGAAATATTCCATACGTATAAGACCAAAAACAAACAAAAAAAGTTCTGGAAAGACAACCAATAACTTTAGAGGGTAATTCACTCCCTGGACTTGAATTTTGTTGGAGGTTTTGCAAAGCCAGTAGTAACATTTATTGTGATGCAAGTACTTTGTTATTTTTCTGTGAATACTACTACCAGCAATTTTAGGAGTCTTTTCTTAGCAAGACAATCTATTGAAAGCTCAATGTTGTTTCAGAGGAAGCTGGGATTTTGCAATGTCTACTCTTCTCAATGAACAGGAGCCACTAAAAAGGAAAGATCTGAAAATGAAATATGAGAAACTTCAAATAAATCAGCTGAATATACTGTATTATTGATTTTTTTCGCTTTTTTATTATCATTTTGGTCAGTTTATATGGTATTATGAAACTCTGTTTTTGCTAATACTATAAAAATTCACTTCAAGAGCATGATAGAAAGTCAGTAATACTTTAAGACTTTTATCGCATTAGTAACTTTCTTATGATATTAGAAATTCAATAAAGGACAGAAAAGTCACTGATCCTATAGCGAAATTGCTAATATAATGCAGCACTTACCACCATGACATGAAATATGCATTTTACTCTGATGTTTAAAAGCTTTCAATTTTTCTTGTCCTTTGAGGGACCTTTCTTTTGGTATATTTTTATACTATACATATACACAATAATGTGTAGAAGTTCACAAATAGTAAAACAGCAGCACATTGATTCTTCTAAAGAGAATAAAAAGGTCATCTAAGAACAAATTGTTTTTCTGGGCTCATATAGCAGAGAGCTCACATTACCCGAGAATAATACTAAAAACACACAAAAAACCCAGCAAACATTAAAAACGAAAGTTTTAACAAGATCATATTTCAGGTTCTTGTATTTACTAATTGAAGTAGGAAGTATTTACTAATTGAAACTCAGATGACCTATTTAGAAAAGGAATTTAAAGGATTAGTATTACATAGTTAGCTCTAAACTCATATCAAAATCTCTGATATACATGGGATTTGCTTACTAGAAAAATGGGTATATAATATAGAAAATTCCATCTGCAGTGACAATTGGAATGTTTTCCATCTCTATTAAACCAACGTTTTATTAGGTGCTTTACCTGTACCAAGTTATGTACAAGTAATATAAACTATGCCAATAGCTATTCTTTTCAGCTATTACATCTTTTCAGTAACCCAAATCCTCAGTATACAAAATGTCATATTTATTTATACATTCTTTAATTCATCACATATCTATGGCACACTTACTGTGTACCTTCACTGAAAAGGTGACATTTGAATGGAGGCCTGAATAATGAAGAAGAGCCATTTATCAAGTAAAGAAAAACAAGAAAAGAAAAACTGTAATTATGTGGGGTTTTTTGTTTGTTTGTTTTTGCTACTAAGATATCTATCTATCTATCTATCTATCTATCTATCTATCTATCTATCTATCTATCTATCTATAATGCTGTTAAAATATTTCTGGTTTTAAAGTAGTCTGAATCAACATGGGTATAAAAGCTTTTTTTCCATGGGTCACGTCTAATATAATAATAACACAAAAGTCATAAAATGAGTGCCTGAAACATAACTACCTGACCAGAAAATATCAGCAAGAAGCAAGCTGGTTAATGTAGCAAAGCCAAGCACTGAAAACAACAGGTATTGCTGAAATCAAACCAGACTAGGAAGAGAGAAGAGAACTGGTTAAAGTAATTTTTATGAAGCTATTAGGTACCAAGGTCCTGTCTCTATCCTCCCCACATCTGGTACACCCAGCTTACTTCAGCAGAAGTTTGGAAGTTGCTTTCTGGGGAGGATGAGTAAAAAAAAAATATGGCCTTGGTGACACCCAGCACAGCTGAGGGAGGAGTAGTGGGTTGTACCAAGAGAATGGCACTGAAAGAAATATTTACACAAGGAACAGTAAGAAGAAAATGTAACAAAGGAACAATGGGTTGAAAATACTGAGGAAAAAATGTTTGTTCAGAGTAGTATGCATAGAAAACTATTCATCAAGAGTAAGAGTAGTGCCAGGACAGTGTGGCTCAGTGGTTGAGCATCAACCCATGTACCAAGAGGTCACCAGTTCCATTCCCAATCAGGACACATGCCCAGGTTGTGGGCCCAATCCCCTGTGGGGGGCATGCAGGAGGTGACCAGTCGATGTTCTCTCTCATTGATGTTTCTATCTCTCTCTTCCACTCTTTCTAAAGATCAATAAAGAAAAAATAAAAAAAGAGTAAGAGTAGAATAAAACTTTTTTCAGACTTTGAATATTTAAAAAAATTTACTCTTACACACTTTTTCCCCAAAAACTATTGGATGCTACACTCCACCAAAAAAGAATAGCCAAGATTAGTTATAAATATATATTACAAATGTATATTACAACTCTAGGGCAATTGCTAAGAAAAAAATTAAAAGAAACGTAATTTATATGGTATAAGAGGAGAATTATAAAATCATGGAAAATGCTCAAAAAATTAGAGAGTCAGCAAAATGAGAAGATGAAAAAAGAAAACAAAAACAAGTGCAACACATAAAAAACAAATATGTTGGTAGACATTAATATAATTATATCAATAATCAATCAAAATGAAATGGTATAATATACCAATTAAAATAGAGAGACTAAATAAATGATTAGATTTTTAAAAAGACCCCACTGTATGCTTTATAAAAAAATCTTCTTTAAATATAAAGACCCAGATAGATTACAGTGAAAAGAAAGAAGAATCTTATACCATGCTAACACTAATCCAGGAAAAGTTGGAGTAGCTATATTAATTTTAGACAAAATAGACTCAGAAAAAGAAAGATTGTCAGAGATGAAGAGGAGCATTAAATAATGATAAAATAACCAATTTTTCAAGAAGATATAACAATCCTTAATGTGTATGTGCTTAACAAGGAAGTGTCAAATATTAGAGACAAAACTGATAGAAGAGGAAATAGATGAATCGACACAAATATAGACAACTGATCTTTGTCAAAGGAACAAAGAGAATTCCATGGAGAAAAGATAGTTTTTTCAACAAACGGTGCAAGAACAAACGGGCAACTGCATGCAAAAAGAAAAATGAATCTACACGTAGACCTTACATCCTTCACAAAAATTAACTGAAAATGGATCATAGCCCTATACTTAAAACACAAAACTATAAAACTAGAAGAAAACATATGAGAAAATCTACCCAGTCTGAAATGGCTACATTCTGTATGATTCCAACTATTTGACACTCTCAAAAAGCAAAACTACTGAGATAGTGAAATGATCAATGGATGTCACTAGCTGGGAGGAGTGGAGAAAGAATAAATTGATGAAGTACAGGGGATTTTTAGTATGGAGAAATAATTCTGTTTGATACCATAATGCCAGGTACATGATATTATGCATTTGTAAAAACAGAACTCTACAACACAAAGATTGAGCTCTAATGTAAAATATGCAATTTAGTTAATAAAATTAATTAAAACAATAAAATAAAATAAATACATTTGGGAATTATAAGAAACAACTATAAATAACCCATGGTCAAAGAACTAATGTAATGAAAACTAAAAAATAATTTTGACTGAAGAATAATGAAAACATTGCATATAAAAAAACACATGCAAAAAAACTATGTTCATGAGGAAATTTATTTTGGTACACTTTGTTATTTATAAGTTAGACCAAGAAAAGCATATTAAATCTAGAGAAACTTGAAAAAGACAAGAGTAAAGAATACAGGAGAAAATAATGAAATGGAAAACAAACATAACACAGAGAGCATCTATAAATCCCAAGTTGGGTACTTTGAAAAGAAAGAACAAGACCCTGCATCAGACCCCACACATATTAAAATGAGGTAAAAAGATGATATAATGAAATTTATGACTACACATCTGAATATTTACTTTTAATGGAAAAATTCCTACATACACAAAAATTAGCAATATTTTAAAATACAGAAATAGAGACTTTGGTTAATTTTGTATCTATTGAATACCACTGATTCAGTAATCCCCAAAGGTAAATGGAAACTGAGATAGCTTCACCATGAACTTCCCAAACAAAAGAAATTAACCCAGGTGACACTTTAATTTTGTACTTCTGGCCTCTTGAACTGTGAGAGTTTAAATCCCTCTTGTATTAAGCCACCCAAATTGTGAGTGTAGTTTATTTATTTATTTATTTATTTATTTATTTATTTATTTACTTACTTACTTACTTACTTATTTATATCAGCCCTAGGAAACAATAAAATCTCCTGAGGTTCTGGCAACATTCTCTGTCTTTATTTAGGTTGTAATTACATATATGTTTACTTTGTTTTAACTATCCATCTATCTATCTATCGTTATCTCTTCAGTACTTTCTATCTCTGTATTTCTATGTCTGTCTCTCACTTGCAAAGTGTTATATTTTAATAAAAAATAGGAAAAAATAAATAAAAATGTATACCATAAAAATACTAAATGAAAGCATGGGAGAGTATTATAACCATAATCTCAGAATGGAGAAGGCTTTTTTAAGAAAGATATAAAATATAAAAAAATACAATATAAATGATTGATAACTTTGATTATATAATATTTAAACATTTCCATTTCTCAAAATACCAAGTAGTCCAAATGCAAACAATGAACCAGGAAAACAAATTTGCAACATGCATACATGCACACACACACATGCACATACACACACACAGACCAAAAACTAGAGACACTTAAAAAAAAAGTAAAGATTTTATATAAATCAGTGTTGTAAACTATCCATTACCAAAAAACAATGTAAATTACATAATAAACAATCTTACCAAAAAAACACCCCAAAAACTTATGAATATGTGAAAACATGCTCAACACACTTATGATTAAGATACACATATTATGAGTATGTAAAATATAATTTATACCTATCAGATTAATGTCTACGCCATCAAGAGGTGGATAATTATTTTCATATGTTTTGAGTTAGAATGTTTAAACTTTATGCGGTTAACTTGGTAATGTCCTTCAAAATTAAAATAACACATACTCTTTAAGTCAGCAATTCTACTTCTATGTATGTAGTCTTTATTCATAACTAAGGACTCTGAACTATATTCTTTATTACTGTATCAATTTTTATGTGTGCATACAAATTTTTAATCACTATATATTTTTAAGTGATAAAGTTTTAAAACCCAAATGAAGGCCCAGTTATTAACTTTATTTCATAATAACAATTACTTCCTTTCACTTGTTAATAAATAATATATACTTATTCAAATATCCTTAATACCTTATTTGATAAGGTGATGGTTTTAGGGTCGTGTTTCTTCAAGGACTCTACAAAATTAAAAAATATTTGATAGTAAAATATATTTTCTCAGGGAATATAAGATATATTTAAAAGAGAATAATTTATAACAGTTAAATATATCTTATAGGTAATTTGAATTGTCTAAAAGCACAAACGAAATACAATCTTACAAACTGTGTTGCGAAAACATACCTAGCCACAATTCCCAGAACCACAGAAAAATCTGAAAGCCAGCTCACATCTTACCTACACACAAAAACTTACTATTAAGTACTTCTCTAAAATTTTACAAACGGATTCAATTTAAAGTCTATTATAATTTCCCCAATTGTAGCAATTTACCTAAGAATTTGAAACACACTTTAAGCTATAATGTATTTAAAATAGTTCCCATGAAGGGAATGTTTCTGTTACATTACATTAATAATATACAAGGGGTCCCATAACACAATGGTTGCACATTTTCTTCCAAAGTTCATTAAGAAGTTGTTCATGCCTGGCCAGTGTGGCTCAGTGGTTGACCTTCCACTCATACAACAAGAGGTCACCAGTTTGATTCCCAGTCAGGGCACAGGCCTGGGTTGCTTGCTTGATCCCCAGCGGGGGTGGGGTGGGGGGAGGGAGGTGGCATGCAGGAGGCAGCTAATCCATGCTGTTTCTCTCTCATTGATGTTTCTATCTCTTTTTCTTTCTCCCTACCTCTGTCCCTAAAATCAACAACAACAAAAATATATATATATATTTTTTTTTTAAAAGGAGAAGTTGTTCAGTCCCGCTGGAGTGCCTCAGTTGGTTGAACATCATCCTGTGCACCAAAAGGATGCCGGTTCCATTCATTCGGTCAGGGCACATACCTGGGTTGTGGGTTTGGTCCCTGGTCAGGGAGCATGCGGAGGGCAAACAATTGCTGTTGTCTCTCTCTCTCTCTCTCTCTCTCTCTCTCTCTCTCAGCAGGTCCTCGGGTGAAGATTAAAACAAACAAACAAAAAATGTGTTCCCTCTGATATTTCCAATACCAACTTGGTATCACACATACTTATAAAAAAAAAAAAGTTGTTCACATTTTTGCTATGTAAATATTATAAATATTATGGTCCAATGATAAGTGTATTTAGCTCATCAGAGAGCTACTGGCCTTAATAGAATATGCATGTTATCATCATTCAATCTCTAATTTCAGAGTGCTAAGCAGCTACATTGGAAGCCACCATATAAATGCTCCCCCTCCCACACACACACATACCCATCCCCACTGCCCCTGGTTTGGGCTTTCAAAAGAATACTTTTCAACTTGGATACAAACGAAATCCATCTAAGGCAATATTTTCTTTTTAAATCTAATAACCTTAATTTCTGACCAATTAAATAAAATATCTCTGGGGAGAGAACTGGGCTTCAGCATTATTTTTAAAATGTACTTGTAGATTCCAACCTGCAATCAAGTTTGAGAGCGATAACTCTAAAAGACATTCCAGTTTTACACAAACCCCTACTTGCTTTCAGAAACCATTGATCATCTGAGGATTAGCATTATTTTTTAAATGTATCTTTATGGTTGAAAGTATTACAGATGTCCCCCCTTTAATTCCCACTGCCCACTGCACACTGCTTCCCCCATCCCCGGCCTATACCATGCTACATCATTTTCATAGAAACAGAGACTCCTGTTGTGATAATACAGTATACGTTTGTAGGGACAGGTCATTGATTATTTGAATTAAATTTTTTTTCTTTATTGATTTAAGAGAGAGAGGAAGGGAGAGGGAGAGAGAGATACAAATATCGATGAGAGAAAAGATTGACTGGCTGCCTCCTGCATGCCCCCCACTGGAGATTTGGCCCACAACCTGGGCATGTGTTCTGATGCGTAATAGAGCCATTGACCTCTTAGTGCATGGGTCAATGCTCAACCACTGAGCCACACTGGCCAGGCTATTTGAATACTTTTTAAAAAGTCAATTGTACCAGTAAGTCAATAGCTACGTTTATACTATTGTACTTCAAAGGAACAGAATTGATTGCAACAGTAGTCTCAGTATTGGTAATAATTAAGACTAAGTTGTCTTTCACTCCCAAAATGAAAATTACGTAATCAAAATACTAAAAACGTTATTTAGAAGGACCATGTGTTTCATTACACAGAATAGCTACTGAAGAAACTGGGTCCAACTGTGAGTAAGGCTTCTTCTTCTAATAATCTCTAGGAAGAAAATAGAATTTACACTCTCTTAGCCACTCAAATTGAATGTCCCTACTCTTTTAACATCCAGAAAGTCCTTCCTTTTCACTTTTCCTTCAATTTAAAAATAATTATATGTCTTTCATTCTTTACTGATATATATAAAAAAGCTTAATTATCTTCCTCAATATCTTCCTATCATGCTGCCTTTTCAACTTCTTTACTCTCCATTAAGTATCTTAAATTCATACTTCCTGGTTTATATATCATTCTTCTACTTGTCTCTCTTGCCAACTCCAATTATTTCTTTTCTCCACAGTTAAAGTCATGCTAAACATATTTTGATATGTATCAGATTAAAGTAGAGTTAGAAAAAAAGAGTCCTTATTGGCTTTTCTCAACTACAGAGTGTAAATGAAATAATATAAATTCATTCAGTTTATCACAGCCCATTTCACTCTGAAGCACAAGACTTTTTCTTTTGTACATGCGCCTAGACAGACAGACATCAGCTTTTGGAATGAGTCTCTGTATAGAAAATGGAAGAAAAGAAGGATCAAAGGAAGGAAGAAAGGGTGGCAGGAAGGTAGGGAAAGTGGGAGGGAGGGAGGGAGAGAGGGAGAGAGGGAGAGAGAGAGAGGAAGGGAGAAAGAGAAAGAGAAAGAAAGGGAGAAAGAGGGAGAGGTGAAACAAGAATCTTAAGCTGTCCTGAACTGGATGGTTTCACAGGGCAGCTTTATCAAACATTCAAAGAAGGACACCTGTCCTCTTCAAACTATTCCAAAAATTTCAAGAGAAAGGAGACTTCTAAGCTCTTTTTATGAGGCCAGCATTATCCTAATTCCAAAACCAGATAAAGATACTACAATCAGGTCAATTTCCCTGATGAACATAGTTGCTAAAATCCTCAACAAAATATGAGCAAATAGGGTCCTGTAACACATTAAAAAGATTATTCACCATGATGAAGTGGGATTTATCCCAGAGATGCAGGCTGGTACAATATTCACAAATCAATAAGTGTGATATATCATATAAACAAAATGAAAGATAAAATCGTATGATCATATTTATAAACGCAGAAAAAAGCATTTAACAAAATCCAGCACTCATTTTTTTTTATAAAAACTCTCAGCAAAGTAGAAATAGAGGGATCATACCTCAACATAATAAGGCCACATATGACAAACCTACAGCCAACATCATACTCAATAGGCAAAAACTAAAAGTATTTCCCTTAAGAAGAGGAACAAGACAAGGATATCTGCTTTTGCCACTATTATTCAACATAGTACTGGAAGTCTTTGCCACAGCAATCAGAAAAGAAGAAAAAACAAAATGGGATCCAAATTGGAAAGGAGGAAGTGAAACTGTCATTATTTACAAATGACATGATACTGTACATAGAAGAGCCTAAAAACTCCACAAGAAACCTACTATATTTAATAAATGAATTCACCAAAGTAGCAGGATGTAAAATTAACATCCAGAAATCAATGGCATTTTTTTTTAATCCTCACCAGAGGATATATTTCTATTTATCTTCAGATAGAGTGGGAGGGAGAAAGAGCGAGGAAGAGAAAGAGAAACATCAACATGAGAGGGTTGCCCCCCACAAGACCCCGGCCAGGGTCAGGGACGGAACGCAACCAAGGTACATGCCTTTGACCGGAATCAAATCCACAACTCATTGGTCTGTGAGCTGACACTCTAAACACTGAGCCAAACTGGCCAGGACTCCATGGCATTTTTATACGCCAATAATGAACTCTCCGAAAAAAAAACTAAAAAGAAAATTCCCATTCATCATTGCAATAAAAAATTTAAGATACCTACGAACAAACTTAAGCAAGGAAGTAAAAGACTTATACTTAGAAAACTATAAGACACTGAAGAAAGAAATTGAAGAAGATACAAATAAGTGGAAGTATATACCACTTATACTTGGATTGGAAGAATTAACATCATTAAAATGTCCATACTACCCAAAGCAATCTATAGAGTCAACACAATCCCTATTAAAATATCTACTGCAGCCCTGCCTGATGTGAATGTCAGCCCATGCACCAAGAGGTCTTGGGTTCGAATCCTGGTCAAGAGCACATACCAGGGTTGCAGGTTTGATCCCCGGCCCTTGTCACACATTGATGTTTCTCTCTCTCTCTCTCCCCCTCCCTCCCTTCCACTCTCTCTAAAAATCAGTGGAAAAAATATCCTTGGGAGAGGATTATCAAAAAATTAAAAAAATTTAATTATCTACAGAATATTTCACAGATCTAGAACAAATACTCCAAAAATGTATATGGAACCAAAAAAGATCCCGAATAGCTGCAGCAATCATGAGAAAGAACAAAGTAGAAAGGGTCATAATACTGGATATTAAATTATACTACAAAGCCTTTATAATCAAAACAGCCTGATACTGGCACAAGAACAGGCATACAGATCAATGGAACAGAACAGGGACCACAGAAATCGACCCAAGCCATTATGCTCAATTAATATTTTACAAAAGAGGCAAGGGCATACAATGGAATAAAGGCAGTCTCTTCAATAAATGGTTTGGAAAATTGGACAGGTACATGTGAAAAAATGAAAATAGACCTCTAACTTACACCACACACAAGAATAAACTCAAAATGAACTTAAATGTAAATCGTGACACCGTAAAAATCCTAAAAGAACCATAGGCAGCAAAATCTCAGACATCTCATGTAGCAGAATTTTCACCAATACATTGTGTATGGCAAAAGAAACAATCGAAAAGTTAAACAAATGGGACTACATTCCTAATCACTCAAGCAAAAGTTTCAAGGGTCTGGCACTGTCTGAATCATGTTACCATCTCTGAGCCAAAGTACTCTGCGTGAGGTATGTAATGGTCTTGTTGACTGGCTCTGTATCATGTCACTACCCCTGGATCCAGAGTTATATCACTCTACATAAGCTATGTGAGCTGAGAGTAGGTGAGTAGTTGATCACCAATAAAATATATTCTATTTCCATATAAAAAGGGAATGAATGCCTGTCATTGTTAGCTAACAGAAAGTGCTCACTAAATTAAAAAATGTATGCTTTTTTATTTTTCTGATTCTTACCTATACCATTCAATAAACAAAATATGTCTATTGTGTACAAGGCCACATTAAGGCACTGGTCAAAGGCAGAGAAAGACACTTCATTATATATGAATGGCATAACTCTTTCCAGGGAATTATAACTAGATTTCCTATATTTTATAAAAATTATATTTTGAAAAATTTTAAAGAACATGAATATAATGAAATATTTTCTAAGTAGAGTTCTGAAGTTCTGTGATTCATATTGCTTTTCATTCTTTTTTAAATATATTTTTTCTTTATTGATTTAGAGAGAGAGGAAGGGAGACAGAGAGAGAGATGGAAACATCAATGAGAGAGAACATTGACTGGTCACCTCCTGCATGCCCCCCACTGGGGATTGGGCCCACAACCTGGGCATGTGCCCTGACCGGGAATCAAACCAGCGACCTCTTGGTGCATGGGTTCACACTCAACCACTGAGCCACACTGGCCAGGCTGCTTTTTTATTCTTAAACCTTGATTTTAATAGCTATTAGTCTATAATCTTAACTAATTACTTTTCTAGACTTGAAAAGAAATATTTATAAATGACTAAGAAATCTAAATCCACATGACATCTGTTGTTCACAGCCAGAACATTATTCATTCACTTTTATTGTTCAAAATCATTTACATTTGACGTAAGGACAATTAACTACACACATCATGAAAGATAATCACATAATTAAATATTCTTCACAGCACCAGAACACTTTAAAAATACTACTGCAGAAAGTTGGTTCACATTGGGAGGGCAATTTTAACAAAGTAGTATAAAAGGTAATTTAATTTTTTACAGTGTATTTTTTTTTTTTTTTAGTTATGAGACTAAACATAGGGTTAGAAGAAAAATAGCAATGTTTTCATAATTCCACTATTAGCATTCTGTTTAAATCTTATCTTCTATTTTTAGGGAATGTTTTTGAAAAAAAAAAAAGAATTATTGTTGAAATCCCAGTGTTTAGAAGACTTGGGGCAACACATAAGTTATAGTGTGAATTTTATTAGTTTAACTTCTCTACTGTTGGGAAGTTTGTTGTTCTGCTGGGAAACTGACATCCCAATCTAGTCTACAACCTAGTTGTCATGACAGTCTATTTGGAAGAAATTTTGAGATTCTTAACTCAGGTGATTGTGGAGAAGAGGGGGTAGCAATGGTAGGCATGTGAAAGGGAAATCATTGGAGACATCTGATAAGGGGTTAATATCCAAATTTATAAAGATCTCATACAACTCAACACCAAAAAAACAAACATTCTAACTAAAAATGGGCAAAGGACCTGAATAGACACTTCTCTAAAGAGGACATACAAATGGCCAAGAGACATATGAAAAGATGCTCAGCATCACTAGTTGTCAGAGAAATGCTAAATAAAACCACAATGAGATATCATCTCACACCTGTCAGAACGTCTATTATTAATAATCAACAAACAAGAGTTTGCAAAGATGGAAAGAAAAGGGAATCCCTGTGCACTGTTGGTGATAATGCAGATTGGTACAACCACTATAAAAAAAAAACAGTATAAAATTTATTCAAAAAATTTAAAAATTTTTTGATACAATATATTATGATTGTAATTTGACTTAGTTTCACATCTTAATTATAATAATTATTATAACTAAAAATATAGTTAATAAACTTATGTAAATAAAAACAGAGCAAATGAATCATGAGCTTTGCTCACTTAAAGGATAGATTTTTTTCAATCTATCCTTCAAGAAGGCATAAGATCTATTTTTGGTTGTGTTTATCTTTGAATTGGCTAGTAAATTTGTAATACTTTTGAGAACATTACATTGCTCTTAGAAACTTTTGAAAATTACCTTTGCCCGGCCAGTGTGGCTCAGTGGTTGAGTGTCGACCCATGCACCAAGAAGTTGTCTGTTCAATTCCTGGTCAGGGCACACGCCCAGGTTGTGGGCCCAGTCCCCAGTGGGGGGCATGCAGGAGGTGACCAATCAATGTTTTCTCTCATCGATGTTTCTATCTCTCTCTCCCTTTGCCTTCCTCTCTCTCTAAAACCAATAAAGAAATAAAATTTTAAGAAAAAAAGAAAACTGCCTTTAAAAAAATATTAGTTATATAGATTCATAAGTGTTGAAACTCTTACTTTGGGATGTTGTTAAAGATTTCAGATATGCAACCGAGGTACGCGCCCTTAGCGGGAACCAAACCCGGGTCTCTCTGGACCGCAGGCCGACGTGCGGGAGGCAGCCACTTGATGTGTCCCTTTCACTTTGATGTTTCTCTCTCTCTCTCTCTCTCTTCCTCTCTCTCCCTCCCACTCTATCTGAACAAAAAGTGGAAAAAATGTCTTCAGGTGAGGATAAAAAAAAAAAAAATTAGACTTCCGGTCAAGATGGCGGCGTAGGTAAACGCGGTCTCGCATCCTTCCACAACCACATCAAAGTTACAACTAAACTACAGAACAACCATCATTCAAAACCACCTGAAATCAAGCTGAAAGGAAGTCCTACAACTACGAAATTAAAGAAGCCGCATTGAGACTGGTAGGAGGGGCAGAGGCAGACGGGCTGGTCCCACACCCACGTGTGGTGGATAAAAATTAGGAGGATACCTCAGCTGGGAAGGTCCTCCCAGAGGACTGAGGGATCCCCGTCCCACACCAGGCGCCCAGCTCAGGGTTCAAGTGCCAGGAAGAGAATCCCCATAACTTCTGGCTGGAAAAACCAGCGGGAACTGAGGCTGAGGTGGCTGGAGCCCCCGGCTGCTCCTCTTAAAGGGCCCACACACGGACTCACTCGGACTCACTCCCTCCAGGCTCCAGCGTGGGGGAGGCAGCTTGAAAGACAGCAGAGTCATCTGGGGAAGAACTGAGCTGTTTGGCATTGGTGTGAAGGCTGGAGAGGCAACTTTCTCCTGGACAGACGTGCTATCAGAGGCTTTTTGTTCCTTTGGTGAGCCCTTCCCTGGGCCGGCAGATGCCGCCATATCTGGGACTCCAGCTACCTGGCTCACACTGTTTGCCCCTGCTCTGGTGATGCCCTGAGGGCCCCACCCCACCCAACTTTCAGGCCCATCCAAGCTGTTTCCAGTTGCTTTACCATAGGATTGGCCTGTCTTGGATCCTGCTTCAGCTTTTCCTAAATTCTTTCAAACAAGCAGCATCTGGTCTCAGCTAGCCCCATACCTCTCATTAAGTAATACACAGAAACAAACACAGGAAGGCAGCCAAAATGAGGAGACAAAGAAACAGGTCCCAAAAGAAAGAACAGAACAAAACTCCAGGAAAAGAACTAAGTGAAATGGAGTTAAGCAACCTAACAGATGCAGAGTTCAAAATACTGCTTATAAGGATGCTCAATGGACTTAGTGAGAACCTCAGAGAACTTAGTGAGGGCCTCAAGAGCATAAAAAAGGACCAGTCAGAAATGAAGGATGCACTAACTGAAATAAAGAATAGTTTACACAGATGCAATAGTAGAGTAGGTAAATCCAAGAAGCAAACCATCGATTTGGAATATGAGGAAGCAAAAAACACCCAATCAGAACAGCAAAAAGAAAAAAGAATCCAAAAAAAATGAGAATAGTGTAAGGAGCCTCTGGGACAACTTCAAGCGTGCCAACATTCGCATCTTGGGGGTGCCAGAAGGAGAAGAGAGAGAACAAGAAATCGAAAACCTATTTGAAACAATAATGGCAGAAAAATTCCCTAACTTGGTGAAGGAAACAGACACACAAGTCCAGGAAGCACAGAGAGTCCCAAACAAAATGAACACCAAGAGGCCCACACCAAAACACATCATCATCAAAATGCAAAAGGTTCAAGACAAAGAGAGAATCTTTTTTTTTTTTTTTTTTTTTTTCTTGGACACCTCTGCTACTTTACAGCTAGCAGAATCTTTATTTTATATTTTTTAGGTTACATAGCAATTCCCTTCTTATTGTTTCCCCTAAATCTTTAAGCAAGTAAGTACAGACATTCCTTTTTCATTTACCCAACTCTTAGGTCTATTACATGGTTACCTAACAACTATTTTAATCTCTCACCCAGACATCTCATTGTTGCCTCTGGGTCTCTTAACCTTAAGAGCATTGCTTACACAACATGATTTGTTATCAGCAACCTTCCAAACATTGTCTTATTTAACTACCTTCTTCTCTAAACCCTCTAATTCAGTTTCTGTTTGCTTCCTCTAAGACTCCTGACTTTACTTCTTATCTTAAGATCCTTTTAAGTTTTTACTCTCTTTTCTTTTTTTTTTTTTTTTTTTTTTTTTTTTTTTTTTTTTTTTTTTTTTTTATTAATTTACTTTTGTTACAGATGATTCTCCTTTTTCCCCCCATTGACACCCCCTCCCCCTCCCTCCCTGCCCCGTCCCCATTTTTGTTGTCCATGTCCATTGGTTATGAGTTCATGCGTACAACTTCTGTGTTCATCGCTCCCCTCCCCCACCCCCTCTTCTGGCAGATGTCAGTCTGTACCCCACTTCCACGTCCCCGGGACTACCCTGCTCCTCCCCCTGTTATGTTCATTATATTCCAGAAATAAGTGAGATCATATGATGTTTGTCTTTCTCTGCTTGGCTTGTTTCACTTAGGATAATAGTTTCCAGGTCCTCCCATGTCGACGCAAAGGATAAGAGATCGTTCTTTCTTAAAGCTGCATAGTACTCCATTGTGTATATGTACCACAGCTTTTTAATCCATTCATCTACTGATGGACACTTGGGCTGTTTCCAGATCTTAGCTATTGTAAATAGCGCTGCTATGAACATGGGGGTACATGTATTCTTTCTGATTGGTGTTTCAGGCTTCTTAGGGTATATTCCTAGGAGTGGGATCACTGGGTCAAATGGTAATTCAATTTTTAATTTTTTGAGGTAACACCATAGTGTTTTCCATAGTGGCTGCACCAGTCTGCACTCCCACCAGCAGTGTACTAGAGTCCCCTTTTCTCCACATCCTCGCCAACACTTGTTGTTTGATGCTTTGTTGATGGCGGCTATTCTGACAGGTGTGAGGTGATACCTCATTGTTGTTTTAATTTGCATCTCTCTGATGATTAGTGAAGTTGAGCATTTCTTCATATGTCTCTTGGCCATTTGTATGTCCTGTTTGGAGAGGTGTCTATTTAGTTACTCTGCCCATTTTTTAATTGGGTTCTTTGTCTTCCTTTTGTTGAGATGTATGAGCACTCTATATATTTTGGAAATTAGACCCTTATCTGATATATCATAGGCAATTATGCTCTCCCATACAGTGGGTTGCCTTTCCACTTTGATGGTTGTTTCTTTTGCTGTGCAGAAGCTTTTGAGTTTGATGTAGTCCCATGTGTTCATTTTTTCCTTTGTTTCTCTTGCCTTAGGTGATTTATCAGTGAAAATTTTGCTGCGTGTGATGTCTGAAATTTTGTTGCCTACATTTTCTTCTAGGATTTTTATGGATTCATGAGTCACATTTAAGTCTTTTATCCATTTTGAGTTTATTCTTGTGTATGGTGTAAGTTGATGATCTAGTTTCATTTTTTTGCATGTAGCTGTCCAATTTTCCCAACACCATTTATTGAAGAGGCTGTCTTTACTCCATTGTATGCTCTTACCACCTTTGTCAAATATTAATTGAGCATAATGTCTTGGGTCAATTTCCGGATTCTCTGTTCTGTTCCACTGGTCTATGTGCCTGTTCTTGTGCCAGTACCAGGCTGTTTTGATTACGGTAGCTTTGTAGTATAACCTGATGTCCGGTATTGTGATCCCTCCTACTTTGTCCTTCTTTTTCAAGATTGCTGTAGGTATTCGGGGTCTTTTTTGGTTCCATATGAACTTCTGAAGTATTTGTTCTAGTTCTTTGAAATATGTCATTGGTATTTTGATGGGGATTGCATTGAATCTATAGATTGCTTTGGGTAGTATGGACATTTTAATGATGTTAATTCTTCCAATCCATGAACAAGGTATGTGCTTCCACTTTTTTATATCTTCCTCTATTTCTTTTTTCAATGTCTTGTAGTTTTCTGCAAATAGGTCCTTTACTTCTTTGGTTAAGTTTATTCCTAGGTATCTTAATTTCTTTGCCGCGATGGTAAATGGGATTGTTTTTTTAGTTTCTCTTTCTGTGAGTTCATCATTAGTGTATAAGAATGCCGTCGATTTCTTGACGTTAATTTTGTATCCTGCTACTTTGCCAAATTCATTTATTAAGTCTAGTAGATTTTTGATGGAGTCTTTAGGGTTTTCTATGTATAATATCATGTCATCTGCGAATAATGACAGTTTCACTTGCTCCTTTCCAATTTGGATCCCTTTTATTTTTTCTTCATGTCTGATTGCTGTGGCTAAGACTTCCAGTACTATGTTGAATAAGAGTGGTGAAAGTGGGCATCCTTGTCTTGTTCCTGTTCTTAAGGGAAATGCTTTTAGTTTTTGTCCATTGAGTATGATGTTGGCTGTAGGTCTTTCATATATGGCCTTTATAATGTTGAGATATGATCCCTCTATTCCCAAATTGCTGAGCGTTTTTATCAGAAATGGGTGCTGGATTTTGTCAAATGCTTTTTCAGCATCTATTGATATGATCATATGGTTTTTATCTTTCATTTTGGTTATGTGATGTATTACATTTATTGATTTGCGTATATTGTACCATCCTTGCATCCCTGGGATGAATCCCACTTGGTCATGGTGAATAATTTTCTTGATGTATTGCTGAATCCGATTTGCTAGTATTTTGTTCAGGATTTTGGCATCTATGTTCATCAGGGATATTGGCCTGTAGTTTTCTTTCTTTGTAGTGTCTTTTTCTGGTTTTGGGATGAGAATTATGCTGGCCTCATAAAACGAGTTTGGAAGTCTTCCTTCTTCTTGAATTTTTTGGAATAGTTTGAGGAGAATGGGTGTTAGTTCTTCTTTGAATGTTCGGTAAAACTCCCCCGTGAAGCCGTCAGGGCCTGGGCTTTTGTTTGCTGGGAGAGTCTTGATTACATCTTCAATTTCCTTCATTGTTATTGGCCTGTTCAAGTTTTCTATCTCTTTCCGATTCAGTTTTGGGAGACTATGTGTTTCTAGAAATGTGTCCATTTCGCCTAGATTGTCGAATTTGTTGCCATACAAATGTTCATAGTATTTGCTAATGATCCTTTGTATTTCTGTGGTGTCAGTTGTTATTTCTCCTCTTTCATTTCTGATTTTGTGTATTTGGGTTCTCTCTCTTTGTTTCTTGGTGAGTCTAGCTAAGGGTCCATCAATCTTGTTTATCTTTTCAAAAAACCAGCTCTTTGTTTTATTGATCCTTTGAATTGTTTTTTTGGTCTCCATGTCGTTTATTTCTGCTCTGATCTTTACTATTTCCTTCCTTCTACTTGCTCTAGGGTTTTCTTTTTGTTTGCTTTCCAGTTCTTTAAGTTGTGAGGTTAGGTAGTCAATTAGAAATTTTTCTTCTTTCTTAAGGTGGGCCTGTAGTGCTATGAACTTCCCTCTCAGAACTGCTTTCGCAGTATCCCATAGGTTTTGCGTTGTTGTGTGTTCATTTTCATTGGTTTCCAGAAATTTTTTAAATTCTTCCTTGATCTCCATGGTAACCCATTCATTGTTCAGTAACATGCTATTTAGCCTCCATGTGTTCATATGTTTTTGCATGTTCTTGTTGCAATTGATTTCTAGTTTCATGCCATTGTGGTCTGAGAAGATGCTTGATATGATTTCAATCTTCTTGAACTTGTAGAGACTTAGTTTGTGCCCTAACATATGGTCTATCTTTGAGAATGTCCCATGTGCACTTGAGAAGAATGTGAATTCTGCAGTTTTGGGGTGTAATTCTCTGTATATATCTATTAAATCCATTTGATCTAGTGCTTCATTTAGAGTCTCTGTTTCCTTGTTGATTTTTTGTCTAGATGATCTATCCAGTGATGTCAGTGGGGTGTTGAAGTCTCCTGCTATGATTGTATTGTGGTCGATTTCTCCTTTGAAGTCCTCCAGAAGATTTTTAATATATTTTGGTGCTCCTATATTGGGTGCATATATGTTTACCAAGGTTATATCTTCCTGTTGGATAGACCCTTTCAATATTATGTAGTGGCCTTCTTTGTCTCTAGTTATGGTCTTCAATTTGAAATCTGATTTATCAGATATGAGTATTGCTACCCCAGCTTTTTTTTCCTTTCCGTTTGCTTGGAAGATTTTTTTCCATCCCTTTACTTTCAACCTATGTGAGTCTTTTGTTGTGAGGTGGGTCTCTTGTAAGCAACATATGTGTGAATCATGCTTTCTTATCCAGTCAGCTACTCTGTGTCTTTTTATTGGAGCATTCAGTCCATTTACATTTAAGGTGATTATTGATATGTACTTATTTATTGCCATTTTTGTACAGTGTGGTTCTAATTATCTTTCTATTTCTTCTCATAATTATAGCAGTCCTTTTAACATGTCTTGCAGTGCTGGTTTGGTGCTAATATATTCCCTTAGCCTTTTTTTGTCTGGGAAGCTCTTTATTTGACCTTCTATTTTGAATGATAGCCTTGCTGGATAGAGTAGTCTTGGATTCAGATCCTTGTTTTTCATGACCTTGATTACTTCATGCCATTCCCTTCTGGCCTGTAGTGTTTCTGTTGAGAAGTCAGATGATAGCCTAATGGGGTTTCCTTTGTAGGTAACCTGTTGCTTATCTCTTGCTGCCTTTAGGATTCTCCTTTGTCTTTGATTTTTGGCATTTTAATTATTATGTGTCTTGGTGTGGGCCTGCTTGGGTTCTTCTTACTTGGGGCTCTCTGTGCTTCTTGAACTTGAATGCTTTCTTTCTTCACCAGATTAGGAAAGTTTTCTGTCACTATTTCTTCAAATATATTCTCTAACCCTTGGTCATTTTCTTCTTCTTCGGGGACTCCAATAATTCTAATGTTATTACGTTTCCAGTTGTCCCACAGTTCTCTTAAGCTATCTTCCTGTTTTTTCATTGTTTTTTCCTTTTGGTTTTCTGATTGATTGATTTTTTCTACTCTGTCTTCTAATTCACTGATCCGGTCCTCTGCTTCCTCTACTCTGCTGGTCAATCCTTCCAATGTGTTCTTTATTTCTGCTATGTCATTCTTCATTTCCACTTGGTTGGTTTTCAGTGTTTCTATATCTTTACTCATGGTGTTGATGTCCTTACTCATGCTGTTTAGTTTCCTCCAGATCATGGCTCGGAACTCTCCCTCTGATAATTTGCTTAGCTGCATTTCATTTATCTCATCTTCGGTGGAGTTCTCTTGTTCTTTCATTTGGGATCTGTTTCTTTGTTTCACCATTTTTGCTATCACAGTGGGTTTTGGAGCCTGCCAAATTTTCCCTGTGGGTGTTGGTGTTCTGCTACTTGTGGCTCCCTCTACTGGGTTTGGATGAGCGTGGAGGGCCCTCCTTCAACACCACTATCAAGTCTCACTTTCCTGGGTAGCTATGCAAGCTCAGGAAAGGTTTAGTTATGCTCTAGCTTTTTGCCTGGAGGCTATTAGCCTCAGTTACTTGAAAAGCTTTAGGATCTCAGTTGAATGAGAACCTCCCTCAGATGTTTACAGTGTAAGAGGGTTTCTGAGGGTGGGGCCAATGCTGGTTGTTAATGAGCCTCAATTTGCAGTTCTTTACCCCTTTACCTCACCTGGGAATCTCCGAGGGAGGGGCTTCCACAGCTCCGGGAAGGAGCAAACTTGGCTGCAGGTCTGTGCAATCCGGAAGGAGGGGCTGACCACCACCGTCCTTTGTGGCCACAGCTCAGCACAAACTCTGAGCGCCCTCCAAATCCCAGGTGTCCCCTCAGAGTTCCAGTCCAGTCCGCCCTCCCTCTGTCGGAGCCCCAGGTGAGTGGCTGTGGCTATTTAGCGCTCTGTCCCGGCTCTCTGCGCTGTGGAGCAGCTGGTGCTCTTATCCCCGAGGGCGGGCGCCGCCTCCGCCGCTACCAGCCGGGGCCGCCGCTTACGGGCGGGGCCGCCGCTTACGGGCGGGGCCGCCGCTTCCCGCCGGGGCCGCCGCTTCCCGCCGGGACGCCGCTTCCCGCCGGGGCAGCCGCTTCCCGCCGGGGCAGCCGCTTCCCGCCGGGGCAGCCGCTTCCAGCCGGGGCGCCGCTTCCAGCCGGGGCGCCGCTTCCAGCCGGGGCAGCCGCTTCCCGCCGGGGCAGCCGCTTCCAGCCGGGGCAGCCGCTTCCAGCCGGGGCAGCCGCTTCCAGCCGGGCCGCAGTTCACAGCCGAGGTCGCTGCTGTCCGTGGGCTCCCAGCCCGCCACCCTCACGCGCCTCCGCAGATCCTACCAGGTTCATTCAGTGTCCCTGGTTGTATGGTCCTCTCCCGCTGCTTTTCTGTTGCTTTTTCCCGATGTTTTGTCTTTATTTTAGTTGTAATTCCCGTTTGATCCTGGGAGATCGTCTGTGTAGCTTCCATTCACTCCACCGCCATTTTCCAGTCTCTCCAAAGAGAGAATCTTAAAAGCAGCAAGAGAAAAGCAATTAGTTACCTACAAGGGAGTTCCCATAAGACTGTCAGCTGATTTCTCAAAAGAAACTTTGCAGGCCAGAAGGGAGTGGCAAGAAATATTCAGAGTGATGAAAAGCAAGAACCTACAACCAAGAGTACTCTATCCTGCAAAGCTGTCATTTAGAATCGATGGCCATATAAAGAGTTTCCCAGACAAAGAAAAGCTAAAGGAGTTCATCACCACCAAACCATTATTATATCAAATGTTGAAGGGTCTTCTTGAAGAAAAAGATAAAAAAATATGAACAAACAAAATGGCAATAAGTACATATCTATCAACAACTGAATCTACAAACAAAATGAACAAGCAGAACAGAAACATTCTCATAGATACAGAGAACTTTTGTTGGTTACCTGATGGGTGGGGGCTGGGGGGATGGGTGAAAAAGGTGAAGGGATTAAGAAGTACAAATTGGTTGTTAGACTGACAAACCTCAAAGGGAAGGGGGGTTGGGGGGTGGGAAGAAATAAACCAAAGAACTTATATGTATATATGCATAACCAATGGACACAGACAACAGTGTGGGGAAAGGCAGGAGAGGGGCAGGAATGGGGAGGAGGGGGGCAATGGTGGAAAAATGAGGAACATCTGTAATACATTCAACAATAAAGATAAGTTAAAAAAAAGATTTCAGATATGGGTTTCCAATTTTTGAAAGTGCAGAAAATGAAGTTTTACATATGAAATGCTTATACTGGTATTTATAAAGTCCTGCACCAACACAAAATCTCATTCATGTTGGTCAGAATGCAAAATGGTATGGCCACTGTGGAAGTCATTTTGGCAGTTTCTTACAAAACTAAACTTCACTTACCATATGATCTACCAATGGCACTGCTTACCCAAAGGAGTTGAAAACTATGTTCTAACAAAATCCATTCACCAATGTTTATAGTAACCTCATAATTGCTAAAACTTGCAAGCATCCAAGATGAACATCAATAGGTAAATGGATAAACAAACTGTGGTACATTCAAGCAACAGAATATTATTTGATGATAAAAAATAAATGAATTCTCAAACAAAAAAAAATATGAGGAAAAAATATGTTTTTAAGGAAGTTCTAAGTTTACAACAAAATTGAGAGGTAGGTACAGAGATTTCTCATATACTGTCTGTCTACACACATGCACAGCTTCCCACATTATCATAGCACTAACCAGAATAGCACATGTTTTTTGTACCAATGATGAACCTACATTAACATATCATTATCACCCCAAATCCATAGTTTACCTTAAAGTTTACTATTGAAGATGTACATTAAACGGGTTTGCAAAAATATATAATGGCATATACCCATCATTATAAGACCCTACAGATTATTTTTATAGCCCTAAAAACTCTCAGAGCTCTGCCCAGGCCTGGTTTCAAATTTGTGGACATAGAGATTTTCATAATATTTTTTTACCTTTATAATTTTTATGGAATTTGTAGTGATACCATCTCTTTTATTTCAGATATTAGTAATTTGTGTCCACTCTCTTTTTTCTTGAGGCTTATCAATTTTATTGATGTTTTCAAAGAACCAGCTTTTGGTTGTGTTGGTTTTCTCTATTGATTTTCTGTTATAAATTGTATTGATTTATTCTCTAATTTTTATTATTTCTTTTATTGTGTTTACTTTGGATTTAATTTACTCTTGCTTTTGAGTTCCCTACGATGGAAACTTTGGGATGTTTCTTCTTTTCTAATATGTGTTATGCAAGGATATACATTTCCCTCTATGCATTGCTTTCAATGCATTCACAACATTTTGATAAGTTGTGTTTTTATTTTTACTTACTTCAAAATATTGTTGAATTTCTCAATATGTCTTCTTTGACCTAGGCATTCTTTAGTACTATGCTGTTTAATCAACATGTATTTTGAATTTTTGCAGTTATCTTTTTTCATTAAATATATTGGGTAACATTGATCAATAACAAATTTCAAGTGTACAACTTTATAATACAACATCTGTACACTCTATTGTGCACTCACCACCCAAAGTCAAGTCTCCTTCCATCACCATATATTTGACCCCTTTTACCTTCCTCTGTTGTCCATTTCTAGTTTAATTCCATTGTCATCTTAAAATAGAAATTGTATGATTTCTATTCTTTTAAATATGTTAAGGTGTGTTTTATAGCCCAGAATGTGTCTCTCCTACAGAATGTACCATGTAATTTTGTAAAAAATGTGAATTCTGCTGTTGTTGCACAGAGATGCCAATCATACCCAATTGATTGATAGTATTGTTGAGTTCAACCGTGACCTTACTGATTTCCACAGGATGTATTTTAGGTTAATCAAACTATTTAGTATGATACTGTAATGATAAATACATGTCATACATTTATTAAAATCCACTGACTGTAAAATATTAAGAGTGAACTTTAACATAATTATGGGCTTTACTAATATATCAATTTTTGCTATGAAATGTTACAAGTATACCACACTAGTGCAAGATATTAATAAGGGAAACAAGATTGGTTTGAGTGTATATATAAGAACTCTTTCTGCTGAATTTTTTGTAATCCCATGCTGGTACACAAAGAGTATATTAATTAAAAATAGATAAATAAAATATATGTATAAACATAATTATATAGACTTATATCTCATTAAATATCTTCCTTTTGGAAATTGTTAAAGAGGCTGAATATGAGTTTCCAACTTTTAAAAGTCTGCAGATAATGGTATTTTTCAATGTGAACTACACATTGTTTTCAGCAAAAAAAAAAAACCTTTAATGTTATATGTATTTCCAAACGTGTTTT
Source organism: Tadarida brasiliensis (assembly GCA_030848825.1). Taxonomy (NCBI): domain Eukaryota; kingdom Metazoa; phylum Chordata; class Mammalia; order Chiroptera; family Molossidae; genus Tadarida; species Tadarida brasiliensis. Next base: position 83,585,469 of record CM061258.1, on the reverse strand, counting down.
TAAATGTTTTTGCTTTAGCATGTTTCTTTAAAAAGGATTATTTTCTTACTATTTTAAATACTTACCTCAAAAATATATCATCTTTATTTGCTTTAAAATATTTTGTAATTATTTTACTAGCATACACATTCTATCATAGAAAACATTGATAATTCTGGTACATTTCTGTTTTGGTTAAAGGAAAATTAGTCATCTAATCATGAGTCTGACTGTTAAACATTACCAAATATATCTTTTTTTTTTTAACTACTCTGAGAAAGACTCAATTTAAACCTGTTATTTCAACATCCTGTTCAGTAAGTGCCTTCTTTTATGTTCAAATGTGTCCCATTTGGACAATAAATTATATGGTCACCCTCAGCAAGATGGAATAACAGGGTGGCATGTGAGATATCATCATTGTTAATTATAATTAAGAAAAGGCTGTGGATGACTCTGACTTGTGTTTGATTAATGGTACTGTAGCAGAATATTCTGCACCTTAACACAGAATATATATGCTTCTGTCATAAATAAGATATATCAGATCTTATTAGACAGATTGAGAGAAAGTGTGACGTGGCTTCTCAGCTAATTTCTAATTTTCTTGAAAATAGTTTTACATGAATCCAAACCTGAGTCTAGAAAAATCTCAGAAATAGTTTTGCTATGGTGTGAAATTGCTGGGTTCTGAATAGTAACAAGTATATATGTAATGGTAGTAGGAATACACGTATTTTCTTAGACTTTCTTCCCATTATAATGTGGAGGAACTGTTGAGAGTTGACTTACTGATTCAAGTGTCCCTAATAATGCCATAGTTCAAATTTTCTAGGTCACCATCTGAACCATAGTTTTGCTAAGACAGTGGAATTTCTGTTTTTAGATGAGTTTTAGATAAGGATCAATAAGTATGTAGGCAATTTAATGCAACTATTTGGCTATAAACTGCCTCAGTAGACATATGTTTCTTTAATGTGTTCACTTTAATGTGGTAAAAGTAATTCTCTTTGCATTCATATGTATTAGTTTTTGTTTTTATTTAGCAACAAATTTTAAGGATTGGGAATACTTTTATTTTGCCCTGGCTTTCCTCCATTCCCTGAACTTGTATCTACTTATTCATAAACACACAGGGAAGACAGCAGGCGAACAATGATCCATCCTCGATTAAACATTATACTTCTACATCAAGGATAAAGAGGGTCCAGGGAAATTAATCCTTTGCCCTAGGAAGTTTATTAAAAATGCTAAATCAGGAGCTGATGGCAGCTTAAATAGCTTGAAGTAACTCTCTAGGGGAAATCTTCTAAAATCCTATCTGTTAAGGTAGATTTGGTTCAAGAAGCAGCAAAGATCAAATAAAGAAAAATAGCATAGTTATTAAACATTGCTGACATTAAATATCAGCTAAGAAACTAAAGAAAATTTTTATACAATAGACAATATATGTCAATAAGAATCTATTTAGTGTTGAAAGCTTGAATCATGTTTTTAAGTTAAGAAGAACTTAAATATCTGAAATTATCTCTGAACAGAAAAAATAAGTATTAAAATTATAAAATTAATGTTTAGTTAAACATTGAAACCCATGCATGATTGGAGTATGCGTCCCATAAACACCTGCTACAAAAAAGACACAGATTAGAATGCTTATGTGAATAAGAGAAGTTCTCAGCTTTAGGACTTATTTATTAAGGAGCAGTGAGATGAAAAAGTTACCCTTATTCATATGTATTGGAATTAATTGAGGTGTGTGGCACAAAGTGTGATGTATACAAAAATATATTATACTCTACAATATATAAGCATTTTGAGGCTGGTATAAAAAAGTAAAAATTTTAAAACTCAGAGACAATTTCTGTTTTTGCTCTGATATGTAAAGATCTTGGAAGCTGTCACTCTCATACTCATAACAACACACTAAACAGATGATAATCAAAAACTTTTGTTTGATCCACCAGAGAATTGAGGTCACTTAGCAAACTGCTGCCCTAAAAGCTAGAGATGGGAAAATGCAGAGAATCACAGCTTCCAGGGAACGGAAGTCACTGGAGCAAGTAATAGGCAGGAGCACAGCTAGTAATTGACAAATGACTGTAATGAATGTGGACTAGCTCTAGAGTTAAAAACTCCCAGGGGTCCAGTCTTAGGAAGGGCTTCTGCACTTGCACGAGTTTTACCTGTGAATACCCTACCAGGTTCTCTTTATAAAGGTCAGAGAAAAATTACCCCCTACTTCCGGTGGTGGAGAAGGGGAGACAAAATAACAATTTGACATATGCCCACACCATTATTTTCTCTGTAACAAATTGCCCTCGAGACAGCTTTACCAGAGCCTTATCTAACTTAGGGGAAGAAGAATTAGAAACTTCAGCACCCCAGTAGCCTTCAGGTCTCACACAAAGAAGGGGAAAAAAAAAAAGCTAAGAAATGCTTCTAAAGGTCACAACCCAGGGATACAGGTGCTCTTCAAATATGAAAAATTTATCATAAAATTGTAAAATGCTTCTTTCCCCAAATACCCTACAACCACATCAACATCTACTATAGTAACAATGAATTAAAACTGAGAGAGCTTCATCCCTGGCCGGGTAGCTCAGTTGCTTAGAGCATTGGCCCTATATGCCAAGGTTGTGGGTTTGATCCCCAGTCAGGGCACATACAAGAACAAACCAATGAATGAATGCATAAATAAGTGGAACAATAAATCGATCTCTCTCTCTCTCTCTATTCCTCTCTCTCTCAAATCAATCAGTAAATTAAAAAAGATACAAAAAATACCAAGAGAGCTTCAAGACAGACTCTATTTAAGAACGAGTTCCTAGGAAAACACAAAGACAACAGTGGAGACAAAAGTAAGGGTATGGAGGAAACTGAAACCTCTGGACCTTTAGCCACAGCAAACATTAAATGCAACATGACTCCTAGCCAGATGAACCTATCACCTCTCACAAAGGCCTCTTTACCTCAGTTCTTATTTCTCAATACATCATGTTCAACTTTCAACAAAAAATTATAAGACATAGTTAAAATGCAAGGAAAAACAGTCAGAAAAGATTAAAAAAAAAAAAACAAAACAAAACCTCTAGAGGCAGACAAAGGAGAGTTTGGGGAATTATCGGACAGAAAATTTAAAATGAAAATAATGAATATGCTAAAGGATTTAATGAAAAGACTTAACAACATGCAAAAACAAATAATATAAGCAAAATGATGAAAACCCTAGGAAAGGATCAAAAGACACTTCAAGAAATCAAAGATTGAATAAAATAATTACAGAATGCCTTTGATGGATTCATCATTAGACTGGACAGAGCTGAGGAAAGAAACAGGGAGTTTGAAGATATATGAATAGAAACTTCCCAAAATGAAAACCAAAGAGAAAACTGAATTTAAAAAAATCACAGAACAGAATTATACTAAAAACCTGCACGTAGGTATATCATAGTCAAATGAAGAAAATAAAAAACAAAGAGAAAATCTTAAAAGAAGTCACAGAAAAAATATGTTTTCCTTATAGAAGAGCAAAGATAAAAATTACATCAAACTTCTCTCTAAAAACTACACAAGCAAGAAGAAAGTGGAATAAACATTTTAAAGTGTTGAAAACACACACACAACAACAACCTAGAATTCTGTATCTAAATTATTCTGAAAAGTAAAGAACAAACGAGAACGTTGTCATACAAACAAAAACTGAGGGAGATTGTTGCTGGTTGATCTGCCTTGCCATTCTCCATGATAGAGGATGCAGGAGCTGATTAGCTACTGCTAGAGAAAGACAAAAAACCATGCCCATTTCCATCAGAACCTTCTCTCACTGAAGCAAAAATTTACTTAGGCTACTGGTGAAGGACAGGGAACTCTCCAGCTACCAGGGACCAGACAAAAATCCATTGTTTCTGGGGATAAAGGGAAGGGTTAGGTAGAAGGGGAACACATCTGCACCTGGGGAGATATAAGAACACTCTCACCAGTAGGATGCAAGTAAAATCCATTGTAGCTGGGGAAATGATAGAAGTAGGGTTGCTGGATTCAGCAAACAAATATATAGGACTGCCAATTAAATTGAAGTTTAAATGCAAACAAGATTCTTTTAGTATAAGTATATTCTTATATTGCATGGGACATACTTCCACAGGCAGTATATTCCATAGGACTATGGAATATCGGTTATCTGAAAATTCAAATTTAACATTGCATTCTATACTTTACTTGTCAGCCCTAGCTAGAAGCAAAAGTCCTCTGCCCATGAGGGAGGAGCAGAAAATCCTCCTGTGCCCAGATCCTGCTTGTTCTGCAGTTAAATTTATGTAGTATCTAACCAGTTTCCAGCCTCTAATCTGCCACTATCATTTCTCACTTGAATTATGGGAAAGGTCTTCTAACTCCTGTAAATACTTTCTTCCTTGACCACAGACAGTCAATTCTCAACATAAAAGTCAGATGTTACTATTAAAATCCAAGTCACAAAGTCACACCATATTATCTGTAGTTTGAGTCCTCCAAAGTCTTCTAATAACAATTCAAGCTCAGAAGAAAAGCCAAAACCTATAAGGTCCTGAAAAGTCTAGCCCCTTCTCTGAATACATGTGTTCCACTCCAGCAACAGAGCCTTCTACTGTTTGCTGAAACTGATGATCATATTACCATATTAGGGCCTTTGAGCTTGCTTTTCTCTCTTTTCAGAAGGCTTTTCTCCAGTTATTAGCACTTGGTTCTCTGCTTATTCTTTGGATCTTTTCTCAAATGGTAGCTTGTTAACTGAGTCTTTCCATAGCTGTGGTTATAAAAATTACATCTCACCATCCCCTCCATCACTCTGTATTCCCATCATGCTTTATTGTTAATCACCTAAAGCACCATATATTTTATTTATTTAGCTTATTTTGTATCAGCTCTCACTAAACAGGGATTGGGGGTTCTTGTTTGTTTGATTCATGGCTGTGGTTCAGGACTTAGAAATATCCCTGGAAACATAATTGATGCTCAATTAAATGGGTTGAATAAGTGAGGAAACATATAAATGAATGAATGAGTGGATTAAAGCATAAAGTTGAGCAAATGCTGACATCAAAATGAGAATGTACTTTTAGAATATATATGATAATGCTGTTTAAGAGAGATTGATACAAACATGGTACATTTATATACTGTTCCTTCTGAATATTCATTACATAAGAGTACAATTTTTCCTGATTCCTTGGATGCTGCAGTAACCCTTAATCTCACATTGATATAAAGTGCTCCCTCAGATGGGACATACTGTAGCCTTTTAATACCAGCATTCATCATGCTAAAATATATGCATGGCCTATAACTTCTGTGGAATAGCCTACAATGTGGAATAGGAGTGATCCCGAGGCAGAGCTTAAAATAAGCAAATAGGTCAAATATTCAACTTACCTGCAATATTTTTAATTACTTGGCATATATTTCTAAATGAATGTGCAGGCCCTATCAAACCATTGTGACACTGAACTTAAACGAGAGGAATACCAGGAGCCCCATGTGTTTCGTCTTTTTTAATGCTCCAAGTAAAATGAATCTTTTTATTTTTTTTTTTTCATCCTGAAAATGTCCCTAAAGAGCCAATGGTTTAAATGCAAAGTTCTTCCCTTAAGGAAAAGGTTCGAAGTTTTCATTTTCTAAGAGTAAAATATTACTTTCTCACATGAAAGTTTGTCTATTTTATTGCTAGGGTTGAAAAAAGAAAAAAGTCTCAACTTCTTTAATATAGCCCAATTCATCAAACTGATTTTTTCTTGCTCTAGGTTATTTCTCATTGATAGTCCCTTTGGTTGCTAGAAATTTCTAAATTAGTGTTTCATACATCTATGTGGCACACACTATTTAGCTAACTATTACCTTTCATTTGTATTCATTATGTGTGTATGTGACTTTGTCATTGCTCAGCATTATAATAACCATAAAGGAGTGATTTATATTGCCATAGATACAGAGATAAAAGTGTTTCGTTTAAAAATCAGTTTTTTATTATAATCTATTAAAGAAAGGAACTTCATGAAACACAAAATGTCACTATTTTAGTATTGTGTGAGTGTGTTTGTTTTTATTATAGTATCAGTGAACAACAGCTTTCAGCCAGCATGGTTTTTTCTTGTTTAGATTTTTTAACTCTATGTGTGTTTAAACCTTAAAATATTCCCTTTTATTTTTGAAGGAGAAATGAAGTAATGATAATGGTAATATCTGCATACTCTAGGTAAAAAATACTTTATGTCTTAGATGAATTAAGTATACTGCCGTATTAATTAAAGTGAGAATTTAGATCCCAGAATGAAATGTTTTGTAAGAAGGTAAAATAATTGCTTTGAATTTTATCCAGTTACAAAATATAAACATTCTCTATTCTTTCATTCATCTCTTTGGATGAAGTAACTATAGATTTACTTTAGAAAGTACAGTATTTTCAACCTCTCGCTAATTTTTATGGGAATATATATCCCACATATATGTTGAGGAAACAATGGGCATAATCTCTATCAAATTTACAGGTGAGAGTTTGTAATCGTTAAATAACATAAACCATTAAAATATAAATGTAGTCCACTTATTATTCAAAATAACTAGTATTAAATGTCAAGAAATAAATTGGTTTATTTTCTTGTCTCCTATTTTTTTTATTTTTCAAAATTTAACCGTATGTATGCTCGTATTCAATGATACTATTGTTTACCCTAAAATAGGAGTAATTATATTTACATTTAAATATATGTAAATCCAAAACACCATTTTTAAAGTTCTGGCAGTAAGTGTGAGATGGTTAATTTTATGTGTCAACTTGGCTAAGCTAAGGTACCCACCTGTTTGGTCAAGCACAGGCCTAGATATTGCTGTGAAAGTATTTTTTTTAGATGAGATAACAATTAAATCAGTAAAATTTGAGTAAGTCAGATTAACTTCCAGAACCTTCAACTTCATCTAATCAGTTGAAGGCCTTAAGAGAAAAAGACGTAGGTTCCTAAAGAAGGAACGGATCTGCCCACAGACTGCCTTCGGACCCCAGCTAAAATGTCCATTCTCCCTTGGTTCTCCACTTGCCTTTCTGCCTCACAGTTTTTAAACTTGTCAGACCTCACAATTGCATTGGCCAATTCCTTAAATTCTCTCTCTCTCTCTCTCTCTCTTTCTCTCTCTCTCTCTCTCTCTCTCTTTCACACACACACACACACACTAATGGGTCTGTTTCTCTGGAGAACTCTGACTAACACACTGTTTTACAACAATCCTATTGCAAACACTCTCCTTATTGACTATCTCCTCTCCTATATCATTTCCCTTGCCCTAGTTCCCTCCGACCCCATCCAAGCCGCCACTTTGACCAGAGAAGCTTTTGTGGAAAAGAAATAAGACTTGGAAATTTTGGTGGTCTTATAAATTCAGAGTGGAATAATGGAAGAAACTAGAATAATTATAAAATGAATGATACTTAAACTAATTCAGAAATAATCACCTTGGTAGAGATAAAGTCAAGAGCTAATTGTAAGAGAGGACTACCTGCAGATACAACCACTATAAATTTAAAAATGCATGCTCTTTAAAAAAATCTGTAGGCTTTCAAGAGGCAATAATAATATATTAGTGTAAAATAGTTAAGTCATATTACATGTCCTAAAATATAGAGAAATCACCAGTGTTTGATTATGTAGAAGGGCAATGACTTTGGATTATGAAACACTTTGAAGTAGGTGGGTGGAATGGAATAACCTGGAGGACAGGGTGAGTGCTTTAGGGAAGAGTAAAAGAAAACATTTTGGAGAAGAGAAACAGGATTAGACAAGGGTACTAAAAGGGAGAACAGATACCAGTAATAATAGTTACAATGATAATATACAGTACTGCAACTTTGTTTAATATTTAATTACCCTCAGGAAAATTCAGAAATTTCTGCTTCTTCCTTTTAATATTTCATTGTCTTCTCATCCTAGGATTCAGAATTCAGGCAACAGAATCAGCATTTCATTTTGCTACATTAGAAGGTGTAGGCATTTAAGGACTAAACTGAGAACTGAACAAATTTAATCATTGAAGTATATGTTCTGAGTTATAAATATTCAATTTAAAATTGAGCTCTAGGACCACAATATATTTGTAATTTTGAGGCTTGCCAATGTTATTATATGTGTCATCAGTCATTTTTAAGACAATGCAAAGTTCAAAATATTTTGCCAACATTTTTCCTTATTGCTTTGGATATGGATTCATATAAGAATGATGATTTAATTATTCAAACTATAAAAGGCTCTGCCAATATCTACCAGTGGGATTTTAGAACAGAACAGTATTGTATCTGTTTTGTGATTTTGAAAGTTTGATTGCTACAGGGACACATTTTTCAGTTTGTTGATTGATATGAGAACTTTTTGAAACATGATAACATTCCATTTAAACCATGAATTATATCAAATTGCTTCTTTATAAAACCAGTAAAATTAAATATTTTTCAAAACAAGAAAACATCTGGAAAAAATTTCAAACTTTTTGAATATATATAATCAAATGAAATGAATTACTACTTACTGAATATCTATTCAGAAGGAGGGCGGAAACACTGATGAGACACAATATGAGGGGAGTAAAACCGAGAACCTTCATTTAAAAGCTAAGATACAGTATAAAAGAAGAAAGTTTTAGGAGTTAGCAAGGCTTCACGAAATCGTAGAATTCAGCATGACCCCCACATTTACTCCTCTTATTATCATTCTCTCATTTTTTATATTACTTAGTAATTTCATTAATATTAAATTAATATTCCATTTAAATCTAATAAGGCTTGTAATCACTATCTATTTAGCCTCATTTCAGAAAATAATATCCTTGAAAACAGACTCAAGATGTTAATTGTACTTCTGAATACATATTAGTGTGATTCGTTTTTATGTGCCAACTAAAATCAAGTATATCTACTGTTGTAATACATTCCACATATTATGAGAAACTGTTTCATAGGAATCATAAAAAAGCTCACGATTAGCATCAAGCCTCTGGAATGTAGAATTTTATTCTTTAGTATGGGAATTTGTTTCATAGAACAGTCCTAGGTTTTTAAAAGCTCTCCCTTAATTTGAACTAAAATCTGTCTCCTAATGAATACTACACTGAACTTTAAGATACAAATTGGGTTGCATCTACCTAGGAATTCCTAGGGATTAAAGTCATTTCTACCTTAGAAAAAAACATTATTAATTACTATATGTATGTTGACTTTTTATAGATTCATAGTTATAGTAAGCTTTATTAGTTTTCTCAACCCAGATGCTTAATGATTCAGTCTAGAATTTTTCAGCATGTATTGTTGAGTTTACCAATCCTTTCTTTCTTAAAATGGGAATCTAATTGGAACTTGCCCACCTGCAGTTTTCTGGGTTGTTCACAGTTCTCTGGAAGTTCACAAAACACTCTAGTTTCATCTTCTATTTCTACTGATTCTACAATTTCATTTTTTAGTACTCTTGGTATTTTCAGAGATAGGGTAAGCAGGCTTAATTTTTAAAATCGAAACATTCCTGTCCTACCCTAATCTCACACTGAGGTTTTGAGTCTAAGTTATCAGGGAAACAAAGCCATTAGAAGAAATAAAAACAAAAATCATCTAGAGACAGGTAAAATGGAATCAGTAAAATTAAATGATAGCATTTGTCTAAATTATCCTGGCTGAGACCATTCATAGGTCTTGGTAAATATTCTACAATATGCATTGATGACCAAGACTTTTAAGTGCATCTCACATTGCTATGATTCTACATAGATTTTAAGAAATAATTATCCTCAATATATAAATATATGTATGTGTACAGTATATATAGTTTTCCACAGATAGAGAACTATGTGTGTATGTATTTCTTTAATTTAATGATATATTATAACTCTTTCCAATTATGATTTCCTAGGTTGATCAATATATATTCAACCAATTATCAGACATGCAAAATTTATTGAATAAGATAACAGATGTCAAGGATAATGTTTGGTCAAACTTCTCAGTTAAAATGACTGTTGAGTCAATCTGAACTACACACAAAATTACTTTTATACAAAATTATATTAATTTATCTCAGGAAATCTCTGAATTTATATTTATGAAAGTTAATATTCTCATTGTACTATATTTTATTTTTTATTTGTTTTAATATTTTTATTCATTTTAGACAGAGAGGAAGGGAAAGGAAGAGAGAGAGAGATACTTAAATGAGAGAATATCTATCTACTGCCTCCTAAGAGCGTGCACCCTGGGCATGTGCCCTGACTGGGAATCAAACCACTGATCTTTTGGTGCATGGGATGACACTCAAACAACTGAGCTACACCGTCCAGGGCTCTCACTGTATTTTAATAGTTAAATGACTTTCAGGAAAATACTTAAAGATTTACAAATTTCCAGTTATTCAGCATTTTTAGCTTAATATTGTACAGGAATTATAATTACCTGGTATTATTTCTCAAATAGGAAAATTATTACTCTTGCTCAGTTAAATAGGCTATTAAGGAATAATAGTCTGCTTTAAAAAGCCTCTTTTTTGGAGGTATGAAAAAAGATGGCGGCAGGCAGGACTGGAGGGAGGGTGAATGTGTGAGAGAGTGAGCTGGTGTGTGAGAGAGTGTGAGTAGACGTGAAGGTGGACGACCGAACTTGTGCAGTGCAGAGACGTGGAGCAGCAGGTTCCTGTGCTGTGGACCAGGAGCAGCCAGCTACCACAGCAAGTGGCCCTTCAGGGCTCTTCTCCCTGTGCCGTGGGGAGGTCCAACCATTTTGGAAGATCCCGGGTCTTCCCTGGGAGGAGGCAGTGGGAGCAGCTAGGGCCCAGCAACCTGAACCCACCAGTGCACCTGGCACCCTCGGACCTGTGTCAACATAGACCAGTACACAGTAGCGGAGCTGCCAAGGTGCCAGTTGCAGAAACCGCAAACGGCCGGGAGCCCAGCACCATCCCCCACAGTAGCAGCCCAATCAGAGTCAAGATATACCCCCAGCAACAGAGACTGGGGAGCAGACATCCAGCCCCAGGCAACAGAAGCACAGACCAGCAGCAGAGAACCATCCCCAAAAACTACAGCAAAGGCTGAGCAGGAGCTGAGCCCCATGGGACAGCAGCACTCCCCAGCCACCAGCAGAGGGACCTGGGGCTCCACTGGGGCCTGTGCAACATAGCTGCGCACAAGAGCAGTGGCAAGCTGGGGATCCATAGGAACCTGTGTGACCCAGCAGCCCACAAGAGCGGTGCAGAGCCGGGGCCCCATACAGGCCTGCCCAAGGAATGGGCAGGGAGCGCAGCTCCAGCAGGGCCTGAGCAATACAGCTACAGGTGGCACCAGCAACCAGCAGGGAACACAGCTTCAGAGGGGCCCATGCAATCCAGCAGCAGCACCTACCAGGACACACCAATACCAGCCCCCAGTAGTCAGTCCTCCAGGATCCACAACAGGCAAGAGGTGACATGCAACAGAACAGTCTGGGAGGCACAGCAACCTTATTTGATATACAGTGAGCTGCCTACACATCCAAACATCCCTCACCAGGTCTAGAGCAACCCAGATGGCTAAAATGGGAAGACAAAGAAACAACACCCAAAGGAAAGAAAAAGAGGAATCACTAGAAAAGGAACTACAGGAAATGGAAGAAAGCAACCTGTCAGATAAAGAATTCAAAGTAATGATTTTAAGGGTGCTCAAACAATTTGGTGAAAACTACAAACAACTTAATAAGAATTATGAAGAGCTCACTGGGAACTACTTCAGCTTACAAAAAGAGGTAGAAGCTATGCATAATGAGGTAGAAGCTATGCATAAAAATCAAGAGGAAATAAAGAATGACATAGCTGTTATGAAAAATACCTTAGAAGGGTTCAATAGTATATTAGAAGAAGCTGAAGACCAAATCAGTGACTTAGAAGACAAGGTAGAGAAAAACACCCAAATAGAGCAGCAAATGGAAAAAAAGTTTATAAAGCAGGAGAGTTTAAGGGAGCTGTGGAACAATACAAAACATAACAATATTCGCATTATAGGGATACTGGAAGGAGAAGAATCAGAGAAAGGAATAGAGAACCTGTTTGAAGAAGTAATGACAGAAAACTTCCCTAAACTGGTGAAGGAAAAAGTCACACAAGTCCAGGAAACACAGAGAGTCCCAAGCAAGATGAACCCCAGAATATCCACAGCTAGACACATCATAATAAACATGGCAAACATTAAAGACAAAGAAAGAATCTTAAAGGAGGCAAGAGAGAGACAGAAAGTTACCTACAAGGGAGCTCCCATTAGACTGTCAGCTGATTTCTCAATAGAAACGATGCAGGCCAGAAGGGAGTGGCATGAAGTGTACGAAGTAATGCAAGAAAAGGGGCTGAATCCAAGACTACTCTATCCAGCAAGTTTATTACTCAAAATTGAAGGAGCAATAAAGAGCTTCAAGGATAAAAAAAAAAAGCTAAAGGAATTTACCACCACCAAACCAGCACTGCAAGAAATGCTAAAGGGACTGTTGTAAGAAGAAGAAGAAACAGAGAGAGAGAGAGAGAGAGAGAGAGAGAGAGAGAGAGAGAGAGAGGAACACAGGCATAAAATTAAAATGGCAACTAATAACCATCTATCAATAATAACCTTAAATGTAAATGGATTAAATTCTCCAATCAAAAGACATAGGGTAGCTGATTGGATAAGAAAACACAACCCATATATATGCTGTCTACAAGAGACCCACCTCACAACAAAAGACTCACACAGGATGAAAGTGAAGAGATGGAAAAAAATTTGCCAAGCAAATGGAAATGAAAAAAAAAAAGCTGGTGTAGCAATATTCATATCTGACAAGACAGACTTCAAAATGAGGGCCATAATAAGAGACAGAGAAGGTCACTACATAATATTAAAAGGATCAGTCCGCCCTGGCCAGTTTGGCTTAGCAGTTAGAGTGTCAGCCTGCGGAACAGAGAGACCCGGGTTTGGTTCCCGCTAAGGGCACGTACCTCAGTTGCGATTTGTCCCAGGCCCCGGTTGGGGTCGTGTGGGTGGCAACCAGTCGATGTTTCTCTCTCACATCAATGTATCTCTCTCTTTCTTCCCCACTCTCTCCCTCCTGCTCTATCTGAAGATAAATGCAAAAATGTCCTCGGGTGAGAAAGAGAAACTAAAAAAAAAATACCATTTACCCTCGCAGAAAAAAAATTAAGATACCTAGGAATAAACTTAACCAAAGAAGTAAAGGACCTCTTCACAGAAACTACAGGTCATTGAAAAAAGAAATAGAGGAAGATATAAAAAAGTGGAAGCACATATCTTATTCATGGATTGGAAGAATTAACATCATTAAAATGTCCATACTACCCAAAGCAATCTATAGATTCAATGCAATCCCCATCAAAATACCAACAACATATTTCACAGAACTACAAACACTCCAAAAGTTTATATGGAACCAAAAAAGACCCAGAATAGCCACAGCAATCTTGAAAAAGAATAACAAAGTAGGAGGGATCACATTACCAGATGTCAGGTTATACTACAAAGTTACTATAATCAAAACAGCCTGGTACTGGCACAAGAACAGACAGATAGATCAATGGAACAGAACAGAGAACCCAGAAATTGACCCAAGACAATATACTCAATTAATATTTGACAAAGGTGACAAGAGCACACAGTGGAGTCAAGACAGTCTCTTCAACAAATGGTGTTGGGAAAATTGGACAGCTACTTGCAAAAAAATGAAGTTAGACCACCAACTTACACCATACACAAGAATAAACTCAAAATGGATAAAAGACTTAAATGTAACTTGTGAATCTATAAAAATTTCAGAAGAAAATGTAGGCAACAAAATTTCAGACATCATACACAGCAGAATTTTCACTGATACATCACCTAAGGCAACAGAAACAAAAGAAAAAATGAACACATGGGACTACATCAAACTCAGAAGCTTCTGCACAGCAAAATAAACAATCATCAAAATGGAAAGGGAACCCACCATATGGGAGACCATAATTGCCAATGATGCATCAGATAAGGGATTAATTTCCAAAATATATAGAGTACTCATACAACTCAACAAAAGGAAGACAAAGAACCCAATTAAAAAATGGGCAGAGGACCTCAATAGACAACTCTCCAAACAGGACATACAAATGGCCAAGAGACATATGAAAAATTGCTCAACGTCACTAATCATCAGAGAGATGCAAATTAAAACAACAATGAGGTATCACTTCACACCTATCAGAATGGCTGCCATCAACAAATCATCAAACAACAAGTGTTGGCGAGGGTGTGGAGAAAAGGGGCCTCTAGTACACTGCTGGTGGGAATGCAGACTGGTGCAGCCACTATGGAAAACACTATGGTGTTACCTCAAAAATTTAAAAATTGAACTGCCATTTGACCCAGTGATCCCACTTCTAGGAATATACCCTAAGAAGCCTGAAACACCAATCAGAAAGAATATATGTACCCCTATGTTCATAGCAGCACTATTTATAATAGCTAAGATCTGGAAACAACCCAAGTGTCCATCAGTAGATGAGCCGATAAAAAAGCTGTGGTACATTTACACGATGGAATACTATGCAGCTGTAAGAAAGAAAGATCTCTTATCATTTGAGATGACATGGAGGGACCTGGAGAGTGTTATGCTAAGTGAAACAAGCCAAGCAGATCACATGATCACACTTATTTGTGGAATATAATGAACTAAACAAACTGATGAACAAAATTGACCCAGAGACATAGAGGTAGGGTACAGACCGACAAACCCTAGAAGAAGGGTTGTTGGGGAGGAAGAGATAAACCACAGGACTTATATGCATGTATGCACAACCAATGGACATAGACAACAAAGCTGGGGAAGGGGCCGAGGGGGATGGGGAGGAGGATGTCAATGGGGGATAAAGGAGAAACATCTGTAACAAAACAAATTAATAAAAAAAAAAATTTAAAAATAAAAAGCCTCCTTTTGTGAATTGATCGTGTATATATGGGAAAAAAATACAAGAGCTATTCTCATCACAGAGCTTTACCTAAACTAGGTGATTTTACTTCTTACTTTCCAAAAACTTTTTGATGGGGCTTATAGTACTAGTATACTCACATTCTTAACTTCCTGGCTTCTGATTTGTTTTTCCCAAGAATTCTTTCTGTGTACTTTGAATTCTATTTCCTCTTTTTAGATCTACAATTTAATTATTCTCCTTTTTCCTTGGTTTAGTTCACATAATTAAAAATACAAACAAAAAGAAAAGTAAAGCAAAAGAAATATTAAAAACACTTAAATGTTTTTAAATTATTGGGGTGACATTGGTTCATAGGATCATATAAATTTCAAGTGTACATTTCTATGAAACATGCTCTGTATGTTGCATTGTGTGTCCACCACCCATTTCCATTCTTTTATCCTGTGAAACCCATCATATGAGCTTTCCAAAGGCCTAGACGGTACAGTTGATCAAGAATTCTGTATTTAATGAACAAATAAGTGCTTTCCTTAAGGCAATCTGTTTATCTTACTCATTTGTTACATAAGAGTTTAGAATAACATAAGGCTAAATGGCATATACATAATAGCTTCACATAATGTTGATAAATGCGTTATTAGAAATATTAAAACAAATGTAAAATCAAAACAAAAATTGCTTAAATAGGAAAAATTTTTTTTTACCATTTTACTCACACTATTCTCTTTGTAGCTAACAATGATAAGAATTCACCAGTGTTTAGTCATTCATGTTTCTCCTGTGTCTTGCTATAATTGACAGTAGACAGAATATTAAATTTAAAATATTAGTATATCCAAGAGACTTAAAGAAAAATATCTTTCCTATTTGCGATTAAATTGTTTATATAAGAAATATAGCAGAAAATTGAAGATGTTATTTGAATTATATTTAAAACATTATATATTTTAGCATGGTATTATATTTCCAAATGTTTTATTATATATATATCTGATGTACCATTACCATAAAATAAAATAACACAGAAATTAAAAGTTCAGTTTGAAGAGTTTTGCCAATTTTACATAGCTATATAATCACCTTCCACAGCAAGGTAAAAATTTTCTATCACCCTAGAAATTTTCCTCATATATTTTTCCAATAAATTCCCTTTCTTTGCCATCAAATTAAACTCTTTCTTATTTCTAATACTATACTTGGATTTTAGCTGTTCTTATACTTTATAAATAGAATTACATGGCATGTACTTTTTTGTGTGTCTAGTTACTTTCAGTAAATATAGTGCTTCAGATTCAATCATGTTGCTGTTGCATGTATTGGTAGTTCACTATTAATAGTTTGTTATTGCTGAGTGGTATTCCATTGTATGAATACGCTACTATATTTTTATCTGTTCTCTTGTAGAGAGATGTCAGTTGTTTTCAGTTTGGGCTATTATGGATAAGGTTGCTATTACGATTCTCACATAAATCTTTTTGTTGGCATACATTTTTATTAGTGGTGGTAGTGATGAATATCTAGTACTACTCCTCAGGTGTAGAGTAGAAATATGTTTAACTTCATAAGATGCCGCCAACCTCTATTTTAAAGAGGTTACATGGCCACCATCACTATATGAGAGTTCCAGTTGCTTCACATCCCTACCAACATTTGGTATTATAAATATTGTTTAATTAGCCACTCTGCTGGTATAAGGTGGTATATTTTTAATATTTTAACTTTGACTTCCTTGAAAAATAATAGTGTTGGTGCCTTTTAATATGAAGTATTCACTAAAATTTGTGGCCACATTCAATTGGGCCATTTATTTTTTATTGTTTCTTTGTAGAAGTTCTTTCTATATATTCTAGGTACACATTCTTTCCAATGTATAGCCCAATTAATCATTGTCTTAATGGTGTCTTTGCGAGAATAAACATTTTTAATTTTGATAAGTTACAATTTATATATTATTTCCTTTTATAGTAGAAAAATTACGCCTCCTGTCTAAAAACATATTTGCCTATGCTAAGTTAATGTATTTTTTTTAAATCTATTTTTGTAGATGTTTATGGTTCTGCATGATATGGTTCAGTTTATACCCTATCTTAAATTAATTTTGTGCATGGAATGAGAAATTGGTTGAAATTATTTTTTCCATATAGGTGTATAATTTTTCCAGTATTTTTTGTTGCAAAAACTTTCTTTCAGCTATTTAATTGACATGACTCATTGATTGAAAAGCAGTTAGTCATAAAAATATGTTGTATTTTTAGACTCTATTATGTTCAATTGATTGCTTTGTCTGTCTTTATGCAAATATGACATTTTGATGACTGTAACTTTATAGTAATTACGGAAATCAGGTAGTGTATGTCCTTCAACTTTGTTCTTCTTCTGAAAGAACCTATAGGCCTTTCTAAGTCATTTACATTTTTATGTAAATTTAGAATTAGCTTTTCTATTTTGTAAGTAAACCAGCTGGAATTTTGGTAGAGATCCCATTGAATCTACAATGAAAACAGGAAATACAACATCTGAAGAATATGGACTCTTCCAATTCTTCAATATGGTATAATTTCTTTATTTATTTTGTTATTATGTACTTACACTAGTAATGCTTTAGAGAATTTAAAGTTATTTCATGCTATTGTGATTCTATTATTTTTTATTTCCCATTTTTAAAACCATTTAATCTAATGTTTTTCAACAATTTAATATTATCATTTGATTAACTTCTTTCTCACTTCATTTCTAATAGAAATAATAGGAAGTCAGCAAATATTTATATCTTTGTTCCTTTAATATAATATTTTCTTTGACACCATGTAATATATAACCTTTGTTTTTAGTTTTCACTGGTTTGAGTATAATATCTCTATGTGTACATTCTTTTTATTAACTCTACTTGGAATTCATTGTGTTTACTGGAGCTGTTTTCATCCTTCATCAGTTTTGGAGAGGTTCCAGCTGTTTTCTTTTCAATAATTAATTTTTTCCCATATTTTTTTCTTTCCATCTGGAACTTAAATTATAGTGTTTTAAATGGTTTGATATTATCCCAATAATCTCAGACTTTTTGGGTTCCTTTTATATTTTCTTCTTTTTTTTTTTAAGATATTTTTCTATTTCCTGTCTTCAAGGTCACTCATCATTTTTTTAGCTAGGTCAAGTCTGAATTTTAACCTATGAAATGATTTCTTCACTTCTGATATATTTTTCATTTCTAGAGCTCCATTCAGATCATTTTTATAGTGTCCATATATCTGTTGAAATTTTGCATCTCTTAGCACATTTTTTTGCACTCTTTCAAACACATAATTTGATTATTTACACAAAATTGTTTGCAAGTCTCTATTTGATAATTCTAACATTTCAACCATCTCTGAGACTGCTCATGTTGAACATTTTTTTTTTTTCTGAACTGGGGTCATATTTTCTTCATTTTTTGGATGTATCTTATAATATTTCTCTTCTCAAAATTCTATATAAAATAATAGTGGAGACTTAAGTAAATAATATCAATGTAAGGAAAAGGGCAAATCTTTCCTATTATCCCGAAACAGTAGGGCTGATTCAATCTAAATTATACTTAATCTGGGTCTGAGATGTGTTGCAGAACAACAAATCTGGTTCAGATTATAGCTGTTTTCAAACATTTCGAGTATATAACCAGGACCAGGAATCTGAATGCTGGAAAGGTTCCAAACATCTTTCTTGTTTCACAGTTAAATTTCTAGTTTTCAAATATGTGAAAAATTTCATGCTTCTCTAGAGCTTCGCTGCCAGGTTTTTGGCTTTCTGTGAAAGTCTTTTACCTCTAGCTCTGTCCTCTGTTTTCTGCGCATTAGTAAATTTCTTTCAGTCTAGCTGCCCCTTTCTGCACTCCTGTGGGACTAGAGCCCCAAACTGTATGAAATTCATTTTCCCCTCAATTTTATTAAAATATAATCGACATGTAACACTGTATGAGTTCAGGCTGTACGACATGCTTTAGAAGCATGTCTCTCAGTTCTCTTACCATCCCCTCAGTATTTTGTAGGTGAAAGCCCAGAGTACCCAGAGTGTTTCACTTTCTTACCCTGACTGACTAGAATCTTTGTATAGTTTAAGACTTAGAAGAGTGCTATTAATGGATTTCTCTCAGTACTGCACCACCACCACCTACAATAAATAACAACAAGCAAGAAGTGCATATAGATGCAATTTGTTCTTCTATAAGATGATCTGGATTCTAATCTGCAACACCAACCCACATATCACATTGAATATTTGTTAAAATCCAACTGTCTCTTCATCTACCAGAAATGACAACAGTTGTGAGTCTGCTCCCTCCTGAGTAGAACCTGAGACTTTCTGTAATGTATTTATTTTTACTTGTGTGGGCATGTGTCCTCAATTTTATAATGAGTTTTGTAAAGCCATAATCTTCTCGTTTATTCAGGTTATTTTTGTTTCTTAGTACAGAAATGACAATTGCATGTGACTTCTTCATGTATCTCAAGCTTATTGACGAAAAACACTTATCCAATGGATATCCATTACTATTAACAAAATAAATAAACATGGAATACAATATACAGAAATTATATATGGCTCTGTCTTTATTTAGGTGAATAGATACACAGAAAATATAAGAAAAAAGTGGAAAGATGTTGAATGCAAAAACTTTGATATTTATTCTATTTATTCTCTTGCAGACATCAGTATTTTATCAATACATCTATTAAGATATTGATCTACACATAATTAAAAACATAATCTAAGAGTTCTAAGATTATATTGGCTAAATATAGAGTATCCACAAATGCCCAGGTATAGTTATATGTTATTTAAATTTATTATTATATTTAAACCTTACAAATTATGTGATATGTAAAATTGTTATTTGGATTTTATAACTGAAAAAACTGAGGCAATGGAAAGGCAAGATTTAAACACCTCTGATTTTTCACTGAACTTTCTCATAAGTAGAATGCAGTATTGCCTTTAAATCTAAGAATTAATACTTTAAGTCATGATAAACATAATTTAACATAGATATACTTTATAAAATAACAAATTGACTTGTCTAAATATAATATAGACATGAACAAAATTGTTCTTAATATTGCTTTTCTAGAAAACTATGCATTAGATTTAATTAATTAAGCATGGCTATTCTCACACAACATAATTTAGTAAACCTATTATATTAAATGATAATACATTTATGTCTACTCTGTCCTACTTTTCCAAAGGTTTATTTTTCACATCAAAGAATAAAATTGATCCACTAAAGTATATTTCTTCTACCAGAGCACTAAAATCATGGTGAATTAATAAGATCAATTTTAAATCCCTTTATACTTTAAATAAAGTTGTATATTTTAAAGATGAAGGCAAAGGATATAATTTCTGGAAAACTGTATCTTAGTAAATACTTGAGTTAAACTTCAGCTAGAAAACGCAATTGCCTCTTATAATGTTCTATGTTTATATGTAGGCACATTATAAACAAAATAACTTTTAGATGAAGCAAAAAAATAATAATAACCTTAGTGACAATGTCTAATGGGATGGTTATAGGAGGAAAAATACATAAAGCACATATATTCCACTTGTAATAAAATACTATGCTACACAATGAATGTATCTATATTGTTCTTTTTCACCAGTTCATGTAAGTCAGTGTTTTTTAAACTTTGGCAACTGAGGCCCACATAATGTACTTTAATGTGAAATTAGAGCTCAACCCCACTGTAGGTAAATTTTAGTAATAAAAGAATAGATTTCAAGTAAACTGGATTAAATAATTTCTGTTAATACGACAACAATAATAAAACTAATGATTTAATATCTTTGGGAGGGAATATATGATTTATCCAGTGATACTAAAGAATTTCTCTGAGGTTTGGTGATTGACACAGTGGACTTGAGTCCCGATTCTTATCCCTTTAGTTTCTTTTCTTACTCTATTTATACTTAATTTAAAACTCCCAACTCATAGCTACAGGTTGGGATGGCAGCAAGTCCTTGGTGGCTTCATCATATGGATCTGAATATTTGGTATGCACTCAAAATATAAGGAGATATTTATACCTGAAAATTATTAACAATTTTATGTAATAATATAGCACTATGTGTATATCAGATACAAAGTCTTAAATGTCGAGTGTTTCAATTTGCATGCTGGAGCCTCATGAAGATTTAATCAATCTTGATTTATATTTAAAAAGTCAAAAGAGTCTCCCAATTCCTGTGGCATATTTAGATTTTTCAAAATACACATAAAAATGTATCACCAATGGATTGTCTAAAAAAAGAAAGAATGAATCATTTCAAAGTACTCATATTAAAGTTTGTGCTTTAAGACAACCATATATTTTATCCTCAATGTTAAAAAGAACTTTTATCTTGGAAATTATAGCTTCTTACTATACAAGATAGTAAATAGGTCCCTGACCACACAATGTAGCAGTGTACACAAAATAAATGAAATGGAATTTTTTATATTATCAAGTGCGATGAATAAATATTTTATGTCTTTCCTTAGTACCAAAATGCATATAAGCATTTTTCCCTTGGCAGTCAGGGTACTAACTTGATGCTGTTGATATAACTCTACTATTAAATAAATAATGTTTTCTAGTAGCTCTTTTTTTTTTCTTTCCTAGCAAATGATTCCATTTTAGTAGGCTGAACAATGCTTCTTTAGTTTTGTGTGCTTGCCTGCCATTAGTGACAAAATTTTATCAATTTGGTACTGGAAAACACTTCGTGATTGTTCAAAAAAGAATCACAAAAACAATAAAAAGCAATTAATAATTTTTGCAATGTGATCCCTGTGCTTTGTTCTAAAATGATGTGAAACCTTAATGAGCATTGACAATATTGTATAAATATTGTGAATAGACAGCTGGTCTAATGCATAAAAATGTTAAGGTATATACTGTTTTCTCTTTAAAAATTTTTTGAGTTTCTTCTGCAGAAATATTTGATTCACATTTGTTGGATTTGAACTATAGCATATTTTTAAAACCCTACAAGTTTAAGAAATGTGAGTATTGGCAAATGGTATATAACATCAACTTAAATAATCTTTTAATTAGATGCTAATTGGGACAAAATGACTAATATACAATATGTATTGTCACTATATTTTTTTAAATGAATAACTAAACATGTAGTAGAATTTTAATGAAAATCAACCATTTACCAGTATCTCAAATTTGTGTAACAAACATGGAAAATAATTTTGTTTTTTTCCCCTAACTCCTATAAGGGCCCACCAATGATCTAAGATAACACGATTATTATTGTTATGTTAATAGCAAATTACTACTGAGAATTACCTACTCATTTAACGCTTTTTTCAAATCTCCAAATTCCCTCTACAATCAAATCAGCTATTAACTAATTCATTGTGATTTATTTCCAATTTTGATTGCATTCATTTTAAGTAATTCTGTTTATTATTTTCCAAATTACCTTGTTCATTTTATAGCATATTACTCTCATTCATGGTTTAATTGTATTGAATGCAAGAGTTTATCAGAGAGTCTAGTCTCCCATACTGCCAGCTGTGGAAATTGACAACATACACAAGTTATGGCACCAGGTTGAGATGTGTATCTTATTACATTAAAATTAATCGAGTATACAGAGTAGAACTTTTTAATATAGTTCATCTTTTAGAAAATTGCATATAATGTTGAATGACCTATATACACTGGAAAAGTATAACCTTAAAACACATAAACTTAGTAAACAATAGAAAGCACTAGATATTTCTAAAATCACGTCTGTGATATAATATTACTTAAATCTCAATCTTGACAAGTATAGGTGTAATTAGAAAAATAATACACATTATTTATATATTTAATAATTTTCAACATTTTAAAAATGAATATAAAAATTTGCAAATATTGATACAAGCGATACCATTATTTTAACTTGTTAATTTTACTACAGGCAAAATGGACAATTCTCAAGCTAAATTATTAATATTGTTCCAACTTCTGTGTCACCATGTAGTAATAATTAAAACATGCATGAGAGAAAAGTGATAAGCAAGCCTACTGTATTTAATCAAATTATATTGGCTGTAGGTATATGCTTGCTTTCATTTGCTTTATTTATTCATAGCAGTTTATTTCAAGTACAGTTTCAATACAACCATACAACCAATTTTTATACAAAAGAATACACTTCAATAAAACCTCTCTTACATGCATTTTGTACCAAGTTTATATTGTAGATTTGTTTTTCAATATTACTTTCTTGTGTGCAACTGTGTGGGAACAAATATTTGTATAATGGTAGATGTTAACCAACAAACCTTCCATGCATAGAGCTCTATTTTTCCTAGAATTCAGTTCAGTAAACTGCATTCAATTAACAACATGAGCAAGGCTCGGTGTTAGGATATTTTCTGCTATTCTGGCTTCTATGGTATTGTAGTTTTCATAGCGTTTTCCCTCTGCCTGAACAAACAGAGGACCAGTCTACATGTTTCATTTCTATGGAAAAATACTTAATACATCATGTTGAGTTTGATTACCATACAGAAATTTGGCTTAAGGAAAGTAAAGCAAAGTTCTTCCAATGGCCATGCCTCATAAATGAAATAATTAAAACCAATAGAAGTTCAACATTTTAAAACTGACTCTAATATGAAACCTAAAATGTAGGCTGAAAGTCAGTTATTTTCCTAGGATTCTTTTGTGAAGATCTAAATGAACATAAGTTTGGCTACCTGCCACAACAAAAGCAAAACTCCTGAGACAGAGGCTGGTGAGAAGGAAAGCAGTTTATTCAAGTGCTAACAACCTGAAAAGATGGGGAATCTTATTCCAAAGCCCATCTTAACATCTCAATATAGGCAGGATTTTTTATCTGGAGAGAGAAAGGAAAGTGGAACAAAGAAATTGGGGAGGAGAGAGGTTGAAAGTTCTCTACGTGTAAGTCAGTACAGTCCATTCCTATGATTACCTCAAAACTGGTCAAGTGGAGTTTCGTTTTTTATGATTGAGAGTCAGCAAGTCTCCTGGAGCCAGAATGTCCCATTGCTAGAGTGAGCCTCCTTCCCCAAAGCTAGTTCCTATAATATCCTCAGAAGAATGTGACGATTTATGGCAGGCATGACAAACTGGGACTTTGTTTGTTTATATCCTGTCCCCTAATTTGGGGAGAAGTATTTATCATTATATGTTATTTATTCAAGAAGGTTATTTTGTTGGTTATCATAAGATTTCATATATACTCTGTAACAAAGACACTAAAGAAATTCAGAATCTTATTATTTTCAATAATTCAATAATCACATTCTTATAAACTGAGACACAGTTGTATTTAATCATTATTTTGAGTTAAATAAGTATCTCATTTATAGTTTGCATGTTTAACATGTTTGTAGAAACATCATTTTTTTCTTGATGCTAAACCTCACAGAAAAGTAGATATTCTTATCCCTATTCTAGAAATACGTAAAATAAAGTATGGCTTGTTGGTTTAGCTCCCAGTATACAATAATCAATTAAATACCAAGCAATAAGTAGTGATGTCTTTTATACTTGAGACATACCTGTTGCAGTAGTTGAGTTAAAACATCGTGACTGACTTTGTATCTCTGCGTATGGTTAAAGATTGTGGATTACATCTAATAATATTGCCCTTTTTTTACTATAAGGTGAATTTGTATCAAAACAAAATCATATCTATAATATTTAAAGGGACAATATCATTAGTTAACCTTACCCTACCACACTCCCAATATAAAAGGAACAGAGGAACTATTCTTCCCATGTTTACCTTCTACTCTAGTTAGATTGTCTTTGTATTATTTAGCATTACTACATACCTATTCGTAAATTATAGATCTCTCCATTTGGTCTCAAAGTTCAAATGTTTCATTGTTACTGTTTTATATGTACTATTCTTTTGACATATTATAATGCTTTCTCAGAAGGTTGTCTTTGGCCCCCCTTTTTTTTTTTTTTTTTTTTGCTATGTACAATGAACTCAAAGCAGTCAATTTCCCAGTCATTCTCCCCTTCTGTAAATGACTCAGTGGAAGGTACTTGGACTAAGAATATGTGTGTGTTTTATAATGGCAATTTCTTTCTCTGGATAGTGTCAGTGTGTGTGAGTGTTGTTATCCATTTAAAGCTTATCAAATAGGTCCTTTTGAAAGACTGCTTTCTACTGCAATTGACGTTTCTCACAAAGTATATTTCTGAAAGGAACCTTAAGGGAATTAGAACATTTTTTATTATTTATTTATTGTTGTTACAGATGTTTCTCTTTTTTCCCCATTGACACCCTCCTCCCCAACCCCCCACCCTGTCCCCAGCTTTGTTGTCCATGTCCATTGGTTATGAGTACATTCGAATAAGTTCTGTGGTTTATCTCTTCCCTCCCTCCAGCCCTCCTCTGAGGGTTATCAGTCTGTACCCCACTTTCACATCTCTGGGTCTATCCTGTTCCCCAGACTCTATTGTTCATTATATTCTACAAATGAGTGAGATCATGTGATATTTGTCTTTCTGTGATTGGCTTGTTTCGTTTAGGATAATACTCTTGAGGTCCCTCCATGTCGTCTCAAAGGATAAGAGATCTTTCTTTCTTACAGCTGCATAGTACTCCATTGTGTATATGTGCCACAGTTTTTTTATCCATTCATCCACTGATGGACACTTGGGCTGTTTCCAGATCTTAGCTATTGTAAAGAGTGCTGCTATGAACATAGGGGTACATATATTCTTTCTGATTGGTGTTTCAGGCTTCTTAGGGTATATTCCTAGAAGTGGGATCACTGGGTCAAATGGCAATTCAATTTTTAATTTTTTGAGGTAACACTATAGTGTTTTCCACAGTGGCAGCACCAGTCTGCATTCCCACCAGCAGTGTATTAGAGTCCCCTTTTCTCCACACCCTCGCCAACACTTGTTGTTTGATGATTTGTTCATGGTGGCCATTCTGACAGGTGTGAGGTGATGCCTCATTGTTGTTTTAATTTGCATCTCTCTGATGATTAGTGATGCTGAGCATTTCTTCATGTCTTTTAGCCATTTGTATGTCCTGTTTGGAGAGGTGTCTATTTAGTTCCTCTGCCCATTTTTTTTAATTGGGTTCTTTGTCTTCCTTTTGTTGAGTTGTATGAGCACTCTAAATATTTTGGAGATTAACCCCTTATCTGATGTATCATTGGCAATTATGCTCTCCCATACAGTGGGTTCCCTTTCCGTTTTGATGGTTGTTTCTTTTGCTGTGCAGAAGCTTTTGAGTTTGATGTAGTCCCATGTGTTCATTTTTTTTCCTTTGTTTCTCTTGCCTTAGGCATGGTATCAGTAAAATTCTGCTGCGTATGATGTCCGAAATTTTGTTGCCTACATTTTCTTCTAGGATTTTTATGGATTCACGAGTCACATTTAGGTATTTTACCCATTTTGAGTTTATTCTTGTGTATGGTGTAAGTTGATGGTCTAGTTTCATTTTTTTGCATGTAGCTGTCCAATTTTCCCAACACCATTTATTAAAGAGGCTGTCTTTGCTCCATTGTATGCTCTTGCCACCTTTGTCAAATATTAATTGAGCATAATGTCTTGGGTCAATTTCCGGATTCTCTGTTCTGTTCCACTGGTCTATATGCCTGTTCTTGTGCCAGTACCAGGCTGTTTTGATTATAGTAGCTTTGTAGTATAACCTGATATCTGGTATTGTGATCCCACCTACTTTGTCCTTCTTTTTCAAGATTGCTGCGGCTATTTGGGGTCTTTTTTGGTTCCATATGAACTTTTGGAGTATTTGTTCTAGTTCTGTGAAATATGTCATTGGTATTTTGATGGGGATTGCATTGAATCTATAGACTGCTTTGAGTAATATGTACATTTTAATGATGTTAACTCTTCCAATCCATGAACAAGGTATGTGCTTCCACTTTGTTATATCTTCCTATATTTCTTTTTTTAATGTCCTGTAGTTTTCTGCAAATCAATCCTTTACTACTTTGGTTAAGTTTATTCCTAGGTATCTTAATTTTTTTCCTGTGATGGTAAATGGGATTGATTTTAGTTTCTCTTTCTGTGAGTTCATCATTGGTGTATAAGAATGCCGTCGATTTCTTGGCATTAATTTTGTATCCTGCTACTTTGCCAAATTCATTTATTAGGTCTAGTAGATTTTTGATGGAGTCTTTAGGGTTTTCTATGTATAATATCATGTCATCTGTGAATAATGACAGTTTCACTTCCTCCTTTCCAATTTGGATTCCTTTTATTTTTTCTTCACATCTGATTGCTGTGGCTAAGACTTCCAGTACTACGTTAAATAAGAGTGGTGAAAGTGGGCATCCCTGTCTTGTTCCTGATCTTAAGGGAAATGTTTTTAGTTTTTGCCCATTGAGTATGATGTTGGCTGTAGGTCTTTCATATATGGCCTTTATTATATCAAGATATGATCCCTCTGGGAATTAGAACTTTTAAAGTAGGAATGGTTTTTCTCGTGATGGGAGATGATCCAGTATTTCCTATATGAAATGTTCAAGGATTAAGTCACTGTATGATTTCTACTATTCGTTTTTGTTGTTGTTGTTGTTTTTATAATAAAAAGGAATCTTTTTGTTATTTCTACCAAACAAGGGGAGAGAAATAAAATGATTTGCCAAGCTGAGAAAACTATATCAGTATTCAGTTTGTAAAGTGGCTCCATTGTCAGAAGATTATGGCAGGGAAGGCAGAAGGCTGAAATTGTAATAGAATTAAAACACATGTTGTTGTTTGAAGCACTGTTATGTTAATTTACTACTCAATAAATACAGCAAGCTTCCACTGAGGTTTGCAAGCCTAGAGAGAAGCAACTTGAAGGTACCTATGTGAATAGTTGCTTAACAAATTATGAACAGTGGCTGATTAGAGATGTACAGGGTGATTTTTCTACCAAAGTTTTATTCCCTACACCTGTACCTCTGAGTCCAAATGTTGTCAGTGGTATAAAAACCCAATGATTTACAAGATAACATCTGAATGCATAACACTTTCAAAGTATGATTAGTGCCCATTAAAATGATAAATATATTACAGTTTGACAGATGTGACTTTAATAAGCTGGGCTTTCACAGAATTTCTGATATTTTGTTTTTTCTAGTTATGGATCGCATAAATCTCATGATGCACTCCTCTTCTTAGAACTCTCCAGTGGCTTCTGATTGCAACCAAAATAAATACATCAATCTATATTCTGTTCTGCAAGGAACTTATGTCCCAATTGATACCTACATCTCTGATCTCTTGTCTCTCCTCTCCCCCACTCAATCATTATATTTCATTCCCACTGGCCTAATTGTGTCCCTTAAATATGCTTCTTCTTAGACTGTCCTTCTGCTATATCTTCCCAAAGCTGGCTTCTTATCTTTCAGGTCTCCAGAGTGGCCCTCTCTCAACACCATACCTAAAGCAAGTCCTCTATGCACCTCTTTCTCCATGTTATTTTTTATTACATTGCCCAGTTTGTTTATTTTATAGCACATATCAACATCTAAAACTTCATTTATTAATATTGTATTATTTATTCCTCACACCAGAATGTAAGCTTAAAACCTAAGACTGTGATTATCTTATTTATATACTGAGCACATAAAAATTTTGTTTATATTAGATGGAAATAAAACTACTACTAACCAGTGTATTGATTTATGAAATTATGAAAAATCTCATATATACTTACAAAAATCATTAAAATAGCTTTTAGGGTAGGGGTTAGGAGTGTAGATAAGAAAGTCACCATACATTTTATAGAATTTATAGTTTATGAAAGTACTTCCAATCCCTTAATTAACATATTAGATAATATATTAAAAACACAAATATGGTAACTAATTCTTAAATGTATTTTGGTAATTATTTTTTTAATGTGTTGTAAGTGACAACATGAAATACAATTTTATTGGACAATTTGTATAAGATCTAGAGATTTTTATCTCTCAAAAGCAAATGTATTTAAATTAGAAATAAATGCTTTTAATCATATTTAAAAAGCAAAGAAAGTCCTAGAATATGGGTACTTGGGGTAATACTAATAAATATAAATACATCTGCTGAGAATGTGACAGGCAATCACTGTTCAACACATTTTGCAATATTGATTCAGTTAATAATCAAAGCAACTTATGATGTTGATATTCTATTTCTTATTTAACAGTAAAAAAAACTGAGACGTGAAGTTTAGTAACATATTGGTATCTGAAACTATACAGGCTGGCCTCAGAGGGTAAAAAAAATGATTTGAGAAAAAGAAAACCAAGAGAAAGTATTCCCCATTTCAATCAAGGAGTAAAATATATATTTTTAAAAATCAGTTTATAGGCACTTAAATCCCAACATTTCTGCTATATTTTTTTTTCATTCAAATGCATGGAGTAATGTTTATAATCAAGGGAAAAAAACAAAACTCAGTTTATTTTTGAAAAGCAGAATTTAAACTCAATATAACCATATACCACTTCTATGATGGCATATTTGGTGGATAGCTTTTCCTTTCTATAAATCTTTTGAGTCTTTTTTTACTTGTTGCACTGAGATGTTTATTTGGATAAAACTACTAAATTAGAATCTTATATGAACAAATAATAGACTAATACTTATAATTAATAAAACCCTTGAGGGTGACAGTTTTTGCCACCTATAAATAATTCTTCATCAGTTCTGTAGAATTATTATACTCAAATGCATATTTCCTCTGAGTGGTTTCCCTGATACGGAACTGTGAATTAAGTTTAGCAACATAATTTACTTTTTATGAAATCATAAAGTATTTTATTTTACAACATGTATTTCTTAATCCATAACTCACACGACCGCATAATCACATAAAACATGGTTGTGTGTGTGTATTTCCTGTTCTTTTTGAGCTATAAAAGCCACGAGTATGTACATTAGTGGGTAGGATTATAAACATATCACAAGCAATTCCTTCTCTTCTATAATTTACTAAGCCTTGTGTTTATTAAATTACTTAATATAAGTCTCTATTCATGTCTTAAAATGATTCCTTCCATTTTCCTTAAGAAACTGCCAGAAAAAAAGAAAAAGAGGACCCTACTCCATACTAATTTCTTTAAATTAAGCAAAAATGCTTATCTGTTATATAAATAGTAACGACACAATTTCTGCCAAATTTTTTTTTAGCAGGATAAAAACAAATTACAAAAACATATGTAAATATTTGAACATCAAAAAAGGGAAATATAAAAGTTTGCCAAATGTACACCATCTGTGTAGTACTTGTAATACAGGTACAATACACTTAAAGGATCATACACTATCATCAAGTGGGATTTACTCCAGGGATGCAAAGATGATTCAATATCCACAAATCAGTCCATGTGATACACCACATTAACAAAATTAAGGATAAAATTCATATGATCATCTCAATAGTTGCAGTAAAAGCACTTGACAAAATTTAATAACTATGTATAATAGCCCTGGCTGGTTTGGCTCAGCAGTTAGAGTGTCGGTCCTAGGACCAATGAGTCGTGGGTTTGATTCCAGCCAAGGGCATGTGCCTTGGTTGCGATTCACTCCCGGCCCTGGTTGGGGTCGTGCGGGAGACCGCCACTCGATGTGTCTCTTTCACATCGATGTTTCTATCTGTCTCTCTTCCTCTCTTTCCCTCCCGCTCTGTCTGAACAAAAATGGAAAATGTCCTCAGTGAGGATTAAAAAAACCCAAAAACTATGTATAATAACTCTCAGTAAAGTAAGTACAGAGGGAATATATCTCAGCATAATAAAGGACATTAATGATAAGCCCAGAGCTAACATCATAGTGAACTGTAAAAAACTGAATGAAAGCTTTTCCTGTAAGATCAAGAATGAGACAAGGTTGTCCACTCTCGCCATTTTTATTCAACATAGTATTGGAAGTCCTACCAGAGTAATGGGGCAAGAAAAATAAATTAAAGTCATCTAGATTGAAAAAGCTAATACTGGTGGGCAAATGTAGGTTTACAGCTGTAATACAAATAATACAATAATTAATAAATAAAAATACAAAAATAAACTCTATGTTTTGTGTACTCACAACTATAAACTTACTTTTGCCAACCCTTGAATATTGAAGTAAAATTGTCACACTGTTTTTTGTGCCATGATATTACATATGGAAAGCTTTAAAGACCCCTATCAAAAATATTAAAACTAATAAAGAAATTCAGTAAAGTTGCAGGATTCAAAATAAATACACAAAAATATGCTGCATTTCTATACCTATACCCATTTACAATTCCATCAAAAAGAATAAAATACCTCGGGATAAATTTAACCAAGGAGGTTAAAGACATATATGAAAACTACAAGACATTAACGAAACAAAGAAGAAACAAATAAATGGAAAGATATTTTATGCTCATGGATTGGAAGAATTTGTATTTTTTAAATGTCCATAATACACAAAGCAATATACAGATTCAATGCAATACTTATCTAAATCCAATTGCATTATTTTAGAGCTATAGAACAAACAATTCTAACATTTGTATGGAACTATTAAGAACCCCAAATAGCCAAAGTAAACTTGAGAAAAACAAAAAACAGGAGACATCTTGCTTTCTGATTTCAAACTATATTACAAAGCTATAGTAATTAAAACAGTATGGTATTAGAAAAACAAAGCAAAAATATATAGATCAACAGAGAGCCCAGAAGGAAAGTTGTGCATATATGGTCAATTAATTTATGACAAAGGAACCAATAACATACAATAGGAAGAGGACCATCTCTTCTGAAAATGATGTTGACAAAATTAGACAGCCACATGCAAAAGAATAAAACTGGACCAATATTTTACATCACACACAAAAATCAACTCAAAATTAGTTACAGACTTGGATACCATATCTAAAACCATAAAAATCCAAGAAGAGTTGTTGATAGGCTGTAAACTCCTTGACATAGGTCTTAGTGACAATTTTTTAAAATCTGACACAAAAAAAACAAAAGAACAATAGCAAAAATATATAAGTGAGTCTACATTAAACTAAAAAACTCTACTAAGCAGAGGAAACCATCAACCAAATTAAAAAAAATAAAAACCTACTGAATGGGAGAAAAGATTTACAAGTCATATATTTGATAAGAGGCTAATATACAAATTATAAAGAATTCATACAAGTCAATAGCAAAAGAACAAACAGTTTGAGTAAAAAATGGGCAGAACAGCTGAATAGACACTTTTTTCAATGAAGGCATACAGATGCCAACAGGTACATGAAAAGATGCCCTTTGTCATTAGTCATCAGGGAAATGCAAATCAAAATCATAGTAAGATATCACCTCACACTGGTTAGATCGTCTATTATTAAAAAAAAAAAAAAGACAAGAAATAACAAGTGTTGGCAAGAAAGAGAAAGAGGAACCCTTGTTTACTGTTGGTAGAAATGTAAATTGGTGCAGCCACTATGAAAAATAATATGGAGGTTCCTAAAAAATTAAAAATAGAACTACCACATGATTCAGCAATTCCACTTCTGGGTATTAATCCGAAGAAAACAAAAGCACTAATTAAAAAAGATACATGAGGCCTCATGTTCATTGCAGCATTATTTACAATAGTCAAGATGTGGAAACAACCTACCTGTCCATAGACTAATAAAGTATGGTATATATGTACAATGGAATATTATTGACCTGCAAATATTGAGTTTTAGCCTGTCTTATCTGCTAGATCAGTTAATAGAATGTACCTTTCTCTTGTACCCTAGGTGGGAAGAAAGGGGCATAGGTAGAGAGACAATAAACTCTAAGAACAGAGGGGGAGTTTTTTGGCTTAATGGGTTATGAAGTCTGAGGATGTGATTTCTTGGGAGAGTGTGCCTCAGGAAAGTCCTTTGAGAGAGTCAGGGAAGCAATCCAGTGAAGGAGAAAGCCTATTCTTGGTTTGATACAAAGAGGAGGATACCTTTTGATCAAAAATCATACCCAGGAATTATCCTATGTTTCTATCACTTGGGCCATTCTCTAGTAGGAAGGCAAGGCAAACCCACACAAGGCAGTCTCCTTAAACCTACTCTCTTGACCAGCACCATCAACATTTTGAGAAACTTATTAGAAATGCAAATTCTCATTCGTTAATCCACATCTTGGAGTGGAATCTGTTTTCTGCATGCCTTTGAGAATATTCTGATGCCCCCTAAATGTTGAGAACCTTTGGCCTAGAGCAATTTCCTGGATAATTCTGTAGAAGAATTTTTATTTTTATTTTTTTTAACCAGTAGCAGCTAAACTTAGAGCGGCTATGGGATGGATTTTTCTTGTTTGGTGAAAGGGATCTACATGAAGTACCAAAAGCATCCACTAAGCTTTCTTTGTAGTATCACCTATTTTTTAAATTATAGAGAAAAATATTGGGAGAAGTATCAATGAAGACAAGTAAACAGAGCTTTAGAGAATGAGAACTATATCATCAATAGAAATATATCAACTATATGACATCTATGTGAGCCATCATTCTATTATACTGTTCTCTAAAAATGTTGCAAACATTTAACTGTTGAATTAGCCATTGGAGAAAACATATTAAGTATTCATTGATTACAGTGAAACATTTTGAAATTGAGAAGGATTAAATAATTAAAAACAATGTAATTAATGGCCAATAAGAAAACTTTTAAAATTGGATTTTCTTTTGGAAGATTTAAGATGCCCCTACCCCAAATGTGTATTTCCCTCTTCCAAAGGGTCTTTGTATATGTTTTCCTGCTCACCTCAAGTAAGTACCTTTCCCCGCATACCACTGTCATCTGTTAATTTAGATGACTATCTAATTCAGATCTCTCTTCAAAAATATTCCACATGGAGGACATATCTCACACTATAGACAAAGATGGGTCTCTTTAATGCATGTGCTCATTTCACTATGGATCATTAATCTATTTGCATTTATTTCTGCTAGAATTTTAAATCAATTTGTGTGAATATTTTATTCATATCTACATTGTCTATTAGACTCTAAGCTCCAGGCTGACAAGAAGTGTGACTCTCATTGGCTCATGATTATATCTCTAACAAGGTCAGATTTAAGTTTATGTATAATTAATATGAAATTATAAATAAAAAGTAAATATAAACATTACAAATTTTTTAAAATTGACAAATACCAGACCATCACAAAATGCAAACAAAACAAAACAAAAAAAAACCACACCAACTTCTGATACCACATATTTAAAATTAGGCTTATCTGTCACTGTCCACATGTATACAGTACCATCAAACGTGTCCATTTCAAGATAACGCCTCTGGCACTGACTTTTTGTGACATGAACTGTGGGTTGTTGATACAGGTTGGAAGATAATTTATTCAGGAAGTGATTCCTACACAAGGACAACTAACAATAATTGTATATGTAAGTATCAGGGAATTACTTCAAGTTTTGTCTTAGTTAGACCCCAAATTATTCCTGGCCAATTCAATGCCACTTATCAGGAAAAGAATAATGGGCTTAGAACATCAGAATGGGTAAAAGAAAGCAGTCTGGACTGAGTGGAAAACAGAATTGAAAAAGATATCAGTCTTGCCCAGCAGGTGTGGCTCAGTGGATGAGTGTTGACCCATGCACCAAGAGGTTGCCAGTTTGATTCCCCATCAGGGCACATGCCCTGGTTGTGGGCCTGATCCCCAGTGGGGGACATGCAGGAAGTGGCCAATCGATGGTCTCTCTCATCGATGTTTCTAGCTCTCTCTCCCTCTCCCTTCCTCTCTGTCTAAAAATCAATGAAGAAAAAAAATATTTTTTTTTTAAAAGAAAAAGATATCAGTCTTAACCTCTGAAATTTTTACCTAAATGAGATGACCAAATGAACTCATTGCTGGACCCATTCCCAGGACCTTGGATGGGAATTTGGACAGGTGAGGACCCCAAGCAGGGAGAAGTCTGGAGATTTACGTTTCTTTATTTTCCCAATAAATCTGCCTTTTATTACCAGCTTCATCCATAATGCCCACATAGTAGGTTTTCAATAAATATATGCTAAATAAAAGTAAAAAGACAGCCATGTCCTCTTGCCTTATTCCCTTCCTAAAGCACCAAATAAATAATACAGATAGTGTTTAGACATGAAAATTGAATTCAGACTAATTACTATTTTGTATGCTATGTTATTTCCAAATAGGGATTTCATATTTTCTAGCAGGTAGTTTTGTAGTCTAATGACTTGTGCAAAAACAGAGATAGCTAACTACAAAAAACAAGAGATTTCTTTCTCCAACATGATTATTCAAGATGTTGGTACTATCTCTTTTTGAGAAATAAGATAATGATGTAATAAGTTTTAAAAACGGGGGGTGGGGGGTTGTTTTGTTTTGTTTTGCCTCCTGGGGCTTACATTATCATCTTCTAAGAATGTCTTATTGGACACAATATTTTTACACCTTCCATGTGTTAACCTGAAAAACACTCCAATATAGTTGTCATATACAAAAACACAAACCCAGCGTCCACATAAGGCATATTCAGCATTCATATTCAGGAATGTTTGGCTTAGGCTCTATTTTAAGAGCTTTCAAATAACAAAATAAATGAAATTATGTTCCTGAGGAGGAAAATAAAGAAATCAAATTTTGGGAAATGATTCCCATGGATCTCTCATGTTTGTACACACATTGTGAGCGAGGCACCGGTTGAACTTTTGTTCCAGATTATCTTTTCGAGTGTCTTTGTACAGCAAACAGCCACAGAAGACAGAGATAGTGTCTCCTTTCAAAGTGAGACTGTCAATGACATGTTCACTGTAAAAAATATTTACTGTCAATTATAAAAGATCCAGCCTCTCTGACAGCAGGACTTCTCTATACGAGCACAGCCAACTGGTTGTGGAGCACTTATCCAGCCACTCACACTGTCCCGCGGGAATCGGGCTCTGACCAGAAATCTCATGTCCTCTACCAACATCAATGAAACGGTGGCAAACTAACTTGTTCAGGCATGTCATCATTCTAGACAGCAAAATAAAACACATTTTGAGCAAGAGGATGGTGGACAAATATACATAAACATCAAAAACTTACTTGTCTTATAGAATATAATTTCCATTAAATATAAAGGGTCAGGGCCACGTGGTGGTTGATTCTGAGCAAGAACATGGTGGGTTCCTAAGGATCTGAACCCAGTGTTTCTAAAGCATCAAGGGCTATCATAAACTAAATTTCAGGTAATGACATTTGCAAAGCCAATTAAGAATGAAAATAATTTTCAAAATATAATGATTGTAAGTGTTATTGAGTAGCCTGCATTGATTCAATGGAGAGTTTAAATGAGAAAAACTAATAATGTGTCCCCCTGATACCTTTGTAATTAACCTAGTTATTAATAACTGGAAAGGAGCAGAGAGAAGGCCAAATACTATAGGCATGTAGTTTGGGCATTTCACCAGGAAGGTAAAGCTTTACACTCCTCAAGGAGCCACCTGTGTATTCCCTGCAGATCCCTGGGGGAAGGGACTGGACAAGGAGGAGAACAGACACATATGCAATAAGTTGGGTGACAACGATAGTAAGATACTTGCCTGCCAGTCACACCTGAGAACAGGTCATTGGCCAGAATGGGTGTGGCCACTGCAAGGGCGTAGAATTTGGTATATTTAATACCCTAAACAAAGGAGTTCGTTCTCTTGGGCTCTTGTTGCATTTGGTTCCTGTTGGCATGTTGTGCTTGATTTCTGGCTTGTGGGTCTCTCAAGCTCCTGCTTCCTGGCATTCTCCTGTATGGCCCACGGCCATGAGGACCCCCACGCACAATGGACTAATGGAGTGTAACTAGCCTGATGCTGAATTGGACCAGGCTACAACATGGGACAGAAACTCTGGACACTGTGTTTGTTTTTAGCTTTACTGAAATCCCAGCTACACTTCTTCTATGACTGGAATGGGACTTTTGAAGCCCAGGGATGTAATTCCACATAAATAAAAATCACTCATCCTCCCGTGAAAATCTCAAAAAAAATTTTTTTCTCAAGATATTGTGAGGACACCAGCCCTAGCACCCAGTGGGTTAGAGGATACCCAAGTTTCCCCGATAATACCCCTAGCATGTGTAGCTTTTACATGATCAGAGAAACCCCTATCTCATTATATTATGTTGTTATGAGAACAAGGAAAGGGGAAGAAAATAGCAGAGACATTTTACCTGTAATACTATACAAGTCTTTGCCAAAAACTCAGTACATGCTAATGCACACAAAAATGCACATACACATATACATGGACATGTGCCCACATGTGCAACCCATAAATGCACAAAGAAGTTGGAATTAACCATATGAATTGCTAGGCAGTCTAATTCCCCTTGATAATCAACCAACTATCTAAATTTTCAAGCAGGAGGTAGTGAACCAATATAAACTTTTCTATAAACCCGTGGGTACTTTTTTATTTTAATTTTTTAATTTCATGTGGCTCCTTCCCACTCTCATTTATGATGATAACCAGTATGCAGGTAAACCAATACTATTCTACAGCTCCAAGTACAGGTAACAGCTGATAATACTACTGTCCTTGCTTGCTGGCTACTGTGGTAACAATATTATTCCATGCTTGAATTTAATAGCAGTTTAAAGCATTCTGGTCATGTTATCTCTGTAAGCTGATTTTTCATGATAGCCTTTTAGTTTTACAGAAATTATTACATCATCTTAGAGAATTAACTTGTACTAGGACATCTAATAAGCTAAGGAGCTGACTTGTCATCTGACCAGCAGGTATTTAGTCACTCCGTTCATTTCTTGGCTTCATTCTGGCACAGATATGCCAGCTTATCTGGAAGCCCCTTGATAAAAAAAGATGAAATACACTGAGTGCCTACCTAATGCCACCATATGCTGGGTCCCATCTTTGCTAAAAAGTCTTGTGTTCCTGAATGAAAAGTATTATTTTTTTAAAGCATCAATTTTTCTAAGTGGCAGTTGTTTGGGATCATTACTGTTATATTTTGCCATACTATATGAGGATAAGAAACCTAACTGGTAGAGGGAAAGAAGCATATAAAATATTTATAGCTAGTCCTATTAAATTAGCAAACAGACTGAATAAAACAACTATTCTAGGACAAAATTTTTCTATAAAAATTATAGTAATTAAAAGAGTATGCTTGCCTGCCTTTGAGTTCTGTGCATATATGTCTCCTCAAAAAACATATGGAAGTTATAAGCAACTATTCCCTAATTCATTAGCTATATTCTGGCCTTTTCATTTTAATCTCCTACCCTGATTTTTACTACTTAAAATCATCACAAAGAAACCTACATGAAACCATAAAAATCCTAGAGAAAACAAAGGCAATAAAATCCTGAACATTTCTCATAGCTGTATTTTTTTCTGATATATTGCCTTGGTCAAGGAAAACAAACTAGCAAACAAAAAACCACAAATGGGTCTACATTAAACTGAAAAGTTTTTGCACAGGACAGGAAACCATCAACAAAATGAAAAGACAACCCACTGAATGGGAGAACACATTCGCCAATGATACTCTGATAAGTAGTTAATATCCAAAATTTGTAAGGAACTTATAAAACTCAACATCAAAAAAAACAAACAATCCAATTAAAAATGGGCAAAGGGTCTGAAGAGACATTTCTCCAAAGAGGACAGAGAGATAGTCAATAGACATTTGAAAAGATGCTCCATGTCACTAATCATTGGAGAAATGTAAATTAAAACCATAATGAGATATCACCTCACACCTGTCAGAATGGCTATCATCAATAACTCAATAAACAACAAGTGTTGGTGTTTGTGGGAATGCAGATTAGTACAGCCTCAGTGGAAAGCAGAATGAAGTTATCTCAAAAAATCAAAAATGGAATTGCCTTATGACCCAGGGATTGTACTTCTGGGACTATATCCAAAGAAACCTGAAACACTGATTCAGATGAATATATGCACCGTTATGTTCATTGCAGCATTATTTACAATAGCTAAGATTTGAAAGCAGCCCAAGTACCCATCAGTAGATGAGTGGATAATAAAGCTGTGGTTCATTTGTACAATGGAATACTATTCAGCTATAAAAAAGATGGAAATCTTACCTTTGCAACAGCATAGAAGGACCTGGAGAGTGTTATGCTAAGTGAAATATGCCAGTCAGAGAAAGACAAGTATCATATAATTTTACTTATGTGTGGAATCTAATGAATAAAAGAAACTAACAAAGTAGAGACAGACTCATGTATACAGAGAACAGACTGACAGCTATCAGGGGGAGGGGGTTAGGGGCTGGGTGAGAGGGTGAAGGGATTAAGCAAATTAAAAAAAAGAAAGGCTCATGGACACAGATGACAGAATGGTGATTGTCAGAGGGAAGTGGTTGGTATAGGGAGGTAGAATAGGGTAAAGGGGGATAAATAGTGATGGAAGGAGACTTGACTTGGGTGATAAATACACAATACAATATATAGATGATATGTTGTACAACTGTATATCTGAAAACTATACATTTTTATAAACAATGTCACCCCAATAAATTCAATAAAAAACAAATTTAAAAAAAAGAGACATTAAAGAATCAAATGAGCAAATTGGAGAAAGTTACCCAGTAATTCTTTTTACTATCTTGATTTTCTGGTGGTTCCATTTAGAGACCAAATATATAGTTGAGTAGATTTATCTCTTCCCACTTGACTATTTAGGAGTGACATACATGCCCATCTGCCCCAAGAAATGCCACTGAAGCCTTTAGACTGGGGAATGTAGTTGAAATTATATATTCAATTACACAAAACAATAACTCTTTTTAAAGTAAGAACTTTACAATTTCAAGTTGCTATGACCTAAATCATTTCCAATTGAGACCTTCATATTTATCAGAAATAATCCCATTAAGATATATACTCACAATTTGTCAGTTGAACTAGAAAAGACACAAAATTCCTTTCAAATGTTAAGATTAAATGAATCCATATATACTCTTTAAGAAATAGGAGATTCTGTGTGACTTAGAACAAGAGGGGTTTCCATCTCTTTATATGCAATTAGCTGTCAATGACCAATGATAAAGGGGTGAAGGGAGATAGGATAAATACATCTAAACAGAGAATATTCAAAAAGTCTTTGCTGGTGAAGAGCAGTAGATTTGTTTTATGGCTTCTGTTGTTACAGGTTTTTAACAACACATATTTATGTTTTGGTTTATAATTTCCTTAGACCAAAATTAAAATCAATTTATATTTTCTGAGCACATTTCAATAAGTAACCACAAATATTCTAAGTGAAATAGATAAAACAACTTGGTATTTAAAGTGGGTGAGCAAAATTCAATAGTTGGTATTTTTCAAAGTAAATTCCATGAATCTGTACATTAAAATCATTTTGGGTGCTTATTAAAAATTTAGTCTCATGGGCAATATCCCATTATTTCTTTATCATTTTCTCTGGGACTATGAATCAGGAATTTTTATTTTAATACTATCCAGATGATTCTTAAACGTACTAAACTTTGACAAATTACATGTTCATATGATATAGAATCACCATCATTTACTTCTAAAAACTTAGATTGTATTCTTATTAGTCTAATAGTTAACAAATTTTATAATTATATTCTAAACATTTTAACCAAATCTATTAATTTCCTTATCCATTTGTTCTTTTCAGTTATTGAGTGTCTACTATATGCTAGATACTGTATGAAGCATTGGAAATAAGACAGTGAAAAAGATAAGATTAGTGTCTTCCTGAAACTTACACTCTATTTAAAAACAGAGATATTAATCAAATAAATGCAATATCATAACATAAATAGCTTCTATAAGGATGGGTACTTTGTAAAGATATATAACAAATAATGTGATTTGACCTTGTCAGAGAGGTCAGTATAATCTTTCCTGTGAACGTGATGATCAAACTAAAATAAAAAGGATGCATAATAACTAAATGTGTCAGTAGAGAACATGGAACTTTAATAAAATAAGAAAAGTCTACTGTAGTTTTTACGGAGAGCAAGAGAAAACATGATACAAAATTAAATTGGAGATGTTGGTAGATGCCGAAATATGCCGGCCCTTTTTATTTGATGCTACAGACCTGAGTTTGTATTTTGAAAGTGATTGGCAGCTATTAGAAGTTTACACAGGGATAACATGACCAGAGTGCTTTACAAAAATATCTGTAGATGCAGAATGGAAAAAGCTGAGAAGAAAGGTGTCAGTTACTTTTTTTTTTTCCTGTGAAACAAACCCCCAAACAACATAACAGCTTAAAACAATCATCACTTATTTAGCTCACTATTCTATGGGTCAGCAATTTACACTGGACTCTGATGCACTTGTTCAAGCATAAACAGTCATCTGGCATTCAACTAGATGACTCTGCTTCTAGAGCTTAATTGTCTGTTGGCTGGTGCTGTGGGATGATTGGGTTTTATATCACTCGTCATTCAATAGGCTAGCTAAGGCTTTATCATGTGGTGTCAATTGCTAGGATCTCAAGAAAATAAAGAGAATGCACGTCTTACTATACAAGTGTTTTTCAAGTCCTTCTTTGTGTGACATTTGGTAACATCCTCATAACCAAATCAAATCACATGCCAGAACCCAGAGTTAGAATGGAAGAGAACAAAAAAGTATTTAGCAAGTGAGTATGAATGAAAAAATTGTTAATGCCATGTTTCTAATCAATCACAATAGAACATAGTGGACATAGGTTATGAATTGATTGCTAATATTCAGTTACATGACTTTTATTGGAAATTGTCCATTTGTTATTCTACTAGATATATTTAGAAGTAAAAGTAGATAGAACTTAATGATGGATTGGATATAGGAAATGAGAGTGAATGGCTATTTTTTTTTTAAACCTACATTTATCTTTGCAAAAGTAGAGACATAATTGTACTACTCAATGAGATGAAAAAATCTAGAAAACGATGTTTGGGATTGTTAATGCATGTTGAAAAGAGTTGGCTTTGAAACTTGTGACCTATTAAATAGATCTCTGGAGCTCATTAAACATGTGTCTGGAGCTCCTATTAAAGATAAGGCTTTTGATAAATACTTTTCAGTCCATCAGTAGATAGGATGTAATAAAGCTTTGTATATGCTTGATATCACCTAAATTGATAAAATAGGTTAAGGAAATGAGAGTGTCTAGACTTCCATCTTGAAGAAATTTAGTAACAAATAGGAAAAGGAATGCAAAACTAATACCAAGAAGTCACAAAGAAAGTAGGAATTACAGGCAACTGTTGTGTCTTAGGAACCTCCTGAATAGGATATTCCAGAAAGAGAAGTGATTAACATTTTGAAAACTGCTGAAGAGACCAAAAGTAATAAATAAAAATATCCTATTGTATTTAAGACTTGGCATTGCCTAATGATTTTAGCACAAGCTGCTTTGGTTCAATTTACGGGTCAGAAGTTAGACTGGAAAAGATTAAAGAATACAAAGGTGAAGAAATGAATACAGTAGCTTCCAGAAAATTTGGTATATATAAATACACACATACATAATATGCACAATGTGGGCTTATATGATTTTATAAGACCTACATGATGAGAAGGGTTGAGGAATGTAATAAGAATGGCCTGAGAGTAGCTGATGAAGGAAAGCACTTATAACAATAATAATATATCATGTTAATAGAGCATTTAACATTTACAATGGACTTTTTGCAGATATAATTTAATGTCTTCTTCCCCAGAACCTGTAAGGACTTGCACAGGTAATATCCACCTTTATACACACATACAGAAGCAGACTAATTGCTTTTGCCCAATATCACAAAGCAGATAAATTTCAAAAATGACTCCAGTTCTTCTGCCTCATAATATAGACCTCTTTACATTATACAGTGTTTTCTCCTATGGAAATTTGGCAAACACAAATAATAAGTAGTGCACAGAGGTATTCCTAAAAGAAAACAGAGGCAAAAAAATGATAGCAGTAGAATGGCCATTTGTCTACTGGGACTAGAAGTATAATAATAAACAGCATGGGCTCTGGAGTCACGCTGCCTACATTGGAATCATGACTCAGTCACCTACCAGCTACGTAATCTTGGGGAGGACACTGAACTTCTCTCTGTGTCTGAGTTTACTCAATTGTAAGTTAGGGATACTAGTTGCATTCTACTGATGATCAAATAGTTAATGCAATAATTTGCTACCATAGGCTTTTTTTTAAGAACCTGACAGACATTTTTATTCAAAATACTAGATGAAAACATTAAACAAACAAATTATTTTACTAAAAAATAGCTAAATTCAGTTATGCTTTGCCATCGTCAAAGAATTGTAACCAGGTGTAATTTTAGTTAATTTATTAACTTGATAGAGGAATTGGTGAATTAGGGAATCCCAAATTTCCCCTAAAAATGAAAAATGGACACTGTATCTTCAAAGTTCATAGGAAATACATAAAAATGAAAGATGGATAAATTATTTTAAAGAATAACAAAGAAAGAAAGACAATAAAACAAAGAGGCTTAAGTTATTCCCAAGGTGTTATAGAATTGTCCAACCAAATTTAAAGAGAGAACCATTTAAAGATTTAATAGTA
Source organism: Tadarida brasiliensis (assembly GCA_030848825.1). Lineage (NCBI taxonomy): Eukaryota > Metazoa > Chordata > Mammalia > Chiroptera > Molossidae > Tadarida > Tadarida brasiliensis. The sequence continues at coordinate 83,542,010 of CM061258.1, read as the reverse complement.
CAGCCCCTTCCCAAAGTGCACATAAAATAAACTAAGTAATAAGATAGATCACAAACTTTAAGGCATAAACACTACAAATACACAAACAAAAGTATTAAGATAAAAGTAGAGCAATACTAATTTTCACTTAAATATCAAGAAATTAACCTTGGTTTTCCGAGATGACTTCAGTCTCAATGATTTTAAGTAGTATTGGGTGTATTTTGAAATGTCTTTCTTCTAGTTCCAAATTATTTTGATCTTTAATCTACCATTAGGACAAACAATAAGAATAAATTACAATAAGTTAGTATAAGATTTCACTCAGAAATTGTATTTAAAAGCCAAATTTTGAGAATACAAATGGATTATTAGCAAAAACTATGTATGGTGCCAGTTGGGTATTGGATATATCAAGGGGAACACTGTGTAAAAGTATATGGGGGTGAGCAAAAGTAGGTTTACAGTTTTGAGTACACGAAACACCGGCTTTATTCTTGTATTATTTATTTATTTATTATTTTTTTCATATGAACAATTATAAATCTACTTTTGCCCACCCCTGAATGATTGTATAACCATTCAGGTGTACACCTGAAACTAATACAAAATCATATTGAAAGTAAACTGTAATTGAAAAATAAAAAATAAATAACAATAAAACACAAAAAATGGGTAGTTAAAGAAAACACATATCTTGAAAGAGCTCTATAAAATATTTCTATATTATGTATATAATGGGATATCATATATTGCATAGCATTTAACATTATATAATTACAAATGCCTCATCTCACTGGATCAAATAATTAAGCTTATAAGAATTTGATTATCTTTTTCAGATGAGGAAATTCAAGTTCCACCAGATTATGACCTGCTTACATTTATACAGATACAAAAAAAGAGTCAGAAATTTAACAGGACCTTCTGGACACGAATGTGAGTTCTTTCCATGTTTCTTCTCACACAATTGTATGATTATACAGGGTGGGGCAAAAGTATGTTTACAGTTGTTTGTATGGAAAAGAATACAATAATAAATATATAATAATACAAGAATAAACTCTGTTTCACGTAGTCACAACGGTAAATGTACTTTTGCCCAACTCTGTATTTTGGTTTGTTTATGCATTTTGTTCAGTTTCTTCTTCCAGTTAATGCTGATTGCTAAATCACCATGTTATGGTGGTAGACTGACCCAAGAGGCAGACCTGGCTTCCTCTCCATTCCACCTCTGCCCCATGCTAACAAGGTGACATTGGAAGGGAGACTTACTTTACTTGTATGTTACAACAAACAAATAAGCAATATCTCCCCTCCCCCCCAAAAACCATTGTATGCCACCTAAAGTACTTATTACTTGCTAGTATGTTGATAATTTAAGTCAGTAAAATGGCAAAAGTCTAAGGGCTAATCTTGCTTTAGCTATCAACTCTTTCTGTTCAGGCCTAAAACATGTGTAATAGTTTATAACTATTTATCTTATTTCAAATTATAAAGATAAAAACCCAAATTCCCTGTAATAACTTGTTAGTGATATTATTGCTTTAATTTTCCTGACAATGAGAGGTGCATTTGTTCGCAGACCATTTCAAAGACCCAGAGAAACACCTATAATCCAAGACAACCACTGAAGAATTCTTCATCACCTGAGCAGTAGATAACAGGTGTCAACATAAGAAACGTTCAAACCTGTGAAGAATTTTGTGTGTTTATTTGAGCCAAACTGTTGATAAATGCCAGGAAGCAAAATCTCAATGGATTGATATAATGCTCCAGAAAATGGCAGTGTTGCACCTTAATTTATACATTACAATCAAAAGAGAAGATGTAAGTGGGTTACATTAAATCCATTGGTGATAGATTAGGGGGGTGGGAGAAAGCAAAGAGGAGGGGATTGGATAAAAAAATGATAGATACATCCTTCTTTTACACATGTGGGTACAGGATATTAATAGTCAATAATTAACATGACAATAATAACAATGAGGAGAATTGTGGTTTCCACCCTGGTGTATAGGTTGTACCCTGGAGGGTCTAGAAAAAAGGAAGTTACCCCACCTTCCAAAATTGTGTTATCTTAGGTGCAAAAAGACGATAGTCTCCATTAAGGTGAGAATTGACCTTTGTCAGGGAAGATGATGGCCTAGGACATGCCTACCTGCCATAAACTGCTTTATGTTAAAAAGTTTAGATTTCAGACCATCCTTTGTGGTTACTTTAGGTCTTTGAGTTTGCAAGGCTGTCACGCAGGCCTCCCCTGAGCTTGTCAGGTTAGCATGTGGCCCCTTTCACCTACATCAGGTTGGGCCCCGCAAGGAGACAGGGAACCCAAAACTCTGAAATGAGATTTCTGGTTCAATCTTTCTCTTTCTCAGTAGTCCACATAATGAAATAAAGAGAACCTCTCTAAGACATTTCTAATCTTCTGTCCCAACCCTTATTTTCATGGTACTAAACCTAGGTCAGCCTGTCCACACCATCTGCACTGCTCCCTAACTAGCCAGCTTTCTTGTGTGCAAAGGAACCTTGCTAACCAGAACCTGCCATGAAGAAAGAAGAAAAGGAGAAAGGACAGAAAATGGCTGCATTAGCCATCTATTAAGAAACGAGAGCCAGCATTAAGCTTCGATGCTATAGTTTAGAGAGTCTGGAAAGCAGAAATCATTCTGTGATTGCAGGCATCCCGTGTTTCCATATGTAAGAAAACAAATGAAGTAATTGCGGGGAAAAATTTCCTTTCTCAGCTTGTTTGCCCAACGTAGAAAGTTAAACAAATGACCTGTTTCTGAGTCTACCCATATTCTAAAAGAATTTTCTCTCTAAACTTTTCTGTTTTCTGTCTTTTTATCTCCCTCACTCCATCTCTGTGTGTGTCTCTCCTTTTCCTTCCCTCTCTCACTCTCCATAAACGGTAACTCAGTTTATTTAAAGATAGCAAAGAGCTTTGAATTTCTCAGGAGAGATATGCCATGTAAATTGGAACAATAGCAAAAAAAAAAAAAAATGTGTTTCTCCATGGGAGCCCCAACTGTAACATAAGGCAGCAGATTTTTATAATGAGCTCCACAATGTTCTCTTATATAACTGTAAGCATTTAATGGAAAGCCACAAAAGCTGGGGAGCAGGCAGGGTTTCAGCTGGTTGTGTATACTTAATGTATTACCCATATAGTTAGGAACAGAGGTGGGAAGGGGAAAACAAATCTAGAAAACACGTCTTAATTGTTGTCTTTAGTTCAGATTTTGCATTTTCTAAAAGTAGCAGTTTTTGTTTTGTTCTTTTAGAAGAAGGCCATTTAAGACATATCCCAAACTAGGAAGAACCTAAGATAAATCCTCAGAGTGTCGACGAATATATTCCCAATTGTCATGGAATCAACTTTGGTAGCTGATAAACTGATGACTCTATTCACCCTAAATTATTTCCTGTGGGGCCATAGGGATTAGGGAGAATAACACTAGGTAGAGAGAATAACCTTTGTTCAGGGGCCAGGTTTTAAAATTTACCCATAAGAGAGAAAACTGTTTCATTTTTGTTAAAACAAAGAAGCAATAAGAAGGTGGGTATACAATATTTAATTCACATTGTTATAAGTGTATCACTGATTATGACCAGGGGGACACTTAAGAATGTCTGGAGACATTTAACTGTCACTGTTAGAGAGAGGTACTACTTGCATCTATTGTTACTCGCACCAGTGGTGGTGTGAAACATACTAAATTGGAAAGGATAGCCCTCCACAACCCAAATTTCAGTAGTTCCAAAATGAGAAACTGTGGCTAACAGATTACATATAATCCTAGCTCACTAAAGGCTCCATAATAGGTCAGGCTCTTTTAGAGTAAAAAGATGACCAGAATGACATAAGAACATGAATATGATTATGAAATAAGGTCCTCACACTTTTACCATGATCTAACTTGCACTCATGAAAGGTGAACATGGGTGTTTGGTTATCACAATAAGGGAAAAGAGTAAATTATAAGGTGTTGAATGCATTCGAATTTCAGAGCCCAGAGGAAATTTAGACGTTATCAAATACAACTTCTATGTTTTACAGATAAGGGGAATGCAGTTGAAAAGTTAAATATGTAATATCACTGGATTAATAAGTGGTAGAGCTAGGTTAAATAGCCAGCTTCCTATTTGTGTCTCTTCAGAGCCCAATCATTACATCATATCCTTGTCTGGAGAGATTGCTAAACTATTCTTATATTAAATGACACTAAAATAAAAAGCATACTAAAAAAGAAAATATAGAACCTTGTCACTGGACAACTTTTAACTATGTGACTTTGGAAAAGTTATTTAACATTAACAATAGCTGTCTCGTTTTAAATGAGTTAAAAGAATATCTTGTTGAGAGAATAAAAAAACAACACAAAAACAGCAGTCATATAAGGTTTAGACTATAGCTAACAACATTATTTACTTAGGTCCTTTACAGGTCTAGACTACATAACTTCAACATTATTTTAACAGCAGAACTGCCATTATGAATGTCAAAAGGCTCATCTATGCAAATGATCTATATTTAAATACCAGTATTCACATCTGGTGAATGTGACTTCAGGCATGTTGATTAGCCTCTGACATGTCAATAAAAACATAATCAACTGTCTAATACTGATATGGACATTAAATATTATATACACAATATTACAGCCCTAAACACTGCATACTGGGATAGTAATCAAATAGGATTTTGGAATTATAAATAATCTATAAGAAGGGATTAATGTAAAAGTTGGGCAATAAATTACTCTCAGAATAGGAAACAGACCAAAGTTAGTAGATAAAGGATCAGTGGAAAAATGTAAAAAATAAAATAAAATAAAAACCCACATGTGTAAATATCAAGTACCTAAAGGAAGATCAGATCAAGTTTTCAGAAAACATTTTTCTTCAGACAGAAAATTCTGATGCTGTAACTTGTTCTTCTCAAACCACAGTGAACAGTTCAGTGAGGTGGCAGAGGTGACATTTCCACTGACCAGAAACTGAGGCACAGATGTATTCACAGCATCTGTAGTAACTCGTTCAATGATCAGAGAAAAGGTAAACTCAACAGAGATCAAACACATTCATGTGACAACAACAACAAAATAACCATCACAAATTCTTTAAGCAAATGTACATATGTGTGTGTGCATATATTTATGACCATTTTGAAGAAAAAAAAAAAATGTGAGTTTCTGTAGCAAAACCACAATCATTATGCATATATCAATGCTCCACATGTTTGGAACATCATGAGAAAATATTAATTTTGTGTTTATTAATATCTACATATATTCAAATTTATAAAAGAGCACAATTTAGGGGTACATTTTTAAGATCAAAAGTTGGAATTGGAGGCAGCAAAAACCTGCTCATCTAGGGGAAAAATTGCTTCTCATCTAGGAAAAAGTGGAAAAGTTCAAGAAGTTACATTATTTGGCAGGACACAGAGTAAGTATTAAAGTATACTAGTAGTTTCTCCATCAACTAGTACAGACAAACACACCTATATGTGCTTTAGTTGTATATACTTCAGTGTTTGATACCACATAAACTCATAGAGAATGCAAAAAGAGTTCAAGAAGTTTAATGATTCAGTGGTATCTTTTGCTTCATTCATCATTGTGAACCTACCGTTACCTAAAATGTTATGCCGAGGTCATTGTTTTCAAACTGGGGTTTAAATACGAGTTTGTTAATATTATACATAAATAAAGTTGTTTTTGTCACAATAAAAATTACAAGTTTAAAAAGGATCATAATTGGTTAGGGATATTTTGACTTATTTTAGTAAAATAAAATGTAACTTTTATGTAATTCCTAATGTTAGGAAGATAAAATCATATCTAGTGCCTAATGTTTATTCCAGGCACTGTGCTTGCTGAACTGTTTACTTGATACAATAGTTTATTTAGTCTTCTTTGAGGATAAAAGTATTATCATCCACTATTTTCAGAAGGGAAATGAAAGCACAGAGAGATTGAGTAAATTATCTAAGATCATATGTTTCTAAAAAGTGGAAATCAGATCCAGATTATATTGTCTCAAAAACTGGACCATATTTCTTTTTACAAATCTTATGAGGAGCCCTCTCTGACATTTTCTGTAGAAATTCTGACCTAGAAGAGATGGGAGTCAGACTAAAACTGATTTATCTGTTATCATTGAATATTTTTAGTCTCTATTCATACAGAAATTACTATTCTAGAGAAATCATCATAATTTAGTGATTCCAGTGTGAATTGGAAAAGACAGCCTTTGTTAGACACACAAAAGTTAACCAGAAGGTTATCAGAATGTAAGTTTAAAAATACGAAATAAAACTACATTTATCTTACCTCAGAAAATTGTGATTTCCAAAAATAAGAGCTTAATATATTTTCTCATCTTTTCAAGCCATTAAGCCACCTTTCAATTTTATTAGTCAATCTTGAATGGGTTTTGTATTCCCCATTTTAAATGTTAATCTCTGGTATGTAATTTTGTCAAGTAAATGATAAAACTGAGAGAGGATAAGAGTTTTCACTCATTCAGGGAATTCCAGTCTGAGTAAAATGTTAGTGTTGCTGTGCGTTTATGAGCTACTATCCTCACCTAACTCCAGGAAACAGTTGACAAAAAGTGCAAACTTGTCAGACCCAACATTTTCAACATTTTCAACCTGAATTCTCCTTCAATCAAATTATAATAGCTTTGATAATATACTTTTATTCCTAAAGTGTAACTATCTGCGAAATACAGCCCATGATATTGTGATTCTTACATAGGCACAGCTGCCATTTCTGCTATTCATCAAAACTCTGTCCTCGTTATAATAGTATTGGTCACTGGCTGGGGATTGGACGATTACATTATAAGGAGAAACAACATTGTGACACCCAATTGCTGGAATTTTGTGATATATTATTCAGTAAAAATAAAGAATACACACACACACACACACACACACACACACACACACACACACATATATCCCTCCAAAGAATATTTCCAAAAACATACATTTTAAATAAACTTAAAACAACCTTAATTTATACCTCCAGGGAAAGTGCTAGATAAATTATGTTGTAGCCATATTATGAATCCTGTCTAAGAGTTAAAAAGAATGAGGAAGAAAAATATGCACAGATATAGAAAAACTCTAAAGCATATTATTTACATATAAAGGAAAATTGTAGAAATGTAAATATATACAATGATTATATACATAAATATGAATACCACTAGACATATTTCTATTATACACATATAAATATAAAACACAAAAGAAATCTCTAAGATGATTTACTCAAATGCAATCTGTGGGTAAATTTTGGCACATGGAGTAATAAATTTTGGCTTTATTATTATTATTGTTTGATTTTTTATAAGAATGTATATTTAAAAATAAGAAAAACAGCAAATTAAAAGCATACTCCTTGCATAAAGTAAACTTTAAGAATTCCCAATGAGGAAGACTAAAGATTTTGTAATAATTGTTATGAAGCATTCATTGATACATTAATACAAATATTCTTAGACATGTTGAGTTAAACTCTTTCATGTGTTTTTGAGTAAAAAAAAATGCCTAGAGATTCATATTAGAACTTATTATAGGACAATTTATGGATCTTAAAAAGCTTATACTAAAATGGAATTATAGATGGGTACTGTCTGGTAAAGCAGAATCTGTAAAATAGGCTGTACCAGAAAAAAGTCCATCCTTCATATCCCAGTTTCAAAGCTTTGTAAAATGTTGCCATCCAACACACAGTGTGCAAGGTGCAACATTCTGTAGTATTTTACTGACTCAAGTGATTAGAACAGGGTGGAGCTCTGAACATGAATCCATAGAATGGGCCATGTCAATCAGGTTTTCATGTGACAAAATTTGAGGTCATGCTGAATTATATGAATAGGAGTTATTAGCACAAACATCTATCAAATTTTCCTACAAATAAACCTGCCACTGACATATACTGCAAGCTTTTTTCCCTTTAAATTTCTTTTGATTTTGAAAGATCCACTTTCTTCTAAGGAAGCCTCTCCCATCCTCCTCCTTAAGCTAAATTGTTTCTTACATCAATTCAATCTCTAAATTTAAAATACTCTAAATTAGAATATAGCAAATTATTTTGAAATTGTGAAATAAAGGTGTTAATATTTGAACTGAGAAATATAGCAAGTGACACTTAAAAATGAAAACTATTCGTTACTTCACTTTCTATTTTAATACACAAAAAATATAATCCTTTTTTTACTTTAAATAATTTTTTATTTTAGTCAACATACAATATTATATTGGTTTCAGGTGTACAATCCAGTGATTAGACATTATATAACTTACTAAGGTACCCCCCCGATAAATCTAGTGCCCATCTGACACCATACATAGCATTACAATATTCTTGACTATTATTTCCTATGCTGTACTTTACATCCCCATGACTGTTCCATAACTACCAATTTGTACTAATTAATTCCATCATCTTTTTTTTACCCAAACCCCCAAACCTCCTCGCATTTTAATGAAGACCCTTTAACATTTCTTGTAACATTAGTTTGGTGGTGATAAAATCCTTTAGATTTTCTTGTCTGAGAATCTCTTTATTTATTTATTTATTTTTAAAAATTTATTATTGACAGTATTACAGATGTTCTCAATTTTCCCTTTCTTAGTCCCCGTCCACGCAGCCCCTGCCCCACCCCAGGCCTTCCCCACACTATTGTCTGTTCATCAGCTATGTCTGCATGTATTTACGTTATTTGGGTAATCTCTTCCCATCTGGAAAATCTTTATTTGTCCTCCCATTCTAAATGATAGCTTTACTGGGTAGAGTAATCTTGGCTGTAGTTCCTTGCTTTTCATCACTTTGAATATTTCTTGCCAATCCTTTCTGGCCTACAATGTTTCTGTTGAGAAATCAGCCGACAATCTTATGGAAGCGCCTTGATGTGGGCCTCTTTAGATTAATGTTGTTTGGGACTCTATGCTTCCTGTACTTGCATGTCTATTTCCTTCACAAGGTTAGGGAAGTTTTCTGTCATTATTTTCACAAAGGTTTGTAATTTCTTGCTCTCTCTGTTCTCCTTCTGGCACCCCCATGATGTGAATGTTGGTATGCTTAAAGTTGTCCCAGAGGCTTCTTATACTACTATCCTCATTATTTTGGATCTGTGTTTCTTTTGCTGTTCTGATTGGGTGTTTTCTGCATCGTCATCTCCCAAATCTCTGATTTGATCCTCTGCTTCATCTACTCCACTATTGATTCCCTGTAGTGTATTCTTCATTTCAGTGAATGTAGTCTCCATTTCTGACTGGTTCTCTTTTATGTTTTCTAGTCCCATTTGTATGTTTCCTATCTCTTTGTTAATATTCTCACCAAGTTCATCTACTTTTCCAGTAAGTTCATTGAACATCCTTATAACCAGTGTTTTGAACTCTGCTTCTGGGAGATTGCTTGTCTCCATTTTATTTCGTTCTTTTTTTGAAGTTTTGTTCTGTTATTTCATTTGGGACATGTTTCTTTATCTCTTCATTCTGCCTGACTCCCTGTATTGATTTCTATGTATGAGGTAGAGCTGCTACGTCTCCCAGGCTTGGTAGAGTGGCTTATATACGAGGTGTTCTGTAGGCTCTAGTGGCACAACCTCTCCGATCACCTGAGGTGGGCACTCCAGGTATGCCCCCACTCCCATGTGGGCTACATACATCCTTCTGTTGTAGTTGAGCCTTGAATGCTGTTGACATGTCAATGAGAAATTTTAGGAAAATCTGAAGCATGAGCAAAGATAGGCTGTTGGTATGGAAAAGCCACCAAAAACAGTTTGGGTGGGCATATAATCTTGGTAAAGTGGGGTTTCAGGGTATTACCAGGGCAAAATAAATAATGTTAGCCAGGTTGATGGAGACGAAGATATGGTGCCTGCCTGCTGGCTCTGTGGGGGAACAAACAGCTCAGCAAAGAAACAGTGTCCTCTGCCAGCACTTCTGTTTAGGAGAAAGCTGCCCCTCCAGCTCTCACCCTGATGCCAGACAATTCAGTTCATCTCATATGTCACTGGAGCCATTCAAGTTGCTGCCCCAGTGCTGGAGTTCACAGCAAATGAGTTCAAGTAAGTCCATGCACAGACCCTTTAAGAGGAATGACTGGGACTCATGAAGCAGTTCGTCTTAGCCACAATCTTCACTGATTCCACAGCCAAGATATCCCTCTTGATTTTTATCTGCCACACGTGACTCCATGTCTTTTCCCCTTCTACCAGTCTCTGATGTGGCTGCTTCTTCATATCCTTTGTTGTAGGACTTCTGTTCAGCTAGATTTCAGGTCATTCTGACAGATGGTTTTTCTGTAATTTGGTTGTAAATTTGATGTGTTTGTAGGAGGATTTGAGGACTACATTTACCTCTGCTGCCATCTTGCCTGGTACCTAATCCTGCTTTTGACAGTTAATTATATTTCCAACAATTTAAAGGAGTGAGACGGAGAAGATTATGTTTTGTTTTGGTGGAAAACTATTAAATTATAATTCTTAATTTGCATTTCATTCATTTCATTTTTACCATTATGTCTAAATCATGGGATGCATTTCCTATCTTTTTAATTGTTGCCTATATCAGACTTGGTTCAGATCTTTGAAATATTGTTTGTTTGTATTTTTTAAATCTACTTGTCTCTTTGTTCAGGCTATTTCTCTTATAGCCCCTGCTTGATGTAAAGTAGTTTGCACGGTTGCATACTGTGTTTCTGTGTCCCAGATATAAAATACCAAATGACAAAAATTAAGAAAAGAAAGTCTTTTGTGTTTCGTGAGCAGCATTCACACAGCCTCTGGATTAATGTTAGCTTTGAAGCCACATGATGAGCAATAGAGGTTTCTCACCATGATGCTCATTAGCATCGCTTTGTGACTTGCAAAAAATAATTTGCATAGTACCAAGCTTAGTGCTAACCCAACTGCTGCCTTGTTCAGTGATAGCTTTCTAACGACAACCAACTACTTTTCATTTCTTTTGACTCGCAAAGCAGGATGCAAAGGGGATGCCCACTTTCTTTCTTCTGTTTCTTCTTGCAAGCCATTTAAGTATAAATAGATTATAGTAACTTGGTTGGTTCTTTACCTGGCACTTGACAATATTTTTTTAGATTGGTTTCATAAACCAGATCTGAAATACGAGAATAAGATTGTTTCACAATAGAGATATAAAACAGCCATCTTGCCCTGGCCTGTTTGGCTCAGTGGTTAGAGTGTCGACCCGCAGAACAATGAGTCATGGGTTCGATTCTGGTCAAGGGCACATACCTTGGTTGCGGTTTGTCCCCAGCCTTGATTGGGGTCGTGTGGGAGGCAACCAGTTGATGTGTCCCTCTTACATCAATGTTTCTCTCTTTCTCTCTTCCTCTCTCTCCCTCCCATTCTATCTGAACAAAAATGGAAAAATATCCTTGGGTGAGGATTAAAAATAATAATAATAAAAAAATACATAAATAAAACAGCCATCTTTGTTAGGCTAGTGCTCATAATTATAGGACATCTCCAAAGATCACCTAACTCTCCCATTTTCTTCACTCCTTCCCATTTTTATCTTTTCTTCTTAGGTAAAACAATATGTCTACAATTTTCCTCTTTATACCTTCCCTGAATTAATGAATTTAATACTTTCATTTAACATGATTACCTACATGGAAAATCCAAATGGGACAAAAAAATATATATCTTTATATGAAATGGAAGAATATAGTAGTTGCTAGGTAGCAAAATTAATATGCAAAAAATCAGTGACATTTAATATAAACCAGATACAGTTATAAAATATGCAAAAATACAGTAGTGACAGCAATGATTATGATAACCTAACAAGAAAAGTGTACGGGCCAGCTTATATTCCACGATTGTACACTGGCCTTAGGGTGATCCCACATCATGAGTGGTACAGGACAGTCTCAGTTTATGCCTCTGTGAAAAAAAATCTACATTTAAAATTTTGAAACACTTTATTAATAACAACATTAAAATAGTATAGAATAGGTTTGAAAGACTGTTTTATACTCCTAACATTTGCCATGGTCTAGAAATGTGCGCAGCACATGTACAGTGAACAGAGTTCTCACTTTAACATGTAGTGAAATCTGAAAGAAGATATGAGATAATTAATCTCCCTTATCTGACAGCCAACACCTTCTAGTCCCACCGGGTGCTGGGAGAAGAAACTGACTCCACTGCCTCTTCCAGCCACTGGTATATGTACCAATTGTGCTTTGTAAGAGACACTTGATGCAGCTAGTAAGTTGCAAGTTAGGGGACACAAGGGCAACTGTAAGAGTTTACAGGGTAATTGTATATGATACATGTGTGGGAACACAGAGTCTCCAAATGCCTGTCAAGGAACTTATAAGAAGAAGAAGCAAAGTATTGATACATGCTACAACATGGACGAATCTTCAAAAAGTGTTAGCAAAAGAAGCCATACACCACAGACCAATAATGTAGAATTCCATTTATATAAAGTGTTCAGAAAAGGCAAGTTGATTGAGAGAAAAAGTGGATTAGAATTTTCCCACACTTCGGGTGGGAACAGAGTGTGGCTGCAATTATGCATGAGGTCTGTTTTGAAACGATGGAAATGTTTCAAAATTAGATTGTGGTGATGATTGCACAACTCTGTAAATTTATTAAAAATCATTGAAGCATTTAAAATGAGTGCATCTTATGGTATGTAAATGATACCTCAGTAAAGATGTTTAAAATTAGTCTAAATATTCTTACCATAATGATTTTGTCATTTATTGTGTATGATAATTGCTCAATTATTTATTTTGCTACTTAGTAACTATATTTTATTTTATAATAATTGCTTTCAGCAGCAATGAGCTACAAAAGGAAGTTGAGGGAGTAAGTACATATTTAATATACAGTTAATGATTTTCCATTTGTTACAAAAGTTGAAAATGAAGTGTAACTTGCATAAAATATTTGTCAGTATTTACTCTTCCCTATGGAAGTGGTAGCGATATCACTGAAGATTAGAACTGAAGGACACAAATCTGCTGGAGACACTAGCATCTACTTTAAAAAGTTACAATTATTTTTGAATGGTATGTTTGAAATGGACATGTTGCTTTGTAAATCGGCAGAGAGTTTACACATATCTTTCTGTAAAGCACAATTTTTCAGTTAGACTATTCTTATAACTTAATTTCATTTTATTTACAGTCCATATTTTCTTGTTCAGAAATGAAAAGTGAAGTATTAGATATTAATACATTGATTCCATTAGTGGCAGAACTCCACAAACAATTAAATGATGTCACTTTTTCATTACTGTCAGATTTTGCAAATAGAAAAGGAGTTCATTTTAAGACAGTTTGCTTTTATTCGTCTAACTCATAGAATTTAATACATAATTTATCATTGAAACCAAACAAGTTTTAATATTTTACCAATTAAAATAAAATGGGAAATAGTTCATACATATGTATAGTTTATAAGTAAATATACAGACAGAAAATACTTTATATATAAACTATGTGGTAGTCATATGGCTTATACATAGGTACAGTAATTAAGCTACACATTTTTATGACAAAGCTGAAGTTGAATATAAAAGTAAATATTTTAGTATGGCAGTATACACTTTCCTTCTTTTCTGTCAGTAATCTAATTTAATAAATGTTTGGGCCTTTGAAGAATGACATTGAAGGAGTAGAAAAGAAAAAATGTCTACATTCTTGAGACTAGGAGATCAAAGGCCATATAGACCAGACATTTTGGAAGATTTCTGGAAGACAGGGAGTAAAGGAGAACATTTAGACAGATGAATTAAAACTAAAGAAGCTATTTCATGGAGGACAAAGAGGAAAAATGCTGGAGCAGTGATAGAACAGGTTTCCCAAAAAAAGACCTGCAGATAAATTGCTAAGTATATATACCAGCATTAGGAGCAGGTGGTAATGATAGAAGAAGAATCCTCACTTGAAGGACTACCTATGGAAAAGCTACCTTAGCTTTCACCCTTGAATCCATGCATAGTACTGGCCATCTAGTATCTATATCCAAGCATAAAACTGAGAATTCTTCTCTGAAGGAATTAAGTAATCTTCCTGAGGAAAAACTGGGAATTCTAATGTGGTAATAGCATCCCATATCAGTTCCTCTTCTGTACTCTTGCACCTGATAATCAAGAAATATCCATCTCAGGGTGATGTTTAAAAAGAAAATGATGCATCCACATATATTGTAAAGGGAGGTCAAGAAAACTGACATCAGCACTTGATATTAAAAATTAAATTAAGCTTTAATTCCTAAATATGGTTGAAAAACAAAGATTTGCCAAATATTTGAGAAAAAAAACAAGCATAAAAGAGAAAGAGAACAGAAAAGAAGGGAGAAAGAAAATAATCAAAGTAAAATTAGAAGAAAATGTCAGCGCTAAAGGCAGGCTAGAGTTTTCAAATTAAAGAACCTATTAAGTTATATCCATAAAATGGAATACTCAGTAATAAAAAGGAACAGACTACCAATAGAAACAACCACATAAATGCATCTCACATGCACTATGTTAGGTGAAAGAAGCCAGTCTCAAAAACACCTCCAACATAGTGTACAATTCCATCTATATGTAATTCTGATCAAAGTGAATATGTAGGGAGAAGAAAGAGATCAGTGGTCACCAGGGGTTGAAAGTGAGAGGAGGATATGAATAGAAAGGGCACCAGAAAAAAGACAAAACAAACCTGGGTGATGTCAGGTACCTTTCTGAAGACAGACATTAGCTTGCCAAGATAACAGATATTTTCCAATATGTCAGTAATAACCAATAGCCTTTTGTGCTGGAAATGCAGAACCAGTCATAAGGGGCCACCTAATGATCTGTCTTTGGTAAAATACCTATGGTCTTACCAAATAGAATTAAAATGCTTTGATACTATTTATCAAGTGTGGTTTGACATCAAGTGATGATGTTTTTCACATACAAACAATCAGGTATATCTAAAGCTAATACAGTTGACCCTTGAACAACATGGAGTTAGGGGTGCATTTCCCCACACAGCCATAAGGAACATAAATTCCATTTACAGTATTTATTTGAAAAAAGAAAAAGGTATATAAATGTACTCCCTCACTTCAAACCCATTTTGTTGAAGGGTAAATTCTAAATTTCAGCCTGAGTCTATATTTATTGTAAAGTCTATAAAAGTTAGAGAGCTTTCAAATATATATCATCTGTTCTCTGGGATTATTCAAATTCTATACTTGTGAAAGTCCAGTTATAAAAGCTAAATGCCACACCAGGACCCTGAATGTCATTTCAGTGAAGACAAAGTATGACATAATAGGTGGTCAGATATCTGGTTGTCTGGTTATCTGTGATGTTTGCCTTCTAAAAAGTATCTTAATGGGTGCAAATACTCAGGCAGCCAATCAATTTATTATAAGGAATTGGTACTGAAGGGAATTGTGTGGCACTCAAAGGAGATGCAATAGTCCCTTTAATTGTTATGTTTTAGCCAAATCACAAGCAAATTGTAGGCAGATGTTTGACTCATACTAAGGAATGACTAATGATGCAAAAAGGAGTATTAAGAACTGAGGTCCTATAAGTAACATAGTTTAAAATAGTCTAAAACCAGCAAAAGAAGAAAAAGATAGCTATGAAAATAAAGAACAAGATAGCAAAGATGAAAGCATGAGAGTCTGTGGATATGCTCTGAGGATCTCAGGTGGAAGCTCCCAGCATCTCATGCAGTCTACTTGATTCAGAGTTCTTAAGTGGAATTAACTCCTTTCAAAGAGTATCTGCGTAAGGGGAGCAGTACTGTAAGAACCCTCAGTTTGTGCTCTGTTGAATAAGGATGGTTTTTTGGGACATTGATTTGAGTACGTTTAGTGTTGCTTTAATTGAGATTCATGACTCTAAGGAGGAAACCTTAGGACATTCACTGATGTGCTGATTGTTAACAGTACTTGATAAGGTCCTTATACATCAATGTTCAAACACAGTTTTCTGTTTTTGACTCCAGAAAATTAGGTCTCCAGGTTTCAGGTTATGCAAAGATTATTTAAGATGACATTGAGGAAATGCTGCTCATAGCTACTGATGATTAGACTGTGTATTGGGTGAGTCCTTTGGGATATTTAATGTCAGCTTTTAATGAATACGAGTATATTATTAGAAGAGACATTCCTGGGCATATTGAACATCTAGTTATCAGTTCACAGGAAAAGCTACCAAACAAACCTGAGAGAGTTGACCTATTTGCCATTAAAGTCAATGTATAAACAAACTGTGGACTATCCCTATAGTGGTATACTATTTGACAATAGAAAGAAAGAAACTATAGATATATATAACATAGATAAATCTCAACGTAATTAGTCTGAGTGGTAAAAATCCAGACGAAAGAGAGTATATATAGTATAATTGCATTTTTATAAAATTATAGAAATTGCAAACAAATCTATAGTGGCAGGCAGCAGACTAGTGGTTTCCTGCAGAAAAGGGTGGGGCGTGAAGAGGCTGAAGGGAGAGATATCCATAGGGAATAAGAAAAATTTTAGAGGTCATGAATATATACTTAACTCTGACAGAGTGATGGTTTTATGGGTATATACATATATGCATACATATCAAATTACATGCCTTAAATATGTGCCATTTAATGTATATTGTTATACTTCAATAAAGCTTTTGTCTTAAAAAACCTTTAAAAAGATATCCATTAGCATAATATTAGTTAGTTAAATATTATTTTCAAATTGTAATTATAAATAGTGTTTAGAAAGAATGATAATGTTTTTAGAAATTTTGAATCTGGCAAAGTTTAAATTTAGTCATATGTATAGCATGTTATTTTATATAATAAAGCCATAGTGAAGATGCAGAGTTGTCTTTAAAATAAGATGACTAACTCATTTCAAGTACTCCAAAATTGTATCTATTTATAAAAAATTAAATAAACTTTAAAAATACAGTTTACAATCTGATTTTCATGAACCAAATTTGGAAGAATGTTTAAATCATTTTGAAATCATTTATCTTAAACTAAAGTCTTTCTTCCAATCTTGTAACTATAGTAACAAAAGCTATCATTTAAATTTACTTGCTCACATTTCTCAAAGCAAAAGAATCATAGTTAATTAACTTTTTCTTACACATTTTTAGCTGTTTATCTGAACTAGATATTCCTAGAGTATTCACAGAATAAGAAAATGATTATTTTTCTTCTGATCAGTTTATCTTTCAAATTTCTGGAGTGAGGGGGAAAAAAGAAAGAGAGAGAAATGAAAAAAAAAAAGAGAGAGAGAGATTTTGGCTTTACACAAATATAAAATAAATTGTGGAATTGTGGTGGCCTGGGTTTTTCAGGAGAAAGTGAAAAGGGTTCTAGGGATGAGGCATGACCCCAGGAGTGGAGAAGAATAGGGAGGAGCTTAAGAGTCAGAGAAGGTAACAGCTGGATAAAGGCAAACATAAAGACAAGGGTAGTAGTATTTAGAAGGATCCACAAAAACAGTTCCAAGTTTTTCTCATTTTTCATTTGCCTTTTGTAGAGGCACATCTCATTTTATTGATCTTTGCTTTATTGCATTTTGCAGATACTGTATTTTTACAAATTGAAGGTTTGTGGCAATCCTGTGTTTCACAAGTCTATTGGTGGCATTTTCCAAGAGGCTCAGATAATGATTAGCATTTTTTAGCAATAAAATATTTTCTTAGACGTAATGCTATTGCACACTTAATAGACCACGGCGGCTATTTTCAACCTTTTTCATCTCATAGCACACAAACTAACTAATCACTAAAATTCTGCAGCACACCAAAAAATATATTTTTTGCCGATCTGACCAAAAAAATACGTATTCATTCACACTGGAAGGTAACTTTTGTATTGGTTGCTGTCTTTTTTTTTTTTTTTTTTTTTTTTGACAATCTAAGGGAAAAGAGGTCAATATCCCTGACTAAATTAGTCAGGTAGTGCATGTTTTAAAAATCATTGCAGCACCCCAGTTGAAAAATCAATGGACTACGATATAGTATACACACAACTTCTATATGCACTGGAAAATAAAAAATATTATATGACTTGTTTTATTGCGATATTCGCTTTATTGCAGTGGTCTGGAACCACACCTGCAATATCTCCAAGAT
The DNA here is from genome assembly GCA_030848825.1 of Tadarida brasiliensis. NCBI lineage: Eukaryota > Metazoa > Chordata > Mammalia > Chiroptera > Molossidae > Tadarida > Tadarida brasiliensis. The sequence continues at coordinate 83,523,898 of CM061258.1, read as the reverse complement.
ATGCCTGTATTCGTTTCCTGGGACTTCCATAACAAATTACCACAAACTTTGGCTTAAAACAACAGAGTATTAGAGGCTAGAATTCCAAAATCAAGGTGTGACAGAGTCATGCTCCTCCTGAAGCCTGTAGGGAAAAATCCTTCTTTGCCTCTTCCAACTCGAACTACAGGGTTTTGTTTTTTTTTATTTTTAATTTTTTTTATTATTAGTCCAGTTTTGCATTTGTTTTTACATGTCTCTTTCTTCTCTGTTTGTCCTCTGTGTTTCTGTATCTAAATCTCCCTCTCCTTTCATTATAAACACAATGGTCACTAGATCTGGCCACAGTATGACCTCACCTGAACTTGATTACATCTGTGAAGACCCTATTTCCAAGTAAAATAACAGTCACATACTTCTTTTTTGGGGAAACAATTCAACCCACCACACCTTTGCTAGTAGTCTTTCAAAGTAGCAGTTTTAAGAGCCTTAAATTGCCTTTAGAATTTGCAGACAAATTTTTTTAATGGTAACTCTACTTTTGTTCTATTCTAAGGCATCACATAAATTAACAGTCTGGTCCTACAGTAAAAATTTTCCCAAATCCTGTGGCCACAGTAATTTCAAATTTTCCCTGGTAGGAATATGCCATTTACAGAGATAAGCACATATATTAGCATAGTAGTATGTACACCTGTAAAACATGGACTTCTAACCCAGTGGAAGGGCAGGCTGAGAAATGTACAGTTGGTAAAATGGATTCTCCTATAACTTTGTACCTATAGAATCCAGTTTTTAAAATAAGCTAATGTCATCAGATTTAAAAATCTAGTTTTAAAAATAAACAAATATCACTGTGTGTGTGTGTGGTGGGGGGGGGGCACTGAGCTAAACAGAGAGATTTTGGGACACAAAGCACTACGGAGGAGAGTCCTTATATGGTATTTAAAGGTGACTTAAAGCAACGTCTCCATAGGGCTCCTGACTGGAAGAGACTTTCTGAACTCTTCAGTCCCCTACATATTCCCTCTAATAGACAGCATACAAGATATAAAATGAAGGGCAAATACATGCAATCAGAGGCTCAGAAGCCAAAATTCACAAGAGGATACCAAAATGTGATCAAAACACATTTCCTGAGAAACAAATCTCACATTGACATGTCAATGAAATCATAAAAGCACAAGTTCGGTGTTAAACTTAATCATATCAGAGGTCCAGGCTGCCTCAGTAGGTGAAGACACGAAGGGTCTCAGATACATGCGTGATTATCTAGTTATGGGTCCTCTTCCACAGCAGGAAGCCACAGACTAATCTTGGGGAAAGCTCCAAATTGGTAAAGCTTAATCAGTTAAAGACTACCAAGAATTAGCCAGCAGGCAACAAGATCCAATTTATTAACTGTTAAGGTGGAACCGTAGAATATCACTCAAGAAAAGAGAAGAGGGAACCACAGAATGCTAGTCAACTAGAAGAGGAAGGAGATCATCTTTGCAAAGTTGAGCTTTTGCTGAAGGATTTGAAAGAGAGTTTAAAAGATGGACAGTATGTTCTGAATTGATGATATTTCTAAAGGGGGATAGGAGACATGGAAATGAACTAGGAATTGGGTGTTGTCATAAAGTAAGGGCAGTTTAGAGATTGAGTATCTGTAGTAATGAATGAAAATATGTCTGGGGCATCATTGGTAAGGAAGCAGCAGTCACTTAATAAGGGGTTGCTAAGAAATTTTATAAGTGCTGCATAAAATGTCTTGGAGAAACAATGTTTTCTCTTAACTTTGCAGCTGGGATGACCTCTGTCTGTCTCCCCATCCTGATTACAGAAAGGACTGCTTTAACAAATCCTTTAGTGTGAGCTGATGTTCTCTCTCTCTATCTTGGATGGGTTTCATCTTCTTCAAATCATAATGTTATAAATACTCCTTATTAGTTTATTTTTAATTTTTGAATCAGTACCTAAACAAAGTACCAGAGTTTCAATAATGATTGCAAAGGGGAATGGACATGACACAATATGTTATTGTATGGTTGACAGAAATGAGAAGGCAGCCGACAAAGAAGGAAGCACAGAGGCATTAATTTCTTCATCAAGAGACACAAAAAAGTTTAAAGTCTATTATTAAAAGTTATACAGTTATATAAACGGATATAAAGATAATGATATAAATGATCAAAGGGGAATAGATAATGTTTTTTTACCTAATACAATCCACCCTCTTAGGTATCTGGAGGAAGAAATATTCAAATTTTGATTAATTGAGAAAGAGAGACATAGTATGGAGATAACAACCAGAAAACTGACAGAAGAAACGCTTATAAAAACTTTAAAGTGTTTGCTTTTGAGAACTGAAACTGTCCGAAGTCTGTGTGCCAGGACACCACGGCCTTTCTAGAGTGAACGATTTGTTGTTATTATTGTGTGGTGGTTGTTGTTTTCTACTTTTGTAAGCTAATGTAAAATTTTGATAAGATTTTTTAATGGAGAAAAAACATTATTGTGTTTGTGTTTAAAGCATCAATATTATAAAGATCTCAACGCTCCCTAAACACACAAACACACACACACACACACACACACACACACACACACACAATCTTAGAGAGGGAGAGACTTTTCTAAACCTGAAATAAAACTCGACTAATTACTTTATTTATAGATGTTTCTGACAACATTTATAATAAAATTCACTCTGAACAAAGCAAATAAAACTCAGAAAAAAAACTGCAATATTTATTACAGTAATGATTTCCATAAACTATTTTTATATCATAAAAATGAGCAAACTAACAAGAGAAAAAAATTAATAGAAAAATATGCAAAGGACATAAATAACATATAGAAAAACTGTCTTGGAAGTATTTCTATTTTTTTTTATTAAAATTTTTAATGTTGACATACTTACAGGTGTCCCCTCTTCCCTGCTCTTAGCTCACCTTCAACCACCCCTGTTTCTGCCTCCCTTGGCCTTTACCAAATCACTGTCCCTGTCTATGGGTTATGAATATATCTGTCACTGTCCCTGTCTATGGGTTATGAATATATCTTCTTTAGCTAATCCCTTCACCTTCTTTATCCAGTCACCCCCACTGCACTCCCCTTGGGCACCGGCCAGTCTGTCCCATGTATTCAGCTTCTGGTTCCATTTTGTTTGTCAGTTCAATTTGTTCATTAGATTCCATGTATTAGTGAGATCATATTTTGTTTGTCTTCTTTGACTAGCTTATTTCACTTAGCATAATACTAAAAAAGCAACTCATTTAAATTTTTGTAAAGATAAATATTATAATATTAAGTTGAATCTCATGACATAGCCAATATTCAATTTTAAACCTATAAATCTGCAATTATATAGGGTTCATCCTAAATAGCATTAGTTTTGGAATATCATGGAAACAGATAACCTCACACTTTTTAACTAAATTGGAATAAATAGATTTTAAAAACTGTGGCAATATCTATTAAAATTTAAATTAAGTTATAAAGATAGATTCACTCTTTTATGTATTCCCTGACATTAACTATAGCATTGCTTTTTATAGCAAGTAAAAACCAGTTTTGGAGACTATTTAATAATGCTTATACTAGAAACATCTTGTTTAAAAGAATGAGATACATTTATACATATTGATATATGAAATCTGCAAAAACTGTTAATGTAAAATGATACAAAAATGTTTGTATCATATATGTACACATACCCATTTGCCTGGAGAGGCTTTGAAATGGACTGAAATGATATAAAATAAGCAGTTGATTTTCTGTCTTTGGTGCACAGGACGATGGCTTGTATTCTAAGGGCGACTTATTTTTCATTTTAAATTGTTTGCTCTATTTAATTTTTAACATATATATATTAACTTTAAAGCTAAAATAAATTTTAAATGGTATTTTTATTAAAATGAAATGTTTGCACACCTAAACATCCATGTAATCCCTTAAATTTAAGCCTTTACCGATGCAGCATCCTTCAATTCTGCTGTTTTTACTTTTAGGTAACTCTTAGTCCTTAACTCATTTTTCAAACAAACAAAAAACCCCACATTGCATATTCAGAATTGTAACTCTTGCAACTAAAATAGATGTTAGACTATCATTTATACTCAATAAAATACGTAGTGTTGTTAAAGGAATTCAGAACAAAACGTAGATGGAACCTGTGAAATATAATTGGGAAGACAAAAAGAAAAAGACAGAAGAAACCAAATATTTCATGATCAAAATAATAATTTTGACTACAATTTGATTTTGTCCTTGCTTGACAAAGTAGGACTTTAGCAAGTTTCAGATTTATAGATAGTAGTGACATCACCGTGACAGGGTCTTCAAGGATATGTTCAATGAGATATCCTATCAAGTGATGCGAAATAACACAACAATGACCTTTGACAATCTTTTTCTAGGGATGTTGCAACAGTCCGATGTGGAAAGTAGAGAGCCCATTTAGAAGAAATCCAGACTCTACTGGAAGAAATACACTGTGTAAAGGAGTGGGAAGTAGCCTTTAGTGTATAATTTTAATGTCTTCAACTATAATTTATGTCACTTCAGCAAGGCCATTACTCTATAATCAAAATTTCTTCCTTTTTTTTTTTTTAACGGAAGATTGAAATTGAAATTAATACCTTAATGTAGAAGCATGATGAACTGCCTGTCGGTGAGGTAGGCTTATACTTTTATAAAGTTCAATATCTAGTTCTTCTTGGGTACTATGACTCATTTTCATTGAAATCATTTGTGGCATTAGAGAAAAAAAAGGATGTATGTAGTCTTAGTAGTATATGAAATTTCTTCTAGGTTCACATAATATCTGGTGCAATACAGACCAAGACAATTTTATGTTCACATTCATATCATTTATTACCTAATAATAAGAAGGATAAATGAAAAAGAATGGATGTAAGAAGCAAGTAAAAGAACAGTTTTGAGGCTAGAAGTTCATTACTAACTTGGAAACAGGTACTTTGATGCTACAAACCCATATCCCATTTAATATTATTAAAGTCAGTATTGAATATCTCATCACCATTTACTTTCTCAAGATACTATAGTTGTTCTTCATAGACTTAAGATAAAAATTTTACTATTATTCAATTTAGATGGCTACGCTAAACTAAATAAGCTTTCCTTCTGCAATATATACAGATGTATGTCTCAGTCTTTTGACTAAATAATGTGAAAACAGTGACTTCACAATGTTTTAGATATTCTTCTTAATGTAGGGGTATAACTCCTAATACTTTTGTCTTTATTGCATTCTAGCTAGTCAGAAAAAAGAAAGATGTTTTATGACTGGGAAGAAAAGCAAGGAAATAATTTAGGTTCCTATTTTTTTTCACTAAAAAAGTAAGTTGGCAACTCCTGTCAAATCTATCTCATAAAGGTTCTGCGAAGATAAAATGAGTATGTGTAAGTACATATAAACTATACATACACAGAAATACTAGCATGCACATAGACTTTAAAACTGTTAAAAATTGTTATTAACATTTAGGGTAATGGTTTCCAAACATGACATCATCTTTCTTTGCCCTCCTTCATCTTTCTGTTTTTTATTCATTCTCATCACAACTTTCTTTTTTTTATCTTTCTCCTGAATTAAACAATAATCCCAACAAAATACTCATTTATCCTATCCTTACAGTAGTGCTGATGCTTAATCTCTCATTAACCCTTTGGCCAGCTGTGGACTTTTATTGGCAGATGGGCTTTAAGTTTGGACTTTCCATTTACTACTTGGTCCAAATCCCAGACTAAGCTTCTGAAAGCCAAATATCAGTTCTTCCCTAAGATTTTCTTGAAATGATCCTAAGAATTTACAAAGCAGACATTCCCATGAAACTGCCACTGGATGTGCCTTTTGTACTGTGCCGTGGGCAACAACTCTGCAGCACCTTTGACACAGTTCCTCTATAGGATGGAGGCCAATTATTTTCAGTTTCCTACGGAAGTGGTTCACATATTCACTCTCCAGAATTCAGGAGCAAAAGGGAGTAAAACACTTGCCCCTTGACATTCTAATATTTCTTTTTTCTTTTTTTATCAATTTTTATTAATTTATTTTTGTTACCGATGTTTCTCCTATTTCCCTCCTAGACACCCTCCTCCTCATCTTGCCCCTCCTCCTCCCCAGCATTGTTGTCTTGTCCATTGGTTACGCATACATGCATATAAGTTCTTTGGTTTATCTCTTCCCTCCCTCCCACCCCCTTCCTCTGAGGTCTGTCAGTCTGAACCCTACTCATTTCTATGTCTCTGGGTCTATTTTGTTCATCAGCTTATTTTGTTCATTATATTCCACAAATAAGTGAGAACATGTGATATTTGTCTTTCTCTGCCTGGCTTGTTTCACTTAGCATAATACTCTCCAGGTCCCTCTGTGTTGTCTCAAAGGATAAGAGATCTTTCTTTCTTATAGCTGCATAGTATTCCATTGTGTATATGTACCACGGCTTTTTTATCCACTCATCTACTGATGGACACTTGGGCTGTTTCCAGATCTTAGCAATTGTAAATAGTGCTGCTATGAACATAGGGGTACATATATCCTTTCTGATTGGTGTTTCAGGCTTCTTAGGATATATCCCCACAAGTAGGATCACTGGGTCAAATGGCAATTCAATTTTTAATTTTTTGAGGAAACACCACATTGTTTTCTGTAGTGTCTGCACCAGTCTGCATTCCCACCAGCAGTGTACTAGAGTCCCTTTTTCTCCACACCCTCACCAGCGCTTGTTATTTGAGGATTTGTTGATGGCAGTCATTCTGGCAAGTGTGAGGTGATACCTCATAGTTGTTTTAATTTGCATCTCTCTGATGATTAGTGATGTTCAACATTTCTTCATATATCTTTTGGCTGTTTGTATGTCCTTTTAGGAGAGGTGTCTATTTAGGTCCTCTGTCCATTTTTTTAATTGGGTTCTTTGTCTTCCTTTTGTAGAGTCGTATGAGCACTCTATATATTTTGGAAATTAACCCTTATCTGATGTATCATTGGCAATTATGCTCTCACATATAGTGGGTTCCCTTTCCATTTTGATGGTTGTTTCTTTTGCTGTGCAGAAGCTTTTGAGTTTGATGTAGTCCCATGTGTTCATTTTTTTCCTTTGTTTCTCTTGCCTTAGGCATGGTATCAGTAAAATTCTGCTGCGTATGATGTCTGAAATGTTGTTGCCTACATTTTCTTCTAGGATTATTATGGATTCACAAGTCATATTTAAGTCTTTTATCCATTTTGAGTTTATTCTTGTGTATGGTGTAAGTTGGTGGTCAAGTTTATTTTATTTTATTTTATTTATTTTTTTATTAATTTATTTTTGTTACAGATGTTTCTCCTTTTTTCCCCATTGACACCCTCCTCCCCATCCCCCCACCCTGTCCCCAGCTTTGTTGTCCATGTCCATCACTTATGCATACATGCGCATAAGTTCTGTGGTTTATCTCTTCCCTCCCCCCCACCCCCTCTTCTGAGGGGTGTCAGTTTATACCCTACTTCCACATCTCTGGGTCTACCCTGTTCCTCAGACTGTTATGTTCATTATATTCCACAAATAAGTGAGATCATGTGATATTTGTCTTTCTCTGCTTGGCTTGTTTCGCTTAGGATAATACTCTCGAGGTCCCTCCACGTCTTCTCAAAGGATAAGAGATCTTTCTTTCTTACAGCTGCATAGTACTCCATTGTGTATATGTACCACAGCTTTTTTATCCATTCATCCACTGATGGACACTTGGGCTGTTTAATTTTTTTGCAAATAGCTGTCCAATTTTCCCAACACCATTTAACATTCTAATATTTCTTAAGAATGATATGATCATTCTCCATTTGCATCAGAATCTTCCCAGGTGGAGATTTCCCAGTCCACACTGGGTAAGCTACAGGAACTGGAATGATGGGCATTAAGTTCAGCAGTGGTTAAACTACTTTAAGGAACATAAGTAGCTCCAGATAGTGACTAAAAATGTAGTTCCCAGCCCCATTCTAGAGATTTCTTGAAATACAATGCTTAGAATAAAAACGATGATGATCAAATAATACTGATGGTAATGATGACAATGCTTCTTAATTAATACATTTTATTGTTGAAGACGAGAACACAACTAACATTATTGAGCATTATTATGTTAGAGAGACTAGGTTTAAAACTTATTATCTGTGACCCTTTGATTTGTAAGATCCGCTATTTGCCAGATGGGTAGTGCCAACGTCCACAACTCATAGTTAAAACGTTCCCTCCTATCTTATCTCTCCTCTGGACACAGGTAAGAGCATAACAATCCAACATCAGTACATTTCCCAGCATGAAGGTTATTGAGGATCGTTCACCACATTCCACAGTGAGCATCACCCTTTTTACAGTGGTTCTTGTGAAACAGGGTGAACTTTATGCCAGTCCTGTAGCTGGTTGATCAAAAAGCAGAAAAATATTTCCACAAAACATAAGAGTTTACAGTTTGAAATTATAAAGAAAGAAAAAACATTCTCATTATCTGGCCACACTGGGTGTCAAACAAATAGGAAGTAACAATATTTGCAGAGATTCATTTCTGAAGTAGTACACACAGTTTACAATAACATAATACTTAGCTTCTTCGTCTGGAACATGTATATTTTGAGTAACAGATTTTTCAGTGTTTTGCCCAGTGACGAGTGGCTAGTCTTTTATTTACATTTTTAAAAATGCAGAGTTCAGACATTTAGTTTTCCCAAAGACAAGGAAACTAAGATCATTGCTACCATTTCCATTAATCTCTCTCTCTCTCTCTTTCTACCTATTTATCTATGGTTAACCTTATGTGGTTTAGTTCTAATACTCAGTTACAGGTAAAATATATGAAAAGGAAGCAATAAATTAACAAATAAAAGATAATAATAACAATGTGAAGTATAGGAAATAATTACTTATCAAAGTTTTGTTTTAGCTCTAATAAAAGACAACTAACTCCCCTCTTATTCCAGGAGCTCTGAGACATAACAGTCATGTTCACATCTAACATTACACAGGAATGTTCCTAGTGTAAAATTAATATGTGATGTGAAAAGTGGCTATCCCATGAAGATGGAGATTGTTAAAATGCAACCTGCTAAATCCTATCTACTGGAATTTTGCTTTAAAATATACATAGTTATAATTTGTATTGAATTCATTGGGGTGACATTGGTTAATAAAGTTTTATAGGTTTCATGTATATAATGCTATAATGTATCGTCTGTATATTGTATTGTGTGTTCACTATTCAAAGTCAAGTCTCTTTCTGTTACCATTAATCTCTCCTTTACCCTCTTGTACCTCCCCCACTCCCCTTTCCCTCTGGTAATCAGCATACTGTTGTCTGTGGTTATGAGGGTTTTGTTTGTTTGTTTGTTTTGTTTTGTTTTTTGCTTATTTTTTTTACCTTTTCACTCAGCCCCTCACCCGCCTTCCCTCTGACAGCTGTCAGTCTTTCTGTATGTTTTAAAATATTGACCTCTTAACTCAAACTCAAGGCAATGTAGGCCATTCTTTGACACTGTACATTAATTTTAAGCATCTCAGGGACTGCCAGAAACAAGAAATGCTTCAACTACAATAAAAGCCTTATTATGACAACTATAAAATTATACTCCCATTTTAATGTGCATACCATGTGCCTCTATTTCTTTTCAGTCTTTCTAATCTTTTTGCCTTCAAGATATTCTTGGTAGTTAATTATAAATTATTAGTTTTCAGTGATATATAATGGGGAAGACTCATGGGATAAATCCTAAAATAAATCAAAAGAAAACTGCCTAATTTTTTTTATAGTTATAATGCCATTGAGACCCAGAGGCAATAAGACCTTAAACTAACTAAAAGATATATAGATAAACATTTATTATATATATATATTCACATACATAAACTCAGAAGATGAAATTTAATCTATTCTCAATATGCTATGCTATATGACATTTACTTTTCTTAAAATATGAGAATAGGTACTCAGGTCATTTCTATCTTCTATAAAATGAAAGTCTCTCAAAATGACCCAACAAAAACTATCCATTTTCTAAAATGATTTTAAATAAGTATATTATTTCAGTCTAGGGCCTGTATAATTTGAAAAGACTATTAAAAAAACTGAATATAGCCAAAGGAAAAGGGACCATTCTTTAGCTTTTATTAATTATATATTATATAAACATATACATTAACACATTGATATAAAATAATAGCATAATTATCTGTCATTATATAATAGAACATACTCCATGTGATCTCATATATTTTTTTAACTCACCTTGCTCTTTACAAAGTAATTTTAACATTACTTTTCCACCTAGCAATCACAAATTCAAATTTTCATAGAACAAGACTATGAGAATATGAAAACATTGTTCAAATAGAAGATTCAAAAATGTTGCTAATTTGTTTGTGGGCCTTGAGAAGAAAGATTCATTTAATGTGAACCCTGAGAAAAAAATTATCTGCTGAGATGGACTCCCCGTGATCAGCTGAGAACCCTAATTTCATAAATAATAAGAGCCTAGTGGCCATTTGCTGAGGGATTCCTCTCGTGCTCTGCATCCAGGGAAGAACTTCAGACTAAACTCTCAGCTTCCCTCACGATGGCCTGTGTGTTTACACTGTCTGAGTCAATCACTGTAGGGAAACCCTGGTTTCATCTTTCTACCAACAGACTGAGACCTGTCCTGTCAACTCAGCACAACACAAATTGTATCTTCAGTTGCATCTCTACCGACCAATCAGAAGTGCACGATTTGGATACCTCATCTATGTAACACGGACCTAATTGGGAACCTAGATAGGAACTTTCATTATGAAAGGTGGCCTCCTCTTTGTCTGGGTGGAACACAACTTAAGTTGCTAACCTGAATCTGTGTCTGCTGGGCTGCAGCTCCATTTGCTAAAATAAATGTTTATTGTTCTTACAATCTAAAATTAATTTAGGTTTACATGTTATAGAGCTCAAATGCATATTTCTTCATTTTTCTCATGGGTGCATAAAACATTTTATCATAATGGACTAAAATTAAGTGAGTATTAAATAATAATGTTATCTTTATGGTAATATTTTAATTACATTGTTTTGACTTCTGAAATCAGATGTAAATACTAATCCTAAAATATTGTGATTATATAGCAGATATCACAAAATAGAGAAACTAATAAATGGAACAGTTACATTATATAGAGAATATTTAATACATATTTTTGGTGGATATAGAAGGAAATAATTTACTTATTTATCAGTAACTGAACTATGTCCTCTTTTTTAAACAAAAAATTATAATATTAATAAATTAGCACAGTATGCTATCATTTATACCCTAAGATCCTAAATTCTTAGCATATCTATCGTATTTCCTTTATTTAAAAGAAGTATAAATTCAGCCTGATCCCTATAAAGCAAAAATCATTTATTTTAATAAATGTTCTAGTGAGGGTGCCCATATGGATTTGAACAACCCGATAATAAGGACTCTCCTCCATTAATGTCTCCAGAAGGCTATTCTGCTGGATGATATCACCCAGACTTAAACTTCAGTGCCTTGCATAGAATTCAGGAACAACCTCTGGCTCACAGAAGCATATGGTGCATCTTACACTAACGTGAAAGATCTTAAGGTCGTTGATGATTGCTTTTGTCCTTATTTTATACCACAGCATTATAGAAACCAGGTTCAGGATGGTAGAGTGATGATGAATATGTGGATTATCCTTGTACAGGGAAGTAGATCATGCAGTTGAACTATGGTACCATGCTGAGAAGAAAACCAAGGCAATAAAGGCTAGGAAGCACATAAAGAGCAGGGTGTCATGAATACCATGCCAGTGAAGAGATCCAAAGAGGAAATCAAAATAAGTAGATAAAAACAGACATTGGCCTATGCTTTTAATCAGATGCCAGGAGCAAAACCTTGGCAGGAGTGACAAATCTGTGGCAATTTAATGGCACACAGGGATCTCTGCATTCGATCAGGTGAGCATTTAATATTAACTGTGGAGGTAATCACTGAGCATTCATCTTTAACCCTGGAAAATAAATCAGCATGTTAGAAAGTGTATTTAATTTATTAGGTAGCATGTATTTACCCAAACAAAGCAGAAAGATAGTAAATTGCAGGGGGAAAAAATTAGTATCTAATTAATTCATTTTTCTTTTTAAAACATCTTTTTAATAATCTGGGCTGTGGTATTTTTTAATTAAATTTATTGGAGTGACATTGGTTCACAAAACCACACAGGTTTTAAATGTACAACTCAATAAAACATCATCTGCACACCACATCGTGCGCCCATCGCCCTAAGCCAGGTCTTCCTGTCTCCACTTTCCTCCCTTTGCCCTTCATTTTTACACAGGTATTTAAATTTTATTTATATTTGGTAATATGTTAATATCTCACATACAACAAACCTAAAAGGTCGTGTGACTGATTAAAACTGCATTTTTAAAGGCTGCATAAAGAAACCTGTATTCTGCAAAGGCATTTAATGCCAAGTTCAAATTGTATAGCAATCGAGGATTTGAAGAACATTTCCCCAGACAGGTACAAGTTAAAACCCTTACTGGGCCCTGGCCAGTTTGGCTCAGTGGTTGGAGCACTAGCCCGAGGACCAAAGAGTCATGGGTTTGATTCCAGTCAAGGCACGTACCTGGGTTGCGGTTTGATCCCTGGCCCTGATCAGGGTTGTGTGGGAGGCAACCAATCCTTGTCTCTCTCTCGCATTGATGCTTCTCTCTCTCTCTCTCTCTCTCTCTCTCTCTCTCTCTCTCTCTCTCTCTCTCTCTTTCCCCCTCCCTCGCTCCCACTCTATCTGAAAATCAATGGAAAAATATCCTCAGGTGAGAATTAAAGAAATAAAATTAAATTTAAAGAAACCCCACCCCTACTGGATTTCCTAGTTTACATCTCCTCCAGGAAAAGTGTACAAATTTTCTGTTAAGCTGAAGGGATACACAAGAAACCTGCCTTCAGCATAACATTTCAACATTATTCTTTCCAGAACCATATTTTTGAGGATCTATGTTTTCTGCCACACTTGTGATCTATTAATATACCATGTATCTCCCCTGGTGTGAAGTTCCTTTGATCTGCAGTGAAAAGATGAAAACTAGAGATTTTATTAAATTATGTTAAGAAACTAGGTGATCATATAACTCAATGGATTCTCAAACAATATGAATAGCGATTGTTTAAAAAAATGCTTTCTTCATGATAAAAGGCAGGGAAGAAAAAAGATTGGGAAAGGAGAAAATAAGAATTAAACACCAGTTGTTTTAGAATATTTTTCTACAGAGAGAATTATGCAGGTCACATCTATAAAGTATGGGGTAGGAGTCTGTAAACTACATAAAACGTAGTTTTATTGTTTTTATTGGCAAAAGTATAATCTTGACCTTTAGTAAATTGCCCAGGGAAAAGCTCTACAAATGTGAAAATCTCGTCAAAACCTACATACTTTAACACTTGGAAGAAAACAGGTCCATTTAGAGAATTTTATTTACATTTCCCATTTTCAGCAGCACTCATCTACCCCTCCCTTTAACTACATGCAAAATAGGTGGAAAGAGAAATGTAAACAGTTTCCCAGTTTGTCATCTAACTGGTTTGTATGATGGTTGTATATTATTGAAGACCTTTTTGACATTAACTGTTCAACTAAACTGTCAGCTGTGCTTGAACATGAAAAAATATATTAAATGTTTCGAAGGCTGGCAGGTGCTGTTTGCCAGTTTGCGATGATAATTGAACCCAGTAAACTGTGGCTGTATTGTTAGTCATACAAATGTCTGAAAACTTACGTTTAATAGAAGTCCTCTTTGCCACCCTCCATGTAAGCAGTTCCCCATTTTATCTGAACCTTGTCGATCTCTCCGTAGTATGCACTAACTGATACACAGTGATGCTGACGCAATGGTGTAAGGACAAAGGTTCCTCCCAGCAACCCAGAAAAAGTTTGTGTACTAAATTTTAGTATCTTTCCTATACTGCCTCATTGTTTAATATTCTTTGAAAGTCATTTAATATTTTATCAAACCATCAAACCCAAATATAAAATAATTATTTCTCATAGTCATATCACAAATTTATTTCCAATACATATATGATTTTCTGAATTAGATGGTGAGTTATTTTAATTATTTTATATTCCAGAATACTGAACCAAGTACCTGGCATATAATCAGGGCTCAATACATAAGCTCTAAATAAATAAATGGTTTCATCTTGTTTATTTTCTTGTTTTGTTTTGTTTTTAGGAATTTTTTTTTAATTTACTTTCTAATTACAGTTGATAAACAATGTTATATAACTTTTAGATGTACAACATAGTTATTAGGCATTCATATATCTTACAAAGTGATCAACCCGATAAAACTAGCAAGCACCTGGCACCACATATAGTTATTACAATATTAATCACTATATTTCCTATGCTGTACTTTACATCCCTGTGATTATTTTTACAACTGGCAATTTGTGCTTTTTAATCCCTTTTACATTTTTTATCTATCTCCTCCAACCTCTTTCCTATCTGGCAACCATAAGTTTGTTCTCTGTTATCTATCATTTTGTTTCTATTTTGTTTGTTCATTTATTTTGTTTTTTTTAGATTCCACACATGAGTGAAATCATACAGTATTTGTCTTTGTCTGATTTATTTTACTTAGCATATAATACCCAGTAGGTCCATCCTAATGTTAATATTTTATTTTTCTATGGCTGTATAATATTCAACTGTATATATGTACTACATCTGTTTTATCTATTTATTGATGGACACTTAGGTTACTCCTACATCTTGGCTATTATAAATAATGTTGCAATGGACACAGGGAGCATATATCTTTTTGAATTAGTATTTTGGATTTCTTCAGATAAATAGAAGTGGGGGTATTGGGTCATGTGGTAGTTCTACTTTCAATTTTTTGAGGAACATCCATACTGTTTTCCATAACATCTGCGTCAATTCACGATCCCAGAAACAGTGCACGAGCATTCCCTTTCCTCTACGTCTTTGCCAACACTTGTTTGTTGATTTATTGGTGACAGCCATTCTGATAGATGTGATATTTCATTGTGGTTTTGATTTGCATTTCCCTGATGATTAGTGATGTTGAACATCTTTTCATATATCTATTTGCCATCTGTATGTCCTCTTTGGAAAACTGTCTATTTATGTCCTCTCCCATTTTTTAATTGTATTGTTTTGTTGTTGATGATAATGTTGAACTGTATGAGTACTTTATGTATTTTGGATATTAACCCCTTATCATACTACCTGATATCAAACAGTACTACAAGTCTAGCATAATAAAAAATGCATGGTGCTGGCATAAAAACAGATACATAGATCAATGGAACAGAACAGAGAGCCCCAAAATGAATCCACGCCTACATGGTCAATTAATCTATGACAAAGGAAGCAAGAATATACAATTGGGTAAATGCAGTTTATTCAATAAACAGAAAAACTGGACAGATACGTGCAAAAAAAAAAATAAGACATTAGACCACTTTATTACACCACATACCAAAATACTCAAAATGGATTAAAGACTTAAATGTAAGAACTGAAACCATACACCTCCTAGGAGAAAACATAGACATAAACTCTTTGACATTGGTCTTAACAATATTTTTTAGATATGTCTTCTAGGGAAAAGACAGCAAAAGCAAAAATAAACAAATGGGAACTACACCAAACTAAAATATTTTCCACTGTTAAAGGAAACATGAACAAAACAAAAGGCAATCTATTGAATGGGAGAAGATATTTGCAAATGATATACCCGATAAGGGGATAATATCCAAAATATCTTGTTCTTTTCTGTTGTTCCTCTCAATTGCTTTTCTCTAGGTTTTCATCCAGTTGGTCCTTTCTCATCTTTATCTGTAACATCTTCACACTCTTTCCATATTGAATTACTATTATTCTTTGAATGTTACAAGAATAGTTCCTTCATAGAAACTTTTTCAAACACTTTGTTTTCTCACTTAATATCTAGACCTAAGATCATCAGCGTATCCTCAGGAATTCTGCCACACTCTAAACATTAAGTCACTTCTTTTGCCTTATACTCTCATCTGTCCTTCAGAATATCTCTCTTATAATTATATGTTTATTAGTATGATTATTTTAAATATGCCGCTAGTAAGTACTGAGTCCATTTATACTCATCATATCTCTGCCTGGAACACTATATGCTCCAAATATAATTATTGAAGGGAGCAATCAATGTAATCCTGATACAATGTGTCTAAAGATTGCCCAAAAGATGAGTGTCAACAAAATGCACACCTCATTTAAAAACTTCGCCATGGCATTCATTGTTTGATACATTCGTTTTCTTTGGTTTCTTTTTTTCTTTATTGATCTTAGAGACTGAGAGAGGGAGAGGGAGAGAGAGAAACATCGATGATAGAGAACATCTGTTGGCCACCTCCTCACGACCCCCACTGGGGATGGGGCCCACAACCTGGGCATGTGCCCTGACCAGGAATCAAACTGGTGACCTCTTGGTGCCTGGGTCAATGCTCAATCACTGAGCCACACTGGCCAGGCCATCCATTTTCTTTTAAGTATGCTTTCTTTTCTTATGACCTGATTGGTGAATGTTCCTCTTTGGAAGAAGGCAGTGTTATGTAGAGCAGTGTTTCCAAATCCAGACATCGATCAGAACCACCTAATAATAATTCTATGCCTACTATTACAGAATTTCCTGGAATGGACCCAAGAAGTGTGTGTGTGTGTGTGTGTGTGTGTGTGTGTGTGTGTGAGAGAGAGAGAGAGAGAGAGAGAATGAATCTGAATATATATAAACTTCTGTGGTAATTCTTATGCATTGATAGGGTACTCTGAATCAGAATTCTAATATTACATGCCCTAGTAAGTGTCCTTATGAAATGAGAGACCACGATTCTCGATGCCTTAATTTCGTTATCTCTAAAATGTTGAAATTATGCAGCATTAACGATAATCCTACAAATAAACCTATGGTTCTAAACTGGACAAAAGTAGACAGTGTAAAGATTTAAAAAATGTTGTAGTGTATCATTTGCCCACAAATCAATAAGCTAACAAATGAATGTCCAGATTATTTTTGTTATATTGAAAAGCAATATTTGGCAATATGGATGGCACCGTGAAGTCTATTTCCCTGTATAAACACAGGCATATAATTCCTAAAACTTGTCTGTACAGTGAATAGGAACATTGTATTATAGTTTGTTAAATGAGTAGTTTTGACTTCTGTGTTACAAATTCATTTTATATACTATTCCAAAGTTCGAAAGTTTATTATAATATAAAAGAAACATATCATAATTTATAACAAAAAATTAATTTCAACTAGAATGTAAGTCAGTTATTTGACAGATATTAACACCAAATATCATACTAGCTAGTTTCATTCTAGCTCCCAAGAGAGGAAGGTACTGACTTGAGCAACTTTCCCACCCATCTGCAGTCATAAAATGCAAGTAATAAACATGAATATGCACCGAAGCACATATTAGAATTAGCCATCAAATTATTGTCACTTGCATTCATAGCAGATTTTTAAATGCCTTTAATTCTATTAGAAACATAAAGAAGAACATTTCACACTGGCATGAATGGCCCTTTAGGATTCGTAAAGCTGAAATAGAATTCCTGTGATGAGGCAGGCCACAATTTGACTAGATCTGTAGAGCTGACAAAAAGCATATTGAAATGGGATTGACCTGTACAAGTTCCTCATACTCAACTACTACTGAGAAAGTGTGACTTCTAACATTGTGTGGTAATGTACTTTTGACACCAAATGGTTTTGAGGTCAAAGAAAAAAAAAATGTAAAAATGAATTCTGAGCTTTCAATCACTTGAATAATCAAATGCAATTTTTTTTTTTTTTTTGGTGAAACAAAGTTTTATGAGCATAATTTTTAACTTCATTAAAACGATCTTTCCTAAAGTTAGTGCTATCTTAAATCAAGAGATTATTTATCTTTAGACATTATACATTCCCTTAAAATAAATTAAACAAAACTTCTTTCATTATTTCCAAAAGAGTAAAGTAGCAAGTAAAGGCAAGATAAATGGCCAGGTCTTTAAAGAAATTGAAGAAATGTGAATGAGGAAATTTGAAGCAAGAAAAGGGAAGTTTCTTTCTGTCAAGAACTGTGCATTCTGAGATTTTTACCTGACTTGCAAGACAGCAAATTAATCTCTGATACAAAGAATTGTTTATTACTCACAGTAATAGCAATAGTCAGAGTATCAGCATTTTTCTTCACTGTTTCCTCAATCCCTAATTCCCCAGGAAAACATAAAGAAGACCAAACGATATCTGTATCTACAATGGATTACAATGGACAATGAGCATGTCTGTCTTCTGCTCCAGAAAATATCAGGTGAACTATCCAGAGAGTGAAATTATGTCTATTTCCCAAAGATGTAAGCAAATGCTCTTTGATCCAAAGGGTGTAAATATTGTTGTTTTCCAAGGCTGCTCACTACACACAAATTCTTAAAAAGATATTCCAGAACACAATCAGTGCTTCAGTTCACAATACATGCAGAAATGTGAGAGACCCATGGAAAACTCTGTCTCAATACCTCTGAATCTCAATCTCATATTCTGTAAATGAGGGCCAATGAATCTATAGCCTGTGATTACTCAGCTGAAGGCAAGAAAATAGATCTCTGAAAGAAATAGGCACAAAAATTACCCACAGTCCTCAAGGTGTCCTTTGTATATAAACCTACCAGAGCGTCTCTTCATGGTTCTCTGTTTTTAACTTTCATATACAAGCTCACAAGGCTATCTCTGTCCAGGAAATTACTAATTGGCATAAACAACATACTGACTTTTCTATTGTTCTGCTATAGGGTTAAGGGTACAAACATGTTATAACAGAAAATAAAATTTTCAGATCATTCTTGTTTACTTCTCTTGTCAATTTACCAGACAAATTTAAAATAAAGTGTAACCTATTGTACAGCCCCCTTCAAAGACATAGCAATCTGATTGACTTAGGAACAAAAGTCTACAACACCAAATATGACTCAAAACAGTCAATATATTTCATACTATTATCAAATCATAACAAATAATGCTGGGGCTATTCGATCCTATGCCTAACTCTGAATGGTGGGTAAATATGAGACTTTATTTTTTCTTTGTTGATTTTAGAGAGAAAGGAAGGTAGAGGGGGAGAGAGATAGAAACATCGATGAGAGAGAACATCAATAGGCTGCCTCCTGTAAGCCCCTTCCCTGGGATTGGGCCTACAACCTGGGTATGTGCCCTGACCAGGAATCGAACCGGCAACCTGATCTCCTGGTGCATGGATCAACGCTCAACCACTGAGCCACACCGGCCAGGCATAAATATGAGAATCTTAGTTGAACATCCAAATAAAAACTATCCAAGAAAAATATTTGAAACCACAAGTAATCCTGATGATCAGGAAATGATAATAACCGATTAATGTTTCTCAATTGCATGAGTCATGTAAACCTATGGAGTTCTGAGTCACAAACTTTCAATTGTAACACGGCCAGAAATTCCACGGTTAACACACACAGAGTTACTAAAATCTATCATGTTGCGTAGGATAATATCCATGCTAAAGAGTTCTAAAAATGTACAGTAATTATTATGACATACTTAGGCTGTGGAGCAGACATAAAGACTTCAGAATTTTGGTTTTGAAATAAGAAAACATTGTTTTGAATTCTTACAGGTTCCTTTGGTTCAAAATGAGTAGAAGGCAAGATATAACAATGACTCATTTTGGGGTGGGGGGCACTTTATGCCAAAGATTTTTCAGTCTTCTAATCAAATTAAGTATTTATTCTATTATTAAAACATGTGAATATTCATTAAGTTCTGAACATCTCTGTTTTCAGACATTATGATGTACCATAGTAGAACAAGCTTCAGTAAATCAGTGAAGACAGATTGTAAATTTTACAGGTACATTTTATTCATTTTTAAAACAGATCAAGTGTAAAAACATTGTCTGTGTGTGGTAAAAAGAACTTGTTAAACTTTGATGTATTAGCTAGTGTAGTAAAATGCACTTTTTTTTGCTTCTGACAGTGTTTATTCAATACTAATATTATCAGTTATATTGTTTTGTTTTTAATGTAAATATATACATACCATTTAATAGTTCTAAAATTTAAAATAGCAAATTTACTTTACAAAGTAAATTGATAAAATATATAACATAGCTAAAATTAGTGTTGTGAAATGTCAAAAGCTATGAATTTCAAATGCATCTAAGCCAATAATCACTGTTCTCTATAATTATTCTAAAGCACAGATGGACACAATGCATGGATAATACTCATGCTAATATAAAAGTACTTGACAAATAAGGCAATGCCATTTTAGAGTATCTGTATTTATAATATGGAAGATTGACATACTGAATTTATAGGGTAGGGCAAAAGTAGGTTTACAGTTGTTCATATGAAAAATAATACAAGAATTAATGAATAATAATACAAGAATAAAGTCTGTTTTTCGTACTCACAATTGTAAACTCACTTTGCCCCACCCTATATTTTTGCTTCTTCCTGACACCTCACTAATATAACAGTAAAATGATTAAAAAGTGATAAAACCACAAACACAGTAAGAATGGAATTTTAGATAACTTTTGACTCAGAGTTGGACAAATGAAAGACACAGGGTAGCTTACATTTCAGACTGAAGAATGCCTCAGTCTGACTGTGGCAGGGTAAAGATAGAAGAGTTCTGATAACAAGTAAGACAATCAATGTCATAGAACCTCAGATGTCCTCAGGAATTTGAAGTCCTTTTCTTTGCTGAAGGCCAGGATGAAAGGACTGGTTGAACAGAGGAAGTGTGGTTAGGAGTCTGTGTTAGAAGAACTTAGAGGGGAAGTTAGGTTGCCTTTCTCAGACGTAGGAAACTGGTCTCTTCTATCAGAGATAAGAGGCAGAGCAGAGAGTGGAGACTGGGACCATTCTGAAAAATTTGGTTAAAATAGAAATGAGTGGGAGAAAGCCAGCCCATTTCCTTCATCAACTCCCATAAATTCTGAGAACCACGATAAAATTGCCCCATTCCTCCCACCCCAACTCTCAAGCAGGCAGAGGATTACGGGATTCTTCTCTGGGCAAAGTGGCCTATGAGACAACATGAGAAATAAATATTTGGTTGCTCCCCAATAAAAAAGCCTGATCTTCTATAATGCAGCCCCATCAGTGGGGAAACCCTGACCATGAACTCCAATTTCCAATGACTCATTCCTTTATGTGTTTGTTAGAATACTGAATTACATCCACACCAACTCAAAATAAAATATGAACGGCAGAGAGCTCCCATTTCATACTGAATATTAAAAATATATAGTTACTTAAAAGTGTGTCATAATCAGGTGAATTAAACAGACAAAATTCATAGAGATGTCTATGGAGGTGCTAGGCCTTTAAATAAAGCACTGAGATGAAAAAACGGTTTGCTTGTTATGATTGTTGTCATCATTTTTGTCATTTTAATAATTAGCTCATATTCATAGTAAGAGTACAGACTGTTGTATTCTATTATCAAAAAAATTTAAAACAGTTAACATCCTGAATTTAGACAGTAAATAAAAGAAAATGAATGGTTATTTAGTCACACAGCCTCTCAGGTAATTCTTCTATAAATTCTCCTAATTTGGAAAAGAACTAAAGGTGAGCAATCAGATAAGGGAATACTTTGTTCTACAAATAGAGATTTCTATCAGTCTATGCAATTAATCTGATATGGTTGAGAGGTATTTTAAAAGATTTGTCTATACTCTATTAGTATTATGAGAATAGAATTTGAATGAATACTTTTTTAAATTCAGATCCATTTGTACTCTACATTAATAATACCTTCAATTGACTGAAACCAGCCAAAAAAAATGCAATTAAGTATCATTAGTTGAATTCACTCAAACTGGGTCTTTGAAGAATCTCTACCAAGGTATTAGGTTTCACTAAATATACTATAATATTCTGGTGTTCAATGTTTAAGTCTTAAATTACCCTGTCAGTTGATATGCAGTGAACTTCGTAGTTGACAAGTTACATATTTTGTCACAATTTCAAATAAAGAGATAAAAGTATGTATCAGTTAGGGAGAGTTTGGCCACAAGTAACAGAAATACCTAGCCTAGATTAGCTAAAAAGCATGGACATGTGAAATATTCTAAAAGACTTATTAAATTCAGACTAGCTCACATTATAATTGAACAATGGTTGCAACAATTCCAGGGATTTCATCTAGACAACTCAATATCCAGAGAGAAAAAAGGAATTATCTCTTCCAGTTTATCTTACAGACCCTCAAGTAGACCTATTGTTGTGCATCACTGCCCAGAAATTAGTCATATGCTCAACCCTCCATCAATCACTGGAAAAAGAAATAATAGTATCATAATAGGCTAAGATTTTTAAGATTTACCCCTCAGCTGGGCATAGGGTCACTTTCCCTGAGGAATGTAAACCTGAAAAGAGGTGATTTCATTTGCAAAGAAGTGAGAAACCTCCAGTTTTCTGCAGAGAAGAAGCTGTAGAAGGAATACAAACCAAAAAACAGCAACACAGCCTACAACACACAAAAATGCACATACACGTGCATGCACATGTACACATCCACTTGTACAAAACTGCTTAACATCGATCTAAATTAAAACAAAATTTTACCATATTTATGAATTTATTTACGAATTAACAGACATGGGATCATGTATCAGTCAGGGTTCTTCAGGGAAGCAGAATAATAGGACACACACACACACACACAGAGAGATTTTTTTTTTTTCAAACGACTGACTTACATAATAGTGGGGGCTGGCGAGTCTGAAGTCCCCAGGATAGTCTTGCAGGTTAGAATCTCTCAAGCAAAGGCTAATTCTGCATGCAGTTGTAAGGTAGAATTTATTCTTCTGTAGGGAAACCTCGGTTTTACTCTAACGGTCTTTCAACCGACTGGATGAAGCCCACCCACATTATTGAGAATGATCTCTCTTCAAAGTCAGGCAATTGTAGATGTTACTACCCACAACTACAGAATGCCTCACAGCAATACTTAGATTAGTGTTTGACTAATAAACTGGGTAGCATAACCTAACCAAGTTGATACATAAAACTAACCATCACAGCTACATTTTAAGCATGGCTTTGCCTTCTCAATTGATGACAGAATGACAATTAGGTAATATGTAAGAAAATGTCATTATATTAAAAACATTTTTTTGGTAAGCTATATCTATTTTCTATTGAGAAATTGTTATCTTATGATAAAGGAACAATATTTTAAAACTATTTTAATTATTAAATGTTTTATGCACAAATATTCAATCCATAACAGTAGCGTTTCTTTTTCATTCCTAGTAATTTGAACTTAGTTTTTTTCTGACTCATGCATAATTTTTCCTCTCCTATGACTTATCAGTTCACTTTATATATCCTGTCTAATACGTTCTTTCTTTTTCCTTATTTTTTTTTCCTTTTTTTTTATTCCTCACTCAAGGATATTTTTCTATTTATCATCAGATAAAGTGGGAGGGAAGGACAGAGAGACAGAGAGAAACACCGATGTGATAGAGACACATTGACTGGTTGCCTCCCGCATGACCCAATCAGGGCTGGGGACGAGCCACAACCGAGGTTCGTGCCCTTGACTGGAATTGAACCTGTGACTCATTGGTCCGCAGGCAGATGCTCTACTGCTGAGCCAAACTGACCAGGGCTCTAATATGTTCTTATTTTCTATTTAGTGATTTTTCACTCTAATTGCTATAATTTCTTTTCTCCCACCTTTCTCATTATTTTTTTCTGTTTTTTCCTCCTCCTTTTTTCATACTTCTTGATTTTAAGTCTTAAGTCATTAATTTTCATTTTTTCTTGTTTTCAAACTTTTAATTTGAAACATAAATGCCTCTCTGTGTACTGCTTTGATGTGTCTTACATTTTGTATGTATTGATACATTAATCTTCAGACCTAAATAATTACAATTCAAGCTATGAATTCTTCTTTGACTAATTCATTAAAAATCAGCTTTCAAAATTTCAAGTGGCACGTGGTGGTGTGTGTTTCTTTTTATATCTAAAAGTATGCTCCTGTATTCAAACAATATTTTCTGAATTTTGTTATTAATTCCTTATTCTATGGTTCATATCACTAAATGTTTCATGTGTACTTAAGGGAATATATAATCTCTAACAGTTAAACAATGTCTGTCTTTTCATTATTCAAGCTGTTCAATTCTTTACTTTTATTACTTCATTTTTGTCTTTTTATCAACCAATTTCTTGGGGAAAAAATTCAAAATATTTTCTTGTTTTGTATACAGGTTTACAATTGTTAGTATAAAAATAATAAAATAATTAATAAATAATAATGCAAGAATAGACTTTTGTATACTTATGATTATAAACCTAGTTTTGCCCCACCCTGTATAGGTACTAGGTGAATACATGATGAGACTTTTTAAAATTCTAAAAAAGTGTTTTTATTATTTTTAATTGATTCATCAGTATTTTTATCATATACTATGTGACTTTTTAAAAGAGTGCTATAGTAAAATAAAGTAAAAGAATGGAGAGAAGTGAAATTACTTTTTATATCCATAATTTTTCCTCAGTAAGACTCTGACATTAATATTTATCAAAAATTTTAATTTGGTATATGTTTTCCCTCCCTGTGTTTTCAACATTTCTGTGGCATTATATTTTAGTCATGTTTATAAACTTTATATTGTAATATTGTTAAATTTTTGCCTGAGTATTTTTGGAGTTTACCACTACCTTTGGACAGTTTGTTAGTATGACTGCTGCATTTGCATTTCTCTCCACAATCTTATTTTGTATTCTAAGTGCTATGCTTTTATTTTCTCTGCCATTTATTGCTTTTTTTTCTTGGATTAATCATGTCATTCTTTATTTCTTGCCTTCTTTCTATTCTACTCTGATCCTTTTGAAGATTAACCTTATTTTTCTTACATGAATACCTGCAACTTTGAAAACTCCCAGCTTGCTGAACACTTCAATTCTGCTGCCAAAATTAGTCTTTAGAATCTCTGAAATATGTTTCTTATACCTTTCATAATAATTGAGTCTTTTCTTTTAGTTACATCTTGATTAATTGTCATCCGCCAAGTCACTATTGCTTATTTGGTTTTACAAACTTTTTAATTTCTTATTTTTCCATTAGTTTCTCTTGTAGCCCCTCTGCCCTTCTCAGTTTTTTTTTTTTTTTTTTTTGTCTGACATGTAATAGTGCTTGTGTGTGTGTATGTGCTCTTTTTGTTTTTTTTCCTGAAGTTTCCATGACTTGGAAATACATACAATCTGAATGGTGGCAAAAGAAATAAAAACTATGGAGACCTAAATCAAACTGAATTAAAAGATAAAAGGAAGTTATGATATTTTAGAACAAAGTCCAAACATACTGCAGGCTTTACTCTTTCATTCAGTACCTAATTATTCTATCAAGGTCTCAAGTTTTATTTATTTATTTTTTATCATGGCACTGGCTGGTGTAATTGCTACCAGCAATTGGGTATCTTCTTTGTAATCAGTAGGAAAAAAGACAACAAAACCGAGGACTTCCTCCTCAATCACTCCTTTTAAGTTCTTTTTTATTTGATTGGGCTAATCCATAAAACAAAAAAAGTTCAGAATCCAGAAAACAATAGTCGTCAGGTGAAAACAAAAAATTCAAGCCCTAGCCAATGTGGCTCAGTGGTTGGAGCATCGGCCCACGGACCAAAGAGTCTCGGGTTCAATTCTGGTCAAGGGCACATATTTCTGTTGCAGATCCGTCCCCGGCCCTGGTCGGGGTAGTGCAGGAGGCAACCAATCGATGTGTCTCTCTCACATCAATGTTTCTCTCTCTCTCTCTCTCCCTCCCTCCCACTTTGTCTGAAAATAAATGGAAAAACATCCTTGGATGAGGATTTAAATAAATAAAAAATAAAGAAATAAACACAGTAAATTATGTAGTTTTGAATAGAAGCCACTAGTGTAATCCAAATATGATAGCAGCAGATATCTATCATTCTCTAGGTAAGGAATGGTAGAAGTGAAACTGGATAGATTATTTTCGAAGTAGAGAAGATAAAACATAACTTACTTTATTCTACTTTCATTCTCACAATCACTGACAATATAGTTGTAATTTTAATTCTTATACTTCAATGCAAAGTCAATAATTAGCTTTATTTATATTGCAGTTACAATTTTAACTACTCCAGAAACATTAAGCATATTTTATTTTTCTCAAATTATTTAACTACCTAAATACTAACTTTGTACACCACTCATTATGGTTTGAATAATCTAGTGAGTCAAAGATATTCTGTCAATCTTAGTCTACAATTAAGAGGTTAGTTTACATTTTACAAGTTTTTATAGTAACTTTATGATGTGAATTTAGATAAATTTTAAATTTATCTTTTTATAAGATTCAAATACGTACAATTATCTTTTCTTGAGTATCTATGCAAGAAAGTTTCTCTAGTCAAGATCCAAGCTTCTGTCTTAAAACGGAAACCTTAAATCCTGAGGGATTCTTTAGTTTGGGGTTGAAAGTAGAGATAAAAAGGGCCAAGTAAAATGTGAATAGTTTCCAAAACCCTGAACCATTCAGTGAGCTTATAAACTTAACATTTTGCTCTCTCGATAGTCAAGGCTGTTTTGAGACTGACTTCTGTGGTTTCATTTGGGCTCAATGTTTAATTCTCATGACAGTTTATAAGATTGAAAAAAAGGAACTAAACCCTAGAGAAGTTTCCAAACCCACAGAGCTGAGCAAAGAGTAGGAATTTTATTTTGGAGTTTCAGGTTTCCTAGGGTTTCAAATAAAGGAAACCAAAAGAAAAATGCAGTGGACATGACATTTGTGAACAAAAACCAATATAAAGTTTGTTTTAACTGATTCAGTGTGCTTGGAGTTACCTTCATGCTTTTTTGCAGGAGAATCTTATTTTCTTCTGCTTTATCTGCTCTCTACAGGTATCAAAGGAAATGATTCCTCATTTAGTCATTCTTAAGATTCAGCTTTTTTAAAAAAGAGTTCCCCTCAGCTTACTTTCATGTTTACTTATCATTTTTATTAAACATTATTAGTTTTCTAAACTCAGAGTGTATTTGCCTCTGTTCTGTTTTTCTCTCTTTCTCTTCCCTTTACTCTATATTTAAAATTCCCAAGTAAAAATATTTTTCTGAAGTCTTGTTATCTATTAGTTTTCTAGAGAATTAAAACGTTTTGTTAAAATACAGTAGGAAAGCATTGTAAAATAGAATCTCATAGTAATTAGTTAATGAAACTAAAGAGCTAAACAAAATGTATATACTTTTGGCACATAAATTTCAGTCATTCATTTTGTACAAGACACTATAATGGACTTCTCTGTGTTCAAATTCTGGGTAGTCTTTATGTCCCTTATTTTAATTATTATTAAGAGAGAGAAACTGAACATACACATAACTGTATATATAATATAAATATAATAATGCTAATCTTCAATTCATTGAAATTATGACACATAGATTGTTAATATGACAGAAAAATGTATTCTCATTTTAACACAAATGGGTAAGAAAGGGCACCTGTTGATGGTCATATATAAGCTTCATGAAACATTCTTATAAAGACAAGAAAGAAGCTTTTAGAAATTGACCTACTGTAAATTACCAGATTTTTATTTAAATCAACAAATTATTTTTTAAAATATCCTAGATTATTATAGTTTCTATTAGAATCCAAGAGAAGTAAGAGAATGAGGTGCAGGAGTCTGTATTCTCTGACAGATGACACCCTCTTCCTGTCATTGTTTTAACTTTATAATCTGCTTTGTGTTCTGTGCATACTTCGTCTGCTCTATAAATATCAGCACAGCTGATCACTCAGACACTGGCATACTGTTCAAAAATATGTCTTAGATAAAATATTTTCAGATTAACCTGGCATATGGTAGGTACTTAATAAAAATGCTTTGAATATAGATGCCTCCAATCAGATCACATTGGCCAGAAATCTTACATTAAGCCTTGACAAATTAGATTTATTTTTTTAAATGTATAATTTTATGTCAGAAATGTCCTGTCAATAGTTTTTTTTTAAGGCTCTTTGTAGCTCCAAAATAAGGCATTTTATTTTCAGTAGGACTTCTTTGTAATATTTATCTTCTCTGTCACCATTGATTCACTGTTATAAGAAATAATAGCTATGAATTTATAATGGAAGCTTTATTTGTTGCAGTGGCTTTCAGTGTCAACATTTCCTTCAGAAAAGGTTAGACTTATAAGCCGAGACCTCACTTTGTTTTCCCCTCTAGCTGTTAACAGGAAGTTTAACGTGTCTTTGAGGTCTGTCAAATCAAAAACACTAACACCATTTGCTTTTTTATTTTTATTTTTTAATTTAAAGGTCAGCTTGACTGTTCAAGCCATGTCTTATTATACATTCCCCAATGAAAAAAAGAAGCTGAAGATCATATCAAATGACATTTTTAAACTTTACAAAATATACAAGTATTTGACACAAAATACACAATTTCCAAATGCTAACAATGAAATAATGAAATCAAGAAACGTATTTCAATGAAAATTTAGTATACTGACATCTTCTATATTTGAGTACAATCCACTCACTTTCAAAGTTTTGCAAAGAAGACTGAATTGAGCCTAATTTCGAAATTAGCACAATTAGCACGTGTTAGTTAAATCCTGTTTGTATTTTAAATAATTAAGCTTGTATGTTATATCAGCCTTGAATAAATACTGATTATGTAAATATATATTAACAACATTTCTATGCCCATTTAAAAACACTTGTGAAAGTCAAGCAAACCTTGCAAATTTAAACATATTAGTATTAAGTAAGAGACACTAAACATTATAAAAGGTACCATGATTATTTTATTGAAAGGAAATTTGTTTTAGAAAAAAGATGTGTATAAGACTGCCTGAATGAACTAATGTCCAATTTCTGTTTCTCACTAAACAGTGACACCTGATCTTTTGACTCTTTTGGAAAGTAGTGTGCTGGTCCTGAACATTTATTTTTAATTTTTATCTTTTTGTTTTGACATAATTTCAGACTCAGAGAAAAGTTGCAAGAAAAATCCTATGTAAAAATCCTGTAATATGTCTAGTTACCATCTGTGAACATACAATGTTATTACAATATTATTGACTACATTCCCTATGCTGTACATTACATCCCATGACTTATTTATTTTGTAACTGGAAGTCTGTACATCTTAATCCTCTTCACCTATTTCCCCTGCCCCCAAACCCCTCCTTCTCTGGTAACTACCAGTTTATTTCCTGTTTCTATGAGTCTGATTGGGTTTTGTTTTGTTTTTCCATTTGTGTTGTTTTTTAGATTCCACGTGTAAGTGGAATCATACTGTATTTGTCTTTCTCTGCCTGGCTTATTTCACTTAGTATAACACTCTGTAGCCCCATCCATGTTGTCCCAATGGCAAGATTTCATTCTTTTTAGGATTTAGTAATATTACATTATATACCACATCTTCTTTATCCATTCATCTATCCATGGACACTTAGGATACTTCCGTATCTTAGCTATAGCAAAGAATGCTGCAGTGAACATATGGGTCCATATAAATCTTCAAATTAGTGTTTTGGATTTTGTCAGATAAATACCCAGAAGTGGAAACTGCTGGATCATGTGGTAGTTGTTTGACAGAATTAATTTTTGAAGCTGTCTCATCCTGGACTTTGTTTTTCGGTGATTTTTAAATTACTTATTCAATATCATTGCTTATACTTTGTTTATTTAGATTTTTTATTTCTTCTTGACTCAATCTTGAAAAGTTGTATGTTTGCCAAACTTTATCCACTTCTAGTATTTTTAAGTTATTGGCATATAATTGTTCATAGTAGTCTCTTCTGATTCATTGTATTCCTGTGGTGTCAGGTGTAACTACTTCTTTTTCATTTCTGATTTTTTTGGGGGAGAAAGGATCTCTGTATCTTTCTTTCTTGATGAGTCTGGCTACAGGTTTATCTGTTTGTTCATCTTTTCAAAGAACTGGCCTTTAATTTCATTGACTTTTTGTTTTTTATTTATTTATTTAGTGTGTGTGTGTGTGTGTGTGTGTGTGTCTATTTCATTTATTTTTACTCTGATCCTTATTATTTCCTTCCTTCTACTAACTTTGGGCTTTGTTTGCTCTTCTTTTCCAAGTTCCTTTAGGTGAAAAGATAGATTGTTTATATGAGAGTTATTTTTCTTGAGGTAAGCCTGTATCACTATGAACTTCCCTCTTAGAACTGCTTTTGCTACATCCCATAGATTTTGGCAAGCTGTGTTTCCATTTATATTTGTCTCAAATTATTTTTTACATTTCCACTCTGATTTTTTTGCTGACCCAATGGTTGTTTAGTAGCATGTTGTGTATCACCAGGTAGTTTTATTGTTTCCCTTTTTTTCCTTACAATTGATTTCTAGTTTCATACCACGGTGGTCGGGAAAGAAGCTTGACATGGTATCAACCTTTTTACATTTACTGAGACTTTTTTGTGGCCTAACGTGATTTATCCTAAAGAATGTTCTATGTGCACTCAAAAAAAATTATATATTCTGCAGAATTTGGAGGTAATATTCTGTATATATCTATTATATCAATCTAATGGTGGATAAAGGCCAATGTTTCCTTATCGATTTTCTGTCTGGGTAATCTATCCATTGATGTAAGTGTGTTATTCAAGTTCCCTAATATTGTTTTAATGCTGTCAGTTTCTCCCTTTATGTGTCTGTTAATATTTGCTGTTTATATTTAGATGCTTTTATGTTGGAATGCATAAATATTTATAAATATTATATCCTTTTACTGGATTAACCCCTTTACCATTATGCAATTTCTTTGTCTTGTTACAATAGTATATTTGGTCTGATATGAATATTGCTACCTCAGATTTCTTTTTATTTGCATTTGCATGAAATATATTTTCTTCCTTCTCTTTACCCTTACTCTTTAGATCTGAAGTGAGTCTCTTGAGGGTGGGATAGAGATGGGTCTAGTTTTTTCTTCTTTTTTTAATCCATTTGGCTACCCTTTGTATTTCGATGGGGGCATTTAGTGCATTTACATCGAGAGTAATTTTTGTTATGTATGTATTTATTCCGTTCTGTTAATAGTTTTCTGATTGTCTTTATAGTTCTTATTTGTTCCTTTTTTATTCTTTGTCTCTTCCCTTGAGCTCTGATGGTTTTCTTTGGTGTTATGTTTGGGTTCCTTTTTCTTTATTTTTGTGTGTGGCTATTGTAGATTTTTTGGTTTGCAGTTATGCATTTCATATATATTGATCTATATATATTATAGTAGTCTATTTTAAGCTGATATTTGCTTACGTTGAAACATATTCTTAAAGCACTATTACTTTATAGCCCTCCTCCCATGTTTTATATTTTTGACATCACATTTTAAATATTTTTTTTATATTTTGTATTCCTTACTACTTATTGTAGTTATAGTTAATTTTTGCTATTTTTGTCTTTTAACCTTCATACTAGCTTTTTAGTGATTGATCCACTGCCTTTACTATATATTTGTCTTTACCAGTGAATTTTTATTCTTTCAGATATTTTCTTATTTCCAGTTATGGCCTTTTATTTTCCACTTATAAAAGACCCTTGAACATGTTTTGTAAGGCCAGTTTAGTGGTGACGAACTCCTTTAATTTTAGCTTGTCTAGGATACTCTTCATGTTACCAAGTGTGGAGGCTAGGCTGTTCCATGAGGTGATTACAGCGGGACCCTTGAGCTAGATCCAGATAGACCAGGGCCAAAGCAGAGAGTGCTTCCTTAAATCCCCACAAAGACTTGTCAGCCCCTCCCCTATGCCCCTGCAGTGCTGGTTTCTGGAACCTACCTTGGGCAGTATATAAGGTATTTTATCCTTATCTCAGTGGGTCACAGCCTAGTGCCCCTATTCATCCGACCCTGTTCTGTGTAATCCTTCCGTGCCTGCACCATGGCAGGGAGGCTATCCAAATTTTCTTGCCAGTGCCCAAGATGCCCCTTTTATGTGAGTTCCTTCAATAAACTCTTGATGTAATGATAAAGTTGTCAGACTCTTTCTTTGGTCTCTGGACCCCAGTAAACTTTATATAACACTTCTTCATTTCTGAATGATTAACTTTCAGGGTAGAGTAGTCTTAGTATTAAGTTTTTGCTTTGCAGCACTTAAAATGTATTATGCCACTCCATTCTGACTTTAATAGTTCTGCTGAAAAAAATCAGCTGATAGTGTTATGGGGAATCCCTTGTATGTGACTGGTTGATTGCTGTGTTTAAGGTTCTGTCTTTATATTTATTTTTGCTATTTTAATTATAATATATCTTGGTATGGGTCTCTTTGGGTTCACCTTGTTTGGTACTCTCTGTGGTTCCTGGATGTGGATGACCATTTCCTTTCCCAGGTTATGGAAATATTCAGCCATTATTTCTTCTTCTCTTTAAAAAAATTGGTATATTGCATTGTGTGCCCATCACCCAAAGTCATATCATCTTCTGTCACCATATATTTGACACCCTTTATCATTTCCTTCTCCCCGTCCCCTTCCCTCTGGTAACCACCACACAGTGGTCTGTGTCTATGAGTTTCTATGAGTTTCATTATTTCTTCAGAAAACTTTTCTGCTCCTTTCTCTCCCTCTTCTCCTTCTGAGATTCCTATAATGTAAATGTTAGTATGCTTAATATTGTCCCAGACACCTTTTAAACTAGCCTCATTGTTTTAAATTATTTTTTTTTCCTTTTTGCTGTCCTGGGTCCCTCCATTTTTCTCCTAATTTTGGTGTGCATTCTTATGGCCATTACTTCAAATTCTTTATCAGGTAAGTTACTCATCTCCATTTTATTTGTGTGTGTGTGTGTGTTTCTGGGATTTTATCTTGTTCTTTAGTTTGAATACATTTCCTTTTATTCCCATTTTGTTTACTTTCTCTGTTTGTTTTTATTAATTTGGCCAAACAGCTACCTCTCCTGGTCTTGAAGAAATGGCCGTGTGTGGGAACATCCCCTGCATAGATTTCATGTGCTGAGTGGCTTTGGCAGGCTGGCCAGAGCTGGAGCAGGTGCAAGCCAGAGGGAGTCCTGGGTGTGCTCTGTCAGGTTCACCTTGGCAGGCCAGCTGGAGCTGACATTCTTTCCTAGTATTGAAGGATAAGCCTTGTGTAGGAGATGTTATATGGGGCCCAGAAGTGCAACACGCCCTGATCAACAGAAGTAGGCACTCATGAGGTATCCCCTATGTTGGCTGCTCTGGGGGGGGGGGGGGGTCACGTGAGCAGAATGGAGGAGCAGAGCAGCTCACTTGCTGCATCTGTGTATGCTGCGTGTGAGTGGCTCAGGGCTGGGGCTTGTTAGCAGGTTTGAGAGAGTGCAAAAATGGGGTCCATGAACAATGCCACGGGCAAGTTACAGAGAACCTGTATGAACTGTGACCATGAGGGTTCCATCCACGGAGAGAGTCCCAGCAGACTTCTGCCCCTCTGGCAAATGTTTCAAGATTAGAAAGTGAACCTTATTTATATATGGTCTAGGCCCTTTTTAAGTTGTTACTTTTTATGCTGTTTTTTCGGGAAAGTGGCTTTGTGTGCAAGCCCTTTAAGAGTGGGATATTTATTCCCTAAAGTCCTTTGATTCTCTTGAATGTATGCCCTGCTTATGTTCAGAGTCAGATATTTTGGGGGTTAAATTCTTCGGTGTAAGACCCAAGGGCTGGTGTGGGTGGTGTGGGGTACAGACCCCTTGCTTCTTGGGGAGCAGCTCCATTTATTTATTTATTTTTCTAGATGTCTCCAGGGGTGGGGCTTTGGCAAGAGCATGTCACTGCCTCTCCTATCCGTCTTCACGTGACCCTTTTACCCTTTATTGTGGAGCGGGTGTTCAGCTAGTTCTCAGGTTCTTTTCATGGGGATTTGTTCCATATGCAGGTTTATATCTGTTGTATTTGTAAAAGGAGTGAGTTCAGGACCGTCCTATGCTGCCCTCTTGAACTGCCCAGTATACTGACATTTTTGAAGAGTATATGACAGTTATGTGTCCTTCACTTTGAGTTTCACTGTTGTTTTCTTATTATTACATTCAGGTTATGCAGACTGTATAAGAAAATCACAGGAATGATGTTGTGGTCTTTTCAGTGCATAATTTCAGGTGGACTGTGAGGCCAATTTTTCTCATTATTGGTAATATTAGGTCAGATCCCTTGGTTAGGGTGGTTTCTGCTGTTTTCACTATATACTTATTATGTTTCCTTTTATAATTAATAAATATCATGTATGGAAATACTGTGAGATCATAGAAGTAACTCTCAATTCTCAAACTTTAACCTATTCATTTTACCTTCTATTGATAATTCCTACTTGAACATTTATGAGGACTACAGGCATCATAATTTAATCACCATTTATACATTATCACTTCACTTTACATTACAGGAAAGAGCTTTCATATTTTCCCAATTTGTTTATTCATTTATTTGCTTATTGGTTTAGTTATTAATCATTTACTATTTTTGCTATATTAATTTATGTTGTGCTTGTGTTTCTTTCATTAATTTTTAGAGTGGTTATGATATTTATTTGAAATATTATTTGCTTTTGTTGGAATTCCATTTTAATTTTTCCCCATACCTGTTAATTTTTTAAAAAACATGTGAAACATTACTAAAAGGTATATTCAGAGAAGTATCACTTTCCCCCAGTTCTTTTTTTTATCTTTAATTAGTTATATAATTGGCATACAAAAATGCATATAATGAAGGTACATAATTTGGTAAGTTTGAATATATGTAT
Source organism: Tadarida brasiliensis (assembly GCA_030848825.1). Lineage (NCBI taxonomy): Eukaryota > Metazoa > Chordata > Mammalia > Chiroptera > Molossidae > Tadarida > Tadarida brasiliensis. The sequence goes on along the minus strand of CM061258.1, from coordinate 83,489,104 downwards.
CACTTGTGTTACCATTACAATAACACACATAAGGGTTGCCTCCAAAACGTTCCTTGTGCCGCTCTGTGTGTGTGTGTGTGTGTGTGTGTGTGTGTGTGTGTTTGTTAAGATCTGAACTTGTAAAACCCCTAAAGGAAAATAGGGGAAAAGCTTCTTGACCTTGGATTGGCAATGAATTTTTAGATAGGATATCAAAAGCACTGACAACAAAACCAAAAATAGATAAGTGGGACTGCATTAAAATAAAAAAGCTTCTGTGCAGCAAAGGAAACAATCAACAGAATGAAAGGGCAACCAATGAAATGAGAGAAAATATTTGCAAACCATATATCTGATAAGAGGTTAATATCCAAAATATGCAAGCAACTCTTATAACTCAACAGTTAACTAAAAAAGAAAACAATAAATAACTTGATATTTAAAAATGAGCAAAGAACTTATAAATACACATTTCTCCAAAGAAAACATATGATGGCCAACAGGTATACAAAAAGATGCTCAACATCACTAACCATCAGAGAATGCAAATCAAAACAGTTGGTATATCAACCTCACACCTATTAAGATGACTATCATCAAAAAATAAAAATAAAAAACAAGTCTTAATAAAATTGTGGAGAAATTGGATACCCCCAATTCCTTTTCATTCCATTCTAATCATTTCTTGAAATTAATCAGTCTTAGTAGTAACTAGTTTATGTTTCCCATGTTTCTTTTGGTTCTAATAATCACTACATTTACATATTTTTTATTTCACATTGTTTCTTAATCAAAATAGAATACTAAATAACATAGACATTATTTTACACTTTGCTTTTTTCACTTAAAAACATATTTTGAAAAATCACTCTGAGTTTATTCATAGAACTCTTTCTTTTAAATTTATCTTTATTGCAGAAGTCTTTTTTTGAGTTATGTAGCTCTCCTTTGAAAGGATATGCTACAATTAATTCAAGAACTCTCCTACCTAAGAGCATATTATTTCCAATATTTTTTAGTTATAAATAATGTACATTAAATAACATAATTTTTTTAATATTGTGATAGGTGTATCTGTAAGGTAAATTTCTAGAAGTGACAGGAATAGGGAAAGGGTAAATATGTGTGTAATTGTGTGCTTTTCATAAGAACTATACAGATTTGCATTCCAACCTTCAAAGTACGAACAATTTCTCATTACATTGCCTCACCAGTACACTGTTGTTTAACTTTTAAATTTTACCAAACTGATAGATAAAAATACTATTTCTGTGTAGTTTTAATTTGGATTTCTCTGTTTTTAGTGAGATTGAACATATTTTCATAAATAATGTATAGCATAGAAATGAATGATCTAAAAGTGTACTCATAAAGATAATGTTGAATCTCAAAATTATATTGTTAAAAATAAGAAATGAGGCCCTGGCTGGTTTGGCTCAGTGGTAAAGCATCAGCCCATGGACCAATGAATCGCAGGTTCGATTCCGGCCAAGGGAATGTACCTCGGTTGCGATTCATCCCCAGCCCTGGTCGGGGTCATGAGGGAGGCAACCAGTCAATGTGTCCCTCTCATGTCGTCGATGTTTCCCTCTCCCTCCCTTTCTCTCCCTCCTTCTCCCTCCCACTCTATCTGAAGATAAATAGAAAAATATCCTCAGGTGAGGATTTAAAAAAAAAAAAAAGAAATCAAGCATAAAAAATGGCATATCCTGCATTACCTCATTTGCAGTGGAATCTCGGTTCTCAAACTTAATTCGTTCTGGAAGGTTGTTCGAGAAGTGACTTATTAGAAAACCAAATCATTTTTTCCCATTAGAAATAATATAAATTGAATTAATCTGTTCCAAACCCACAAATGATTCCATTTTAACCTTTCTCAATTGCTTGTGATCATTGTTTCGTGAGCACCTCCGCACCCTTAGCAGCAACACCCTTGGTGGCCTCTTTATGTTGCACAATTGTGCTAATTGTTGATTTCACCAGGCCATACTCAGTAGCCAGATCAGACGGGCGAACACCTCTATCATATGTTGCAATTATTATTTTTTTAAGCTCTGTCGTTCTCACAACTTTCCTTTTCACTTTGCTGCTATCACTAACCTTCTTAGGACCCATGGTGACTTCCTGGATGTATTTAATAATAATAAACAGCAACAAAAGCAAAAAAAAAACAACATGAAAATATTCACAGCACAATTTCCTGAGATGTTAACAATGCAAGGTCTAGTGGCAAACTGACATTCTTGCACATTCTCTTGTGTGTTTGTATGATTTCTGATCAGGGCAATACCCAGGTTTTGAGTTTAACTCCTGGTGGGGGCATGTACGGGAGGCAACAGATTGATGTTTCTCACACATTGATGGTTTTCTGTCTCCTTCTCTCTCTTTCCCTTCCTCTCTCTCTAAAAATCAATAAAAACATATCCTCGGGTGAGGATTAATTTAAAAAAACAAACAAAACGAATCTACACAATGACAAGTGAAAATAGCAGTGATTTTTGTTGGACTGCAGGGACCATGAGGGATAATGACAGGGTTTCTGAGATACTGGTAACATTATATTTATTGATCTAAGTGCTTGTTTCATAAGCATGTTTAGGTTGTGAAAGTTTTGAGCTGTTACATTATTAAATGTGTACTTTTCTAGATGTATATTATATTTCATTTGTTAAAAAATAGTGGGCTTACATTGACATGACTACTAGATAAAGGGTTGAATATGTTATTAAATATGAAAGAAAATAAAAGATAGGTCTTTTCTTTTAGAGTTAGGCTGATTTATGACAGTTGACTACTATTCTAACCTGTTTCTGCTTCAAAATGTCATAGAAAAGTATTGCCAAATGGGCGATATTAATGAATTTATTAGACTAGCATGCTTTTTGTAGAACTGAGGCATTAAATCTTACATTCCTTCCTGACATCAGAAGATTGGGATTACCCAAAACTGTTGTCATCAGCGATGGTGAGTGACACTGACAAGCTGAAGCTAGATCACTTACATGGGCAAGTTAACTGAGAAGTTCCAAATTGGTTGATAAATCCAATATCCAAATTATTGTTTCATTCCAAATTATTGTTTTGGTTAAGCAGAGAATAAAAGTTAGACAGATCCCCCTCTCCCAACACTTCACAATAAAACCTATTTGTGTGTGTAGGTATGTGTTCTGTCTTATATGAAAACTGACATAGCTTGTCATTGACGGGGGAACCTGGTGTATGTGCCAGAGTGTGTGTGTCATCACACTGTTCAAATTCCCAAACGTCTGTCCTCTGAGTGCCATCTTCAGGAATTCTGGTGTACCCAGGCACCAGCTCCGCTCCATTAAAACTATTCTTCATCTAGCATTTCTCTTTAAAATAAAAAAATAATAATAACACTTTAAGTATGATTTAAATATGTTTAAAATGTATGTCATTAAAATGGAAAACATAACTTGCCATAAGTAGGAAGTGATAAAAAAGTACATGTGATCAAAAGCATAACATTATTCAGTCTCTGAACCAGAGACTAAGTCTCTTTTTGATTAAAAAAAAAAAAAAAAAAGAACTTAGTGGAGAGTTATGAAACACATAGCTCTAAACTGAACTTTTTTTTCTTGAAAAGGTTTGAAAGGTAATTAAAAATTAAATAAAATGATCACAACTTAATTCACTTTTATTGACAAGTAGCTCTGAGCAAGACCTAAAATCTCTCCTCTGCTCACTGTTGTAAGTCTCACACTTTGCAGAAAACTCTGCTCAAAAACACAACCCCCAGGACGCCTGTGCCTGGGACTTTTGCTTACCAGCATGACTTCCAAGCTGCTATGTCATGAGACCTTCAGTTTGTATTTATTTTGGATACATGGTTTTCTGACTATTGTGAATCCACTGCTTAGCCCTTTTGCTCAACTTCACTGAATTCCTGGCTCTTTTAGTCCTCGCTTTTCTTTTCTGCTTCTGTAACCAGTAGCTGCTGCCCAAACTCCTTAAGCTGAAGGTCTGGCCTGATATCTGACAGCTACTTTCTGGAACAGAATTCCCAAAAGGCACAAGGGAACCAAAGACAGGCTTCTCAAATGTAAGCATAATGCTCATTGTGGTGAGATTTTGTTTTGACAGAGTCTTTAGCCTTGAATATTTGTAGGCTTTGCATTTGCTTCTGTCTTCCTAGTCTATTCGCCTTAGGAGCAAGGGGAATTTTATACAAAGTGAAGATGAAAGAAGGGTCATGTGTAATCCTTACAATAAAACTAGAATAACAGTAGGTAGCTATCATTTCATGCTTCACTTGCCTTTCACTATGGAGGAGATCAGAATATGCTCATTTGGTGTGTAGTCCCAAGTCCAGCAGGGTCATTAGCAATAAGCAGTGATTGTTCTATTGTTGGCAACATTCCTGTCAGCACTACCAAGAGAAATTTAGTCATAGCTGAATATTACTTATGGACAAAAAAAGAAAACAGGATTCTCATTCCCAATTTGAAGCAAAGAAGAGAGTGAAGTCCTAGAAGATCAAGTCAATGGACACTATCTCTGTCTGAAGAGTCCAAATTTTCTAAAGTTTGGTCAATTTGAGAATAAACTCAAAAGGGATAGTAATACACAGAAGTCCTTTACATAACTCAAATACATTTATAAATGAATGATACATATTAGAAATGGTAAAGTTATGAAACATGCCTTTTCCCTATAAAATTTCCCTTCTCAGTGATTTATTAGACCCTGTCCTCCAACTGTAATTAGAGACCTCTTCATAATATATCCAAAAACACATAAATGCAAAGCAGGATGGAGTCCATTGAAGAAAAAATATGGTATTATTCTATATGGAACACCTACAATATGATTATTTAGGAAAGAAAAATACTTAAAAGTACTGCATGTAATTAATATAGTGTATTCCCAATGCAACAGCTGCATATAGCTTGTAAGAACCAACACAAAACAGGGATTTCTTACACCTATATTTCTGGCTATTTAGAAGTTGGCATTATTAGTGGACTCTGCTATGTCTCAGCTGTAGTCATTGCTCTACTTTTCAAAGAAAAATCACTTATGTTTCCAGGATATTAAAGTTATTTTTAAAATATTTTTCCAATATTTTTCTATTTTATTTATTAAATAATGTATTACAAAATATATTATTAAATACAATAGAAAAAATTAATCAAGGAAAACAAAACAAACTTTAAAAATCTCCATAGTATCTCACTATATATGATCATATAATTTTTGAGATATTACTTTTGTTGATCCTAAAATTCTCCCATTCTCAAGATAGCATGCGTTTTCATGATTCAGGGCAGTTGTGTTGTCAAGTTTTGTTTTGTTTCTGAAAGTCTAAACCCACTGGGAAGAATGCAAGTGAAGAAGAGTAGATTCTTCACTGGCTAACACTTCTGGAGATGAAAGAGAAAGGTATTAGTCATAAGGACAAGGGGGCCTGTGTTAACTCTCTGGCAGCACCCTGACAGGGAGACAAGATATTTTCTGGGAATAAGGCTGCTTGATGCACTAGGAGGCCATATCCTACATCCTAGGCCTACATCCCAAGGTTATCACTACATTAATGACACAAAATAACAGATTGGAAAGGACCATTGAAGCCAGAACATAGGTAGCTCATAAATAAACATTGCCCATGATTGCAGGTACCTCCCTAAAACTCTGGTCAGCACATGGAAGCCAAAGAGCGTAGGTAGAAACTGAGACACAATTTTCGACAAGTCCCATGAAATGAGAATTTAGCATCAAAATTAAGCTGAATTATGGAAAATGAAGAACTGCTCTCTCACTATGTCAATATTTCTTGTATAAAAGTTTCTGTAGTGGGATTTTTACTTTCAATAGCTTATTTCTATACTTATTTAGTTAGTATTTATTAAACACCCATTAGGCAGTTTCTAATTTTTCCCTAGTATTGAAATAAATAAATAAATTCAATGAGCATTATACACGTACCCTGTTAGGACAAAGAATGCTCATTTATTTGACATGATGGAGAGTATAACCTCTTATTTTCCTAGGAAATATCGTTATTAGTGTTTTCTTCTGCCTCTATCTCCACTAAATTATCTCACATCTTTCTCATCTTTAAAAAAACAAAACCAAAAACAAAAAACAATCAACTTCTTCCTTAACTCAACTTCCTCTTTCAGCTACAAGACTAACTTCTTTTTGATGTTAGCAGCCTTTCAGTCATCAGTGACTCCATTTTCACAAATCTACTCATTCTTCAACTCACTCTATCATGGCTTTTCTCTCCTTCACACTATCAAAACGTACTGTTGTTCTAGCTCACTAAGTCCAGTCAATCCTTGTCTTCGTTTTTTGTACTTAGTTATAAATATTAACCACCTGTTGCTATTTGAGATTTCCTTGCCTGTCCATTAGCTTTTCTATCACCAGCTTTGTATGGGTGTCTTTCTAGCTGTGTGACTGATATTCTTAGTTTATGCCGCAGAACCGTCCAATACGGTTTACACTGCAGCCCTCAAAGACCACAAGGTCCAGGCCTCCTTTTCTTCTTTTCTTCTCTCACTCTACACATTTTCAGGAGAATCTCATTTATGTTTATAACTTCAATAATTGTCTAAAACCCAGGAAACATATTTTAACATTGTGAATTATCAACATGGATACTTTGAATCTTCAGAACCAAGTCTTTCATAACAGCTACAAAATTGAACTCTTGATCTTTCTTGCCCCACAATCTAAAACCCTGACCACAGCATCTAATTTTTCTGATTGGGCCCATTATATTTTTCAGTAATTTCAGCAAGCCTTGGATTTATTCTTAAATCCCTCTCTATCCTTTCCCATATCTAACCCTCAATATATTCTAAATATCTCACATCTCATAACATGAGTTTATTTTTCTCCATCTGCCCTGAACTACCTTGATATAAGCCAGTCACTTCTAATTCATGTGACAACATTCTTCAGCTCGTTCTGTACAGTCTTTTCTTGACTCTCTCTATTCTGTTGTTTGTTTGTTTTTACACTGCAGCTGGAGGGACATTTTGAAGAGAAATATTGGATTCTGTTACTCCTTACTAAGTTTGTTCACTAGATTTGTATTGTATTTGGATTAAAAAATATATATATTTTCTATAAGATGTCTTTCCAGGCTTCCATTCTGCTTACCATTTTCGTCTTATCTTTCTTCCTTTACCTGCTATTTCTCTATATAAATCATATTTTGATTTCTTGAACAGAACATGTGAACATATCTTTGTCAATCCTGGGCCTTGCAAATGTTAATTTTTCTCCAAAACTCTCTTTGCCTTAGTTCACTCACATTATATTCTTTAAATCTTAGCTTAAATGTTACTTTCTCAAGAGAAATGATCCTGAAGGGAAGTAGAGGAATGTCTGATGACACCGTTGTCTTTAACTTTATAGAACTCCCCAATGGGTTAATTCTCTGTTAGACTGTAAATGTTCTGAAAGCATAAACTGTACTTGATTTTGCTCAAGCATACATGTCCAGTGACCATAACTTTGCCTGACACATAGTAGATGCTCAATACTTGTTGAATAAATAGATTAATAATTCTGCCCTTGATACTTTGTTCAATTATTTTCTAAGAAAAAATTTTAAAAGTGGAATTATCATGTTACAGACTATTAACATAATTCTTTTTACAGATTGTGAAATAGCCTTCCTAGAAATGTCTACTATCCCTCCAGCAAAGTCTGAAAGTTATTTTTTACATTCCAATGACTATTCTGAAATTATCATTACTTGTTTTAATAAACTGAAAATCTCTTAGATGAAAAGATTTATTTTTATTTCTCAGACTACTCATAATCTTGAATATGATTACTCTTTTTACAATTGTGTTCTTCTCTTATCATTTGATTGTATATGTTTATCATTATTTTTTTATCCTCACCTGAGAATATGCCCATTGATTTTTTAGAGAGGAAGGGAGAGAGAAAGAAACATCGATGTGAGACAGAAACAGCTATTGTTTGCCTCCTGTGCATGCTCCAGGGGATCGAACCCACAACCTAGGTATGTGCCCTGACCAGGAATCAAGCCTGGAATCTTTTGGTGTACAGAATGATGCGCCAACCAACTGTGCCACCTGGCCAGGGCTATACTATTGTTTTTGTGTGTGTGTGTGATTTGTAACTACTGATGTGAGGGAGAGAAATGTTAGATGTGATGTGGACAAATTTAAAGTGGTTACCATTCATTTTCTTAAAAATTATTATTATTTTATGACATGTTTAGTGTAAAATCTACTAAGATATAGTATCTGTTTTTCCCCCTTTGTATTCATCCATTGGTCCCATGTAAGTGCATATAATTATTAATCACTTCTTGTGAATGAAGGAAAGTTGGAATCAAAAGAGAAAAAGTTGGTAAATTACAAAATTATAGTATTAAACTACATTTCTAGGAGTGAATCAACTTCTCTTTTCCACTACCTGTTGGTTCTACTGCATGAGAAAAAAAACAAAAACTATCCCTAGGGAAAAGGATTCTAAAACCTCACACAGTAGCTTATTTCAGTTTATAACTCTCCTTGTAAACTTGTCAAGTTCTGGTTTTAAATCCTAGCTCACCTCACAAATGAACATTTGTTGAAAGGGTTTTGGGTGGCTTGTTCTACTTTTCATGAGTAATGAGGCAAAAACAATTCCTATTTTGACATGTATTGTTCTTATGAAGTATAGATTGGTGAATACCAAATAACACAAAGACACGAGCTGTTGTTTCACATGAGTCAGACCCTGAATTAAAAAAGAACTCTGGTCTGAAACGTAGGAGATCTGGATACTTAACACAAGTCTGGCACTAACTGGTTTCAGCTTCTTTACAGTTTATGGGATCTTGCAATTTATTTGTTTGCTGTGCTGAGTCTCAAAGTTTTTCTCTCCAGGGCAATAACATAAGAGTATTCTTACAATTGTTAGATCAATGGAATCAACTAGGCATTTGCTGAAAATATAAATTCCTGGGGCATACCACAGATATTTTGATTCAGAATCTCCAGTGAAAAGGTTCCCAAGCATTTCTTATGCTCAGGCAAATCTGGAAATAACTGAATTTGTTGACCTCTATGGCTTTTCCTAACTCAGATTCTAACACTGTAAATATTGGTCAATAGCAGATCCACTGAAATGCTAAGAAGGGCATTTACTTTGGAAATCCTTCAACTGCTAGAATATCAGGCAGATGAGGGAAATAAAAGAATAATCTAGACAGTCCTCCACCTTTCCCCACATCCTGACTTCTCATTCTCAGTCTCAGAAGCCTGCTTCCAAGGATGGTATCACACGTCCAGCTTGGTGGCCTGTTCCAGGAGCCTCTCTATAAGGAAAATAGAAGGTCGACTGACAAACTATTTTTGTACCAAACAATAATCCTGATTATACTTGTAGTATTAATAATAATGAAGCATGGCATCTCTACAATGCTTTATAGCTCAATATAATATTTATTTATTTATTTATTTATTTATTTATTTATTTATTTATTTATTTTTCTTTATTGATATTAGAGAGAGAGGAAGGGAGAGGGAGTAAGAGATAGAAATATTGATGAGAGAGAACATCGATCGGCCGCCTCCTGCATGCCCCCCACTGGGGATCTGGCCCACAACCTGGGCATGTGTCTTGACAGGACACTGAACCAGTGACCTCTTGGTGCATTGGTAGACACTCAACCACTGAGCCACACCAGCTGGGCGCTCAACATAATTTTTAAAAGCATAATATGAACATCACACCAACTATCTTTTTTCTCTGGGTATGATTACACCTATTCTGAAATGAAGTAATTGAATTAAAGTTTATAGAAAATGATTCATGTGTCAGGACTCAGACCTAATTTTCCTGGCTCTAAGTTCAATCCTCTTTCTTTTCTAGTACAAAGTCCCAAATTCCATGTGTTCAGCCAAATTTTATTACCACATTAACATCCATACCTACACGACTGAGACCTGAAGGAAGCTCCTGCAGTGAGTCTGATCTCCAGTTTCCCAACCTATGAGGATAGGGCTAACTGCTGACCCCACCATCCTGGTGAGAACTCGTGCCCATCTCATTCCAAACCTGGTGATAAGCACTTTACTCATATTATCCCATTTAGTTCTCACATTCACACTATAAAATAGATGATACCATTGCCCATATTTTATAGATGAATAAACTGTCTCAAGTAAGTTGTCTAAGGTCAAAGAGTGACTTCACCTACTGCCTTGACTCTTGTGGTTGGGGTATTATTTTACCCACAAGTTGAACTCTGAATGACTTTTTCATGAAAGCATTGCTTTCTTATATGTTTCCTACTATTATTGCCTTAATTACTTATGTATGGTATTGGTTAAATAAGGTATGATTACAGGCTTTGGGGATCTGTACATCATTTCTAAAATTGTTTCTGTACACGGAAAAGTCTTCTGAGTTCCTACTTAAAAATTAAAGTGAATATTGTGTACAATTAGTCCTGATTATGCTGCTTATTACACATCCCTGTGAAAGACTTGAATTTGGAAAGAAGTGGAGATCTAACCAGTGTTTGATACTTGGGTACTATCCCTAAAACAGTTTCACCACATTTGCAAATACTAGGATAAAAGGAAAGATAAGTAAAAGGGAAAGAGCGTAAGTAGGTAGCAAGTCAGGAGAAAATAAAAATATTAACACATTATATTATATATATAATATATATATAAAATACTGTGTGTTTCACAGGTAAAAACAGATCCTCTAAGTGTCAATCTGATTCTATTCTTTCACTACTCAATTCACTAGAACATAGTGGCGATAATGTGACATTGTCAAAGAAAGACAGGGCAAAGAAAAAATAAAGAACAGATCATTCAAGATTAAGTTTATTTGCAATAGAAACAAAGCAAACAAAAAAGCTGAGCAGAGACCTTACTTCTTTTGTTTTTCTGCCCCACATACATAGAACACAATAATGTTCACGTGAATACAATTCACTGAGGATGAACACTGATTTTTTTTCCTATCAGTTGTCACATCTAGTTAGTTGTAGAGGGACAAGACCACCTCCATTAGGACAAATTTGCTTGGGATTAACATCTATCACAGAATAGGTGGTGGAAAGGAGGAGGCGTTGAGGAGACACCCATGGAAGTGCAGCTGTAGAACCTCCAGCTTCTAAAAACCGTTCCTAAAAGACTCAACTGTTGACACAGTTTTTCTAGACAAAATTCCCACCACTATGTAGAGGTGGGTTTTGTAAGTTGACATTTCATATCTGTTACATAAAACTGCATATTTTAAAATAGTAGGTAAGGTAGATATTGATATATACCATGTTACAAATTGACAGGGTATGCTTTAATTTATAGTCAGGGCTCTTTCTGGTACAGTGTGCACAAATCCTCCTTACAGTCTCAAGGCCATAAGAAAAAGCAAGACTTCTTTGCTTGCTTAAACCTAGCAGGAACAGGGATCACCACCTGGAAGCCAGCAACTTGTAAACTCTATAAGTGCAATAACCTTAAGTCTTGCGACCTCTGGGTCTCTGAGAATGAAAGCCCATGTAATCCATTTAATGATATGACTAGCCACGTCCCTAGTAAAGCAGAGCTAGTAGAAGCAAACACAAAAAAAGAGAAAGAAAGATGATTAGTCATTTTAGCCTTGTCCAGAATCTGACAATATAAATCTATTTTGATGTTAGCATACCTATAAATTTTATATATTATTTCATATTTTTATTATATATCAGGAGAAAGGAGCTTTGCAAAATCGACCATTTTTAGGACATCTAAATGCTTTATTATAGTCATCCATAACACTTACAAAATTGTCGATGTTTGACATATACTTGTTGAATCAATCAATATTATACCATTACCAAGTTAGAAGTATCTGAAGGGAAATTTCAGAAACGACCTATAGAGTATTAAGAGTCTAGCACTCAATGAAGAGTATTCTTGTATTATGGGCCATCCTTGTAGTTTATAAAAAATTCCTCTATTTCCAAAGAGAGTAATGTTTTTGTACATGAATGAAAAATAGCTTACTCTTCCCTAAACATTTTATCATTTCAAGCCATCCATATGATAAATACACTGAATGGATTTAAGTTTCTATGCAGTGCCCATTATTAGGTTAGTAGCTGTGGATGAAAAAGAGGCCACATATTAAACCTGACAAGCTCACGGGAGGTATGCATGGCTGACCATGAAACTCAGATTCCTAAAATTACCATATAGGATGGTCTGAGATGCAAACTTTCTAACTATCCATTCATCTACTGATGGTCACTGGGGCTATTTCCAGATCTTAGTTATTGTAAATAACACAGCTATGAACATAGGGCTACATATATTCTTTCTGATTGGTGTTTCAGGATACTTAGGATATATTCCTCGAAGTGGGATCACTGGGTCAAATGGCAGTTCCATTTTTAATTTTTTGAGGAAACACCATACTGTTTCCCATAGTGGCTGCTCCAGCCCGCCTTCCCAATAGCAGTGTACTAGAGTGCCCTTTTCTCCACATCCTTACCAGCACTTATTGTTTGTTGATTTGTTACACAATGGAAAACTATGCAGCTGTAAAAAGGAAAGATCTCTTACCCCTTGAGATGGCATGGAGGGACTTGGAGAGTATTATGCTAAGTGAAATAAGCCAGTTAAAAAAGACAAGTACCACATGGTCTCACTTATTTGTGGAATCTAAAGAACAAAATAAACTGATGAACAAAATAGATCCAGAGATTTGGAAGTAGGGAACAGACTAACAAACCTCAGAGGGAAGGGAGGCAGTGGGGCAGGAAGAGATAAACCAAACAATCAATATGCATATATGCATAACCAATGGACACAGACAATAGTGTGGTGAAGGTGGGGGTGGGGGTGGGTAGCAGGAGTAGGGAGGAGGGGGTCAATGGGGAAAAAAAGGAGGGACATCTGTAATACTTTCAACAATAAAGATAAAGTTTAAAAAAGACATATAGAATATTTGAAAATAAGAGAATTGTTTTTTGCAACTTTAATTAAAACACAAAAACTTTCTAACTAAAAGTGAGTCATGGTGAGTAGTGATGTACTAGGCTGGTATATTCTCTGACAAAGGTCAAACTTGAACTTAACTTAGTCTGTCTATTGTCTTTTTGAATCTATGATAACATACCTTTGGAATGTGAGCATAAATTTCTTTTTCCAGACACCTCAGGGTACAATCACTGCACCAGAGCAGAGACCACAGAGCCCCTTATGGTTATTGTTACCCTGTTAATTGCTGACTGTTAACTGTCCTGTGCCCACCTATGTAAAAGAAGTATGTGTCTATTCATTTTACTCTTTATCCAATCCCTGAGATTTCCTTCCTTTGCTTTCTCCCTAATTTATAATAGTATTATTATTTTCTTCACTCCCAAAATCGGTCTAAAACAAGGTGCAAAACTGACATTCTCTGGAGCATTTTCTCAATCCTTTGAAATTTTGATTCCTGGCAATTGTCTTCTGCTTGACTCAAATAAACTCATAAAAGTTCTCCACAGGTTTGGACATTTCTTACCTTGACATATCTTTTAGCTCCAAACTCACCTATCCACACTCATGTAATGCTGAGGATGAGACTCAATTGTGCAAATTGCATTTTCCATTGTCAGCTGACTTCCTATTAGGTTGTGCCAACAGGAGTCCTTTGAGGAAACCAGAAGGCTGAAGGAACATGAAGAGCTGCTCCCATCCTGTTTGCCCGCAATGCCTGTAGAGTCTCTCAGCCAATGGCTATTAGTACTATTATTGACAACTGTCAGTACTGTTATTTTCTCCACTCCCAGAATCAGTCTTATTACAACCCCACCTTCTCCTTCTCAGTCTGTTCTAGCTCCTCAGTTCCCTCCATTCAGCCCCTGGTTCCCTTTTCTCTCCCCCTCAGGGTGGTAGCCACTCCATGCTATGGCTGGGCATTATCTACTTCTGTGTTATCTTTTTGCTGACCACCAATACCTTCATAACCAAATCTATGCTTTAAAATATCTCTTAAAATAACTAGAGTGGATTCTGTTGTTGTTGTTTTTTTTTAAATTGGATTCTGATTTATTATATAATGACAATTTAAACTAATAAAAATTTCTAATTCTTGACTTTAAAAGTTTCACGGTTAAAAACAAGTTAGATTGTAAGTTAGGACACAGATTTTATTTCTGGTTGTCTAATTTTGAGCAAAATAAAATGTATGTTTTAATTTTATATATAAACTGAAACATAAAGAACATATACATGTGTCTATATCCATATATATAAACAGATGATCAATATATTATTTGTCCTCCAAAGACTATTTTTAGGTAAAATGTGATAATGTATGCAAAAGGCTTTTGAAAAACCATTTGTTTAGGCAGCTGTTAATCACTATTACAAAATAAATGTTTTAAAGTGACCTAAAATGCTATATTCATCTTGCTTTACAAATTGCAGAATTTTGTGTGTGTGCATTACTAGAAAATATATTCCATTTGTTGATATCCATTATTTAAATGGAAACTATATAAAATGTGTATAACTAATCAAATAAAAATAAACCAGAATTAATAAAATAGCTACAAATTAGCAGGATTAGACTGGGACACATTTTCTCTTCCTTTTGTCCCTAGAAACCTTAGGAACTCTATTCAGAAAGTAGGAAGAGTAGATAACAGTTTTGTATAGCCCTAGTATGAAATATATCCCAATACTAGTGCAAGTATCTTCTTATACATTTTTTTTTTATCCTCACCCGAGGACATTTTTCCATTTTTTGTTCAGACAGAGTGGGAGGCAGAGAGAGGAAGAGAGAGAGAGAGAGAGAGAAACATCGACGTGAAAGGGACACATCGCATGGCTGCCTCCTGCACGACCCAACCAGGGCCAGGGACAAACTGCAACCGAGGTACATGCCCTTAGTGGGAACCGAACACGGGTCTCTCTGGACCGCAGGCCGACGCTCTAACCGCTGAGCCAAACTGACCAGGGCTTCTTATATATTTTGATACAGATTTCTCCAAGTTATTTCCATGGCAAAGAATAGATGTTTTTGCTATTAAAAAGAGAGTTATAACTAGCCTATCGCACCATAGTCTTCCCTTTTATTTCCAATTTTAATCTTACCACTAAGCCACACTCTTAGTTCTTTCAAAATCTTATGTTCTCACTACAGTGCCTTTGCTCAAAGCTCTTTGTAATAGCTGATTCCATTTTTGATGCCTCTATGCCGACGACTTTCCAACCCCACCACTTCCCCTTCCCCGCCTGGATGAAAAAACACCACCTACTAAACCTGACAAGCTCAGGGGAGGCCTGCATGGTGGGCCTTGCAAACTCAGAGACCAAAAGTAATCATATAGGATGGTCTGAAATTAAAACTTTCTAACTAAATGTGAGTCATGGCAGGTAGCCATATCCTCAGACAGTATCTTCTGTTCATCTTTACCTTAACTGAGCCTGTCTATTGTCTTTTTGCATCTATGATAACATACCTTTGGAATATCAGAGTAATTTTCTTTTTCCAGACCCCTCAGGGCACAATCACTGCACCAGAGTAGAGACTACAGAACCCTAACTGTTAACTGTCCTGTACCCACCAATGTAAAAGAAGTATGTGTCTCTTCATTTTACATTTTTTTTAAAAATATGTTTTTATTGATTTTTTTTAGAGAGAGAGGAAGGGAGACATAGAAACATCGATGTGAGAGAGAAACATCGATTGGCTGCCTCCTGCATGCCCCTAACTGGGGATAAAGCCTAAAACCTGGGCATTTACCCTGACTGGGAATCAAATCGGGACCTCTCAGGCCATGGGATGAAGCTCAACCCACTGAGCAACACTGACCAGGCTCCATTTTACTTTTTATCCAATTCCAGAGATTTCCCTGTTTTGCCCTCTCTCGCCTCCCTAATCTATTACCAATGGATTTCATGTAACCCCCTTACGTCTCCTTCTTTGATACTGATGTATAAAATTAGTGATAAAACTGTCATTTCCTGGAGCATTTTTTCAGTCATTGAGATTCTGCTTCTGACAACTGTCATCAGTTTGACTCAAATAAATTCATAAAACATTCTCTACAGGTTTGGAAGTTTCTTAGGTCAACACGTTTTTGCCCCCCCCCCGCCCATCAGGGTAAATTGATAAGAAAGCCAGATGCTCTTTCCAGGAGTGTTTGTGGGAAGTTCAAACCACAGACACATTGACCTGTGTAGGGAAAATGTCATCCCAGCTCCACCTCCTAATCACCATAAAACCCCAACCCAGCCTCTTTTCCTTGTTCTTTCATGTCATTGTTTGTTCTGCAAAGGAGTCCACCCTGCTCTCCCCATGACGCCTCATTATGTGAGTAGTAAACTTTTTCATACCCTTTTGGTACTTGTGTTGCATTGTTAGTCTCAACATTTGAACCAGGTTTTGAGTGTGAGTCCATTCTGTCTCTGATACAACTATTGGCAAATAAAAAGGGTATATACATAGGCAGTGACCACCTGGCCACCCCCCCACCCTAACCCCTGTCAATCTTTAATCTCTTAATTTGACTGGCTAACTAACTCTGCTTGGCTTGCTAGTTACCATGTTTTTGAGTTTTGTTGCTGCTAGAGGGCAAGCTTGCACTTTGACCTTAATTCTTTCGACCTACATTTGCTGAGTTCTACTGTGCCTCTGTCATAGATGTATTCCAATCTAAATCAGAAGTTGTAATTGGCATCTAGGGACAAAATTATGGGATATATGCCCTCCTTAAAGTGACCCTTGGACACAAGTCTATTTACATCTTCACCCCCCCTATTATTTCAATACTATTGAAATTATTGACATTAGCCAATTAGCAATGGCTACATACATTGTAAACATAGATTTGGCTAAAATGTTCTATTCGGTGCCTATTTTAACAGCCTTTCAGCTATACTCTGCCTTTCTTTCTGAAGAAACCAAATACATCTTTCTGTAGCCACTCAACATCCCTGCCATCACATATAGCTTTGAAGGAAAGATCTTAACCACATTCGACTTCCTTTAAGAGCAAAGGTATGAGATCACATGGAAGACAAACTCTGATGACATTTCATTGACACACTCTTTCAGGACATATGAATATAGAGGAGCACACAGAAAGGAGAGGGGTCCTTACCCCACATATAGTACAAGGCCCCACCACCTTAGTTAAATTCCTGAAAATAATTTAGTAAATCAAGGGCTGCTCCACCCCTGACACTGTCAAGAAACTCTTATTGACCCTCTCAACACCCGCAAAATTAACACTAATCCATTATCTTTTAGGCCTTTTTTTTTGGATTCTAGAGGCAACATATTTCTCAATTACAAATTTTACTTAAGTCTACTTAAGCTGTCACTTGAAAATAGGCCCACTTAGAATGAGGTCCCCTTAAACAAAGGCTCTAGAATTTGTCCAAATTGCAATATTATAGCATTCCCATTAATGTCCCCTAAAGACTCCTTTCATGTAGAGGCTTAGGCAACCTCCTTTTATGAATCTTAGAATCTCTAGGCCACTCATGATGGTCATAAATTGCCTGAACATCTGCTGCAAGAAATTGCTTTCCTCAGCTTCATGCTATACATCATTAGAACAGCAGTTGCTGCCTGTTACTGAACTCTCCTGGAACCAAGAGGCTCTCACAGGCCCTGAATCTGTAACCCTCTGTACTCAAGTGCTCATTATGCCTTCCAGCACCCGCAAGCTTGGCATGGTCACCAAGATCTCCTTGGTACAAAATAGAGCCAAGTCTGGACCCTCTGGCATATTCTGCCTGCAGGAAGGAGTGACAGCTCCTGTCTTCAGTTCCTTGCCAGATGCATGGTGTTACATGATTAGGTCATCTCTCTCCTGACTCTCTTGGCTACTGAGTTAACAGCAAAGGGAATTCCTGTACTTTGGAAATGCATTGCCACCGTACACATGCGGGAGTTCCCTGCAGAGATCCTGCTTTTCATGTTTTAACCAGAATGTGCCCAATCCAGGATGGAACCCAAGGGTCAGCATAATTGGATAAACTTCAGACATTAATCTTAGCACAGGATGCCTTGGCCAACAGTCCCGTCTACACAATTTTATAGACTCTTGAGTCATTGTCAATGATTTGGCCATCTGGCCTGGTCAATAACAGCAACAACAATACCTTATCCAAATGTTTCTCCTTTGGTAAAACAAACAACAACAACAACAACAACAAACAACAACAACAACAACAACAAAACTCTAGGAATCTCTCACTTAAAATATACCGAAAATATAAATGAAGGTCATACATGTTTCTTTATATATAAAGCCACAATACAAGACACTATACAAACCCTACAATGATGAGCTCATGAAAAAAGGCATTCACTTACATTTTACCTCACTTATAGCCTCATGCTTGTAAGCATCATAGACAATAGTGGCTTACTGAAGTCCATATTTAATTAAATGAAGCATGCCATGTTCCAGTTATCAGTCAAGTGTCATGAATTATAACAGTCTGTAACAATCATGAATTGTAATAGTCTGACTCCACTTTTTATTTTTGACCACTGATGACTTTGAACTCCTACCATCTCACCATCCCTTTTGCCCCACACCTGAATGAGCTAAGAAAGTTCAGATATTCCCTCCTTTGGCACTGCAGGAAAGTACAAACCACACAAGTTTCAACCCACATGCAGGAACCCTCACCTTGCCACACCTCCTAGCCACCATAAAACCCCAAGCCCAGCTTCTCTCTTGTTCAGTGATGCCATTCTTGACTTGCTTTGGAGTCTAACCTGCTCTCCCCAGAAAGCCTCATTGTCATGTGAGCAATATATCTTTTCAGACCCTCTCAGTTCATGAGTGGTGTCATCAGTCTCAGCATCTGAACAAATGTTGGGTGACGGTTCCAGTATTTGGACTGATCATAACACTCTTCCTCCTGTATTTTGTTTTTGTTTGTTTTTTGGTAGGAAACATATAATATAAAATTTACCATTGTAACCATTTGTAAGTGTACAGTTCAGCAATGTCATGTGCACATTTTTGTAAAAAGAGCTTTTGTATCTTGCAAATCTGAAACTCTACACCTATTAAACAGCAAATCCCCTTTGCTCCTCTTCTAAGCCTCTGATAACCACCATTCTATTTATGTTCCTATAAATTTAACTACTTTAGATATTTCATATAAGTGGGATCATACAACATTTGTCTTTTTGTCACAGGATTATTTCACATAGCATAATGTCCTCCAGGTTTATCCATGTTGTAGCATCTGACAGAATTCCCTTCTTTGTAAAGGCTGAACAATATTCCATTGAGTGTATATGCCACCTTTTCTTTATTCATTCATCCATGAACATACATTGGGTTGTTATCTTTTGACAATTGTAAACAGTGTTGCTATGAACATGGGTATGCACATGTCTCTTTGAGAACCTGTTTTCAGTTCTCTAGGATATACACCAGAAGTGAGATTGCTGAATTAAATGGCAGCTTTACTTTCCATTTTTTGGTAACTTCATAATGTTTTCAAGTGGTTACACCACTTGCAGTCCCACCAACAGTACCCAGGGATTCCAATTCCTACACATCTTAAAAAACACTTGTAAATTATTTTTACTTTTTTAAAATAATATCTATCCTAATAGGTGTGAGATGATATCTCATTGTCATTTTAATTTGCACTTCCCCTCATATTAGTGATGTTGAGTATCTTTTCAGATGCTTGTCGGCTACTAGTATATCATCTTTGCTCTTCCTCCTGTGTTGAACTCTATTTCTCCTCTCTCTCTTTATTTGGTTTATTTATATTTATCCTTCTAAAAAAAAAACAAACAAAACTAATGTGTTTTTTTAAGCCATTGATGATGTTTGGTATGCATCCCCCAACATTCTTCACCTTAGTCTCATTGCTCATGTAAATACTTTATATCTGTTTTATCTTCCCTTATGTAAAGCTAAATGAAGAAGACACAACTCTGCTCATTTGCTACTGTGCCTAATGGTCTAGGTGGTCTCTAAATAAGCCTGACTTTCTGATTTAATTGTATAAGTCAAGTGGGTTTTTTATTTTCTCTATTTGCGCTGCTGGAGGGAGAGTCCCCACAAGGAAATTACTAAAATTACTTTAAATTAATTATCATCATTTGCTTTTCTTGTGAGCATTTCTGTTATTAATCCCAGAAGAAGAAAAAAAAATGGTATTGTGATAGTGCTGATTTTAATGTAACACTTGTTCTTTTTTGAAGGAGTTTATTAAGTGATTTAATAATTATCAATAATTTTATGAAAAAACTACTATGTCATGTCTACATTGCAAATAAGAAATAAAGCTTCAGAAGACAAGTAGCTCATCCAATATCACACAGCTGGCGTGCAGGTGCAGAGGCTGACACCAGGCAGTCTGGTGCTGCAGTCCAGTTGTGTTGCAAAGGAGGAGAGCAGAAGCAATCTATGTGTTTTCCAGAGCTGATAGAGAACAAGTGAGTTCAGTGTCTGTAAAGTACTTAAGGGCCAGAATTATAAGCTTCTCTGAAAGCATAACAGAGAAAAGTACTTTTTATACATCTCTTTTAAAGCTAAAACTAAACGCATGCATTGTTGGTCCATTAACTCAGCCATTGAACAGGAATATATAAATTAACATTCTCTAGGGGTACTTCTTAAACCATGTATACGAGACTTTACTTGATCTGTATATGAACTAGCAAAGACAAAGTAAGGAATTTATGATGCATAGGTCAGATTTGGCTCATCCTATAATTTCATCCAATGGTAGGTATCATTCATTACCTTTTTAATTAGTATATTTTGAATGTGGTGTTGCTATTTATCCAAATTTGTTGACAGACTGAGTTTTAAGCAAGTGATATTTGTTAATTCATTCACTGATTTACTTATTGATTCATCTTTGATTTATGGAGTAACTAGTACCCAAAATAACATACAATATTAAAATACATATGAAATAGGCTAATTAAAATATAAAGTTTGCTCAAAAACAATTAGAAAGAAGAAAGGCAAGAATGTACAACGTGTCTGGAATGAATTATTTATTGTAATTGAGCATAAAATTTATCTCTCCATTTCCAGGTAGCCAACTTAAAAGAGGAAACATTTTGTGTACTAATAAAATCAGTGACTGATTAAAGAAAGCAAACAAGCTGTTGTATACTTTTTTTTCCTGTCAATGTAATCTAGGCAATTTATCACAAAGATTTCTACCTAAGAAACACTGATTTATTTGAATAGATAAAAAAAAAGAGTCATGATTTATACTCACACTCCCCCCTACACACACACACACACACACACACACACACACACACAAGCTCATTCATTTATCAAATCTGTTTCTTCTCAATATTCTCTAGAAAAATGTTACCACTACCTATTTAGGTGTTCAGTTAAAAAATCCATTCCTAATCCCTCTCCTCTCTTCTCTATACAATTTATCAACATATTCTGTTGGTACTACATCTATAATATATCCTGAATTCCCCATCTTTGCTGCGAATACCAGCCCAAATCAATACTGTCTAAACAGGTTTGTGATTTTAGATTGCTGACTGGTCTTCTCCACCCCCCTACACCCCATCAACCCCCCTACGTGAGCAAAGGGCAGCAAGGATGGTTTTTAACTTCATATCAGATAATATCATTCCTTTTTAAGACCGTTCATTTGCTTTCCATTGCAATTGCATAAACCTCAGGGCCTTCTATGGTGTATAATAACCAACAAATCACCGACTTCGACTCCTATCAGTTTCTGTCTGGTGTATTATGTGCCAGCTACATTTTTTCAAGCCTCTGGACATACCAGTCTCTTTCCTTCCTTGCAGGCATTGCATTTAAATGTCATTCTACCTGAAATACTCTTTCTCCAGAACTCTGCAGGACTAGTTATTTCTCTTCATTTAGTTTGAAGTTCAAATTTCAGCTCCTAAAAGAAACTGTTTTCTCACTATCTTAAAGTGCATGCACCCTGTCAACCTTACATATTAATTTCAAAGCATCAACCACCACATAAAACAATATAATTGTTGTACATATTCATAGTGTGCATTTCTCAATAGACTTGCTTAACAAAAATTATAGTCACTACTAATATTATCAAAGGCTATTATTTATTAACTGCTTCCTATGAGTCAGGTACTCTTCTAAGCATCTCATTGTATAAACTCATTAAATTCTTCATAAATTCAGGAGGTTTGGCTCCTTCACTGCAAAGTTCAGAATGCCTAAAACAGTGACTGGTAGAAGGTAAGAATAGAATGAAAATGTGTCTATTGAATAAGTAAATAGAGTGCATAGTATACCAAATTACTGCTTTCCTAGAAATGTGAATGGAAACCATTTCAACCACAATATTATAAAATAAAGGATACAGTCAAAAGATGTTGCAAGTGAGAAAATTGTATATAAAATAGTCAAAACAGGAGAGAGAAAATGGCGGCAGAGTGAATGGAAGCTACACAGACGACCTCCCAGGAACAAACGGGAATTACAACTAAAATAAAGACAAATCGTTGGGAAAAGGCAACAAAAAAGCAGCGGGAGAGGACCATACAACCAGGGACACTGAATGAGCCTGGTAGGATCTGTGGAGGCACGAGAGGGTGGCGGGCTGGGGGCCCACTGCGCCCTCGGGGTTAAGATCCCAAGCTGCTCCACAACACAGAGGGCCAGGACAGAGCACTAAATAGCTACAGCCACTCACCTGGGGCTCTGGCAGAGGGAGGGCGGATTGGACTGGAACTCTGTGGGGACACCCAGGATTTGGAGGGCACTCAGAGTTTGTGCTGAGTCGCAGCCACAAAGGACGGTGGCCAGCTTGCTCCTTCCCGGTCACACAGAATGGTGGCCAGCTTGCTCTTTCCCAGAGCTGTGGCAGCCCCTTCCTTGGAGATTCGACCCAAACCAGGCTAGCAAAGAAATGCAAATTGAGGCTCATTACCAACCAGCATTGGCCCCACCCTCGGGAAATCCTCTTACACTATAAACACCTGAGGGAGTTTCTCATTCAACTGAGAACCTAAGGCTTTTCAAGTAACTGAGGCTAATAGCCTCCAGGCAAAAAGCTAGAGCATAACTGAAACTTTCCTGAGTTTGCAAATCTACCCAGGAAAGTGAAACTTGACAGTGGTGTTTAAGGAGGGCCCTCCACGCTCATCCAAACACAGTAGAGGGAGCCAAAAATGGCAGAATACCAATAACCACAGGGAAAATTTGGCAGGCTCCAAAACCCACTGAGATAGCAAAAATGGTGAAACAAAGAAACAGATCCCAAATGAAAGAACAAGAGAACTCTACCGAAGATGAGATAAATGAAATGCAGTAAAGCAAATTATCAGAGGCAGAGTTCAGAACCATGATCTTGAGGAAACTAAACAGCATGAGTAAGGACATCAACATCATGAGTAAAGATATAGAAACACTGAAAACCAACCAAGTGGAAATGAAGAATGACATAGCAGAAATAAAGAACACATTGGAAGGACTGACCAGCAGAGTAGAGGAAGCAGAGGACCGGATCAGTGAATTAGAAGACAGAGTAGAAAAAAATCAATCAATCAGAAAACCAAAAGGAAAAAACAATTAAAAAACAGGAAGATAGCTCAAGAGAACTGTGGGACAACTGGAAACATAATAACATTTGCATCATAGGAGTCCCTAAAGAAGAAGAAAATGAGCAAAGGTTAGAGAATATATATTAAGAAATAGTGACAGAAAACTTTCCTAACTTGGTGAAGGAAGAAGGCATTCAAGTTCAAGAAGCACAGAGAGCTCTAAGTAAGAAGAACCCAAACAGGCCCACACCAAGACACATAATAATTAGAATGCCAAAAATTAAAGACAAAGAGAGAATCCTAAAGGCAGCAAGAGATAAGCAACAGGTTACCTACAAAGGAACCCCCATCAGGCTATCAGCTGACTTCTCAACAGAAACACTACAGGCCAGAAGGGAATGGCATGAAGTAATCAAGGTCATGAAAAACAAGGATCTGAATCCAAGACTACTCTATCCAGCAAGGCTATCATTCAAAATAGAAGGTCAAATAAAGAGCTTCCCAGACAAAAAAAAAAGGCTAAGGGAAACATTAGCACCAAACCAGCACTGCAAGAAATGTTAAAAGGACTGCTGTGATTATTAGAAGAAATAGGAAGAAAAATACAACCACACTGAACAAAAATGGCAATAAATAAGAACATATCAATAATCACCTTAAATGTAAATGGATTGAATGCTCCGATAAAAAGACACAGAGTAGCTGACTGGATACGAAAGCATGATTCACATATATATTGTTTACAAGAGACCCACCTCACAACAAAAGACACACATAGGTTGAAAGTAAAGGGATGGAAAAAAAATCTTCCAAGCAAATGGAAAGAAAAAAAAAAGCTGGGGTAGCAATACTCATATCTGATAAATTAGATTTCAAAATGAAGACCATAACTAGAGGCAAAGAAGATCACTACATAATATTGAAAGGGTCTATCCAACAGGAAGATATAACCTTGGCAAACATATATGCACCCAATATAGGAGCACCAAAATATATTAAAAATCTTCTGGAGGACTTCAAAGGAGAAATCGACAGCAATACAATCATAGCAGGAGACTTCAACACCCCACTGACATCACTGGATAGATCATCTAGACAAAAAATTAACAAGGAAACAGAAATTCTAAATTCTAAACTAGTTGCAAAAAAATGAAACTAGACCATCAACTTACACCATACACAAGAATAAACTCAAAATGGATAAAAGACTTAAATGTGACTCATGTATCCATAAAAATCCTAGAAGAAAATGTAGGCAACAAAATTTCAGACATCATACGCAGCAGAATTTTCACTGATATATCACCTAAGGCAACAGAGACAAAGGAAAAAATGAACACATGGGACTACATCAAACTCAAAAGCTTCTGCACAGCAAAATAAACAACCATCAAAGTGGAAAGGCAACCCACTGTATGGGAGAGCATAATTGCCAATGATACATCAGATAAGGGATTAATTTCCAAAATTTATAGAGTGCTCATACAACTCAACAAAAGGAAGACAAAGAACCCAATTAAAAAATGGGCAGAGGAACTAAATGGACACCTCTCCAAACAGGACATACAAATGGCCAAGAGACCTATGAAGAAATGCTCAACATCACTAATCACCAGAGAGATGCAAATTAAAACAGCAATGAGGTATCACCTCATACCTGTCAGAATAGCTGCCATCAACAAATCATCAAACAACAAGTGTTGGTGAGGTTGTGGAGAAAAGGGGACTCTAGTACACTGCTGGTGGGAATGCAGACTGGTGCAGCCACTATGGAAAACACTATGGTGTTACCTCAAAAAATTAAAAATTGAATTACCATTTGATCCAGTGATCCCACTCCTAGGAATATACCCTAAAAAGCCTGAAACACGAAATTGAAAGAAAATATGTACCCCCATGTTCATAGCAGCACTATTTACAATTGCTAAGATTTGGAAACAGCCCAAGTGTCCATCAGTAGACGAATGGATAAAAAAGCTGTGGTACATATACACAATGGAGTACTATGCAGGTGTAAGAAAGAAAGATCTCTTATCCTTTGAGACGACATGGGAGGACCTGGAAACTATTATCCGAAGCGAAACAAGCCAAGCAGAGAAAGACAAATATCATATGATCTCACTTATTTCTGGAATATAATGAACATAACAGTCTGAGGAACAGGTAGTCCCAGAGCCATGAAAGTAGGGTACAGACTGACAATTGCCAGAAGAGGGTGTGGGGGAGGAGAGCGATGAACCACAGAACTTGTACGCATGTACGCTTAACAAATGGACATGGACAACAAAACTGGGGACGGGGCAGGGAGGGAGGGGGAGGAGAGAGTCAATGGGGGAAAAAGGAGAAACATCTGTAACAAAAATAAATTAATAAAAAAATAAATAAAATAAAATAGTCAAAACAGAAAAAATCCAAGATTTCCTAAATATCATGGCTTGGCTACCATGCATTCTTTGTGTTATACTTTCATTTAAAATACATGTTTCCTTACCGAAAAAGGACAGTGACTATGAAATGAATAGTTTTCTGAAAAGTACTGGATATCTTAGTTATAAGTCTAAACACATTATTTATTACAGATAAATGATACATTTTTGGGCACATGAAATATAAGTTTCTTAGAAAGCTATTAATGTAGCATTTTTGGTACACATGAAGATATTCATTTACAGTGAAAATCTTATGACTAAATGAATGTAAATGTGTAATGTGAGTTACTTCTGTCTCGAGTCTGATCTTTGGTGACCTTGTTCCAGTTCTCATGTTTATCTTTGTAATTTCCTTTATATAGTATAGCCAAAGGATATTTTAAATAGAAAGTAATATTATCACATTACTTTCACTTAAAATATAGTAGTAGTCTCTCATTGTCTTCTGGATAAAGTATAAAATCCTTCATAGCAGTGTTAATATCAAGCCTATACTTTTATTTTCAGTCTGTTATTTTTCCATTATTCTAATAAATCTCTGTAATTGAATCACACTGGCCTTTTTGCCATCCCTTCCCTATGTCAACCTTCTGTTCATTTCACTAAATTTGCAAACAACACCTCCCCACTCATTGCCTAATTTAATCTTACTTATTCTTCAGATTTTAGGAAAATCTTTCCAGGACACTCATAATGTCAATTATATTATAATGTCAATTATAAGTTATAAGCTCCCAGGGTTTTCTCATTATATCACTTATCTTGGTAAGAACACCTAACATGACATGTACCCTCTTAATAAAATTTTATATGTACATTATTGCTTATTATATTTACAAGGCTGAACAGAAGATCTCTAGAATCTTGTTTAACTGAAACTATGCTTATTGATTTTTCCCTTCCCTTAGCTCATGGCAACCACCATTCCACATTTTGATTAAATTAATTTGCCTATTTTAGATACCTCAAATAAGTGGAATCATGCAGCATTTGTCTTTTTGTGACCGGCTTATTTCACTTAGCATAATTTCCTCATGGTACATCATGTTGTCCATTGGAGAATTTCCTTCTTTTAAAGTTTGAATAGTATTCCATTGTGAATATATACATATTATATATTATATATTATATATTATATACACATTAAATATTATAAAATACATATTAAATTTAATATATTACATATATATTCTTTATTTAACTTTGGATAAACATTTGCATTGCTTCTACATCTTGGTTAGTGTAAAAAAAGCGCTGCAATACGTATGTGCCAATATCTCTTTAAGATCCTAATTTCAATTCTTTTAGATAAATACTCAAAGGTGGGATTTATGAATTATAAGCTAGTTTCATTTTACATTTTTTGAGAAACCTGTGTGCTATTTTCCATAGTGGCTGCTCTATTTTTGCATTTCCTTCAATGGTGTGTAAAGGTTTCAGTTTCTCCACATTCTCACCAAGTCTTTTGATTTTTGATAACAGCCATCCTGATAAGTGTGAGGTGATACCTCACTGCAGTTTCGATTTGCATTTCCCTGGTAATTAGTTTATATTTTCAGTCCACATCTTTCTTTTGAGATATCTTTGTCCTTTATAGGGATCATTTTAATTACCTAAACTTTTGTGATAAACTTTTTAAGCTAACTATTAAGTTCCTCATTCCATAATATTCCACTTTACTTAGTTAATTCAATCAAATGTGTTGTGATGATGATGAAACTTATGGTAGTAATATAAGATCCAATAATGAATTAAATGTGGAGAAGACTGTTTCTCCTAAGTGAGATATGTAGCTTAAAAAATAAAACAAAGTATACTCTCTGGAACTGAATGCAGGTTAGAATACCTTTTAAAATATTACCTCATTATTATTTTTAAAAGGAAAGAGTCATTTGACCTTGCCAGAAATGTCAGATAATATTAAAGTTTCGTGTTCATAAAAAAGTGGTTATTCAGTCAACCCTTCTCCAACACTCACCCCCCACACTGATATTAAAATTTTCCATCTGAAGTGCTTTCAGAGAATAAATTATCTTCCCCTAAAATTCCAGAAGAATAGGTTTCTATTTGATAATATTAGTTTGAAAGTGATGATGCCACAAAATAAATAAATAAAATATAAATATAACCATTTTTCACATTGCTCTTTTGCTAAGGTTTAACAACTATATTAGCAGCAGAGAAACTAATAGGCTGAGATGATCCTAAAAGAAGTTTTTATTCATTATTAAATAAATGCCCAAATATATTGAAATATACAATTAGTGGAGTTTGTTTTACTAGTAACATGTTTTCAGGTAACTGGACACAAAGTATTACTGATTGAATTGAAATGTATCTTTTGCTGGAAACCCTATATGAATTTTTTATAAGTTCCTCTATTTGTGACAGACTTCCCAAAAGATGGATACTTATAAAAACGTAAAACAAGTTATCATGAGAGTAAATCTTTTCCTGAGGTGTATTTAACATGAGAAAATGTCAAACAATGCACTAGAACTCCTTCTTGGTTTTAGCATATAGTTGGTGATTTAAAAAAAATCAGTACCAAATGGTATTAAGCACTCCATGAATTGCTCATATTATTTTAATAACAAATGTGAGCTTCTAGTAAAAATTTTATTCATATTAAACTAAGAATTATGATTCAGAGACATGGAAGCATGGAAAAACATTGACAAATCTCAGAGGGAATGGGGGTGGGGGGTGGGAAGAGACTAACCAAAGAACTTAAATGCATATATGCATAACCCATGGACACAGACAATAGTGCGGTGACTGGGGTGGGCAGGAGTGGGGTGGCGGGGGAGGGGGTCAAGAGGGGAAAAGAAAGCAAACATCTGTAATACTTTCAACACTAAAGATAAATTTTAAAGAATAAAGTAAGATTTATGTTTTGGAAAATCATTTACTTACTGTTTATTTGCGGAAAACTTCAAAATATTATTATTGCAGCCAGGAGTGATATTGTCAGAAACGGCACACAGGCCAAGACCGATGCAGGATTTCCGAAGTGGTTTAAAGTCGTACGATTAAACTTCTCATTTGAATTCAGGTAAGCTACTGAACTATTCTTTTACAAATATTAACATGATAAGCCTTATACATATCAAAAATTTTCCAGAAATCCTGAATCGAAGGTAGATTTAAAAAGTTTCCAAGAGAGACTGGACATAAGAAGCGAATATCAGGAAACATTAGTTATAGTTATTTCACCGTCAGTGGAAGCAGATATAACTCCATTGGTAGAGAATAAGTAATTATTTATTTTTTTTCTAAGGGAGTTTGGAGAAAGAAAATCTATTTTCACAGAACATTAAAATTCTATTTGCAAAATAGTTCCTTTCTCTTTAAGATTGCTTTGTTGTTATGACTATGTTTTCTTGACAGTTGAAAAATCACAAAAAGATATATTTGAAAATATAAATATCACAATATGGGGGAAACTAATGTAATATTAATTCTAGAATGATATAACCAATTTGTTAACAGTCTGACTTTGCCAATGTGATTCCATGAAATGTGTTTGCTTTTGATTTTCGAACTTGACTATTTAATCGAGCTTTCAGAATCTTTTCTTCCTCCCCATCAACATCATCTGTCATCTCTGTAAGATCTTCTTATGCTTAATAAACACACACGAATACACACACACACACACACACACACACACACACACTCCCTCACACATATCACTGTACAATTTAGATAGTTAAACATTTCAGGCTTCTGGTCATGATGGCGGCGTAGGTAAACGCAGTATCGCCTCCTCCCACAACCACATCAAAATTACAACTAAACTACAGAACAAACACCATTCAAAACTGCCAGACATTGAGCTGAATGGAAGTCCTACAACCAGCAAATTAAAGAAGCAGCCACGCCGAGACTGGTAGGAGGGGCAGAGGTGCAAATGGTCTGGTCCCACACCCATGTGTGGCGGATAAAAATCAGGAGGGACACCTCGGCTGGGAAGGTCCTTCCTGAGGAGTGAGGGGTCCCTGTCCCACACCAGGCACACAGCTCAGGGTTCCAGTGCCAGAAAGATAGTCCCCATCACTTCTGGCTGGAAAACCATCAGGAACTGAGGCTGAAGGAGGCTGAGGCTACTGGAGCCCCAGGCAGCTCCTCTTAAAGGGCCATGCAGGGACTTACTCAGACTTGCTCCCTCTGGGCTCTAGCATCAGGGAGGAAGCTTGAAAGGCACCAGAGACATACGGGGAAGAACTGAATTGTTCAGCATTGGGGCGAGACCTGGAGGGGCAGCTTTCTCCTGAACAGACTTGCCGTGGGAGACTGTTGTTCCTTTGGTGAGCCCTTCCCTGGGGCAGCAGATGGCCATATCTGGGACTCCAGCAACCTGGCTCACACACTATTTGCCCCACCCTGGTGATTTCCTGAGGCCCTACCCCACCCAACCTTTGGGCCCACCCAAGCTGTTTCCAGTGGCTTTACCATAGGATTGGCCTGTCTTGGATCTTGCTTCAGAGTTTCCTAAAATCTCTCAAACAAGCAGCATCTGGTCTCAGTGAGCCCCATACCTCTCGTTCAGTGGCCCCAGGCCTGGCACTAGAAGCAGCCAGCCTTGGTTCACAACTTGGCTTTTCCTGGGCACCTCCAAGCCCAGCAAAGAAGCAGCCATCTGCATATCACTTTGTAGCTTATGCTGGGTGGCCCTGGGTAGAACACAGGTAGTGGCTGACCTTGCCCAGAGCCAGCACACCCAGTGGACAGCTACAGACCACATCGAAGCACCACCACCCAACCACCTCCACAAGTGACATACTCAATGAGTGGACTCAGTGGGTACCAGAGCCCTGCTGAAGTAAGTCTTGCTCTGTGTGTTGGGCCCTACACTGCTGATCCTCCAAGGTAGCCAGAGGCCAGTAGTCAGTGGGCACAGCCAGTACTTGCAGCTGATCAGCCTGGGTAAATCCCTCCCATTGGTGTGACAACAACAATCAAGACTCAATCATAACAGAAGGGTGTACAGTCCACACTAGGGGTGCACCTTGAGGGCCCAGCTGGGGTGATTAGGGAGGCTGTGCCACTGGATCCTACAGGACACCTACAACAATAGGCCACCCTACGAAGCCTAGGAGACGTACCAACTCTACCTAATACATAGAAACAAACACAGGGAAGCAGCCAAAATGAGCAGACATAGAAACATGTTCCAAGTGAAAGAACAGAACAAAATTTCAGGAAAAGAACTAAACAAAATGGAGATAAGCAATCAATCAGATGCAGAGTTCAAAACACTGGTTATAAGGATGCTCAAGAAACTTAATGAGAACTCCAAGGAACTTAGTGAGAACATCAACAATTTAAAAAAGGACAAGTCAGAAATGAAGGGCATACTAAGTGAAATAAAGAATAATTTACAGGGAATCAATAGTAGAGTAGGTGAAACCAAGAAACAAACCATCGAATTGGAATATAAGGAAGCAAAAAACACCCAATCAGAACAGCAAAAATAAAAAAAGAATCCAAAAAAATGAAGACGTGTAAGGAGCCTCTGGGACAACTTCAAGCTTACCAACATTCACATCATGGGGGTGCCCGAAGGAGAAGAGAGAGAGCAAGAAATTGAAAACCTATTTGAAATAATAATGACAGAAAACTTCCCTAACTTGGTGAAGGAAACAGACATACACATCCAGGAAGCACAGAGAGTCCCAAACAAGATGAACCACAAGAGGTCCACACCAAGACACATCGTCATCAAAATGCCAAAGATTAAAGACAAAGAGAGAATCTTAAAAGCAACAAGAGAAAACCAGTTTGTTATCTACAAAGGAGCTCCCATAAGACTGTCAGCTGATTTCTCAAAAGAAACTTTGCAGGCCAGAAAGGAGTGGCAAGAAATATTCAGAGTGATGAAAAGCAACAACCTACAACCAAGATTACTCTATCCTGCAAAGCTATCATTTAGAATCGATGGACATTTAAAGAGTGTCCTAGACAAGAAAAAGCTAAAGGAGTTCATCACCACCAAACCAGTATTATATGAAATGTTGAAGGGTCTTCTTGAAGAAGAAGAACAAAAATATGAACAATTAAATGGCAATAAATACATATCTATCAACAAATGAATCTCCAAACAAAATGAGCAAGTAGAACAGAAACAGACTCATAGATACAGAGAACTTTTTGTTGGTTGCCAAATGGGAGAGGGCTGGGGGGATGGATGAAAAAGATGAAGGAATGAAGAAGTACAAATTTGTTGTTAGACTGATGAACCTCAAAGGGAAGGGGGGAGGGTGGGTGGGATGAGATAAACCAAAGAACTTCTATGTATATATGCATAACCAATGGACACAAACAATAGGGTGGAGAAAGCAGGAGGGGGGCAGGATTGGGGAGGAGGGGGTCAATGGGAGAAAAAAGGGGGGACATCTATAATACATTCAACAATAAAGATAAGTTTAAAAATAAATAAAAATAAAAACCTAAAAAAATAAATATAAAAAAATTTTCAATCATCTCTGGTCTGTACTTTGATGTGTTTTTAGAGGAAGAATAGGCTTGCTTCTACCATATAATATACACAGCAAAAGTATAAATGAGGTTCCATGTACTGTGAATATCTATTCATATATTTAAAAGTAATAAATCAAGCTATCAAATAAAATATGCATCTTGACAAATAAATTTATGACAAAATAGGAAATATGTGTAAAGTTGTTTTTTTCATGAAAGTAAGCAAAATATCATAGACAATAATTACACATGTATGAGTATTGGGTTTATATGCTAATAATGTCTGAATGAGAAAAAAAATAAGTATATATAATTTATAAATTGATAGTTATTCCATAACAATTTGAGTAGTTAGCCTTATTATGATCAAAATTTTCTATAATTGGCATTCATTTAACAGTGAGGATCTAAAGGATTTAACAATTGTACTTATATTCAAAGCTTTCAAAATTTGAATAAGATTTTACATAAATGCAAATTAAAACTAATGTTAAAATGCTATTTCATATGTGTTTTCAAAACACTTACATTATCAAAATTTATATTCATCTATTAAAATTAAGTGAAATACAAATTATAATTCATATTGAAATTTTAAATTAAAAAATTTTAACTGATACCTTTTTCAACATTTTAATATTTTATTCAGCTATATATTTTTTATTTATAAACACAATATTTTAATTCCAGCATTCAATGCCTGTGCAGTTGCAAATATAAATAATTGTTATCATGTTTCATGCACTTACAACTGGACCTGCATGTGTACTAATACAGTGCAATATGAATTATTTAACACTGCAAAATTATACTCGTCCAACTAGTGTAATCATTATGAAAATTGTGCTAATTAATGACTAATTCTGGAAAGTACATTAGTACATGGGAAAAATAAAAAACAAGAAAATGAAAGTCCTGACATTATTAAGAAAGTTGGAAATAATAGTTTTTTTTATATATAATAATCATTTGGCATTTATGCTATGTAAGATAAATGAATTGACAAGTTAATTAATCTGTCTTTTTTTTTTCCCCATGAGCACTCCGTTATGCAAATTCTTTCCCTACTCTAAAGCAGAGCCTGTTCCCAAAGACATACGCAGTGGCATAACTCCTGTACTTGTTCTGAAGACATAAAACAAGAGATGCTGAGGCCTGTAGGATTTTAGTCACTAAAACAGTTGAACTGTGCTGTGCTACCCTTGAGCCCTGGACATGAGTGGAAAGACTCACTCTCAGGTAGTCTTAAATTTTTATAATATACTAAATGCGATTATGATGCTTATGCTATGTGGTGCCCAGTAGGGCATGGAACCCTCGTGAGTTTTCTCTTGCCCAGGTCTAAAACAAAAGGAAAGGGAGGAGAATCTCATACACAATGGTTATATACCCCTCTTTGACCAAAAGAATTTCACAAAACCAATATATGTTGTGTGTTTTTTTGTGTTTTTTTTTTTTTTCAGTAAAAAAGAAATATTCTATATAGCATGGCTACTAAGTGGCAGACTGAGCTAGAAATTGGACAGCTCTAAAGCCTATATACTGTAGTTTCAAGAAAGAACAGTTATGGACGTCAGAACACCCAAGTGGCTAGAATAAAGACAGGCTGAAGTAGAACAGTGGAGAGAGTCATTCCCTTAACCAAGATTATGGGGGTCACAACAAAAGAATGACAGGTTTCAGCCACAGGGGAAACATTTTCCTCTGGGAAGAGCCTGAAATCACTTAAGGGAGGGGTTATGATAGAGGCTGAATATTTATGTCTCCCAAATTCATATGTTGAAACCTGTTTCCCAATGTGGCCCAAAACAAGTGTGGTGTAGATGTGCATTCAAGAGATAAATAGTATATAGCTATTATGTAAGTGCAGTGTGTATAATGAACATTTAAATACACTTTAACTGGTTCCTGGCGAGCATTATATCAAGTTGATCAACATCATGGTATAGTTAGAAAGAAAGCACCCTCCTTGTACACGTCTAAATGTTCTTTTATACCTTCCAACTGATGCCTATAGCCTAAGTATTATGTATTCCTTTAGTGTAGGGCAGTGTTTCTCAAACATCTGTGCACTTCAGAATCACCAAGGAAGTTTAATTAAAAAAAAAAAAAAATCCCTGGACCTGAAAATTATATTTCAGTGGGACCACACTTTAGAAACACTGATTTAAACAATTATTTCCTCAAGAACTATATTTGATAAAGTATTACGCTGACAGAAATATGTTGGGACAATAGCTGAAAACTGGTTCCAGATTAGTGGATTGTTTATTTAAAAAGACTAAGATCAGAAAAGGTTCAAGCATGGAACACTGCCCGGCAAAGTCAGGCCGAAGTGGTTCTGAGTTGTGAAGGAATAGATAGCACTGGATATCCAAGTTAGAGACTATCAGAGCAAGTCAAGGAGGACGGTGAATTCACAATTTAGCCAAGTCAGGACTTGCTTTTTCTTTTATTTCTGTAATAGTCTTGTTAAATGGTGAGATAGCACTTGCTAGTGAATAGAACATATTCTATAGTTGGCCAAGTTTTCTGTGAGGGCTGTGCTACTTCATAGCCAATATGGTATTCATCCTACTCATATGTTTTAAATCTGTGGGATAGCATGCATTCAGAAGCAATTTATCATGCACATCTGTAATAGTGCTACAATTTAAAATAAGCAGCTTACATTATTGATGAAAAAATTCTTGACTGTTAAAAATCTCTTTGCTTTAAAAATACCTTTTATCGTGAAATTAAATCCAGATTGACTTTTATTATTTTTCTAGATTTAGGGCATTTATATCTTACAGCAGAGTGACATGGAATGGAATAAAAGATATTAACTAGATTTTGAGTGGGAAGACAAACAAGTAACAATAACTAAAGCAAGAAGAAAAAATAATATATTGATTGTTTAATGCCTAACACGATCAGCTTTAAATCCAATTACATAGTAGATAAAGAGTGACATTAAATATAACTCAGTAAAGATGAGTTTATCAGTTCTGAGTCAAAATGGACAAGAAAATATACAACTCCAAAAAGATAAAAGCAGAACAGATGCTGCTGCTGTCCAGATGGTACACTAGGTTAGGCTACTGGCTCCTTGCACTAGTCCAACCTTAGAGATGCCACAGAAGAACTGATTTTGAATGGATTGGAAGAATCGAAATAAAGTCTGTAAGAACTCTCTGGACAGGCTGGGATATAGGGGGGTAAGAAACCATTGCCATAGAATTGTCTAGGAACAGACTTTTGAGTTGAGGCCTTGCTCTTTGCCATGTTGCTGTTAATACACTGCACGAGACAGGAACACAGCAGACTCAAGCCAGTACTAAGGGGGTGAGTGGGCAGATAACATGAGGGCTGCCCCACACTTCATCTGGGGAAGGAAGTGGATCCAACAGAAGCATGATTCGAGGCAACACATGAGTGTCCTGATTTCTCTCTCTCCCAAGGCCTTACACAGCCAAAGCAATGGGCAACTGCAGAAAGGAGAAAATCTCACAGAAGAAGGTTACTTTCAATCTCTTCATCTTTTGGTTTTAGGTATGTGACTTATAAAAAAAAAAAAAAAATTCACCTGCAATATTGTGTTGTCCAACCTTTATTTTTATATGTGCATTTTGTTCTTTCTTTGTTACTGTTTACTGATATATTGGGCTTGTCTCTATAGGGAGACAGTTCTTCATGGGCTTCTCACATATCTGAACATCCTGAGAGAAGAGGCTTGGACTTTTATAGTATCTTTCAGGAATGTACAGTAAACAGTTTTGGAAGACAGAGATAGTGTTTTGTTCTGGAGTAAAAGGCAGGAATGCTTACAGCACATTATAATAATGCCTCATTTCCTCATCTGGGATATCCTCTCTTTTAACAATCTACTATATGTTAGGTGTTACTTGCCTCTCTTCACATCACCCTGTGGGATTTGGGGTTAAAGGTTTTGGCAAAAGTGCTGTTACTCCGGCTACTGCTACTATTGTGAATGATAATGATCTTTTTTTCTGAGCCAGGAGTGTTTCCCCCTCGACCCACCCCGGCAGCATCTATAAAATTGTTGCGAGGAAACATGCTACCTTACAAATGAGACAGAATCTCAGATAATTCACACTTCTTGAGAGTTGATGAGGATTGCATGTTACAGTGACAAGACTTTATGGAAGAGGACGGATGATGACCTCTTGGGCTAATTAATGAAATTTGAGGAAAGTTCATAGGATTAGTAGCCAATATTTTGAACCAACTGTATGGGCAACCAGGTAATAAATGGTCCTCTATTTATTGGCCATTCATGAGCCAAAATTAGGAATGCAGTTGAAGGCTAAGTAGCCAGACATAGGTTCAAAGATGGTTCCATGGACAATGCCCTGGTTGACGCTAACTCACAATCTAGCAGATGAATTATCTAGTGGTCAGCCTCAGGCCCACCCAATTATAACAACTGGAACCAAAAATTTCACTAGCAGCAGAACGTCCAGCTTTTCTTCAGATCAACATTACAGAGATGTCTTTCTATGCTGAGTATGAAAAGAGAAAAATTTAAAACCTCTATGGGCAGAAGTAGGTAAATCTTTAGAACAATGGTTGGATTACTTGCAGAATGGGGGCTGGGGCAGAGTATTTATTGCTTATTAATGAAGAATGGCAACAGCTGTGCAGTCTGAAGGCTGAGCCCATACTCCCACCCCTAGTCCCCTGCAGTGTATTATGCCAAATTTAGATCCATTTGGAGATAACAGTAAAAAGACTCAGAGTTTTTGAAGTGGGTCTTGGCTGCTATAAGAGTTTGATTCTTTTAGGGAGATTTCCCTGAGACAATACCATTTTCTGTTGGAAACAATATATGAACTACTAACTATTATTTGGAATAGTACTGCCCTGAATCTGGCTTACAATACTGATGAAGGCTATCCAAGAGAGAATAAAAAATAGGCCCAAAGATAAATTCTTGTGGTCATCTCTCCCACCTTGGGAACCCCTAGCCCTTACATTGAAACTGGGTAAAGACTTAGATCTGATTTTTAGTAAGGCAGTAGCAGATGCCCCAGATTCATGTGGACTTCATAAAAAGAAAAAGCAGACCTGGCCAGTTTGGCTCAGTGGATAGAGTGTTGGCCTGAAGACCAAAGAGTTTTGGGTTTGATTCTCGGTCAAGGGCATGTATCTGGGTTGCAGGTTCAATCCCTGGCCCTGGTCAGGGTCATTTGGGAGGCAACCAATTGATGTGTCTCTCTCGAATTGATGTTTCTCTCTCTCTCCCTCCTCCCTTCATCCCACTCTATGGAAAATCAATGGAAAAATGTCCTTGGGAAGGAAGGAAGGAAGGAAGGAAGGAAGGAAGGAAGGAAGGAAGGAAGGAAGGAAGGAAGGAAGGAAGGAAGAAGGAAGGAAGGAAGGGAGGGAGGGAGGGAGGGAGGGAGGGAGGGAGGAAGGAAGGGAAAGAAAGAAAGAAAGAAAGAAAGAAAGAAAGAAAGAAAGAAAGAAAGAAAGAAAGAAAGAGAGAGAGAGAGAGAGAGAAAGAAAGAAAGAAAGAAACAAAGGAAGGAAGGAAGGAAGGAAGGAAGGAAGGAAGGAAGGAAGGAAGGAAGGAAGGAAGGAAGGAAGGAAGGAAGAAAGAAAGAAAGAAAGAAAGAAAGAAAGAAAGAAAGAAAGAAAGAAAGAAAGAAAGAAAGAAAGGAAGAAAGAAAGAAAGGAAGAAAGGAAGAAAGAAAGGAAGGGAGAGAAAGAAAGAAAGAAAGAACACTCTGTGAGTCAAACCCAAATCAGTCAAGGAGTATAAACACCATTGACACAGCTGGAAAGCAATGAGGCTGTGGAATCAGGCATACCCAAAGGTGAAGCAGATGGTGTCGTAAACAATGATGTTGCCAATGTAGGATTTGAGGTAAACAAAAAATATGAAGTTTCATTTGATTGAGCTAGTTGCTTCTGCCACACTGCTTGAAACAAAAGGAAAATGTGTGTTGCGTACTGGAATAGAACTTCTTTCCATCTCCACGCTGTGATTATGTCCACTCTCCATGCCCCCGATTATGTCCACTCTCCTTTCCAAACTTAGCTGCTATAAAAACAAGTTAAATAGAGATGGAGCTGATGTCTTCCCTGTTTTCTAGAAATACAGAAGGCTGTCTGCACTTACCCAATAAAGATGGAAAAACGCAGGGAAAGAAGGAACTCAAACTTTTATGGAACGGTTGTATATATGCACCCAAGTCAACATCCTATCTAGGCTCATGGGCAAAGGAACACTCAAATTCAACTGATGGCATTTGAAAAATATTTATAGTGAGAAAGAAAAAGTAATATTGCTACTAGTGGGTGTGACTCCTTGGGCCAGATCAATGTGTTGTTTTGTGGCTTCTACTACTGAATTTTCAGTTGGTATTGATATTTTATATACCTGTACTTCTCCATCCCATAAATGCAGAGGGAGTCTCCTGATCAGAAAGAGCTACTGAAGAAAGTGTTATTTGGTGGCCCTTGCACCCTAATAACCCCTTTGAACTAGAAGTCTTCGTGCCTGAGAATTTTAATGAGTGGATCGTATGACAAAGGAAGGCAGCCTCTTCTACCTAGGGGTGCCACTTGAGGTTTAGGACTTGGGCCAGCCATGCATGTCTACCAAGTCCACCACTTGGAAAGCGGCTATTATTGTGCAATTGGCCTCTTGTTGAAATTGAATGGGTAACCCTTGAAGGCCTTGTGAAACTGGGGATTAATTTTTCCCATTTTGGGGTGAGTCAATTTAGACTCGATTCTGGAAAGAATTTTCACACTTTGGGTTTGTTTCCCTTTTGCAATGCAACACATTGTGTGTGTGCAACAAACGGCTCTCTTCAAGTCACCTGTTAGGACTTAGGCTGAGGAATCTAGTATCCAGATTCAAAATTCATTATTATTTTCTTGTTTGCCATGTGATAGGTTTAGAAAGAAAATCATTTTTCTAGTAAAAGAAGGCAAAACATTATAAATATATGTTTTTATTTTTATCTAATGAACTGGGAGATAATTGGTTTATGAGATATTAACATAAGGGTAGCCATTGAAGGAGACACAAAATCAATTGATATAAAGTAATGTAAATTACTGTGACAGGTGATATACAACCTTGATACTCAAGTTGTGGCCTGAGTACCAAGAACATCAGCATAACCTAAAATTTTGCTAGAAATTCTCAATCTCTGCTCCCACTCCAGTCATACTAAATCAAAATCTGCATTTTGATAAGACCCTCAGGTTAATTATGTCAACCTTATTAATTTTTCAGAAGCACTGGCTTATGAGACAATAAGCATCCACAGTAGGAACTATGGTGAATGGGAGAAATCACAACCCATTTGAAGCTCAAGGCCTTAATCTGTTTAGGTCCAAAATTGCACAGATTTTATATCTTTTAAAGAGAAACCTGCAATGCAACTTTTAAAGCAAAATTTCCAACATTTACATGTTTTTAATAATTTAAAGAAAAATATTAATTACTTTCTACAACTCACAAAACATGTGTAGTCATCCCATTCTGGTGGAAGCAAACCGTTTTCACGTTCTCCTGTAGGTTTTTTTTTTTATTTTTTTATTTTTTTATCCTCACCTGAGGACATTTTTTCATTTTTTGTTCAGATAGAGTGGGAGGGAGAGAGAGGAAGAGAGAGAGAGAGAGAAACATCGACGTGAAAGGAACACATCGAGTGGCTGCCACCTGCACGACCAACCAGGGCCGGGGACAAACTGCAACCGAGATACATGCCCTTAGTGGGAACTGAACCCGGGTCTCTCTGTACTGCAGGCCCACGCTCTAACCACTGAGCCAAACCGGCCAGGGCTCCTGTAGGTTTTTTACATTTCATCCAACTCTGTAGAAGTGGTGACAATTCCCTTGAGTCATGACATATGGCATCTTTAGGCCAGAGGGGAGAGGAAAATACCAAGGATGCTTCTATTATTACAACCTAGATGCAGAAATTCGATAGTAAAGGAGTGCTGGCTTTGAATTCTATAGCCTTAGTTTGACTCTTTGCTTTAACATTTCTAAGCTGTGCTGCTTTTGGCAAGTTATCTATTTAATTTTTCCGCTTGTTCCATAAGCAAAATGAGGGAAGTAATTTCTGCAGTGTAGGATTGCTGGGAGGATTAAATAATATAATACCAGTAAAGGGCTTACCACAATGTCTGTTATGAAATAAACTAATAGTATCATCATTCCCTCCATGTGATGCAATGATTCCCTACCCTTTCGGCACATTAGAATCACCAGAGGTGCTATTGAAAAGTTACCCATCTCTGAACCCCATTCCAAAACAATTATAGTAGACTCTCCATGTGTGCGCATGGACTCGAGTATTTAAAAATGTAATATTTTCTAATGTGCACCCAGATTTAACTACTACTTACCTAATGGAATGGAGTACATAGCTATATAGTTGACTTATGACTAGAAAAGAAAGTGACTTCTCTGAGCCTAGGAGTGCCTGGGTTGTTTCTACATCAATCTTTTAAAATTCCATGCCAAAAAAAAAAAAAAAAAAAGCACATTATATTTTATTTTTACGTTTATCTTGAAGTCCCTTCAAATAAAAAGCTTTTACATTTATTTCTCCCTGTATTACAGATACTTTCCCAGTTCATACATAGGACTTTCTCATTTGTTCTTCAGATTAGTAATCACAGTATATGTAATTACTATTTATATGTCTTAGTTTCTATGGAAGAGGATATGCAGGAGTAACCAATTTTCTCCTCTGTGCTCAGGCACTTACTGTTTCTGAACATTAAATAAATTGAGTTTGTGTGTTTTTCTCAGTTTGGGCTTGTGATTTGATACTTCTTTAAAAGTCAGTTTTATCAGTAGCATTTCATATTTGCATAATCCATCGCAAACCTTCCACAGTTAATTACTCTTATAAACCACTCAGAGTTAACTTTTTAAAAATCTATAAATCCTCTTAAAATAAGGAACTAACAAAATTATGAGATATTCTAAGAATTTTTTGAAATGAAATGAAGGCATTTTCTTTATATAAGAAGATCTGAATCACAGTTCATAACAGCATTACTCTTATAATGCTTTTTAATTACTCAATATTAATAAGGGCTGTATGGAACACTCAATAATAAGTTCCATTTGAGAGATTTAAAGTTAAGACAGACAGAATTAAGGGATGTTAGCACATGGTTAAAAAAGAGTGTGCC
Source organism: Tadarida brasiliensis (assembly GCA_030848825.1). Classification (NCBI taxonomy): domain Eukaryota; kingdom Metazoa; phylum Chordata; class Mammalia; order Chiroptera; family Molossidae; genus Tadarida; species Tadarida brasiliensis. The sequence goes on along the minus strand of CM061258.1, from coordinate 83,447,537 downwards.
AGGAGGAGCTAACTCTTCTAGACCCCATCAATACCGTTCGGTAGAGGCCGCTGGCGCACACACACACAGGAATACAGTGGGCTGTGATTGGACTTGGACACCATTTATTTCTTGCCATTTTATTTCTTATGTTACCAAAAGATATGATTAAACAACTGGTATTTTTGAAAAAAAAATTTCCTCTTCCTTGAGTTCAAAACCATTAAAATAGCTGACCATAATTACTGAAGCAATAATTAGAGGGAAACTGAAGAACATCTAGGCAGAGCACGTCAGACACAAGCAATGAATCATGTTAACCACAAACCCTAAAATGCCAAGTCTTTGATGAAGTTCCCAGATAAAGATAATTAGCAACATTTCCCTTTGTTTGACTTTTCTTTTGCTTCAGAAAAGAACCTATTTTCGTATCATTTGCTTTCTTTGGGGAAAACAATGTGCAATTTTTTTTAGCATATTTGTGGTATTTTTCTCTTGATATATTTCATTTACTGAATTCAAATATTACATCATTCTAGCATTTTTATATGGGGTTTTACAATATGAGATCTCAAAGCACCAACGATTATTTATTCAGGTTATGTCAACAAAGATTGGATTTGTTGGATCTGGATGCTGGTTCTGAAAAAAAAGAAAAAAGATCATCCTTGTTCATCTCTTGACTCTGACTCTTTCATTGTTTAAGCACTGACCACTTCTTACCCACCCAACCCCATACTGATTTATTCGGCCCAATTCCCAGAATTTCTGACCCACTGTTGAACTTTCAGATGTCTACTCTGCTTGATTCTCTAGACTTTTCTTTTATAGCTGGAAACTAGGATCATTTATTAACTTTGACCATCAGCAACAAAAGGTAGCTCTATACTCAACCATAACCTGATTTTAATACCCTAGTTTTGAATAAAATAACTGATCTTAATTACATTTCTGTTTATAGCTATCCAATTCTTCTAATGGAGAGTAAGGTAAAGATTCATATATGAGTATGTTAAATTCTATTAATTAAGCATATCTTTTAGTCTCCATTATTCCAATCTTCTTCATGTACATATATTTAAAAAATGTTGTGAACTCATGCTGTCAGAAAAGACAATGATATTTGAGTTCAAGAATGAAAAATATTTCTCTAATTCATATCTGTGGAATTATGGAGCAGATCTGAGCTCAATTTATTGATATTTTTTATTCATGAACACTGAAGCTGAATGAGAACAGTATGGTCTCCCATCTCTAAGTACTATTCAAACCCTTTACATGTGTGGATGATATAAATCTTCCTGACTCACAAATCTGATTATTCCAATTCTCTGCTCAGTTACCTTCAGTGATTCTCACTGCCTCTCAGAGAGAGCCTCTTCCCTTTAGCTGACATTCAAAGATCTCTAGTGTCACTTCTAAATATTTCTCTACACTCACCATATGTCAATGACTCTATGAGTCTTTTTCATACACCATATTCTCCAAATTGTTCTCCCCACCCCAACAGACATCTTATCTTTACTCAAGATATTTTTCAGACTGTTTAAGAGCGAGTGTATTATATTTACATTACTTTTTTTATACAGAATTGCACTCTTACAGATATCACTCTAGGAAGAGTCGGAGTCTCAATACTCATTTATTACTAATTAAAATCTCAGAGAGAGTTTTCACAGTATGAGATCTCTCTTTTAGACACAACTATGTGTGTATGTATAATATAAAGAAGGATAATAATCAAAATAATTAAATGGCTAGAAAGGTATAAGCATAAAGCAAGCAGAATGAACACAATACAGATCATAGTGATAAGGTTCTATTACACTGCACGGGAGCATGCTGGCTGAACATCAAGTATGTGTGTGTCTGGGTGTCTAATGATTTGCAGATATCGTGCAAGGTTTGTCTTTTTGAGAGAGATATCTTTCTTTATAGAACTTTTAATCTCCTTTTCAAGTTAGAGCAATTCTCTGTAAGTTCTTAAATACTAACTCTAACTTGTTAAAATTTTATTTTTTATATAGCTAACAAAAAAATGAGCCTTGGACTTTATAACTACTCTCTTGTCCTTGAGAGAAAATATTGTTCAGCCTAGGGATAATGCAATTAATTTATACTGGATTAAATATCACTTATTTTTTTAATAGTCTACAGACATAAACCCCCTTTTTAAAATACATCTTTTATGTTTGTTAGCTTATTCATCTGTTTACCTTTAATATATTTGTGAAAATATGATTTCTCAAAAATAAAGTTAAACCTAAACTATCACTACTTTAAATATGTCTACTTATCTGGAATACTATGAAATAATTTTCTCAGTTCACTGAACAACTATTATAGTCTTTTAAATTTAATCATTCACTGATTAAAATTAATACATAAGGATGTAATTCAAAATAAATGACTACAGATTTCATGAGGCTAATACAAAAGCAAACTTTAATTGAAATGTAAGTTATATAATTTTATTAGACAATTATGCTGAAGAAAAAGTGAAGCAAAGAGCAAATAAATATACCTTCTGTCAGAGCTTAAAGCTATCAACATTCTTTTCAGTATCACTTCCAGTCTTATTAATGTCAGATGACACATCTTCAGTAAAACTGTGGATTTTTTTTTTCTGACTCATATCTAGGTTTAAATTTTGAAAGAAAAAAAAATAGGTTACCGATAATGAAAATCTAAATGCTATGATAACCTAGTAGAGAAGAAAATATTAACAAATGGAACCTAGAACAATATTTGAATTACATTTCACATTCTGTTAAAGTAAGCATTTGGATTTACCCACTGTTTAGTGATCACTGAAAGCCATGTGCCATTTTCAAATAATATAAACTAAAAGATAATGTCCATTAAACATATCCTTTAAATTAAGTATTTATGTTATTCTTAAGGAAAGAAGAGGCTTTAGCTAGAAAGTTAATATAGCATTGGGTTTAGTTGTTTATTAAGATTATATTTTCTAATTATATAGAAATATTGTTCTTTCATCATTTTAGGGAATTTTAATTAGTAGACTAATAAAAATTATTATAATAAATTTAATTATAATAAAAATTATAATAAAATTAATTAGAGGAAAACTAATTTTATTCATAAAAATGTTTATATCTTTCCTGTTTATAGGCTATTTCTATATGAAGCCACAATAAATATTTTAGAAAATAAATAAAAAATAAATATAAAAAGCCCTATTATTTTTTTTGTTTGTCTTAAGAGAGATATACTTAATAATTCTGATTTTATATTCTGAAAATGAACTTTAATTGTATGGGATCAACAAATGGTTCTGGTTTCCCTTTAGCACATATTCCATTTTAATTATGGGTTATATTTATTCAGATTCTACTTAAAAATTCTCTCAATTTACATTTAAAATATTTATTATTGAAAAAATGAATGGATTAGGCACTAATAAGTATTTTATTTATTGTAAAATATTCTTTTATTAATTGCAATGGTTATGCGTGCAAAATTTTGTGATCTTCAAGCAACTAAATCAAGAGACATGCTGTCATACTTTATAAACTACTATTCTAAATATTCCCTGAGGTAGTGAAATGTACATAAAACATTCAGATTTAAGGATAATTACTCATAGTCACAATTATAACTATGAATAATCATGGGACAATATTAAAGGGGAAACAAGATAAAGCAGAAGTTTTTAAACAAATAATTAGAGAATAATAGAAAAAAACATTGGCAGCCAATGAAAAATTAATAAATAGATTGAACTTCTTCTCGATGTACCAGGATATGTATGTGCATACCAGAAAATGTTTATTAGAACTTTATTGTCGTTACTTTTTTTAATGTAAATAAGGTATAATTCTTAGTGTAGGTTTCCTATGTCATTAAGACACACAAATAATGAATACATAAGTAACTACTCAAATTAATGCTTAGAAACACCTATTATCTAAATCCAAATTTAGAGGGTTTTAAAGATGATTCTTCTATATCATAAAGAAATTCAAAAGTTTATACTCTCTATAAGAAATTTGTATTCTTAGCTCCAAGCAGCCGAAAGAGAAGAGGAATTTAGATCCAAGCTCTAAATCTAGCTGACATTCATAAACTCCTGAATATAAAGCGAAGTTCTTAACACAATGAATACACAAAAATTATTTTTAAGTTACTGACGAACTTCTCTTAGGGTGACCTTTTTTGTTGTTGCTGTTAATCCCTACTCAAGGATATTTTTCCATTGATTTCTAGAGAGAGCAGAAGGGAGAAAGGGGGAGAGAGAGAGAAACATCAATGTGAGAAAGACACGTGGATTGTTTGCCTTTCTCACAACACCCACTGGGCCAGGGATCAAACCTGCAACCCAGGTACATGCCCTTGACCAGGAATCAAACACGAGGACTCTTGTGCCCATAGGCCAATGCTCTAACTGCTGAGCCAAATTAGCTAGGGCAATCTTTTTTTTTTTTTATCCTCATCCAAGGACATTTTTGCATTCATCTTCCAATAGAGAGGGAGGGAGGAAAGGAGGGAGGAAGAGAGAGAGAGAGAGAGAAACATTAACATGAGAGAAACACATCAACTGGTTGCCAACCACACAACCCCAACCGGGGCAGGGACGAACTGCAACCGAGGTACATGCCCTTAGCAGGAACCAAACCCAGGACCCTCTGGTCCACGGGCCGATGCTCTAACTGCTGAGCAAAACTGTCCAGGGCAGCCAGGGCAATCTTTAACAGAGATTTTGGTGAAGGGGTTCATATCAAGATACTCAAATAGCTACAAATGTGTACTTTCAGAACTTTTGTTAATAACACTCATTGAGTACTAACAAATATGCTAAAATCATAATCCATAGGTATTACTATCCCCATTTTACCTATTAGAAGATAAGACCTTCACAGTCTAAACAGTTTGACCAAATTTTTTAAAAAAAGAAAAATTAGAGATAGATCTAGGTATAGAACCTAGCCTTGTCTGACTTCAAAAGTGCTGCCCATTGTGTTAGTCATCAGCTCCTGGGATTTTTGTTTAGTATGGGACAGAGGAATACATTTGCCATCATTTTTAATGGATGGTATATTTTCTACGTTCATACTCACACTTCATATCCTTTAATGCAGTCAGTGAACTGCCTTGGACACTGTGGCATGAATAAAGTATCCTTTTTCTTTTTCTTTTTAATATTTATCTTTATTGATTTTAAAGAGAGAGAGGAGGGGAGAGGGGGAGAGAGAGATAGAAACATCAATGAGAGAGAACATTGACTGGCCGCCTCCTGTATACACCCCGCTGGGGATCGAGCTCACAAACTGGGCATGTGCCTTGATCAGGAATCAAACTGGTGACTTCTTGGTGCATGGATTGATGCTCAACCACTAAGCCACACCAGCCAGGCAAGTATTCTTTTTCTTTTTTCTTTATTGATTTTAGAGAGAGAAGAAGGGTGAGGGAGAGAGAGATAAAAACATTGATGAGAGAGAACATCAATTGGCCACCTCCTGCATGCCCCACACTGGGGATCGGGCCTACAACTTGGGCATGTGCCCTGACCAGGAATCGAACCAGCGACCTCTTGGTGCATGGGTCGACGCTCAACCACTGAGCCACACCAGCCGGGCAGTATTCTTTTTCTTGATGAGCTAATGCAATAGCCTTCTTGGGAAGACACTATATTGTATTGTTTTATTTGTATATGTATAGAAGTGGAAAGTGCTGAACTCATGATGCCTTTTACAATTTCAACCAAAAGGAAACTTTTAGGCTGCTTCAAATGGTGAATAGGTATTTCCCTAGAAGAGCTGAGAGACTGAAGAAAAGAGATAAATTTGGAGACCTAGCAGTGTAGACCCAGAAAATAGTCCGAAAAAACCTTTGCAATATAAAATAATATATTGTATTTATAATGGTGAGGACAGTTTGGATTTTTGCTGAAAAAAGTTGAGGAGACATTGAAGTACTAAAGCAAAGCCATAATCTGTTGAGATCTGTACTGTCAACGTAACTTTGGAGATGTGCATAAGGTTTGAAGAGAAATGAGGGTAAATCAGAGTTAAAAGACAGAATCAAGAGACTGCTGCAGTGGTTCAGAATAGGAATAATGATGGCCTAATTGGGTCAGATAAATTTAGGATGAATTAAAAAGAAAGATGTAAGCAATACAAATAAGAGTTATTGAGACAGCTTTATGAATCACTGATTGGGAGAGGAGAAAGAAAATCTGAAATGGAGCTGATTTTAAGTTTTATGATTCTTGCAGCCAAATGATTATTGATTAAATGATTGATTGCTACTTAAATGATTATTGGAACAAAAAGTGTTCATAATTTAGAAGTAGAAGAAAGCATTCACTCTGGGGAAAATTAATTTCCAGATAGTGATTCTAGAAACATATTTTTATTTTCTAGAAAAAGAAAGAACATATATACATTTTTTTAAAAAATATATATATATAGATAGATATATATGTGCATATAAATAAATATATATACAATATAGTAATAATAAAGTAAATCTAAAAGGAAAAAAAGATACTAAATGCAAAATCTGGGCCCAAATTAGCACCTAGGTCAATCATTCATTTAGTGCACTTATTTACTAACCATATGAAACTCTTTGAATCAGAAGTCCTTAGTACTTTATTTCCTGTCCAATAAAGAAATAATTTGGCTCTAGATGGTTTCAAACGTTTTTGAGTAACAAAGCCTTGGAAAGAAATTCATTTCTAGGTTTACTGCAACTATGCTACATTCTGTGTGTTCCCTGCTCTGTCAAAGCACCATATCTGAGTAGGCAACTCATAATTTTTTTGATTAATTATTGTATGAACCAAATAGCACAGATAATACATTGGAGAAGAAGTTTAATCAGATGCTATTTTGTCATGAAGAACGACTAGTTTCCCGAATGACTGAAGTACTAATAAGAGTTGTTTGGTTTGGTTTTCTTTCTTTCTGTCCCGTCCTTGAAGGTTTCCTTCATTGTTTCCCAACACCTTAACCTAAAGAGATTAATTTACTGAATGGTAAATGTAGGAGACTTCCTTACCTTTTTTTTTTTTTTTTTGCCTTGCTTCTCTTCTGTTACTGAAAAATCCTATGTGAGGAAAGAACTTCAGGTCTAACCAAATTTCAAGCATATTAAATCAGTATGGGATTGTTCAAGACTATACTGCAAGATTGTGTTAGAGAGTGTAGAAGCAAATTTTCCAGACCTCTTTGAATATACAGGACATAAAATATGATCAGGAACAGTAGTTATTTAGTGACTGTAAGAGATCGCTGTCCTTATTAACTAATATTTGTATTTATTTATTTATTTATTTTTAGTATTATATTTTTAAAGAAGTACCTTAGCTTTCTATATCAGGACTGAGTTATTTCTACCAACATGCTATACTGACCAATAAATTAAGAAATAAGTTATATCAGCAATAGAAATTGAAAAATTCATACAATAGCTGAAGAATACAGCCACTAAAAGAAAAAAATATACACCTATGATCATATAAAAGAAGATACATTATTGTCCTGACTCATCTCAAAAAGAATTTCTTATACTAAATTTGGAAAATAATTGTGTTCTGCAAGATGTTAATAAAAACTTTGTAAAAAATGAAGAAGGAAAACTAAAATTAAAGAAAAATAAATGCAAAAAAAGGGGGGAAGGAGGAAAGAAGGAAGGGAGGGAGGGAAGAAGGAAGAAAGGGAGGCAGAAATTGCTATACAACAACTATAGTTCTTAGCTAAAATATATTTTAAGTCACACGTAAAATATCACATATACCAATAAAATGCCTCTATCTTACATGTATTAAATCTGACTTGAAGGGAATATACACCATATCAAAGACTGCAACTTTCTTGTCGAACAAATGCTCTGATTGTTTGCTTACATTTGATATATGGACACCGCATATTACCTAACCATTGTATTGTCTACAATCCAGTTAATAATTTAGGTTCATAAATCGACAAATAAGGCTTGCTTTTTTCTTTTGTAAATACAATTTTATCAGAACCAGCTATAGCCATTTGCTTACATATCATATATGGTTACTTTTGCACTATAATGACAGAGTTGAATTATTATGATAGACTTGTGTAGCTAATAAAGGCTAATGTATTCACTATCTGGCCCTTTACAGAAAACATTTGCTGACTTCTGATCTAGTTAATGGTATCATGTATCTTATTATATATTTCAATATATATTTGTTAAATTTTATAATGTGATTATAAGAGAGGTTGTAGTACTGACTCCCGTGCAGTTGAAAGTCTACGCATAACTTGAAAACAGTACAGGTATTTTTTTTTTTAAATCTGCATATAAGTGGACATGTGCAATTCAAACCTATGTTGTTCAAGGGTCAACTGTGTGTGTATGTATATGAATATATATATATATATATATATATATATATATATATATATTCAGAGATCTTTGGGAAACAATGATCTATATTTGTCTGCTACATGCCAGACTCATTGACTAATCACTAATCCTGACTAGAAATAAATAGTGCATCACAGGCTAAAAGCTACCTTGAGAACAATTTACTATATTTTGAGAAGAATAATCTTTCATGTAATTTCATTCTCTATTTGTATTTCCTTCCAGTACTGATTTTTTTTTTTTTTTTTGAGATTGTGGTAGAGTTAATATGCAGCAATTACTGAAGACATGTTTAAACAAGCAAAAATACAGCATATGAGTTTTTAAATAGATATCTTGTTTGCATCCTGTAATAGTTTGGAAAGAGGATTCTATTAAGAAACAGTGAAGCAAAACTCTACGTTAAAATGACATCTCTGGCCAATTGACATTTTGAATTTTTTTTATATATTCTTTACATGTCTTATGATTTAATAATATTTATTCATTACTTGGTATCAGCATGATACTCTACAAATGGAGAGTTAGCTACTTCTTTAGATAAAAGCCTTACTGACATGTGTGATTTATCAACTATTGCTCTCCACTTATGCAATCTAATACCTTTCTAGACACTTCTAAATCTTCAGGCAATCCGATTAAGATGACAAGGGTTTACTTCCCTAATAAGGAAATTTTAAATACTGAAAGTACTGAAGAACCAGCAAGAAAAATCTTTGGTTGGAAAACAAATTAAGTATGGGAAAATATATAGTATCAAACTCTTGCAATTATAGGATTTAAAAACTTATTTATATATCATATTAACTGAAAAGTCTCAAATTAATAATTATAGATATTGAAATTTATGAAAAGAAGAAGTGAATTTAGAGCACAGCTTTTAATTATTCCATCTATTGAGAGCTGACCTGGTCTTGGCTGTGCTTCTTTGGATGTGGTATTTAAATCTCCTCACTCTCGGTTTCAGTACTAGTAAAGGTATTTAGCACATAAACAAAAATCTCCCAGGGGTGGGCAGGAAGCATTTGACAGATATCAGCTATTATCTCCCACCTCTATAAAATACCCAGGCATATCTTCCCAAGCTTTAGCCAGGTGTTTTCCTTCTAATCTCTGGATGAGTGTGTGTTAGCCAGTTCTTAGGAACATATAAGAAGAACTAAACTGATTAACTGGTAAAAAGTGAAAACTATATCCACTTTCCTGGAAAAGAGGGTCAGTGCCACCAAAAGAAACCATTTTTGCTTCATGCCTGTAACACTGCTGCTGTTACGAGACAGTCTTGAAATCTTGACATTTCTTTGGAATCACAATGGCCAGTGACCACTGCTCTGTGCTGAGTGAGAACAGGCCATGCATAGATTTTTATCTCAGTGTGCAGCCAAACTTAAGGAGAGGTTTCTCTTTAGCCAACCACCGTTAGTATTCAAAGTTATACAAACATCAATATACACTGCTCCAATTCATAAAAAGTTAATTAATTCTTTTAATCTCTGAGGAAATACTTTGGGCTAAAAAATATTCAAGCTATTTGGGATATATCAATGTTCAATGTAAAAACAGTTCCTTCTTTCAATGACTTTCCCACACAATGTATGAGATAAAAAAAAATAGATAAAAAGTGAAGTCATATAATAAAATATAGTATAGTCAAATACTTAAAATATTTTTAAAAGTATAATAGTATACTATAATACAATAAAATTGAAAAAAACTAGGGTGCAAAGATGATCATTGCTTTTACAATATAATTGGAAGGACGGTGAAAAAAAAAAAGTCCAAATGTAGGATTAACAGCATCAATTTATAGTCTTATCAACAGTAGGGAGAAAAATTGCTGGATATGAATCTCACTCTGTGTATCTGGAGTGCCCGGGAGGAAATGGCACTGAATAATGAAATGCTGCTCTGTGTGTGGGGCGAGCAATTTGGTGACCTATCCTTGGAGCTCCGGATGAAAGATGACATTCCTGTCCAGCTCCCGAGGAAGGAATTTAGGGATGGGTGGGATTTAGAGCAGAATTAATTTTATAGGTACTACAAAATTTTATTAAAGGAAAAGGGCAGTGTGATATCTCTCCAGAAAGTATGTCCCTCCCCCTACACCACCATTTTCAAGTGAGAGAGGAGCCAGAAATGTCTCGTGGTTCACAGTTGAGGGATAAGTTGTCTGTAAGATGTGAGAGACAAATGTTAGTTGCCTAGATGCTCACACTTTTGTTAAAAAGTTATACAGGTAGCTGTTTGTTGGGGAAAGGGGAAAGGGTTATAATCAGATAATTTGGGGAGATTTGGAGAGTTTAATTGGGAAAAATATAAACCCTGGGTAGAGGCAAGAAAAATTGACATCTTTGAGATTTCTGCCTGTCACACAGTGGATTCCTGAGCCAGCCCTGAAACAGTGCTCCAGGGCTACCAAAGGGCCTGGGAATCGTGAAGCCTGGAAGGCCTGTGACCAGGGAGGAGGACAGCTGTGAATAGGCAACAACTTAGTGTCTTGATAGCAGCGGAACGTTCAACTTAACCTGGCATCTGACCCTCCACATGAAGTACAATTCTTCCATCAGTACAACCTTGCAAGTCACTGCTAGGATCCAATGTCTCAATTTCCCAATCAGGGCACAAAAGGGGTAAATATTCCCTAATCCTGTGCATCACATTTGAGCTGCCCATGTCAGTTGCTACTCTGCAGCCAGCATCCCTCTTGGTTGTTACAGGGAGTAAATGTTCCTCCTTCTACAGTTTTTTTATTTGAGTCAGTAACTGGGAATTTTAAGAAAAAAATAAAAATTATGGTAATGATTGGAGAAAGGAGAATTAACTATTACTGCATCTATCTGTCTATCTATCTATCTATCTATCTATCTATCTATCTATCTATCTATCTATCATCTATCTATCTCTCCTGCCATCTATCATCTGTCTACCTAAACGATATATATTTAGAGGTTGTAATAACTTTGAAATTATAATATTAACTACAAATGAAATAGATAGTCATGTAGCACCATCTACATGAGCCCACCCAAAAGTATCTAAATGAATATGTATCCAAATGAATACTCTTCTCTGTTTCTGTGGACTGGAAACAACATTGGTAATTGGCTGTTTTTGTTACACACAAACATTTTAACCAATAAATAAATATATGTATATATTGAGTACCTATTATATACACCAGGTAACAACAAAACATAGAAAATATAGTGATTGAATGAAAGATATAAACTTTTTAATTTCACAGATTCAGCAGAAAGTTAAAGTGATGAAATAGGAAGTTTCTGAGGAACTACCTCAGACTGGATGGTGAGGAAAACATTCTGAGAAAATTATTCGTAAGCTTAGGTTAGAGTATGTGCTCCACAGAATGAACACTCCATAGAAAGATCAGAGGAAGGAGAATTCGACTCAGCTGGAACAGCTCGTGCAATAGCCTTCAGGCTGGAATGACTTAAAGCTGGTATTTGTAAAATGTACAAGATCCCATGGGTTAGCACTGATGGACAGGGAACAGTGGCACAAGATGAGATTGGCAAGAGCAGGGCCTGTAGATGGAGAAGCTTTGTAGTGTAACGTGCCACTGGAGGCTTCCAGGAGGGCCAAGGCATAATCTGTTTGGTTTTAAAAAGAGCACTCTTGTTGCTTTGTGGGAAAGGTATAGTTAGGCATTGAGTGGAAGCATAGAGACCTATTAGTAGGGCAATTTTAGAATTCCTAAAATTGAGAAAATGCCTAAGGTAGCAGTAATGGAGATGGACAAAATTAGAGAAGTAACAGGTTCTTCTCCATCGCATCTGGTTTTACTGATTTACTAGGCACTCTCCCTCTGCACATATACTAATGTTTTAAATGCCTGTCGTTACTTATTGAGTCTTCCCTTAAGCATTATATTTAGTCTATTTGAGATGAATTTTTTTCTTTCCTGAGAACCCATTATTTTTATATTTTGCATAATAGTCTCAGAAAGTCAATTTGACTATTAAGTAACTTTTCTACAAATTATTGATTTCCTATATCGTTCTTAATAAGTGCAAGCCAACCAAATCCTGAATGAATGTTTGAATGAAGCAGAAGATGTGATGAAACATCCACATTTTGTTTACAGGCTTCAAATTCCAGTTGTATCGTGGTACCCAACAATGTGTTTTTGCTTCTTCTGGCTGCATCACTCATCTGTCCATGAATGATCAGAACTGGTGTTATCAGTGACTTTGGGGAATATTTTATTTCACTTTTTAATGCTTCATCCCACTCCTTTTGGTTTGGAGATGCTTTGAAATATCTGCTTTTTAATTTGTTGATTACAACCCTGCTTCTGATTGCTAATATATTTACTAATATACCTACTTAATAAGCTGTCTACTACTCTCCTAGGCATACTTAAATAGTTTAATTAATCTTCATTTTAGATTTTTGATACAAGTACTTAATTTTTATCATAAATAGCAGTGCAAGCAATTATCCCAAAATTTGTCTCATGCATCCACTCATATTCAGAATATATTCCAGGTAAACAATTCTAATGTTATCCATTCATTTGCTCACTGACCTCTTTTGCATTCTGATCCTCTAACTAGTCCATGGCCTTTTAATATAATTCATTAAAATAAAATATTTTTAGAATAAATATCTCCTTAGAGAACATCTTAGTTTTAACAATGAGTCTTTTGTACAAATGAAATCTTAAGCATATAAATAATAGAAAAACTTCTTTTTGAAGTAGCTAGGGAGGGAGGTGGAACCTTCCAGTTTGCCACAATTTCCCATAAAGTTGTTCCTGACATGGCTGCACTAATCCATAACCCTCAAATGAATCCATAATGCAGATGATTTATAAAATACATCTTCTTGTTTTACAAATGAGGACACAGAAGTCCAATGCAGTGAGCTACCTAGAAAGACAAGGTGGGGCGGCTTCTAAGGGGCTCAATCATAGGGTGGGCAGTGTGAAAAAATAGGAGGAAGTTTTGATGTCAGGAAGACTTGGGGTTGAATATTGCCTTTTACCTCCTTCTACTTGTGTTATCATTTGTAATTTATTTAGTCTTTCTGAAAACAAAACTTTTTGAGGATAGGTGTTAATTACATGCAAATTAAATTATAAAGTGTAAAATATCCTTCACATGTCTATTTAATACTTTCAAATATTCGATGGTTTATATAAATAATGCATTCCATTTTATACATAAAAAATGGAAACTCAGGTTTAAAAACGGCCAGTTTAGCCTGGCCGGTGTGGCTTAGTGGATTGAGCATTGTCCCCTGGATGAGAAGTCCAGGTTTGATTCCCAGTCAGGGCACATGCCCAGGTTGCAGGTTCGATCCCCAGTAGGGGGCGTGCAGGAGGCAGTCGATCTATGCATCTCTCTCATATCCATGTTTCTATCTTTCTCTCCCTTCCTCTGTCTCTCTAAAAAAAATAAAATAATAAAAATGACCTGTTTATAATGGGCTGATCTACATATGGAACTCACATATAGCTGAAACGAAGTTTCATAGTCTCATTGACCATATACCTTAATTTTAAAAGGGGGTGGAGAATTAACAATATTATATTTACTTGGTGTTTTGTACTGTATTTCCAAAATAATAATATTATTTAAAGCCCACATGAACCCTATAAAGTAGATTTTATTACCCTTGTTTCACAGAAAAGGAAACTGAAATTGAGGGGTTTTAAATAAATTGACAATGTCACACAGCTAGAAAGTCAGAAAAATGGATTTCATCTCAAACTTTTTTAAGAATTTAAGTCAAGGACTATTTGAAATTTCTCACTCAAATATACAATACCATTAAAGCCAGACTGAATGTTTTGTTACTTGGGACAAGTTGGGGGAAAAAGTACTGACCCTTGCTTCCTGTCTTTTCCTGTCCACTTACCTTGGTTAAATCTCAAAATTATACTATAAAAGACCTGGAAATAATTTAAGAATATAGCAGTGTATGTTCTTTCGGGTATTTAGGGAAACAAGCAAGGCTTATTTTCTTTCTCTCCTGAACCCCTTGGTGGTTGCATAAGGTTGAGATATTGTAATTACTGAGATGCTCATCAAAATTCAATATGTACCCCATGTGTCTAATCTGTGAATCTGGCATCTTGGAACATGCATCAGGCCAGGGAGCCTGCTGGCACTCAAGACTCATGACAGTACTTAGAGAAAAACTCTTGCAGGCCGCAACATAAACACAGCCCATGGAAATTGCTCAGGATAACTTCCTCCAGGCTATTCTTTCAGCCACAAGACAATATAATACCAGTGCTCATCTAGACCTGCTGGAAATCAAATGACTTCTGAGTAGCTTCCAACATCTTCCTTCGTAAATTATGAATCTATCTTCCAACCACGGAAGCCATAGTGTGTGTTTTCTAGTAGTTAAAAGATTCACACATCCACAGGGGATAAACTACGTTTTCCATTTCCCTATTTCTTTGGTCTTACTTTAATAATTGTATGTCAGACTCAATGAGAAAATGTACCAGTTTTCTTTTATCCGTTACTGTAAAATCTAATAAAGAGATTGACACATCACTCAAATTTTTACAATATTTATCTTTTTCTCTGAATATAATAGCAATATAATTTCATTGTGGAATATTTTAAAATATAAAAATAAATCAAAATCCTACTGAAAATAGTCCTTCATTGATGTATTTCCTTCTGGTATTAGTCTACGAACATATGAAACTGATGTGGGCCTAAGGGTGTGTCTGAGCCAATATTGATATACTATATATAGTGTTTGTATGTATTTATTCTTGTTATATTGTGAACATTCTCCATAGTCCTTAAGTATTAATTTCTAATACGATTTTCATTGGTTGCATAATATTCCATTTCATGATTATTTTAAATAATATTTAGGTATTTTCCAATTTTTGCAGTTAAATTCTTTCCAAATGTTTATAAGTAATGCTGCTATTTACTTTTGTAAATAACCTTTGATTATGTCACTGACTGACCCCTTATGATGGAGTTATAAAAGTAAAGAAAGGGCTCACAGATTTTACTGCATGCTATGTATCTTGCAATATTTTGGCAAGAGTAGCTTTCTAAAAGGTTATGGAACTATGCACAAACCTGCCATTTTTGTTTTTTTCTGATTATTATAATAATACCAACATCTAGTTTTTGTAGAAAGTTTAGAAATTGTAAAAAAAAAAATGGAGAAAAAATTAAAACTACACAGTTATACTTGTTCAAAAATTGCCATAAAGCCTTATCTTTACATTCAGATATAGGGATAGATAGATAACTAAATGATAGAGACAGGTAATTAGATAGCCACAGAGGAATAAAACACATAAACAATTAGATCTTACTACAGAGTTGAATTCCTGATTCTTTCATTTTAATAGTATAATATGCTTATTTCTTTTATTAATTTGTAAATACTTTTACATATGAAGAGCACAAGATTTATTACATATATTTTTTAGGTTGACCATTCTAAATATTTAGCACTATCCTAATATTCTAAATATTTACCAACATTTCAATCCATTTTATAGTTTTATTTTTAATTAAATCCTTGTTTAATATTTAATGCATGCATTATAAATATGTAACTTGAATTTTTGTTATGATTCAATGAACATTTATTTTACTCTCTATCCACATAAACAATGTTAATTTATGCTATGTTTATATATATGAAAGTGTTTTAATGCTATTTACTATGTTTCATAGAATTGTTTACAATTTATTTATCTTCATTGAATTACTCTTGGCTATCAGAGAGGGTGAGTTCCTGTAAGTTTATTTAAAGCTAATATATCTAAATCCGGGGTGTGTGTGTATGAGTGTGTGTGTGTGTGTGTGTGTGTGTATGTGTGTGTTTAAGGGAATTCCCTTCTCTTACATTATAACATTACAGCCCGCTCTGGGTATGATTAAGCCTGAAGTATTCCCTAAAGAAGAGTATTAAAGAGGACAGAGCAAAAAAAAGTGAAAACATCATGTGAACTCATCAGAAAGTTTAACTTGCAATCAATCTGGTTTTTATAGTAAGTAAATATTCTCCCTCAATCTTTTTGGATCCAAAAATAATATGTTTTATGTATCACAGAACTGTTAACTCTTCATTGCATTTAAAGACACTTAAAAACAAGATGTGTGTTTTATAACTCTTTATACCCTCAAGGATCTGAAACAGTGCTCTGCACATAATAGATTTTCAAGAAAAATTCATATTGATTACCATGATGAAGCACATGGTTACTTTTCTGTCTCATTAAAGTTTATCCATTGGCAGAATGGGAAAGAAAGAAAAGCTGCATTTTTGCCTATCCACACTGTTCATGCTTTATAGATTTCAGTCACCATACCTCTCAGCCCCTACCTTTCTGCACAGTGTAACTCAAGAAACACACTTATTGAGCATGTGTGTACACTGTGCTAAATGACCTTTATACATGGATGTAGTGTTTCTTAGGTTTTTTTCAAAAACTTAGAATAGAAAACTGGAATAACCTTGGTATTATAGGAAGAGAATAAAGCCCATTTTATAGGTTTGGCTATTTGTTTTAAAGAAGAAAAATGTAGTGTATTATGAACATACTTGGTCTGATGGAAATAGAATACAGAAGCATTTTTGTGTATTGTATTCCAAAATAGCAAAAGGCAAGTGATACAATGAGATATTGAAAAAAATACAAGAACTTAAAATCAAAAGTGCATTAAAAAAAACAGACAATGATTCAAATACTAGAATAGATACTTTTCAGCATGTTTATAATATAGAGCAGCTATTTGCAAACAGTGTGCCTTGAGAATTTTTAAAACATGCAATACCTGACTAGTCAGGGGCAGAGACCTCTTTTCCTTTAGATTGCCAAATAAAAAAATGACAACAGCCAACACAACAATAGCCATCCACTGTGAATGAATCAAAATTATGCCTATATTTGGGTATGCCACAGAATTTTAGTTATTAGCTTATGTGTGTGTGTGAAATGAAAAAGGTTGAAAATCTCTGGTATAGAGCAACAAAATGAGAAAATAAATCTTAGAAGGTAGGTCAAAGAATAAAAGTCTTAGAAAAGCATAGACTCTCACTCTAAAAATCATCTTTGAAGATGTTAAAAAAAAATGTGGGGGCAACTAATGAAAACAAGATCCAAAAATACAAAGGAAAAAAAAAGATGTTTTGCATTTAAACTCTAATACCAAGGAGGAAGAAAATAAATGAGTAAGCTGAAATATCTTCTTAAACAAAAGCACCTACACTTCTCTATTTCACTTTGCAATGGGATTAGTATATCGATACACATAATGATATAATAACACCTGGAGTTCATTCAGCATCCCTTTCAGGGGCTGAAAAACATGCAGCTGCTGACAGAATTTGTATTAATGTACAAAGCAATTTATTTTAAAAACTGAGAACTTCCATATATCCAACATAGAGATAAGAAGTAGTGTTTGGTTGTAGGGTATAGTTTAAGGATGCTAAACAGATTACTTTTCATATAACTTTCTTCTTTAATGACAGCAAAAAAATATATCATAGAAAATAAATTATAACTTTTTTTACTTCAGCTTTGCTTTAATTAAATAAAATTTATTTAAGAAAATAAATCTGTAAAAAATAATTATTATGGATAGAAAACACAATTAATGTCATTAAAATCTACTTTTCAGCCTGGCTGGTGTGGCTCAGTGGTTGAGCAATAACCCATGTATCAAGAAGTCGCCGGTTCAATTCCCGGTCAGGGCACATGCCCAGGTTGTGTGCTCAATCCCCAGTGGGGGGCATGCAGGAGGAGCTGGTCGACGTTCTCTCTCATCGGTGTTTCTATATCTCTCTCCTGCTCCTTCCCTCTCTCTCTAAAATTAATATAAGGAAAAAAATTAAAAAATAAATAAATATAATTTTAAAAAATCTACTTTGCAGAATTATTTTGTTTTTAAAGTACGAAGACCAAAATTTGTGTAGAAAGTATGTGGAATACAAGTAGCAGTGTGGTACACATGGAATCAAAAACACATTCAGGTGAAGCATTAATCTACTATTAGAATCTCTGAAAATGTATGTTAGTCTAAAAGCAATGTGCAGCTATCATACATGATCCCAACTATTTCCTCTAACTCATTTAAAAAGAAAAGAATGTAGAGACCAATTACCAAGCATCAAGGCTTTATAAATGGCCTCTGTCTGCTATTACTATGTAAGGGCTGTGCTGGGCACAAAATTAGTTACTCTAGGATCTCTCTCAAAGTGCTGCCACCATTTAAACTACCACTGCTTGAATACTTATCATCATCATTTCTCCCCTTCTCTATTTTTCTCCATTCCTCATTATTTCTGAGTAAATTTTAGAAGTACAATCTGATTGTGCAATTGCTCTGCTAAAAATCTCGATGTGGATTATCACTGCCTTCAGGATAAAGCTTAAATTGTGTACCATATTTTAACAGATCTTCCATCATCTTGTTCCTGATTTCCATCCCATTCCTACCATGTATCCTGTAATACACATATTTTTCAGAAATTATGGTTCAGCAAATAGTCCATGTGTTAGCATAGGTAGCAAGATATTAATAAAGGAAGGAAGCAAAGGGAATCAAACATTAAGAAGCATAATCTACTACAACTTCACACACTCTCCAGGGGATCGCAGCACTGCTCACCAAGGGGCTTAACACCCTCTGTTCCCCAACACCCCCAGGGAGAAAAGACCAGGTTTCCAGTCTCCCCAAGGAACTGCCAGCCAGGTACCAGGAGGAGGGGAAATCCCTCTGCTGGGCACAAGCCTAGTAGAAGCCAAGATGGCCCTGGGAGGAGGTGGGGGGTGCTTCCACTATGAGGCATGCTCAGTAGGAACTAAAAGGGAGACCATAAAGGGGAGGAGCCTAGCCTGGGAATATGATCGAATTGGATAAGGGACTCAGAACCTTGGGAGATCTAGGAAAGGGTTTGGTTAGGGGAAAGAACCAGCAGAAGCCCACAAAGGATTGGGAAAGTGATTGGTTAGTTTGAAAAGCGCCGGGTCCTTCCCAAGCCAGAGATAACATAATCTAAGCTTGATAAAGAGCTCTCTCTCTCTCTCTCTCTCTCTCTCTCTCTCTCTCTCTCTCTCTCTCTCATACACATGCTTTCCCTGTTTGTTTGTGCATTCTCTCTCCGCAGCATCCATGCGGCCCCAGCAGCCATGCAGACTCCAAAGGCAGGCTCCAAGTGCGAGCCTGGGTACAGTAACCCAATGCCAGCCGGCGCTAGAGGGACAAAAGCTAAGCTAGCCAGTTGGGGACAAAGGCGGGACTGGACTAAGCATTAATATGGACTGAACCAATGGCATAGAATTTCTGGATCTTGGCCTTTCTTCTGGGCTTGATGAAGACAAGGCTGGACTTCTTTCACAGCGGGGCAAGCTGAGAAGAGACACCTGAGCTGAACCCGGGACAGTCCCTCGACTTTGCTTCTACAATAAGCCTTACTAGTAAACCTTATCGTCACATGTAGGGGTCCCTGGAATGCTTTCCTCGTCACCCGGTGAAAAGGCCCCATTTCCACCGGCAACACGTTTTCCCACAGTACTCCGCCTTTGCAAACACTGCTTGTTATTCCGCTATCACAATTTCCCGTATTATCCTTAAATTTCATTTATTGTTCTTCCAATTCAAGTTCACATCAACTTCTCCAAGCCTTTTGTGACACTGAGTCCTCCCCTATGTACCTAAACCTTACTGAGTGTCTTTCTTCTAGACCTCAGGAATAACCTCTGCTATTAAAGTTGCTGATTTAGTTTTCTTAGTTCAAAGATGATTTGTTTACTTACCTTCAATCCTTTGACAACTTTCTAAAAACTCTGAGTCCCAGTTCCCACTTACATTACATAAAACAAATCATGTTGTGATGATGAAGCAAAATGAGGCATGCAGGGTAGATTCTCCATAAAGGAGTGCTAACCTCTAAGGCTCTTTCATTTCCACCAGAATGAGTTATTTAGTGGTTTAATTCATCATGATTTTAAGACTTGGAAAAGTCCCTGGCAGGAATTTGGAATAATATTGATGAGGAAAAGGAGAGAGGGGATTAAATGAGAGAAGAAAAGGAATAACAAAAGATGCTAGAAAAAGAATTAAATTTGAGGCAGAGCAGGAGAGTAGAGATTAGTCCAAATTTACATGCAAAGAGTAGCATTCCCAGACTTCATGATCCACTTTTTTTTTTTTTTTTCCTGCAAGAGACTTGTTGTCATTGATGTGAATGGGAACAAATGTCCTCCTAATGTTGTTCCACGTGCTGATAGCAATTTCTCACTCTTGCTTTGAAACTGTGTCTCCTCAGAAGTTTGAGGGAGTGTGAGGTTTGGGGAGCTGGGTAACTGTCCTCTCACTCTGGCATTTTATACCTCAGGAAGCTGAAGTTAAAATACAATCTATCTGATTATCTACTATTTTATATAGTGTCTAGACTTAGGTTAGAATTCTTCTTTTGTTTTGTTTTGTTTTATAGAGTTCGTATACCTATCTTACCCAATATAGAATGACTGTCTATTGTTGGTTTTGGATTTAATGGCATTGTACTACTCACTTCCTTGTAATTGCCTTCCAAACTTTTGTTTTATCAGTTTTGTAATTCTCTTCTGTAGGGGAAAATAAGTACAGCTTAAATTCTGTTTTCACTTTGTGATAGATGCATGGATAAAGATAACTTTAAATAAATATGTACTCACATTGTCCCATAACAATGCTTTGTCTGTCAAATGAATTATCACAAAAAAAAAATTCCTGACATAAGTAGTAGCAATAATAATCATTATAATCAACTCAGCATATTTCTTTTGGTGGCCCAAGGTTTTGTTTTATTTTTAGTATGTGCTTTGCATTTGGTGTCTTGGTACCATAGTATATTTGTAAAGGATTCCCTTTAACTAAGACATCTTTAAGTATCATAAAGGAAACTTCATGCTGCAGACCTTAGAATATGCCACATATTGATCTAAGTGGTTGAATTCATAAACTCAGGTCACTTCTCTCCAAAGCTCTCAGTATGTCTTACCATGAACATTGCTCACTCCTTACAGTCTTTGTTTTCATACTGCTTTCTCACTAAGAGGATGTACAAACCTACAGCCTACTCTTTAACCTAAGCAACCAGAAGCTGGGGTTTGTCAGACTGCAAAAAACAGACAATTCCTACAGAAGGACTGGGTCATTTTAATTAAACATGTCTTACATATTCATCATATTTAACATTTGTTCCCTTTCCAAATCAGCCTGGCATAATGGTTAAGTTAATGGTTTTAAGATGGACCTAAACCTCACACACACACACACACACACACACACACACACACACACACACACCTAGTTCCTAATTTACAGGATTACTGTGGGGATTAAAATAATACATTAAAAATGTTTTTCAGAGTCCAGACATATGCGGACCATTCTCAGTTAATTTTGTCACCACTTCAATTCTGATTTGTATACTATATTATAATGAACACATCAGCTTTATATGTATGATACATCATCAGTGAGACAGGCTGGCAAGCCAGGACAAGCAGAACAGGAAAACTTAGACAGGTAGTTAAATAGCAGTTTGCGGCCATCTAGAAAATCTAGATGCTGAGCAGTTTGCACCACCTAGTGAATCCTATCTTCCCTAAACCAAGGACACTTAAGAGATGGTTTGCACTTCTTCTCCCCAACCAGAGGGTAAATAGCTTAAATCACTCTACTCAGGGAGACAGCAGAAATCAAGTTAGGGCCATTTGCCATCCACATCCAAGGACAAAATGAGGTTAAGAGAATAAATCTTACTTTGGTACATTAGCATAAAGTTGATGAATATAATATTAAGATCCTCCCCTAAATGCCCAGACTTTAACAACCTCAAAACAAAGATGCCAGCATGCCCTCTCCCACTCCTGGAAGCACGCCAATCCATGACTTTCCCCTCCCCCTCCCCTATTCTTCTCTCACAGGCTTGCAAGCAGGGCAGCAATGGGCAGGGGCAGCTCATCCCAGGCAAACCCTTTGAACCTGTCCCCAAGGCCCCCTTTTCTCTGATTTCTTAGCTAAAGCAGACCAGCCGAGGTTCATTTCCCCAGTCCTTTCTTGTTTCATTGTCCCCAGCTTTAATAAACATCCTCTAAAATTCACTTGGACTCATGTAAAATCTTTCCCCACACGAAGTCAAGAACCTACACACTACCAGCAGGCCCTAGGCAGCCGGTAACATAGATATAAAAATCCCAAGCGGTTTCTAAATAAAATTGTCATGACCAGCTTCATTTGAATGAAGCCTAGAGTTCCATCTGACTTGTGTGGTAGAGAGGTACACTTTCATGGAAAGTACCATAGTCAAACACAGTGCATCGAGTCCCTACAGGCAGAGAGGCAACAGTGGGGATGGTTATCCCCATCAGTTATATCTGCTACAACATCTGGAGATAGAAGATCTTCCCGGGATCAAAGAGTGATTGAGTTTTCACTTCCTCTTTTTATAAGGACACCAGTCCTATTTCACTAGGGCCCCACCCTGGTGACCTTATTTCATCTTAATTATCTCCTGAAAGGCACTTTCTCCAAGTACAGTCACATTGGGGATTAGAGCTTCCATGTGTGACTATTGGGAGGACACAGTTCAGTCTATAACATCGACACACACAAAATACGATTTGTTTATATTAACCAAATATGATATTCCTTCTTTATGACTCTTATAGCACCATGGTTATAACACATGGAGCCAACTACATTTATACTGGCCTTCTTTGTTGTTTGTGTGTATATCTCAATACATTTTAGGACTAATTTGGGAAGTAGTGCAATTTAGGAAGATATTTACATCACTGTTTTCCTCAGAGTTCAGTAAGGCTCAATCATTAAGTATGTAGAGTCTTTTTCTATCAAACTCCACTTTAAGAAAGAGACAGAAATGCCACTGAGGGGAAATTCCAGAACCAGAAGATACTACATCACCTGGAAATGCTAAATACAAGAATTTCTGTGGAGTCATTAATCTATCTGTCTTACCTTGTCTTCATGTCTATTCATTTAGAATTCTAATTGCTCTTATTTGTTCTCCCATATTGTAAAATTGGTGTCTTGATTATATCATTTCCAAGAAAGTGTGTGCATTATTAATTGAAAACAGACACAATAGAAGAATTGCACAAGAGAAACCTATACATCCTAATAAATATCCAGAAAAATTAGAGTACAAACCCATGGAGAGTTTGCAGAGTACTCGTTAAGCGACATCATTATGGCAGAACATATTAACTGGTTATGAGATGTTAGGTAGTATTTGTGAATCTAATAGGCTGAAAATTGCCAGTGATGCAACAGCTGCAAGTCAAGATGGAGGCATCTGTGGAAGAACAAGGCTTCCCAAGTGGAACATCTGCCAAATTTTTTGGAAGCCATAAAGGCAATGAGAACTGCTACTACAGATTGACTATTGACAAGAAGAAATCAGAGGTCTTAAGCTGACAAATCATAATTAGATGATAATGGTTAAAAGAGATAATTTGGGGACTAATATTAGTGCCTTAAATATTAGAAGTCTACTTTTCAGTGTCATCAGGAAAGAGAGACTTTGATGACACATTCTGAGATAATTATGACTCAAGAAAGAAAAATAATTCCAAAAATAAAAAAAATAAATCACCAGAGTCATTTACTCACTTATAACTTTCTTATTTTTGAAGATTTGTAAGTTTTTACTCTGAAGAGACAACTAGAATAAAAACAATATGTCTGACAGAAAGCTAATATTTATAAATACTATGGCCCGGCTGATGTGGCTCAGTGGATTGAGTATCACCCTATGGACTGAGAGGTCCCAGTTTGATCCCTGATCAGGGCACATGCCCAGGTTGCAGACTCCATCCCCAGCAGGGGGTGTGCAGGAGGCAGCCAAGTGATGTTTCTATCTCACATCTATGTTTCTATCTCTCTCTCCCTCTCCTTTCCTCTCTCTCTAAAAAAAAAAAAAACAAAAAACACATTAAAAATATTATGTCCAAAAAATGAAAGAGGCGTCCAGCTCCAAAGATTAATTAGCAAGTTCCTAAACAGAAATAACAGTTGCAGGAAATCTGCAGTTGAGAATGACTTGATGAATATTCAAAATGCTAAAAGATAATGCAATAGATTGTCCCTAAATGGTAAGAATAGCTAGTGTAATGCTGGCTTATAACAGGGCATAAACTGTCCATCAAACTAAAATGGATGAAACAAACATGTATTAAAGGTAATGCTAGCTCTAGTGGGAACACATATACTGAAAAAAATGCCTAGCAATTTTAATTACATTATGTATTGTTTCAGGAAAATTTTATATCACGTATCTAGAAAATTTGCATATCACATCAAAGAAATGCTACATTAAGGATGACAATTAATGGAAATAATTTTAACCTCATAATATGTCACAAAGACCAGGTTTTGACCTTATTTTTCTCAAACCTTTTTAAATAGATGGCTTAGATGAATACCCAGAAACCACACATGAAAAACATTAGACCATGCTAGAGGAATGACTACCACTATATTGTGTGAGACAATGAAGTTTTAAAAAGTTTAAAAGTTCCCTGGCCTTAGAAAAATGTGAAGTATTGCATTCATATTAAAACAACAATAACAACAAAACAATTGCAAATAAAGTGTTGTGTGTGGGGGGGAGGAGTTGGAGTTTGAGGCATGGGGGTGGAAATCTGATTGAATAATAATTCAGAAAGAGTAAAATGAAATAAACCATGTGTGTTTTGAGGCCCAAGAAAACAAGACAATTTAAATAAAAACAAAAAGCATGTTCTTTAATGGAATCATGGTATTCCAAAGACTAAAAGCCAATAGTTCGCCCTGAGGTGCAAATAATGTTTTCCAGCTAAAGTTTTAAGAGGATTTTGAAAATTTAGTGTGTATCTAAAACATGATGAGCAACATACATGATGGCCCTGGAAAACATGTCAAAAGAGAAAAGATAGGATTAAAGGTAACAGAATGTTGAGACTCAGGTGAGAGAAAGATGGTGGCAGCTAAATGGTTGGTCTCACAGCTGCAGAGCCCAGGTAAAGAACCAATGGAGATATATTAGACAGACACAGATTCCTCACCATCCGGGAGAATATTTTTAGAAAGTTACCTATTCGACGATGGAATGACCTGCCTCAAAAAGCACAGAGTTTCTTGTCACTTGTAGGATTTGAATAATGGATGACCACTTGTCAGAAACACTGTCATTGATAATTTCTACTTTAGGTGGATGGTTAGCAAGGTTATGTCTTAGGTCAGTTCCAGCTCAAAATCTCTATGATTATTTCAAGTGAAAGTGAAGATCTTTTATATTTGATGAACTCACACTGACATGTATAAGTATCACAGATAATTAATGCCTGCTGACCAGCTGGGGCCAAGCGTAAACTCTTCTTTCTTTTTATGATGTACAATCGCTGTTTAAACTTATTTGGGGATCTGACAGTGGTTCTTCCCCTCAGAACAGTAATTCTTAAATTAATGTGATATTGCTAAGAGGGCTTATTTTGAGGAGATGATAGATAGATAGATAGATAGATAGATAGATAGATAGATAGATAGATAGATAGATAGATAGATAGATGATAGGTAGATGATAGATAGATGATAGATAGATAGATAGATAGATAGATAGATAGATAGATAGATAGATAGATAGATAGATAGATAGATAGATGATAGATATCTCCATTCCTCTGGGAGTAATGTAATGGACTATGTATATATTTTTTTTCACCAGAATTGGTGGTGGCCATAATAACTTGCCCTTCCCATTCTCATTCTAATCTTATAGCAGATATTCTTGTTTTATTTCAAATTCATATATGAACAAAATAATAGCGATTCACATGTACAAGCAGGTCTGAAATATGTCAAGCAATTCCATAAATCTAAGTCAGATTTTCTACATGACAAATAACCATTATCAATCTCATGCTAAGTGGGTGTTTAAATTTTCAGAAATCAAAACAATTGAGAAATAAAATCAATCATCATAAAAATCAGAGCTATAGTTCATCAGTCATAAGATGTCAGAAGGTCCCATATTTCCATAACTCCATTCAATCTGAAATAATCAGAGACAGTGAAAATAAGTTATAAACTACATAAATGTCACTTTTACTTCCCTAGTGTTTTGAACCTGGAAAAATTCAGATTCACAGAGACTGCACTCTGACATTTTATCTAAAGCAGCCAGTCTACCCCTGCATCACTAGTTCAACTGCAAAAGAGGAGGGGGAAAAATTGCTAAGGCAGGCTACACTAGCTGATCTATTTTTTAAGGATTCAATTCATCCAATGACCATGTCATGCTTCTAGCAGCAAAATTAACATTCCTTATTTGAAAATGATTCATAAACTGCATGTGAATGAATCTAATCTTTTTCTTTCTTTTTTCCTTTTTTTTTTTGATATTTTTATGTACACCTTAGAAACAAATCTATAAATTTTTTCACTAAAATTATAGTTTAGTAATTATTACTCCCACCTTGGAATTTCATTCCATATACTCTGTCTCCTCCATCTACTTCTTGCCAATTCATGAATGAACAATTTTTACAGATTTAGGATCTCTGTATGAAGTGACTCTCTGTGGCTTACATTTTGAGTGTTGGCAATTGAGTACCAGAGACAGCTCAATCTGATGCCAACTTAGGCAGCACTGAATTTAAGCAGTTTTCCAATATATATTGACTCTGATAGACTCTTCCTTTTTTTTGTTTGTATCCTGAGAGGACCAAATTTTAGGCAGCAGCAAAGGGGAATTTAACTTTTCCCTTCACTTGAGTCTTCATTTGTGTTTACAATATCAGAAATTAACTGCATCTCAAACCATACTTCATAGTTCAATCTTTTTTCATGGATCTCTCATTAAAATACCTGTAAGTCACTGCTAGTCCACAACGACCTTCTGCTCCTAGAGCTTGATCTGCAGGGAATGTGAATAGACCTGCTTTGGATTGGCACAAAATGTGCTCTTTGAAACATTGCCCAATAACCAGAGTCAGAGGCACTAAAGCAGATGATGTGTAAGCAGGTGCTTTTCAGGCCTCAGTGACGGCATTAGGAACTCTAGTTGGAATCAATCTTTGTTCTGCCAGTTCCCCCACAGTGCACAGCGAAGCATATTCTTTTGCTTTCCAACACCAATGTGCTGTGGAGGGATGTTTTATATTTTATAAACTGGAATAAGTTTGAGATTCCTTACCAGCTTTGTACAAACTGCTGAACACTAGTACTGGTGCCCAGTTCATGCCCATGCAATTTGAGGAGTTGACTCTAACAGCATACCTATCGTGCTGCCTGGAAAATATAGCTCATAGAAGTTGTATTAGTTTTCAATGTCTGATGTAACAAACTACCACAAATTTCCATATAATTTATTGTCTTATAGTTCTGCAGGTTAGAAGTCCAACACAGTTCTTACTGCATTGGCAAGGCTGTGTTGCCCTCTGGAGGCTCCAAGGGAGAATCCATTTCCTTGACCTTTCCAGCTGCCAGAGGTGACCCGCATTCTTGGCTCCTGGCCTTTTTTTGCATCTTCAAAACCAACAACTGCTGAACAAGTCCTTTTCACATCATATCACTCTGACATTCCTTCTGTTCTCATCTCTCTTTCCCTGATCTTCTGCTTTTCCTTCGCAGTGTTAAGGACCCTTGGGGTGGCTCTCAACTTACCCGGAGAGTGCAGAATAATCACCCTATCTGGCAATTAGTAACCTTAATTCTATCCAAAAGCTTTCCTCCCCTTGCCATGTGAGATCAGGACATGTACATGTTTGGAGGACCACTATTCTGCCTGGAACACCTACAGTTATCAATGTTTCCTCTATCCTTGGGAGAATTGCTTTATCTCTGATGGTGATCCTAATTACTTATTTTTTACAAAATAAATTTAATGTATGATAATGAAATAGTAATATATCATTTATTTATTTCATACTTGTAGGTGGCACTACTACAAGAAGATGGTCTACAGTCTCCTTTTGGCTAACATATCTCCTGAGGAGCAGAAGGGAAACAGAGAGTTTATGAGACTATGGTACAATTCTCTCCTTTAACCAATATCATGCTGCATCTTTTAATTCCAAGGTAATAGAACAGAGCTTTTCAAATTCATATACCTTAATTCTCAAGAACTGTCATAGAATTTCTGGCAACAGCAAAAAGCCTTAGAAAAGTAAAACTTTGGTGATTTTCAAAATAGTCTTGAATTAAATATACTACATACAAATAAAGTATTTAGAAACTATGCTGATTTCCAGGAAGGCTCTTTATTTCTCATTTATTATAATTATTATTATTTTTGCCAACAAAGACTTATTCCTATGTACTAAATGACTTATATTAAGGGCAGCTTCCCCCACCCCCATACTCACTATTACTACTTAAAATTATGTCCAAAGTAAGCTCAATAAACATTGCTTGTTTTATACTATGTCTTATGGTGGAGATCTATCCAGATTAGAATATGTTATCCTTATGTTATCATCAGTACAAGTCAATAAAATATTTTTTCTAATACAAGACTTGTGTAGTCTTTTCCTTTTCATTTTTTTTTAATTTTATTTTTAAAATCTTAACCATCAAAGACTTTATTACTTGGTTATAACCTATTATATTCCAGTTCAAATTCCTGAATCCTAAAAGGTTTTGGCCTTTTTCTCTATTAACATTTCCAAGTACAAAGGATATAAACTCATTTCTGCCAACTAGTTTTATTTTTCTAAATGTGGTCTTTGGTATCTCCTATGTCACTGAGCATGACACATTTCAAAGAGTCGTCTTCTGTACTTTCTGTTGTCAAAGTGATGGTTTGCTTTATTTTATCAACCTGCTTAATCTAACCAGGTGCTGATAACCTTACTTGAAAATACTAAATACATAGTTTACAAGATATAAATGAGAAATTTGTCTTAAATATTATGAATGTTGATAAGACAGCAATTTGTAATTGGGATCTTAAACACAATTGATCAACTAAATTATCTAGGGTTAAATCTGTGTCAGGAAGTCAGGAAAAGATGAATGTCAGGATGACTAATATGAAAGGTGGCTGAAACTTGGAATTATAAAGATGAGATCTGATTTAGAAGGTTGAACATGGGAGTGATTTTCTCTAATAAGTGCTATGAGTGCCAATATCATTTATATAATTATTTCATTCAGAAAATACAGAACACTTCTGGTTCTGAAGGTTGAAGAAGATTTGGATGTCCTGCAAATATTTTAAAGAAACTCACTATTTGGTGGAATAGTTAGAGCTAATTTAACTTCATCAAATAAGTGAAATAAGATGAATTTAATGCCAAATAATTAAGTATTTGTGATTGAATTACAGGGGTCTTGTAGTGGACAATGACCAAGCACAGACTTAAAAAGAAAAAAATCTTAGATGAGGCTTTTTTACTTTCCCTTTTTATTTCTTTGCCACATACGTGCATAAAAATATAAGTTCCTTGTAAATGACAATTTTATAGTTTACTTATTTGCTTGAAAGCTACTTATTTTCTGAAAACAGAAAATGGTATTTTCTGTCATATTTCAATGATCGGGGCATGTAACTACACTTAGTTACCTCTCATTTCAATAGAAAATGATTAGTAATCCATTGCCATAAGGAATCCTATAATATTAAGTATGTTGGCAAAAAGAATTGGTATAAAGAGTTAAGATAGTACTGACAGGAAATTTTAACTGATAACTTTGTGTACCAGTACAGCTTGCTATATATTACTGAAGCTAACTTTACAATTAGCATAGCAAAATGGCAATTATATATTGCCCTCTTCAAAGTTGTCAACAATAGATGTATGCTTACTTAATCAACATGACTAAGCTTAAAACATTGAAAACACGTTCATTGTCATTTTATAAGCAGTTTTAAAAGTTGTATAAGACCAGAAAGAAATATCAGTCTTATTTGATAAGACATTCTTTTTTACCAAAAACTCATTATAATCAAAACTAAATACTCCCATCCTACTCCAGATTATCTCTGCATCAGGCTCATAACCTCAACATAAAGTCTAATAGAGGTTTATTGGAGATGTTGACTTCAATTATTGAGAGCTATAATAATGAAATTTCACCCACTTTTGTAAATATTCTTGGAGGCCAGCTAAAACTCAGGCTGTGCTGGGGTTTGCACTAGTTTACAGATAGGCTTACAATGAGCATATCTTTTCTTTCTGCCTGTCTCAAAAAATATAGATCGTTTTAAAAGCCAGAGTTTCTTGGTATTGTTGCACATCTATAAAACATGTGCACCCGTAATTACTTCTTGGCTATGGTAATTAATATGTAACTATTTTAGAAAATATAAGACAGATTCTAAAATTTCTGCTAGTGCCATTTGCCTGCATTAGAAATGTTGAAACAATATACTTAATGAAAACTGTTAAATAAGAAATTTGTGACAGCATATGTCATTTATAACCAATATTTGTATTTTTTTGTATTTTAACCATCATTTTAAAAATATATGTATATATATATGTATATATTATATATTATATATACAGAGCTAACTTAATTTTATCAAATAAATGAGATGAAATAAATTCAATGCCAAACCATTAAGTATTTATGATTATATTATAAAGGTCTTGGAGTAGACGATGACCAAACCTAGACATTTAAAGTATATATGTATATAATTATATTCTATTTTGAATACTCATCTCTCACTAACACAAAATGCCAGTTTCAGGCTTAGTTATGTGAAGAATTGTACATACCAAAAAGTCACCGCCACAGAGTCATTGTTTAATGAGAGGCCTTAAGCATGGAAATTACTAAAATAAACTTTTCTAACCACAATGGTTTATACTTAGTGGTAATGAAACTATTTGGGCCATTTAAAGGAAACAAATTATGTAGTTTCATTACTGCCTTTGCATGACACCACTGTTTTATTAAACATTTGCATTATTTTTTATAGTTACTCCTTTTGCCCACTCCTCCCTCACCCCCACTCAAGTATATGTATACATTGTGCAATGCATATCATAATCAAGTTAACACAGCCATCATCTTACATAATTACCTTTTTTTTTCCCTTGTAGTGAGAACGAAGATCTGTCATGTCAAATTTCAAGGTTACAATAAAGTATTATTACCAATATCATTATACTGTACATTAGATCCCCAGAACTTATTTACACTATAACTGAAAGTTTGGAGCCTTTGATCAATATATTTTCTATTTTCTTCACCCTCACCCTCACCCCCAGGCCCCGGTAACCATTATTCTATTCTCTTGTTCTACAAGTTTAACTTTTTTAGATCCTAATCTGAGGTCATAGCATGTATGTCTTCTGTGTCTAATTTATTTCACTAAGCACAATATCCTCCAAGTTAATCCATGTTATGGAAAATGGCAGTATGTCGTCCCTCTTTTTTATGGCTGAAAATATCCTATTGTATTTATATACCCTATTTCTATCTGTTCATCCACCAATGCACAGTTAGGTTGTTTCCATGTCTTGGCTACTGGGAATGATGCTTCAGTGAGCATAGGAAAGATATCTTTTTGAAATCATGATTTAATTTCTTTCAGATATATAACCAGAAATGGAACTGCTGAGTCATATGGTAGGTCTATGTTGTTTTCTATAATGGCTGCACCAATTTACTTTGGATTAACAATGATTTGATATTCTTATCTGGAAGAGAAAATCGGACACAATTTATGACCTAAATTAAATAGATAATGCAACCATAAGAGAAAATATAAATGTACTAGTTTTTCCAGAGTATGTATATTCAAAGAAATACACAGCTCATGATTTAAATGAGTAAATACATGAATGAACCAAGAAAATATTAATGCCAACGTGTATGTTTGTGTGTGTGTGTGTGTGTGTGTATGTGTAGTTGTACTTTTACAATTGAAAAACAATAGTCTCAGATTTCAGTATATTGTGGCAAAGAGGACTCAGGTCTTTTTCCTTCTCTCCATTTTTGTTCCACGGCAATAATATTTCTACCTTGAGATTATTTTGTCTCTCGTATTTCTCTGTTCTTCCATAGATAGAAGAAATTTATTCACATGGGAAAGGATAAGAATGTGTCAGGTCAATGTCTTTACTCTGCTCATATTCCACCACTAAATCATTGCTGATCCTGCCAAAATAAGAAACTAGTTCAATGATTTACAATATGAATGGCCTCTGTCTGTTGGTATAAACACACAAAGCAGAGAATCTTTCAGGACTTTGTAATAAAAAGTCTTGAATGTGAGATAAATGACCTACAAAAGATGAGGAAATCT
Organism: Tadarida brasiliensis; assembly: GCA_030848825.1. Lineage (NCBI taxonomy): Eukaryota > Metazoa > Chordata > Mammalia > Chiroptera > Molossidae > Tadarida > Tadarida brasiliensis. The sequence goes on along the minus strand of CM061258.1, from coordinate 83,414,909 downwards.
ACCCCTTTCTTCACCTCAGTGACGTCTGTTCTCTGCGTAGATTGATGATTTTCTGCTCAAGGGATATAAAACTGCCCATCTCCAGTTGCATCAAACTTTTTAACAGTATTAGGGGTCCTGAATGAATTAAGCTTTGTGTATCACTCCATAAAAAGAGAGTCTTTAGTTTTGTTTTGTTTTGTTTCAGCTTTTGTTTTTGTTTTTGTTTTTGTTTTTTTGGTTTTGGTTTATTTATTTTTTATTTATCTTTACTGTTGAAAGTATTACAGATGTCCTTCCTTTTTTTCCCCATTGACACTTTCCTCCCCACTCCCGCTGCCCTTGCCTTCACCGCGTTGTCTGTGTCCTTTGGTTGTGCATATATGCATATAAGTTCTTGGTTTATCTCTTCCTGCCTCCTACCCCCTTTCCCTCTGAGATTTGTCAGTCTCTTCCCTACTTCCATATCTCTGGATCTCTTTTGTTCATCAGTTTAATTTGTTCATTAGATTCCACGAATAAGTGAGATCATGTGATACTTGTCTTTCTCTGACTGTCTTGTTTTTAAATAAATATTCCAAAATTTAAGTAGGATGTGTGTGTGTGCGTACACCCTTAGATAAACTTTCTTTTAATTCCTTAGGCAAATTTTGTATCTTGTCACTTCCACATTTTATAAGAAAGATCATAAAAATCATTCTGATTTTTCATTTGTAAATATTATTAAAGTTATTCCAAGAGTGATCTTCAATCTCTAAAGTTTATTCTTCTACTTTTCAATATTACAATCTAACTTAGCCTAAGCTTTCCTCTGGCTCACTAAGCATATTTTTAAAAGTAGCTTGCTCTATGACCCAACAGATAGAAACAATCAAAGCAAACTGTGACTTTAGAGGAGCTTCCCCCTGTGTAGCCTAGCTCCTCTGCTGAAAGGCAGGATGAAGAGAGGGCAGAGAGCCCTGTTTGCGTGGCTACAGCAGAATCAGGGAGATCAAGGGGACATGGGCAAGTTAGTTAGGTTTTCTGTGTTTTGATTTTCATTTCCAACCAAAGAAATCTGTCAATATTCAATAGGGTGGCAAAATAATTTCTTGAAGTAACTGTTTAAATATATGTTTAAAAAAATGTGGAAACTTTTCAGAGAAAAAAAGGGATTTTTGATCTGCATTTACCTGACAAGGTGATGCATGTTATTGAAGTTTTGTCTTCCATCACATCATGATGGCTTGTCACTCATGTGACAAGGGGGTTAAGATGAATGGAGTTAAGGAGAAAGGTCAAATAAAATGCACTGCCCGACTCTGGCATGACACAATCCATCAAACGAAAGAGCAAAACCTCTTGAGCCTGTAAGCATTTAATTAAGAATTGTCAAATGTTCATGATAATCTAAACTTCTGGGATAAACTTAAAGTGAACACTGGTTTCAAAGCTGAAAAATGATGATAATTTAGTGAAATTTAAAGTAAACAACAAATCATTCACCTCTAAGCATTTCTCTCTCTCTCTCTTTTTTTTTTTTTTAGATGGACATCCTACTAAATTACACCCTCAGAATTTGGTTTTAATTTGGTGCTTGAGTTTACTTAGATTTATAATTGAATGAATGTTTCTATGTTAGGAAATTGCTTTAAAAATCTTGCAAGAAAGCACTAAATATAATGCAGGAATTTAGCAATGAACTCATGTGCCCCACTGTTAACAATGCAGTTTTGTATTTCACTATCTTAGAGCTCAAGAGTTGGGGGAAACAGCAAGGAAGACATAAATATGGATAGTCTCAGGCAAAAAGTAGTGGGAAAAATGGGATGAATGGCCAAAGGGGAAAATGTGATTATAGTCAAATAGCTAATGTGACTTATTAAAAAGCTGAGGTGGCAGAATTACATATTAAGTTTGTTTTTGGTTGGGTTTTTTTTCACCTTTAACTATACAATTTGAAATTGAAATTCATATAAATCTCAAAAAAAAAAAAAGCTATCATTATCAAAACTCTAAACATTTAATGAGAACAACATAATAACACCTTATTAAAAAAGTCACAAAATGCATGACTTTTGGAATTAATGCCAATAAAAACTCATGGAAAAAAGATCACTTAACAGGAAAAAACTAATCGTTTGTAAAAGGTTTTAAAAGTCCATTGGCATGGAAAACTTTTTATTCTTTTTACTTGAGGAGGGAGTTGTTTCAATGACTCCAAGAAAATTCATTCTTTTTTTTTTAAGTGCTCTTAAAACCAGAGCAACTCTTTTTTTTTTTTTTTTTTTAATTGATTTTTAGAGATAGAGAAAGGGAGAGGGAAGGGAGAAAGAGAGAGATATGAGAGTGAAACATCGATCGGCTGATCGGCTGCCTTCTCCTTGTCCCTACCAGGAATCAAGCCCACAGACTGCCAGGTGCCCTGACCAGGAATTGAACCAGAAACCTTTCAGTGCATGGGAGGATGCCTGACCAACTGAGCCACACCAGCCAGGGCCAAGAATATTCATTCTAATTTCCTAATTAATTTGTTCTTCACAAGTTCAAATAACCACTTGAATTTTAACTTTTTATCCTGATAAATACTTTTTTTTTCTCATGCCTAAATTAATGATCTTTATTTCTTAGTTGTGAAATTCAAACATAATTCAATACATTCCAACTGACCTTAATAGTACTTGCAATAGAAGTATTATTATATTTTTTATTTAAACTAGTTGACTCCTTGAACAAAGACAGCTGGTTTCAGCCCTGGCCAGGTAGTGGGGTAGCTCAGCTGGTTAGAGGTTGTCCCAAAATGCCAAGGTTCTGGATTTGATCCCCAGTCAGAGCACACACAAGAATCAACCAATGCATGCAGAAGTGTAATAGCAAATCGATGTTTCTCTCTCCCCATCCCTCAAAACAATTAATAAAATAAATATATTTTTAAAGGCTGATTTCTTATATTTTAAAGAATTCATTATAAATATGACTTAATACATATTTTAATTACTTCTCTTGTGCTATAGAAAATTTCTCACTTACATTAGGCATTTCCATAAGCACAAAATGAGGAAAACCTATGTATGAATAGGATTTATATACCTTTTGCAGTGACTTACCAAATATTACGTTGTATATCATTCAATTCATCTTTCACTTCTATTCAGCATTTCAGAGTAAAACTTTAGATCAGACCATGAGAAATACAAACTCAATAGTGCCCTTAATTTTGTAAGGACATTATATCATATCCAAGTATTGATATATTTTGATAAATTTCTACTATCCCAACTTTATGATCCCTTTTCGAGAGGAGAGCAATTACTTAAGAAATGAGGTGGAAACCTACTACTAGTGGGGCAAATTGACAGTTATTTTCTAAATAAAAAATATTAAAGAATTATTCAAAACGTTTATATCATATGCTTTTATTTTCAAAGCTCATGTACTCATGAGAGGATATCTAAGCATTTTCTTGGATACAGTTTAGGAAAGATAGTTCTAAGATATGAAATATAGATCATAAATAAATTTCCAGAAACATTACATTATTGAGAATCTGATATCAGAGTTTAACTACATAGAAACTTCATTTCTTTAATATTGTCGGGAGCGGTGCTGCTGAAATGAAGGCTTCCATGGTTTGACACAGTCCCTGGGAGAGTGAATTCACTGCACAGCAGTAATCACGAAGAACAGTGACTGAAGACAAAGGCTAATAAGAAAAATAAAATTATAGGATGGCAACTGAAGGACACTAATCTTTGCTTTCTCTATCTATCTGTTATCTGTCTGTTAGGAATCACTTTAGAAGTAACATGTAATAATGTAGATGTTAGAAAACACTGCAGAAAGAAAAGGTAAGAAAGTAATAAGAATTTAAGATAAGATTATAAAAGCTTAAGAAGGAACTTTAGAGAAGGAGAAAAGGTCAAGAGCTAGGGGGAAGTTACAGAAAACAGAATAGAGGGTGTGGGAAAGGAGAAAGTTAAATGAAACGATGCCTGGAGGGTTGCTAACAGTAAATCATGTTATGTAAATAATCTTGAAGGTTAAGAGTTGCATCTTTGTCATTGTCTGCCTAAAGAATGAAAATAGTTATTGGTTAATTATGCATTAATGCTTAAGAGCTGAAAAGAATATATATACATACTTGCCTAAAGGTATAGGGAAAACAAAAAGAAGAAAATTACTATGTAACCTGCAGATATAAAAATAAAGATTCTGCTAGCCTTAAGCAGCAGAAGGATCAAGTGCTTCTGACTCGCGTCTCTTTCTCGCGGACTCTGTCCACATGTGAGGGAACCCCTGGACTGCTGAGGCTGGACTCTGGCAAATATGATCTTTTCTCTTTTCTTCCTTTTGATTCAAACTGGCCTCATTCAGCACCCTGACTCACCCACCTACCTGTCCCTTGCATGTCCATTCCCTTAATCATTAAGCCCTCAGGACAATGAGGTTCTGGTCAGCATCACTGAATAATCTTAAGAAGAAAGCCTTGGTTCTGCTGACCACAGAAAAAGAGTTTCAGTTAAACTAAAGATAATATCTAGGCCTCAGTTATGTTTCAACCCCAAACCCAGAAAAGCAGAATGACCCCACCGAACACACCCTTGGGAAACCAGAGTGACACCATGACTGACATCAGGACCAGATGCAATTTTAAACTACCCCCTACCCTAGCACCCACCAATCAATAAGATGATGACCCTAACTTGCCATGATTGATGATTTTCCCCCATATAATCCACCCCCTATAAGCCACTGGGGAGCTAGGTCTTTGAGGAAGAGCTCACCTATGACTCAGGGCATGACGCCATTTCCTTAATTAATAAACCTTTCTTGGTTGCAAACCCCTGTTCATGTTTGATTGAGCTTTGATGCATGCAGGGGGCAAACCCCTTTAGTTTAGTAACAGCAGCAGAAAAGTCCTTAAAAAGGAAATTTGAACAAAATATAAATTTTGTATTTTGCCTTGCAACTTACTGCCCTCATACAGTACTAAGTAGGTTATTTTTAGTAAGATCTACCAGTACAGAAACATTTTAAATATGTAAGATTCTTAATGAATTGATCAAATAGTGTTTAGTAAATACACTATTTGCCAAAAACTACTAATTATCATAAAACCATTTCTGCAGCTCCCTGCAGTGGGCTAGCATCTTTGAGTGACAAAAATTAAATTGCTCAAGTGTTCAGCAAAAACAATAAGCTGCTTAGTTGTAACTGAAATTGTGACTGCATTGGAGTCAGTAGATCAGGTAAGTGATGTCTCTCTAAAGTGATTGTCATTTAAGAATTCTACATTCCAAGCTGACAACCAAGATATATGGAAGTTCATGAGCCACCAACCATCTCAGTGTTACTTATTTCAAATCAGATGGAACACAGGAAGGACTCTAATCCTATTCATGAGAGCTCCATTCTCATGACCTAATCACCTTTCAAAGACCCCCACCTACTCATACTATCAAATTTGGGGTTGAATTTCAACATATGAATTTTGGGGGAAACACAAATATTTAGTTCATAACAGAACTAATGTTCTGAAAGGTCAGAACATTCAAGACAAAATTAGAGAAAGGATCTAGAATAAAATATAAAGCAGATATCATTTACTATATGAGGCAATGCAATAAAATATCTTCCTCATGAAAGAAGCTGAAATGTCTTTTGAGTCCATGTGATTAAGAAAGCTTTGCTGAAGGCAGCTTATTTGATATTAGTTCTCCACTACCATATTGACATTCTAGTACATTATCTAAACACATGGGAAAAAATTGATGTTGTAATAATTAGGCTGAACTAAAGATGTTAAAAGTAAATACAGAGTTTTTCATTGTCAGGGTATAATAATTGTTATTCAACCCATTTTGTACTGTTATGTGTTGTGTCTGGAGTTAAATAACTCTTAAGAAGTCATACTATTTTAGGGTTTTGTGATAAGACAAATATCTCATATCAAAGATAATCTCTGTTCAATTCCTTTGTTACAAGCAAGAGGGAATCATGTAGAAGAATTCTCCTAATAAGCTACATACACTTGCTTGAAGACTAGAGGAAAACATAAAATGTATGTTTACTATACAAGGAACTTCTGAAAAATTCTTGTACCTGCATAGAAAGAATGAATTTGTGACTCGACATACCTTAGTTTTAATTTAATAGATTTAAAAGCTCTTCCAGATGTTTGGGGAAAGTTGCATTGTCATCATTCTACATGGACATAAAATATTTGTAACTGGCTTAGTCAAAGTTAGAAGTGTCCACTGGTTGAAATTCCAATAAAATTAAAATAATGTCTTCATTGTAATTCATTATGTTCACTTTGAAAATTGTTTGCAATAGATATTAAGCAAATAATTTCAACATTTGATAATTGTTGCAAAATTATACAATTCAAAATTCCACCATGTAAAAGTCAAAGAACCCACATAAAATTTAAAAAACACTGTGTTTGAGTAAAGTTAAAAGAAAATATTTTCAGATAAGTATAGCTGAGAGAATTTCTTATTAGTCTGCCTACCTGCACTACAAGAAATGGACAAGCATGTAAACTTGGATCTACAGGAAGAAATAGAGTATGAGGAAAATAAAATATGAGAAAAGAATAAAAGATAATTTTTCCTCTTAATTTCTTTATAATAAAAGTCTTGAAAGCAAAAGAAAAGATTTCAGTTTGAGATTAATTTCCTACAAAATGTATGATTATATATATAAAATATATACAGCACAATGTATGGAGGAAATGGAAATTTGAACATTAGCCAACTTCACTTGACAGCTGTTAACAGAATATTGTACTAATAACTGCAGGATACACCTTCTGACTTGCAAGAGTAGAAGGAATTTTGCTATGATAGGCCCTATGCTGCATCATAAAATAAGTTTCAATAAATTGAAATATACTGAAATATTATAGAACATGTTTCTGACTAGAGCATATATAAATTAGTTACTAATGATCAGAAAATGCCAAGTATTTGGAACATAGAGCAAACATTTAAAATAACCCATGAGTTGAGAAGAAATCAGAAGATAAATTTTAAAATATTTCAACTTGAATAACAATAGTTTCTGGAATGGAGCAAAAGCAAGATTTGAAGCAATTGTGAAGCTTCCATTCTTATACTAAAATCGAAGAAAGGTTTAAGGTGTACAAATGTAATGATATATTTATGTATTATAAAATGATTACCACAATCAACTTACTTAACATATTCATCACCTACGTATCCTTGTCATATTATATTTTTGTGAGTATGGTGAGCACACGTAAGACCTACTCTTAGCAAATTTTAGGGACATAATAAATTGTTACGAACTATGATTATCATGTTGTAGACCTTAAATGTATGCAATTTTTATTTGTTAATTTTGACTCAACTAAGTAAGAAACAATAGAATATCATAAGATTTAAAAATTAATAAGTAAATAGTTCTTCCTAAGAAGTAGGAAAAATAATAATCTAAAATAAGTAGAAACAACAAAATAATAAGTGCAAAAATAAATCAAATAGAAAATTAACAAAACCAAGTTTGATTCTTTAAAATATGTAGTAGAACTGATAAACTTCTATAAAGACTAAATAAGAAAACAATATATATATATATATATACATTACTAATATCAGAAATAAAAGAGAAGACATTCCTTCTAATCTTACTAACAATGAGTATAGCAATGCAGTATTAAAGCAACTTTAAGCTAATTAGTACAATAGAACAAATGGACAAATTACTTCAAAAAGCACAATTAAATGTAAGCAAATATAAATAGAAATTTTGCATAGCATTATATTAATTTAAAGCACTAAATTATGACCTAAATTTTTCTGTAAAAAAAAAAAAATTCAGACATAGATGGTTTCTTCAGTGAATTCTATTAAATATTTATATTGAAATAATAATACTGCTCTTACCCAACTTCTTGTAGAAACTGGCAGAGGAGAAAATTCTCTAAATTTGTTTTATGAGGTTATCTAAACCTTGAAACCAAAACCTTCCAAATACATTACAAGAGAAGATAATTAATAACTAATATTCCTCAAGAACACTAACATAAAAATTCTTAACAAAATATTATCATTTGGGTCTAACAATATATAAAATTGGTATAAGCATATGATCAAGTGGACCTTATTTAAGAAATGAAATATCAAATTAACATTTATTAGTTTATTAATGTAAATCATTACACTAGCATAATAAAGAAAAAAAAGCAATATGCTAAATTAAATAAATATATAAATAGCATTTTTATAAAAATTGAAACCCATTCATGATTTAAAAAAATAGCAAACTATAAGAATAGAATAGAATGCTCTCAATTTGTCAAGCTCATTAAGAAAAATCTAGGAGGAGGAAATGACAGTGGAGTGAATGGAAGCCACACAGACGATCTCCCAGGACCAAACAGGAATTACAACTAAAATAAAGACAAATCGTCGGGAAAAAGCAACAGAAAAGCAGCGGGAGAGGACCATACAACCAGGGACACTGAATGAGCCTGGTAGGATCTGCAGAGGCGTGTGAGGGTGGCGGGCTTGGAGCCCACGGACAGCAGTGGCCTTAGCTGTGAGCAGCGCGCCCGCCCTCGGGGTTAAGATCCCAAGCTGCTCCACAGCTCAGAGGGCCGGAACAGAGCGCTAAATAGCTACAGCCACTCACCTGGGCCTCCAGCAGAGGGAGGGTGGACTGGACTGGAACTGTGTGGGGACACTTGGGATTTGGAGGGTGCTCAGAGTTTGTGCTGAGCCATGGACACAAAGGACAGTGGCCAGCTCACTCCTTCTCAGTTACACAGAACTGCAGCCAAGCTTGCTCCTTCCCAGAGCTGTGGCAGCCCCTCCCTCAGAAATTCCCAGGTGAGGCAAAGAAATGCCAGTTGAGGCTCATTAACAACCAGCATCGGCCCCACCCTCAGGAAATCCTCTTACACTATAAACACCTGAGGGACTTTCTCATTCAACTGAGATCCTAAGGCTTTTCAAGTAACCGAGGCTAATAGCCTCCAGGCAAAAAGCTAGAGCATACCTGATCCTTTCCTGAGCTTGCAAATCTACCCAGGAAAGTGACACTTGACAGTGGTGTTTAAGAAGGGCCCTCCACGCTCATCCAACCCAGTAGAGGTAGCCATAAATAGCAGAACACCAACACCCACAGGGAAAATTGGCAGGTTCCAAAACCCACTGAGATAGCAAAAATGGTGAAACAAAGAAACAGATCCCAAATGAAAGAACAAGAGAACTCTACTGAAGATGAGATAAATGAAATGCAGTTAAGCAAATTATCAGAGGTAGAGTTCAGAGCCTTGATCTTTTTTTTTTTAATAATTTATTTTATTATTAATTTGTTTTTGTTACAGATGTTTTTCCTTTTTTCCCCCCATTGACACCCTCCTCCCCCTCCCCTTCTCCTCCTCCCCATCCCTGTTGTCCATGTCCATTGGTTATGCACCCATGCACATAGGCTCTGTGATTTATCTCTTTCCCCCGCCTCCCCCCGTCCTCTGAGGCCCGTCATCCCATACTCCACCTCCATGTCTCTGGGTCAATTTCGTTGTTCAGTTTATTCAGTTCTCCTGTGTGTTGCCGGCTTCCTCCGTTGGTGTGGGGGTCACTCGGCTCCCTCACCCCGCCTGGGTTCACCCGTGGTGGCGGGGTCACGGCTCCCCCATCCCGCCTGGGTTCCCCATTGGTGGGGGGATCGCCTGGCTCCCCCGCCCGGCCTGGGTTCCCCCATGGTGGGGGGGGGTCGCCCGGCTCCCCCACCCCGCCTGGGTTCCCCCGTGGTGGGGGGGTCAGAGCCTTGATCTTGAGGAAACTAAACAGCATGAGTAAGGACATCAACACCATGAAAACCAACCAAGTGGAAATGAAGAATGGCATAGCAAAAATAAAGAACACATTGGAAGGACTGACCAGCAGAGTAGAGGAAGCAGAGGACCGGATCAGTGAATTAGAAGACAGAGTAAAAAAAATCAATCAATCAGAAAACCAAAAGGAAAAACAATTAAAAAACAGGAAGATAGCATAAGAGAACTGTGGGACAACTGGAAACGTAATAACATTTGCATCATAGGAGTCCCCGAAGAAGAAGAAAAGGAGCAAGGGTTAGAGAATATATTTGAAGAAATAGTGACAGAAAACTTTCCTAACTTGGTGAAGGAAGAAGGCATTCAAGTTCAAGAAGCACGGAGAGCTCTAAGTAAGAAGAACCCAAACAGGCCCATACCAAGACACATAATAATTAAAATGCAAAAAATTAAAGACAAAGAGAGAATCCTAAAGGCCAAAAGAGATAAGCAACAGGTTACCTACAAAGGAACCCCCATAAGGCTATCATCTGACTTCTCAGCAGAAACACTACAGGCCAGAAGGGAATAGCATGAAGTAAACAAGGTCATGAAAAACAAGGATCTGAATCCAAAACTACTCTATCCAGCAAGGCTATCATTAAAATACAAGGTCAAATAAAGAGCTTCCCAGACAAAAAAAAAGGCTAAGGGAATACATTAGCACCAAACCAGTAATGCAAGAAATGTTAAAAAGGACTGCTGTAATTAGTAGAAGAAATAGGAAAGAAAATAGAATCACACTTAACAAAAATGGCAATAAATAAGTACGTATCAATAATCACCTTAAATGTAAATGGATTGAATGCTCCGATAAAAAGACACAGAGTAGCTGACTGGATAAGAAAGCATGATTCACATATATGTTGTTTACAACAGACCCACCTCACAACAAAAGACTCACATAGGTTGAAAGTAAAGGGATGGAAAAAAATCTTCCAAGCAAATGGAAAGGAGAAAAAAGCTGGGGTAGCAATACTCATATCTGATAAATTAGATTTCAAAATGAAGACCATAACTAGAGACAAAAAAGGCACTACATAATATTGAAAGGGTCTATCCAACAGGAAGATAGAACCTTGGTAAACATATATGCACCCAATATAGGAGCACCAAAATATATTAAAAATCTTCTGGAGGACTTTAAAGGAGAAATCGACAGCAATACAATCATAGCAGGGGACTTCAACACCCCACTGACATCACTGGATAGATCATCTAGACAAAAAATTAACAAGGAAACAGAAATTGTAAATGAAGCACTAGATCAAAAGGATTTAATAGATATATATAGAGAATTACACCCCAAAACTGCAGAATTCCCATTCTTCTCAAGTGCACATGGGACATTCTCAAAGACAGACCATATGTTAAGGCAAAAACTAAGTCTCTACAAGTCCAAGAAGATTGAAATCATATCAAGCATCTTTTCAGATCACAATGGCATGAAACTAGAAATCAATTGCAACAAGAACATGCAAAGACATTTGAAAACATGGAGGCTAAATAGCATGTTATTAAACAATGAATGGGTTACCATGGAGATCAAGGAAGAAATTTAAAACTTCCTGGAAACCAATGAAAATGAACACACAACAACAACAAATCTATGGGATGCAGTGAAAGCAGTTCTGAGAGGGAAGTTCATAGCACTACAGGCCCACCTCAAGAAAGAAAAATTTCTAATTGACTACCTAACCTCACAACTTAAAGAACTAGAAAGCAAACAAAAAGAAAACCCTAGAACAAGTAGAAGGAAGGAAATAGTAAAGATCACAGCAGAAATAAACAACATGGAGACCAAAAATACAATTCAAAGGATCAATGAAACAAGGAGCTCGTTTTTTGAAAAGATAAACAAGGTTGATGGACCCTTAGCTAGACTCACCAAGAAACAAAGAGAGAGAACCTAAATACACAAAATTAGAAATGAAAGAGGAGAAGTAACGACTGACACCAGAGAAATACAAAGGGTCATTAGAAAATACTATGAACATTTATATGGCAACAAATTCGACAATCTAAGCGAAATGGACACATTTCTAGAAACACATAGCCTCCCAACACTGAACCGGGAAGAGATAGAAAACTTGAACAGGCCAATAACAACTAAGGAAATTGAAGATGTAATCAAGACCCTCCAAGAAAACAAAAGCCCAGGCTCTGACGGCTTCGTGGGGGAGTTTTACTGAACATTCAAAGAAGAACCAACACCCATTCCCCTCAAACTATTTCAAAAAATTCAAGAAGAAGGAAGACTTCCAAACTCCTTTTATGAAGCCAGCATAACTCTAATTCCAAAACCAGAAAAAGACACTACAAAGAAAGAAAACTACAGGCCAATATCCCTGATGAACATAGATGCCAAAATCCTTAACAAAATACTAGCAAATTGGATCCAGCAATACATCAAAAAAATGATTCACCATGACAAAGTGGGATTCATCCCAGGGATGCAAGGCTGGTACAATATTCACAAATCAATAAATGTGATACATCACATAAACAAAATGAAAGATAAAAACCATATGATCATATCAATAGATGCTGAAAAAGCATTTGACAAAATCCAGCACCCATTTCTGATAAAAACGCTCAGGGACTTGGGAATAGAGGGATCATATCTCAACATAATAAAGGCCATATATGAAAGACCTACAGCCAACATCATACTCAATGGACAAAAACTAAAAGCATTTCCCTTAAGAACAGGAACAAGACAAGGATGCTCACTTTCACCACTCTTATTTAACATAGTACTGGAAGTCTTAGCCACAGCAATCAGACATGAAGATAAAATAAAAGGGATCCAAATTGGAAAGGAGGAAGTGAAACTGTCATTATTCACAGATGACATTATATTATACATAGAAACCCTAAAGATTCCATCAAAAATCTACTAGACTTAATAAATGAATTTGGCAAAGTAGCAGGATACAAAATTAACATCAAGAAATAGATGGCATTCTTATACACCAATGATGAACTCACAGAAAGAGAAACTAAAAAAACAATCCCATTTACCATCGTGGCAAAAAAAATTAAGATACCTAGGAATAAACTTAACCAAAGAAGTAAAGGACCTATTTGCACAAAACTACAGGATATTGAAAAAAGAAATAGAGGAAGATATAAAAAAGTGGAAGCACATACCTTGTTCATGGATTGGAAGAATTAACATCATTAAAATGTCCATACTACCCAAAGCAATCTATAGATTTAACGCAATCCCCATCAAAATACCAAAGACATATTTCACAAAACTAGAACAAATGCTTCAGAAGTTCATATGGAACCAAAAAAGACCCCGAATAGCTACAGCAATCTTGAAAAAGAAGGACAAAGTAGGCAGGATCACAATACCAGACATCAGTTTATACTACAAAGCTACTGTAATCAAAACAGCCTGATACTGGCACAAGAACAGGCACATAGATCAATGGAATAGAACAGAGAACCCAGAAATTGACCCAAAACATTATGCTCAATTAATATTCGACAAAGGTGGCAAAAGCATACAATGAAGTAAAGACAGCCTCTTTAATAAATGATGTTGGGAAAATTGAACAGCTACATGCAAAAAAATGAAACTAGACCATCAACTTACACCATACACAAGAATAAACTCATAGTGGATAAAAGACTTAAATGTGACTCGTCAATCCATAAAAATCCTAGAAGAAAATGTAGGCAACAAAATTTCAGACATCATACGCAGCAGAATTTTCACTGATATATCACCTAAGGCAACAGAAACAAAGGAAAAAAATGAACACATGGGACTACATCAAACTCAAAAGCTTCTGCACAGCAAAATAAACAACCATCAAAGTGGAAAGGCAACCCACTGTATGGGAGAGCATAATTGCCAATGATACATCAGATAAGGGATTAATTTCCAAAACATATGGAGTGCTCATACAACTCAACAAAAGGAAGACAAAGAACCCAAATGAAAAATGGGCAGAGGAACTAAATAGACACCTCTCCAAACAGGACATAAAAATGGCCAAGAAACATATGAAGAAATGCTCAACATCACTAATCATCAGAGAGATGCAAATTAAAACAACAATGAGGTATAACCTCACACCTGTCAGAATAGCCACCATCAACAAATCATCAAACAAGTGTTGGTGAGGGTGTGGAGAAAAGGGGACTCTAGTACACTGCTGGTGGGAATGCAGACTGGTGCAGCAACTACGGGAAACACTATGGTGTTACCTCAAAAAGTTAAAAATTGAACTGCCATTTGACCCAGTGATCCCACTTCTAGGAATATACCCTAAGAAACCTGAAACACCAATCAGAAAGAATATATGTACCCCTATGTTCATAGCAGCACTATTTACAATAGCTAAGATCTGGAAACAGCCCAAGTGTCCATCAGTAGAGGAATGGATATAAAAGCTGTGGTACATATACACAATGGAGTACTATGCAGCTGTAAGAAAGAAAGATCTCTTGTCCTTTGAGATGACATGGAGGGACCTGGAGATTATTATCCTAAGCGAAACAAGCCAAGCCAGAGAAAGACAAATATCATATGATCTCACTTATTTCTGGAATATAATGAACATAACAGTCTGAGGAACAGGGTAGTCCCAGAGACGTGCAAGTAGGGTACAGACTGACAATTGCCAGAAGAGGGGGTGGGGGAGGGGAGTGATGAACCACAGAACTTATACGCATGTACTCATAACCAATGGACATGGACAACAAAACTGGGGACGGGGCAGGGAGGGAGAGGGAGGAGGGTGACAATGGGGGAAAATGGAGAAACATCTGTAACAAAAATAAATTAATAAAAAAAAAGAAAAATCTATAACTGACATTATATATAGTGATGGAAATTGCAAGCATTTTGTCTCTAAGATTGCAAAAGGCAGGGATGGTCATTCCTAGTACTTCCACTCACCACCCTATTAGAATTCCAGTACATTTAATAAAGCAAGAAAAATACACAAAAATACAAAAACAAAGTATGACTACTATTACTGAAAGATGACAGTACCGTCTACCTACAAAATTATGTGAAATATGCAAAATATTTTTAAAAAGTGAATTTAGCAATGTCCAGGACATAAGATCAGGAAAAAAATCAAGTATACATTTTTTAAACTAGCAAAAGTTTAGGAAATGAATTTTTTTTGTTGGGATCACTGGGTCAAATGAGAATATATCCTAAGAAGCCTGAAACACCAATCAGAAAGTATATATGCCTATGTACATAGCAGCACTATTTATAATAGCTAAGATCTGGAAACAGCCCAAGTGTCCATCAGTAGATGAGTGGATAAAAAAGCTATGGTACTTTTACACAATGGAATACTATGTAGCTGTAAGAAGGAAAGATCTCTTATCTTTTGAGACGACATGGAGGGACCTGGAGAGTATTATGCTAAGTGAAATACGACACTCAGAGAAAGACAAGTACCACATGATCTCACTTATTTGTGGAATATCATGAACAAAATAAGCTGACGATCAAAATAGGTCCAGAGACATGAAGTGGGGAACAGACTGACAAACCTCAGAGGGAAGGCCAGTGGGGTTTGGGAAGAGATAAACCAAATAACTTATATGCATATATGCATAACCAATGGACACAGACAATAGTTTAGGGAAAGCAGGAGGGGGGTGGGAGTGGGGAGGAGAGGGTCAATGGGGGAAAATAGGGAGGACATCTGTAATATTTTCAAAAACAAAAATTTTTTTTAAAAAGTCAGTATTATAATGTGTCAATAGTCCACAAGTAGGTCTATAGATTAACATAAATTTTAATTAAAATGTCAGCAGAATTTTGGGGTGTTGAACAAGCTGATTCTAAATTTATTTTAAAGTAAAGATAATTGAATAAACAAAAGAGATTTTCAAAATTAAAAGAAGGTTGTGATCTTGGGTGGGCAAATCTTTGTCTTATATAGGATACAAAAAGTACTAAATGTATAAAAAGAAATTGATAAATTAAATTTCAACAAAAACAAACTTCCACTCCACAGAAATATCATTAAGTGTGTAAAAAACAATAAACGAAACCACATTAAAATGGAGCTGGAGCTGCCAGGCCAGAGGAACTGTCTTGCATGTCTTATGCCTTAAATCTTTGGAATGTTAAAACAGAGCAAAACAAACTTTGGTGATCCTAAGGCAAACTCGTGTTCCAAATAACTGTTTGCAAAGATAACAAGAAAGTAGATATTATGACCAGACTGATGGCTATTGGACTGAAATGAAAAACATTCCTTAGACTTAACATCACTATGTTATATTATTTGCAACAATAGAAATGCCTTCCTTCTATTGATGTAATTGTACCCCTTGTCTTTCTCATAAATACCTTCTGCCTTTGTCTCCTTACCTGAACATATTGCTGGGCTTCTGAGTAAGTCAATGCTTCCTAATACCTTTTTTTTTTTTCCCAATTTCAAATAAATTCTTGCTTCCTCTCATTTTTATAGGCTTTTCATTTTTAAGTTAACAAGTTAATAAATAGGCAAGCCTCCAGGAAGAAAATATTATCAATAATATATCTGATGAAGAATTTGTTTCCAGAATATATATATATCATTTAGAAGAACCACAATGTCTTTCAATAGGAAAATGGATTAACTGGTATATTCACACAATGGAATACTATTTAGTAGTAAAAAAAAAAAAACAAAAAAAAAAAACTAAACGCATATACACAACATGGATGAGTCTGTAAAACTGTTTGTATGTTTTTTTAAAAAAAGAAATACATATAATTTTTTTTTTTAGATTTATTTTTTATTTTACTAAAAAAATTTTTGCCCGGCCAGTGTGGCTCAGTTATTGAGTGTTGACCCATGCACCAAGAGGTCACCAGTTTGATTCCTAGTCAAGGCACATGCCCAGGCTGTGGGCCAAATCTCCAGTGGGGGGCATGCAGGAGATGGCCAAGCGATGTTCTCTCTCCTCAATGTTTCTCTCTCTTTCTTCCTCTCCCTTCCTCTCTCTCTAAAATCAATAAAGAAAACAAAATTTTTTAAAAATGTATTAATTTATTTTTGTTACAGATGTTTCTCCTTTTCCCCCCAGACACCCTCCCCCATATCCCCCCTGCCCCCCACAGCATTGTTGTCTGTCTATTGGTTATGCATATACGCATAACCATGAGGTTTGTCAGACTGAACCCTACTCTGTTCTATGTCTCTGGGTCTATTTTGTTCATCAGCTTATTTTGGTCATTATATTCCACAAATAAGTGAGATCATGTGGTATTTGTTTTCTCTGATTGGTTTATTTTGCTTAGCATAATACTCTCCAGGTCTCACCATGTCATCTCAAATGATAAGAGATCTTTCTTTCTTATAGCTGCAGAGTATTCCATTGTGTATATGTACCACTGCTTTTTTACCTACTCATCTATTGATGGACACTTGGGCTGTTTCCAAATCTTAACAATTGTAAATAGTGCTGCTATGAACATAGGGGTACATATATTCTTTCTGATTGGTGTTTCAGGTTTCTTAGGATATGTTCCTAGAAGTGGGATCACTGGGTCAAAAGGCAGTTCAATTTTTAGTTTTCTGAGGAAACACCATATTGTTTTCCATAGTGGCTGCACCAGTCTGCATTCCCAGCAGCAGTGTACTAGAGTCCCCTTTTCTCCACACGCTTGCCAGCACTTGTTATTTGATGATTTATTGATGACAGCCATTCTGGCAGTTGTGAGGTGATACCTCATAGTCCTTTTAATTCGCATCTCTCTGATAATTAGTGACGTTGAGCATTTTTTCTTGAGCATATATCTCTTGGCCATTTGTATGTCCTGTTTGGAGACGTATCTATTTAGGCCCTCTGCCCATTTTCTAACTGAATTATTTGTCTTCCTTTTGTTAAGTTGTATGAGTACTCTATATATTTTGGAAATTAACCCCTTATCTGATGTTTCGTTGGCAATTATGCTCTCCCAGAGAGTGGGTTCACTTTCCATTTTGATGCTTGTTTGTTTTGCTGTGCAGAAGCTTTTTAGTTTCATGTAGTCACGTGTATTAATTTTTTCCTTTGTTTCTCTTGCCTTAGGCATTGTATCATCAAAATTCTTCTGCGTATGATGTCTGATATTTTGTTGCCTACATTTTCTTCTAGGATTTTTATAGATTCATGAGTCACATTTAATTATTTTATCCATTTTGAGTTTATTCTTGTGTATGGTATAAGTCGGTGGTCTAGTTTCATTTTTTTACATGTAGCTGTCCAATTTTCCCAACACCATGTATTAAAGAGGCTGTCTTTATTCCATTGTATTCTCTTGCCACCTTTGTCAAATATTAATTGAGGAAATGTCTTGGGTCACTTTCCTGATTTTCTGTTCTGTTTTATTGATAAATATACCTGCTCTTTTGCTAGTACCAGGCTGTTTTGCTTACAACAGCTTTGTAGTATAACCTGATATCTGGTATTATGATCCCTCATACTTTGTTCTTCTTTTTCAAGATTGCTGTGGCTATTCAGGGTCTTTTTTGGTTTCATATAAACTTTTCGAGTATTTGGTCTAGTTCCATGAAATAAATCATTGGTATTATAATGGGGATTGTATTGAATCTATAGATTGTTTTGGGTAGTATGGATATTTTAATGATATTAATTCTTCCAATCCATGAACAAGGTATATGGTTATACTTTTTTATATCTTCCTCTATTTCTTTCTTCAATGTCCTGTAGTTGACTGGAAATAGGTCCTTTACTTATTTGGTTAAGTTTATTCCTAGGAATATTAAATTTTTTTTGCTGCAATGGTAAATGGGAATATTTTTTTTAGTTTCTATTTCTGTGAATTCATTATTGGTGTATAAGAATGCCATCAATTTCTGGATGGTAATTTTGTATCCTGCTACTTTGCCAAATTCATATGTTAAATCCAGTAGATTTTTGATGGAGTATTTAGGGTTTTTTATGTACAATATCATGTCACCTGTAAATAATGACAGTTTCACTTCCTCCTTTCCAATTTCAGAGCCCTTTTATTTTTTCTTCGTGTCTAATTGTTGTGGATAAACTGCCAGTACTATGTTAAATAAGAGTGGCGAAAATGGGCATCCCTGTCTTGTTCCTGTTCTTAAGGGGAATGCTTTTAGTTTTTCCCATTGAGTATAATTTTGGCTGTAGTTTTTCATTATATCAAGATATGATTCCTCTATTCCCACATTGCTGAGCGTTTTTATCAGAAATGGGTGCTGGATTTTGTCTAATGCTTTTTCAGCATATGGTTTTTATCTTTCATTTTGTTTATGTGATATATCACATTTATTGATTTGTGAACAGTGTACCAGCATTGCATCCCTCAGATGAATCCTACTTGATTATGGTGAATAACTTGTTTAATATATTGCTGGATCCAAATTGTTAATATTTGTTAAGGATTTTGGCATCTATGTCCATCAGGGATATTGGCCTGTAGTTTTCTTTCTTTGTAGTGTCTTCATCTGGTTTTGGAGCTAGAATTATGCTGGCCTCATAAAACACGTTTGGAAGTCTTCCTTCTTCTTAAATTTTTTGGAATAGTTTGAGGAGAATGGGTGTTAGTTCTTCTTTGAATGTTCGGTAAAACTCCCCATGAAGCCATCCGGGCCTGAGCTTTAGTTTGCTGGAAGTTTCATGATTATATCTTCAATTTCTTTAGTTTTTATTGGTCTGTTAAAGTTTTTTATCTTTCTGGTTCAGTTTTGGGATACTGTGTGATTCTAGAAATTTGTCCATTTCACCTAGATTGTCCAATTAGTTGGCATATAATTGTTCATAGTATTTTTTAATGATCCTTTGTATTTCTGTGGTGTCAGTTGTTACTTATATTCTTTTGTTTCTGATTTTGTTTATTTGGGTCCTCTCTGTTTCTTGGTGAGTCTAGTTAAGGGTTCATC
Source organism: Tadarida brasiliensis (assembly GCA_030848825.1). Classification (NCBI taxonomy): domain Eukaryota; kingdom Metazoa; phylum Chordata; class Mammalia; order Chiroptera; family Molossidae; genus Tadarida; species Tadarida brasiliensis. The sequence continues at coordinate 83,395,220 of CM061258.1, read as the reverse complement.
AATTTTTTTTAATCTTTTCAAAGAACCAGCTCTTTGTTTCATTTATCTTCTGATTTTTTTTTTTTTTTGTCTATGTCATTTATTTCTGCTCTGACCTTTACTATTTCTTTCCTTCTACTTGCTCTGGGTTTTTCTTTTTGTTTGCTTTCCAGTTCTTTAAGTTGTGAGGTTAGATAGTCAATTAGAAATTTTTCTTGTTTCTTGAGGTAGGCTTGTAGTGCTATGAACTTCCCTCTCAGGACTGCTTTCACTGCATCCCACAGATTTTGTGTTGTTGTGTGTTCATTTTCATTGGTTTCTAGGACTTTTTCAATTTCTTCCTTGATCTCCTTGGTAACCAATTCATTGTTTAATAACATGCTATTTAGCCTCCATGTGTTTGAATATTTTTGCTATAATTGATTTCTAATGTCATGCCATGTTGATCTGAGACGATGCTTGATAAGATTTCAATCTTCTTGAACTTGTAGAGACTTAGTTTGTGCCCTAATATGTGGTCTATCTTTGAAAATGTCCCATGTGCACTTGAGAAGAATGTGAATTCTGCAGTTTTGGGGTATAATTCTCTGTAAGTATCTATTGAATCCATTTGATCTATTGTATCATTTAGAGTCTCTGTTTCCTTGCTAATTTTTTTGTCTAGAGGATCTATCCAGTGCTGTCAGCTGAGTGTTGAAGTCCCCTGCTATGATTGTATTGCTGTCGATTTCTCCTTTGAAGTTCTCCAGAAGATTTTTAATGTATGTTGGTGCTTCTATATTGGGTGCATATATTTTTACCAAGGTTACATCTTCCTGTTGGATGGATCCTTTCAATATTATGTAGTGGACTTCTTTGCCTCTAGTTATGGCCTTCATTTTGAAGTCTATTTTATCAGCTATGAATATTGCTACCCCAGCTCTTTTTTCCTTTCCATTTGCCTGGAATATTTTTTCCATCCATTTACTTTCAACTTATGTGAGTCTTTTGTTGTGAGGTGGGTATCTTGTAAACAACATATATATGAGTCATGCTTTCTTATCTATTCAGCTACTCTGTGTCTTTTGATGGGAGTGTTTAATCCATTTACATTTAAGGTGATTATTGCTATGTACTTATTTTTTGCCATTTTTGTTTCTTGTGGTTATATTTTTCTTACTGTTTCTTCTGCTAATTACAGTAGTCCTTTTAACATTTCTTGCAGTGCAGGTTTCGTGCTAGTATAATCCCTTAGCCTTTTTTTTTTTTTTTTGTCTGGGAAGCTCTTTATTTCACCTTCTATTTTGAATGATATCCTTGCTGGATAGAGTAGTTTGGATCCAGATCCTTGTTTTTCATTACCTTGATTACTTTATGCTATTCCCTTCTGGCCTGTAGTGTTTCTGTTGAGAAGTCAGCTCTTAGCCTTATGGGGGTTCCTTTGTAGGTAACCAGTTGCTTATCTCTTGCTGCCTTTAGGATTCTCTCTTTGTCTTTAATTTTTGGCATTTTAATTATTATGTGTCTTGGTGTGGGCCTATTTTGGTTCTTCTTACTTGGGGCTCTCTGTGCTTCTTGAACTTGTATGCCTTTTTCCTTCACATAGTTAGTGAAGTTTTCTGTCACTATTTCTTCAAATATATTCTCTAACTCTTGTTCATTTTCCTCTTCTTCTGGCTCTCCTATGATGCAGATGTTGTCATGTTTCATATTGTCATACAGTTTTCTTAGGCTGTCTTCCTGTATTTTAATTGTTTTTTTTTTTTTCTTTTTGGTTCTCTGATAGGGTGATTTTTTTCTGCCCTGTCTTCTAATTCACTGATCCGATCCTCAGCTTCCTCTAGTCTGCTGGTTATTCCTTCCAATGTGTTATTTATTTCTGCTATGTCATTCTTCATTTCTGCCTTGTGGAATTTCATTTCTAATTGATTGATTTTTCAATATTTCTATATCTTTACTCATCCTGTTGAGCTTTTTACTCATGCTGTTGAGCTTTCTCATTATCATTACTCTGAACTCTACCTCTGAAAAGTTGCTCCATTGTATTTCATTTATCTCTTCTTTTGTAGAATTCTCTTGTACTTTCATTTGGGATTCGTTTCTTTGTTTCACCATTATGGCTGTCTCAGTGGGTTTTTGAGCTTGCCAAATTTTCCCTGTGGATGTTGGTGGTCTGCTGATTATAGCTCCCCCTAGTGGGGTTGGATCAGTGTGGGTGGACCCATGTTAAACACCACTGTATAGTCTTACTTTCCTAGGTAGATTTGTAGGCCAATCAAAGGTTCAGTTTTCCTCTAGCTTTTGCCTGCTGGCTATTAGTCTCAGTTACTTGTTGAGCCTTGGGTTGTAGCCCTCAACTGAATGAAAAAATCTCTCAGGTGTCCAGGTTAAGAGGATGTCCAGCTGGTGGGGCTGATGCTTGCTGGCCATCTCCAGCTGTTAATGAGCCTCAATTTGCATTTCTCTGGCCTGGCTGGGTGATGTTAAATTCCTGAGGGAGTGGCTGTTGCTTCTCCTCAGGACTCTGGGAAGGGTGTCTTTGAGTAAAATGGCTACTGTCCTAAGAGGGTCGAGTCAGCCTAAAACTTCTGGTGCCCTCCCAGTTCTCCAAATTCCATGTCTCTTCACACAGTTCTATTCCAGTACACCCTCCCTCTGCTAGAGCCCAAGGTGAGTGGCTGTAGCTAATTTAGTGCTTGGTCCAGGCACTCTGCACTGTGGAGCCAGCTTGGGGTTTAACCCAGAGGCAACTGTTCACAGTTAAAGCAGCCCTAAGCTGCTGTCCCTGGGCTCCCAGTCTGCCATCTCACACCTTCTGCAGTTCCTACCAGACTCGATTTGGTGCCTTCATTCCATCCCTGGTTATACAGGTTCTCTCCAGCTGCTTTTCTGTTGGTTTTTCCTGATGATTTGTCTTTATTTTAGTTGCAATTCCAGTTTTGTCCTGGGAGATGGTCTGTGTAGCTTCCATTCACTTTGCCACTATTTTCCCCTCTTTTAGAGATCTATTTTTTAAACAGCAATACTGGGTGGTAAGAATGGCTGACAAGTTTGAAATCTGCAGGGCAGGCTGACTATCTGGAGACACAGGGAAGAGTTGATGTTGCAGTCTTGAGTCCCCAGGCACTATCTATATTATTATTTTCATATGAGCTTCAAAACCAGGGAAACTGATCTGTCGTGTTCAAAATCAGAACAGTAGTTGTCTATGGAGGAAACGGTTGAGAGGAAATATCTATGAAGGAAATTTCTGTGGTAATGGTGATGTTTGATACATTGATTGAAGTGGTTAAATAGGCATATTAAATTGTCAAAATTATATAGTAGATGCTCTTTATCTACAGGGAATATATTCCAAGACCCCCAGTGTATACCTGAAACATTTGATAGTAACAAACCCTATCTTTACTATGTTCTTTTTCCTGTACATGCATACCTTTTCACTTAAAATTAGCACTTTATGGCTTCTCTTTGTCATATATGAATGGCCAGAATCACTGTTCTTGCACTTTGGGGACAGTATTAAGAAAATTAGGATTATTTGAACACAAGCACTGTGATAATGCAGCAATGGATCTGAAAATTGAGACAGCCACCAGAGGATTACTCAGTGATAGTGTATACAGCATGGATACCCTGGACAAAGGGATGATTTCCTCTCCCAAGAGAGATGGCTTGAGATACTATGACACTAATCAGAAAAGCCCACAATGTAAAACTTGTAAATAGTTTATTTCTGAAATTTTTCATTTAATATTTTTAGATCGAGGTTGACCACAGGTAACAAACTGTTGAAGGTGAAACCATGCATGAGGATGGACAACTACTGTACGTGCATTATGATGAAAGAATTTAACATTTTATATATTTTACCTCAGTAAAAATAAAAGCCTTGCCAATACAGCCTTGAACTTTAAAGAACTAGAAAGTATGAACAGACACTGGTTAAATTCAAGATACACAAACTTTACAGTAATGTCTGCAGGCCTTCAAAATCATTATGTACCCTATTTATTTTTCTTGAAATATTCCTGACTCTCATCAAATCTCTAATCCTGTGAATGAAAGAATAGAAAACACACACACACACACACACACACACACACACACACACACATACACACACAAACACTTAGGACAGCTTCAATCATCAAAAATGAAGTGGAACCCTGTGGGTAATATTGTTTTGTTTTTTCCTTGGGGGAATGTTATGAAAGGTGACAAGAGTCCCATTTTCTTAAAAATATATGAGAAAAAATATAAACTACATCGAGAAGATTTGCATGAGATCAGAAGAATAGTTTTCTGACAATATATTTGGTAAAACCTAAGCAAATTTCCAAAATAATTTGGGAGTATTCTGTGTCTGAAAATCCTAACAAAGAAAGTACTATTTCATATATGTAAGATGCCATTCTACATATAGATTGTATAATTTCTCAATATCCCTTCCAGTTCTGTGAATGTGCCTACCTAGGGATAAATAAATGTAGAAACAGAAAGCATTAAAGCATTTTGTGACTCCACAGCTTCTAAGCATAATTCATGTGGTAGAAATAAGACAACTGGATTTTATGCCTGTGAAAGGTAGGTTATGTGTCCCTTAAGTCCAAAGTGACAAAGTATAAAGAAATTGCTCCATTTTTAGAAATATATCAACTAAAAGAGTGCTAGGGGTTATAGTATGGAAAGGCATATTCTTCTTAAATGTCAAAATATATAAATATTCATAGCACAGACAGGGTGGACAACATTTTAACACACTGCCTACTTGATACTATTGGAGTGAAAAACTTAAAGAAGCAGTTGTTCAGGTAACCATGATATCCACATAGTAAGGGGAAAAAGACTCGGAGAAAAAAATGAGCACCAGCATTGATACTTCTAGAGAAGATCAATTGTTTTAATGGTTTATGTGCTCAAAGTTTATGAAACTTCTTTGTTTGACATCTAAAAACAAAGAAATGATGAATTTCATGAAATGATGAATAAAATTCACATAAGGTCCACAAAGTTATGCTTTACCATTTAATAGAAAGAGTAAAACAAAACAAAACAGAAAACTACAAAAAAAAAAAAAGCCAATGAAGAACTACACAGACTCTATTACCTTGGAAAATATTATACTAAAAAAAATATGTATTCTTTGTCTAAAATTAACACAAAATATCATATGACTAAAAAAATGAATGACATTTGGTGTAAATAACTTTTCTGAAAACTGGAGAATAGGCAGCGCTGGTACAATATGAGTCTTGCCATTAACCTAAATATTAACCTGAATTGTTTCTAGTACAGCCAAGTGTTCACAACACTGGCAACATCAATATGAGTGTGGGAGCAAGCATGCATGTACACATACTTCATAAATGCCCTCTCTGAGCATGCAATCTTTAGGTTATTATTAAGAGAAGTATATACTAATATGAAAAAATTAAGTAGTCTACATATTAACAATAAAAGTGTTAATATCATATCTGAAATTAACATAAATTTATTATTATGAAGATGGGAGATAAATGCAAAACTGAGGAGAAATTTGGGGGAGAACAGCAAGAAAAATTATAGAAATATTTCTGTCTGATAAGAAAAAAAAATCTGTGAATTTTATGTTAATTAACCTTCTGAATTTCCAAAACATTAATAACTATTAGCATATTAAATTTATGTTTCCTCTGGTCATGTATTATAATTGTATCATTGTTTTAAAATTTAATTTCTTACAACTTAAACTTTAGGAAGCGTATGCCCCATATTTCTGGAGTCCCATATGTTCTAGGTCAATGACTACATGGAGTGTTTTTCAAAATTGGATACCACCAATTCTTTAGCTTGTACCTTCCAATAAGATAGATGTTAAAGTTTCCTGGTAAAATCATAAAATTAGAAAAGAGTTGACTCTATGCAATGATATATCCTAAGAGATCACTTAGTCCTGACCTTTACCTGATCCAAGCATTCTCTCTTAGTAGTCTCAAGTGTTCACCAGCCTCTCCTTGCATATATCCTATGGGTAAACATTAAATGTAGGTTTTCCCAGTTAATCTATTTTTATTAAAAATGTGTTTTTAAGAAACTTGTTCTATACTATCAAAATAAATACCTGCCAAAGGGATAGGATCAGTTTAGTTTCAATTTTAAATGTATATTTTATTTTTTATTTTTTCCATCACATTCTTTGAGTCTTAATTCAAATATCAGTTTTTATTTTATTTTATTATTTTTAATTAATTTATTTATTTTTGTAACAGATGTTTCTCCTTTTTCCCTCCATATACCCTCCTCCCTATCCTGCCCACCCCCACCAACATTGTTGTCTATGTCTATTGGTTATGCATGCATGCATATAAGTTCTCTGGTTTATCTCATTGTATCCCCCCGGCCCCCTCCTCTGAAGTTTGTCAGTCTGAACCGTACTCTTTTCTATTCTCTGGGTCTATTTTGTTCATCATATTCCACAAATAAGTGAGATCATGTGATACTTGTCTTTCTCTGATTGGCTTATTTCGCTTAGCATAATACTCTCCAGATCCCTCCATGTCCTCTCAAAGGATAAGAGGTCTTTCTTTCTTACAGCTGCATAGTGTTCCATTGTGTATATATATGTACCACAGCTTTTTTATCTGCTCATCTATTGATGGACACTTGGACTGTTTTTAGATCTTAGCAATTGTAAATTTTAATTGAGGTTAAAAATACCATTATTTAGGAAAGAGGCACTGAGTTAGTATATTAGTACTTTATCATACATGTGTTTTAGTTTGCTTTTTCACTCTGTTGAATTATTTTTTCTCATTTATAAGCTTTTAATTATATGCAGCAAAATTCATAGCCACTCTAAATTAAAAATATAAATTATAGTATATGTGTTAATATTTGTATATTTAATCTTATAAACATTATTTAATTAACAAATAAAAATTATTTCCCTCTGTGGATCACCCTTGTGTGAGTAATCTTAATAAAGTCACTTTTAAAAAAAAAATTTTACTCTACAAAAGATAGGTATCTGTTATGGAACTATATCATATAATCCAATGACTTCAGCTAATGTTGAACATTTAATTTTTTTGAAAACATGTTTAATTTCAAGATATCATGTAACAATAAAAATGACATTTTCCAAATTACTTTGAACAAAAAATGGCCTTGAATTCAATGCACTAGATTTTGTTGAAAGACAGTTCTACATGGATACTCCTGCTTCTACATATATTGCAAACAAAGGCACAGACTGACCCTTTTTCTGTACTATCTTTCCAAGAATGTTTGTACAGCAAACAGCTTTGAAATATAGAGATAATGTCTCTCTCTGGAGCAAAGGGCAGGCATGATTAGTCTTCATTATGAAAGATTCAGGCTCACTAAACTTATGGTTTCTTCTTATAATGCAAACCACTATCTATGCGGGCATCAGTCTGAGCCCATCTACATCATTCCATGAAACTTTGGGGTAAGTGGAACTGGCCCAAAATGCGCTAGTGGTCACAAAGCTTGTTGTGATGTGAGTAATAAAATCCATTCTGCCTAGCAGTCTCAGCATCCATGGAACTGTGACAGGCTACCTTGTGGCAGCTTATGATCTCAGACCTTTTACAGTTTGGCAATGAAAATGTGATGTTGACAGAAATACGAGAAACTCTTTTTTTTTTTTTTTTTTTTGGCTTGAATAGGGAATGCAAGATAACACCCTAGGATCTGGTAGTGAATGTTCTTGTCCTAATAGTGGACAACTTGGAGAGAGCATATCCCAATGCTCTACCTGTTAGTGAACATAATTAATATTTAGAGACTGAGCAGTGAAAGGTAGCATTAAACAAGCTGTCCAAATGGTGCCTTGTTTGTGTTTACTTTCCTCTGAGGGTTTAGGAGAGTTGAGGAGAAGATATGATTATGACACTGGGGAAGTAAGCTCCATGGTCATAGCTAAAAGGGCATGGCTCCACGGCAACTAAACCAAGATGTCCCAAAGCTGAAATAAATCTTGTCTGCAATGAGGAACTTGCTCTTCATTATAGAGCTTTAGGTGGACAGAAAACATTAGAAAAATATTTTTGGTTGAGCCGTGAACAATATGGCTTGAAAAGAAAGCAAACACAAAACCTTAATAACTCATTGTCGGTTTTTCTGTTAATACCATGTTGTTTTGATTATGGTTGCTTTGTAGTATAATTTGAAGTCAGGGAGTGAGACACCTCTGGCTTCATTCTTTTTTCTCAGGATTGCTTTGGCTATTGGAGTCTTTTGTGGTTCCATACAATTCTGATGATTTTTGTTCTATTTATTTATAAAATGTCATTCGGATTTTGATGGGGATTGCATTGAATCTGTATATTGCGTTCGGTGATATGGACATTTTAACTATGTTGATTCTTCCAATCCATGAACATGGAATAGCTTTCCATTTCATTGTGTCTTTTTCAATCTTTTTAAATAATGCTTTGTAGTTTTCAGTATATAAGTCCTTCACACCCTTTATTAAGCTTATTCCTAGGTATGTTATTATTTTGGTTGTAATTGCAAAAGGATTTTTTTCTATTTATTTTTCTGAAATTTCAATGTTAGTATATAAGGATGCAATGGATTTTGAACATTGATTTTGTATCCTGCAACTTCACTGTATTTGTTTATTTTTTCTAATAGTTTTTTGGTGGAGTCTTTAGGGTTGTATATATGTATATATAGAGAGAGTCATGTAATATGTAAAAAGTGACACTTTTACTTATTCATTCCCAATTTGGATGCCTTTTATTTCTTTCTCTTGCCTGATTGCTTTGGCTAAGACTTCCAGTACTATGTTTAATAAGAATGGTGAGAGTAGACATCCTCCTTGTCAAGTTTTTGATTTTAGAGAAAAAGCTTTCAGTTTGTCACCATTGAGTATGATATTAGCTGAGGGTTTGTAATATATGACTCTTATTATGTTGAGGTACTTTCCTTCTATAACCATTTTATTGAGCATTTTAATCATAATGAATGTTGCATCTTATCAAATGTTTTTTCTGCATCTATTGATAAGATCATATGCTTTTTATCTTTTATTTTGTTAATGTGGTGTATTACATTGCTTGATTTGCATATGTTGAACAATCCTTGTTATCCCTGGAATAAAACCTACTTGATCATGATGTATTAGTTTTTTTGTTTTGTTTTGTTTTGTTTTTAATGTATTATTGTATTCAATTTACTAGTATTTTGTTAGGATTTTTGCATCTGTATTCATCAGACATATTTTTCTGTAGCTTATCCTTGCCAGGTTTTGGTAGCAGTTATGTTGGCCACATAAAATGTGTTAAGAAGTACTATCTGTTCTTCACATTTTTTGAAGGGTTTGAGAAGTTATTTACCCCAAAACTTTGAAAAAATTTATTTACAAATATATATGCAGCCCTATGTTCATTGTAGTATTATACATAGTGGCCAAGAAATGGAAACGACCAAAGTGTCCTTCAATAGATGACTGAATAAGATGCGGTACATATATACAATGGAATACTACTCAGTCATAAAAAAGATGAAATATTGTCATTTGTAACAATATGGGTGGACCTTGAAAATATCTTGCTGAGTGAAATAAGTTAGACAGAAAAAGTTAAGAGTCATTTGATTTCACTCATATGTGGGATATAAAACTGAAAGTAGCTAATGAACAAACAAGAAAAACAAACAAAAACTAATAGACAAAGACAATAGTATGGTTGTTACCAGAGGGAAGGATGGTGGGGGTTAGTAAAGAGTAAAGGGGGCCAAATATATGGTGATGGAAGAAGATTTGACTTTGGCTGGTGGTCACACAATGCAATAGACAGATCATGTATCATAGTAAGGTTCATTTGAAATCTAAATAATCTTATTAACCAATTTCACCCCAATAAATTTCATTATAAAAAAGAACTCATAGTCACTCTCTTTCTCTGTTACCTCTGTTTCCATCCTCCCCTCTAACCTAACCTCAGGTGAAGACTAAACTGGCAGAATAAAGCACATCTCTTTGGAGCTATCAACTGTGGAAACAAATCATTGCCTCTCATTGAACCATCTGGATCACTATAGTAGGTTGAAGAGCCTCTAAAAGGACATGTTCAAGCACTAACCCCTGGTATCTATGAATTTTATTTTATTAGAAATGTCACTTTGTAGAAGTATGTAAATTAAGGATCTCGAGATGAAATCCTCCTAGATTTAGGGTGGGCTCAAAATTCATAACTTGTGTCTTTATAAGAAAAAGAAGAGGGAGATTTGAGACACACCAAAACAGAAGAGACCCAAAGAGGAAGATCATGTAATGACTTAGGCAGGGATTGAAGTGATATATTTAAAAGCCAAGGAACAAGTATAGCCTGCAGTCACCAGAAGCTAGGATTGAGGCATGGAAAAGATTTCCCTCAGAGCCTCCGGAAGAAGCCAATCCTGCTAACATCATGACTTTGGACTTCTGGCCTCAAGATCTGTGGGAGAAAAAATTCTGTTGTTTAAAGCCATCAAGTTGTGGCAATTTGTTACAGCAGCCCTAGGAAACTAAACAAGCACTATTTGTTGCCCGCAATAAGGGTCTGGTTCTCTCTGATGATAATGACTGAAACCAAACTGCTGATTAAACCTGCATTAGCCAGATTGCACTTACCATTGTTGCCTGCCTGGATCTATCACCATTCCAGTTGTAGCAATACATCCATTAACACAGACTAGAACTACACGTCTACAATTTTCCATGTTATAGTGTTGATATTCCAGTTCAATCAGCTGACACTATCTATACCACTATAGCCCTTAAAATTAATCTACATAATGTTTGACTTTCCAGATCATCTGCAGTCTGAAAATGATTTGAATTGCATGCAAACACCATCCAACAATTGGCTGGTAGTCCTTCAATAAACTTTTCATGGTTCCTGAGACACATAGGCATCTGGTATTGTTGGGTATTGGAATGATCTCCTCAAACATCACTCAAAAAGATTTGACTACATCCATCATCTCTTCCTGATCTAAATACCTTAGTAATACACTTTAGTCATATGAATACATCTGTCCCCAGAAAGGGCTCATCTCTCATTCCTGGCAATAATCAGAGGGCAATGAAAGAAGTAATGGGTTGCATCCATTGCTTGCCAAGTCCCCCACAGAGACTTATGTAAGGTACGTAATAGGTCTTTGTTAATTTTATGAAAGTTCCCTTTTGTCTCTTGCACATGGCTCTTCTGGATGAAAGCTTTGGGTAAAAGGAGGGCACAATTAGAATAAAAGTTGTATTATAGCTGATGGAAGGAGAAACACCAATTTTGTAGAGATGGGGGAAACAATCACTCCACCGCTTTTACAGAGATCATATTAGGCCCCCGACAGTATGGGGACAGAATAACAAATGACCTTTTGTTTTCAGAGCCAACCCTCCTCAGGAAGAAAAATACACTCTTGATTTTTTTTCATTTTCCTCATCATCATTCCTGCAGAATTCTAAATTGGCTTCTATCATCTCCCTGCCCTCCACCACTGGTGTTATCACTGACTTCTCTCTTGGAATAAAATAGGTTCTGAGATTAGCTTCTAAACCGTAGTATATGAAAAACTGATGGAATATTCCTCCCTTGATTCGGTTACATGGTGTGGCAGTGGTAAGGGGCTATCACCCCTATGATTGCTACTTGATATATTATGACTGTTTTTCTAGCATAATGAGAGCAAATATTTTTGTTGGCTCAAAGAAGTAAGCTCTATGTGAGAGAGCCCATAGAGACAGCCATATGGCAAGAAGCTGGCCCTAGCCAACAGTCATCAAAAACAAACAAAAAACCAGGACCTAAGTTGTACCACCACATATAAATGGATTCTGCTAATAAGAGATATGGGCTTAGAATGTTTTCTTAGTCACACCTCTGATGTGACTACAGACAGACCACACCTCAGTTGTAGCCTATCAAATCTCTGAAGCAGAGAACCTAGATAAACTAGACTTCTCAGGTACAGGAACTATGATATAATAAAGAGTGTGCCGTGTTAAGGTGCTAAGCTTAGGGCGGTTTATCATGCTGAAAAAGAAAAGTAATATACCAAAGCTTAATTATCCATTGGATATTATTTAATCCCATGGCAAATACCACCCACCTGGCTGTTGAAATAAAGTACTGTACAGTTTGGACCAACTTCCCTTAGGTAGTCCATCAAAAACAAAGGGTAGACTCAGTTATTCACACTGAATTGGGAAATTGAAGACATATCAGCAGGAAGGAAGATGCACTATCAACAATTGGAAGCACCAACAACATGTGACCTCTGCCTAATATAGGTCCCATTTGTGGAGCCCCAACAATCCTAAATAACACTTACTTTCCAGAGACATAACGTGCATTCCTAAGACTGTACTTCTTGTGTGGAAGCCAGGTATTAACTTGCCTCCCTCCCCAAAACAGTGATATGCACCTTCATGGTAGCCATCACAGACCTGCAACTGCTTCAGGAAACATCATCTGTACATCACGTATACCTCAGACAACTGAGGACATTTCTCCTAAATTTGGTAACTCTTGGTCACTTAGGGGAATTTCTGGGGGTGGGGGTGGGGGAGAGACTGGCTTGTTATTCATATACACAGTGCAGGCAGTTGTCTCTACAGCGGAGTTATACAATTAGAAAAGGTGTTATGAAATGTGTCCATAATCTTAGCTAAAAAGATCAATTTGCCACCTTGACCCTGGAAGGTATTCAACTCAGACTCACCTCACTAACCAGGGCAGTTCTAGATTACAGAATAGCCTTAAGTGTACTAATACATCATGCTATCATTGAATGAAGGCTTTAGCCAAGAGGAAAGGTCAACACAGAGACATGCTGATTAGAGGGATAATGCCACCTGTATTTTAAGTTAGACCCTGAGAGTTTATGGAATTTTTTACTATTTTTAACCTGGGACCCTTGTAGGCATGGTTGAAAAAATAAAGGCAGGTTGGTCCCATTTTTCAGCTTGGAGCCCATCAGTATAGGCTTAATTAAATGCTGAATGAGACTGTTGAATGAATTTGGTCCCAGTCTCTGTCCATCAGGTTAATTAGAGTGCCTGACAAAGTAGTGTAGTCATGGAAAAAAAATGTTCTAGTTCCACGACGGTATGAAAACAAGGGGTCAATATTGTAGGGAGACAACTGCAACAGATTTTTCACATTTCTGCACATCTAGCAAATAGAAGCACATAGAGAGATGCTTATACAGCAAACAGTCTTGGAAGAGACAGAGAGTATGTCTCCTTTCAGAGCAAATAGGCATGCTTATTGCTCACAATAAAATATTTGGATTTCCTAAGTTCAAGGCTTCTGTCCTATAATGTAACTTGAGTGCATGCATATTTCAGGGCCCCAGTGTACTGCCTTATAAGACTTGAGGTGCAAATATAATGTTCACATTGCTTGCTGTGATGCGAAGAACAAATTCCTTTGCTCTCATCTAGGAGTCCTGTGCCTCCGGAAAGCATACTTTAAAAATGGTGGCAAGCTAACTGGTTAACTTGTAAATAGAGCACAATCTTAAACCTTATATTATTCTTAACAGATTTCCCAAATGCTTTATTTGTTATGGAATTTAAGAATGCTGATATTCAAGGAAGAATTTTAATATCCAATTTTTAAAATCAGTTATCTTTACTGAAGAAATAGAAAAAATGACATTGTTTGCATTTGTATTGTATCAGAATGAAAATCACATTTTTCCAGCTATGTACTAATCACTGTTGTTTGAGAGTCTTTCCTCAGTGATAGAATTTATTCAAATATGAATTCTCCAGCAACTAGCAATTATCCATTAATTTCTCCATTCTTTCATTTAAAAAGAATTCTGAAATATGCCCTGGCCGGTTTGGCTCAGCGGTTAGAGCATCGGCCTGTGGTCCAGAGAGACCTGGGTTCGGTTCCCGCTAAGGGCATGTGTCTCAGTTGCGGTTTGTCCCCGGCCCTGGTTGGTCGTGCGGGTGGCAGCCACTCGATGTGTCCCTTTCACGTCGATGTTTCTCTCTTTCTCTCTTCCTCTCTCTCCCTCCCACTCTATCTGAACAAAAAATGTCCTCAGGTGAGGATAAAAAAAAAAAAAAAAAAGAATTCTGAAATGTTAGCTAATCACCAGGAAAAGGTTATAAAATTGTTTATAGTGTACAAATTAAAGAGTAAAATATTTCTTTGGATACCATATTTTAGGAGGTGGTTAAGATCAACTATGTGGAGAATAGGTATATATATTTGTCTATAGTTAAGAGATCATAGAATTCATACAATTATTCAAATCACATTTTTCCTATAATATGATCTATCAGTACTATTACATCAGTAATTTTATCAACAACATAACATTCTGGTGTATAGCTATTTCGTAACACATTTAACAATTCTCTTATGTTGAATAATTTGGTGGTCTCCAGGTACTTATTTTCATTTTTTAAATAATATAAACAATATTGAAATGAACATCCTTATTCTTAATACTCACTAGGATTAATTTCTGACATTAGGATTTCAGGATCACCACATATTTCAATTTATTTTGCTCTGATAAGTTTATTTTTTAAATTTACGCTACTTTATTTTGCATCTAAAATTGTTCCTTTCTTAACTTAAAAAATAAATAGCTGTAACTAATGTATATTTGTTAAGAAGAAATAAACTGAGCCATGGAAATGCACAGAAACTTATAAAAATGTGTTAAAAACTAAAAAGTTTCTGCACAGCAAAAGAAACAAGCATCAAAATGGAAAGAAAACCCACTATATGGAAGAGCATAATTGCCAACAATACATCAGATAAGGGATTAATTTCCAAAATATATAGAGTACTCATACAATTCAACAAAAGGAAGACAAAGAACCAATTAAAAAATGGGCAGAGGACCTAAATAGTCACCTGTTCAAAAAGGACATACAAATGGCCAAGAGACATATGAAAAAATGCTCAACATCACTAATCATCAGAGAGATGCTAATTAAAACGACTATGAAGTATCACCTTACACCTGCCAGAATGACCTCCATCAACAAATCATCAAACAAGTGCTGGCGAGGGTGTGGAGAAAAGGGGACTCTAGTACACTGCTGCTGGGAATGCAGACTGGTGCAGCCACTATGGAAACCAATATGGTGTTTCCTCAAAAAATTAAACATGGAACTGCCATTTGACCCAGCGATCCTACTTCTAGGACTATATCCTAAGAAGCCTGAAACACTAATCAGAAAGAATATATGTACCCCTATGTTCATAGCACTATTTACAATTGCTAAGATCTGGAAACAGCCCAAGTGTCCATCAATAGAAGAGTGGATAAAAAAGCTGTGGTACATATACATAATGGAATACTATGCAGCTGTAAGAAAGTAAGATCACTTATCCTTTGAGATGACATGGAGGGAACTGGAGAGTATTATGCTAAGCAAAATAAGCCAATCAGAGAAAGACAAATACCACACGATCTCACTTATTGGTGGAATATAATGAAAAGAAAAACAAAGCTGATGGCCCAGCTGGTGTGGCTCAGTGGTTGAGCATCAACCCATGCACCAAGAAGTCGCTGGTTCAATTCCCGGTCAGGGCACATGCCCAGGTTGTGGGCCAAATCCCCAGTGGGGGGGGCATGCAGGAGGCGGTCAGTCGAAGCTCTTTCTCATCGATGTTTCTATCTCTCTCTCCCTCTTCCTTCCTCTCTCTCTAAAATCAATCAAACACACACACACACACACACACACACACATACACACACACACACACACACACACACACAACTGATGAAAAAAACAGACCCAGAGACATAGAAAGGAGTATGGTTCAGACTGATAAACCTCAGAGAAGGGGGGCCGGGGAAGGGATGAGATAAACCTAAGAACTTATATCCATGTATGTGTAACCAATGGACATAGACAACAATGCTTGTGGGGGCTGGGGAATGAGGAGGGATAGGGAGGAGGATGTCTGCAGGGGCAAAAGGAGAAACATCTGTAACAAAAATAAATTAATTAATGAAAAAAATATGTGGTTATTTAAATCAGAAGTTTGTGAAAATATTGTTACATATCAATAGATAATAAGCCATACATATAAAATTGTTTGGAAAAATTTATGCCAAAATGCTGACAGTGGTTATATTTAGGTGTTTGGATTCGGGATATTTTTTTCTAGGTCCCAAATAGCCTCCAATATGCTTACAAGATATATAACAATAAAAAGTTTTAAAAGAAAAAAATATTGAACTAAATAATGAAACATCTTTAGAACTAGAAACAATGAACTAATTTTAATAAATGTAATAGATATACCATGATCATGGATGAGATAACACGACCTTATTAAAATATTATTTTCTAAATTCATCTATAAATCCAATGCCATCTCATACAAGAGAAACTATCAAACAAAACAATGCAAAATTGGCTATTGCACAAAATCTCATTTTATAAAGTGTTTCAAATTATGTTAAGGAGGTAATATGGAAACACATACAGTGTTATTGTTGCACTCAGAATCTTATTATAATAAGGACATCAATAACGCTATATGTGTTTTTGCAGTTGACATGGTTCTGCTGTACTTTGTGTCCTAAACTTAGAAAGTAAAGGAACCATTTTGCACTGAAGACTTATGAGTCATACCCTTTGTTGCTATTTTCCATTGCTAGCCTTCAAAGGGTCAAAAGGAACAAAAATTTACTACTGATTTTTTAGAACATTTTCCCCCCTGAAATCCTGATCCAATTCCTGTTTTTATAACAAAAGCTGACTCAACGTCTTATTCACTGTGTTTATGTGAGAATACTAATGTAATGCTTTGACAACTGGCTGATTATTTCATTGAACCACTTACTAACATTTTAAAAAATCTTCTATGTGCAGTTACACTTAGACCAGATTTTCATGCCTAAAATCATCTTATTGTGATATTCCCTAATTCATGAGACCAATTTATGTTTTATATATTCTCAAGTATTGTTTGTTTAATGCATCTAGAATGTTGAAATAGATAAATTTAGTGACCCGATGATACTTTGTATCACATAATAATATTCCAAGGAATAATCTAAATTTTCCCCGAAATGAAACATTCCAATAAGCACATTGATTGAATATTAAGTATAATCTATGTAAACGCTAACTTCTCAATGTAATCCAAATCTTGTACTGACATTGGGATTAATTAGTAGATTTAAAAAAATACCAGATAAAGATAGTTTTTGAATTACTATGATCTTTTATATTCATTTTAAGACTTACAGCTAACAGAGAAATTCATTGATTATGACTTTATCTCTCCTTGTTGATAAACAAAAGCTTAAATGAAACATGCTTACCTTGAATTCAACTTGTATAGATTTGCATTTCACATCTAGCATAGCTGGAACCTGGTATCTTATTGTCTTTTGTCACCTCTCATTAACTACATCAGTCTGTCTCAATACTATGTATCACATATCACAAGAAAGTAATGCAACAGGAAAAAGGAAAAAGGGATCCTATATGTACTGGCATCATACATCCACTTCAAATTGAGATACTGTCTGATCAAGATCCAAGAAAAACAAGAAGAGGAAAATGAAACAGCTTTCTATCAATGTTGTCTTTTGAAATGATTCAAAAATGCAGTAATACTTGTCATGCATGGATAGATTCCAGTCACATTAAACAATAGATATTGCTGGGACCTCCTTCACCACAACAATCTTAATTTTCATATCTAAATGCACTCAAAGTTACATGAGACATATTTAGTACCTGCTTCTGTTAAACAAACTTTTCTTTACTAATTAAATTATAGCACTTAGGTAAATAAAAGTAGGATTATAATTAAATGAAAGGTAATTTTTTTCCCAATATCTTGAACATTGGGCTCAGGACTTTTTTTTTTTCAAATTAAGTATATTCAACATACAAGATTATTATTTAAAGGAAAAAATGAAGATAAGTAACTGAGTACATAAAGAGCATGAAATTCTATAATTTTGGAAAAGTAATTAAACTGCTGTTGGCACTTTTGTGTCATATATAATTATTTTATTTGGTCAAAAGCTTAAGTTGAAATTAGCTTGTCTTGGCAGTCTGCCCACAAATTATAATTTGTTTAAAACTTATTTATTTGATGCTACTTATGTTTTAGATTATTATGTTTTTGTTTTGTTTTGTTTTTGCTTTTCTATTTAGGCAGGGTCACAAATTCTCCTAGGAGAAACTGATAAGAGGAAACTGCATCTCAGAGTAATATCAAAATGATTTTTGAACAAAAATGGATTCTTTTATTAGTATTCAACCCAAATTCTTAACCTACACCTCTCTTTCACATTTTTTTTGGGGGGGATAGTAAATTAAGATTTATCGTCAATTAAATTGATGCTTCAATTAAAATTGTTTTCTATTTTAACAGACAAGGAGGCTTAGATACTAGCAAAATCCACCTTTCAGGTCTATTTTGAGGAATGGCTGGAGACATTATTCAAAATATAATGTATGCATACCTTGAATAAGCTCTAAAATGTGCTGACTGTTCTACCAGATTTTTACTTGCATAGGAGCTATGCCCTTTTTATTTAAGTGGCTGGAGGACAGTAACAGAATAACTGTGCATAAAGAATAAAATCGGTAGAAATGTTATATCCAAATTAAAATATTCAAACTTTTTTTATTATCTTTAGAAAATAGAAGTTGAATAGAATGTTTAGATTTAGAATACTTGAAACATAAGAGCTAATAAAATTTCTTCACTAATTAAGTAAATATTTCTTAACTATGTAGCAAAATTTATTACCTTTTTATAAGATGAAAGGTAGTTTTTGTTTTGGTTTTAAAGATAGTCAGGAGATAAGTATAATAAACCATCTATGTATTCTTGGCATTTTTATACTAGTTGAGTAGTAAAATTTAAAACAATTTTTGCAGTTGTTTTTCAAAGTATTGTTTTTATTTGGATAAAAACTGGAAAATCTCTGAATGTTTAGTAAAATTGTAGGAAAACAGTAATTCTTTTTAAAATGATACTGAAAAATGAGTTTTCTCTATTTTCTTATAATCATTTTGTAGTATCTTTTATATGATGTACTTAAATTACGATATTTAAGATCTTTGAATACAAATATTCAGTTAGACATTGAGATTTGTCAGTTTTTAAATAATTATTAAATTTGGGGGAGTTTTAAAATAACATTTAGAGTTTTACTTAAAATCCTCACCAGAGGATATGTTTTAATGGATTTGAATGAGAGAGAGAGAGACATCAATGTGAGAGAGAAACATCCATCAGCTGCTCCCTGTACACGCCAGACTGGAAATCAAATCTGAGACCTTTTTTTTTTTTTTTTTTTTTTTTTTGGTGCATGAGATGACACTCCAACCAACTGAGCCACCTGGCCAGAGCTAGAGTTTTATTTTAATATTGATACTGAAGTTATTTGGGACCATTACAAGGTAAACTTTAAGATAATTCTAGCCCTGGCCGGTTTGGCTCAGAGGTTGGAGCGTTGGTCCATGGACCAGAGAGTCCCGGGTTCGGTTCCCGCTAAAGGCACGTACCTCAGTTGCAGTTTGCCCCCGGTTCTTGTGGGTGGCAGCTAGTCAATGTATCTCTCTCACATCGATGTTTCTCTCTCTTCCTCCCTCTCTTCCTCCCACTCTATCTGAAGATAAATTCTGAAGGTAAATGCAAAAAAAAAGTCCTCGGGTGAGGATAAAAAAGAGATAATTCTAGATGATGAGAAAATTGCCTTTTGTACAACCCTGACACAATTTGTCACATTTTTATATATCTTAATGTTTTATACATACTTATACAAAAGAACTACAGAATCCATTCTGGAAAATGGATGTAAAAATATTAATTTATTAAAAAAATTATATTTTGAGCTTTTGGGATGTTGACAGAAGTGTCTAATCATTTGTGCATAATGAGAATCAGGTTGCCTAATATAAGCATTCTTAGGGTAAGACATATTTTTATTTATTGATCTGGATATTGAAAGACAGGAAAATTATATAGTTACTTCAAAAATAGAGGCACAGGAGATATTACCTCACATAATAGAATGTCTATGCAATTAACAAAAGTAAAGATAGATAGGGAAATGGGAGAACCATCAAACCATAAAGACTGAGCCCAAAAATTTATGAGGCATCTTAAGGAATATGTAAAGATATATTAATATTATGGCAATGTTGAGGAAATATATTTATTTTTACAAGTATCTTCTACAATGTGCACATGAATCTATATTTATAAAGCACCAACTTAAATGTTAACATATATACAATATTTTCACTTTTTCAGCTTTATTGAGATAGTATTGATACATAACTGTGTAAGTTTAAGGTGCACATGATAATTTGACACACACATATACACATATATATATTGTGAACTGATTACAATAAGGTTACGTAACAACTGCATTGCCTTACATAATTCCTTTTTTTTTTTTTTTTAGTGAGAATATTTAGATCTATCCTCTTAGAAAGTTTCAAGCATGTGACACAGTATTGTTAACTATAGTCATCATGCTGCATTATGAGATCTGGAAGATCTCCAGAACTTACTCATTTATAACTGGAAATTTATGCCTTTTGGCCAATGTGCCCATTTCCCCCATCTACCAACCCCCCTCTGTTTCTATGAATTCAGCTCTTTTAGATTTCACATAAAGCTGATATCATACAGTATTTGTCTTTTCTCTGTCTGACTTATTTCATCTAGCATAATGCCTTCAAGGTCCATCCATGTTGTCACAAATGGCAGGATTTCCTTCTTTCTCATGGCCGAATAACATTCCATTGCAAACACATCTTTTTTATTCATTCATCCACTGATGAGCAATTGGTTGTTCCCATACCTTGACTATTGTAAGTTATGCTGTAATCAACATAGCAATGCAAATATCTCTTCAAGACAGTGATTTCATTCCCTTTGGATATATAACCAGGCATGGGATTGCTAGATGGTAGTCCTCCTTTAAATTTGGGGGGAACATTCATACTCTTTTCTATAGTGGCTGCACCAATTTATCATCTCATCAGTACACAAGGGTTTCCTTTTCTCTACATCTTTGCCACCACTTGTGACATCTTGTCTTTGTGATGATAATCGTTAAAATAAATGTGATGTGATTTCTCATTATGGTTTTGAGTTGAATTTCCTTGATGATTAGTGATGTTGAGCATCTTTTCATGTACCTGTTAATCATTGGTGTGTCTTTTTTGGAAAAATGTTTATTTGGGTCATCAGCCCATTTTCTAATCATATTATTTGTTCTTTTGCTATTGAGTTGTATGAGTTCCTTAAATATTTTAGACATTTCCTTTATCAGAGAGATGGTTTGCAAATCTTTTCTTTCTTTCCATAGGTTGCCTTTTCATTTTAATTCTTGATTCTTTTGCTGTGCAAAGCTTTTAGTTTGATTCAATCCCACTTATTTACTTTTTCCTTTTGGTGCTTGTGATTTTAATCATATCTGCCCCCTAACCCCCACCCCTGCCCCAAAGCATTGCCAAGACCAGTACTGAGGAGTTTCTTAGCTATATATTAATATATATTCTACCAGAAGTTTTGCACTTCCAGGCCTTATATTTAAGTCTTGAACTTATTTCAAGTTAATTATTGCAAGTGGTATAATATAGAAGTCCAATTTCATTCTACTGCATATTTTATCTAGTTTTCCCAACACCATTTATTGAAGAGGCTATCCTTTCCCCATTTAGTATTTTTTTGTGCACCTGTCAATTATTAGTTGACTGTATATTCAGGGGTTTATTTCTGGCCTCTCCATTCTGTTCAATTGCTCTATGTATCTACTTTTATGTCAGTACTATACTGTTTTAATTATTATAACTTTGTAATATAGTTTTAAATGAGAAAGTGTACTATTTCCAGCTTTGTTCTTCTCAGGACTGCTTTGGCCCTTAAGAATCTATTATGGTTCCATACAAGTTTCAGGATTCTTTTTTCTGTGAAAAATGCCATTGAAACCTTCAGAGATTATGCTGAATATGGAGATTTCTTTGGGTAATATGGACATTTGAAAATATTAATACTGTCCAGCCGGTGTGGCTCAGTGGTTGAGTGTTGACCCATGTACCAGGAGGTCGCTGGTTTGATTCCCCATCTGGGCACATGTAAGGGTTGTGGGGCCAATCCCCAGTGGGGGCATGCAGGAGGCAGCCAATTGATG
The DNA here is from genome assembly GCA_030848825.1 of Tadarida brasiliensis. NCBI lineage: Eukaryota > Metazoa > Chordata > Mammalia > Chiroptera > Molossidae > Tadarida > Tadarida brasiliensis. Next base: position 83,373,098 of record CM061258.1, on the reverse strand, counting down.
TTCCCTCTCATTAATGTTTCTATCTCTCCATCTTTCTTCCTCTCTCTCTAAAATCAATAAAGAAAAAATATATATTTTTTAAAATATTAATTCTTCCTATCATTGAACACAAATAATTTTCCACTTATTTTTATCTTCCATTTTTCATTAGTCTTATACTTTTCAGTGTACAGATCTTTACCTCTTTGGTTGAATTCCTTTCTACATATTTTATTGCTTTGGATGCTATTGTAGGGATTGTTTTTCAGATATTTTATTGGTAGGGTGTAGAAAAATAACTGACTTTTTAATGTTGATTTTTGTAGCCTAGAATTTTACTGAACTTATTTATTAGCTATAGTAGATGTTAGTGGAGTTATTAGGGTGTTCTATGTATAAAATTGCATCATCCGCAAATAGAGACAATTTTACTTATTTGCTTATGATCTGAATGCTTTTTATTGCTTTTTCTTGCCTAACTGTTCTGTCTAGGACTTTTAGTACTATGTCAGATTAGGAGTGGGCATAGTGAGCACCCTTGTCTAATTTCTGATCTTAGAGGAAAAGTTTCCAATTCTTGAAATATGATGTTAACTGTGGACTTGTTATACATGGTCTCTATCATGCTGAGGTATATGTTCCTTCTATACCCAATTTGTTGAGCTTTTATCATGGAAGGATGTTAAATTATATAAAATGCTTTCAGATGATCATATGAATTTTATCTTTTATTCTACTAATGTTGTATAACACTTTTATTGATTTGCATATGTTGAATCACTCTTGAAGTCTACGAATAAGCACCACTTGATCATGGTGTATAATACTTTTAAAGTTTTATTGAATTTGGTTTACTGATATATTGTTGAGAATTATGCATCCATATTCATCAGGAATATTGACCTTTAGTTTTCTTTTCTTGTTGTGAGATTACCTGGCTTTGGTATCAGGGAAAAACTTACATTATAAAATGAGCTTTGCAGCACTTTCCCTTATTCATTTTTTTGAAAGAGTCTGAGAAATATTTGCATTGGTTTTTCTTTAAATATTTTGTAGAACTGACCAGTGAAGTCATCTGATTCTGGGCTTTTGTTCATTTGAGAGGTTTTGATTACTGATTCAATCTCTTATTCATTGTTGTTCTCTTCAGATTTTCTATTTCTTCTAGATTCAGTTTGGTAAGTTGTATGTTTCTGGGAATTTACCTATTTATTCTAGGTTATCCAATTTTTCAGCATATAAATGTTCATTACAGTTTATTATGATTTGTTGTATTTCTGTGGTATCAATTACAATGACCTTTTTATTTCTGATTTTATTTGAGTATTCTCTTTGGTTTTCTTAGTCTAGATATAGATTTATCATTTCTGTTTATCTTTTCAGAAAAACAGCTCTGATTTTATTAATCTTTTCTTTGTATTTTAGTCTCTATTGCATTTATTGCTGCTATTTATATTCTTCCTTCTGATAAATATGGACTTTGTCTTCTTCTTCTATTTACTTGATGTGTAAAGTTAGGTTATGTATTTGAGATCTTTCTTTTTGCCATCAAAAGGTGTTTAAGAAGATAGATTTGGAACTCTCAACACGGAGAAAGTCATACTATCTGGGTAGTTAACATTCTCATGTACCATGAGCACATCCTAATAATATCCACATTAGAATCAAGGGAAAGTATATCTTCACAAAAATCAGATAATTACAACAACACTACTATATAGACAACATTAAGCAGGCTATTACACAGAAAGAACATTTTCTGCTTTGTGATTCACTTCGCAAAGATTTTAATAGTATATGTGACCAATGAAAGCTAAAGTCATATTTATCCCAAACTTACATTTGAAGCAAAGAAAAAATTTTGTGTCCTGTAGTTAGTAGTCGTGGCAATCCTTTAGTTTCTCCTCTTCTTAATTCTGCCTTCTTAGGTGATAGCTAATTTTGAAAAAAAAAATTATTATTATTTGTAAAGCTAATGTCAAAAAATACATGAAAGTGTATTTATTGATGGAACTATATCCTTGCTTCTACAATTTTAAAGGAAATGTGACACAATATGCTCTGGGTTGTGAAAGAATGTTCTTTTCCTAGAAGGACAAACTTACTATTTAGCAAGCATTGTTTTATTTTTCTTAGATTATTTTATTCCCCAGTTATATTTTTGAGCCACTGAAAGATGACATTCCTTTTTCTGTACTGCATGTTAATGACTAAGATGTAATGTTTATATAATTCCATTGTAAATAATAGCATTCTTGAAAGCATAATCAATCAAAATGTATCCACAATACAATATATATATAAACTGATGTATGACAAATTTCCTATTTATAGGAAAGCCTCTAAAATCAGTACTATGATTGAAAATAAAGCCATCCTAACTAATTAAGACCAAAGAATTTGAAACATCAAGACCAAACACATCTATTCAAGTGCTGTTTTCTGCCTTCATTATCATGAATCCACAGCTTCAGTGCAATTCCTTTCAAGATACCAATGGCATATTTCACAGAACTAGAATAAATATTCCAAAAATTTATATGGAACGACAAAAGACCCCAAATAACTACAGCCATCATTAGAAAGAAGAACAAAGTTGGAGGAATTATATTACCTGATAACAAACTATACTACAAGGCCATATAAATCAAAACAGCATGGTACTGGCATAAACATAGTCATATAGATCAATGGAACAGAATAGAGAACCCAGAAATAAACCACTATATGATCAATTAATATTTAACACAGGATGCAAGAACATACAATAGGGTAAAGCCAGTCTAGTCAATAAATGGTGTTGGAAAAAATTAGACAGACATGTGCAAAAAAAAAAAAAAAAAATGAAACTAGACTATCTTCTTACACCTTACATAAAAATAAACTCAAAATGAATTAAAGACTTAAATGATAGACTTGAAACCATAAAAGTCCTAGAAGAAAACACAGGCAGTAAAATCTCTGACATTTCTTATAGCAATATTTTTTCTAATATATCTCCTCAGGCAAAGGAAACAAAAGAAAGAATAAACAAATGAAACTACATGAAACTAAAAAGTTTCTGTACAACAAAGGAAACCATCAACAAAATGAAAAGACAACCCACTGAATGGGAGAACATATTCACCAATTATATATCTGATAAGGAGTTAACATCCAAAATTTATAAAGAATTTATATAACTCAACACCCCCAAAACAATCCAATTAAAAAATGGTCAGAGACTCTGAATAGACACTTTCCAAAGAGGACATACAGAAGGCCAATAGACATATGAAAAGATGATCAATGTCACTAGTCAATAGAGAAATGTAAATTAAAATCACAGTGAGATATATCATTCCTGTCAGAATGACTATCACCAATAAATCAATAAACAACAAGTATTGGTGAGGATGTGGAGAAAAGGGAACCCTTGTGCACTGTTGGTGGGAATGCAGAGTGGTGCAGCTACTGTGGAAAACTGTATGGAATTTCCTGAAAAAAATGAAAAATGAGCCCGGCCGGCGTGGCTCAGTGGTTGAGCATCGACCCATGCACCAAGAGGTCACCAGTCCAATTCCCAGTCAAGGCACATGCCCAGGTTGTGGGCCTGGTCCCCGGTGGGGGGCATACAGGAGGTGGCCAATCGATGTTCTCTCTTATCAATGTTTCTATCTCTCTCTCCCTCTCCCTTCCTCTCTCTCTAATATGAATAAAGGAAAAAAAAATTGAAACAGCCTTATAATCTAGCAATTCCACTTCTGGGAATATATGCAATGAAACCTGCAATACTATTTCAAAAGAACATATGCACTCATATGTTCACTGCAGCATTATTTACAATAGCCAAACTATGGAAGCAACCCAAATGTCCATCTACAGGTGAGTGGATTAAAAGCTTTGTTACATTTAAACAATGGAATACTACTCCGCTATAAAAAAAGAAGGAAATCTTATATTTTGCAACAGCATGGATAGACCTAGAGAGTACTATGCTAAGTGAAATAACCCAGTTAGAGAAAGACAAATACCACATGATTTTACTTATATATGGAATCTATGAACAAAATAAACAAACAAAATGGAAACAGACTCAGATACAGAAAACAGACTGACAGCTGTCAGAGGGGACGGGGGAATGGGAGGCTGGGTGAAATAGGTGAAGAAATTAAGGAAAAATAACAATAATAATAACTCATAGACACGGACAACAGTATGGTGATTACCAAAGGGAAAGTGTGGTGGGGGGAGGTAGAAAAGGATGAAGGGGCAAAAAATGGTGATGAAAAGAGAACTGACTTAGAGTGGTGAACACACAATACAATATGCAGATGATATATTATAGAATTGTACATTTGAAACCTATACAATTTTACTAACCAATGTCACTCCAATAAATTCAATAAAAATTAAAAACAAAAAATACAACGAAATACCAGTACTCATTTATTAGAATGACTAAAATTAAAAAGAATGAACAACCCTAAAAAAAAGATTCAATTTCCTTTCTTCTTCTGCTACTGGTCCTTCCACTCAAGAATTTTACCATTTATAAATTCCTTGGCTAATTCATAAATTTTTAATTTTTTTTAAACTTGGTTGTGTTACTTTGATGGAGAACCCATAGTAGTAATGACACTTTCAAGAAGTGGTTGCTAAGCCTCTATTAGATTCAGATCTCAAGAATGTATGCAATGTTAAATTCTCTCACAAAACATTGTGTATGACAACTTCAATTTGAGCATGCTTTCTATTATCTTTGAGTACTGTTGTTGTTTTTTTTCTTACAATGTATAACTTCATTTTATTATAGTTACTTATAGCTAGTCTCACTTCTTGTAGTACAGCGCAAGCTTTTTGATGGAAGAAAAAGCATCATATTTGTTTTTCTCATCTTTTGAAGTTTCTTTTGTGGCATGAATGGGAGGACAGTCCACTTTGCTTTATTCTGAGCAGAAAGTGATCTGTTTGTGAATATTTATTTAATTATATCTGATTTGAAGGAAAGATTATGGCAGAATTGAGTTTCTTCAGGTGTTGTAAGTGCCTAAAAATCAAGTGTGTTTAGAGCCTGTTTTAAACAGCCGGTATCTGAAACCTGGGGATGACTACCCTAACATTTTTCAATTGTGCTTTTCCAATCACTTCAGCAGATACTTCTAGGGAAGATAGTGTACATGAATCTTCACTTATTACAAACTCTTCTGGATGATACTCACACACTAAATTTTGAAAATCAGAAGTCTGGCCTCTGACAGTGACCACATAAGAGTAATACAGGTTCTCAGGGATGAGACAAGTAGCTTGGTTTTGAGAACAAATGCTCCAGATGCAGTGCTGATCTAAAATATGGCCATGTACAACTACAACCAGTCTGCCAAGTCCAGCGAGTTTATGCAAGGGTGCTCAGACGTAAGTCTAGGACTATTCCTAGAACAATGTATATTGGACTTATGACAATAAGACTAATTTTGCACTTTACCTTCAAAGCAGAGGGTGTTCTTAAACATTTTGTATCTTGGCTCAGGGAACATGTAGGTCTCAGCCTACAAATACCTGTGGAAAAAAGTGAGAAAGGAAGGGCATTACTGTCAGGAACTTGAAAACCATCTTCTTCAACACTCATTTAATGTTTTTAAAATAAAGTGAATTTGCCCAGCCAGTGTGGCTCAGTGGATTGAGTGTTGTCCCATGAACTGAGAGGTCTTGGTTGGATTCCTGGTCAGGGCACATGCCCGTATTGTAAGCTGGATCCCAAGTAGAGGGCATGCATGAGGCAACTGATTGATGTTTCCCTCTCATATCAATGTTTCTATCTCTCTCTCCCTTCCTCTCTAAAAAATCAATAAAAACATACTTAAAAAATAAATAAATAAAATAAAGTAAATTTATTAGACTTCACTGAATGGTTCAAGGGTTGAAGTAATTTCCACCCATGCTTTATCCAAAGTTCAAATGTAAAATTAGATGAAGTTTTCTCTCTCTACGTTTTTTGACCCAAAAATTAAAAATATGTATACAAGACCATGGATTTGTAAAATAATATAATTCTCATTTTATTGTTTGTCCCTCTACACAACACTATAAATTATCCAATAAAACAGAATGAACCTTAATTTAGTCATATGTAGCAAAAGAGGGAGGGGTAGGGAACACAATATTATAATAGTGACAAATATAATAGTGCAAAATAATAAAATTATACTCCCCTTTATTTTGATACTTTTATTTATAAAGCAAGAAGATAATGTATATATTAAGAATCTTTCTACTTCAAGTAATAGAAAATCCACCTCATTCAAACTTTTTAAATAAAAGGAATTTTGAAGTCACTTACTGAGCAATGTATGGGTTACATAGCAATATAACCAGGACACAGCTCACTCTCAGCTCTTTTTCCTTAACCTTGACTCCATTCTGTGATGGCCTTGATCTTTGTATTTAATATTCCCCACTTGGCTGCTAGCATCTTCTACTAAATCCTCTCATGCTCCTATGCAGCAGGAAAGTGAGAGTCTGTTTCCCTAATAGCCAAATAAAATCATGTAATATAGATGGGTCAGCCCTGACTTTTTCATATATAGTAACCTGAAAAAAAAATCATCTTGTCCAGGAAAATGGATGGTGTTAATTGGATTTAGACCATTGCCGTGCACCCCTAGTGACAGAGGTGGGATAATCCATCCTTCACAAACATTATAGATGGGAATTTCCAGGTACTCTTAGGAAGAAGGAGAGGAGGAATAAATGATATTATGCCAACCAATTAATAGCAACTATATTAATACTTACAAATGGATACTTTTAAGAAGAATTATTATTTTAATAACTTCTGAGTTTTTTGGAAGAGAGTCCAAACTTTTGTCCTCACCTCAAAATTGGGCCATTGAAAATCGGTCACTGTTAACTTCAATTTCCTTTCATAGTTAGAGACCTAGATTTTTATTGTTTAATGAACTAGGTGAACAGTAACACTCATCTGTAGTTTATAGTTCATAGATTATATTTTATGTAAAGGCAGTTTCAACTGCACAATATCAACTACAGTGGCTTTGGAAAATGTACTTAATTTTTTTTTTCACATAACATTTGTCTGAAGAGAAGGTAGGCAGTAAAGTAAGAGGTTGGTCAGGTCCTCGGTGGAATCAGAGCCTGGACATCTGTCATTCTTCATGTCCTTCTCTCGCAGTTAGCAGGAAGCACAATAGCTCTATAGCTCCAGCCACCTTGCCGGCATTCAGGTCAGAAAGAGGAGAAGTATCAGAGTTTATTACATCTCATTGGCCACTCTAGCTTCAAGAGAGCCAGAGAAAACGAGGACTAGGGCAAAACCAGGCAAGGGAGAAAGAACAGGGAATGGGTGCTAGTAAGCCAACCTATAATGTCTGCCCCCATACTATCCTTTCTCTTTTTTTTAATTGTACATACAGCAGCCCCCTTATCTGTAGTTTTGCTTTCTGCAGTTTCAATTACCAGTGGTCAATGGCAGTCTGAAAATATTAAATAAAAATTTCAGAAATAAATAATTCATTAAGTTTTAAATTGTGCGCCATTCCTAGGAGTGTGATGAAATCTCCATCCCCCTGTGTCCTGCCTGGGATGTGAATCATCTCTTCATCCACTGTATGCATGCTATATACTTTACCTGCCCATTACTCAGTCACTTAATAGTCATCTGAGTTATCAGATCAACTGCCACAGTATCACAATGTTTGTTCCAATAAACCTTATTTTACTTAATAACGCCACATTACTATAATTGCTATAATAGTTCTATTTTATTATTAGTTATTGTTGCTAATCTCTTAATGTGCCTAATTTACAAATTAAACTTTATTAAAGTCATGTATGTATAGAAAAAAACATAGAATATATAGGATTCAGGGTTCAATACTATCCACAGTGTCAGGCATCCATTGGGAGTCTGGGAATTTAACCTCCACTATAATTATTTAGTAACAAAGAAGAGACCAGTTCTAAGACAAAATTAAAAGTTCAAGCTGTATCAAGCCTCAGCCTAATAAGAAGAATCTAGTGAGGAAACAGATTCACCCCCAGGGCTTTTAAGTTTCTTGCTCTATGCTACACTGAGATTTACTTCACAAGAAAATAACGATCAGTGAGGTTGCTCAATACTTACCATTACTGGTAAATATATACTGGTACAGTTTTCAAAAAGAAAACGCATATTGCTCAATTATAAGTATAAATGGCCCCATGGTGTGAGAAAACTTGATTACCTGTCAGACCATGGCAGTCATCTCAAAGCCTGCCGGAAGCACTGTGAACAACAAAGGCAGAGCAGTTTCAAGGGCAGTAAGAACATGCGATTAGTTTCAACACCCCTCGTGCAGGCAGGAGAGTCTGAGCAGGAAGCTCCTTCTCTTTCCCTTTCAGAGTCACTCTCCAGGATAACACGAAGCCTGATGAAAGGTTAATGCATGATGATCACATTTTATCGGAGTTTAATGTAAGAAGTTTTTTGTATGCATTTGCTATATATAAAGATACATTTTACTATACTATTTTATGTCCTTTATATAAGAACAAAAGCTCCTTCACATTTCAAAGTTAGGGGGGAAATCCTTCCTAAATTATTTATGTACTTTCACACTATAACCAGGTATATAACCCCTCCCATGAGCAGTGTTTATAGCTGCAAGGATAGGAAAAAAAAAAAAAAGGTGAGAAAGAGAGGTGAAGGGAGGGAAAGGGGAAGAGAAAGAGAGAGAGACTCTCTGTACCTGACTGGCTTGGCTACATCTTCATCATAACTTTATGAGGCATGAGATGAAAGGAAATCTGTTTCATATGTAACTGATAAGATGAACTACTATGCCAACAGTGAGTGGTAGATTCTTCGCAGGCATCTCCTAGGATACCACAAAGACGTCCTAACAAACCCTTTCACTTATGTCTACTCACTTTATTTTAAAAACCATTTCAGTCAAAGTCTGGATAGTTAAAAAATTATGAAACTACAGCATCATAAACCAAGCAAATCAGACAAACTCAGAGTTCTTCTCCTGTGTCTATCTGTCCATCTGTCTGTCTCTCCATATAATTTAAAACAAGAATACTGGTTTGGTTTCTAAGTTGAATATATCATAATAAGAGGGTGGCTGTAAAAAATATCAGGGAAGCAAAACTACAAGTAAAATGTGTCAATAAAATGTTTGTGGGTGTGTGTATGTTCTAAAAATATTGAAATGCAGAATTTAGCGGCTAGGAGCTTGGTTTATACACAACAGATCCGCCAGGGTTATTTATTAGAAGTGCAACCTTGAACAGATTACTTAAACTCTGAGGTCAATTTCCTCCTGTGTTAATTGAGAATAACTATTTCTGGCTTGCAGTGTTGTTGTGAGGAATAAATGGGATCACATCTATAAAACAGTAATCCCAGGGCAAGCACTTAAGAAGTAACTAGTATTATATGATGGTTTCATCATTTATCTTATACAAGCAAGAGAAAAGTATAATAGAAATATGCAAATCCTGAAATGAAACTAAATATAAGCATATAACAAGATAATATCCACAATTATTTTCAAGCTTAACAGGTAAAATAGGAATACACTGGTATAAAATTTAGTAAATTGCATAAATATCATCATTAAGGGGCAAGAAGTTCTAAGAAATATTATGTGCATATAACTCCATACGTGAAACCCAGACTAGGGGGAAATGTGTGTAAAGGAAAACACTGATTCTTTAATCAAAGATGGAAGGCAAGAGAAATAAACTGCATTAGGTTTGCAGAAGGCTGCTTGGGAGTGTTTCGATGTGAGCTGTGCCCAAAGGTGTCATGGATCCAGCTTTGACATGAAGAGGAACCTGGAACATGTAGGGTCCCTTGGGGTAAAGTTTGACTTATTACAAATAATACCAATGAAATTTCACCAGTATCCACTCATTCAATCCCTTATACTTCAGAGCGTGGATTTCTTTACAAAGAGAGAAGAGCATTTACCCTTTAAGAAGAGGAAAAAACATGGTATATTTGAGAAACTGAAAGGACAACAAAGCTGACAAATAGAGAACAAGGTCATTTACAAGGGGATAGTGTAAGCAATATTATACCACTTGGGTTTTATTCAAAATAGTATACACCATCCCGGTATCTCCCAAAACATGGGAAAATAACCACATGCCTCGGTATGTGTTGATAAGATTAATAAGAGGGAGGTATTAGTGACTAATTGCTGTGGGTGTATATTTTCCTAATCAGTTTCAGACTGATAAAACTTTTAAATTATGGGTAGGCAGGATTCGGCAATTTGGTTGCCAAGCATGGGCTCCCTTCTATCTGTCCTGCAATCTCAGAGTAGGAGGGTTAGCACAGGAGCACATTCATGGCAGATCCAACTCACCAGAAACACCAACACACTCCAAAGGCCCCTGAGATGAACCATCTCCCAACACTTTTGGTTATTAATGCTCTTTATATTCATTGATTTGGTCCTTTATAATAGAAACCCATTTCTGAATGAGATTTACTTCCTCTATTAAGTTAAAATGTACACTGTAAGAATTAGGCTGTTTAAGGATTTCCAATTCCTTGCACAATACCAAAGATTGTCTAGGATGTCAAGCAAAGAGGACAGTCACCCACCACTGTGGGGAGTGGGTTTGTACATCCACTTTGGAAAACAATTTAGCACTGTGATATACCATGAAAATACCAAAATGATGACAAATACAAAATACAGGTATTAGTTACCTCCAAGGTCTTCAGTGATGGTTACTCTTGGAAGCTTCAAAAGCAAGGCTTTATTCTTAAATTGACTGATTAGTGTTCAGGAGCTTGCTTTATTACTACTCTTAATATCATGGATGTGTGTGCTTTATAATAAATCAGAAAAAACATATTTTTTAAGAATAAGTAATCATTCCAAACTAAAAGTGTTTACATGCATTTTATACAAATGTCTCTAACAAATGTACCTCAAACCAGTGCTTTTTTTAATAGTTTCTGGTAAATTTTTAATTTAAAAGTAAACAATGAAAACATTGGTGTAAAGGTAAATATATCTTCTATATAAAGATGAGCACACTTTCTTATTTAAATGAGGGAAAAATATAATTGGCCGTTTGCAAGGCCCGAAAATTATATGCATTCTTATATGTATATCGAAAACCTATGGATGCAAACTTGTTTTTCCCTCTTAGTCTTCAGAAATATGTATTTCCAGTGGGTAAGTTGTGTGAGTTTAAAATTTAAGAGAAAATTAATCACCTCCAGCGTTTCTATGAAACACTACTTGCTAGATGTAATAATTAACTATTCCTGAATATTAGAATCCCCTGGGGGAAAAGATCAAATTCCAGTGACTGAGGCCCCACCTGCAGAGAGGAGCTGTAATTGGTTGGGTGGAGCTGAAGTATCTGCATTTCCTCAAAGATCTCCCAGATGATTCTAATGCACTATCATTGTGGTTCTCCAGCTTTGATCACCAGACCCAGCAGCTGCATCACCTGTGAACTTTTTAGACACTCTTCAGCTCCCCTCCAAACCTGCGAATCAGAAACTCTGCTGTTGGAGTCCAGGAGTCTGTGTTTTCACAAGCTCTCCGGGCGATTTTCATGCTCCCCGAGGTTTGCGAATCACTACGTTATACAATAAGGTATCGCTTTCAACTTTTCTTTGCTAATTCACCCTAAGAAGGGGAGGAATGTTTTACCAGATTGGAACATGTGAGAGAAGGAACTGAGCCTTCTAAGCTCAGCTAATGCGGATTTATCTCTCTAGTGGCGGGACTGTTCACGGCATGTTGCATTATGGTCTTCTCTCTAGCAACTCAGTATATTCAGTATGGCCAACTTTGTTGCTTTAAGTGCAATTTCTAGTCGTGGTAGTGTCTGGCGGTATAAATCTCACTTTGGAGTGAAGTACTAGCAAGCAAGCAGCTTTGGCGAAAGATCTTAAATGTTCGAATTAGCGTTGTCAAATGTATCAGTATTTTCATTGCAATATACCTGTCTCTGTCTTAATTATAAACAGATTCCAATATAAGAGGAATGAGAAAAGTGGAGTTACATTTATTGCTTCCGATGAGTCATGTTAAATAGAGAGTCCTTTGCCAAATAAAAGGAGAAGGAGCACTTGAGGCGAGGGGCAGGGTTGAAACCGTCGGTGAGTTACGTGTTAGGCGTCGGAAAAGGTTTCAGAGCTGGCTGATGTGGTAGAAAAGGTAGATGGTGGGAGAACAGGAGAGCAGGTCCAGGTCGAAAGAAGGTGCTGGAAAAGGTAAAGGGCTGGTTTTGAGGCTAACTCCACGTGGACATCCTCAGAAATATCTTTTAGGAAGCAAGATGCAGATTCTGAAGGTGATGGACTTCTTTAAGTCGTTTCTCTCCGTCTGTTTCTGGGCAGTGAGTACAGAGGGCTTTTTAGTATCTAGTTGCAAATCCATGTCTGATATTTCTGATGTGATCGTTTCTCAATCAGGCAGGCAAAGCTTGTACTACTTTTTCCCTTGCATTAATACTATGTCTAAATGAGGATCTGTGGATATTTTAATATGCATTTCCTTGATGACTAATGTGGATGAGATTTAGTTGTTTTATTTTGCCATTTTTATTCTTTCATGAGGAGGAACAGTTTGTCCAATTTTCTATTGTCTCATTCATTACTTTGTAATTTTTTTTAATTTCATAAAAGTATATGAATATTTTTCTTAAAGGAAATTCAATATTCTTAATACTTGTTCCCATCCTTGTTATTATTCTGATATACATTTTTTCATACTCTTTTTATGTATATAAGTGCACTCATAGGAATACATGTCTTAACACTGTGATTTCACACATATTGTATCATTCTTTTTTGTGCTGATTTGCAACTTGCTTTTTTCCACTCAAAAATATGGCCTGATCTTTCCACATCAGTGCATGAAGATATATAACTTCACTACTACATAATATTCTAGTGCATAGATGGCTATTTTAGGAACATGTAGGGTTTATAACAATTTGCTATTACAAGCAATACATGATTGTCTTCTTGTCCACCCCACCTTAACGTGCTAGAATAGAAGAGATCATGTCTTTTCTATTCATCCATGATATCCCTGGGGCTGGGAACAGTCATGGTACATGGTTGAAACTAGATAAATATTAGCTAACTAAATCACTAAATGGATATACATACATACCAGTTGGCCCCTCAGTACTTGGAGAGAATTAAACTAGGTTTAACTAGTCAGGATCCTGCTGAATCTGAATGTCAAGACAGCAAACCGATCTTCATAGTATTTCACAGCTTCCCAAAGTAATTTTTTTTTCAGACATAAGTATGGGAACAATTATTCTTTACAGCATTGGTTCTCAAATTGTCATCCCAGGACAGCAGGAAGGACATCACCAGGGAACTTGTTAAGAATGCAAATTCTCTTGCTCCAACCAGATCTACTGAATCAGAAACTCTGGAGCTGAGACCAAGCAATCTCTGGTTTCACAAGCCTGCTAGGTGATGCAAATTTCTGTAAACCACTACTTTAATGGATAGCTGGTCTTTGATTGAAGATAGCTGTTTCTGACTAGCTACCAGTAGTAGTAAAAAATAGCAATATTTTTTCCACTACATTAAACACTAAAACATGAAATAAATTGTTGATCATAACCTACTAAATTATGCCAATTGAAAAGGATCGTGGAATTAGACTGGATTTCATGTGAAGCCTACAAAACCAACCACATTATTTTAAATCACCCCTTAAGCAATGTTAGAAGTTAATACTGTCACTCAAACACTGTTTCTTCCTTATAATTTATATTCCTTTTCAAAATGTGTGTGCTTAGTGTATCGAGGAGTATGTAGGACAAATTGTATAAAACACATGGAAATAATATTTTATTAAGAGGCTTGGTTTCCAGCACAGATAATGGAACTCTATTTTATAATTAGGGTGTTTTATTGTCTCCTTAGTTCCTTTTCATGGGTATATTTATAAAGATGGTGGAAAACATTAAGAGGTCTAAGGGTGTTTTCTTTGTTTGTTTTTCCATTTTCTTTCTAGTCACAGACTACTTTAACATGGTACAGTGCAATTACACTCTCTAGGAGATGACTATAATTCATTTCTCTTAATAAACTAAGTCAAATGCGGGGAGTGTTATGGGAGCCTCAACTCAGGACTTGAGCACTAGACTGAGAGGGTGGCTGAGGGTACTGCACACGAGCTCCAGAAGCCTAATGGACTCAGTTTGCTCTGTAATAATAGTGACAGCTTCCTTAACTGGCCTATGAAATCTGCCAGAGAGTTTTTAACTCTCTTTTCCTGTACAGATTTAATAAAAGGTCAAACTCTTTCTAAATGAGAACGTATCCCTTTTCTTTATTGCTACCTGCCCGATGTAGATCCGCTGGTATGTTGTGAATTATTACTTGATTGCATTTCAGGCAAGGGGTCTACCTGCTAGGATATGTAAGAAATATAATGAAAAACATTTCAATTAACAAAATTGACCTTAATCTCTCTTGAAAATATATACTCAACAGTTTCTATCACTTTGAAGGAATGAAATGTTTTTCTTAAAAAAGAAAAACTTGTTGCTTTAACATGGTCAGTTAGAATTTGTCTTTATAATAAATGAAAACATATTTTTCTAGTAGCCAGAACAATTTTACCAGTTTACTGAAAGTCAGTGTTTTATTTGAGGCATTGCCAACTTAAATATCTTAAAGATTTTATTCAATTACCTCGAGTGAAGAAAAGCACATTCAACATTTGCAAATAATCACTTATGGTATGTTTTTATTTTAAAGTATCATAGGTCTTCTTAATTAAGTAGGAACTTATGATAGACATGAAGGAAAAATTTTTCATAAGAATGTTAGGAAATGTCTTCATTTATATTCCTTCTTTAGAACACTTTATTTCAGAACATATATCTACATGTATTTTACATACATTTTAATTTAACAAATACTATTTAGGCATATATAATGTTTAAAATATAATGAGGGTCCAGCCCTGGCCGGTTTGGTTCAGCAGTTAGAGCGACAGCCCGCGGACCAATTCCGGTCAAGGGCACGTACCCTCTTTGGGGTCATGCGGGTGGCAGCCACCTGATGTGTCCCTTTCACATCAATGTTTCTCTCTCTCTTTCTCTTCTTCTCGCTCCCTCCCACTCTATCTGAACAAAAATGGAAAAATGTCCTCGGGTGAGAATAAAAAAATAAACAAATAATGTATAATAAGGGTTGAAATTTAAATGATTTCTGCTCTCAAAGTGCTTTACTCTAGTGACTATTGTTTAGGATACTCAAATTTTAGTCACTAAAGTGTTTAAGAGCATTGTCCAAATAAACAAGAGACTTATAGATTTACATTTAAAAAATCCCTTTTGGAGGCCTCTAGTATATTAATATGAAAAACTAAACTTCTATGGACTTCTCTCCCCTGCTTACCACCTCACATCAGCACCCATATGCAATTTAAAAAATAGATATAACTGGACTTGACAATAAACAAATAAGTCATGAGAAATTAAGAGCAGAGAATTAAGTACAAATTGAGATAGGGGCATACATGAGTATTCTAGTGTCAGATATATTTTCTAATTGCTGAGGCTGGGGTCTGACAAGACTCTAGGATAGAAGACACAGCCTTGGGTGGGTGATCAGGAGTTGGAATTGTCTACTTTACATAAAGATCAACACAAAATGGATGCTTAATAAATTCATGGGAAAGGAGGAAATTAAAGCCATTTTTGAAGATTTGAAATCTCAATCTTGGTCCACTTCAGGCTGTGGGTTATGAAGTCTAACTATCTGAAAAGTGAGAAAACACAAAAGTAAGAAATAAACATAAATAATTGAAAAGATTCATAGAAACCCATAGGTCCACAAAGAAATGTCATAAATCCTTCTGTATCAAGACTACTTTCATAATTGAGACACATGGAATTCCCACAGGTAAAAGTATTGTATCCCCACTAAAGATGACATTGCAATAAAAAAAAAATTATAAAACAAACACAGGAGAAAAATCCTGCATAAGAGTCCTCATAAGCAACAAAACCAAAGATCCTCAGATAAAACAGCAATAATCTGAAAAATAATCTGAAATAAGTATGTTTAAAATCATTAAATACATAAGAGATGAGTTAGGGACTCAGAATGTGAACATAAATAAAGGAAAATATTTGGAAAAAATCAAATAGAAGTCCTAAAAATCAACATAACTATTCAAATTAGTAACACATAACATTAAATAGCAGGTTTGGCTATTAGAAGGTTAAACTCTGGAAGGTGGATCTGAGTGAAACTCAAAATGCAAACAGAATTAAAGGGATTAAAATGTAAAAGAAGGGTTAAAAGATATGTAATAGAAAATGAGAAGGGTTGTTGTACATCTAATAAGAATGTCGTAAGAGAATAGTGTAGTAAATAATATACAGTGAGATATGGCTGAAATAGTGGGAGAGTTGAAGAAAGACATGAGTCATTAGATAAGAATGCATGCATCTTTAACTAGTGATGAAATATCAGAGCATAAAAGACAAAAAGCAAATCGAAAAAATATCAGATAAAATGTTGTCTACAACTGAAAAAGCACTGAAATTGTATCTAAGTGCACTGTGCCATTGTGACATTCTTTTGAGTTAATAAAGCTACTGTGATAATCAAACCTGCATGTCTTTTTCCATATGAACAACTGTAAACCTACTTTGCCAACCCCTGTATATAACATGTTTTGAATTAAAGTTATGATGCCTTTTGATAACTTGGCAACATGTTCATAAAAATCAAAATGAAAAAAAAAATACAGCAATGAATAGCTAATAAATTTATGAAGAATATAATAGAGTAGAAAAGAGAAATATTTATTCATAGAAACATATGATATTAATCCATATTTTACATTGAAACTAAGAGGCTGTGTTGGTGCAGCTAGACTATATGAATAGAAAATTGAACCTAGAAAGAAACCGAAATAATTAAAGAAAACTACTACATAATAGTGGTTTAAAAAATATAGACTATTCAAATGTTTTTTCTTTTAATCTTCATTTTCTTTTTTCAAATACAAACTTAAAAGATCAAAGATACACAATTGCTACTAACATGGAAAGAAATTTATAAAAATAAAATATTCATTATTTTTAAATTAAAATATAGAATAAAATTTTAAGTAAGCACAAGTTGCTTAAATAACTTACAAAAAGCATATCATAAAAATAAATACATGTTGCTATATTTAAAAACATTGATGTATAACATACTATAAATTCATAATTAATAAATCAATGAATAAATTAAATATATACATCTCTTAAAACAAAAGGAAACCATAAAGATAATTGAATGCAAAATATTGGAGATAATATTTGCAAAACATATTATGAACAAAGAAATAGTTTGCAGTTTTAATACTATAGACAAAACCTAACTCCTATACAAACATTTTTAAAAAGAAAAGATGAAATAAAACGGGCAAAATACATATATATATATGCAAATTAAAGATGAAATAAGATAAACTAAACTGAAAAGTAATGAAATATATGAAAAGTTGTTCAACTTCATTTGTAGTCAGGGTAATTAATATGTGTTTAACGAACAAAATATAATTAGACATCTATGAAACTGACAATATTGTCATGTAAATGATATCCTTTATTTAAGTGTTAATATATACAAAACAAATGGACACATGTGTAGTAAAGTGTAAAACTGTTATCAAGAACAGTAAGGGTCTGAGAGTTCACTCCTCTTGCAACTAACAATTTATTATGTTCCAATTTATTATGGATGCTGGTAGAAAATACAATGCTTATGGTCAGAGAAAATTACTCATGACACAGTAGGTAGCTTGAAGTTTATATTTGTTTGGGTTCCTCTGGCCCACTACTTCCTATGAAGATGAATGCTGTACATACAATGTCTCCCTCTCACAGCAAAGAACCCAGATCTTAGGAAACCAGTGTCAACGTAAGAAACGTCCAAACCTGTAAAAATTTTTATGAGTTTATTTGAGCCAAGCTGCTGACAATTGCCAGAAAGCAAAATATTAATGAATTGAGAAAATGCTCCAGAGAATGGCAGTTTTACACTTTATACATTAGAATCAAGAAGATGTGAGGGGGGGCACATGAAATTTACTGGTAGTAGATTAGGGAGGCTGGAGAAAGCAAAGCAGGGAAATCTCTGGGATTGGATAAAAAGTAAAACATAGACACACACATATTTTACATTGGTGGGTACAGGTTAGCAATTAACATTTACAGCACATAGAGTTGGTAAGCGGGGAACAAGATCCAATTAGGGATTCTGTAGTCTCTGCCCTGATGGCAGATTGTGCCCTGAGAGGTCTGGGAAAAGGAGTTTACTCTGACATTCCAAAGGCATGTTATTCTAAATGCAAAGAGTCAATAAACAGGCTCAGTTAAGGTAACGATTGACCTTTGTCAAGGAAGATTCCGGTGTAGGACATGACTAACCGCCGTGGCTCACTTTAGTTAGAAAATTTTCATTTCAGATCACCCTATGTGGTTACTTTAGGTCTCTGAATTTGTAGGGCCACCATGCAGGCCTCCCCTGAGCTTGTCAGGTTTAGTATGTGGCCTCTTTTTCATCCACACTAGTAAATCTGCCCAACATTTTCCCCAGAAGGAGACATTATTTTTATTACTAGACAGCAAATAAATCTGTCCTATGCCCTGGAGGGGGACTTTATCTCTATCTTCTAAGGCTGTTTATTATCGAAACATCCTTGAAAAGAAAGATGGACCAAAAGCTTATGCAAGATATGGAGAGATGCTGTGGGAAATTGTTTCTCAACAAGAATGGGGATGATCCAATGAACTTCAAAAGAGTGGTGCTATCTTATAGAATAATATATATATATATCAGATTTTTAAAAGGGTTTCATAATAACACTAATATTTTATTTATTAAAAAAAAAACAATAGTGGGATGCCTGCTTCCAGAAAGGAGGCAGTAGCTACTGGTAAAATCAAACAGAAAAGGTAGATTAAGAAACAAAAACTATTCAAAGACATCCATGAGCTACTGAAGCAGTGTGGGCTAGAAGACATAAGAGCCCAGAGACAGAAAAACCATGGAGCAGACTTTCTGGAGCTGATTTTTCTCAGGGGGTATCTACTGATTTAGTATTGAAGGAAGCTAAGAATTTGGGCTTTGCCCATTAAGACTGCCACTACTAATGTAAAAAAATAAATAAATAAAAAGCAGCCAAAATTTTGGTGGTTTTGCAGGATTTGAGAGTTGAACATGGAAACCTTTCTAATCTCAAAGATAAAGACAATCTCCTCAAGACATTTTCCAAATCCCTTTTGAAAGTGTCTGACACAGATCAAGATTGCCAGTATCCCTTGGCCTGAGGTTGAGATATTTGTTGTATATCAAATTAGCCTACCAGATTCTACAGCCGATACACAGACCCAACAGCACTAAAGGAATCCTGATTAAGATACGCCACTGAAATTTTTGTGGTGTGTGCTAGATGACATTAGTGTAACAGTAGGTGCCTAACAGTGAAATCAGTGCCTAGGTGAAAGTTGTTAACATAACAAAACCCTGAATTTGTAGCGCTGGCTTTAGGGCAGGGTGTTGCACAGTGAATAAACTTTTATAAAATGCAGGAATCAGAGTAATCCACCTTTAGGTAGTGATAAAATCCTTGTTAAATTTATGAACTACAATAATCTGAAGAAAAAAAGTAATTCATGAGTTGGGTGAGTAATTCGTGCAGTTGGGTGAGGGACTTAGGAGACACAATGTTGCAAGGTTGAGTTGTCTGCTTCTACTGTAGACCAGGTATCTGTATACAAACAACTTAAAAGAATATACGAAAACTATTAAAATTCGTCAAGTAAACACTATACAAGGTGAAATGCAGTACTTTGTAAACCTGTAGAATAGCAAAAACATAAGATGAAATTGTAAAACATTTCTATATAAAATAACATCAATAAATTAAATGCATAAGAGCCTATAAATGGTATGCAGATATGTATAATAAAAACTAAATTATTGAGAATAATTAAAGACAACTGTTTCATGAAATACTTTAGCAATTAACCCTAAAGTGGATCTGTGGAGTAAGCACAGTGCTAATAAAAATCACAGCCAGTTTAGACTTTTTGAGAGAAAAAGAGGGCATAATGAATTCTAAAATTTAAATTAAGCTCCAAAGGCCAAGAATAACCCCTTTTGAAAATATAAGTAGAAGTGATAAATTCTAAAAATGTAATACATATAAATATATAGTAGTATACAAACAAGAAATAGTAATACATTGTGTTTTTAAATATATGTATACACAACAAATATAATAACAATAATATTTAAGGCAAAAAAAAATAGACGGTCTAACTTCTACTATATCACTTTTATATTTTAAATCCATTAGTAAATCCTCTCACAATGAAAATGCCAGGCTTAAATCATTTTAGAGGTGAATCCTTCCAAATATATAAAGAAGAAATATCATCAATGTTATAGAAAGCCATCCAGAGAATAGAGCAAAAGGAAATATTTCCAACTCTTCATATGAGCCTGCATATCCTTGATAATAACCACAACAAGGACTTTGCAAAATGAAAAAAAATTATGAATATGTATAAAAATCATAAAAACAAGATAGCATGTCAAACCAGAGAAATATCAAAAGTATATTACATCATGACTAGGTAACATTTATTCCAGGAATACAACAATGATAACAAATCAATCAAGATAATTAAACATATTAACCAAGAGAGGCGATGAATTATATGATCATCCCAATAGATGATAAAAAAAAGCATTAAATAAATTTGAGCATGAAATTATGACAACAAAAATAATGCTTTGCATATTAGAAACAAAAAGGAATTCCTTGATTTAATACATAGTCTCTACCAAAACCCGACACAAATATCCTGCTTAATGGCCAATTATTAAACCTCTTCCTCTGAGGAGATCAAAACAAGAATGCTTGCTTTTAACACTTCTACCTGATAGTATACTGAAAATTTAGGACAATGCATTAAAGCACTGAAAATAAGTAATTAGTATAAAAATAGAAAAGGAAAAACTAACATTATTTACTAATGAAATCATTATATACAAATAATGAATGGTGAATGATCAAATAAACTGATTTATAAAGATTATGAATACTATTCAGCAAAAGAGGGAAAATTATTGATATACAACAACTATGTAGATTAATCTCTGAAGAATTATGTTGAGTGAAGAAAAGCCAATTCCTAAAGATCACATACTGTATTATTCCTTAATATAACATTTTGAAAAGACAAAATTTTAGAGAGAGCATATTAGAGATTTCCAGGGTTTAGAGCTAGGAGAAGGTGGTGGTGGAGTAACATGGGGGCAACATGGGGGGTCCTTGTGGTGATGCGCTGTCACTGTCTTGACTGCAGTGTTGGACAAACAGACTACACATGTGATAAAGTTGTAGAAAGCTGAATAAACATGGAAACTGATCAACAAATGACTACATGTGAAACTAGTGAATTCTAAATAAGATTTGTGGATTGTATGCTATGAATATGATGGTTGTGATATTATTCTGTAGTTTTACAGCATTACTGTTGATGAACAACTGGGTAAAGCATACACAATATCTCTCTGTATTGTTTCTTACAAATGTATGTGTATTTACAATTATCTCAAAAGTGTCAATTAAAAATGTTTTATGAACAGTTGTATGTACAGAACCCTCTACAGAATTGAAAGTTGAGAACTCATTCCTTGGATTCTCTGGAAACTTTATCATCTAGAAAAGCTTCCAAACTCTAATGCAGCTATTTCACTCAAAGACTTAACAGATTATTGACATCACATTATTCTACCAGCTTTTTTTGTTCAGGCATTACCACTCCATCTTTTACCTTTTTATACTCATATATATTCTATTGAATTCATTTTCTTTCAACCATTACCCACCTCATTTTTAACTACCTAATAATACATCGATACTAATTTCAATTACTGTTTTTCAAATACACCAATCTCCCTTATCAATGCATTCTCCATATTTAACTTATACTAAATTTATATTAAATAGAACACTGTGTTTCCAATTTCAAAAAGTTATTTATCCATTGTACTTTTATCACCCTCCATTAATGAAGTTAAATGGAATTTTCATGACAGTTTACAGACTGAATAAAAAATATTCACATCTCTACCATAAAGTCATGATTGTTAAACTTAACTGCACCCTAAAATGAATTCTGAAAATCCACTCAATTTCTTTAATCAGCTTTCTCTTTATTTTTCTAAAAGTAAATTTTCCCCTAGATTCTCAAACCTTATACTTCCAATAGACTTACATTAATTGACCTCACCCCTTGAGAACATAAAAGATATTATACAGGAACTAATTTATCTTCTTTCTACAGCACCTACAAATTAAACTACACTTGGAATTCTCCTTTCCTCCTTTCCATCTAATACAATTTGACAGTCCCTTCTTCCTGTCACAGGCAAATCTTCACACTTAGGCTCCACCTTCTTTAACTGACCACTCAGCAACATGAAGAAGGGCTGATCACTCATTTTCATTTCTCCAACTGGGTTTCATAACTCTACAGTATTTCTTCTACTATTCTTTCTATTCTTCTGCTCAAAGTATTTCAGAACCTTTCGTTGTCTTCAAGTCCGCTATCAATGTTTAGTATGAGTGCTTCAGGTCTTGGTCTATGTAAATTATTTTTAACCCATACTCTTCTCTAAAATGCCCTAAATTACCAACTACATGCCAAACACTTCCAAATGTGTATCTGTAACTAAGTCTCAACTATCTCCTATGTAAAATCTCCTCTTAAATTTGAAACTCAGTATGTCGAAAACTGATATCAGCATTCCTACTCTAGTGTTTCCTGTAACAAATAGCACACCAACTCCTTGTTCAGGAAAGTCTCCCATAGCACATTACCAAGTCCAATCAAATCAGTCTTCCCAGTGTATTTAAATAATCATTGTATCAGTATATCCTATTGATCCCAATTTCAAAAGATATGAAAAATATTATAATTTCTTATCTTCTCTATTACTACTAACCTATTCTAATAAGTTGTCATATCTTACCTATACTATTTAAAAGGCTCCAATTCATTTTCCTAATTTCATTATTCCTTGCTCATATTACTGCACACTTCTCCATCTTCTCATTTTCCACTGAGTGGCCAGAGTGATCTTTTTAAAAATCATATCAACTATCACATCTCTGTTAAAACCTTCTCTTCCTGGCCTAAAATTAAGACTCTTGGGATCATGGTCTGTAGGGACTTATCTGATCTATGTAGGAAATTAGAGATTGTAACTCCCATTTTATACTTCTATGCTTCTTATTTACTTGACTCTAGACACACTGCCTTCTTTTGATACCAGAACAATCCATAAAACCTATATAGTTGATATTCCAAATTTCTGGAAAATTCTCCA
Source organism: Tadarida brasiliensis (assembly GCA_030848825.1). Classification (NCBI taxonomy): domain Eukaryota; kingdom Metazoa; phylum Chordata; class Mammalia; order Chiroptera; family Molossidae; genus Tadarida; species Tadarida brasiliensis. Next base: position 83,349,709 of record CM061258.1, on the reverse strand, counting down.
TAAATTCTTAACATTTTAAGTTTTGGGAATTTGAACCTCAGATCAACAATCATCTCTTCAAAAGTCTTTTCTGATTTCACCACATAAACTATCCTCATACAAAGCTACTACTCTTGATCCCACTATATATATATATATATATATATATATATATATATATATATATATTTAATTTGTAGAAATTAGAATTGACTGTTTTATTTATTTTATTACTGACTTTTTTGGAGCATTAGAATGTGAGCTTTATAGAGCCTCGACATTATTTAAAATATTCATCTCACTTCCAAGAGATTAAAATAGGATCTGGAACAGAAGAGCTCAATAAATATTTTGAATGTATATTAATATCAATAGCATGCTCCCCTTAAGTTATTGCCACTTTTTCTTCTCAGTTTTAAGAATAGAAAAATATAAGGACTATCTCTATATATCCTCTTGGATCCTTCTAATCAACCATTGACATGTGATAGTAATATTTTAAAACAAAGTTTGTGATAAGGCAACTCATTAAGTATTTTCATTGGCTTCCTATTACTGTTAGGGTAAAGACAAACTGGTCTTTGTGACATATTTTGATAGCAATTTTTAGGAACTTTTGGAAATACAGTTGTCCAACAGGATATATTTTAATAACTTTTAACTAAAGGAAGGGTTATAAAATAACTTTTCTTAAAATATTACTTTCTCAATCTATATAAAATTTTTGTTGAGTGGACCATAATTCTATAACATGGTGTAAATTATTAGTTCTTAATAAAACCAAAATAATATAATTTCAATATTATACTAACATCATTGGCATGTGTCATCCATGAATTGATTTTATATGTTGTAATTTAAGAGCTTTTTAGCTCACTTAATCCAGTGATTAAATTAAATTTAATAATGTAATAAAATGTACAAAGTTTATCATTTAAACATTAGATTCATTTCCTTAACTGTTGTAGATGAATCAATTGAATAATGGAATGGTTTCGGTAAAGAGATTCCACATTGTTATAAAGTTTAATATGATATAACTGACATGTACCATATTGCTTATTATTCCCTTTGGATCTGGATGAGCAAAATGTGTTGCATCTCCTAAGGCAAGCATTATGAAGAAAACATTTTAATGAAAAAAATAATGCATTCTAAAGAGCAATTTTAAGTGCAATATAAGTCTTAATTTACAGACTCACAGTTGATGAAGACATAAGGAATATATTTTGGAATTCAAATGGAAAGTAGTTAGCCCGGCCTGTGTGGCTCAGTGGTTGAGTGTCAACCCATGCATTAAGAGGTTGCCGGTTTGATTCCGGTCAGGGCACATGCCCAGGTTGTGGGCCCAATCCCCAGTGGGAGGCATGCAGGAGGCAGCCAGTCGATGTTCTCTCTCATCTATGTTTCTATCTCTCCCTCTCCCTTCCTCTCCCTCTCCCTTCCTCTCTCTCTAAAATCAATAAAGAAAAATTTTAAAAAGGAAAGTAGTTAAATTGCTGGAATGCTGTTTACAAAGTAGTCTGATTAGCTATAGCTACATAAAGGTTTGCTTAAGAGAGAAGACAAATAAGTTGGTACGAGTGAATCAATAGGGAAGCAAAGTTTCAGCTGGTGTATCTTTCTCTGAGGAAGATATTCCAACAAAGCAGCAAGGAATATCTATAGACTCATCTATAGACTCATGGAACTTCAATATCAAAATGAGATACACTCTGGCCCTGGATCATAGGGGTAGGGGGTCCCACAAAGTATTAGTTCACATTCTCCCATCCTTTACACTTAAAAGTTTTGGAAAGGTATTTTTTAGTATGTTGTTTTGTTTTTTAAAGATAAATGGTTCCACCCTGGCTGGTTTGGCTCAGCAGTTAGAGCGTCGGCCCACAGACCAGAGGGTCCCGGGTCCATTTCCCGTTAAGGGCATGTACCTCGGTTGCAGTTTGTCCCTGGCCCCAGTTGGGGTCATGTGGGTGGCAACCAGTCACGATGTTTCTCTCTCTCTCTTCCTCCCTCTCTCCCTCCAGCTCTATCTGAAGATAAATGTAAAAATGTCCTCGGCTGAGGATAAAAAATAAAATAAAATAAAGATAAATGGTTCCATCTTAGGCAAGAAATAGACTGAGTGAAATACATGGAAAAAAGACACCACTACCAGATTTACCCCCAAATATAACTGAAACTATAATTTAAAACATAATTTCAAAGCTTCAAGTGTTCTCTAAAATAAAAATTATATATATGAAATACTTTATTCTTGTATTATTATTTATTAATTATTGTATTATTTGTATTACAACTGTAAACCTACTTTTGCCAACCCCTGTATTTTTAAGTGCTTTCCATGCATTAAAGTTGATTCTAAGCTAGATCCATATATTCATTTATTTAATTATTGAAAAACTGTTAAACTGGTACCATCATTATCTCCATCTACAAAAGAGAACCCTGAAGTACAATAATTTGCTGAAGGTCACAATAGCTGGTAAGTGATTGAGTCAAGCCACACTAGATACTCTAAAAACAGATGCAAAAGTCCCATTTGTCAACTATCGTTATGAAGCTTGTGAGAAGTCAAATTGTTTCACTTCTCTTTAATTCTCCAGGCAAATAGTTCTGTCATTTGGCTCCTCTGAGTCTAGAATCACTGTCCTAAGATGAAGCAGCTCAAATATTCAATGATTACATTTTAAGAGAATAGTTTTATCCTGAAATTCAAATTAATTATAATAATATTATTATTGTTTTTAATCCTCACCCAAGGATGTGCTTTCCACTGATTCTAGAGAATATAGAAGGGAGAAGGAAAGGGAGAGGGGGAGAGGGGGAGAGGGGGAGAGAGATGGACAGAGATGGAGAGAGGGGGAGAGAGATGGACAGAGATGGAGAGAAATGGAGAGAGATGGAGATGTGGGAGAGAAACATCAATCAGCTGCCTCCCTGACATGCTCTGACCAGGAACTGAACCCACCACCTTTTAGAGAACTGCAAGATGCTCCAACTAACTGAGCTACAGCGGCTAGGGTGTAAGCCAAATTATTTTGAAATAATATGTGTATCTACTGGATGTGTATCACATAGAAGTATTCTTATAAAGTGTTAAAAATTCCTCAACTCAATCCCCATGTACTACAGTGAAGGTTTTGAAAGTCCAGGAAATAGGGATGCCACAGAGGGATTCACTTGACTTAACATCTGTGTTCTTCAAAATATTAGCATTGCTTCATTTTTACCACTTAACTATTGAATTTTCATATTATTTAGAATTAATTTTGAAATTATAGTGCTTTTTCCACCAAATAAACTAAAAATGAACCCAACAGGATTTTTAAGCACTGTGTCCTTTCAAATTCTATTCCTTTGTAGTCTCAGAATTCTGTCTCTTTCTAACATGAAGAAATCAGTCTATCACTGCATGATTCTATTGTATTATACGATGTTAAATGATCCCAAGTAGTCTAACTTGCTTAGTCATGGTTCTTCTGTCAAATAAATATCCACTGAGAAATGTGCAAAGTACAAAGCTTTCTCCTTAGGAAAGGGCGGCAGCTAATTAATTTTGTTCCTAGAAAGACTATAATTAACCACTTATCCAAAAGCCATTCTGCTGGTGGTCACCATTGCTTTAAATGTTTTTGAATCCACAGAGCATCTCTGAAATTAAAGTCACTTTTAAAAATTTATGATTAAACCAAGAAGTGATGGTAAGTAGATTAGGTGCCAAATTCAGTTTACAACTATTGTCACTGAAAAACAGAGCCTTATTTGTAGTTATTTCAGTGAAATTCTAAATTAATGGATATAAGAAGCTCAATACATTTTACCTGACATCTGTTTTAACTATGAGACTCCAATAAACAGATAGTCATAATGAATCAGATATAATGACCTCTCTCTCTCTCTCTCTCTCTCTCTCTCTCTTATACTTGAAAAATAATGATTAGCAGCTGCCTGGATCCTCTAGAAAGGAAAATACAAGAAACAGAATCCTGCTTTCATTCTTCATTTGTGTCTGACAATTAAAGTAATATGCTTTTATCTTTGTAAACCTAATCAAAAGCAGGCTGGCAGAGTCACGAAGACACCAAAATAAAAGTAAAATATTCTTTCCTTAGGAAGCATTTCTGAGGGAGATGTAAGTCAGTTGCATAAATTGAGAGACTCCCTTTCATACTGTTTTCCTAAACAGGCCTATTACAAAATTAAAGGGAAAATTTTTTTCTGTTCGTTTAACATGCCCACCATTTTTCTTATCACGTAAAACTCCCATAAAATATTCAGCAGTTTATAGGGCGGCAAGGTCCCCTCCGGTTACAGCCAATTTTTCTTCTCAGCTTTAAGAATAAAAAGATCTGAAGACATGTTTTATTTCAAGAAATTCCAAGCCTAACTGCTTAATCAAAAATGGTTTTGAAGTTAAAAAATGGGTATGACGTCAATACATTATAGCATGCTGTCAAGCCTGGGTGCAAATTGTTTTTTTTTGTTGTTGTTTTTTTTAATCTTCACCCGAGGATATTTTTCTATTTATCTTCAGATAGAGTGGGAGGGAGGGAGAGAGAGGGAGAGAGAAACATCGATGTGAGAGAGACACATCAACTGGTTGCCTCCCGCTCAACCCCAACCAGGGTGGGGGACGAACCGCAACCGAGGTATGCGCCCTTGGCCAGAATCAAATCCACGACTGTGGTCCATGGGCCAACACTCTAACCGCTGAGACAAACCGACCAGGACCCTGGTGCAAATTCTCCATGAACATTCTTATGACTGTCTTTAAGGAAGGAAGAGACTCTGGATCCAAATACACATGAATGTTTTCCTTGACTTCTTGTTCTCATTTTTCTTAATGTTATGGAAATAAGTCCTGTGACTTTACATGTTTAAGAACAAAACAAACTTCTTTCTCACAAAAGGGGGCAATTACTACATACAAATTATTTTAAAAGAGGCTTTGACACCTTCTAGAATAACTGTTAAAGATATTCTTATTTATGTTAAACATATGCTTTGATAAAACAGGAGTAAATATCACTGTAGTCTCTGTGATCCAGCTGTGACCTATTGTTTATTGTCAATCACATGTGTCTAGAATTAGATAGAAGGTACCTAGGAAGAGCCTTGAAAAAGTGTTAGTAGTCTTGCTTAACCAACATACTCTTTGCTTTTTCCAATAGAAAAGAGTACAGGCCTAGAGAACAGGTAAATACTTCTATTTTAGGTAAAAACTACTGGAATATATTTGAAATAGTTGGTTTATAAATTTCAGCTACTCATTCATGCAGCATATCTCAAACCCTTGGCACCTGTAGACCACTGAATGGAACGTTGGAACACACATGGACCATAACATTTAAGTAAACTAAGAAAAAGTGATTTATGGCAATGGAACACAAAACATTATAGTATTGTTAATATGAATAATAATAGTTTCATGTCAGTAACATGACTAATGTCATTTGCATCTTATGATAATGCATCCAGCTCTAATTTAATGATAAATAGCTATAGTTGTAGGGAAGTCTGTGTATCCCTATAGTTTCTTGGCTTACAAGATCCTAACTCATAATTACATGTCTTACGTTTTACTTGAAATGGACACACATATTCAGTGTCTCTGTCAGATAGTTATATATATTGGGATTAAATGTGGAGATAGTAAATATTATGGAGAGATTTCTCCTTCAGGGAATCTTTCAGCACTCCATCAGAGGGTGATGTCAAATAATTGTCCTAAGTTCCTGGTTTACTGACTTGGATCAGTAATGGTGTCTTTTATTTAAAGTGAGAAACAAAAAAAATTGAGAAACAGGTCTTGTTCTCCTTAACAAACTCCCTGTGCATTGCAGTATATATACAAACTAATTTATTTTTATAGCCATTCAGTGGGTATGAATTAGGCAATCATTAAAAGGTCTCCTTTCCTCTCACCTACCTAGTTGCCCCTGCTAAATGGACTTGTGCCATCTTCTCTACTGACTATCTGTTTCATTTTGTGTGTGATCACAACTATTCCCATGGCTTGAAATATTATTTCCTATTTATTATTAAATTTAGATTTCTAATTTCAGCCTCATTCTTGATCTATACCAATACGAAGGGTTGTATATTCAACAATTCTTCTAGCATGTCTACTAGGTATCCCAAATGTAGCATTTTTAATATAAAACTATTGAATCTTTCCCCAACTATGTGTTTATTTTCATCTCAAGAGATTATCCAATAATTCACCTGATTGCTCTTAAAGTTTTATAGTCAGTCATCTTTGCCTCTTCTCACTCAATCATAGCACACACTTAATACAGAAGTAAATTCCATGCACTGTACTATCAGAATATGTACATCCTGCATCCATCCACCCCTTTACCTCCTCCACTGCTCCAACCTATGTCGCATATGTATCTTTTCTATCTGGATTACTGCAAACCCTCCTAACACGGTTCACTGCTTTCATTCACATGTTCCTACAATCTTTTATCTATAAATGTCAAAGAGATTGCTTAAAATATATATCAGCAAGAAACTGCTGCTCCCTGGTCTCAACTTATCAGGGTTTCACAATGCACTGGGTTAAAACACTATGCCTTAAAAACACTACATGATTTTTAACATTCTCTACCATCCCTTGTTCTCTCTCTAAGACCTAAATTCCTACCATGCTCTTTCTTAGTCTTTTTTTGTTTTGTTTTGTTTGTTCCCTGCCTGAGACCCTCGTCGTTGTGGTCTTTTCACTTTGGTGTCAGTCTGCTCAAATGTTGCCTTTACAAAGTAGCCCACAGAGTTCAAATAGCATCACTTCTTATTCTTTTGCCATATACCCTGCTTCAGTTTTCTTCAAAACATATACTGCTAGCTCACATTTCACTTTATATTTATGTGTTTATTTCATACTTTATACCATCCTTTTCAGAATGTAAGCTCTATTAAGTTGGAGAATTTTTTAATGTGTTCATGTCTGGGTTCTTTGTACCTAGAGCAATGCCTGCACACACCAGGCACTCAATAAATACCTATTAGATAAATGAATAAAGGAGTTAAGCAGAAAAAAAATTAGTAACATAAGCTGATTTGCTTTGAACGCTATTACTCTGAAATGCAGAGAATGTTCTTTGGCATGGCAAGCACGTCCGTGAGCACCGAGTTAAATAGGTGCTGCCGTGAACCAGGCCAGGGGATGTCACAGCTTGAACTGTGAAGAAAGAAAGAGAATTGAAGAAAAACAAAAATGTGAGAGCTATTCAAGAAGTAAATTACAGAACACAGTGATAAATTAGATATTGGGATATGAAAGAAGAAACATATGGGGTACCTCTTAGATTCTTTACTCTCATAATAACACAAATAGTAGTTCTTGTTACTGCTCTAAGGAATAAGGAAAAAGGACTGTATGGGGTGGGTTAGTAATGGGTTCATTTTGAGATATGATGATTTGTCACTTAAAAAGTGTAAGAGACTATATTGAATGTATAGTTCTAGAGCAGAAAATGATGTCTGGACTGGAGATACTTTTTAGTCATCTGTATATAAGCAACAATTGAGGCTATGAGCTTGGATGAAATAACTTAGAACAAGTAAAATAAAAGGGAGGATAATTTAAGACAAATCTTGATGAACTAAAAAATATAACAGATGAGTAGAGAATGATGCATTTGGCAACAAAAAAAGCCAGGACAGAGCAAAAGATAAAAATTGAAAATATATTGTGGAAGCAAATTTTTGAGAAAGTACGTTTCAAAAAGGACATATGATTAACAGTAGTGAATAACAGTGAGACCTCCGTTTTAGGGAATAAAAGGTTAGTTGATCCCTTTGAAGAGAGAGAAAATTGCTAAATTAAAAGCGTTAAAATATGACAATTTAGTAAGAACTTGTGAAGTGAAAAGATTTTCAGAGAAGAACAAATAAATACCATTTAAGGAGGTTAAAAAAAAAAAAAAAGGCTGAATGTTTTCAAATGCTATTGAGAACTCAAGTAAGTGCTAGAAAAGCCCTGATGTGTTTAGAGGAATGCATTTTTTGGTTTCCTTATCAAGAATTTTTTCAGAAGCATAGTTATCAAATGATGTAGGGTGCCTGGGTTTGATTTCTTTTCTAAGGGAAAAACACTGAGGATACTGAGAAGCCCTACTTATATATTTAAACACTTCTTTGCTAGTCATGTAACTCCATCCCTTTTTATCCCTTTCCATCTTACTGCATAGATGATACAATGAAGAACCTCTTCTTCATAATTCAGATAATTTCATTAACAAGTAGAACACTTCTTCAAATATAGATATGCACTAAGGATATATTCATATGTATGTGGATATATATATGATATGTAGATATGCTTTTTGTGCATTCACACACATGTATAAGCATACTGTGTACTTCAGTGATATCAATCATCTAAAAATAAAGCAAATAAATATATTTGTATAATAGCAATTTTTTCACATATTTCATTGATTTAATAACACTGTCAACATTGCAGTTATAAAAAGAATGTTTTCCAATAGCAACTTCTGTTTCTTTCTGAGTGTAGTATTTGCAACTAACTTCAGAATTGGCTTTATATATTTCTCTGCACAAAATGTGATTTTCAACCTCTTTTCCCTCCAAGAAATAAAATATTTTCATGAAGCCTATAATTTTGTTCTCTTCCTCACATGCAATGACTAATTAATTATTTGTTGTTCAATAAAAAGTAGTATGATCACACAAGTAATATTAATAAAATTTAGAGTATTGTAAACATATATAATATATAAGACCTCCTTACATATATAGAATATATTAATACCTATCCATATACTAAAAAAGATTGTTTGATGTTTATGTGTAAATATCAACAGTATTCCAGAGAAGTCACTTGAATGTAATGAAAAACATCCAGGGTTTTTTTTTATGTTATTCTTTGAGAAACATTTTTAAGACACAGTGAAATTATCCAATCGAATCCAGTTTTAAATATGCAGCCTTAAATTTCCTATTTTTTTTAAATTATACTTAATGGCTGCCTCTATGAAACTGAAGCTTTTCCTCCACATAGTCTGAACATTCTGTATATGCACTCAGTTACTACATACATTTTTCTGAATGTATTTTTCACATTACTTTGTCCCCACAACTTTTAAATAAACCATTTCTGAGCCACTGATTTATATCTTAAATAAGGATACTAGCAGTGAAATGTGATCTATGATACATTCTTAAACATAAACAACAAAAAGTAAATGAAGTGAAACACACTGACTAACATCACTGAGCCCTGTGTCGTACAGCCTTGACCATGTGATCCCATAGTTAGTTCACGGGGAAACTTTACAAATGTAGAGATTATTAAGCATATGTCAAGATTAAATAAAAATCTGAATGAACTGTATATTTCACATTTGGGAAACATGGGTAAAAATAAGTGTTTATTCCCTCCCCTCCCTCACTCCACCACAAACAGAAGCAGCTCCATCTGCAGAAAGCGATAGACCAGCAAGAATCGCAATGGTCCATTTAGCACACTTTACAAACACTGCACTAATGACTCCCTTCTTATCACTCTTCACCTATTAAGATGTGTAATAAACATATTTTAAAGTTTTACATTAGCATGGCTTCAAATCCATCTTTGATGTGCAGTAATGATTTTCTAATGAATGTGTATGCCTCAATGTCTTCTAAGTATTGATTAGTAAAAGTGGGCTAATTTGAATTCCTAGCAATTTCCATTTGTCAACAAGATCTTTATCAGTATCCTACTGTATGCCTAGCCACATTAAGAACAAAATTTGATCCAGATATATAAAAATGTGATTTTTTTCTAGATGAACAGAAGAAAAAGGTAATGATTAAAGATTGTAATATTTAATCTATTTTTTTAATTAATTTATTTTTGTTACAGATGTTTCTCCTTTTTTCGCCATTGACACCCTCCTCCCCATCCCTCCACCCTGTCCCCAGCTTTGTTGTCCATGTCCATCACTTATGCATACATGCGCATAAGTTCTGTGGCTTATCTCTTCCCTCCCCCCCCTGTAATATTTAATCTATTTTAATGATCAAATGTTATATCTAATTTAGAATTCCTTTTATTTAAAATAACAGTTTTAATTAGAATATAAAACATTAAAACAATTATGAAAAAACTAAAATACCAATAATAGTGATTCTAACACTATTGCTAGATTTACTCCCAAAAGGGGTAAACTTGATATGAATTTGTTTTAGTTCCTAATCACATGTATTTAATAAAATACAATATATTGGGTACTACTTAATATAATTCAATACAATTCACATTCAAAACAATTTTGCTGACCCTAATCAAATAACTATTTTTTGTCTTTCTATATCTCTTTAACTTTATGTAATATGTTATGTCAGTTTTTAAAAAGTCTAATTCTGTGCTTTTACATAAACATTTTTCTTTCTCCTTCATATTTTTTATTTTTAATATCTACATAACACTGCTTTAAGTGATATATCATAACCCTTAAACACCTCCTTAGACATAGGATTTTTCAATTTTGATTTTATAGATAAAATGTGAACAAACCGCTGAGCAAAAGGAATTCTAGTTCTGGATAACTGTTTCCTTAAATCAAACTTCCAGAGGTGGGATTACCCAGTCAGAGACTATGATTATATATTTTGATTTCGGGTCATATACCATATTGTTTTCAGAGGATCTTACCTGTACATTACACCAGGTTTCTTATATAGAGAAAGGCTTTGGAAAGTTATTTTCCTACACTGAAGTCATCTTGGGATAATAACCAGAAACTAAATCCTGTGTGATATTTAAGTTGCTGTTAAAATTCATTCCTCATTTCCTAAAACCTAAAGTCTATCCAAACTCTTTTTTCCCCCCTCTCTGCATATTGCTATAAATTAATGTTTCATTGATACTTTGGTGATACAGGAATACTAACTAATTTGCCATTCTGAGATGTTAAATAAAACATGCCTGAGTGTAAAAAAAAGTGAAATTTAGAGCCAATTATAAAACTTACAAATGTTCCTACTTAACTTCCCTGAAGAACAGTATAAGTATCATTACTCCAAAGAGGAGCTGAACATATGTAAATACACTGCCCTGACGGCTTGAATATCAAATACAGTACCTGAAAAACAGTTAACTCATCTTTTGAAGTAGTATTCTCATATGATTTTTTGAAAGCTAATACTTTACATTTTGAAAGTCTCAAACCAATAATGAATACCATAAAAATATTAAATAAGAGTCCCTGCCCAGCCAGTGTGGCTCAGTGGTTGAGCATTGACCCACGCACCAAGAGGTCGCAGGTTCGATTGCCGGTCATGGCACATGCCCAGGTTGCGGGCCCAGTTCCCAGTGTGGGTCATGCAGGAGGAGGCCAATCAATGTTTTCTCTCATCGATGTTTCTATCTTTCTCTCCCTTTCCCTTCCTCTCTCTCTCAAAATCAAAAAAGAAAAAAATAATAATAAAAAAAGAGTCCCATGCTGATTTATTCTCAGAAAAGAATATAAGTCTTTTAAGAGACTAATTGCCCCCCTTTTTTGGATAAAGGAAAATATGTACAGGACTGTGCTATGGCAGGTTATCTAGAAATGAAACTGTACATTAAAAAATACATGTGAACACTTTGGTCAAAAGAAGGCCACATGTGTTTGAAAATGACAAGTAATTTAAACAATATATATTAAATGGCAGAGGGGCTAACATTGACCTAGCTTACAGGGAAATTCCCAACTGGTTTTATTTGATTTCTCCAAGGAAGGGAATTAAGAAAATGTTTGTCCATGTCCTACACCTGTACAGAATATCCAAGACAGTCTGCTCATATTTAGATAAGTAGAGTAGTTCAAACTGCTAAATGGCAAGTGTTCCAGAGGCTGTGAATAAATAGGTAACCAGAATCAGTAACACTGAAACTTCTGGCCTCTTACATGTAAAACAACTCCTGCTTCTCTACTCCTTCCTTTCGCTCTGCATCTCCCCTATGCCACCAGTTCCCTCGCCCTCACCAAACTGGTTTTTTCAAGATAGAAGTAAAAGGTAATCATCAAGTATTATAATATTAAATTTATTTAATGGGCAAATGTTATATTTAATTTAGAATTCCTTTTATCTTTGGATGGAGAAAAACTCACTCTCCAAGTACACGTTAGAATCGCAGTTTATCACTTAGGCCAATGCTTTCTCTAAGTATTTAATTTTTGTTTCTATATATGATAAGAGAGAGGATCAAAGAAGCTTAAGGTTCCAATGAAATGCTGGAAGATATGAACGGAAATACAGGAAACACATAGGTTAATACTTCTGCTTACAAGATAGTTCTAAATCCTAGTTTCCCTTTGTAATAGCACTGGCTAATGTAAATCATATTTACATAAAGTGTAGGCAAGAGGTGAATCTAGTTCTCATTGTTTCTTTTATTTTTCCATTGAGTGAAATTTAGGTCATCAAGTAGTCCCATTATTAATAGGACAGACACAGTGACTAATTCTCCAGCTAACATCTGTAAATTCCATTATGTTTTATGTCATCCAAGAAAATCTCAGAGTGATTTAAGATCCATGCTTAAACAAATAGCTGAAAGTCCTTCAATTTGAAACAGTTTTTTTTGAATACCATATATAAAACTGTGGATTTTAATTTAGCTATGGCATACTCATGACTAAAATAAGTTTGAAACTTCGCTGCTTCTAATTTTTTAAAAAAAGAAATCGTTTATATCTGTCATGCAAAACACAGCCTCTCCCAAGTTTGACATACATAAAATCTCAGACTTGCTTGCAAAATAAATTTCACACATTCTATACTTCATTTTTTTAAGGAAAACATATGTCTCTTCAGCTGGATCATTTGGTAGTTTACAAATGAATTCTTAGTCTCTGCTGTGATATAATTTGATTGGTTTTATTTATGACATTATTTATAGCCTCATAATCCATTACATAATATATTGGATTTCTAAAACATTTCCATGACTAGGAACCTGTGTGCTTTTACATGAGGATACATGTAAAAGTATAGGGGGGAATTAATTACATTTTCAAGGCTTACTAAACACCCCTTCAATTAAAATTTCACATTGTCTTCTTTCCTTTCATAACTATGCAGCTTGTAAAAATTCTTATGTAGTAGGTTATGCATATGCAAAAGAAACACAAGGAAGGACCAACAACGAAATTTTAGCTCACCACATTTTCCATGCTTGGCTTTCACAGGTCTTCTGGTGTCTGCAGAGCCATTCTTTATCCTTCCACAGGAAGGCACTTACCTTTCTCTTAACAATTGTCATAGTATCTTGCCATTTTAATGTACTTTGTTTTTCTTTTAACTGATTGTCACCCTCTAACAAAGGGGACTCCTTCACGACCAGAACCCTTCAGTGTCTCCCCAGAACTCACGAATCATTTATAATTTCCGCACATTTTTGAAAAGTCTAATTTATCGTTTTACATATTTCTTTTTTCTCCCTAAATAGCTTTCATTAGGCTATATGTCCTAAATAATATATACTTTGATCAGCAAAAGAGAGCTCTGTACTTTGATCCCTACTTTTTTCATTACGTATTCGTTGACAGTGATAGTGCACTGGATTGCCCCAATGTCTTTTTGTTTTTTTTTAGTTCAAAAATATTCTTGTTACAAATAATTGATTAATAGAAAACCAAATCAATGTAGAAAACAATAATATGTCATAAACTAAATTTAAAATAATGTAGAGTAAAAATTATTTCCTGAGAATATTTATTTTACCTCAGGATTCGTTGTCCAAACTTCATGTAATGTCACAAAGCATAGCTTTATTTTCAAATACCTTATAGCTATATTTATACCTATGCAAACTTAGATTTAATTAATATATTAAAAAATAAAAATGTACTCACCAAATTCAATATAGCAAATTCTATGTTAAGTATAGCAATTAGGATACATTTTTTCTTAAGTAATTAAAATAGTTTTAGAACTTATTCATATAAAGTATAACCAATGGACATAGACAACAATGCTGAGGGGGGTGGGAACGGGAGGAGGGTGTCAATGGGGAAAAAAGGAGAAGCATCTGTAACAAAATTAAATTAATTAAATTTTAAAAATCTAATAAAATAAAATAGTTTTTATTAAATATAAAATATAAAAATCTGCCCTTCCTACATCTCATATTTGACTTTTTTTCATGAATCACAAAATGAATTATGAAAAATAGTACATAATGATATATTGCAAACAGGAATCTGTTCAGCAACTGGTTTCCTGTGCTTCAGTATTAATGATTGCTCAGCACTTAAAGGCAAAATACATGATCATTTGGAATTGTTTTCATCTATATGTCATTAATAATACCTCATCATCAAGATAAACACCTCTTGTAATTAAGAGAACTTTTCAAAAAATAGGTAAAATAGGGACTAAAATAATACCCTTATTTCACTTAGACATTCAGAATTTTAAAATGAAAATTCTTTCAGTAGAAATTTGTCTTTAGTTTTTATAACTTACTATGTTCCATCCAATTGCCTGTATTTGAATCCAAGTCTTACCATTTACTAGAGGCAGAACATTTGGGAATTTTTTTAACCTTTCTAAGCGTTAGTCACTTTATTGGTAAAATTATATCATATGTTTTTTTTTGAGAATTAAAAGAAATTTTGTATGTATAAAATGCCCAATTATAAAAGCCCTATAAATATTTTTAGCATATGAACTTAATTTTAATTATATGATGATTTCTTTTATAATTCCCTGCTGAAACATATGGAAATAAGTATCTTCTCAAAATACTTATTCTTTCCTGCTTTGTGGGCATCCAGCTTTTTATGAGATAAGAATCTTTTGCCCTTGGAGAAGCTCTTCATATAATACCTGAGTGTCAGTCCAATGGCAGTTACAACACACCTATTATAGTTAACATTCCAAGATATTACTCTCTCACGAGCCCAATGACTATAAATATTTGGAAATAGATTTTTAACCTTAATATTGTTGTGCTTTAATCTGTTTGAAAGCAGGAGATCAAGAAATATTTAAATTAAAGTCTGTTTCCTTCTCAGAGAGTTCAAAAAATTTTAAATGAATATTTTAATTAGATAGATCTTCTTAGGCTTTAAAATAATAGAGAAATGCCATTTGGGTTACTTTTTACCCAGTGATGGCTTTATCACTTGACAACTCCCCAAGGCCTTTCTGGAAGCACTGACTCAGAAAGCTGGGTGGGGACTCAGGGCTCTTACATTTCTGGTTAGCTTCCGGCTCTTCATTCCTCATTTCTGTGCATTTTAGCAGCAGAACCCTGGGAAATATTGTTTGTATAAATGTCAGTACAGTGAAACTGAGTCCGCACAAATAGTCTTATATAAAAGTTCTGTAACGTTTCATTTCTAAAACTACTTTAAGATTTTTTACTAACTTATCAATATTGCCAAAAAGCATTATGGGGATTTTTAAGAAAAAGAAATACTGTTTTTAAAAATCAGTTATAAAGTCACAATCTCTACCAAGTTCCGAGTTATTATGGTAAATAGCTTAAAATATGAACGTATGCCTTACATTGCATCACAGTAAAGAGATGTGGACTATCAGTAGTTTGAAGTCAGATCGTTTTACTTGACCAAAAGACAGACGGTGAGACAAATAAATAGAATTACACACAGTGTGCAAGCACAAGGGTTGCACAGTCCAACCAAATAAAAGTCGTCTTATGTTCATGAGGCAGGAGGCAGGGAACAGGGGATGCTTGTTACATATTTATTTTTGCAGACTCTCGCATCAGCATAATGATTGGAGTCGATCGGAGTCGATCACATTCCCTATCCAAGGGCATGGAGATAGCTATGCTGTTAGACTGCCAGAGGACGTAGAGAAGTATTAGCTGAAGCCTGCCTGTGCTTTCCATGTGTATACAATAAAGCAGCAGCAGTTCAAAGTACTGTCAGCAAAATTTTGAGCCATGGGCCTATTCCCAAATATAAGACATAGTAAAATATTTTTAAATGAGTAGGAGAAACTTCCTCAACTCTCTTATTTTAAATTTTTCCAGTTCACATGACAGGGAATATATGATACTACTCCATACCTGATCTTTGACTTCATTTCTAAGATACCTCTTGGTAGCTTAGCTTTAGATACATCATCAAGAAAAACACATAATTGTTGAGAGTTGACAATAAATTAGAACAATGGCAAAGAAGTGAAAATAAAAATCAGGGTGCTTGCCCACCCGGTGTGGCTCATTGGTTGAGCATCGACCCATGAACTAAGAGGTTGCAGGTTCAATTCCCAGTCAGGACACATGCCCAGGTTATGGGCCAAATCCCCAGTCGGGGACATGCAGGAAGCGGCCAACTGATGTTCTGTCTCATTGATGTTTCCATTTCTCCATACCTCTCCCTTCTTCTCTCTCTAAAAATCAATAAAGAAAAAAGAATTTTTAAAAAATTAGGGTACCAACTTTTGTGGAGCACTTAGTAATAGAGAAACATAACTATGACAAAATAAACGTACATACTGCACATATTCATTTTAGAAGTGTTTATAAAACTTATAGTTAACTTTATTTCATATTTATAAAATATATTTATAAAATTTATTTAAGTGATTTCATTGCTGACTATGTTTTCTTATCTGATTGCGTCAATCTGGAGATCCTTTGCTGATAGGCTCCTCCCTCACTCACTCTCACCCTTCCCCCCCTTTTTCTTTTCCTATAAATTAATTCAAATTCAGTATATATATATATATATATATATATATATATATATACACACACACACACACACACACACACACACTTTCATTTTCAATGTCTGCATCATATTCGCCTATGAATCTAAAATAACTAACTTTATTTCCCTAAAAACAGATAAATACCTTTTATGGCATTTTTACTATTTCTAGTAATGTCCCATTAAGTATATATGCTGTGTGTGTGAATTCTAGTGCATTGTATTAATATCTTCAACAGGATACATTTCTAGAAATAAAAATGCTGGTTCAAAAATACACTGATTTTAAATTTGATTGTTCTATTAAAATGTCTTACCCTGAAAAAAAGTTTATGCAATTTACACACCATTATTAGAGTATGAGAATACCTATGAAACTGTAATCTTGTCTTCATTAATCCATGTCTCCATTATTGAACAAATAGTTATGCATACTGATGATATGTCCAACACAATTGTAGCTAATGGGGCATTACAGTGAACCAGCCAGGAAAAGCTGCTTCTATACCAGAGCTTATATTCTAACAAATAATTAGTGAAGCTTGTCCCTCAGTACTTGATTTTATGATAGCCTTCTGGCCTGAAGAAAAGAATAGATTGGATTTTGAGAAAAAAAGTCCTCTGAGCTTTGCCATCATGTTCAAATAGACACTATATCCTGGTGAGAACTGAAAATACACAAGATTAATTTACGAGTAAGGAGTCTATTTAATTACTGGAAGTCATTATAATTATCTCACACATCTTATTTTTGCAGAACATCAAGAGGTCAGTGTGAAAATTATACTCTGCTTTAGAGCCACAATTTGGCATTGTAGCAGCATCAATGTACCCTTAAAATTATCTAATGATAATTCCATTTGCTTCTTTCTCTTCACATTACACAGTATGATTTTGCATTATTGTTTTAATCATTATTCCTATATTTCACAATATTTTCACATTCTATAAGATCTTAAAGAGGTTAATGTGAGGACTTAGTTTCAAAATTTTTATACTAATTTATGAATTAGCAATCCATGCACATGGTTATTATAATACATGTTACATAAAAAATATATATAGACTACATTAAGTGTTCTTTCCACCCCAGACCTAGCTGCCCTCACTGTATTTATTATGCCTACTTCAGAAAATATTCTAGGCATGTAACACCTAAATGTAAGGTATACAGATTAATTTATCAGTCTAACCCAGACAGTTTTGAGTGTGAAAGGGTGTGCAAGTATTAGCTATGCCAGGACAACAGGTGAAAATCAGATATATAGTGGGAAAACTAAAATATGTGGTAACCCTAACTATATAGCATGAGTATTTTGGTAAATGTGTATTTTAATTTGATCTATAGTGCACATTCTTCTTCATCTTCCTTTTTTTCATATCACAATATATTTTGTGTATATTTCCAGATGATAATCCATAACATTACTAATTATTTATAATGTCTATGGATACATCATTATATTCCTGCTGACAGACATTTAGATTATTTGCATTCTTTTACTATTACAAACAATATTGTATTGAACATCCTTATATATAGGTCATTTTGCTTATATGTAAGTATATCTTGGAGTTAGAATTATTGGGTTAAAAGCTATGTGTGTGTTTTCTAATTTTGATGGACACCGCCAAAGTATCATCTTGAAAAGTTCTTAAAGTAATATATGAGTTTGCCTGTCTACCCTAATGATTGCCAGTGCAGTGCATTTTCACAATTTGTTAATATTTTTAAAATGTATCTTGTTATTTTTTATTTTTATGTAACTTTTATTTAAGAACTATTTTTTAAGCCTGGCTGGTATGGCTCACTGGTTGAGCATCGACCCATGCACCAAGAGGTCCGGTTCGATTCCCAGTCAGGGCACATGCCCAGGTTGTGGGCCTGATCCCCAGTGGGAGGCATTCAGGAGGTGGCCAATCGATGTTCTCTCTCATCAATGTTTCTATCTCTTTTTCTCCTTTCCTCTCTCTAAAAATCAATAACGAAGAAAAAAAATTTTTTTAAAAAGAACTATTTTAACTTCCTTTTGCTCATTTTTTTCTAAGAAAGTTTGCCTCATTGATTTATAGTAGATAAGCTGTTAGACATTTTGCATTGATATGAATTTTCATCTATTCAGACATATAGATGGAATAATTGACAACTACATTTCAAATGCATTTGTATTTTGGCAATCTTGATTCTCCATTAAAAGAAAGTCTAGTCCTCTAAAAGATTTGGTTCCGGAAG
Source organism: Tadarida brasiliensis (assembly GCA_030848825.1). NCBI lineage: Eukaryota > Metazoa > Chordata > Mammalia > Chiroptera > Molossidae > Tadarida > Tadarida brasiliensis. The sequence goes on along the minus strand of CM061258.1, from coordinate 83,330,809 downwards.
TCATCAGAGGACTCACTGCAGGCATTTGAGACAAAATACATTTACAATGGGGCTTTTCTGAAACTAGATGCTTTATGATGAATGACTAGCTATCTTCATGCTTTTAATTCATGCACATATCAAATATATATGTAGTAGAAACTTTGTAGCAGGCTGTTCTAGGTGTTATAAGTAAAATAATGAGAAGATGGCCCTAAGGTGGTTCCTAGTGAGCCCTTAGTAGGTTATGCTTTGGAACAGACAATCTCAGAATCTTAATAGCTTGAAACAACAAAGGTTTATTTCATGCTCCTGTTACATGAAAACTGTAGCAGCTGCAATTCAACTGTGTCTCCACCCTGGTACTCTTCAATGGTTATTTTTTTCATTCCAGCACCTAGGAAACAGCTTATATTTGGAGTGTGCTGTTCTCATGGCAGAAGGGAAAAGGGAGAAGTGCTGAACAATACGGTCCTTAAAGCTTTTTCTCAGTTTGGAATACTGATGACTTCAGCACTCATCCTACTGGCCAGAGCAAGTTACACTGTAAAACCAGCAGTCAGTGGGGTGAGGGACTATGCTCCTCTCGTCGAAAGGTATTATACCTCACAAAGGACAGAGTTATACATCCTCTTACGAAAAGTAAAGCAAATCATTGGAAAGAATACTGTAATCTAACATAGACAATACTTTTGACCACAAATGTTCACTTTCTATCCTTCTATAGGTAATACATCCTCATCTGCTTCCTAAGGAGACGCCAAAAAGTCCAATCGAATTATGGTATAAGGCTCAAAGTCCAGGATATTGATATAGACTTTGCATTTGTTCCAGATGTGAATCTCTGTCTTTTTTAAAATCGTGGTAAAAATGCGTAACAGGAGATATCAACCGATTTTTAAGTGTACAGTGCAGTATTGTTAATGGTGCATGAGCACAGTATAAAACAATGTGTACCACATATGTATAGAAATTTTTCATCTCACATGACTGAAACTTTATAACCACCAAGCAGCAACTCCCCATTTTCCCCACCCTTCAGTCTCTGGCAAACACCAAACCTCTTTCTTCTTTATGAGTTCAACTGCTTTAGATACCTCACCTGAGTAGAATCATGCAGTATTTTCCTGTGACTGGCTTATTTCACCTAGCATAATGTTCTCAAGTTTGATCCATGTCGTAGCATATAGGATTTCCTTTTTATGACTGAGTAATCACTGTTAGCACATTTTCTTTATTCATTCATCCATTAATGAACATTTAGGTTGTTTTCAACTCTTGACTGTTGTGAATATGCTTCAATAAGCATGAGAGTGCAAATATCTCTTCTAGATCCTGATTTGAATTCTCTTGAAGTAAATATCTAAAAATGGAATGCTGAATCATATTTAAAATTTTTAATTATCATTAATAATTTGAGAAACCTATATACTATTTTCTTTTTTTTTTGGTCAGATTCAAATGTGTTTTTTTATTTAAAAAATTCAATTACAATTTACATTCCATATTATTTTGTATTAGTTTCAGGTGTACAGCATAGTGGTTAGACAATCATATACTTTACACAGTGTCCCCTCTCCCTGATATTTCCAGTACCCACGTGGCACCACACTTAGTTATTATAATAGTATTGACTATATTCCCTGTGCTGTAGGTACATCCCATGACTGTTTGTAAGAAAATATGTACTTCTCAATTCCATCACCTTTTCCACCCAGACACCAACCCCCTACCCCTAGGCAACCATCAGTCTGTTCTCTGTATCTGTGAGTCTGTTTCAGTTTTGTTTGTTTATGTTGTTCTTTAGATTCCACATATAAGTGAAATCAATCATATGGTATTTGTCTTTCTTTGATCGACTTTTTTTCACTGAGTAAATACCCTCTAGGTACATCCATGCTGTCACAAATGGTAACATTTAAAATTTTTTATGGCTGAGTAGTATGAGTAATATTCCATTGTATATATGTACCACCACTTTTTTATTCACTTGTCTATTGATGGGCACTTGGGTTGCTTCCATATCTTGGTTATTATAAATAATGTTCCAATAAATATAGGGGTGCATACATTCTTTAGAATTAGTGTTTTGGATTTCTTTGGATATATATCCAGAAGTAGAATCACTGGGTCATAAGGCAGTTCTATTTTTAAATGTTTCAGGTAACTCAAAAATTCCACAGTGGCTGCACCAATCTGCATTCCAATCAATAGTGCAAGAGGGTCCCCTTTTCTCCACAGCCTCGCCAACACATCTTGTTTGTTGATTTATTGATGATAGTCATTTTGATAGTTGTGAAGTGATATCTCATTGTGGTTTTGTTTAGCATTTCTCTGAATATTAGTGACATTGAGCATCTTCTCATATGTCTATTGGCCATCTCTATGTCCTCTTTGGAGAAGTGTCTATTCAGTTTCTTTGCCCATTTTTAAATTGAATTGTTTGTTTTTTAGGTGTTGAGTTGTATAAGTTCTTTATACATTTTGGATACTAACCCCTTATCAGATGTATCATTGGTGACTATGTTCTCCCATTTAGTGGGTTATCTTTTCATTTTGTTGATGATTTTCTTTGCTGAATATTTTCTTTGGTGATATATCAGAGAAAATATTGCTTAGAGAAATGTCAGAGATTACTGTTTCTGTTTCTTATAGGATTTTCATGGTTTTGAGTCTTATATTTAAGTCTGTAATTCATTTTGAGTTTATTCTTGTATATGGTGTAAGAAAGTAGTCTAGCTTCATTTTTTTTGCATCTATCTGTCCAATTTTCCCAACACTGTTTATTGACTAGACTATGTTTATCCTATTGCATACTCCTGCCTCCTTTGTCAAATACTAATTGCCATATATGCATGGCTTTATTTCTGAGCTCTCTATTCTGTTCCATTGATCTATATGTCTGTTTTTATCCCAGTATCATGCTGCTTTGATTACTACAAACTTGTATTATAGTTTAATTTTAGGTAGTGCGATACCTCCAACTTTGTTCTTCTTTCTCAAGATTGCTGTGGGTATTTGGAGTCTTTTTTGTTTCCATATAGATTTCTGGATTATTTGTTCTCGTTCTGTGAAATATGACATTTGTATTTTGATAGGAATTGTGTTGAATCTATATAATTCTTTGGGTAATACAGACATTTTAACGATGTTAATCCTTCCTGTTCATGAGCATGGGATATGCTTTCATTTATTTGTAACTTCTTCAAATTCTTTCTTCAGCATCCTAAAAATTTCCGAGAATAGATCTTTTACCTCCTTGGTTAAATTCATTTGTAGGTTTTTGTTTTGTTTTGTTTTAAATATGTTTTTATTGATTTTTTAGAGAGAGAGAGAGAGAGAAACATCGATGTGAGAGAGAAACATCAAGCAGCTACTTCTTGCACGCCCCCTACTGGGGATTGAGCCTGCAACCCGGGCATGGGTCCTGACCAGGAATTGAACCAGGACCTCTCAGTTCATGGGACAATGCTTAATCCACTGAGCCACACTGGCCAAGCTTGTTTTGTTTTTTGATGCCATTGTAAATGGGACATGCCAATAGTCAAACCTACAATTCTTTTTAAGATAGGGCTCTCTCTCTCGTGCCACTACAAATTTACATTTTTTTAAATATATTTTTATTGATTTTAGAGACAGAGGAAGGGAGAGGGAAAGAGGAAACCATCAATGAGAGAGAAACATCGATTGGCTGCCACCTGTACATCCCCTGCTAGGGATTGAGCCGCAACAGGGTCAGTCAGGTGCCCTGACTGAGAATCAAACCAGTGACCTCTTGGTGCAATAGATGATGCTCAACCAACTGAGCCACACTGGCTGGGCTATATTTATATTTGTGAAGCCATATACTCTATCAAAGTTAACACACTGATCATCTTTCTAATTCCCAAAGACTAGACTAGTTGTTCTTCAAAGGTGTGAGAGAGTAATCATGGAATAATTAAACTTAAAATTTTTCAGTGATAGAGTTTCTTCAAATAACACATGATCATACCTCCCTCACAATGCATCCAGTCATAACTAGAGACCCAGAGTTGGCCTCTGGAAAACATCTTGAATTCCAAGTATATGTCAGGATGGCAATTAGAAGAAGAACCTAGAAGCAGCAGCTCAAACAGGAACTCACATACCAAACTTTTGTGTTTCTCAGAAGAGGTTTCAGGAAATATTGTTTAGGAATTCATCATTTTAAAAAGTCTTAACTGTTGATACTTTTGTTTCTTTGTATATTCTAGTAGCTAGAGGCTTAGTATTATGTTAGACGCTCTTGTAACATCAGTTCTTACGTGTGTATGCACCCGTAGTTAACGGACTCCTCCAAAATGAGACAAAAAGAAGAAATAAATCAATAGCTAAGGATTTTTCTCTTGTAAGTTCTGGCTAGCAAAAGAAGGAATTTAAGGGGATAATGTCATATATCAGTAATTATCATATTAAACAATTGAGAAAAAATATTTCTTATACTATAAGATAAAATCATTTAGGTATTTCTTGATGGCATTTATTTTCCTCACCGCAATTAAAATCACTATACATTTTTCATCTCTTTCCTCTATCAATATTTATTGAGTGGTTTACTTTTTGGCAGAGACTGTGCTATTCACTTTAGAGGAGGAATGCAAAATGCAAAATTCCTTATACATTCTGGAATGAAAGAAGAATGACGAAAGAAGCGGGGCCCAAACAACAGGGTACACGTTAGTCACCAACAAGATGCACCTGGGGAACATGGGAAAAATTTACAGAGGAGGTGCCTAACAGAATCTTCAAGAATGAAGAGTAAGCAGGCGAGTATTTCCAGTGGAGATGACATCAATGCAAGCACAACGGGGATGAGAACATAAGGACACTGCAAACACACTGGCATGACCGAAGCCGAATTTTCTATTTTTTTTTGTTTGTTTTTTTTTTAGTCCTCACCCAAGGACATTTTTTTATTTTTTGTTCAGATAGAGTGGGAGGGAGAGAGAGGAAGAGAGAGAGAAACATCGACGTGAAAGGGACACATCGAGTGGCTGCCACCCGCACGACCAACCAGGGCCGGGGACAAACCGCAACTGAGGCACATGCCCTTAGCGGGAACCGAACCCGGGTCTCTCTGGACCGCAGGCCGACGCTCTAACCACTGAGCCAAACTGGCCAGGGCAGAAGCCGAATTTTCTAAAAGGAAGACCAGAGTCCCAGACTGGTCAGCCCTGTAACATATACAAAGATACAAGAGAGTCATACTACTCCTCAGCAGTTTGGATGCATTTTAGTGTGTATATATATACACGCACATATACATACATATAGTTTGAGTGTGGTATGAGCAGATGAGGGATTTAAAACAATAAACCTGGCAGGACTGGGAACTGGATGGGCATGGGCAGTGCGGACAGCTGGGAGACCAGGCAGGGGTGGGACAAAAAGGACTGAACTAAGATCGTGGACACTTTCTTTCAAAATATTTTTTTCTGAAATATTTTAAGCATTTTTTTTCAATAAAAGTATTATTTCTGATGTCACTAGAAATGTTAATATAACTTTGTTTCTGCTATGATTCTGAATTTAAAAAATTAAAGTTTCAATATTGTTTTCACTTGAAATACGCCATAGGTGAATGTACAGGGTGGGGCAAAAGTAGGTTTACAATTGTGAGTACGAGAAACAGAGTTTATTCTTATATTATTACTTATTAATTATTGTATTATTTTCCATACAAACAACTGTAAGCATACTTTTGCCCCACCCTGTATAACTATTTTAATAAAGTATAACTGATAGATTCAAGTGCACAGCTCCTTTAATTAATTCATATGAAGAGAATAGACAAATGTGTAATACTTCATGTAGAGTATTAAAGCCCAACAAGCAAACAGTTACCATTTTTAATTCAGATGACCATTCCTCTTTAAGAAGAACACACAATAAGATGGAGGAAAATTTATTAAAATATCCATTTAAGTAAGGACCTAATCCAGTGATTTTACTCGCCTAATAAATATAACCCCACATAAGGGCTGTCACTATATCCTGTACTAGGCAGAAAGTTTGAGCCAAATTAATTAGCAATAAATCTGCCAGAATCCACTCAAAATATTCTCCTAATTAATTAGAATGGGAATAAATGAATTGAAAAAATGTTATTATCCCATGAAAGAAATCTTATTAATTTCTTGGGTTACTTAACTAATTTGTCTGTCTTTATCCTGGCATATCTATCAGTCTTTGCCTTTCAAGTCAGTTAAAAATGTTCTGATCACCTGGGATGAAGAGATTATAAAACACTTTCTAGAAACATCAAATAACTGTGATTCTTAGCTGGCTTCTATTTATTTGTTTAAGCACACTTGATTCTCATAATATAATTTATCTCTCTATTCATACACTAAAATAGTTACCTCTGTAGTTCTTTAATTTTAAAATGACTTTATCCTTTTAGAATACTTTCACTAACTTTTACTGTTTTGTTCTTCTATGTAATAATTCTTTTTAATCTCTTCCTCAACAATTTCCAGTGAATGTTTCCAGAACACTTTCACCAAAATTTTAAATGTCTTTAAGTGCAGCAATTAAGTTTCATTAAGGCATAACAATCTAAATCTTAACAGCGATAATGAGCATTTAATGAAACAAAGACAACCTTCCATTTGAAGATATATAAACTGGCATCATTTCTATTCTAGGCTGAGGAAGCAAGCACACTCTGCCCTTTGGTGAGAATTTGACCTCAACAGTGCCTTCACTGCTTTATTCTGTGCTCTTTTTTTATTTTTATTTTAAATATGTTCTTATTGATATTTTAGAGAGAGAAGAAGGAAGAGAGAGATAGAAACATCGATGTGAGAGAGAAATATAGATTGGCTGCCTTCTGTGTGCCCCATACTGGGGATCGAGCCCACAACCTGGGCATGTGTCCTGATCGTAATCGAACCAGGACCTCTAAGTCCAGGGGACAACACTCAATATAATGAGCCACACCAACTGGGCTATTCTGTGCTTTTAAGGGCTTAGACATCATGCTTTTTCCCCTATACCTCTGAAGGAAAGACATCTTTCAAATTCCCATGAGTTTTCCAAATTGTGGAGTATGGAAAAGGTAGGAATAATATAATGGCAGTGGAGAAACATGGCCAACACAGCCTCAGCCAGGTGACTAAGGCTGACAGCTTTAGTGCTACATTATTTTGATTGTGCGTATCTTTGAGACTACATGATGAGAAAGGCACTTCACCCTTATATTCTCCTCCCTAAAACCTTACCACCCAAGTCTAACCATGGAGGAAAATACAAAAAAAAATAAAAAACAAAAACAAACAAAATGAAAAACACCAGAAAACAGCAGACTAACCCCAACTGAGGGCATTCTATAAAAAACCTGACCAGTAATCCTCAAGTATGTCAACATCATCATAAATAAGGAAGGTGTCACGGAATGGAGGATGCTAAACGAACATAATAACTAAATGTAATGTAGTATCCTGGATGGGGTCCTGGAACAGGAAAAGAGCATCAGGGAGAAACTAGGGAACTCCAAATAACATGTGGACTTTAGTTAAAGGCAGTGTTACCAGAAAAAGTTCAATTGCTTATAAAATTTGGACAAATAAAAGAGAATAACTAGAAAGTTTATCCATTATTAAAGATGGCACTGTATCTGTTATACGAAGTAAAGAAGTGGCAATTAAAATGGGCAAAGTTTTGTGTTGCTCACTGAATGTTTCTGACTCTCAACATTTCAGGCACGTAGTACACTTCCTTGACTCATCATTTCAGGCCAGTTGAGGAGTTCTGGGCCAATTGAGGAGTTCTGGCCAATGTATTTTATGTGTAAATTATTTGTAACACTTCTTGGCCAAATATTTAATCACTGTACAAATTGCCGGAGCCTTATTTTTTCTCTGACAAAGTGACTGACAATAGGCCAAATTGTGTTTACCACATCAGCCTGGGTCCACTTGTGACTCTGAAATTCCAATGAATAGAGTTGCTCTATTGACTACGATGTGTTTTTACATGAGAAACAACCAGAAAATAAAGACAAAACCAAACACCACAAAATAAATGTGTTGTCATATGTCACTGAGGAGTTAGAGTTGATAGTTACCAGATCATAACTTACGCTTACAGAGTGACAATGCTGTTTTTAAAAATGAAGAAACACTACATAATTCTAGTCCCATAGACTTTGTTACTTTACACAGATTCATTGAACAAACTAAATAATTGCCACAATTTTTCCTTCACAATGGATTATAAGAATTTTTTTAAAAAAAGCAAACATCTGTTTTATGCATAAAAAGTATACATTTAGTTTTCAAACATTAGAGATAAAAATCCAGCTACAGTATTATCAGACCCTATGCTGAAGACCAACATTGATAATACACCAATATTTCTTCAAGTAAAATTAATAGCACTTAAAATGCTTTAACAACTAAGACTCATGTATATACCATAAGTATCAAGATTAGCATTTGTTTTGAAGGAATGTTTAGAAAATGTTTCTCTTCTACCCAAATCTCCTTTGTCTCAGCTTTATCCATTGTTGGGGTCCAGAATGAGTCACCCGAAGATGTGCTTCTGTGATATGCAGATTGTTCTGAGCTAATGACAACTTTAAGTTCAGGCTCAGGAGAAACTTTTGTACCCCACCTGTAACTGCCTAGAAGAATTTGAATTAGAGGCCTTGCCCATGAAGTTATCAGTGATAACCTTTTTGACCTACCTGCATGGCAGGAAAAACTTTTATTTATTAAACATCTGCTCTTCTTATCATCCTGCAATGACCCTTTGAAACCCCCAAGGTGCATTACCTCAACCCTAGCTCAGGATGTCTTATATTCCTCAATCCCCCTTTCTATCTATGAACCTTTCCTGTGTGTTGGTTCTCTGACTCTCATGTGTGCAGGGTTCCCATACAAATGTATACATTAAATTTGATTATTTTTTCTTGCTAATCTGTCTCATATCTATTTGATTATTAGACTATCCTGAAGAACCCTGAGGGTAGAGGAAATTTTGTTCCTTCTCCACACCATCCATACTGCTTACCCCTTTTGAGATTCCTTTGATAGTCTACAGTTTAGCCCTCTTTAAAGAGAGAGACACCTACCATCTCATCTTTGTCGTCCACAGATATAGACCATTTCTATGAACAACGATAATACTCACAGATTGTACTAAAAACTTAATACATAGTTTCTAATATTTTATCACATCTTTAATTATCTGAGATAATTTCATCTCTTTAAGCACAATAAGTAGCAAGACCAGAGCTTTAGGAATTTTTTTTCATAGTTTATTTTTCCAGCTACTTCAGATGGTCCTGGGTATTTGTCTAGTATTCAATAAATTTTTTTTTCTTTATTGATTTTAGAGAGAGAGGAAAGGAGAGGGAGAGAGAGATAGAAATATCGATGAGAGAGAACATCGACTGGCTGCCTCCTGCACACCCCCCACTGGGGATCAGGCCCATAAGCTGGGCATGTGCCCTGATCAGGAATCGAACCAGCAACCTCTGGGTGCATGGGTCGATGCTCAACCACTGAGTCACACCGGCTGAACCTCATTCCCCCCTCTTGATTCTCAAGCTGCTCAGACTTAGAGAACATCTTGGACAGGAAGTTCCCTTAGAGCCAAATGAGGAAGAGGAGCGATGATCCCTCGGACTGCTTCCTGCTGAATAGGGGTGTTGAAGGGGAGGGATGCAGCAACTAGAGTTCTTCACCATCCAGAGGAGAGTTGGGAGTCCTTATTTGAAGCATCATTTGGAGTTATTTTTTTCTAAGTGAGAGGAAATGAAACCGGTTAGAAGTTGAGAATACAAGGGCCAAACAGGAATGCTATAAAAAGCATTAAGAGAGAACCAACTAATGGGAGTACCCAAGATGCCTCATTCCATATGAAGCTCCAAGATTCCAATAATTCCTGTCTTTTGTCATTCATTCCTTTAACTGCTGGGCCATGTCCCTAACTATTCCTGATTGATTAACATAAAAGCAAAATTCTTCGTTTAATAAGAGGCATATTCCTCTCTTTCCAGCAATCAGTAGGTCTAACCTCCTTCTATTTTGTAATACTACTGCTGCTAAGAAGTCTACCTGATCCTGTAAGGCTACTAAGGATACAGAGTCCAGTGATGGGATCAGTCCAGCAGGTGATGACCATCAATTCTACTGGCAGAGTCCTCAGGTGCTTGCCATAGACCAATCAGCAGGTTTCTCTGTCCTCTTAAGGGTGACCTGCAGAGGATTGTTCTGGCTGGTGGTCACCCTCTAGGAAGGTTGGTTGGTTGGTTGGTTGTCATGTAGCAGGTGAGCTGCCTTCACCTGTGAGTGGTGGATCCAGGTATTCAGACCTGCAACCTTGAGAGCTGTGGGAGTGGTTAGTATAACTAAATAGGGCCCTTTCCAGGTTGGTTGGAGAGGTTCCCTTTTCCAGTCTTTTATCCAGACTTGGTCCCCTGGTCTGTGGGGGTGTACAGTTATTCCCAGGGAAATGGGTATTCTATCGGTTACCCATTTATGTACCTCAAGAATGGTTTTTCCTAGTCCTTGTAGTTGTTTTTGAATTTCCAAATTTCCCAGTTCTTTTAGATCCCCTTTGAATTTGATCAGTGGAAGAGGTCTCCCGTATAAGGTTTCAAAAGGGGAGAACCCTATCTTTGTCCAAGGGGTACAACATACTCACAGGAGAGCTAGGGACAGTATATCAGTCTGGGGCAGGTTGGTTTCTTGACATAGTTTTGCCCTGGTCTGCTTAAAGGTCCGGTTCATGCGTTCTACTTTCCCTGAGCTCTGGGGCCAGTAGGCCGTGTGCAAATTCCATCAGATGCCTAGAGTTTTTGCTACATGCTGTACTATTTCTGCTATGAAGGCTAGGCCATTGTCTGATCCTACAGTCAATGGCATTCCATATCTTGGGATGATGCCTCTCAGTAGAGCTTTGGTTGCTTCTCTTGCCTTTTCCGTACATGTGGGGTAAGCTTCAACCCAGCCTGAGAAAGTACAGATGTCCTCTACGGGTCCTATTTCCGAGAAGTCTACCTCTAGATCTTCAAAGGGTGCTTGGCTGCAGCACTGGATCCCGGCAGGTCTGGTGGAGCCTTGTCTGGCCTTGTTTTGAGCACAGAGGAGACAGCATTGGGAGACTGAGGCACAGAGGAATGGAAGTCAAGCAATCAGGTAGTACCAGCTTAACAAGTCTTCTAGGGCAGTTTTTCCCAGTGGGGTGAGTTCATGTTGTTGGAGGACTAACTGATGGGCTAATTGTGTAGATTCTGTGGTCTGGGAGTATCCATCATCCTTTCTTCATTATATTTTCTCCCTCCTGTTGTGCCCAATCTTCTTCCTGGGCCGTGTATTTTGAGGTTGCAGGTAGTTCTGGAGCCAGCATGATTTTGATGGGGCTGTCTGTTCTCTTGCAGCTTGTTTAGCTGCAGCATCTGCCTGATGGTTTCCTTCTGACACTGAGTCTCTTCCCCTTTGGTGTCCCTTGCAGTGGATGACTGCTACCTCTCATAGTTTCCAGACCACCTCCAACAATTTTAGGATTTCACCTTGGTTTTTTTACTCCTTTCCTGCTGAAGTAAGGAGCCCTCTTTCCTTGTATATAGCTCCATATATATGTAGGGTGGCAAAGGCATAGCACGAATCAGTATATATGGAGGCCCGATTATTGCTGAGTTCTAATGCCCTCACCAGGGCCCATAGTTCTGCTCTTTGGGCAGACTATCCCTCAGGGAGGGCCCTTGCTTCCAGTCTCAAAACCTGAAACTATTGCATACCTGGCATATCTTTTGCCCTCACCCATGTAACTACTGCCGTCCGTGTACAGCTGCCTCCTTGATTAGCAGTGTGGTGGCCGCTAAGGCCCTCAGACAGGGTGGCCAGCCTGCCACAACTGGGTCAATTTGCTTTAAAAGGTAAGCTACCTGTCTCTGCCAAGGGCCAAATTCCTGGGTTAGGACTCCTAGGGATGTCTGGGAGTCCTAAGGCTGGTGCCTCCGTGAGCTTGATAAATGCTTCCTCTTGAAGGGGCCCAAGACAAGGGGTGCCTTTGCTTCTCCTTTTAGGGCCTCATATAAGGGTTTTGCCAGTTCTGAAAACCTGGGTATCCATATTTGACAGAACCCTGCTGCTCCCAGGAATTCTCGAATCTGTCAACGGGAAGTGGGAACCAGAATAGCGCAGACTGCCTGTTTCCTGTCACCCCTAGCATTCGTTTGCCTTGGGTGATACTGAAACCTAAGTCTGGCCGCTAGTGGCTGGGTGGAGCAGAAGTTCTTGGTTTTCCTCGCTGGCAGTTGGGGCACTCATTTTTCCACCTCCTGCATGCCCCCCACTGGGGATTGGGCCCACAACCTGGGCATGTGCCCTTGATTGGAATCGAACCTAAGACTCTTAGGTCCATGGGCTGATGCTCTAACCGCTGAGCCAAACCGGCCAGGGCTGAGGGCAGGAAGGAGGCCAGTAGCAGCAGGAGCAGCCACACCAGTCCAGGGAAGGCCACAGTGGGGAGCAGCACACAGGGTTGGTCCCCCCACAGCCAGCTGCCCATCCAGCCCCTCCTGGGATGTGGGTCCGGCTGGGACATGGCAGGGTGCTGAAGCTGGGATGGATTGAGACCTTCTGGGCACTACATCCTTCACACCCTGGCTTTGTGGAAAGCTCCTCTCTGCAGCCTGTGGTTCGGACTAGCACCAGGGTCAGAGGCAGAGTTTCAGAGGGGCTGGGGACCTTCAGATGAGATGAAGAAAACTTGCCCCTTGGCTTGGGAGAGGGGCCTAGTGGCCTGGCTCCTGCAAACCCTCCTCTCCTGCATCTTTGTCTCTCCCTCTGTCTCCTGCAACTTCTCTGGCCTCTCTCTGTCCACCCCAAACTCTGGCTTTGCCTCTGTGCCTTTGTCTGTCCCTCTCCTGCACTCTCCTGTGTCTCTGTGTCTGTGGGTCTTCCTGAGGGTTCCTCATCAGGTAAGGCCTTTCCTGCCCAGGCTTCTATGTCTAGATGTCCAGTTGGCACCTGGGTCTGGAGCCACTTTCTGGCTTCTGTGACTATCTGCTACAATCGACCCAGGTGGGGCGATGAGTCTGGAAGACTGCTCCCCCCTCTTGTAGGGTCCCATCAAGGCCCATTCTCTGTGGACCCCTTGTCTCCCGCAGTGGTAATTGCATTGCTGCTGGGGATTTTGGTCCCTGGATCACTACTAACCTGAGACGTCTTCCCACTGGCTGCAGCAGCGCATTGGCCGGCTGTGGGGGTGAGATGGATGGAGGTGTCAGGCAGGTGAGGTTCCCCATCCTTAGGTAGTGGGGCATATGGTGGTGGCAGTGGAGAGGCCTCTTCCAAATCCCCTTGTAATATAGGAGGCCGCTTAATTCTCTGTGAAGTCTTTCACCTTGTGCCGTGAGGACCTTACACTGTCCCTGACTAATAACACAGAATCGGACCCAAGGAGGCCTAATTTGGGCTATTTCCAACCACTGGTCTATGTAGGGAAACTGGTCAGATGGCTGGAGTCTCTGGTGACTACCCTATACCCAGCCTGGACTGTGGGGACATCAAGGGTGCCTTCAGAGAGCCATCCCACACCAAACGTGGGCCATTCTAATTCACAGAGGGTGCGCAATTTTCCGGGGGTCAATTTGACTCCATAATCTCCTGAGAACCCCTTTATAAAATTCTTTATCGTACATTTCAGAACAGTGGGTTTAGAGGAACTTCCCCCCATAATGATATCTAAAATGGTTAAGCAAACCTCCCAGTGAACGGTGTTGCAAGACAAACAGGAGGAAACTCGTTTCGTCCACCTGGCCACTCCCCTCGCGGGGACTTAGGCGCCTCTTGGCATTGGCAGGTCAGTACAAGCCCCTGACTCAGATCAGGTTTGCTGGTGGAGACACATGTCCCCACGAACCTGATACTGCCCTCAGCTGTATGAGGTCACCATGGATGCACAGGTTGGGACTCACGCAGGCTCCATAATGGGCGTTGTGGAGCACGGTCACTCACACACACAATCACACAGGAATTCCCTATCCTGTGCGGCATCTATGCCGCCTGGGAGGTGATCAAGCTCCCCTTCCACCTTTGAGGTGAGCCTGAACTCAGTCCTGGGTCCTGGGGAACACTTACCAATCCGATGACCTGGCAGGATTTTCTATCCTCCCCGGAGTCCGTTCTAGCGCAGCAGCGAGGGTCAGGGACCAGTGAAATCACCGGTAGCGTGCCTTCCTTTCCATCACGGGGTCCTCAAATGAGTGGCTCCTTCCCGCTGGCTTCCTACAACAGTGGCTAAGGGGCCAGGGCGGCTGTCGGCTTCCCAATCAGCAGGAAGAGACAGACTGCATGCACTCGGAGGATCAGAAAAGGACTGTTTAATGTGCACCGGTGCTGTCCTAGCGGAGTCACCTCCAAAGGCTGAGCCCTGAGTCCGGGTTCCAGCTACCTTTTATACATGATAAGCTTCCGGGTATTTGGGGGCTTTCTAGTTCTGCTGTAGTTTAGGCTGTTGGTGGATGTAAGGAGATTACAAAAGCCAGGGGCAAGGTCTCTGCACTGTCTAAGGGGCTGCACCTGGCTTGCCTTCTCATTGTTGCATACTCTGCCAATATTAGGATCTCAGAGAAACACGAACTATAGAATATATATATTCTCTCTCTCTCTCTCTCTCTCTCTCACTCTCTCTCTCTCCATATATATATATCGAGATAGATCTAGATGGAGAAGTATCTAGATAGAGATACATATATCTCCTATTGTTTTGTTTCTCTGGAGAACCTTGACTAACACAGGCAGTATGCAACAACATGAAATTGGTTCATAATATTTAGCATGGGAAGAGAGGCACGAATTATACATAGTATGAGTTAATTTACATAGAGTATAAAACCAGACAAAATAAAACAACATTGCTAGCAAATGAGTAATAAAATAAAAAGATAAGCAAGGAAATTATAACAGAGATCAGAATGGAAGAAATATTTTGGGAGGGGGCATACAAGAGTTTCAAATATGCTAGAAATATTCTTTTTTGAACAAGTGATGGTTACATGGATATTCATTAATAGTTACCATTTAAACTACAGATATATTTTATGTACTCTTGTGTATATGTGTTATTTCAGACAGTAGCAAAAATCAACCCAACTCAAATTTTACACAACACAGCACAGTACAAAAAAAGGGGTAGCTGAGAATAGGGAAAAAATTAAGAATACAGTGAAACCTTGGTTCTCGAACTTAATTTGTTCCTGAAGGCTGTTGGAGAAGTGATTTGTTCGAAAACTGCATCATATTTCCCATTTGAAATAATGTAAATAGAATTAATTTGTTCCAGATCCCAAATGATTCCTTGTTTTAACCTTTCTTATATACAGACATGTCTAATGTACTGTTTAATCAACACGTATTTTCTTGAGTTTATCCAACCACCTCCTACTAGGCTTAAAGGAATCACTTTCAGCACTCGATCCAGGGGTATCTTTCAGGAATTCAGTATGCGGAATCTTCACTTTTTCCCAAATCACTGCCTCCAAAATGCTGTCCAGGCTAACTGCTTTCTGTTTATCCAAGTCAACAACAGTTTTTCTACCTCTTCAATTGCCTGTGATCATTGTTTCTTTCACACCCTTAGCAACCTTTGCACTCTTAATGGCCTCTTTAGGTTTTAAAATTGTGCTAATCATCCATTTTGTCAGCATCGAAAGCAAAAAACAAAACAAAACAAACAAAAACAAAACAGGAAAATATTCACAGCACAATTTCCTGAGAGGTTAACAGGCAAGGTTTAGCTGTAAACTGACTCACACTGGTGGATTCTCTCCTCTGTTTGTGGCCTGAGAGATGTTTTTTGTCATGCTGATGTAGCAGCATGAAAGGGTTGTCAGGTCCAGAACCCAGAACCAGAACCAAAGTTCGCTGAGACATTTTTTCCATGAACAACTTGGTCGGAAAAACGAATTGTTCGAGGAGGGAGATGTTCAACAGAAGCAAGGTTTGCCTGTATAGAGGAAAGAATTGGTTTATTTTTCCAGGATCCCAGTAAAATACCTACTCTCTAAATATTCTTAACTCAGTTCAAATTTATAAAAGACTTAACAAATAAGGTTGACTTCTATAATAAAGAGACAAGATACTTGAAAAGCCACAGCACAGACAGCTTAATTGGGATTCATTAAGATGCTGATTGTATTGGCACTCATAGTTATGTAATGTGGCATATGATGCTAAGGTTAGTAAATGACTTCAGCATGGACCAGGGCTTTGGAAATTAGGTGATTAGAGATTTAAGAGAAAATGGAAATAAAAGAAAAGAAAATAGAAAAGAAATAAAGAAATACTTGGGAAGATTTTACATAGTCACTATAAGATAATAATCGTTGCCATAATATCTTTTAGTCTCACTTAGGTTATACTTCCTATTTAAAAATAAAATAAAATAAAAATTAGACATTAGAGAAGAATTCAAATACTCATTTTTGCACTAGCCATAAAAGGCTTTATATTTATATTAAATTTTTGGAGCTGAAATTACAGGTAATCTTCTCCTGGTCTTAGTTTTATAGGTGGTGTTCCATAGATAGTTAGTGCTCAGCTCCCAAAGGCTTCATGAAGAATCCATGAGGAGTTTGTTCCTAAATGAAGACATAATTTTTAAAAAATGCAAGTAAAACTTAAAGTGTCATTTAAACCCATTTGCCTTTTTCACCTACTTAAGCCATTACAATTTGTGAATTTTCTACTGCATAATCATTTCTAAAGGAAGAAGACATTATACTTGTATGCCCTTTGCAAAGCATAAATTGAAAAAAAAATGTATCTTATATATAGCACATATACTATGTGTGCTTTCCACAAAGAATGTATATTAACATGGAAGAAATGTGGGTTTTACCCATCAGTTAATTATATCAGTCCTGTTGGTCAGGAAAAATATTCTAATACACACACACACACACACACACACACACACACAGGAGAGATATTATTAAACTATGGCAAAAACAATAATTTAAATAACTCCCTAAAAGACACTTAGGAGAGTCTGAATAAAAATATTATAAATATCCTCTCAATTATATGAGTGAGTTCCCAGGAAAGTAAAAAAAAATAAATAAAAATCCTAAGAGACCAAAAAGGAAGAGGAAGCCAAAAGCTAAAGTGGTTAGTTAAAAGTATGTGTGGCTAACCTGGGAATCTTCTCCAACCTCTCCTTCAAGAATTTGGATCTTAATACCTGCATGGGTACAGGAACTGAGGACTTGGGAGTCCATGAAAGTGGAAAGGCAGAACTGAAATGCCTGAATAATGCCAACAGAAAGATTCTAGTACCAGTAGAGGGATATAACAAGAAAAATTGTATGCCTATCAAGAGTTCCAGTTGGAAAATATCCACAATATTATAACCAAAGATCTGCCCTGTCATGAGTTTATAGTTTTGAAGTTCCAAGTTCCTTATGTATTATTAACTAAACAAAAGAGTGTTCAAAAGAATTTACAGAACACTCATCATAAGAACAGTGGTCTTTTCACCCTGGCCGGTGTGGCTCAGTTGGTTGGAGCATTGTCCCGTGTACCAGAGGGTGGCAGGTTTGATTTCTAGTCAGGGCACATACCCAGGTCGAGGGTTCCATCCCTAGCTGCTGGAGTCAACCAGTTGATGTTTCTCTCTCACATCATTGTTTCTCTCTCTCTGTCTGTCTAAAAAATAAAAATAAAAGAACAGTGGTGTTTTCTGTATATAGAATATCTGAATATAATAATACAGAGAGAAATATGGTGATAAAAAGAAAGAGAGAAAAATAAAATGATAATAAGATAGATAGTAACTGTGTGATTTGTTTAATAACTTTTTCTACATTTAGGCGCTGTACCCCTTAGATAGCTGTAGTCATGTTTTTTCTTTCTTTAAGGTTGTGAGAGAATCAGTCATTTTTTAAATTATAAAATAATTGTATAATATCTTGTCTTATTTTTGTAAAAAAAAAAGTTATACTTCAACTGATCACTCAATTTATAGAGAAGAAAATGAGTTTTTTCTTTGTGAATCATTTTTCTAATTTTTCTATATTCTGCAGTTTGTTGATTGGTTGGTTTGAAACATGAATGTAGACATAACTCCAAAAGACTCCGAATAGGAATAGGAATAAAACCTACATTCAACAATCCACAGACAGCCTTCATTGTGGGTACTAAAATATGGCTTCATTATATAAAGGGAGTTATAAAATTAAAGACGCCAACCCATATATATGTATGTCAGTTATATTTTTTTGTGAAGAATCATTGCTTGCTTCTTTGAAATCATTTTGATTGCTGCCATACAGAGTGTATATATGGAATTTATAAGTAAAATTGAATTACTAATACTGACACAATGATATTAACAATTTAAAAAATATTTTCTCATCCTTTGCCCTCTATTTATTTGATGAGATGTTTTCCCCTGTGAAATAAACTAGTTAAGAGTATAATTTTAAATAATCTGTTTCAATTTCTCTCACAAGAAGTCACAATTAGAGCAGGGAGGAGGGATCAATGGAGGGAAAAAGGCGGGACATCTGTAATACTTTCAACAGTAAAGATACATTTTTTAAAAGAAGTCACAATTATGACATATTAACAGATAATTATAATACAATTACTATTTTTGTTGTTTCTTTAAACTTGTTTTTGTTTGTTTTTTGAAAGATGACCAAACTCAGAAAACAACAAAAAATAAAATATAACTACTGTAATAATAACCTATACCCAGATGGTTAAAATATTTCTGTCTCTACTGCTGGCTACAAACTTACTCAGACTCAAATTGCCTGCAGCAAAAATTTGAGTCTTGCTCTGAAAGTGAGCGATGAGGAACTGACGTTGAACTTGGTCTGTTAATTAAGCAGCAGGCCATTAGACCGAGGTGTGCTCGTGCCTTGGCGGCCCGTCCGAGCAAACCGAACCCAGAGCCGGTAAATCCCTCAAGGTTATGAAACCAAAATGCCCAGCCGCCCAGTCACACACAGCTCACGAGGCTTGAAGCTGTAATGAATCTATCATTTCCTTACCTTGCCTCTGCCTCTTCTCCCTAACAGCCTCTCCCAGCTCCTGTCGGTGGAGTGTTCCCACCCACCTCCGGTTTGGTGATGCTCCAAGCCAATAGGGTTTTGCTCAAATAAACTCTTAACATAGTTAATATGCCTTAGGTTATATTTCTTGTAGTTCTGGTATCAGAAGAGGGAACCCAAAGAGGCTCCTGACGGCCCCCAGGAGCAACAGGCAACCAGGCTTATGCACCTACGAGCCTTCCCAGGGCCTCGGAGGTGGCGGCTCAGCCCCGGGTTTTGGATCCCGGGTTCTGGATCCCGGGTTCTGGATCCCAGGTTTCTGGCTCCTGGGTTCTGAATCCAAGGCTCTGGATCCCAGCTCTGGTGCTTCGGCTTTCACGGTAGGAGCTTTCAAACGTGCTCTGAGCATCACAGGGTCCGGAAACCACGGGGAGTCGGACTGGGTCCGACTGAGAAATCGGACCTGTTGGAGGATGGACTGGATCCCACGTAAAAATCCGAAGGGGCCCTGGCCGGTTTGGCTCAGTGGTTGTAGCATTGGCCTGTGGACCAGTGAGTCACTGGGTCCATTTCAGTCAAGGGCAGTACCTCGGGTGCGGTCTGTCCCTGGCTCTGGTTGGGTCGAGATGTGGCTCTATCACATGATGTTTCTCTCTGTCTCTGTCTCTCTCCCTCCCTCCCACTCTCTCTGATGATAGCGGGAAAACTATCCTAGGGTGAGGAATAAAAAATTTTAAAAAATTGGACTGGTTGGATTGGACTGGGCCCGACTTAGAAATTAAACCTTTGGGGGATGGACTGGATCTGCCTTAAAAATCAGGCCATTCTGGGATTGGACTGGGTCCGACTTAGAAATCGGACCGGTTCTGGGGTCAGATTGGTTCCAATGTAAACGGGACTAGTTTCAGTGGGAGGCCTCAGGTGAATAAAATTGTGCTTTCAGTCTGAACAAATAGGTGAACCTTACCAAAGAGAATTGTTGATGATAGTGGCCTCAGTGGAGAAATTTTAATCACTTGGGGTGAGCTTATCCATTCACCAGGTGCTGTAGAGAGAAAGGCAAGTTAGCCAGCACTTAGTGTAAAGGGTTGCTGGAAAACTTATTTTTCTTTCTCTACAGTTTCTGGTGACTAAGGTGCGACCCTCTAGGACACCCCACTCCTCCAGAGCCTGTAGATGGGACCCTGGAAAAACTGGTGGAAGCTAGCAAAGGGTGACATTTCTATCAAAGTCATCTCCCAGATTTTTGTGACACCTAGGCAAGAGAGGAAGGTAAAAATTCTGTTGTCTTTTTTTTTTTTCCTTTCTTTTCCCAAATTAAGGTTGGCAGGGAAAAAAATAATTTGTTATTGCTTCTTTCTCTCCCCTAGATAGCTATTGCCATTTTGTTTTTCTCCTTTCGTGTTCTGGGAACTTGGCTTGGCAACTGTCAGGTTAGGGGCCCCAAGCTAGGGCCAGGTAGAGACGTGGGCTGCCCTCCACTTGCAGCTAGGGTCCACCACTGTTGCTGGTTCTCTGGGGAATTGCCTTTCCTGTGGTTATCTTTGGGAGTTGCTCTGGAGAAGCTTGTAACAGTCACTGTTTATTGTCACTTTTGTTAAAATCCTATCTCTGAGGGTAAGTCAGTGTTGATTCATTCCTACTAATTATCTTGTTAAATACATTTTTAATGATTTCAGACTTTTCTTCTAAACAGATTGTCACTGAACAGTTTTCACTTCTTTTCCCCCTGTTGTTGGACTGTTTAAATACATTGGCATCAATTTGTTAGGCTATAAAACTGGATACTTTGCTGGACCCCATTTTATATGAGCATAAAACTTCCGCACACTCGCCACACTGTTTCCCCATGGATAGGAAGCAGCCTTTCTCGCCATTTTATTGCTTCATTCATCCGTGTTTTACTTGCAAATTGAAGTTTCTTTCTGGGGATATCTTTTTCTATGCTAATAAGCTACAAGCAAGTCTAACCCAAGAACTGTGTAGCCCTTCAGGGTTAATTTCAGAAGCGAAAGTAATTCAACTCCCCAGCAATTCCCTGGGAAAGATAAGTACAGGACAAAATTAGTGCAGACATAAAAGCAACCATTAAATATTTCTTCTGAGGTAGCCACTCACATATTTATCTCCACCCTTAAACCATAATTACAAGGAATGTTAGAAATAATGGGACTACCAATTGCACTTGTTGCTATAAGCACATGCACAAGTTGTGAAGGCAAAGCTGTGAACTAACCCATTGACTTTTTACCTTATAGATGAGGTCATCGCCTACCTGCTCAATGTAATTATTGACCACTTCCTATTTTTTGCCATAAAAGCAAATATGAGTGTCACCAAAATCCACACTATTGGTAAAAATGCACCTATTCTCTCCGCTTTTACCACCATATCAATTTTTCTTGACTGAATTTGACATAATCTCTTCCTCTTGCCTCTTTTCCTCTCCTACATGGAATGAGAAATGGGGCTATTGAGGTAAAAGAAATATGATGCCCCTTGCAAATTTCATAGACTAAGTAGAGGCATTTGCCCTTTGCTCAGACAGTGTCATAACATTGCAGAAGAGTCACATATAAAGACCATTGCTTCCATGTCACTTTTATTATTATTACTTTAAAATGATTTTTAAAGGAAAATTTTCATTAAGTAATCTCCATTTTCTTTGTACTGTGAAGTCTTTAAGTGCATTAAATTCAAATTAATTTTCTTTGAGAACATAGGGAATTGCTGGAAAAAAATTTTTCACTCTTCAAAAAAGTCACAATTTCCCTTACCTTATGACAGATAAAAATATTCATGAGAATATAATTCTGTTCAGTAGAATATTACAGTATTAAATTACAGCCTAAGAATATAATAGGTTATCACCCTTTGACTTTTTTGGTCTAAAAAATGTGTTTATAGAGGAATTTATTGCTTTAACTATCCCTCATTTCCAGTTTTCCAAAATTAACAATGAGTGTTGTTAATGGTATAAAAAATATGTACCATCTCAACAACAAAAAAGGCATAAAAATTATATACCATCTCCTCTGATCTATTAATTGATTATCTCATTAGGTGGTTTTCAGTAGTTTGGTACACTTGCCTGTACAAATGAGACATCATAAATTTGCCATGAAGATACTGCCCACTTTTTTAAAAAATTCTTTAACAATACCATATTGTTACTGATTGGGGTTACCAGCTGGGAACTCGGTTCTTCTCTTCGGTGTATTAAAGATTTTAAGGCCAATGAAAATGAAAGTAAAGCAAGCAAGAATTCACTGGCTACAGCAAAAATACATTTAGGATAGTGAAATGAGGAAGGGCATAGGGGTGGGGAACCTTTGTTCTGCCAAGGGCCATTTGGATATTTATAACATCATTAGCGGGCCATACAAAATTATCGACTTAAAAATTAGCTTGCTATATTTGGTCAGGCTAATTCAGTGAGACAGGTGACGTTAGCTGGTATTGATTGCATGGCCTTACACAGCCTATGGCAGGATAGTCCCCACCCCTAGAGCCCCTACCCCTGGAGCAGAGCTTAGGCTAGGCTCTTTGACTCACTGAAAAGTCAGAGAAAAGAGGCCTTAGAGATAGGTTCAGGGGGTTATCCCAGAATGAGCTGCTGCTGTCCATTGCTCCTTTGGTTGCAAGTCTCTCGGGGTCTTTTGGAGGGAAGAGCAGGGAAGGTAGTCCAGCAGGCTTGCTCCCCTGGGGGATGTGCACACAGGGTCCTTTGTGTTGAGGGAATTTATCTTTTATTGCAGGTGGGAATTTTAGGGGAGATCTCAGGGGAGAGTCTTAATAGAATATTCATCAGCTTTCCAGGTGTGCTCTTTCAGGGCTGTGGTCTACACTGATGGAGTGCCAGGACAGGGGCTCATTAGTCAATGCAGCTGGTCCTGAGGCAGCCATGGCTTCACTTGTCTGGTTTTGCTGCTTTGCTGGGCCTGGACTTGAAACACAACTGAGGCCTAGATGTTATCTTTAGGGAGGAAAGGGTTAAGGGGTCTAAACGGCATGACTAGTGATAGGAAAAGTCAGAGGTCCAAACTGCATGGCAATCAATATGCTAGGGAGGAAAGGTTACCCAGGGGGCAAGGTTCTTGTTTTCCAAGTTTCGTCCCTTGCTAGGCATCTGGGGCTTTCTTCCCTGCTGAGTTTTGGTACCTGGCCCATTGTCCTTTGTTTGCTCATGTAACAATATTATTACTCAAGTAATTGTACCACATTATGACATCTCTGATTATATATGAAGGGTATCTTTATAACCAGTCATATTATTTAAGTTAGATTTCATATGTCTTTAAATTAAGGTCTGCTATTGGACTTTAATAAATAAATGGTAATGAAAAATTCTTTTCAGAATATTAATATAGTTTTTAAAAGTTTTACTATGTCAAGTTTAAAGTAAACACAAAAGCCCGGCCGGTGTGGCTCAGGGGATTGATCGTCATCCCATGGACTGAGAGGTCCCTGTTTGATTCCCAGTCAGGGCACATGCCCGGGTTGCAGGCTTGATCCCTGGCAGGGGATGTGCAAGAGGCAGCTGATCGATGATCACTGTTTCTCTTTCACATTGATGTTTCTCTCTCTCTCCCTCTAAAAAAAAATCAATAAAAACATATTTTAAAAAAATAAACACAAAAGTAGGAGGAATATTGAGATCTATATACCCATAACTTGGTACATTATTTTTCTATTGCTGCTTTCAAAAATAACACAAACCTGGTGATTTAAAACAGCACAGTTTTAGTATTTTATAGTTCTGGGCATCAGAAGTTAGAAATGGATCTGACTGGGCTAAAAATAAGAGCTCAATGCCATTTCTAGAGACTCTAGATGAGAATCTCTTTTCTAGCTTCTAGAGGCTGCCAACACAATATGATGTCATTCTTCCATCTTCAAAGCCAGACACATCGGGTCAAGTCCTTTTCATGTTTCCATCTGCCCAGTTCTTCCTCTTCTGCCTTTCTTTTCCACTTATAAGAAAAAGGATTTATGATTACAGTATGTCCTCACTCAACTTCCTTTCTAGGTTTCAACTTTAAGTGAAACAATGTATAAAGAAACCAATTTTACCACTGGTTAATTGATATAAGCAAGAATTAAGTTCCAGCAGCAACTCATCAAGGTTATATTGAAAGGACGTTATACTATTCATTGATTGACTCCCCCACCTCTCACCCCCTCTCCCTCAACCCACTACCACTGCAGGATCTTCCAAGATAATTTTCCCGTCTCAAAGTCAGCTGATGAGCAAACTTCCATCTGCAACATAATCATCCCTTGCCAAATAACAAGATAATCACAAAATTTCCGGGATTCAGACCTGGGTCTCTCTGTGGTGGTGGTGGTGGTGGGTCATTTTTCTGCCTCCCATACCTACTACAGGTATCAACATTCTGCCATTATTTCAACATTCTGCCATTATTTTATCTATCTTCTTGCCCCCAGAACACATATACACAAACTTTGTTTTTGTCTTCATATCACTCTACCAGTAAATATTTCTGTGTGTATCTTAAGAGATAATGACATTTTGTTTAAACATGACCAACACAGAATAATGCCTTATAAAATAATAATTCTGTATCATCTAATACCTAGTCTATTGCTGTTTTCTGATTACTTTAAAAACTTCTTCGATTGATGATTGAATCAGATCAAAATAAGTTTCACACGTTCTACTTGTTTGGTATATATCTTAAATCTCCTTTATAACTATTTCCCATTTATGTTTTTTCTTTCATGTCATTTAATAGCTGGTGCTGCACAGTTGTGTACTCCTTAGAATTGTCCAAACTCTGGATTTGGCAAATTACAACATCATAGCATAGTTTAACATGAACCTTTATCCTCTATATGGCCTGAACCTAGTTAGATTCAGGTTATTGTTTTTCTCCCCCACCTTCCTGCCCCCAAGAATATCTTGTAGTGTGTATAATTCATATTGTATGACATTGCATAATACATGATGTGTGGTTATCTCAATTTTAGTGATTTTTAAGAATGATTATTAGATTTAGGAGTTGTCAGACTGATCTGTTATAAAGTATCTCATCAACCATTAACCTGGTGAATTCAGTAGCAGTTGATAATAGTTGACTAGATATTTTTTAACTGTTTCAGGGGCTTCCTCTATCATCATATTTAACATTGTTCAATGTTCCATGAAAATTTACTTACCTATATTTTCGAGGGGTTTAACTAGTGGAAAAAAAGGACGTACATTGGTAACTGACCAACTTATCTATATACAGAAATGTAAGGCTGTCTTAAATCATGTCTACACTATCTTCTTTCTTGATTTTGGATCTCTTACCCATCACAATTTTGATATATTTTCCAAGAGGATACAACAAAGTGATGCATAATCTTTACAGAGATAATATTACTGATAAAATTGCAGAGAATGTCAACATTACTATGGTGTATGTAATGGGAAATATAGTTAATTTTTCTGATCCTACAGAAATTGGATCCAGACAGATTCCTTGAAAAATATTACCTTCATTTATACCATGTTATTTAATCTCTTTCTAAGACATCATTATCCTTATTCAAGATAAACTTGGATGATTATATAGTCTTTTTTTTTTTTTTAACTTGAAATAAATGAAGGCCTTTTATGATATAGAGGCAAGTTCTGGTCCCATATTTGAATTATCTAATTAAAATAAGTACTCTACATGAAATTGCATAATTAGGACACATAATTAAATAAAAATTAAGATCATTACTAATTGGCATCTATAATGTCTATGTTTATGCTTTACTTTTAGTAACAAGTATTACTTCATAAATCATTTTTATACATATATAGGGGTTTTAAAAGTCTTATTTGATGTGCAGGTTCACATGTCAGAGTTAAGCATTTGTGACTAATTCTTATAAATCTTTCAAATGCCCATGCTTAACTTTTAGTGTGTTTCCTATTTGGTCGTATATCACACACTTCAGAAACGTTTTAGGAGTCATTTTCCCTTCTACACAAATATGAAGTATCTCAAAGATTCCCTTTATCATAACTCTCTTAAATATATAAAATACTATATGTTTGTCATATGGTGTTGGCTTTTTTTTTAAGCATTAGCAATCATTCATTTCTACTGATTTATAAATTCCCTAAAAGCGTTCACACCACTGTGTTTTCGAAGAATCTCAGTCAGTGCCTAGATCACAACACAGAAGAAAAGTTGAGTTATTAAAAATGGAAATGTTCCTGCCCTGGCTGGTGTGGCTCAATTGGTTGAGCATCATTCCATGCACCAAAAGGTTGCCAGTTCAATTCCTTGTCAGGACACATGCCTAGGTTGCAGGCTTGATCCCCTAGTAGGGGGTGTGCAGGAGACAGCTGATTGATGTTTCTCTCTCACATCAATGTTTCTCTCTCTCTCTCCCTCTTCCTTCCTCTCTCTCTGAAATCAATAAAAATATGTCCTTTAAAAAATGGAAATATTCCAAATAAGGTTATTTATCAATTATATTTTGAATCTAATATTTTAACATGTTTATTATTATATTCAACAAAATTTCTGTCTTTCTTTCCTTATACCCCTAAATCCAGATAATACATTCTAAAGAATGAGTAGACCTAGGATACCTAACACCCATCTGAGAAAGTTCAGTTTATACTCTGTGACTCAGTTCACTATTTATTTCCACCACCTTAAATTACTCCTAGAGCATAGTCCCTAATTATTTCAAGTGCTTACAGTCCAAGTGGACTGTGCTTACAAAACCAATTATAATACTCTTGCTTCATAAAACACTGCTTGAACTTCAGAGCAAATTATCCTTGCTCCCATCTCATTTTGTTTTGTTTTTTTCTCCACGTCTCACTATTTAAAATTATCTTGCTCCTTTTTGTTTGTTTAATATTTGAAGTAGTGATTTAGTAGTTTATTAGCTGTATTCTCCACTCCCAAATTCCTCTACATCCCCACAGCCACTTGCCTGCCCAAAAATATTTCCCTGAGAATAGGGGCTTTGTCCATCTCATTGTTACTGTATCCCAGCTCTTGGAACAGTGCTTAGCACCGTCAATATGTGACGCACTAAGTCAACATTTCTCATAGCGCAGTCTCTGCAATTTCTTCATATTTACTTTTTTTTAAATTTATTCGTGTTGTATATACTCTTTTAGATGTAGTATACCTGGTTCTCTTCGCTATTGAGTTATCACCCAGTTGGCATTATTGATCTTCATATTTTTCTGTTTGTTCTTTTCAGGCAGAGTTTCTGAGCACATTAGTCAGTCAAGACCATCTTCTGGGCTCCTTCTCACCCGCACTGTGGCATGTTGTCCTACTAAATAATGCCAGGCATGCCTTACCTTTTGTTCTCTTGAAATTAAAGGTGTGAACTCTGCTGAAATGAGAAATCAGGTGTCCTTTGTTGCTCAGTTGACTCTATCTAAATTATTTTGAGATGTTTACAATGAATACATAGCTCTATTAAACTGCTAATAGATAGTATTTTAGTATATATACATATAAGTATTTAAACAAGCAGTATTCCTTATCCTTGTTATAATATTATCCTTTATCCTGATTGTGTTTTGAAGCAATTCTGCTTACCATGAACAATATTTGATTTTCTGTTTTAGTTAAATTCAATAAGGTATATTGCAACTCATTTTCAAAGTCCTGGACTATATTAGAATTCATTTATGAATAGTTTTAGCGACCTTTTATTTTTCAAATCTGTAATGAGTTTTTTTCTTTTTAAAAGTGTCTTCCTCTGTGTTTTCCTGAAATTATAACTTAATATTTGAAAACCACAAGATCACTGATGCCACCTTATATCGAGCAATATAATATTGCTAATATTCCACTGTGTTTGACATATAATAATGTCTAACCTAAAAATGTTACATCACACTAAAGGCGACTTTAAGTAGGAATAAAAATCAGAATCAGAATAAAAAACAATTTAATTGACTATACAGCAGTAAAAATTTTAAGTTAAAGTGATCTATATCTCAAGTTGATTTTTCAGACTATGATGAATTTTATACCCTCTTATATCATTTTAGTGATAAATTCCTGGACGGTTTTATTTAGCCAGAAGTTGTGCAGTCTTCAAAATATTTAGATTCTAACTATTTCCCTTAGAACAGTACTTTAATTATTCTTTTATTTTCCTCTTGAGAGAAAATAAGATTTCAATGAAATGTGATCTTGTTATGTTTTGTGGACAAATAAACTTATTAAGAAATACAATGAAAGAGATTCTGTAGGGCATATAGTCATTTTCAGGAGCAGATTTATTTTTACATATCTGAGCGAGATACACTATATTCATGATGGAAAGAAGTAAAAATATAAAGATCCACCCCCCCAACCCACAGATGACAAATATGAGCTTCCAAAAACAAAACACCAAAGAGGTTGTTTATATAACTTGTCAAAATTATACTAGATTTCATCTGATAGAAAAGAGTTAGACTAGCTATGACTATTTAGGAAAAAATAGTAATAATGTAAAACTTTTCTTACCAAATAATAATAGTACATATTTTATAAATTTACAAAAATAGTATTTTTAAAATCATCTGCCAGGTCAATGGAACATAATACATATCTAAGAAACTAATTTTAATATAATCCCAAATTTTAAAAAATTTGATGTATGAAAATAACTGAAGAATATACACTAAAAAGGTAAAAATGGGTTTGCTTTGAATGATAAGTAATTATTTTTATTCTTTTAACTTTTTCTATTTTGAATTATCTACAAAAACTGCATATTATCTTTATAATAAGGAAAACAACTAAATTCTCAGAAATTTTAAAAGTTTTAGTTTGTCTTCTGAAAATAGTGATCATAAATTATAGGCTAATAAATGATGATAAAATATATATCTGACTCCAAAAAAAATTCTTTATATTTATTTGCAAAATATTTTACTATTGGAGTTGAAGATGTTGAACTCTCAATTTTTTGGTCATCCCAACAATGCTTTTCAATGCTTTTGGTATCTTATGTTCTAGTGATCAGAATTAGCTTTAGTTATTTCAATGACCATCTAATTAGAATTTGGGTTGGGTTTAAAAAGAACATCTAATTTAATTTAATCTAAGCTATCACAAATATGGTCATTATGAACAAGACTTTTGGACCATTTTTCTATTTCTTTCAGACAGACAACAAAAGAGGTTACATTAATATTACTAATATGTTATCACCATAATACAATTGTCTTCTGAATTCCTTTTCACTACCAGTTACACTATTCCCAGCAAAACCAACCAACTAACCAACTAATAATTTTAATTTGTTATTTTTAAAAACGTGGAAATAATCTTTACACCAAGAAAAACTGAACAAAATATTAAGTAAACTTGGGAAAGAATTGCAGTATCTATCCTTGCAAATGAAAGCATATATGTGCTTTAAAAAAAGTGTATTTTTCCATTGTACTAAGTATCAAGACATGTCAACTATTAGAAATGTGGAAAGCAATTCCTTTTTGTAAAAATTTCTGTTTTGGTATTTTCACAATATTAAGAATACAAATACATTTTTAAAAGCGTGCCTCCTAGTGTAATATATGTTGAAATGGTTGTTCTTTCACTTGAAAGCTCTTCATTTATGTAAGACATCAATCATGGTCCCAGAATATTTTGGGGCTAAATAAACATCACTACTTTTATAGTTTCAAAAATGGTATGGTTTCTAAATCAGACATTTCCATCCTGGTAAACTTAATCTGGAGCACCCATAATTTGCTATTGTGTCTTACAAAGTTTTCAGGTGCCCAGAACCTTCATGTCTTGATCATACAAAGTGACAGAAAGCTATGACTCTTAAAATTTTTCAACATGACCCATAGCAAAAAAAAATATTGTTATCATAATCTCGTGTATAACATTTATTGACTATATCTCATGTGCCATGTGCTCACCTATGTACTGGAGTCTGAGAAATAATTGGAACTCAAAAAGATTACTTGCCCCCATAGAACAAGTGATCTAGTCTCTCTTTCTCCCTCTTAATTATTCCTTTGTATAAACAATGCAACCTTGTATTTTGTATTCCATTCATTTTATCATATTCTCTTATTTTTAGTTATAAAAAATAAAATAAGTGCTCATTGGGACCTACTAATTAAGTCAAGACTCAGAAATGGATTTGGACTCCCACTTTGCAAAACACTGCCATATAAGAATTATATGCATTGAATAGGGCTATCAAAGCATCCTAGAATTTAATTTTTTTCTAATTTATGCCTCATTGTTGGCTTCTGTCACCATTCTTTTTCACTGAGCTGCTTTGAGATAGAACTCTGAATCTATGTCTATGTAACCTGCTTTTAATCTAAATGGAGAATCTTATATTTATTTTTGTCAAATTCTTCTTTATTGGTTTCAGTCCATCATTCAAGCCTATCAAGATTTTGAACTCTGCCACTGTCATGAAATATATTAGATAATCCTCCTAAATCCATCATCCACAAATATGAAAAGGATGGCTGCTATGTCATGATCCAAGTCACTGATAAAAACATTTTGCAAATTCCTATAGTTCTCTAAGGTCTCCCTCCTGTTGTCACTGGTCCAATTTTACAGTTATATTTTCACGTAAAAACATGAATCTCCCTTCATTTTCTTATGACTCAGTCTATATTTTTCCATTGTACTAAAAACTCCTAATAGACTATCAAATATGTATTGAATTTTTAAAAATGTTTGTGTTCTCCTTAGGTGGTAATAACCCCTTCAGAAATATATAGTTAAGTTTCTGTTTATCCTAGTTCCAACCAGTTGTAACTGAAATGACATTCTGACATCACGGTGTACTAGGAGTCATTCTTAGAACTAAACGTTGGCCTACAGTAGCGATTTTTCTGATGCATGTGCTTCAGGGCTAAGCCGTGCTCTTGGTGGTCACAAAATCATCTGGCTCTTTCTCCTCAACTCAGTCATTTCCAAAGGATGTGGTTTCTGTCCTGGTCACAGGATCACAGTGTCTATGACAGCTCTTGAGTTGGGGCTAAAGTCTGATTTGCTAGGGCTAGATACTTTCCATCTAGCTCTCAAAAGCCTCCATTTTCTGGCCAGACATATTACTTTGCGTCTGACTTACGTCCATCTCCTAGAAAGTTCTTAATAGGATATAATTAACAGAATGTTATTAACAAGATGTTTTCCTTAAATAAGAATGTAAAGCAAGATATTAACTAGTGATGCACCTGTATTCTTCCTTTATTCATGAATTGACTGCACTACTTTTGCCAAGATCTTGAAATTTTCTAAGTCTCTGTTACTTCTTCTATAACCTAGAGTTAGAAATACATACTTCATCTATCTCACAAGGCTCATGTAAGAATGGAGATTATGCTGTAAGGAATACAATCTAAGTGGTCACTAAATTATAACTATCAATTAGTATATTAGTATCATTCCTTAAAATGGGTCACTGCTTCCTCAATAGAAACTGCAAATTCATAATCTAAAGGGAAAGCCATCTTCATTTCCACAGCATTAGCTTGTGATAGTGATGCTGTCTGTTTTTATCTCCGCATAAGATTCTTTCATATCTCACTATTGTCCAACTTTCTTCCTCTATTTGCTAGAGTATCAATTATATGAGTTTTTTTTATAGGCATTTATATGCAAGACCTGACAACTACCAACCCTAGCTCCACAGTGGTTGGGCAGATCATTTAAACTCTGTGAGTTTCATTTCCCTCATTTGTAAAACAAGAAGGTAACATTTACTTTAAGGCAGCATTTTAAATATTAGAATTATTATATGTAAAGTACTTAACACAGTTTTTGGCACACATTAAGTCCTCAATATATGGAAGCTGTTCTTTCTAGATTGTTTTCTTATTCAGTTAAAGAATATAATCCATAATAAATAAAAAGAGAAAGAATGTCTTTATATAATATATTATTTTTTTTCTAAAATATAATCCTCTGTCCTCTCACAAAATTACAATTAACTTTCAAATCCTTTCCCTACCATCTCTTTAAGCAACTAACTAATAAGTCTAGAAGGACATCCAAATTCCTAGTGAGAATAAAAATGAAGAACAAATACTTCTGGCATAATACTGAAGAAGGCATTTTACTATAAAAAGTGAAGAAGTTGGTAATTAATAGCATGGCCTTTGAAATCAGGCATGCAGAACTGGGTTTGAATTTAATCCAGACATCTACTTGTTGAGTCACAAGGTAGAAGTTACCTAGCCTTTCTTACCCAGTCTCTCTTATATAAAATGGGCATGATAATAGTATTGCTTTATTGAGTATATAGTGGTATAAATAAAAATTGTTTAAAAGTTTAATACTCAATAAAAAAACTAATAAAATAAAAGTTTAATACTTAGTACATTGTCTGGCAGGTAGCAAATAACTGATAAATAGAATATTATTTCTGCTTCTTTCTACTGCTTCATTTAAAATCTATTTTTAATATGCACAACCAATCAACATAGACATTAGGTTGGGGAAAGCAGGACAGGGGTGGGAGCGGGAAGGAGGGGTTCAATGGGGGAAAAAGGGAACATCTGTAATACTTTCAACAACAGAAAAAGAAAAAAATCTATTTTCACTTCCTAATATTCTTCACTGATAATGGTGATCAAAACTATTTTACCTTTGTATTTTTACCTTTGAATTTTAACTATTTTACCTTTGAATTTTAGCTATGTATTTTTTGCCCAAGATTTTCAAATAAGTCTGTGTAGATACCCTGTAGTGGTCCTTATAAATTAACCATGTGAAATTAAGTAGTCATGCAAATATGTCAAGAATATACTTAAATATACTCACATTAAAAAATAAATCATAATCCCAAGGAATGCCTAATGTCTATCAGCAGTTTTAGACATGGAAGGTTGCTTTTTGTTGCTATCATAGTTGCTATTATTATTATCACTATATGGTCTGACATTTTTTATCCTAACACCTATGTCAGAAGATACGTGGAAGAAGTTAAACATAATTTCAGGTACTTCCCTGATACAATTGTGACACGTAAGTATTTCCAAGTTCTCTGGTTAGGAGGACAAATGCTGAAATTCTGAGATTCTTGGTGCAGATGAGTAATATTATGTGTTGAAAAGCATCTCCTACTTATAGTATCTTCCCTTCTGGACTGGGCATCTCTAAAGGGAAAAATGCATTTTCTAGTCTATATATAACACTATATTATTACCCTTGAAAATCTCCACACAGAACAAGATTAACATATTTGAACAATTGGGGAAATTGTCCTAAAAATACAAGTATCCATCTACAAAATATGCACTCATTATAAATTTTCTGTGTTTCACAAATTGTGCTAAGGCTAAGGATACAGCATTAACTATTAGCCCTGCCTTTCAGGGAGTCTCTTGGTCAGGAAATCGAACAGACACATATATAAATAATTGAGCAAAATGCAATGCTTATTATGCAAGAGGTAGGGAAATATATTGAAAGAGAGGAAAAATCTTTTCATATCTATTTAAGGCTTTATAAATAAGTCAACATTTGAGCTGTGAAAAGTTCAATACTTGTGTCAGAGATTAAGCTCTCAAGAGTTGATTTAGGAGAAATATCAAATAAAGAGTCTCAACTGAAAAGAGAAAGAGAAGGGGAGGAGAGGGCTGGAGAGAGGAGGAAGAGGAAAGAAGGGGAGGGTACAATTGGGAAGGGAAATATAGGAAGTGATCAAAGAGTAGGTTTTGGACATTAGGCATCCTGTTGCTACTAATAGGATATTGATGAGGTTCTGGTGGTATCCAATTATTGGTGTAAATAACCAAGCCCTATATCCATAAATCAATATTTTGATTATCACATATTGTTTTCAAAATGCTTAGTTTCAATCACAAGAAAAGAAATGTAATAATTATATTTCCAAGATTAATGCTTTAGGTAAAATTTTAAAAATTCTGTCCCCTAACATCTATTATAAATAAAAAGAATGTGTTGAAACAAAATAAAAATTTCCTTATGTAAGTGAAATTTCTAAAACTCTTCTGTCCTTTAGGGATTTTAATCATGTTTCTAGCTATTGACAGAATTTACCTTTTGACAATTTATTAGTGTGAAGCCCATACTGATGCAGATAATCTCATAAACTGTATTATCAACCACATTTGTTAGATTGAGTTAGAAATCTACAGAGGAAAATTTTACTACTTCTAAATTTATTTATAATAGGAAACAGATATTTCTTCAATTTGGTAGTGGTATTTTTACTTACCTTTTTGTTAATTCTTTGAACTTAAAAGATTAAATCTAAGTCTAAATTCAATATTTGATTGCTAACAACTAATGTGCTTTTTTTAAATCAATACAGCTTAACAAAATTATGTCATTTGCAAGTAATTTACCTTATGAAGTATTACAGAATCTTTAAAACTAATAAATATAAAATACAATAATACGTTTACTATAAAGTCCTATTTAATTGGGAAAAATCAATTTACAAAGGTAGATTAAAAGCAAGGCATTATGTCTGAATGGTCCAGATGATTACTTCCGTTCTATAATTCACCTTGAAACCTAAATTAACTACATCATAAAACAGAATTTTATAGATTATCAACAATATTTTGAATTATATCTGAGCACAAGAATAGCCTTTAAGGTCACTTTTCTATATTATCCTAATTGGCTAGCAGTTTCTCATAAATTCTAGCTAATTGGTATTGAAATTAATCATAAGCCTATTTTATTCTAATGTAGAAGGTCAGTATGAATCCAGTAGTAATGTGCTATTTTTTTTTTCTGGCATAGATTTTACAGATAATTATTCTTCTTAGAGTCAGCATACTATAAGCTCAAACATGACAGTGGCTTAATAGTATTATATTAATTGTGATGATTGAACGATTTCCCCTCGAGTTCCTATACACACTGATCATGACAAATGGTAGGCAAACATTTACACAGATTGATGGAAAATTCAAATTTAAATGTATCAATAATTATTGTTTTTGTTATTTTGACTTGCTGAATAAAAGCAAGCACATTACTGGTATTTGAAGAAAAATAAATCTTACAAATACCAGGCATACACTGACAGGTTCTGGGTAAGAATATCAGGCTAAGAGGAAGGTGTTGGAGTCATCAAAATAATAGGTACTGGGTAGCCCATCAGTGGAAAAACAGTACACTTTATGTGCTATAGGAAGAAGATGATAGACTGAGTTTACCAAGATATAACTAACTTGCAATAAGCCCTGTCTAGTCTCTCATTGGTGTAAAGAGAATATTTCTGTTTCTCATAACTGAATGAAGACTATATATACTTTCTGGGGGGGGGGGGAATGCACATGCAGAAAAAACAGTGTGCATTCTATAAGAACATGTTCAACTGAAAAGATGTATACATTCATAAGAGGATTTCCTGTGGAGAGATGTAAATTAGAAATAAGGTATAATAAGGGAATTAATTAATTATAAATATATATTCTTTCTAATGAATTGAGTTAAATCAAAATTTCAAGAAAAGTAATATCATACCCAGATTTACCCAAATAAAAGTAGAAAACCTAAGTTCAACAAAACTGACAATGCTTTATCATGACCTAGCAATATAAAAAAGCAAAAATGGTTTTGAGAAAATGTTAAAATTGGAATACTTTTGATAATACAAAACAAAACTATGGAAATAGATAGATAATAGTTTCATTAACACAGAATCACTGACAGATGAAGTTAAGTCACATATATGAGCACACTGAGCACCAGGGTTGGCACAGGGCAGAGCCTGGACTCAGGGATTCAGACATGAATCCCAGCTTCACAAGGTGCCCCCACTCCCTCTAAGAGCATGGGACCAACTCATTCCACAGCCACAGTTCTTTTTACTCAGCACTGCTTATTCGTTTCTTACCCTTCTCTTCATCCTCTTAAATGTCCATTTTCCTGAACCTTTTGAGCAACTTTGAGAACTAAAGCTCAGATCTCTTCTGTTGACAGGGAGACATCTAGAGAGATCTAAGAACTACAGTTCTACTTCAAAATTAAAAATAAAACTTTCACATAGGGCATTTTTGTCCTCACCTGCACTATCAAGTATAGATGCTAATGTGATGATTAAGATTGCAGGCTTTCTTGCTACTGCATAAGTTCAAGTCAAGCTTTCTCATCTACCAGCTGTTTGAATTTGGGCAAGATGTACCACTTTCCCTATCAGTTAATAATTCTGAAACCTACCTTAAATCTTTCTTCATAAAATTAGTTATGAGATACTTATAAAAATTTCTGCCTCACACATGCCTCACATATTCTTTCCATTTTTTTATAACTTATCTTTATTGTTGAATGTATTACAAATGTTCCTCATTTTCCCCCCCTTGCCCCCCTCCTCCCCATTCCTGCCCCCCTCCTGCCTTTCCCCACACTGTTGTCTGTGTCCATTGGTTATGCATATATACAAATAAGTTCTTTGGTTTATTTCTTCCCACCCCCCAACCCCCCTTCCTTTGAGGTTTGTCAGTCTAACAAGCAATTTGTACTTCTTAATCCCTTCACCTTTTTCACCCATCCCCCCAGCCCCCACCCATCTTGTTCCCAAAAAAGTTCTCTGTATCTATGAGAATGTCTTTGTTCTGCTTGTTCATTTTGTTTGTAGATTCAATTGTTGATAGCTATGTATTTATTGCCATTTTGTTTGTTCATATTTTTTTATCTTTTTCTTCAAGAAGACCCTTCAACATTTCATATAAGAATGGTTTGGTGGTGATGAACTCCTTTAGCTTTTCTTTGTCTGGGAAATTCTTTATATGGCCATCGATTCTAAATGACAGATTTGCAGGATAGAGTAATCTTGGTTGTAGGTTCTTGCTTTTCATCACTCTGAATATTTCTTGCCACTCCCTTCTGGCCTGCAAAGTTTCTTTTGAGAAATCAGCTGACAGTCTTATGGGAACTCCCTTGTAGGTAACTAACTGCTTTTCTCTTGCTGCTTTTAAGATTCTCTCTTTGTCTTGAACCTTTTGCATTTTGATGATGATGTGTCTTGGTGTGGGCCTCTTGGGGTTCATCTTGTTTGGGACTCTCTGTGCTTCCTGGACTTGCATGTCTGTTTCTCTCACCAAGTTAGGAAAGTTTTCTGCCATTATTGTTTCAAATAGGTTTTCGATTTCTTGTTCTCTCTCTTCTCCTTCTGGTACCCCCAAGATGCGAATGTTGGCACGCTTGAAGTTGTCCCAAAGGCTCCTTACACTATCCTCATTTTTTTGGATTCTTTTTTCTTTTTGCTGTTCTGATTGGGTGTTTTTTGCTTCCTTATATTCCAAATCGATGGTTTGCTTCTTGGCTTTACCTACTCTACTATTGCATCTGTGTAAACTATTCTTTATTTCAGTTAGTGCATCCTTCATTTCAGACTGGTCCTTTTTTATGCTCTTGAGGTCCTCACTAAGTCCACTGAGCATCCTTATAAGCAGTATTTTGAACTCTGCATCTGTTAGGTTGCTTAACTCCATTTCACTTAGTTCTTTTCCTGGAGTTTTGTTCTGTTTTTTTCATTTGGGACCTGTTTCTTTGTCTCCTCATTTTGGCTGCCTCCCTGTGTTTGTTTCTATGTATTACTTAGTGAGAGGTATGGGGCTAGCTGAGACCAGATGCTGCTTGTTTGAAAGAATTTAGGAAAAGCTGAAGCAGGATCCAAGACAGGCCAATCCTATGGTAAAGCAACTGGCAACAGCTTGGGTGGGCCTGAAAGCTGGATGGGGCAGGGCCTCAGGGAATCACCAGGGTGGGACAAACAGTGTGAGCCAGGTAGCTGGAGTCCCAGATATGGCAGCTTCTGCAGGCCCAGGGAAGGGCTCACCAAAGAAACAAAAGCCTCTGATAGTACGTCTGTCCAGGAGAAAGCTGCCTCTCCAGCCCTCGCTCCAATGCCAAACAACTCAGTTCTTCCCCATATGACTCTGGTGCCTTTTAGGCTCCCTCCCGCATGCTGGAGCCTGGAGGGAGAGAGTCTGAGTAAGTCCGTGCACGGGCCCTTTAAGAGGAGCTGCCGGGAGGGGGGGGGGAGCCTCCAGCCGCCTCAGCCTCAGTTCCCGCTGGTTTTTCCAACCAGAAGTTATGGAGACTTCTCTTCCTGGCACTGAAACCCTGAGCTGGGCACCTGGTGTGGGACAGGGACCCCTCAGTCCTCAGGGAGGCCCTTCCCAGCCGAGGTGTCCCTCCTGATTTTTATCTGCCACACGTGGGTGTGCGACCAGCCCCTTGCGCCTCCGCCCCTCCTACCAGTCTCGATGTGTCTTCTTCTTTAATTTCGTAGTTGTGGGACTTCCATTCAGCTTGATTTCAGGCAGTTTTGAATGATGGTTGTTCTGTAGTTTAGTTGTAACTTTGATGTGGTTGTGGGAGGACGCGATACTGCATTTACCTACGCCGCCATCTTGACCGGAAGTCTCCATTTTTTAATTGTGGTAAACTACACATATCATAAAATGTATTACCCTAATCATTTTTAAGTATAGAGTTCACAGGTATTAAGTACATTGATATTCTTATGCAATCAACACCATCATCAATCTCCAGAACTCTTTTGACCTTGCGAAACTGGAACTCTATACCTATTAGACACCCATTTCCCTCTCTCCCCAGCCCTGGACATCCTATTCTACTTTATATCTTCATGATTTGGACCACCGTAAGTCCTTCATGTAAGTGACATCATAGGGTCTTTATATTTTTATAAATGGCTTATTTCACTCAGCATGTTCTCAAGTTTATCCATGTTATAGTATATGTCAGGATTTTCTTTCTTCTTAAGGCTGAATACTATTCTATGTTATATATTTGACACATTTTGCTTATTCATTCATCCATTGATAGACACTTGGGTGGCTTATTTGTTTTAGCCATTGTGAATAATGTTGCTATGGGCATAGAATACTTATGAGCATACACCTAGATATGGAATTGCCGGATCACATGATAATTCCTTGTTTAATATTTCGAGGAGCTACTATATTGTTTTCCACAGCAGTGGTACCATAGTACATTGCCATAAAGAGTACATAAGGGTTAAAACTTCTCCATACCCTCAACAGCATTTATTTATTTATTTTTTTAATTGGTAACCATTCAGACCGACAAACCTCAGAAGAAGGTGTTTGGGGAAAGAGATAAACCAAAGAACTTATATGCATATATGCATAACCAATGGATATAGACAGCAATACTGTGAAATGGGAGGGGGGAGTAGGGAGGAGGGTGTCAATGGGGGGAAAAGGAGAAACATTTGTAACAAAAATAAATTAATAAAAAATGTGAAAAAAATGGTAATCATTCTAATGGGTGTAAGGTATTATCTCATTGTAGTTTTGATTTGCATTTCCCAAATGATTAGTGATGTTGAACATCTTTTTGTGTACTCATTGGCCATTTTAATATCCTCTTTGGAGAAATGTCTTTTCACATCTTTTGTCCACTTTTGAATCAGGTCGTTTGCTTTTTGGTGTTAAATTTTAGAATTTAGATATTAATCCCTTATCAGATATATGATATACAAATATTTTGTCCCATTCTATGTGTTACCTTTTTACTCTATTCATAGTCTTTTGATGTACAAAATATTTAGTTTTCATGAAGTTTAATTTGTCTACATTTTCTATACTTGCCTGTGCCTTTGATGTCATAGCCAAGAAATCATTGCCAAATCCAGTGTTGTGAAGTTTTGCCTTATGTTTTCTACTAAGAGTTTTATAGTTTCAGGCTTTACATTTAGATCTTTGATACATATTGATATAATTTTTATATGTGGTATTAGGTGAAAATCCAAATTCTTTCTTTTGCATATGTATATCTAGGTTTTCTAGCACCAATTGTTGAAAAGACTGATTTTTCCCCATTGAATGGTCTATCACTCTAATTGAAAATCATTTGACCATATATGCAAGGTTTTTCTTCCAGATTCTGCATTCTATTTCATTGGTCTATATGTCTTTTTTCCAGTTCCACACTGTTTTGATTACTGTGGCATTGTATTAAGCTTTGAAATTAGGGAGTGTGAGTTCTCCAACTTTGACCCTTTAAGAACTATTTTGGCTACTTGGGGTCCCTTGAGATTCTATATAAATTTTGGGGAAGATTTTTCTTTTCTGTAAGAAAACATCACTGGGATTTTGATAGGGATTGCATTAATTTTGAACATCACTGGGAAAAGTTTAACAATATTAGGTCTCCCGATCCATGACAGAGGGTAACTTTCCCTTTATTTATATCTTTAATTTCTTTCAGAAATGTTTTATAGTTTTTATTGTACAAGTCTGCACCTTACATAAGTTAGTTCCTAAATAGTTATTATTTTTGATACTATTATAAGTGGACTTGTTTCATTTTCTTTTTCAGATAGTTCATTGTATCCTACTTTGTATCGTGCTACTTTGCTGAATTTGTTTGTTAGTTCTAATCATTTTTTGTTTGTTTTTTTGTTTTGTTTTGTTTGCAGAATCTTTTAGAGTTTTCCACATACAATATTAATCAACACAGACATTAGGTTGGGGAAAGCAGGAAGGGGATGGGAGCAGGAAGGAGGGGTCAATAGGGAAAAAAGGGAGATATCTGTAATGCTTTCAATAAAACACACACACAGATTATATCATCTATGAAAAGAGATAGTTTTACTTCTTCCTTTCTGATTCGGATGCCTTTTATTTATTTCTCTTGCCAACATGCCCTGGCTAGAATTTCCAGTTCCGTGGTGAAAATGGGCATCCTTGCCTTGTTCATGATCTTAGTGGAAATGTTTTCAGTCTTTTACCATGGAGTATAAGTTTTACTGTGTGTTCTTCATATGTGTAATTTATTATGTTAAAGCAGTTTTGTTTCATTCCTAGTTTATTGAGTGTTTTTATCATGAAAAGGTGTTGAATTTTGCTAAATAATTTCTCTGCATCAAGATAATAATGTGGTTTTTATCCTTCATTTTGTTAAGGATAAAAATGAAGAATAAATTCATTTTATCCTTCATTAAATTAATTTTCATAAGTTGAAGGATCTTTGCATTCCAGGAAAAAATAATTCACTTGACTGTGCTATAAAATTCTTTTAATATGCTGTTAATTCAATTTTCTAGTATTTTGTTGAGGATTTTTGCATCAATATTTTCCCTTTTTGAAATTCATTTGTCTGGCTTTTTAACATCAAGATAATGCTGGCCTCATAGAATGAGCCAGGGAGAGTTCCTTCCTCTTCAATTTTATTGAAAAGTTTGAGAAGGATTGATGTAAGTTCTTCTTTAAATGTTTGGTAGAATTCACCAGTGAAGCCATCAGGTCCAGATTTTTTATTACTAATTTATTCTTCCTACTAGTTATGAGTCTATTCAGATTTTCTTTTTTGTGTGTGTATGGTTTGTACTTGAAATATTAGTGTAATCCAAACAGTTGTTATGTCACTGTGTGATCTTTCCTAGCTACTGAGTATGCATCTACGTATTTTCAGATTACTATATGAAAATATTTGGCTTCTTAAAAAAGACAAAATTAAATATGATCTGGAAACTTGGAGAATAAAATGTTATGCATGGCCATATTTGTCAGAATAGCTAACTCTAAGCATCAAGACATTTTTACTTTAATTGTTTAGTTGAAATTTCTCCAAGGAACTTGCCTGCCTTCTTTACAAAAAATATAGTAAACCTAATTTATGTTTTCCCTTATAATCTAGGCCCTTATTATGAAATCAGTTTTTATATTGTGTTTTATAGCAGTAATGGCTCCAAGACACACTAATGTTTTCAAGACTCTTGGCATGATATTAGTCATGTTCATTCTTTTTTTAGTTCTTCTTTTCCTTGCTACCTTACTGTCACCTTCCTCTCATAAAGACAACAATGTAGAAATCCCTCAACATCTTTTCAAGTTAGGTGCTTCCCAATGTCATGTGCTTCAAAACAAAATAATGAAGCCCATCTAAGTTTCTGTAATATAAGAGTAGCTAAGATCTAACTAAAGAGATAGGGAGTTTCCCAGTAAGGAAAGGGCATGAGCTTATTGTGTCCATTCTCATTTTTAGCTATCCAGCTAGAGACCTACACATTCTCTTCTGATGGACAGACAGCTGATTTATGTGCCTGAAAAACTGAACCGAATGCCTTACACTTTATGATGTGTAAATTCCAAGGAAAGCAAGATTGAGGAAAATGGGAAAGTGAGGATTAGAAGGTATATCTTCATAGAGACCCTATAAAAATATGTCTCAAAAGAATCTCTCCGGGAAAATGACAGGAGAAGAATTCACTCATTGGTTTCCATGTTGCATTGTTCAACATTTGCCTCAGGGGTCAATTCCCTTACACATGTCAGTGTGCTATGTGTACTCTCAGAGTGGTTACCAGAGACACAGGGTTTCAAGATAGCGATGACAACACCCAAGTATAATCCACAGGGCACTGCAGGGCAAGCCTTCAAGTGGGCAAGAACTGGCGGTCTTCGCTGCTAGGCCTGGCAAGCTAAGTCGCTTGTGTAAGCTCACAGCAGACTTCTTGTGCTCTCCTGGTCCAATTGGAACAGAGACTCCCCGGGGAGGCGGCCAACAGGCCTTGAAGAAGGCATGAGGCAGGTTACTATTGGGTTGTGTCTCTGAGAGATTTGAGGGTCTGAGAGCAACTACTGCAGAGGGCCAGGACAGCCAAGAAGGTTAACGGTCACAAAAACATAGTGTTTCTGAAAGGTAGATACTACACGCCAACAGCCTAATGATGACAGAAACCTCCTTTGGGCCTACAGAAGTGTTCCTGGTCCTAAGTGATATTTCTTAAGGATAAGCATAGCACCCAGTATGCCTGAGGGATCCAAATAATTTAAGTTCTTGTTAGGTGAGGGGGCACCCAAACAAATAATCTCAAGTGTTACCTCATCCATCTCATTTGTTTGATGAGCAGTACAAATTTGAATATAGTTTTCACTTTTAATATATATGAACTGCTTTCTAACACTTTTGTGATTTTAGGATTTATAGATTGTTTAACAGAGCATGTGTAGAACCAGAGGGTAGATAGACAACATAATTTTTTTAGATTACTTTTTACAATGCTTTGGGAGAATTTTCTTCAATATTTATTTCTGGAGCCTGAATTATTAGTTATAGACTCTGATCATAAAACCATAAATTAGAAGTTGTTTATAGAGTTTTTCTTATATAGCTATAGAATTAACTTATGTTGAAATAACACAATAAAATGATATCTTAAATATGTATCATGTTTGCCCGGCCGGTGTGGCTCAGTGGTTGAGCGTCGACCCACGCAC
Source organism: Tadarida brasiliensis (assembly GCA_030848825.1). Classification (NCBI taxonomy): domain Eukaryota; kingdom Metazoa; phylum Chordata; class Mammalia; order Chiroptera; family Molossidae; genus Tadarida; species Tadarida brasiliensis. Next base: position 83,287,577 of record CM061258.1, on the reverse strand, counting down.
CAGGAAGTCCCCAGTTTGATTCCCAGTCAGGGCACATGCCCAGGTTGTAGGCCTGATCCCCAGTGGGGGGGCATACAAGACATGGCCAGTTGATGTTCTCTCTCATCAATGTTTCTATCTCTCTCTCTCCCTCTCCCTTCCTCTCTAAAATCAAAGAAGAAAATACATTTTTAAAATAAAATAAATATGTATCATGTTTGTGATGCTCTGTGATATTGATAATTCTGCTTAAAACTAGTAGTTTTGCTACATTTAAAAATAATTCGTAACAAAGTTGAAACAAAATGAATTTTCAAGCACACATTCACACACAAACACAGAAATTATTAATCATTTTCACAGTACACTATAAGCCCAATGACAGGATAAATAATAATATAATTTAATTTTATGTGTTTCCACCTAGCACTAGGCATAAAAAAGCCTTCTTACAAAAATGTTAATAAAATCTGGAAACTTCCTATTTAAAGAAATCATTCTGCCTTTCCATTTACTACCTAGTTAGTACTACTCTTTTTTATCAACTTGTTTAAAACAAAAACAAAAAACTGTTGCTTGGAAAGGAAAAAGACTGCATTCACACGGGCATTGTCTCTCTGCCTTCCCGTGCCTTTCCCACTAGGAGCATGACAGGGTTTCAATAATCCTAACTTCTGGGCATCCGGAGGAAACTGTTTGTTCCAAATCCATACAAATGCTGAATCACAGCATCTGAGGAGGGTGATGGTGATTTTGCTGTGGAAATTCAGTGAGCATTAATCTTAACATTGACTGAGGATTAAGTAAATGGTGAGAAAATGGAGATCCCCTTGTACCCAGCAGTCCTTATAACAGCTAATTTACTACATGATGCTAATTAAATGAAGTTAGCTTCATAATGGCAATGTATGGTGCCTGTGTAGAAAAGCTGTTAACATAATTATATCTCTAACACAGGGGGCAAAGCAGATTACAATTATTAGAAATCCATGGGATACAAACTACTGTGAGTGTTATAACATTAGGAAGTAGATTTACAATCCTAAATTTCCCCAATACAATGTGCATTTTGTTTTTAAGTTTCTATTTATTAGGTGGCATCTAATAGAAATATTTGAAAATTATTCTTCTCTAAGTGATCAATTTTCAAATTTAGAAAAGAGACAGAGAGTGTGCATTTCTGTATATAGGTGTGTATATGTGGGTAAAATATATTTTGGTGTGCAATTTCCTGCCTTGTCAAAATATTACCTTTTTTGAAAGATATATGAAGTGACAGTTATATATCAAACCATAAATAAAAATTGGTCTATAAGAAGGAAAATAACTTAATATGCAATATTGGATCCCACTTCTTACATATTTTCTACCTCTTATCTCCTACCATGGCAACATATTATTAAATATCAGTCAAAGAATATCAGACTGAAAAAGGACGAATTCTCGAAGGTAAAGCTATTTTCAAAGCCAGTTTGTCTTATTGAATATTATTGGCATTTTGTATTGCCCTAACTTCAACATTTCACAGGGAAAAGAAGTTACCATAACAGACCTGCCCATTACCAAAAGCCTTGTTTATTTTTAATTATTTGTTTTAGGAGGAGGTTTATATAACTTATAATACAAACAGAAATATGTACAATTTAAATATTATTTAAATAAGGTAAAATGTCTAGAATGAATATGAGTGGTTAAAGATATGAAGTATTTAAACACCAACACAAAGAAAACAATTAATATACCTAAAACCTGTTAGCTAGTCATATGAATATAACTAATATTTTAAATATTATTACTCTGGTTAATGTGGCTTTTTGAAAAATTTGAAGTGTTATGGTGGCTCACCCAGAATATCAGAATATCATAGACTATTTTAGAGTGATTAAGCAGATGATTAAGCATGAAGGCAAGCAAAACTGTTTCTTTCCACTGGAACGATTATAAAAGAAACTGGATATTTATTGATGGGAGAACTAACATTTGCTTATTCCCCTCTATGTTTCTGGAACTTAATATATGTTGTCTCATTTCATTTTCAAACAACTATACAAGGAAAACACGGTCATTATCTTGCTTTTATTAGTAAGGGTTAGAGATTTGTGAATATTGAATTACTTGTCTGAGGTTATCTACGTAACTTCTCCCTACATCTAGTTGTTTGTGTATTGTAAGCATGCAACCCTGCTAGCTAGTACACAAGGGAGTCAATGAGGCCTCAGAATTTACTTGTGTAATAGAGGGTGTTCATATGGAAAATAATACGATAATTAAGAAATAATAATAGAAGAATAAACTCTGTGTTTCGCATACTCATGACTCAGAATCTCTTCTACTACACCATGTATAATTTTTGTTTTTGTTTTTGTTTGACAATATTTATGTTGTACAAAAAGATGTCATGAATACCCATATATGCATCAGCCAGAATATTTAAAGGTTGAAATTTTCATTCTTTGCTTTATACATATATTTATATACAAAATAAGAATTACAGATACCTTTTCTATAAATGACATCATACTGAACCTATGCAAATCTTCTTAGTTAACATTAAGTTTTGCCCTGCTAGAGTGGCTCAGTGTAAGGTTCAACCCATGCACCAAGAGGTCTCAGGTTCGATTCCCAGTCAGGACACATGCCCAGGTTGTAGGCTTGATCCCCAGTAGAGGGTGTGCAGGAGGCAGCCAATCGATGTTTCTCTCTCTCTCTCAATGTTTCTATCTTTCTCTCCCTCTCCAAAAATCAATAAAAACATGTAAAAAAATTATGTTTTTCCATACCAATCTATATTAGAGAATACAGATTTAGTTGACCGATAAAGGGAATAGATACATTTATGCAATGGAAAACTAAATAAATCAATGAAGCACTTTAAATAAATGAAGTAGATTTTCAATCTGTTGGAATATATTCCATTCTCAGACAACATTTACTTTATTTATTATTGCATTTGTTGGAGTGACATTGGTTAATAAAATGATATAGGTTTCAGGTATAGAATTCTATAATATATCATCTGTGTAGTGTATGTTCACCACCGTAAATCAAGTCTAATGTCCATTTCTTATATGGACCACATCAAAGACAAAGCTGGACACTAGTGAAAATGGTGAGGCCACATTTTATTCAGTAATAAATTATTCAGTTGGTAAGAGGATCCCCCACAAACTGAATTTAACTTCCCTTTGGGCAGAGGAGACAGGGCATCAAGAAGATCCTCCATGAACTGAACGCAACTTCCCTTTGGGCAGAGGAGAATGAGGAATTATGGGGGAGAAACTGTGGGGGCTTCAGCAGAGTCGGGGAAGTAGAAATTTCCAAAAAGCGAGAAGAGGGGTTGGTCCATGTGCTAGGCTACCTGGATTTGCTAACTGGTGGTGATGAAACTTAGATGCTACCCTCCCACAGAGAGAGGGAGACAGGAGCCCTGTGTTCAAGTGTTGGCTGGATCAAACAATAAAAGGCATTTTAAGGGGAGCTGAGGTTATCCTAGGGATGAGGCCTTGAGCTGTTAGAAACTATGTTAGTGTTTTTCAAGTCTGTTTATATGTGTGTGTGTGTGTGTGTGTGTGTGTAGAGAGAGAAGTGGTGGGGTGAATGAAATCATTTGTGCTGATTTGTGCTGATTTTCTGCAGTAGGTTTTAATAGGTAAAGGCTAAGTCCTAGTGAAGAAGAAAGCTCAGAGGAACCTGACTATAGCTTGGTCAAGAAGAGTCTTTTTCAACCATTACCTGGAGTTTTAGCAATTCTAATTTCCACAGAAAAGGCCACATTTATCTTCCCAAAATAGGAGGCACTTATCTGTTGGATCACATTTGGGGAGAGTTATCCCAACTGAGTTGTCACAGGCTTAGCTTAAATGCATCCCTCTTGGTTGGATTTCTTTCTTTTATTCTGGCTCACAGTGTTTATTTGAAAGTTTCCCACTATATGTTTAAAAATTTACTATGTTTTGTTATTTAAAAATGTTTATTGAATTTATTGAGTAACATTGTTAATAAAATTATATAAATTTCAAGTGCACAATTCTACACTACATCGTCTATATATTGTATTGTATGTTTACCACCCAGAGTCAAGTCTCTTCCTGTCATCATTTATTCTCCCTTTACCCTTCCTCTTCTACCTCCTTTCCCTCTGGTAATCACCATACTGTTTTCTGTGTCTATGAGTTTTTGTTGTTGTTGTTTTTTAAAGAATATGGATTTTTTTAGAGAGAGAGATAGAAACATCGATATGAGAGAGGAACATCAATCCACTGCCTCCTGCATCCCCCTGTTGGGGATTGAGCCTGCAACCCAGGCATGTGCCCTGACCAGGAATCAAGCCAACACCTCTCAGTCCATGGGACGACACTTAATCCACTGAGCCACTGGCTGGGCTAGTGTTGTTGTTATTTTTGCTTAATCCCTTCACCATTTTTACCCAGCCCCCCAACACCCATCCCCTCTGACAACTGTCAGTCTGTTTTCTGTATCTATGAGTCTGTTTCTAGTTTGTTTGTTAGTTTATTTTGTTCATTAGATTCAACATATAAGTGAAATCATATGGCATTTGTCTTTTTCTGACTGGCTTATTTCATGTAGCATGTTACTCTCCAGGTCCATCCATTCTGTGGTAAAACGTAGATTTCCCTTCTTTTTTATGGCCAAGTAGTATTCCATTGTGTAAATGTACCAAAGATTTCTTATCCACTCATCTACTGATGGGCACTTGGGCTACTTCCAAGAGATTAAAAAGGACAACACTACAGAAAAATAAATCAAAATTAAAATAATTTGGAAAATAATATCATATTGTCTGGGGAATGATAGGAAAAATTATGAAAAGTTGTTAATGTTCCTAGTCAAACATTTTACCAACTCAAATATTTACCAATAATTCCCATAATTAATAAGTGAACAATAGGATTATTATATAATTCAAGAAATATGCATTAAAACATTATTTCCAAAAACTGAATTAGTATCTAAAATATACAACACAAATTGGAGTTGAAATGTTATCCTGGCATGAACGGGTGAAGATAAACAGCCTAAGTTCTGCACTGTTGCCCTAATATGGTATAAAGTTATTTTTAATAGTTCCACGAGTTTTTTTGAACTCCTATGCAAATAATGGAAAGAGCAACAGACAGGTATAGAACTATACATTTGTATGAGCATATAAAAGCCAGATTGTTAAACAAATAATTCTAGAGTAATTTTGAAGTAGTTTTTGGATAACTAAAATATTGTCCTAAAGTATGTTTTATTCTGTCAATCAAGTGATTTATATATATATATATATATATATATATATATATATATATACTATTTTTTATGGTTTAGAAAGTATCTAAACTGAATTTGAAGAATCTGAAGTCACAATTTAAACTCGAATACTCAAATTAAGGGCTTTGAACTTCTGTGATCTATGTGGTTTAGTTTTTTTCATTCCTGATTTTATTTCTTATATATATATTCCACTCACTACATCATGAAACTATGATTTTCATGAAGTATTATATGCTCTCTGAATTATGAGTGTGCTCTCACGGTACATATGAATTATGACTGAATCAGAGGCAAATTCTTGTTACCAAAAGTGATACCTGTTGCAATTTTCTACATTTTTCCCTGGGCCCCCATTCTGCAAATTACTTGCAAATACTTAACTCCAGTGATTGGAACCAAAACTAATTAATTGAACATGGTTGCCTATAGATCAAGTGTTTTCTTGTGAGCTTTTTAAAACAATGCCATACCATGTTGAGAAGAACGATATAAACCTGGAGTACTCACAGTGTATAATACACATTCATTTAAAATGACTTTTTATTTCAAAAAATAAAGAAGCACTTTCTTAGGTAATAAGCCAAAGGTAGAACAGAATACTCTCTTATAAAAAGCATTATGTGTTTGTTCATGGTATTATACCGAAAAGAAACGTATATAAATTGATGCAAAATTTGGTCCATCTGCTTAATGGATTTATAATCCACTTGGGAGATTGGCAATTTAGATAAACCATGCATGTTTCTGCTAAATTCCAAATTAGCCTTTTAAATAAAAAGAGAACAGAAGCAGATATGATTGCCAGAATCAAGATGTTGTCAGGAAGTTGCCAAAGAGCAATTGAAAGTTAGACTGGGACTCAATGGAAGAAAGATAGGTTCTGCATCAAAGGTTATAAATGCCCATGGGAGTCAATCTACGACTCAGGTGGAAGCAACATCCTTGAGTAGGTGAAATACTGTGCGTATGTCCTAATGGAAACAGACATTCAGCTTGAGTAGATGCTTCACTGGAATCAACCCAGAGATAGCAGATACCCCATTTTTTATAAGAATCAGAAAATGTCGATTGTATATGAAAATCTAGAATTGTAAATATTAACAACAAATAATAACTTTTAAAATATACTGGGCAGGACAAAAAAAAAGCATTCCAATTTTGAAACTCACCATTGCTGTTAAACAGAGTAGAAATTGCTATTTCAAATAGTGTGCTCAGACAGAAGAAATATTGTAACTTAGATGGAGAGCATATTTGGAGGGAAAAAAATAAAACTACTAGTTTGGCCAGATAGCTGCTTTGATGAGCACAACAACAAAAAAATGTGTTATGTTCAAGTGTTTGACAGGGGTTATAATGTCAATTTTTTATTGATTTCTAGGGCAAAGAGAACTGATAAAGGTGGGGTATCTAAGAGCCAAAATAATCAACTGAAAGGAAAATATCAATTTCATGAAACAATATGAAACTATTAGAAAATATTATTATAAAGGAAAGACAAGTTATATATAAGCTATCTTTAAAAGATTTTAGTTTAAAGATGGATGTTTATTAAGTATTTTTTCAGAAGAAAATCTTCTCTAAATTATTTAAAAATAAATATGAAATGACCAATAGAATCCTAAAATTAGTGTTTTCCACTATGCATCCAAATTGTTTAAAAATTAAACATTTTCCCCTTTAGTCTACTTGAAACCCATTGGTTGATACAATGTTGGGAAAAAAACAAAACAAAACAAAACAAAAACAACCTCATTAAGCACATGTAAATAAAACCTTCCAGAAGGATTGCATGACCTCTGCTCTTACCTGTGTTTCATGGTGAAAGATAAGGTTGTCCATCAGCTCATTTGTACCATCATTACTTTTATAATGAAGCTGTCTTTGATCTGCACATTTATTTTTGTAAACATACTTTTTTTGTTGTTTTTAAACTGCAAATTTTTCTAACCAGAGAAATATTTTACCTTACAAATTCTTATAGAGTTATATAATTCCAGTCAATAGACAACTGGCTGAACAATAATTGAGAATTTACTTACAACCCAAAGTATAACCAAAAAATATTAATTTAGAATGAAGATGTTCATTAGCTTGTGTTTGCATTTGTTCAGCATAAGTTGCTCATAGTATTTGTTACCCTAAAATATTTATGTTAGTATAAATCAATATAAGGGTAAGTAGATTAGATTTGATTCTTTATAAACCCTTCTGTCAAATACCTTCACCTTTATGAAAGTGATTAAAAGTTCAATTTTATTTGTTCTTGTTGGAGGTTGTTGTGTTAGAAATTTGCCATATCTCTGAATTTAAGTATTGTCACATTCATGTTAAGAATTTACTTGCTAATCTACCACACATATCTTACTATCTAATGTTGAAATTAAGTTTATAGTATCATCTGAATTTTGACTCATGGAATAACGTAAATAAAAACTTTATTAGAATTAAATGATGAGGCTATTCCTTAAAATATAAAATAAAACTAGATCTACCACATGACCCCTCAATCCCACTTCTGGGTATTTATCTGAAGAAAACAAAATCACTAGTGTAAAAAGATCTATGCACTCCCATGTTCGTTGCAGCATTATTTACAATAGCAAAGGTGTGGCAACAACCTAGGCGTCCTTTGATAGATGAGTGGATAAAGAAGATAAGGTGTATATATACAATGGAATATTATTCAGCAATAAAAATGAATGAAATATTGCCATTTGCAACATAAATGAACCTAGAATGTATTATAATAAGTGGAATATTAGGCAAAGAAAGACAAATACTGTATTCTTTCACTTTTATGTGGAATCTAAAACACTCACACATGAACAAACTCAACCAAACATAAATGGACTCATAGAAACAGATGTCAAACTGATGGTTACCAGAAGGAAGAGAGCTGGGGGATGAGTGAAAAAGATGAAGAGGAATATGGTCCATAATATTGTGATGTTTGCATGGTGACAGATAATTACTTGACTAGATGATCACACTGTAAGTACATATACTTGAAACTAATATAATATTGTATACTAACTATACTTAAATTTTTAAAAAGAATTAAGTGGTGGTGAGAGTATTAAAGAACTTTTAGCAATGGTAGAAAAATAATTAAGTACAAGGGAGATGGTGGAGATGAGCAAATAGAAGTAAAGACTAACAAGATTGTCCTGTCATACAATTTCATGATTAAATGTGTGAAAACTTCTATAGGCAAAATGAGGAGTAAATTCCCTGAAAACTATGTAGATATACATACAGATATTTAGACATGTCATTTAGGAGGTGAACTGCAACAAAGAAAACTCAATGGAAAAAATCAAAGATCAGGAAGGTCTTCACATTAAGAGACTTTTCAAAAGCCCTGTAACTTTAACAGCTCAGTTACCTAAGGAGGATGTTGTAGTCAGGGAAGAAAGAAGAAGAAAAAATTAGACCCAAGAAAAAGAAATACTTTTGACTATTGTCCAGGAAAAACAAATGTTTCTCGAAGTTTGAAAAAAGAATTTGAAATTGCCTATTGACTGAATGGAAATAACATTAAGAGGAAATTTACCAGCCCAGGTGTAAATATTTTCAGTGTTCTGAGCACAATCCAAACGTAGTGCTGGATGACAATTTATGAGGTGCTTACTGGGGTTCAAGACTATTGCCTAACAAGAGATTTGACCTTCCTCCCACTGTGAGTTACACATGATCAAAAAACGATAACTTATATTAATGTAAAGTTGATTTAGGTGGTTCAGTTTCAGTTCATTTTATTAGTTTATAAAAAGAATAAAAATGTTTTGTGTGAAAAAATCAGAAAGCAAGATTTTTTTCTCACAGTAACACAGGATCAAATTTTTAGAAATGGTTTTGCTATTGGCACACTGAATATTTCCATGTCCCTAAAGATACGCAATTTGATTGAAAAAAGACAAGATGTCCAGGTGCAGAAATTTAATAGCACTACTCAGCCAGTCTTAGATAGCAACTCTTCACTAACAGAGAAGAAACTACTTGGAAAATAGAGGCTGCTTAAACATCCATCAGGAAAACTAATTGAAATTTTGAATAATAATTTTTGTTGGCTCACAAAGCAACTCCTATTAATACTATCAATTATATACTAACATGTTTATTTTTTAGGTAATACCATAGAAAAATATATGATCTCTGTGTGAATATGGCTCAGAAGTTTAATAGTGACAAGTAGTCATTAAGGCGTCGTATATATTGAAATCATAGCTGGCGGTGGTAACAATTCTAACAGCCCCACAAATTCCCATTCTTTATCCTGCAGTGCCGAAAGCCATTGTTTAAAAAATTGCTCTATTGTCAAAGGCGTACTCTAAGATCTATAGTTTGCCCATAAGTTTTAACTTTCTAAGAAATAGTACAAGATGCTGATTAACATATTTGAGGGATATTTTGTAATTAAAATCTGACATAATGTGTAGTCATGTGGATCTCTGTGTCTCACATTTCTGAAATGCTGACCCACAGGTAGACTTCTTTTCCCCCTTTACTTAATTAGTGAGTATTTAGAAACATCTAATTCTTTAGAGTCTGACCTGTAAGAGTGGGAAAAATCTGTAGATGTGTGTGATCTTCAGGACACAATTATATTATAGTTCTCTTATTTTTGGTTTATGACAAGGCCAAATATTTAAAATAAAAAAATTAAGATAGAGGTTTTCAGCTTTCCTTATATTTACATTATATTCAATTTTAGTATAAATTGAAGCTTTGAGAAACCTCATGTTTTCAGTAATGACATAGGCAGATTTATGACAAATATATCTGTAAGTTCTCAAAACTATATTCAGTATACAAGGACATTAACCTTTAACTAGGATAGAAAATTTAGAATGGTTGAAATTCATTTTTTATGAGAGGTGTTCACTAATATATTTATTATAATTGAGTTGATCAGGAAGAGTGGAAGACAGTGAGTATAAACTAGGGAAGACAGGAGAGCAAAAATATCATGTGTAACATGAGAAAAGTGTTTGAGTAAATAAATATCTGCCTTTACACATATTGCTCTGAGTCTGAAGAAGGAGGCTACAGAAGGAATTGTGAAAATGGTTAACAGGCTAAATATCTGTGAAAATTGAGAGCACAGTACAACTTTGAGATCATCAAAACAAAGAGATCTCCATGCCTCAACTAGAAGTTGGTAGCATGTGTGATGATGGCATAGTGAAACCAACCATGTAAAGGCATCGAAAGACACAAAGCAGGTAAGGATGCCGGGTAGGTGTTGCTCAGTGGTTAGCATCAACCCATGTACCAAGAGGTCACCAGTTCAATTCCCGGTCAGGTTACATGCCCAGGTTGTTGGCCTAATCCCCAGTGGGGGGCATGCAGGAGGCGGCCAATCGGTGTTCTCTGTCATCGATGTTTCTCTCTCTCCCTCTCCTTTCCTCTCTCTCTAAAATCAATAAAAAAGAAAAAACAAACAAACGAACAGCAGGCAAGGAAACAACAGTGACAGCAATTGCAATGAAGAGGGAAATTTATGAAATCTCCCACTATATACCTAGTAGAGTGGCCAAAATCCAGAGTACCAAATGCTGGTGACAATGTGGAGCAACAGGAAATCAGCTTCATTGCTGGTAGGAATGCAAAATGAGGCAGCCAGTCTGGAAAACAATTTCTTTAAAAACTAAACATACTCATACCATAGGATCTAGAAATCATGTTTCTTGGTATTTACCTAAAGGAGCTGAAGACGTATGTCCACACAAAATCCTGATAACAGGTGTTTACAGCAGCTTTATTCATAATTACCAAAGCTTGGAAGCAACCAAGATGTCCTCCACTAGGTGATGGATAAATAAACTGTGGTACATTCAGATAATGGAATGCTATTCAGTGTTAAAAAGTAATGAACTATCAAGTCATGAAAAGGCAGAGAGAAAACTTAAATGCATGTTACAAAGTGAAAGAAGCTAATGTCAAAAGGCTACAAATTTTGTGATTCTAACTATATGGCATCCTGGAAAAGGCCAAATTATGAGATAGTGAAAAGATCAGTAGCTGCCAGAACTTGGGCAGAGGGACTACAGATGATTTTTAGGGCAGTGAAAAGACTCTGTGTGATGTTATAATGGTGGACATATGTCATTATTCATTAATCTGAACCCATGTAATGTACAACAGCAAGAGTGAGTTATAATGTAGATTATAGTCTTTTGGATATTATGATGTGTTAATGTAGGTTCATTTTTGCTAAAAAAAAAAGTGACATGTTGAGAGTGATGTTAATAATGAGGAAAGCTACATATGTGTCTGATCAAGGGGTACATGGGAAGTCCTCTCAATTTTGTTGTAAACAAAAACTTCTCTAAAAAATCAAGTCTTAAAAAAAATGTATGATTAAAATAATCTTGCCTTCTAAAAAAATAAGAGTGGAAGAGACTCTTGATGAATAGCAGTCAAGTATTTAGTAATGCATATAATTTTCCATAATACGCAACTTATGTATCTAGCTAACTTTGAAAGCCGGACTTGTATATAGATATATGAATAAATATAAATAGGAATATAGACATAATCATTCTCCAGGAAAGACAATATGAAGTTCTTTTTGTGTGTTAGCATGGTATGCTACTCACTGGAAGACAGGTTATTATAAATTTTTAAAAATGTATTTGAGTTCCCATGGAGCATTTCTCTTTTTTCAAGTGCTATAACACAAATGCTATGTTTTCTTCCATAGTTGCTATAGAAACTCTGTATGTTATTGGATAGTAAATTAGAAAACTCATAAAGTCTTTTGAAACTCACAGATTAGAAATCTTGTTTAGTTGGTTTAGGTATTTGAAAAGTATTTCTGAAAAAGAATTGAATGACTCTAATCAAGAAAGTAATATTTCTTATTGCCACCATTATTCTTATACATTTTCTTACCCAGAGTTAATATGGAGACTGTGATAAGTGGTTAATGAATGCAGAAAACAATCTTATATGGATAAATTTTGGAGTTCACAAATACGTACACATGCATGTGTATATATAATATATGTGCATATGCATTTAAATGTGTACATATACACATGTATATATCTATATGTTTTTAAAAGCTTTAATTAATTACATCTCAAAGTTGTAATTAATAATTGCATAAAATTTGCTACAATGTACATCTGTGAAGGTGAAAGAACAATGTCCACTATAACTCAAGCTCATTATTGAGCCATTGTTCAAAATGTATGCTGGTAATATTAAAATAGCTTATTTTATATTGTTTTTCTCTTCCTTTATATGTCTTTCTTTTTTATTAAATTTATTGGGGTGACATTGGTTAATAAAATTCTATAGGTTTCAGGTGCATAGTTGTACAGCACATCATCTGTACACTGTATTGTGTGTTCACCACCCCAAGTCAAGTCTTCGTTCATCACCATTTATCCCCCATACCCTCCTCCACCTCCCCCCACCCTGCCTTACCCCAGCAATCACTACACTGTTGTCTTTATCCATGACTTCTTTCTCTCTACCATTTTTTTTGCTTAATCCTGTCTTCCTATAAATAACAACGAATATATAAAATGTCAAGATATGTGAATTTTATTCTGTACAGCTGACAAATGTGAGATTATAATAGTTACAGCATTCGATTATCCATGGAACTTCCTATTTCTTGGAAGTTAATAGCTCTCTTTTAAATACCAATTTATAATTCAAAACACAAAGATCAGCCCTACACTGCCTTAGTGAAAGGCAAGCAACATAACATAATTACCTAGTGAAATCAAGGACTGCCTTTATTGCTCAGATGGAGAAAAGGGCACTTTAATGTTTTTAAGGCACATTTGCCCAGCACCATAGGAACTAAAATGGTTAATACGGTGGAAGAGCTATAGGTAAAGGACAATTTTAAAACATTACTAATATTCCTATAAGAAAAAATAACTACAAGTAGTTTATTAAAGCTGAAAAACAAAAGTGGTACAAGGCAAATACAGATTTATTTATTACCTATCTTTTAGTCATAAAGAAATGATATTAGTCACAGTCCAATTAGCTTATCAGATGGCAGAGTACATGAATATTGGGGCAAACCTGGAATCCTGTGTCAATTACCTGGAAGTGTCTGGATTTTAGAGCTGTGTTATCTGTAACTTTGTACCCAGCCTTAAGCACAGTGCCAAATATCTAATAGCTGTTGAATAAATGTGTGTGAAAAAGGAAGTAAACTAGATTTTAATTTGAGTTTCAGGAAGAAACTAAACTTTCAAAGTTCTGTTTTCTTGAGAAGCATGGTTGAGGGGGTAAAACACTCCTTTCTTCTGCTTTTAATGTCTCAGTATGTTGGTCGTCAGTAAGCAATGTGGCGCATTTATAATAAATTATATTGCTTTCTTTTTAACGCTAAGATTAAAGTAGAATTAAGCTGTTTTCTATGTCTAGACAAAGAATAAGTGCTGCCCTTTTCTATTTGATGAATCTGCCTATGACATCATAATAATACCAACAGCCCTAAAAAGTAAGTGAACTAAAAGAATATAGCCATTGCAGTGGAAGAAGGGAGTGATCAGGCAAGTCTGTGAGATCCTCTTAACCTAATAACTGGCAAAGTATGGTCCATGGATCAGAAGTTTCAGAATGACCTGGGGCATTTAGAAAAAATCTGTTTCAAAGACCAATCCCAGACCTACTGACTCAATCTCTGGGTAAGGTGAGGCCTAGAAAGCTATGTTTTTATAGGACTTGAGGGGATCATTATGTGCATTCAAGTCTCAGAAGCACTGACCTTCCAAATAGGCATTAAACCAAAGGCATGGGTTTAATGGATTTCCTTTTATTTCCCATCTCTCATTAGTTTTCTTTAGTGATATATTTATTACTAGCTCATTGTTTCGCAAACATGCTGTTGAGTGGAAACAATTAAAAATCACCACCAGGACAAAGGAAGATGGCGGCAGGCAGGGCTGGAGGGAGGGTGAGTGCATGAGAGAGTGAGCTAGTGTGTGAGAGAGTGTGAGTGGACGTGAAGGTGGACGACCAAACTCGTGCAGTGCAGAGATGCGGAGCAGCAGGGTCCTGTGCTGTGGATGGGGAGCAGCCAGCTACCCAGGTAAGCAGCCCTTCAGGGCGCTTCTCCCTGTGCCTTGGGGAGGTCCCACCATTTTGGAAGATCCCGGGTCTTCCCTGGGAGGAGGCAGTGGGAGCGGCTAGGGCCCAGCAACCTGAGCCCACCAGTGCACCTGGCACCATTGGACCAGTGGACCCCTTGTGTCAACACAGACCAGTGCACAGTAGTGGAGCTGCCAAGGTGCTGGTTGCAGAAGTCGCAAATGGCTGGAAGCCCAGCACCATCCCCCACAGTAGCAGCCCAATCAGAGTCGAGATATACCCCAAGCAACAGAGGCTGGGGAACAGACATCCAGCCCCAGGCAACAGAAGCACAGACCAGCAGCAGAGAACCATCCCCAAAAACTACAGCAAAGGCTGAGCAGGAGCTGAGCCCCATGGGGCAGCAGCACTCCCCAACCACCAGCAGAGGAACCTGGGGCTCCACAGAGACCTGTGTGACCCAGCGGCCCACAAGAGCTGTGGGAAGCCAGGGCTCAAGAGGGACCTGTGCGATCCAGCTGACTGTGGGACCTGCAGGGTGCTGGGGCACCAGAGAAGCCTGCGCGACCCAGCAGCCCACAAGATAGGTGTGGAGACGGGTCTCTGAAGAGACAGTGAGATCCAGCTGCCCACAAGATCAGCGAGGAGCCAGGGCTCCAGTGAGACCTGTGCAACACAGCTGCCCACAGTATGGACAGGGAGCGTGGCTCCAACAGTGCCTGAGCTATACAGCTACAGGTGGCACCAGTGACCAGCTGGGAACACAGCTCCAGAGGGGCCCATGTGATCCAGCAGCAGCACCTACCAGGACACACCAATACCAGCCCCCAGTAGTCAATCCTCCAGGATCCACAACAGGCAAGAGGTGACATGCAACAGAACAGTCTGGGAGGTACAGTAGCCTTATTTGATATACAGTCAGCTGCCTACACATCCAAACATTCCTCACCACATCTAGAGCTACCAGACAGCTAAAATGGGGAGACAAAGAAACACCCAAAGGAAAGAAAAAGAGGAATCACCAGAAAAGGAACTACAGGAAATGGAAGACAGCAACTTGTCAGATAAAGAATTCAAGGCAATGATTTTAAGGGTGCTCAAACAATTTGGTGAGAACTACAAGCAACTTAATAAGAATTATGAAGAGCTCACTGGGAACTACTTCTGCTTAAAAAAAGAGGTAGAAGCTATGCATAAAAATCAAGAGGAAATAAAGAATGACATAGCTGTTATGATAAATACCTTAGAAAGGTTCAATAGTAGATTATAAGCTGAAGACCGAATCAGTGACAAGGTAGAGAAAAACACCCAAATAGAGCAGCAAATAGAAAAAAATTTTAAAAAGCAGGAGGAAAGTTTAAGGGAGCTGTGGGACAATACGGCATGTAACAACATTCGCATTATAGGGATACCAGAAGGAGAAGAATCAGAGAAAAGAATAGAGAACCTGTTTGAAGAAATAATGACAGAAAACTTCCCTAAACTGGTGAAGGAAAAAGTCACACAAGTCCAGGAAACACAGAGAGTCCCAAGCAAGATGAACCCCAGAAGACCCACAGCTAGACACATCATAATAAACATGGCAAACATTAAAGACAAAGAAAGAATCTTAAAGGAAGCAAGAGAGAGACAGAAAGTTACCTACAAGGGAGCTCCCATTAGACTGTCAGCTGATTTCTCAATAGAAACAATGCAGGCCAGAAGGGAGTGGCATGAGTGTACAAAGTAATGCAAGGCAAGGGTCTGAATCCAAGACTACTCTATCCAGCAAGGCTATCATTCAAAATTGAAGGAGGAATAAAGAGCTTCACGGATAAAAAAAAAAAAAAAAAAAAGCTAAAGGAATTTACCACCACCAAACCAGCACTGCAAGAAATGCTAAAGGGACTGTTGTAAGAAGAAGAAGAAACAGAGAGAGAGAGGAACACAGGCATAAAATTAAAATGGCAACTAATAACTATCTATCAATAATTACCTTAAATGTAAATGGATTAAATGCTCCAATCAAAAGTCATAGGGTAGCTGATTGGATAAGAAAACACGACCCATATATATGCTGTCTACAAGAGACCCACCTCACAACAAAAGACTCACACAGGATGAAAGTGAAGGGATGGAAAAAAATTTTCCAAGCAAATGGAAATGGAAAAAAAGCTGGTGTAGCAATACTTATATCGGACAAGATAGACTTCAAAACAAGGGCCATAATAAGAGACAGAGAAGATCACTACATAATATTAAAAGGATCAATCCAACAAGAGGATATAACCCTGGTAAACATATATGCACCAAACATGGGAGCACCAAAATATATTAAAAAACTTCTGGAGGACTTCAAGGGAGAGATCAATAGCAACATGATCATAGTGGGTGACTTAAACACGCCACTGACACCACTGGATAGATCTTCTAGACAAAAATTAACAGGGACATAGAGTCCTTACAAGACAAACTAGATCGGTTGGACTTCATTGATATTTACAGAACATTTCACCCCAAAGCTGCAGAATGAACATTCTTCTCAAGTGCACATGGGTCATTCGCAAAGATAGACCACATTTTAGGACACAAAGCAAGTCTCTACAAATTCAAGAAAATTAAAATCATATCAAGCATCTTCTCAGATCACAGTGGCATGAAACTAGAACTCAATTACAGTAAAAATACACGAAACATTCAAACACTTGGAGACTAAATAGTATGCTATTAAAAAACGAATGGGTTACTAACAAGATCAAGGAAGAAATTAAAAATTTCCTGGAAACCAGTGAAAATGAACACACAACAATACAAAAATCTATGAGACACAGCTAAAGCAGTCCCGAGAGGGAAGTTCATAGCACTACAGGCCTACCTCAAGAAACAACAAAAATTCCTAATTGACTTTCTAACCCTACAACTTAAAGAACTAGGAAGTAAACAAAAAGAAAAACCCAGAGCTAGTAGGAGGAAGGAAATAGTAAAGATCAGAGCAGAAATAAATGACATAGAGACTAAAAAAACAATTAAAAAGATCAATGAAACAAAAAGCTGGTTCTTTGAAAAGATAAACAAGATCAATGGACCTTTAGCCAGACTCACCAAGAAACAAAATGAGAGGAACCAAATAAACAAAATCAGAAATGAAAGAGGAGAAGTAACAACTGACACTACAGAAATTCAAAAGATCATCAAAACATACTATGATCAATTATACGCCAACAAATTGGACAACCTAGGAGAAATGGACAAATTTCTAGAAACACACAGTCTCCCAAAACTGAACTAGGTAGAGATAGAAAACTTGAACAGACCAATAACAACAAAGGAAATTGAAGATGTAATTAAGAAACTCCCAGCAAACAAAAGCCCAGGCCCAGATGGCTTCACGGGGAAGTTTTACCAAACATTCAAAGAAGATCTAATACCCATTCTCCTCAAACTATTCCAAACAATCCAAGAAGATGGAACACTTCCAAACTCATTTTATGAGGTCAGCATAATCCTAATTCCAACATCGGATAAAGACACTATAAAGAAAGAAAACTGCAGGCCAATATCCCTAATGAACACAGATGCCAAAATTCTTAACAAAATATTAGCAAATGGGATCCAGCAATACATCAAAAAAATTATTCATCATGACCAAGTGGGTTTCATCCCAGGCATGCAAGCATGGTACAATATTCACAAACCAATAAATATGATACACCACATAAACAAAATGAAAGATAAAAACCATATGATCATATCAATAGATACTGAAAAAGCATTTAACAAAATCCAGCACCCATTTCTGATAAAAACGCTCAGCAATGTGGTAATAGAGGGTCCATATCTCAACATAATAAAGGCTATATATGAAAAACTTGCAGCCAACATCATTCTCAATGGGCAAAAACTAAAAGCATTCCCCTTAAGAACGGGAGCAAGACAGGGATGCCCACTTTTGCCACTCTTATTTAACATAGTACTGGAAGTCTTAGCCACAGCAATTAGACATGAAGAAAAAATAAAAGGGATCCAAATTGGAAAGGAGGAAGCGAAACTGTCATTATTTGCAGATGACATGATATTGTACATAGAAAACTCTAAAGACTCCATCAAAAATGGAGTAGCACTTGGCAAAGTAGCAGGATACAAAATTAACGTCAAGAAATTGATGGCATTCTTATACACCAATGATGAACTCACAGAAAGAGAAACTAAAAAAACAATCCCATTTACCATCGCAGCAAAAAAAATTAAGATACTTAGGGATAAACTTAACCAAAGAAGTAAAGGACCTCTTCACAGAAAACTACAGGTCATTGAAAAAAGAAGTAGAGAAGATATAAAAAAGTGGAAACATATACCTTGTTCATGGATTGGAAGAATTAACGTCATTAAAATGTCCTTACTACCCAAAGCAATCTATCGATTCAATGCAATCCCCATCAAAATACCAACGACATATTTCACAGAACTAGAACAAACACTCCAAAAGTTTATATGGAACCAAAAAAGACCCCAAATAGCTACAGCAATCTTGAAAAAGAAGAACAAAGTAGGAGGGATCATATTACCAGATTTCAGGTTATACTACAAAGCCACTGTAATCAAAACAGCCTGGTACTGGCACAAGAACAAGCAGATAGATCAATGGAACAGAATAGAGAACCCAAAAATTGACCCAAAACAGTATGTTCAATTAATATTTGACAAAGGTGGCAAGAGCATACAGTGGAGTCAAGACAGTCTCTTCAATAAATGGTGGTGGGAAAATTGGACAGCTACTTGCAAAAAAAATGAAACTAGACCACCATACACGAGAATAAACTCAAAATGAATAAAAGACTTAAATGTGACTCGTGAATCCATAAAAATTCTAGAAGAAAATTCAGGCAACAAAATTTCAGACATCATATGCAGCAGAATTTTCACTGATACAACACCTAAGGCAAGAGAAACAGAGGAAAAAATGAACCCATGGGACTATATCAAACCAAAAAGCTTCTGCACAGCAAAAGAAACAACCATCAAAACGGAAAGGGATCCCACTATATGGGAGACCATAATCACCAATGATACATCAGATAAGGGGTTAATTTCCAAAGTATATATAGTGCTCATACAAGTCAACAAAAAGAAGACAAAGAACCCAATTAAAAAATGGGCAGAGGAGGTAAATAGACACCTCTCCAAACAGGACATACAAATGGCCAAGAGACATAGGAAGAAATGCTCAACATCACTAATCATCAGAGAGATGCAAATTAAAACAACAATGAGGTATCACCTCACACCTGTCAGAATGGCCACCATCAACAAATCATCAAACAACAAGTGTTGGTGAGGGTGTGGAGAAAAGGGGACTCTAGTACACTGCTGGTAGGAATGCAGACTGGTGCAGCCACTATGAAAAACACTATGGTGTTTCCTCAAAAAGTTAAAAATTGAACTGCCATTTGACCCAGTGATTCCACTTCTAGGAATATACCCGAAGAAACCTGAAACACCAACCAGAAAGAATGTATGTACCCCTATGTTCATAGCAGCACTATTTACAATAGCTAAGATCTGGAAACAGCCCAAGTGTCCATCAGTAGACGAATGGATAAAAAAGCTGTGGTACATATATACAATGGAGTACTATGCAGCTGTAAGAAAGAAAGATCTCTTGTCCTTTGAGATGACATGGAGGTACCTGAGAGTATTATCCTAAGTGAAACAAGCCAAGCAGAGAAAGACAAATATCACATGATCTCACTTATTTGTGGAATATAATGAACATAACAGTCTGAGGAACAGGGTAGACCCAGAGACGTGGATGTAGGGTACAGACTGACAACCCTCAGAAGAGGGGGTGGGGGGGAGGGAAGAGATAAACCATAGAACTTATAGCATGTACGCATAACTGATGGACATGGACAACAATGCTGGGGATGGGGTGGAGGTGGTGGGGAGGAGGGTGTCAATGGGGGGAAAAGGAGAATTATCTGTAACAAAAACAAATTAAAAAAAAAAAAAGAATTGCAAAATCCAAAAAAAAAATCACCACCAAATACCTGCATTAAAAATTAAATATTTAATTTATTGCCTCAAGTCAGTAAGATAATTTCAACATATATTGACCCCAGAAGACTGGTGACTGAAAAAGTTAACTTCTCTTCATGGGTAAGGTCTCTGATAACATTAGAATGAGTCAGTATTTACCTGAGTCTCAGAAGTCATTTATGTTATATCATTTTCATAATGTCTTAGCATTTTAATAATGGTTTAAATTTATTCACTAAAAACTTACACACACGATAATAATAAAACAAAATTATAAAATAAATCTGTCTCCTACTGAGTGCTCACGATATGCTAGGCACTGTTCAAAGGCCCCTATCCATATTATAGTCAAACTTGTAAATTTCAAATTTATTGAGATACAATCATTTTTTCTTGACAAAATATTACCTGATAGTTCAAAAAAAATTCAAGAAAGTATCTCAGTGTCTGCCAAAATTTGTGCTGTAAAATATTATTTCTGCAAGACTCTTTTTGAAGCAAAGCAATTCTGCCGTTACTGTTTGGAATGTGGCGTACCAAAATGCCCTTTTGCAAATTCAAAATAGATATTATAATATTAAGGGTTCTGAGAAGTTCTACAATAATAATACCAATTTAATTGTCCCTCAAATATTTGTTTACTATAATATTCCACTGTATAGTAGTATAATAGCTTCTGATGTCA
Organism: Tadarida brasiliensis; assembly: GCA_030848825.1. Classification (NCBI taxonomy): domain Eukaryota; kingdom Metazoa; phylum Chordata; class Mammalia; order Chiroptera; family Molossidae; genus Tadarida; species Tadarida brasiliensis. The sequence continues at coordinate 83,266,552 of CM061258.1, read as the reverse complement.
CAGAGCTGGTACTCTATATATTTTGAGAGGAACTATTGTTATCAAATCTCAATATTTGAGTCCACCTGCCTGCATGCACTGACTGAAAGAAATGCATGAGCAGGAGTTTTCAGTGTAGAAAGGAAATAGTTTCGTATTGAATTGGCCAATCAGGAGTTCGGGGATCTAGTGCTCTGAAAGACCCTAATCCCCAGTGGCACGTAGGTTTACACATTATTTGGGGCAAAATCAAGACAACATTGGGTTAGGGTTTGAGGTTGTGCTTGGAACTGATTGGTTGAGGTGAGGTAAGGGTACTAAATATTTTCTTTAGGTCTTGAGGACAGTCCTGAGGTCTGCACTGGCATCCCTCTGTCTGGTTTCATGGAAAAGTAGTCAGGGGATAGTTCCACCTTAGGTAGGAACTGAAATATAACTTAGGTCAAGAGGTTTCCTTTAGCTTGCCAGAGGTCCAAACCTGTGACTATTAGTTAGGTCCAGGTTATTGTTTTCTTTTGCTTCAGGTATTACTGATTATTCAGGGGAAAGACTAGGTCTATGAGGGGTATAGGGAGAGGGGGGGGAAATGATTTCTAAAGCTATAGTCACAAATTAAATCAAAATTGTGAAGACCTTTACTATTTTGTAGTAAAATATTCTTTTAAAACACATGATTTAGGATTTAACTCTTTCCTGCTCTTGAATCCTGAGCCAAACTGGCCAGGGCCCAATTCGTTATATTTTTCAATATGCATTTTATTACCATTTTATTATATCATAAACATGGTTTAAAATAGATGAAGATTGTGCCTAAAGTGAGTTCTGAAAAAATATACATAAATATAAACCTGAAATCAGGAGAAAGACAAGGAATCAGTCAGTACTTTAAAAGTTGATATGTCTGAATTCTATTTTAGCTATTTAAGACCATATTAAGATTATTAACACCCATAATAGATTTTTTCAGAAATCTAAAAAAAAAAACTTTAACAATACTGCAGTGCAAATTAAACAGTGCGTAGCTGAATAATGTCCCTTTGTGACTACTGTATTTGTAAAATTGTCCATCAATTAGTTACATTGAATATTATGTTTTTGGCTGCTTATGACAATCTTTCTGATAATACATGTTGATAACTTTTAAAAGTCTCACTATATATATGAAATGAAGAAAGACAAGTACAGCCAGGATGATACAGAAGTTTTTCTTTTATTATACACAAGCATTGATTAACCAGGTTGAACTTAAACATAGCAACATGGTGAATCTTTCAAAATAATTAACCTCAAAGTTATTAATCTCTCCAAATATTAGTATTATCTTCATTATTATACTAGGTTAGAAATGAAAAATATGTGATAAATTGATGGCTTTGATTTCAAAGACTTCATTTTTAGAATTGTTGGATAAAGTTTTTTTTGTCTCTTAATTTTTCCTGTGGAAACATTTCCAAACCAAATTCTATATTTCATTTAAGAAACAATCTGTACTTAAAGGGTGTTTATTTTTTCTAGGCATACATATCAGAATTTTTAGGTAAGATATATAAGTAACATGTCACGGTATTCTTAACTTACTTAAAATATGTAATTAAAGAAAACATAGATAAAGCCCATATATGAAAACATTAATATTTATAAAATTATATGTAGGACCATTACAAAAGTCTCTCTCTACTTTACTCTATAATTAATATTTGATAATCAAAATTTGAAACAAACCAATCCACAAAAATACGTAAAACAACAAAAAGAAAATGAGAATAAGCCATTCTTTTTTTATGATCTTTGTGCAGAGAAACATTTTAAAAGCAAGATTAAGAAGACTTAAAGGAAAAGAACTAATTAATTTGATGGCATAAAGTGATACAAATTCAAAACATTACCTGCAAAATCAATACTGAAAACACAGTCAAATGACAAACTATAGATTGGAAAATAAAAATTGACCCCAGAAACCTGCAAAAGATTATTAATTTTTTTAAGTAATGATCACTTCCAAGTCAATAAGAAAAATAAAAATAAAACAAAAATTGGTCAAATTGCATATATTTGAAATATTAATTGGTACTTCCAAATTATTGACTTTTTCAATGGCTTATAACATTTTTTGCATCCCTACACTCTTGCTAAATTCTACTATTACCAAATTCAATGTGCATTCTCTCATTTGATAGGTAAAAATATTATATGATTATTTCTTATTTTATATTTGAGTAATTGTCAAAGAGTTATGTTTTCATGTGTTAAAAGCTATTTATATTTCTCTTTCCATTAGTTACTTGCCTATTCATATAATTATGTGAAAAGATACACACATATACACACATATATACATAGAGTGTGTGTTTCTATAGGAAGTGGAACTCCCATGAAACTCATATTTCACTTATTTTTCCTTTGGTACACTTAATTTTTAACATGAGTATGTTTTATTTTATAATAATATAAATTTTGAAAATAACCAATGTACAAAAAATCTGTCACTATACTACTCTTGCTCTAATATAAACATTATTTCTAAAGCCAGTTATTATTGTTATTTTTATTATTTTTTTAATCCTCACCTGAGGATATATTTTTTATTGCTTTTAGATAGAGGAAGGGGGAAAGAGAAAGAGAGAGAGAGAAAGAAACATTGATGTGAGAGAGAAACACTGATTTGTTGCCTCCTGTACACTCCCCGACCAGGAATCGAGCCCACAACCTAGGTATGTGCCCTGTCTGAGAATCAAACCCACCACCTTTCAGTGTGTGGGACGATGCTCCAACCAACTGAGCAACACTGGCCAGAGCCCGTTATTACTTTTTAAAGTTACCAAAATTTCATAAAAAGTTTCATCCAAATTATAAATTACCTAACAAAAGCAAAAAGTTATCTCATGTCCATCCCTGTTTCTTATGTGGATGGCTTTAGTTCATTTACATTAAATTGAACTTTGATAGATTTTTTGTGTGTTTTTGATGGTTGAACCACTGATTCCATCAGACATCACCAATATTCTATTATAGAACATTGCTGACTAATGTTAGAGAGCTAGAATCAGCAAATCTGCACACAGATTCATGCTAATTTGGGGTGAATAGAGGGTTCCAGTGTGGACAATTAGGAAGGATGATAGCCCATGATAATCTGTCATTGGGCCATACGCATGACCTGTCCATCTTGAGTGCTAGCTAGAGACAATAACCCTAGACCCTTGCTCTTTGTCTGATGAGCTGAAATGTGTAACAGCACAAGCAGTAATACCAGCATCAGCAGCTGCGGGAATATTTCAAGCCCTGAGTCTCTTCCCAAAATTTAGCCAATTATGAAATTATTCAGAAAGATGTGGGGACATTGGCAATATTGTGAACAATAAAAATAAATTTACATTTTTTTTAGGGACTCACTGTTCAACATTATTTATTTTGAGACTATGTTTATTAAAGCTGGGGACAAAGAAACAAGGAGGGCTTAGGCAGGGCTGCTTTGGCTCACTGGGAAGTCAGAGAAAAGGGGGCCTTGGGGATAGGTTCAGGGGGTTAGCCCTGGGTGAGCTGCTGCTGCCCATTGCTTCCTGGTTGCAGGTGTCCTGGAATCCCTTAGGGTTTAGGAGATGCATGCCCGTGGGGGAAAAAGAAGGGGAAGGGAAAGGCATGGGTGTGATCCAGGGAAGGGGAGCGCCCGGGGAAACACTTTTAATTTAACACCATTTCCATGCCTTTGACTATCAGTGATTTAGAGGCAGTAAGATAGTGGAATGGAATTCCTTTTTTGATTCCGGGAGGAAAATACAGTTAATTCACTAAGATTCTGATTCTTGTTATCAAGTTACTGTGTGCTCTCTGGAAAGCTAAGTGGTCTATTCCATAAATTCTGAAGTCATCATTATGCCATAAAGGGGGGAATCCAAAGATATACTTGGATCAAGATGAAGGCCTTTTCTTAATTTTGATTTTAATAAATTTCTCTACAGAGAATGAAAAAGAAAAAGTGGGTCTTATGTCTCAAGAAGTTATGGTTATCAGAGCCCTTCACTCTTAAGATAAAGTGTAAAATTGATAAGCTAAGCCTAGAGTTTTCTTTCTGACCCTTAGCCACATTCCAGTATTCCAAGAGTTATTTTAAAAAGCAGCCTATAGCTTTACAGTGTGTCTGATCCACTTTTCCTAGAACTCCTGAGTCCCAGTCATCTGCACAGCAGGCGTTTGCTTAATTATTATATATTATTATTAGAGAGCAACTTCAAATTTGTGAAGATAAAAAGAATTCCAGATTCTCTACAAAAAGGGAAAGTGAAAAGATAAGGAAACGAGGTAAATTATCCTTGATAAAGAAGTTAAGGACAAAGAAAAGAGATAATCACAAGTGTCTTCAGCATTGCCAAAATAGTACAGAAATTCCTCTTTTTGTTAAATGTTCAAAGTGAAATCACTTAACACTTGCTTACTATTTTGGTCATTGTTTCTAATTTATTGTTTTATTTTTTGGATGCTGCTTCCTACTGAAGTTAGACAGCACAGTGGAAAATAACGGTAAATAGTAAATGCCTTAGTACCCATACAGAAGTCTCCCAGTAAATAAATAAGTAAATAAAGACACTCACAGAAGAGAACATATCTGATCAGAGCTTTTCCAATGAGCACCTTTGTTTGCTTTCATTCGTGCCTTTGGCTGTGTGTTTCACGACTTAAGCAATAAAACTGAGCCCACAATACTGGGAGATGAGGGGAAAATACAGCCCCTGTCCCTTTGATTAACTCATGATACATGTGTTTCCTTCACACTGGAAGCTGAAAGAGAATTGACATTTTCAGTTTTGGATGGTGTATCTGTTTATGTTCAGTTTACTATTAAGACATCTTTCCATACTTTCCTGAATGCTGCCATGACTAGCAGAAACCATCTTTGTTTCCATGTCCACATTTTTCATTATAGGAGAAAACCCCACTGATGAATTTCCCAATATTATGTATTTGCCACTGCAAACCTTCAGAAAATTACAAGCATCATTTTCAACACATGAGAAATAGGTGAGAGCTCATTTTTAAAGCAAAATTAAACATTGCCCTCTAGAATTTTGTCATACTCTTTTTTTTTATTCATGTTTATACATATTCATACTCAAAGGGGCACTACATCTAAAAATGAACAAGCCCACCTTGTGTGCCTGTAAACACAGAGATTGATGGTTTTGTGCATGATATGAACTCGGGAATTATGGTTTAGCTCCTGCAGAGGCATAAAAAAATCATATAAACTTTTGAAGATGGAGTTTACCATTCATTTAGAAAAGCAACAATCCCTTGTCTAGTATGCTGCTCATTGAGATAAGAGTCATGCAATCTGAATGAGACATACTTTTCTGTCTAATCCTCTAAACTTCTCTGTGGAAAGTCAGAGAGGCTGACAAATTATCCTGAGGTTTTGCTACCATGTTACAATTGAACGAGGAGTGTATTGTAATGCTATTCTAAACTCCAAGGGAAAGACTCTTGATAAAACTAAAAACAGAATCAGTAAATCACACAGAATTAGGAGTCAAGTAGGCAATTAGCTATTATTTTACCTAAAGATGTTATTATCCAGTAATTTTAGCTGTGCTCGGGATCAGTGTTTTGTAGAAGAAATTTGATATTTCAGCTTTGTTAGGTATGTCTAATAGCAATGTGGGCCATGGATCTGCTGTACTCCTAAGTGGTTTGTTTGAGAAATATAAAAGAATGAGCCCTGATAAAACAGTGCAAACACATCAAAAGACTCCCAAGATTGCTTTAGTTCCAGAGGTCCAAACAGATATAGGAAAGGAACAGGATATTTCCCTATATACCTGGAAGAGTGTAGACTTGTACTTTCTTAATTTAAAATAGAGAATTATGCATATGTTCTTTCCTCGTGTGTTTCTAATATACTTATAATGGTATAGTTTTCAGTACTTGCAAAGTTTTAAATTCTTGGCCCTCTAGCAAAAGTTTCATATGGAAGAACTCTACTTTTCCTCAAGTAAAATATTTCTTAGATTTCTAAAATGTAGATGCATGCAACTCTTCAGGATCTAGAACATTTCTGCCATGTTTGTTTCCATTTTTAACTTTTGGTGTTTTCATGAACATTTACTATATTATGCAGGATTATTTAAAATGAGTGAAGAAAAGAGAAACTAAACAATGAATTGTTGGAACCAGCTTGCTAGATACTACAACAGAATAAATTACAAATCAATAAAATAAGGAAAAAGGAAAATAAAAAGCAAACAGAATAAGAAATAGACAAAAGTGTATGGATATTTCCTATGCTCATGCATTGGGTAGGGTCTAAGCATATAAAAAAAATAAAGAAGCAAAAGTGAAAAAGCTTGCCCTGGCTGGTGTGGCTCAGTGATTAGAGCATCGGTCCAAGCACCAAAGAGTTGCAGGTTGATTCCTGGTCAAGGGCACATACCTGGGTTGCAGGTCTGATCCCCTACCCCTGTCCTCTATCGAGGTGTGTGTGGGAAGCAACCAATCAATGAATGTGTGTCTCTCTCATCAATGTTTCTCTTTCTCTCCCTCTCTCCCTCCCTCCCTTCTTTCTTCCCTCCCTCCCTCCTTCCCTCCCTCCCTCCACTCTCTCCAAAAATCAGTGAAAAAAATATCCTCAAGTGAGGATTAACAACAACAACAAAAAATGAAAAAGCTTGATAAATATGACTATATGAAAAGTTAAGATAACTCTATGGAAATAAACACAGTGTGAAAGTCAAAATGTAATTGGCAACAATAAAGTTACTTCTGACAGATAAATGGTAATGCGGTAAATATACAAAAACCTCATAACAGTGAGAAAAAGATTAAGATCTAATTAGAAAGATAGGCAAAGAGCATGAAGAAGCAGTTAATAGACAAAGAATAGAAATGACCAATACACAAATAAAAGTACAAACTTACTTATAATTAAATAACCTGAAGACTTTTTAGTTATGAGATAGCCAGTGATCAAAGTTTGTTAATTGCTTATGTTGGTAATAGTTTGGAAAGGAACCCATCATACTCTCAGAACTACTCTGTGTCTAAACTGATATATCTTATGATGATATTATCTTATGAATGCTGAAACTCTGACTGAGTATTTCTAATTCTCTAAATGTATCCTAAAATTATTATAGCAAAAAGAAGTGTTAGGAATATACTTACCAAGATTTTCACTGAAAATTAATAGCATTTATGTGTATCAATAAAAGTATAGTTTAATAAATGACACTATATCCATAAACTGAGTTTTATGCCACTGTTCAAAAATGTAAGGAGCATCTATATATTCCAACATGGAAAGAGGTACAAAATGTATTAGCAATGAGAGCAAGTTATAGAAACGCTTAAATAGTGGACTGGATAATAGCATTCTGTAAAGAGTATGGGCTCTGAAGTCAGAATACCAGGATTTAAATCAAACTCTGTCATTTGATACAGTATATTGAGAAAGTTCCCTTTTCCTTTGTGACTTATATTATCTCTTTTTACGTTATAATGAAAATAGTAATAACAATACCTTTTGTAAACACTAGATTTTGTAAAAAAATAAATAAATAAATAAATGTGAATAAATATGAAAAATACTTATCCTCTTTCTTAGTCCTATTCACTAAGTATTAGCTAGTGGTATTATTATCACATTAATATGTATTTTATATCCACAAAATATGCTAATAATAGCCACGCCTATAAAGTATGTGAGGGTAAGAATAGGAATAGAGAATGATGGCTGGAAAATTTTTATTTTTCCTAGTTTTATATTCTATGAAATTTTTATAATGAGCATGTAGTCCTTTAAAAATGAGTCATAAATATTTATATTTAAAATATTTAGTTTCTCTCAAATTATTTATTCAAGACCTAATATGGACATGGAGGCATTCTAAAAAATGTACTGTATAACAGTACATAATCCTCTCATACAATTTTTTTATGGGAAAAATATAGCCCTGAGAGCTTTCCTTATCACTATGGATCTATGTTTTCATCTCAAAGTCTTTTATAATAGCCCTACGATTTTGTCATACCCCATTAGCTTCCCCCCATCACCATTTATCCCCTTTATGCCCTCTTCTACCTCCACCCACCCCTCTACCCCAACAATTGCCAACCTGTTGTCCATGTCTGTATGTTCTCTCTCTCTTTTTCTTTTTTTGCTCAATCCCTCCACCCTCCACACTCCCCAAGCTGTTGCCTGCTCTCTATCTATGAGTCTATCTCTGTTTTGCTTGGTAGTTCAATTTGTTCACTAAATTCCACATATGAGTGGAACCATATAGTACTTGTCTTTCTCTGACTGGCTCATTTCACTTAGCATAATGTTCTCCAGGTTCATGCATGTTGTCACAATTGGTAAAATTTTCTTCCTTTTTATAGCAGAGTAGTATTCCATTGTGTAAATGTCCCACAGCTTTTTTATCCACTCTTCTACTGATGGATACTTGGGCTGCTTCCAAATCTTGGCTGTTGTAAATAATGCTGCAATGAACATAAGGGTGCATATATTCTTTCCAATTAGTGTTTTGGGTTTCTTAGGATGTATTCCCAGAAGTAGAATCGCTGGGTCATAAGGCAGTTCCATTTTTAATGTTTTGAGGTATCTCCACACTGCTTTTCACAGTGGCTTCATCAATCTGCATTCCCACCAACAGTGCACAAAAGTTCCCTTTTCTCCACATCCTTGCCAACACTTGTTGTTTGTTGATTTATTGATAGCCATTCTGACAGGTGTGAGGTGATAGTGCATTGGTTTTAATTTGCATTTCTCTGATGATTAGTGATGTTGGGCATCTTTTCATACTATTGGCCATCTCTATGTCCTCTTTGGAGAAGTGTCTATTCAGGTCTTTTGCCCATTTTTTTAAAATTGGATTGCTAAAGTTTTTGGTGTTGAGTTTTATAAGTTCTTTATAGATGTTCGATATTAACCTTTATCAGATATATCATTGGTGAATATGTTCTCTCCTTCAGTGGGCTGTCTTTTCATTTTGTTGATGGTTTCTTTTGCTGTGCAAAATATTTAATTTACTTAAAACATTAAAATTAGTAAAAATAATAAATGTGGGAGGGTAAAATATTTGTATTTACTCTAAGTTAAAGAACATTGATGCTTTATATACTTATGTGTGAAAAACTCTAAATGATTGAAAAATTTTCACTCTGATTCGCCCATGTTCTCAACCTCTAAAATTGTTCCCCCAACCCTTTATGGTGACCCTCATGTGACATTAGCACATAACTCTTTTATTCTACCACTTTTGCTAAATCAAAATTGCCTAGCCATCAGCTGCTAACAAGTCAAGCAGAGAAAGACAAATATCATATGATCTCACTTATTTCTGCAATATAATAAACATAACAGTCTGAGGAACAGGGTAGTCCCAGAGACATGGAAGTAGGGTACAGACTGACAATTGCCAGAAGAGGGGGTGGGGGAGGGGAGCGATGAACCACAGAACTTGTATGCATGTACTCATAACCAATGGACATGGACAACAAAACTGGGGACGGGGCAGGGAGGGAGGGGGAGGAGGGTGACAATGAGGGAAAAAGGAGAAACATCTGTAACAAAAATAAATTAATAACAAAATAAATAAAAATAAAAAAAACTTCAAGAACAATCTCTCCTTTTTGCAATAAATATTTATAACAGACACTAAAACTTACTTCACTTCATATTGCTCCTTCTGCAAAAACTCTACGTAAACTCTGCTTTTCTTCCTAAAAGTAAAACACTCTTTTAAGGCTGAGCCTATTGCATTTTTGAGTAAAGGCTATCTTTAATGGTGCTCAGGTTATTTTTCTTCTGCCACTCAGATCATACTCAGCCCAGGTCACTTCCTGGATGGAACCCAACAGGACCCCTTGATGTCTGCCTCCTCAGAATCCCAGGGCCTGGACAGTTGAGCAAATCCTACTTATGATGAGCACACCTATTCTTTGCTTCAAGTGCTGCCTAAACTTTCACGCTTTCTCTTTTCTGACCTTGGCATAGCCTCTTGATTGGAGTCTGTTTAATTACCCAGGGAACTCAGGAATGAAGTCAGATGTAATGCCACAATTCTTGTCTATTTGTCTGTTGTTCCTTATCATTTGTGTATGTTTTTTTTTCAGTATTTCAGTGAAACTGATTTGTTGTCCACCTTCTGACATGTACAAATGTTATGATGTGAATATAACTAAATAATTGAAACTCTAGCAGGATTTGACCAAGGACAGGTAATGACTTCAGTGGTTATTCTGCAGAATTTTGAATAGGCTAACACAATTTAGCCAAGAGCTTTCCCTAAGGGCTTTTCTATTAAAAATTATCAGTCAAAAATCCAGTCCTAGCTCTCAGAACTTGGTGTCTATACCATTCAGCAATCAAAGGAATCAGGGCTCCCTGGAGAAATGGCTAATTTTAGGATTGGAGCAGGAAATATACAAGATGAACCTGGAATATCTTATATTGCCAGAGAACAAGAAAGTGACTAAAAACACACACATACACATATTGGTGGGGAAACTAAAGTAGTTCTCAATGGCCAAAACTGGAATAATTTGAACAAGAAAATAAAGTATTGCATTATACTCAAAGTATAAAATAAATATCATGGGTCTATATTTATATAAATAAATAAATAGGGAGGGGGTGAGACAAATCTCTTGTACAGAAGACTTCCAAAAAATTTTAAGTAGTAACTTGGCCTTTTGGAGGGTGAATATCACTCCCAATTTCTTAAGTATGTGCTGTGTATAACGATTTCCTTTCAAAGAGTATAGTGTAGAAAGGGGAAAGAAAGGGTAAGTTCACCTCGGAGAAACATGACAAACATGACTATAGCAAGGAGAATAAGGCTAACATCAACAGTGATAAACCTGCTGATAGTATGTGCCTTTAAAAAGAGGTAGTGATTGCCCTGGCCAGTTTGGTTTAGTGGTTAGAGTGTCCGCCCTCGGACCAATGAGTCACAGGTGCGATTCCAGTCAAGGGCACCTACCGCGGTTGTGGTTGGGGTTGTGCGGGAGGCAACAAGTCGATGTGTCCCTCTCAGGTCAATGTTTCCCTCTCTCTCCCTCCCTCCCACTCTATCTGAAGATAAATAGAAAAATATCCTCGAGTGAGGATTAAAAAAAAAAAAAAAAGATGTAGTGGAAATCTCTCTTTTTGTTTGGTATTACTCCACCAAACCCACACCTCTTAACCCCAATCTAAGCATGAGAAAAAAAAATTAGGAAAATTTCAGTGGAGAAGCATTCTATAAAATACTTGACCAGTAAACTCAAAACCGTCAATCTCATTAAAAAACAGAAAAAGGAAATACAAGAAATTATCACAACAAAGTGGAGATAAAGAGACATGGAGGACCCTGGATGTGATTCTAGAACAGAAAAATACATTATGTAAAAATTAAGAAAATCTGAATAAAATATGAACCTTAGTTAATAATAATGTGTCAATATTGGTTCAATAATTGTTATTAAAAATTAACATACCTTATTAATGTCAGATGTTAATAATAGGAGAACTAGGTGAAACTATAAGGGAAATTTCTGCACTGTATTCTCAATTTTTCTGTCAATAAAAGACCTGTTTAAAATATAAAACATATTTTTAAAATCTCTGTCTTATAAATTGAAAAAAAAAAATCATCCTCTAGACCTTATCATTACCACTTTCATAGAAAATTATATTCTCTATTAGGGAGAAGACATTACAACTGTTCTAATTGTCATATCCATCTTCTCTTTGTTGAAAGTCTTAAACCTGAAGTCATAAATTTAGTTAGAAAACCAAATATTAGAAAGCAAACAGCAACCTCTCAGAATTACAAGAGCTTGCTAAGCACTTGGTAGAAACTTTTGCTCAGAAAAAGAAAAATTGGAGAACAAATTAATAGATCCTAAGATTAAACAAGTGGAAAAATCCACAAACAATCACACTTCTCTGTCCTAGTCTAAACAGACATTTGTCAATATTTTACAGAAAGGGCACACTAGAAGAAAATTTGGTTGTTTTGGCACAAAAGATCCAATTAAAAAAGACAAATGTCAATCTTTGTATTACAGAATATTCTACCATGATTTATCTTAATATAAGCAAGAAATGTCCATATCTTTGCCAAAACAGAATGTTCCCTTTTTATTTGACTCTATCATCAGCTCCATCACCATTCCATCATTCCCTCTTTAGAGTAAGATTATGGTGCCATTGTTGGAATCTCAAATACTCCTTAGATTCTGTTTTTGCCTCATCCCTTCTTATTTTCAAAACTACTCTCTGGGTCCTTTCCTGCTTATTGATTCCATTCCTCTGAATCTGTTTGTTCAAGAACTATTTTGTAAATTTGATGTCACTATTAAAATATGAATGGACCCAGCTGGTGTGGCTCAGTGGTTGAGCATCGACCCATGCACCAAGAGGTCACTGGTTTGATTCCCGGTCAGGGCACATGCTCAGGTTGTGGGCCAAATTCCCAGTGGGGGGCATGCAGGAGGCGGCCAATCGATGTTCTCTCTCATGGATGTTTCTATCTCTCTCTCTCTCTCCCCTTTCCTCTCTCTCTAAAATCAATAAAGAAAAAATAATAATAATAATAAATTTAAAAAAATATGAATGGGGCAGCTTCTTCCTGGAACTCCCAGGAGAATAATATTTGACCTATAACTTATTGTACAGATTGATATTCCACTATCTGATTCATCACCTGTAGTATGTTAGACTTTGAATCTGTTCCTAACATCCTCAGAACAAAGACAGTTTAGATGTTGGAGAGATAAAAGAATGAAATTTTAAAGATCTCAATTGGTCTAATTATACCCTTACTAAAACTGACCAAATAATCAATACACGAAGAAGCTATTAAAAGATTATGTTTTATCATGTGTACATCCCTCCAGAAAGGATTTATTATATGGCCAAAGAGCCAGATTTAGTCTGTGACCTATTTTTGCAAATACAGTTTTATTGTAACACAGCTATGAACAGTCATTTATGCATTTTTTAGTATTTTTACACTATAATGGCAGATTTGAGTAGATGTGACAGAAGCCAGGAGTCCTGCAAAATCAAAAATTTTTACTGTCTGGCCCTTTAAACAAAAAGTTTGCTGACTCTTGATCGAATGAACTATGATGTGATAGAAAATAAAAAGTCACTTTTCCCTAAAAGATTGAAGGTTATGACTAGTCATGACTTTTATTAGCTGATTTACTAAAACAAAACTTAGAAGATATCTTGATTACCTTGCAATCTTCAGACACTTAGGCTCTAACTTTTCTGCATTAGTTGTCCTTTAATATAATATCATCAGATTTTACACTCCAGAGGCCTTGTCTTGGACAATCTCAAACTCAGACTGCTTTAAGTAAAGGGACTTATTTGAAGCCCCCTACCTTTGGCCTCACCAATTATCATAAATCCTATTTTATATCTGTATATGAAAAATTTAGACCAGCTTTGAGGATTCTAACTCAACAACACAATATTTTAAGTGGTAATGACCAAGATTTCTCACAACTGTTGAACGATATCAAGTCCCAGATTCAAGATACATTTTAATCTCTCAGTGGGTTAAATACAGAGAATAATGGTGGTTTAGAAGTTTTTAAATGTATATAGAACTGAAAGGCTCAAAATAATACCACAAAGATGAAAGATATAAATGCAGTTAAACAGTGCTAAGTCTTATGAAGTTGAAGAAATATTGAAAGTATTCATTAATGTTAGATTAATAACCCAATCATGAAATTTTAATTTCTATAAAAAAACATTAAAATGTTTGGAAAATAATAAATAACAAAGAAAATTTAAAAGGTAAAGTAATTTTGAAAGTGTTCAATTAATCCAAAGTAGGCACAGAGTAGGAAAGAAGAGTATGGAATTCTCGAGATAAAAAAGGAAAATAAGCAAATGGTAAATTAAAATCTAAACATAGGAATAATTATACTAAATATAAATGACTACTTATTACAATTAAAATAAAATATTCTAGCCCTGGCAAGTTTGGCTCAGCAGTTAGAGCGTTGGCCAGTGGAACAAAGGGTTTGATTCCTGGTCAAGGGCACATACCTGGGTTGCAGGTTTGATCCCTGGCCCCAGTCAGGGTTGTGCAGGAGGCAACCAATCGATGTGTCTCTCTCATGTCAATGTTTCTCTCTCTCTCTTCTTCTCTCTCTTCCACTCTAAAAAAATCAATGGGAAAATATCCTCTGGTGAGGATTGACAAAAAAAATGACTGGAATAAAACAAAACTTTAGATGGAAATTATATTCACCTAAAAGAGTACAATGCATATAAGCAGTCAGGAAAGTTGAAAATAAAACCATAGAAAATGATAAACTATGTAAACACTGATCCAAACAAAACAAAAAATTGACAGTGTAAAAAGAGAAATAGCCACATACACAATCATAATACAAAGCTCTTTATCTCAGTATTTTCTATAATAACTAATAAAACTAGTAAAAAAGAAAAGATAAAAATGATTAACAAACTTGGACTAACTGACACAATACAATGCCAAAGCCAACAACAGCATTTTTTTATACACATGGAATACTTGTAGTAATTAGAAGAAAAATTACAGCTGTAAACACATATATCATAAAAGAACAATAGCTACTAATCTATGATACATATATATGAAAAACTAGAAGATGAAAAAGGAAAATAATGAATATGAGAAAGGAAAGAGTAGAAACTAATGAAATAGATAAATATACTATAAAGTGACCAAAAGAGCAAACAGTTGACTGAAAAGATAACCAAATCAATTAACTGCTTACAAGGCAGGTACATTTATAAAAAGGTGGTGAGGTATTCAGTATCAAGATTTAAAAGGATTATTATCACAGATTCTACACATTTAAAAACATCCTAAGAGGTCATTATAAAGAACTTTATCTCAATGAATTTGAAACTCTAGATGAAATGTACTATTTAGATGAAATATACTATTTACCATCTCTTCTACATATGACTCATTAATTTCAGTAATTGCTGATAAGCTCCTATTAGACCAATTTTCCTACACCCAACACCTATAAACTTTGTAAAAAATATAAAAATTAACTACATAAATACACAGAAGAGCAACCAAAAGTAGGCAGAATCTGGAAGGGTTTCTATAGTTGGACAAACTTTAAGCATAAGATAGCTAGAATGATTTAATAATATCAAATAAAGTAGAATTCAGGACAAAATTAATATTATTTATAATAACCCCAAAGTAGAAAAAATCTAGTTTATATATATTAAAAGGGGGTGTTACAGGTGTATATCAAAAGTTATTGTATGTACTGGCTTAAGACCTGTGCATTTCAATCTTTTACTTAAAAAGCATAAACAAATATCAAAGTGGTTAATGTTGAAATTTTTAGGGCTGAAACATATGCAAGTGTGAAATTTATATTGAAATGCACCAAAAAATAAGACAATTTAATGGATGCAGAGCAGGATGCATGAAATGATATGTGAGGAAGCAAGCAGTAAAATGTTGCTGTACAAGCTAGGTGTTGGCTATTTAGGTGCTCACTGAATGAGGCTTTTGATTTTTCTTTATGCTTGAAAAGTTCTATTGAAAATGGGGAATGACACGTACAGAAGTTCAAAATTAAAATATATCTATATCACTTAATGAATAAAAATCTCACCACATAGAAACTTCAAATCTAGATGTCTTTCTATTGTAGTCTCCCAAAGATACAAAATAATATCCTCAAACTTAAACAAACATTTTTATGAAATTGAAATAGCAAACAAATCTTCCCAGAATATTCTTGATACTAGAAGCTGACAACATTGAGATAATTTAAAAGGACATTACAATGAAAGAAAATGACAATAATTCTATTGGAAATATTAGCCAATCAAGCCCTGCAGTGATTAAAAAATGAAATTGCCATTTGACCCAGTGATTCCACTTCTAGGAATATACCCTAAGAAGCCTGAAACACCAATCAGAAAGAATATATGTACCCCCATGTTCATAGCAGCATTATTTATGATAGCTAAGATCTGAAACAGCCCAAGTGTCCATCAGTAGACGAATGGATAAAAAAGCTGTGGTACATATACACAATGGAGTACTATGCAGCTGTAAGAAAGAAAGATCTCTTATCCTCTGAGACGACATGGAGGGACCTGGAGAGTAATATCCTAAGTGAAACAAGCCAAGCAGAGAAAGACAAATATCACATGATCTCACTTATTTGTGGAATATAATGAACATAACAGTCTGAGGAACAGGGTAGTCCCAGAGACGTGGAAGTAGGGTACAGACTGACAATCCCCAGAAGAGGGGGTGGGGGGGAAGAGATAACCCACAGAACTTATATGCATGTACGCATAACCAATGGACATAGACAACAAAACTAGGGACTGAGTGGGAAGGAAGGAGGAGGAGGGTGTCAATAGGGGAAAAGGAGAAACATCTATAACAAAAAGAAAGAAAGAAAGAAAGAAAGAAAGAAAGAAAGAAAGAAAGAAAGAAAGAAAGAAAGAAAGAAAGAAAGAAAGAAAGAAAGAAAGAATTGAAGAAAGAAAGAAAGAAAGAAAGAAAGAAAGAAAGAAAGAAAGAAAGAAAGAATTGAAGAAAGAAAGAAAGAAAGAAAGAAAGAAAGAAAGAAAGAAAGAAAGAAAGAAAGAAAGAAAGAAAGAAAGAAAGAAAGAATTGAAGAAAGAAAGATTAAAAGCAAGGGTTTTACTGAAGTAATATAGTACTGGTTTAATATTGAAAATCAATCAACGTCAATCATCCCACTACAAAATAAAGAAGAAAAAGAAGGGTGAGATCATTTCAATAGGTGCTGAAAAGGTTTTTGAAGATTCTCAATATCCACTCATGATAAAAATCCTTAGCAGGAAACTTGAACAAACACTTCCAAAAAGTGGATATCCAAATTTCAGTAAATATATTGCAAAATGCTCAATTTTGTGAGTTATTAGGCAAATGCAAATTAAAATTTTAACATGACACTATCCAGATTTCAATTTAATATCACCTATACCAAGATCAGGAAGAATTAAAATGAATGAAAAATAGATGCCAACAGTGAGATGAGAGTGTAAGAATTATCTAATAATACTTCAGAAGTAGCCATCATTAAAAACTGAAACCAGCAATTATACAGCCCTTTGAATCAATTTTTTTAAAAAAATCTCAGCAAATAGAACATACAACATAAAACCAAACGCAAATTTTATAATTTAAAATATAATAATCAAAATGAAAAACAGAATGGAAGGCACAGAGGAAAGAACCAGGAAACTTGAAACTAGAATAGGTAAGGGAGGTACGGTATTTTACAATAGTAATGTACTTAACTTGAACTGGGAAAATGTTAACATCAGTACAATGTCATAAGTTATGTATACATAATGAAATGCTTGGAATAATTGTTATTCAAAGAGATATACTAAAAAACATGACAGATAAATCAAAATGAAATCTAAAAAATGTTCAAGTAACCCACAGCAGGCAAGAAAAAGAAAATAGAAATGACAGAAAGAATAAACATAAATGAAATATTTGAAAACAAAAAAAGTAATGTAAACTTAAGCCCTGGAATGTCAATAATTATAATAAATGTAAATGGACTTATACCAATTAAATGGTATATATTTAATAGTCAAATAAAAAACATAACCCAAGTGTATGCTATCTTTTGAAGCTTATTTCAAATATAAAAATATAGGCCAAGTTGAATGTAGAAGAGTATAAAAATTTATATTATACAAATATTAATAAAAGCAGGTATGGCTATATTAATATTAGATTTAGCTGACTTATTCCTTTTTATTGAATTTATTGGGTGACAGTGTTCTCAGTGGGGTGTTTTCTGTGTCTCCACTATTGCTTGTGGAAGTGGCTTCTTAAAGTGCCATACAAATAAGAATTTCCTGAGGCCCCCACAGGAGGATGAGGTATTTTGGAAAGCTTTATTTCTGGGTTTCCAAGGTCCCACCTGCCTCCATCCCACTGTAAAAAGTCACATTTTAGCCTGGCCAGTGTGGCTCAGTGGATTGAGCATTGTCCCATGGACTGAGAGATCCCAGTTCAATTCCCAGTCAGGGCACATGCCCAAGTTGCAGGCTCGATCCCCAGTAGGGACATGCAGGAGGCAACGGATCGATGTTTCTCTCTCACATTGATGTTTCTATCTCTCCCTCCCTCCTTCTCTCTCTAAAAAATCAATACAACCATTTTTAAAAAGGTCCCATTTTGTCTTCAGCAGGGTTAAGATCAAAGCCACTGTCCAGAGTTTCTGCTCCATATCAGCACAGTCCAGTCCAGCATCCAGCTAGCTTAGTTTGTGTTCCCAGCTGCAGTGTGCTGCATGTAGGGTCCACATGGCTGTGGGTCATGTGCATGCTAGGGCCACATGGCTGTGGAGGGAACATGGGTGAGTGCAAGGAAGTAGCAGAGAAGCAAGAGAAACAAAATAGGGAGAGAATTCCTTTTTCTGGGAGATTTTACCCTTCCAAAATTTCATGCACTCGCAGTGCTCCACCCCCTAGCCAATGGTTAGACTGACAGGCAAGCATTTCCCCTAGTCATTTCGACATCAGTGTCCTTGCGCCCATCTTCCCCTTTGTCCTGTCCCTTCCCCCAGTGATTTGCAGGCAATGGAGAGGTCATTCCCTAGGGAGTATAAAGTTGCAGCTTCCTGGTGAAGCTCCCATTTATTTCTTTCCTATTATTAATATTAGCTAGCTAGTTACAAAGGTAATAATACTGGTTAACAAAATCATACAGGCTTCAGGTGCACAATTCTACAGTACATCATCTGTACACTGTATTGTATGTTCACCACTCATAGTCAAGTCTCTATCAACATTTATCCCCCCTACACCCTCTTCCACTTCCCCATACAACCACTCCTCCCTTCCGGCAATCACCACACTGTTATCTGTTGACTTCTGAGCATAGGAAATTACCAGAGTTCAAGAGGAACATGATATAACAATAAAACAGTCAATACATCAGGAAGGCATAGCAATACTAATTGTGTATAAACCAAACAAAAATGTTGTAAAATGTGTGAAATAAAAATTAATAGAACTGAAAGGAGAAGAGACAATTTCACAATTATAATTGGAGACTTTAATAACCTCTCTACATAACTGATAGAACAACCAGACAGAATATCAGCAAGAACACTGAAGAACTTTAAAAACCATCAACCAACAGAAATCAATCAATAGTTTTAGAACACACCATTCAACAGGAGCAGAGTACACAATCGTTTTATGCACTCAAGAAACATATAGGCCATACACTAGGGCTAGGCCATAAAACAAATATCAGAAAATATAAAGAATTTAAATCATACACAGTGTTTTCTACCTCCACAACAGAATCAAACTCAAAATCAATAACAGAAAGATAATTAGAAAATCACCAAACACTTGAAAACTAAAAAATAAACTATTAAATCACATTTTGGGTGATATTTGGGTCAAAGAGGAAGTCTCAAAGGAAATTTATAAATACACTGAAATAAATCCAATAAAATACTATATATCATAATTTGTAAAACACAACTAACGTAGTGCTAAGAGAGAAATTTGTAGCACTAAATGCAGACATTAGAAAGGAGAAAACTTCTCAAATCAACAATCTAAATTCCCACCCTAAGTTACAGAAAAGCAAGGGCAAAGTAACCAGAGAAAGCATAGGAAGGCTATAATAATAAGAACAGAAATCAATGAAATTGAAAACAGAAACACAATAGAAGAAATCATTGAAACAAAATCTGGTTCTTTGAAAATATCAATAAAATTGGCAAACCTCTGGCAAGACTGACAAGAAAAAAAAAAGAGAGAAGAGACAAATTACCAATATCAGGAATGAAACAGGCAGTATCACTGAATATCCTGCAGATATCAACAGAATAATAAAGGAATACTAAAAACAATACCACTGATAGATTTGACATCTTAGATGAAATGGATCAGTTCCTCAAAGCATATGCTTTATAATTTAAAAATACTTTTATTATATACCAAGAGTTTATTGCCAGTCAGATGTTACCTTGATTTTATATGCTGAGAGCATTCATTTTACATTAATGCAAATCACAGAGAAATAAATAACAGAGATATGTATGCTCTTGAAAGTTCTGAGAGTATTAAAGACATACTTTTACAAGACCCAGATGTGCATTACAATGGCTTCACATCATTTCATGCTTCTGAAATCTATTTCTAGTAGAAATAAATCGACAGGATATCCAGATAGAGTTCATGTCAACAGTACTGAAGAATTATGGAAAAATGTGTTCCAGAACATCTGCTGATCAAGTACATAGAGCCTATGACTAGCTCTGTACAGACTGTAGAAGTTATCAGAGCTTTCTTTGGAAATTTACGAACACCAAAAACAAACAAATAAATAAATAAATACTCATTAACATGAGGCACTACACTGAGGGAGTGTGCCATTCAAAATTAACTTGAGAATTAACTTGAGTATGAAAGAGCTATAATCATGAAAGCATCATATATCACCAAGCAATTTACTATTATTTTGTATAATGAAATATTAAAAGGATTTTATATTTTTTGAAATTCTAGGCATAGTTTTCCTAATATACTATATTAGTTTAAGCTCTCCTCATAAATGGTAGTTTAAATGAATAGGAGTTGACTCCATTATAGTGTGTCAATAATTAGTTAACATACCTCCAGCAATATTTTATCATGGACCTACTACTGAGATTGTCTTAGTTACCACTTTTTTTGCAAGGAGACTTTGTAAAAAAATTGCTATTCCTGGGAGATTTTTTTTAAAATGTGGTTTTATTTGTTTCAGAGAGAGGAAGGGAGCGGCAGAGAGAGATGGAGACATTGATAAGAGAGAAACATTAATTGGCTGCCTCCTGCATGCCTCCTACTGGGGATCGAGCCCACAACCTGGGAATGTGCCCTGACTGGGAATTGAACCAGTGAACTCCTGGTGCATGGAACGATGCTCAACCAACTGAGCTACACCAGCTGGGCTCCTGGAAAATTTTTTTTGTGAACATACCTCAATAACACATGCTTCTCCTCTTAATCAAAAAGGGTGATACTAAAATTCTTTAGATAAAAGAAAGTTTCACATTTCCAAATTTCAGTGTCTGTGGAATTTATGGACCAAATCTGAATAACTAGATAAAAGACATTTATTTGAAGAATATAAAGCGACATAAATAAGTAACAGCTGAATAATAAAGCTTGGGAAATATGTCTCTGGTTGGGACCACTCAAGATTTTCATTAAGACACTGTTCTTGGAATAAAAGCATCTAAATTGTTTTTTCCTTTATACTTCATTCTTACTGAAAAGTCTTATAAGAAAAAGTTCAATTTGTTTAGATGTCACAAATCTGCCCTTTCACTAAAATAAACAAACAAAAAACCTGAAAATATACTGACTTAGACCCTCTATAATCTCATACAGTAGAGATAGAGCAATTCTAGAAAAGGGAACAGATGATTTGAATCCAACCAGGGGAAATGGATGCAGGACAGCTAAAATGCAAGAAACATTTAAGAAAGTTGCCTCAATAGACCAATAAAGTAAAATTTGTGAACATGTTGTCAATGACGATATCTCCACAACACTAGATGAAACACTTTTTTAATAATGTCCTTTCTGATCAGCCATTCTGAAACATGTGAGCATTAACTAAGTAGTTATAACACAAGAATCCCGTGTGTATGGCAGTGTAATGCCATGCTATTCAAAGTGTGGTCCATGGACTAGCAACTTGGACTCTTAGGTGAGTCCTTGAATCAAAGTCTGCCTTTTAAAATTGATCTCCAGCTGATTTGTATGCATAGGAAAAGTTTGAGAAGTTCTGCAAGTAAATCACTGCTGAGAGTAAAAATAGGAAAAAAGAGACTTCCTTTTTCTAAAACTCCCTTTCCTTAAAACCTTCAGTAGAATCATTCAGGCAGCAAGTATGATAGCATCAACACCTGTGGAGTCATTGCAATCAACCCACACAGTGGAGAGAGTAGAAGCAAAAGCACCAGAATATAGGGTCATTCTGAGAACTGATCACAATCCCAGTTTTCTTTTCAAGAAATAAACAGGAACACACCTGGCAACTTTGTACTGAATAAAGTTCCATTATTCTTGGATATTAAATTGGGGAAGAAGACCCCAAGACCCAATGGCACATGGCTGCAGTAGTACAATGGTTTTTACTCGTGGAAGACTCACTTTACATATCAATTCCATCCTCTTTTCATGGTTTCAAGCTCATAGATTCTACCAATTACTTGATATTTCTAATTGGATACTTAATAGCCATTTGACTTTACATGTCAACATTAATTTGATTAAAACAGAAACCTAAATTCCCAACCCCAAATCTGATCCTTTTCCATTCTTCCCCACTTGAGCAAATGGGGCCATCATTATGGGTTACTTTAAGCCAAATTATGAAGAGTCATATTTGATCCCTGACTTTCTTTTACACCCTACATCCGATACACAGTGAGTCATGTTGTCCCTGCCCTAAAATAAATGCTGAGATCAAACCATTCTCACCACTTTCTTTATGACCCCACCTAAGTTACTTTAGGCTGCTATAGACTCCTTATTGTTCTTACTTTATTCTGTTTTCTTGTCTCTTCAGTCAATTTGCCATAGTACAGTCAATACTGTATCATCATTAAATTTTTTTTTTCTTTATTGATTTTAGAAAGGAAGGGAGAGGGAGAGAGAGATAGAAACATCAATGAGAGAGAACATTGATTGGCTGCCTCCTGCATGCCCCACACTGGGGATCAGGCCCACAACCTGGGCATGTGCCCTGACCAGGAATTGAACCAGCAACCTCTTGGTGCATGGGTCGACACTCAACCCTGAGCCACAATGGCCAGACACTATATCATCATTTTAATACCAAAATTATATCAGATCACTCCCTGTTCAAAACTTAAAGTTGACTTCCATCACAATTGGAATAAAATCTAAATGTCTCCATGGCCACACAACATCTGGTTTTGCCTACTTTTCCAATTCCATTTCTTATCAATCTCCACCTTACTCATTACCTGTACTTCCACCCTCACTGTATGCCTTTCTAATCCCCCAATTCACAGAGCTCTTCCTTGCAGTGGAATCTTTGGACTTGCCATTTCATTTTCCTGAAATATTTTATTCTTGATGCCAATTCTGCATAGAGACCTTCCTTTATTACTCTGTCTAAAATAGCCTCTGTTATTCCTTATTCTTTCATCCTGTTTTATTTATCTGATATTGCATGATATAATTTTGTGTTTTATGTCTTTTTCTTTCATTAAAATGTAAGCTTCATGAAAGGCAAGAACTTGGTCTTTCTTATAAATGACATATCCCATCCTTGAACCCAGATACAATAAGTATGTATGAAATATTTTCCAGAAGAAATTTGAAGAGAAATACAAATGCATCCTGAAAGAGTAATTAAGAGAGGGAGAATTTTATATCATTACAGGTTGATGAAGCTATTTTACTGGTTAGATATATCTTAAAATGGAAAGAGTATTTGGTGGAAAAAAATAACTGAGAAAGTCAAATATTTACAATATTCCTTTTATGGAAAAAACAAAACATACAAACTAGCCACTAACTACATGATAGAAGGTGTACTTTATTGATTCATTAACAGAGTATCCACTGTGTTCCAAGAATCCAGCCAGGACCACAAATCACAGATGGGAAAGGGAAGCAAGTAATGTAAGTTACAGGTCCTCATAGACATAGAACAGATAATATTGTGATCATCTAAAAAATTTCAACAGCCTGGCTGGTGTGGCTCAGTGGTTGAGCGTTGACCCATGCACCAAGAGGTCGCTGGTTCGATTCCCAGTCAGGGCACATGCCCAAGTTGTGGACTCCATCCCCAGTGTGGGATGTGCAGGAGGTGGCCAATCAATATTCTCTTTCATCAATGATTCTATCTCTCTCTCCCTCTCCCTTCCTCTGTCTATAAAATCAATAAAGTAAAAATATTTTTTAAATGTTTCAACAAAGTTACATAGCAAAGAATGGTGTCTTTGACAAAATCCACCAAAGTCATATTTTCAGTTTTTGCATTTTTCTGTTCTTTGCTTTTTGCCCTTCAGTTGATTTAATCAAGAATTTCTAATTCTGTCTCAAATTTCTACAGGATAATCATGGCTCTGGACTATTTACTTGCAACTCCAAGGTTATTAGATACTCATTTTTTATGATGGCTCAGCATTTATCTAAACTCTATTCATTCAAAGCCTGAAAAAAAATTTTCTGTAATATTTTTCTCTGGATCACATTTAAAAACAATCAAATTTACAAGATTATTCAGAATGCTAAAGCAGCCCAGACTTGAAGTTTTCAAAGACATTTTAAGCAAGAACAACCATCTCTCTTTCTTTTCTTTTTTAAATATTTGTATTGATTTTTAGGGAGAAAGAAGGGGAGAAGGAGAGATAGGTAGAAGCATCAATGAGAGAGAAACATTGATCGGCTGCCTCCTACATGCCCCACACTGGGGATCAAGCCCACAACCCAGGCATGCGCCCTGACCGGGAATCAAATCAGCAACCTCTTGGTGCATGGACTGATGCTAAACCACTGAGCCATACTGGCTGGGCTCTCTTTCTTTTTTAAAAAAAATGCTTGTCCTCATAATGCTATGTGCCTTGCTACATTTTTTTTTCATGGTGACTTACACTTTTCATAACACTCTCCTTATGAGCTAGTGATGTTTAATCTGAATGACAGGTAACTCTGTGAACCCTTTGAAATGACATGAAAAATATAGAGGACTGCCATTTTATCTTAGGACTTTGAAAGAGGATCCAGTCTTCTCCAGCTTTCTATCACCCATAATACGTAATTCAGAAGGGTGGACTAGATCTCCAGTGATTTAATGATTTTTTGTCATCTTATTATATACTCATTTGACCAGACTTGAAAGTCTGATATAGATGTCATAGATTTTATGTTTGCCTTCAAAATCAAACAGTTGCCTCTCTAGCACTGCCTATTATTGCACAGTCACCACAAATTTTGTATCAGAAAGTATCAAACAAACCTCACTGCAGGTGCTGACAATAGCTAAGCATGTTAAAATCGTTTAGCCTAAAGTACAAATAATAACATAAAGTAATAAAATAAAATTTGAAATACCAATTTCATCAAAAAATACTCTCCCAAATGCATCTTATATAGAATCACTAGCATTCTTGTTGTTTGGTAATTTATGAAATTTGTTAGCTTAAGTGTTTAGGGACTTATAAGCTGAAAGCAATCAAGCTTTTCTACCAAATCACATAATGGAAAAAATAGCACTTAATTTTTAGTGATTATTAGTACATGCTAGGGGGGAAAAAAGGGAGACTAAAAGAAGTGCTTTTCTCTGTATAACCATTGGGCTTCTTTTCTATTTTCTCCTGCAGTTCGGTGAGTTCTCCCTGTGCTTCGGGGATTAATCAGGAATGTGAATAATCATGGTGAGAGCTGTTGGGGTTTTGAATGAGTGTGTCATTGGATATATAAAACTTTAAATTCTTTACAAATGCAAAAGAAAACACCTGATGGACATTCAGTAGGAAATGACTGTCAGGTCCTACACACCAAAAAGTTAAGGACAGATTTTTACATAGATGTTTTGTAGGTTTATACCAAAACAACCTCGAAGGCCAAGTCCCAAGAGGGATCAGTATAATTCTAACAATGATTTTATTTCATGAACTTACAATATATCTAGTTGAACAGTCTGTTTAGTTCAGTATGTCCAAACCTGCCAAGTCTGGTTTGTACATTCTTTGGAATGCTTTTCACACTTCCAGTAAGGTATTTTATTTCTCCCCATATAAAAACGTGTGTATGTCTTTAATATAAAATAAGTTTTCTTTTAGAGACTTGAATTTCAGGCACACTAAGATTGTACAATAAAATACAATAACCCAACAGGTAAATAATGCCAAAAAAAATTGGGGGTAGAAAAATTGGCAGAGAAGAAAAGTTTTTTTCAAAAATCAAACTGAGAATATTATACAAAAGCCAATGATTTTGAAGTGAAATTGCATTTTCAAGCTCATCTGGCTAATCAATATGAAATATAATTTCAAGCCAAAGCTTTATTTCCTGCATTATTGAGCACCTAAAAGTTGTTTTAACCCATGCGAGACTCATTTTTATCTTCCATGTCTTAGTTTTGGGTTTTTTTTTTTTTTCTTTTTTTTGAGGGCTAATCTATGGAAACTCCTAAGAACACTTCAAGCATCTGGGGACCGAAATATGCAACAGTGCCACGTATGGTCCACATAGCATGAGGTGGTGCTATACTTCTTGATCTCAGACTTCCGATTTACTAATGTGACATAGAAATTCGTAACAAAAGATATATAGTTCTGTATCAAAAAGCAATACACTTAGACACAGGCTTCTATAAATAGACTATCCTTTACTCTGATTTCAAATAAGGCAAAATTTCCACTGAAGGTAAAATTTGATATTTGAAACTTTCCACTATTTCCATATTTTTAACTAAGCCAAAGTTTAGCTCACTTTACTTGTTTTGAGTAAACTTGATATGCTCCATTAGTTAGTTGCCCTTTTAACATAAACTTAGTTGACAACAAATTGTTGTTATTGGTTTTAGAAAACATCTGACTTATTTAAAGATGCTTAAGAATGGAACTAATATTAAGAAACTGGTGTATTCAGATATTGTATTTAGCTTGCATGTATACATATAATTATACTTGAACAAATTGTAACTATTTCTAAATAGAATTTATTTACATATTGACAAAGAGAAACCACACTCCCGTTGTTCTAAAGATAAAAACAAGCAAAAAAATGAAAAGGATAGATAATAGGTAAATTATTAGGAAAAGCTGACAGAGCAGCAAGGTGAGGGACATAAAAGGAATTATGAAGTTAAAAAAAATAAGAGGAATAATTATGTATTTATTCATAGAGAGACACCATTTATGTGTGCTTACATCTGTCTTGAAAACTGATTTATAAAAGTAATCTGAATGATTTTTATGCTTCATGTTTTTATATATTTAGTAAATTTTACATTGCATGTTACATTACAACACATTTCCTTTTTAAATATTAATGTAGAAGTGTCTGAATGCTAATCATTTATTGTATTCATAACAGTTTATTTATTTCTTCTTCCTAAATTATTTAGAGTAGAATATTTTTTCAAAGATTTTCTTTCAAAGGACTTTCAGACTAGTGATGCCAGCAAATACAATGCATGGTCAGTTTCTAAAAAATATAATTGTGTTTCACAGAGCAGTAGCCTCAAAGTCTAGCTCACAGAGAAGAAGTGGTGCAAATTACAAAAGAGAATGACTATATATGGCCTCATAACATTCCTTCCTCAAACAAGGAGTAAAAAGAAATTTCACTTTCAAAATTTTGACAATAAATTGCATGCTCCATTTAGGTAGGTCCATTCACTTCTGTCCACTTATTGTACTTTAAAAACCATTTCCCTGAAATATTTTAAGAGAACATTAAATCAATAAATGCCAACACCTCATAAAAATGGAGGTGATATATTTCTTTACTTCATCTGAACAGATAATTACTTAGAATCTAATGGGGACAAACCAGAACTCAAGATAACTAGATCAGTGAGTTAGAATATTTTGTATAATTTAAAAGGTAAAAGAAAGAGCCAAGGACATTTATGTATTGTTGAGCCTTTGTACAAAACTGTTTTGTAATTTTGATTTATTCTTTGTCTTAATACAGCTTCGCATAAATACCTAATACCTTCTTACAAAACAAACTAATTCCTCAGAGAAAAAGCTAGAAAACCAAATAAACAGACTTGATTTTGCTTTATAATATAGCTCTTTAAGTATCAAGAAAATAAGCAAATCAGTTAATCAGCCTTTTTATATTGGGAAGAGTAGACAACATAGATACATGCACAGCTGTGTATCTCCTATGTATACCTCCCAAAAGGGTTCTAACACCCCAGACATCTAGTTATAGCCCTCTATATTTTTAAACCAATCATTTCATAAATAAGGACATTGAGGCCCAGAAAATTAAAATGTATCATAAGAAGTTATATACCTATCTCTCACCTCTAGGGTCAATAGAATGTACTTAAAAGGTATTTATTGTGCAAATTATAGATATGCCAACTTGGTTCATAATGAATATGGAGTAAAATCAATGTGAGCAACTACAAATAACATCATCCCTACTTATTTTGATGTATACATTAGGTGTCACAAATATTAAATATGAGGTTCCTTTCAATACAAATTATAATTTGATCTGCTTGCATCTAGGAAAAGATAGACTCAAAGAAAGAGGAGTCAGTTTTCACTTACTGTTGAAACTTTGAACCAGATGCATGTTTCAAGTTTTTACCTTCAGGTATTTGTGCTGCAAATGATCACAACAAGGGCCGCGCTGTGCCCTTTTATAGATCTTCAGAAATGAGAAAATAATGATCTTGCTGTTGATGACTTAACCTTCACTTATGCAGCCAGATTCTTTCACTTTATAGGTAACTTTTTGAAAACACATAAAGCTTAATAGTGCAGAGTTTTTGCTTTTTTAATTTTTAAAAAAATTCTCTGTAACTGTCATTTAGTAAATAATTTTATAACTTGAAGACAGAATTAGAAAATCTATAAACCTCCCTGGCTGGAGTCCTCTAACTCAATTTTGTACTATATAACGCCTTAAACATGTTCATGAGTTTGATTGTTTCTTTCATTTTTATAGTGCCTTTGTCTTTCGATGCATGTCCAAGCTGAATTTCCTGAAAAGCCTGGTCTCTTTCTGACCTATTTCCATCAAATCCAGTTCATGGCTGCTTGAACTTGCTTGCAGCGAAGGATGGAGTGGTGCCTCTAGGGGTCATGTGCTGCCATCCCTGCACATGAGTTATCTTGCCAAAACCATGGTGATCAGATAGAGAATGGGCTTCCCAGAAAGCTCTTGACCAGGACTGTGCATACTTTTACTCAGACAAAGTAGTTATAAGACCTTCTGAGACAAGCTCATTTGCCCCTCAGGCAATAATCTTTGATCTTTTAGGGCTCTGAAGTATGGATCCCATTTCTTGTACTCACATGACATCAATCTATGAAGCATTATTTCTCTACTAAGAAGAAAAAGAATAGGAAAGGAGGAAGGAAGGAAGGAAGGAAGGAAGGAAGGAAGGAAGGAAGGAAGGAAGGAAGGAAGGAAGGAAGGAAGGAAGGAAGGGAGGGAGGGAGGGAGGGAGGGAGGGAGGGAAAGAGAGAGAGAGAGGGAGAAAGGGGGAAGGAGGGAGGTGGAGGCATATTTTTACATCCATTTCTCTTTAAGGAAAAACCTTGAAGTTTTAAGGAGAAACTTCATCTAAAATCTCTCCCAGATGATCATGTGTAAAGAATTATATAATCTCTTTTATTTGACATAAACCTGTCATCAGAAACTCTCATACTGGCTTTGGAAGTATCCTGAAAATTTTAGACCAGGAATTGAGTTATTACAGTGAAAATTTTACCCTGTTTTGGTTTTTGTTCTTTTGTAGTGGAAGCTCTTTAAATAAACAGCCCAGGTGTAAAATAATGATATATTACTTTGATATATGTTCACATCCAAATTACCAATTATTTTACTATTCATGTAAATAGGAGACATAGCTACATAAAAAATATTTCCTTGAAGTAAAGTTTGAAAGGACAGGAAAAGTTAAAAGCAATGACTGTCATTCAAAATATTATTCATACAAAATGCTAATTATATTTTTTCTCTTCTCAGATTTTTCCAGTTTTGAGATATAATTGACACTGTATAAATTTAAGCTATACAGCATAATTATTTGACTTACATATATTGTGAAATAATTACCATAAGTTTAGCTAACACCCTTTATGATAAGAATTATTAGGATTTACTCTCTTAACAATGTTCAAATATATTATATAGCAGTGTTAACTACAGTAATCATGTTGTACATTACGTTCCTAATACTTATTTATCATATAACTGGAAGATTGTACACTTTGACCACCTTCCTCTAATTCCCCATCCCCTAATCCACCACGTCTGTTAACCACAAATCTGATCTATTTTTCTGTGAGTTTGATATTTCTTTGTTTTTGGATTCCACATATTATTGAGATTGTACAGTATTTGTCTTTCTTTGTCTGATATATTTCACTTAGCGTAATGCCCACAAGGTCATATTACTTTTCTTTTTATATTTTTTTCACATATATATTTTTATATAGGTTACATACATTTTTTTCCTCTACCCGTTCATTCATGGATGAATACTTATGTTGTTTCCATGTCTTGGTTATTCTAAATAATGCTGCTATGAACATGCAACTATCTCTTCATGCAGTATATTCACTTCCTTTGGGTATATTCCCAGAAATGAAAGTGCTGGGTCATGTAGCACATTTTAAAATTTTTGAGGAAAATTCTCTACTGTTTTTCATAGTGACTGTATTGAATCCATTCCCACCAGCAATGCAGAAGGGTTACATTTTCTCTACATCCTCACCAATACTTGCTATATTTGTCTTTTTTATAATAGTCATTCTAACAGGTGTAAGGTAATATCTCATTGTGGGTTTGATTTGCATTTCCCTGATGATTAGTGATGTTGAGCATCATTCATGTACTTATTGATCATTTATATATCTTTGGAAAACTGTCCATTCAGGTTCTTTGTTCATTTTTTAGTAGGATTATTTGTTGTTGTTTTTTTATTTTATTTTATTTTATTTTGCTACTGAGTTGTTTGAGTTCTTTATATACTTTGGATATTAACACTTTCTCAGATGCATAGTTTGCAAATATTTTTCCCATTCCGTAGCTTGTCTTTTCATTACTGTTTCTTTTGCTGTGCAGAAGCTTTTTAGTTTGCTAAAACTAAAGTAGTCCCACTTCTTTATTTTTGCTTTTGTGGCATGTGCCTGAGGTGTCATATCCAAAACACCATTGCCAAGACTCATACGAAGAAACTCTATCTGTGTTTTTTTCTAGGAGTTTTATGAATTCCAGTCTTACCCTTAAGTCTTTAATCTCTTTAGAGTTAATTTTTATGAGTCATGTAAAATAGAGGTCTAGTTTTTACTCTTATATGTGAATACTCCATTTTTTCAGAAATGTTTATACCTTTATCAATAAATTTTGATGGCTCTTATAAAATAGGTATTTTAAGTTAGAATTTATATTAGAAGTTTGTACACAAAGGGGCATTAACTCAATGTTAGCTCAGAAATTGTTTAGCATGTTGTTTTTTTTTTAACTTACATGTGTGTAGCACACACAAAAATGTTGATTCTTTGTATGATTTTTAAGAAAAGGAAGCAGACTCAGTGCCTCCAAATATGAAAGCTGGCAAAGAGCAGAGCCCCTTTTACATGACTGTCCTGTACCCACAGGATTTGCCAATGTGTATGTCAGTCTGTTCCAGAGATTAACAAATAAGGCACAACTATGGCTTAGTCCTTAACAGAGAGGGGCAGAAGAGGAATATATGGAATCAAATCAGTCCTGTTTTCAATGAATCTGATTCCTCCATTTAAAGAAACATCTGGGTAGGTTTGCTGACTATGCAACATGTATCTCCTTTAGTTTGCTTTGACACATTTTGGAAGCTGTCTGGTAAATAGAGCTTTCTAAATGGAATAGAAAGTGTAATTGATGTAGCCTTGCTTTGCAACAGTATGACTATTGAATTCAGAAATGCCACCTTTTTTGGAATCATTTATTTATTTATTCATTCATTATCTGTTGAGCACCTGAGCACAAAAGGTTTATAAGCAATAAGCAAACTATACTCTGGGGATTTATATAATAACACACACATATTTTTATCCTTAGAGGTTTTCTGTCTATGATGAAAATTGATGTTATCATCAGTTATGAAAATTGAACACAGCCTAGAAAATAATAAGAAAAGCAATGATAATTAACATGAATATTATTGTTTTATTAAGGTGACTACATTGATAAGCTAATATAATTTAGAAATATTTCACATATTACCTCATTTAATAAGATTTATTTGCTTCATTTAATAAATATTAATTGAAGTGAAATCCTTAGCAAAGTTGTTGATCCAAAGCAAGTATTGAATGTATGGTTGCAATTGTAATTCTTAATATTGAGTACTATTAATATTATTGTTCCTATTTTAGAGTGAATGGGATTCTTACTGTGAAAATATAAGGTACAAAATCAGATGATAGAGGAGAGGCATGATTAGAATCTAGTTCTATTTGAATAAAAATAACCGTGTTCTGGGTTTTATGATGAATACTAATTGCCTTTGGACATAGAATATGGGTTGTATGATTCACAACCTCACCTGAGTTTGGAATTCTCTTTTTTTTCCCCTACTTAGTTGCTTAGTTCTGCCTAGTATATTATAAGGGCACCTTATAGGCTTTGTCAACAATTAGATATTTAAGAGTTCTAAGAGGAAAGGGTGTACAAGCCTAATATCTAGGTGTGCAATTAAATGAAACAGAATAAAATTTCAGATGCTCTGCTTAAGAATTGAGTTGTAGAGACTAATGTAAATTTGTCCCAAGACTGGACAAACTTTAAAAGAAAGGGTGTTATTTGATTTCTAAAGTGGGGAGCATGGTCATCTCATTTTGGGGTTCTCATTTTATGAAAATGGAGGGCATTCTTGATAAGGTAGCTAACTGCTTAATTTAGGCCTCTGGTAGCATAAAAGAGAAAAATAATTGGAGTCAGTGTATCTAGATCTGTGCTCACCAATATGGTAGCCACTGGGCACATGTGGCTATTATGCACCTGAAGTGTGGCTGGTTCGAGCTGAGAAGTGCTGTATGCGTAAAATACATACCAGATGTGGGAGCTTTAGTATGAAAAAAGAATGGTCATTAATGATTTTTCCATTATGCGTTAAAAGAATATTTTAGATGTTGAGTTAAATCAAATACATTATTAAAATTAATTTCACCATTTTTACTTTTGTTAACATGGTTACTATAAAATTTAAAATTACTGATGTGGCATGAATACTATTTTACTTGGACAACACTGATATAAAATGCCATGGA
The DNA here is from genome assembly GCA_030848825.1 of Tadarida brasiliensis. Classification (NCBI taxonomy): domain Eukaryota; kingdom Metazoa; phylum Chordata; class Mammalia; order Chiroptera; family Molossidae; genus Tadarida; species Tadarida brasiliensis. Next base: position 83,233,546 of record CM061258.1, on the reverse strand, counting down.
GAGTTTTAACCATCCTGTGAGAAGACGATGGATAGGAAATTGAAAGGCACATGAGTGAAGGTCTGCACACACAGAACCAGACTAGACCTCACAGAGATGAGGAACGATTTCACTGGACTGTAGAGGATTGGTCATTCCAGAGCAGCAGGCTTCACCGGAATCACAGTCTTTCCCACAGCAGCTCACTAGCCTGGAGTGGCCACAGGATAAAAATCGCCATCGTCCTCCTCCACTTCATTATCTTTATTACCCAGTGATATATCTCCAGTGTCACATGGAGAATACTCATGGGGTTGTAAGATTAAATACCTATACTATTATGCCTACTGATAGGAGATATATATATATATCTGACTTTCTATGCTATATATCTTATCCAGAGGGTTTTTAATTTGGCATTTGGTCATTGTTTAACTAGGTATTTATTATGGATTTTCTTTTTTTTTCTTTTTCTTTTTATTTATTTATTTTTAAATGCTTTATTTTTCAATTATGGTTGACAATACAATATTATAGTTTCAGATGTACAACATAGTGATTAGACATTTATATAACGTAGTGATCACCCTGATAAATCTAGTACCCATCGGACACCATTCGTAATTATTACAGAATTATTGACTATGTTCCCTATGCTGTACATTACACCTCCATAACTATATGATAACTACTAATTTGTACTTCTTAATCTCTTTCCCTTTTCCACCCAGTCCCCTAACCCCATCCCATCTGAAAACCATCAAAATGTTCTCTGTATCTATGAGTTTGTTCATTTATTTTGTTTTTTAGATTACACAGGTAAGTGAAATCATATGGTATTTGTCTTTCTTTGACTCATTTCATTCAGCACAATACCCTCTACATCCATCCATGTTGTTGCAGGTGGCAAGATTTCATTTTTTTTTCCTGATCTATATATTTTATTTTTCTTTCTTTCTTTCTTTCTTTCTTTCTTTCTTTCTTTCTTTCTTTCTTTCTTTCTTTCTTTCTTTCTTTCTTTCTTTCTTTCTTTCTCTTTCTTTCTTTCTTTCTTTCTTTCTTTCTTTCTTTCTTTCTTTCTTTCTTTCTAACTTATCTTTATTGTTGAATGTATTACAGATGTTCCTCATTTTTTCCCCATTGCCCCCCTCCTCCCCATTCCTGCCCCCCTCCTGCCTTTCCCCACACTGTTGTCTGTATCCATTGGTTATGCATATATACATATAAGTTCTTTGGTTTATATCTTCCCACTCCCCAACCCCCCTTTCCTTTGAGGTTTGTCAGTCTAACAACCAATTTGTACTTCTTAATCCCTTCATCTTTTTCACCCATCCCCCCCATCCCCCCCCATCTGGTAACCAACAAAAGTTCTCTATATCTGTGAGAATGTTTCTGTTCTGCTTGTTCATTTTGTTTGTAGATTTCAATTGTTGATAGATATGTATTTATTACCAGTTTGTTTGTTTATATTTTTCTATCTTTTCCTTCAAGAAGACCCTTCAACATTTCATATAATAATGGTTTGGTGGTGATGAACTCCTTTAGCTTTTCTTTGTCTGGAAGACTCTTTATATGGCCATCGATCCTAAATGACAGATTTGCAGGATAGAGTAATCTTGGTTGTAGGTTCTTGCTTTTCATCACTCTGAATATTTCTTGCCACTCCCTTCTGGCCTGCAAAGTTTCTTTTGAGAAATCAGCTGACAGTCTGATGGGAACTCCCTTGTAGGTAACTAACTGCTTTTCTCTTGCTGCTTTTAAGATTCTCTCTTTGTCTTGAACCTTTTGCATTTTGATGATGATATGTCTTGGTGTGGGCCTTTTGGAGTTCATCTTGTTTGGGACTCTCTGTGCTTCCTGGACTTGTATGTCTGTTTCCTTCACCAAGTTAGGGAAGTTTTCTGCCATTATTGTTTCAAGTAGGTTTTCGATTTCCTGTTCTCTCTCTTCACCTTCTGGCACCCCCAAGATGAGAATGTTGGCACACTTGAAGTTGTCCCAGAGGCTCCTTACACTATCCTCATTTTTTTTTTTTTTTGGATTCTTTATTCTTTTTGCTGTTCTGATTGGGTGTTTTTTGCTTCCTTATATTCCAAATCGATGGTTTGCTTCTTGGCTTTACCTACTCTACTATTGCATCTGTGTAAACTATTCTTTATTTCAGTTAGTGCATCCTTCATTTCTGACTGGTCCTTTTTTATGCTCTTGAGGCCCTCACTAAGTTCACTGAGGTTCTCACTAAGTCCATTGAGCATCCTTATAAGCAGTATTTTGAACTCTGCATCTGTTAGGTTGCTTAACTCCATTTCACTTAGTTCTTTTCCTGGAGTTTTGTTCTGTTCTTTCATTTGGGACCTGTTTTTTTGTCTCCTCATTTTGGCTGCCTCCCTCTGTTTGTTTCTATGTATTACTTAGTGAGAGGTATGGGGCTAGCTGAGACCAGATGCTGCTTGTTTGAAAGAATTTAGGAAAAGCTGAAGCAGGATCCAAGACAGGCCAATCCTATGGTAAAGCAACTGGCAACAGCTTGGGTGGGCCTGAAAGTTGGGTGGGACAGGGCCTCAGGGAATCACCAGAACAGGGCAAACAGTGTGAGCCAGGTTGCTGGAGTCCCAGATATGGCGGCTTCTGCCGGCCCAGGGAAGGGCTCACCAAAGGAACAAAAGCCTCTGATAGCACGTCTGTCCAGGAGAAAGCCACCTCTCCAGCCCTTGCTCCAATGCCGAACAGCTCAGTTCTTCCCCATATGATTCTGGTGCCTTTCAAGCTGCCTCCCGCACACTGGAGCCAGTCTCAATGTGGCTTCTTCTTTAATTTCGTAGTTGTTGGACTTCCATTCAGCTCGATTTCAGGCAGTTTTGAATGATGGTTGTTCTGTAGTTTAGTTGTAACTTTGATGTGGTTGTGGGAGGACACGATACCGCATTTACCTATGCCGCCATCTTGACCGGAAGTCTCCTGGATTTTCTTTTCTTAAAAAAAAGTTTTTGTATAGGAGTTCTAAATAGGAGAAATGTAGCACTGCCCCAACCCAACCCCAATGCAATGCAGTGTGTTCATACTAAAGGGATTCTCAGAGTTCCTGGTAAAATATATAAAATACATGAAAGGAGTATTTTTCTTTTCATATAAATTAGGCCTACTAATAATATCAATACCTAACCCTTTACTCTTAGAGGAAAGTATGACAGGAAAGAAAAGATATAATAATATAAAGGATTATTATATTATATATATAATATACAAATAATATGTATACAATGATATATCATTCCTAATCAGCTTTTAGTGAAATAAATGGCCATGTTTTCAGATCAATCATCCCACCCTGGACCCTGGTACTTATAATAGGTGTTTATGAATATCATCAGCAGAAAATTACTCAGACCATTAGATCCCATCAAGAATGCTATTGTTTACTGAAAACTCTAGGTAAATGTAAGGAGGAAAGAGGAGCAGAGAGAAATCCAATTAGGAGAGCTCAGGATTAACTTTCTTTAAGAAGTGTAGTTGCTCAGCTGCTGGACATTAAGTTCTTTCCATTACGAAGCCACATCTGTCACCACTTATCTTCTCTGAATAATGGTTCATGTGAGCAACGCAGACATCAGACCACAACATTTTCTAAGTAAAAATTGTTCTTTTGTTTTTTACCTTTTTATCTATAAATTATTTCCTATATGCTATCTTCCCATTTTTCTGATTCCCATTTATTACCCAGTATATAAATATATAGTTGTTTCTTTGTATTAAAGTGTCTTTTGTGTCTCTCTTGCACACAAAGAATTGCTGAAGTAGAGAAGTACTTCACGGTGTGGGGAAAATTGCATTTCTAAATCTGTTCAGCTTGTGTTCGTAGTTTTACACATGGTTATTTATGGTTATTCTACATGTGGTTTATAAGAACTCTCTCTGCATTTCTAGACAAATGAAGTTAGCCTGATACTGGTATAGTTAATAGAGTCACTCACCTATTTAGTTTGTATTCAAATAGTTAAAGTTGTATTGGGACCAATCCAGAAGTCAAAACTTTTGTGACTAGATATAGTTCTCTGCTTACCCAGGATTCCCTGTGTGGGCCATCAGGACAAATAAGAGGGTTGAAAAGGCTTTGCTTTTTTAATCAGTTTTGAGATAGAAACCAAATAGCTCATATCTCTCTTACTTTCAGGGATAAGCCTTTTTTTATTCAATGTTAGTAAAATGACTGTAAGGACCACATCTCAACGACTTCAGAAGTCTTTTTAGGAATAGGGGTTTCTCCCTCAACCAATATCTAGGATTGGCTAAGAAATATCTGTATGTTGCATAAACATATCCTGGTGGGTCCTTTTCATCTTGATAGTGTACCTGGCTCTGGACTGTCCTCATTATCTCTTTCTAATTCTTGAGAATTGATTCCTTTCCTTTCTGGTGTTATTGAATAATATTATTTCCTTGCAGAGCACTCCCTCAATTAGTAGTGATATATTGTGAGAATTATTTGATTATTATCTGTCTTCCTTATTTGACCATAAATATCATGAAAACAGGAACCATGTCTATTTTCATTAATTTTTATACCCTCAGTTTCTAACACAGTGCCCAGGCAATCAATTAATATTTGGGCAATGAAAGAATGAATGCTCAGTACTTCTTTGCACTGAGTTGACAGTTTATCCTTAATTTATAATAGCTTATTACAGGGCAGGATAAACAAACTTTACTCTAGAGTAATAACAGAAGAAAATATAAAGAGTACCGTAGCTTCATTTTTTTGCATGTACCTGTCCAATTTTCCCAACACTATTTATTGAATAGACTATCTTTACTTCATTGTCAAATATTAATTGAGCATAGTGGCTTGGGTTGATTTCTGGGTTCTCTGTTCTGTTCCATTGATATATATGCCTGTTCTTGTGCCAATACCATGCTATTTTGATTACAATGGCTTTGTAGTATAATTTGATATTTGATATTGCAATCCCTCCAACTTTATTCTTCTTTCTTGATATTGCTGTGGCTACTCGGGGTCTTTTTTGGTTCCATATAAAGTTTTGGAGTATTTTTTCTAGATCTGTGAAATATACCATTGGTATTTTAATAGGGATTACACTATACACAAGAATAAATTCAAAATGGATAAAATACTGAAATGTAAGTCATGAAACCATAAAAATCCTAGAAGAAAACAGGCAGCAAAATCTAAGACATCTCACGTAGCAGAATTTTCACCAATACATCTCCTAGGGCACAAGAAACAAAGGAAAAAATAAACAAATGGGACTACATCGAACTAAGAAGCTTCTGCATAGCTAAAGAAACCATCCTTAAAATGCAAAGGGAACCCACTGTATGGGAAAACATATTTGCCAATGATACATCTTATAAGGGGTTAATCTTCAAAACATATAAAGAACTCATAAAAATCAACAAAGGAAGACAAGCAATCCAACTTAAAAAATGTACAAAGTACCGAAATAAACACTTTCTCCAAAGAGGACATACAGATGGCCAAGAGTCATGTGAAAAAATGCTCTAAGTCACTAAACATCAGAGAGATGCAAATTAAAACAACAATGCAGTATTACCTCACACCTGCCAGAATGGCTAACATCAATAAATCAACAAACAAGTGCTAACAAGAATGTGAAAAAAAGGGAGCCCTAGTACACTGCTGGTGGGAATGCAGACTAGTACAGCCACTATGGAAAATAGTGTGGAATTTCCTCAAAAAATAATAAATGGAACTGCCATTTGACCTAGTGATCCCACTTCTAGGAATATATCCTAAGAATCCCAAAACACCAAAAGAATATATAAAACACCAAAAAAGATATTCTTCAGAAAGAATATATGCTCCTCTATATTCATAGCAGCATTATTTATAATAGCTAAGATCTGGAAACAGCCCAAGTGCCTATGAGTAGGTGAGTGGCTAATAAAGTTATGGTACATTTACACAATGGAATACTATGTAGCTCTAAAAAAGAAGGATCTCTTACCCTTTGAGATGGCATAGAGAGACCTAGAGATTATTAAGCTAAGCAAAATAAGCAGGTCAGAGAAAGTAAAATATCATATGATCTCACTTATATGTGGAATATAATGAACAAAATGAAATGATGAACAAAACAGGTCCAGAGGCATGGAAGCATGGAACAGAATGATGAATCTCAGAGGGAAGCAGGGAAGGGGGACAGGAAAATATTAACCAAAGAACTTATATGCATATATGCATAACCCATAGACAAAAATGATAGTGCAGTGAAGGGTTGGGGTGTGGGTGGAAGGGGGCTATAGGGGAAAAATAAGGGGGGACATCTGTAATGCTCTCAACTATAAAGATGAAAAAATAAATAAATAAAATTAAGTATGCGCTTAAAAAAAAAAAGAATTCCTTAGCACTGCTATTTAGGACTCACTGCTCAACTGGTCTATTGGTCAAGAATCTGCTCAAGTCTTCACAATGAAATATTGAAGTATCTCATCATTTATAAGGTTAAACCAAACACCAGCCCCAGGGAGAGGACTTGCCTTCCCCAATTTTTATGCCACAGATATTTTACAGAGCTTATTAGCAGGAAAAAACTTAATCATCCCTCAGTAGCAATCAGCACTCAAGAAAGAGGATAATGTAATAATTGTCAACAATAAATTTCTCAAACTCTAGCTTATGTTTTAATTTTTAAAAATCACATGTTACCATGTGTGAAGCCTCAGTATTTACTTGTTTAATTTTCAGAAAATATAAAATATAAAGAAACATGGGCAATAAATTAGCAAGCTTCAATCAGGAAAATACAAACTTTGGGAAACTACCAAACAAATGACTCAATTAAAAAATATATATATACACACACATACACACATATATCCATATATATATATATATATATATATATATATATATATATATATATATCAAGGGGAAAATGTGGCATTATGGAAATATATAATTAAACATTAATTATTTAAAATGAATAATTAAAACAGACATAACAAACATGTTGATTGCCTTTGGATCCAAAATTAAACAAATAAATATCATAAAAAATATAAATAAACAAAATCAACATGTTCAGTCTATTTACTACTGCACCAAGATGAGTCATATTTGCTTCTCACATATTTTCTTAAAGTATATCAGGGTATCAGATCTACCCATTTCAACAGCAACATTCTAATGGTCTTTTACTTTCCTACAAGTAAATTTCAGGACAAAAATACATATTTTATTTCTCAAGAGCAAATAATTTACAGGCAAAAGTCACCTAATTATGAGCCTATATTGAGAAAGGAAAGAAAAAAAATCGAGAAACAAGCAAACAGGAGGAAAGTATTCACTGACATTTTAATGGGAATCTTTTGCTAATGATGCACTCATTTTCACCAGGAATAGTAAGTTAATACTTGCTAAATTTGGATAATCAACTTAATGTCAAATTTATTGTGCACCAAGCATATCTTGAAATTTTAGAATTTACCAGGTATAATTGAATTGGTTAGAATTCTATTATTATTTTTTTTAATTTGAAAATTGTTTTTAAAAAGCAAGTGTTTTAAACCCAGTAGAGGGAGCTACAACCAGCAGAACACCAATACCCACAGGGAAAATTAGGCAGGCTCCAAAACCCGCTGAGATAGCCAAAATGGTGAAACAAAGGAACAAATCCAAAATGAAAGAACAAGAGAACACTCACTATTGAAGAAGAGCTAAATAAAATGCAGTTAAGCAAGTTATGAGAGGTAGAATTCAGAGTGATGATAATGAAGAAGCTCATGAGTAATCAGCTCAACAGCATAAGTAAAGATATAGAAACATTGAAAATCAACCAATTAGAAATGAAAAATGACCAAGCAGAAATGAAAAATGACATAAAAGAAATAAAGAACACATTGGAAGGAACAACCATCAGAGTAAAGGAAGCTGAGGACTGGATTAGTGAATTAGAAGACAGGGTAGAAAAACTCACCCAATCAGAGAACCAAAAAAAAAAAAAAAAAAAAAAAAAAAATTAAAAAACAGTACAGCATAAGAGAACTATGGGACAATATGAAACATAACAACATTTGCATCATAGGAGTGCCAGAAAAGAAGAAGATGAGCAAGGGTTAGAGAATATATTTGAAGAAATAGTGACAGAAAACTTCCCTAACTATATGAAGGAAAAAGGCATACAAGTTCAAGAAGCACAGAGAGTGCCAACTAAGAAGAAGCCAAACAGGCCTACATCAAGACACATAATAATTAAAATGTCAATAATTAAAGACAAAGAGAGAATTCTAAAGACATCAAGAGATAAGCAACAGGTTATCTACAAAGGAACCCCCATTAGGCTATCAGCTCACTTCTCAACAGAAACACTACAGGCCAGAAGGGAATGGCATGAAATAATCAAGGTCATGAAAAACAAATATCTGAATCCAAGACTATACTATCCAGCAAGGCTATCATTCAAAATAGAAGGTGAAATAAAGAGCTTCCCAGACAAAAAAAGGCTAAGGGAATATACTAGCACCAAACCAGCACTGCAAGAAATGTTAAAGGACTGCTGTAATTAGTAGAAGAAATAGGAAGAAAAATATAACCACAATAAACAAAAATGGCAATAAATAAGTACATATCAATAACTTTAAATGCAAACGGATTAAACAGTCAGATCAAAAGACAGAGTAGCTGATTGGATAAGAAAACATGACTCATATATATATAAATATATGTTGTTTACAAAAGACCCACCTCACAACAGAAGACTCACATAGGTTGAAAGTGAAAGGATGGAAAAAAAATTCCAAGCAAACAGAAAGTAAACAAGAGCTGGGGTAGCAATACTCATATCCAATAAAATAGATTTCAAAATGAAGGCCATAACTAGAGACAAAGAAGGCCACTACATAATATTAAAAGGATTTATCCAACAGGAAGATATAACCTTGGTAAACATATATGCATCCAATATAGGAGCACAAAAATATATTAAAAAACATATGGAGGACTTCAAAGGAGAAATTGACAGCAATACAATCATAGCAAGGGACTTCAACACTCCGCTGAAATACAGGATAGATCCTCTAGACAAAAAATTAACAAGGAAACAGAGACTCTAAATGATGCACTAGATAAAATGGATTTAATAGATATCTACAAAGAATTACACCCAAAAACTGCAGAATGAACATTCTTCTCAAGTGTACATGGGACATTCTCAAAGATAGACCACATGTTAGGACACAAACTAAGTCTCTACAAGTTCATGAAGATTACACTTATATCAAGCATCTTCTCAGATCACAATAGCATGAAACTAGAAATCAGTTACAACAAAAACATGCAAAAACATTCAAACACATGGAGGCTAAATAGCATGTTATTAAACAATGAATGGGTTACCAAGGAGATCACGGAAGAAATTAAAAACTTCCTGGAAACCAAAGAAAAGGAACACACAACAACACAAAATCTATGAGACACAGTGAAAACAATCCTGAGAGAGAAGTTCATAGCACTACAGGCCCACCTCAAGAAACAAGAAAAAAAAAAATTTTTTTTTATCCTCACCCAAGGATATTCTTGCATTTACCTTCAGATAGAGTGGAAGGGAGAGAGGGAGGAAGAGAGAGAGAAATATCAATGTGAGAGAGACACAACAACTGGTTGCCACCCACACAACCCCTAACGGGGCCAGGAACAAACTGCAACTGAGGTATGTGCCCTTAGCGGAAACTGAGCCCAGGCCTCTCTGATCCACAGGTTGATGCTCTAACCGCTGAGCCAAACCAACCAGGGTAAGAAAAATTTTTAATTGACCATCTAACATCATAACTTAGAGAAATAGCAAGCAAACAAAAAGAAAAACCCAGATTAATTAGAAGGAAATAAATAGTAAAGATCAGAGCAGAAATAAACAACATAGAGACTAAAAAAACAATTCAAAAGATAAATGAAACAAAGAGCTGGTTCTTTGAAAAGATGAACAAGATTGATGGACCCTTAGCTAGACTCACCAAGAAACAATGAGAGAGGACTGAAATAAATAAAATCAGAAACAAAAGAGGAGAAGTAACAACTGACACCACAGAAATACAAAGGATCGTTAAAGAATACTATGAACAATTATACGCTAACAAATTGGACAATATAGGCAAAGTGGAATCATTCTAGAAACCCATAGTCTCCCAAAACTGAACTGGGAAGAGATAGAAAACTTGAACAGACCAATAACAACTAAGGAAATTGAAGATGTAATCAAGAATCTCCCAGCAAGTAAAAGCCCAGGCCTGGATGGCTTCATGAGGGAGTTTTACTGAACATTCAAAGAAGAACTAATACCCATTCTCCTCAAACTATTCCAAAAAATTCAAGAAGAAGGAAGACTTCCAAACTCATTTTATGAGGTCAGTATAATTCTAGTTCCAAAACCAGATAAAGACACTACAAAGAAAGAAAACTACAGGCCAATATCCATGATGAACATAGATGCCAAAATCCTTAACAAAATATTAGCAAATCAGATCCAGCAATACATTAAAATAATTATTAACCATGACCAAGTGGGATTCATCCCAGGGATGCAAGGCTGGTACAATATTTGCAAAATCAATGAATGTGATACACCACATAAACAAAATGAAAGGTGAAAACCATAAGATCATATCAATAGATGCTGAAAAAGCATTTGACAAAATCCAGCACCCATTTCTGATAAAAATGCTCAGCAATGTGGGAATAGAGACATAATAAAGGCCATATATGAAAAACCTACAGCCAACATCATACTCAATGGGCCAAAATTAAAGCATTTCCCTTAAGAATGGGAACAACACAAGGATACCCACTTTAACCACTCTTTTTTAACATAGTACTGCAAGTCTTAGCCACAACAATTAGACATGAAGAAAAAATAAAAGGGATCCAAATTGGAAAGGAGGAAGCGAAACTGTCATTATTTGCAGATGACATGATATTGTACATAGAAAACCCTAAAGACTCCATCAAAAATCTACTGGATTTAATAAACAAATTTGGCAAAGTAGCAGGATACAAAATTAACATCAAAAAAACGATGGCATTCTTATACACCAATAATGAACTCACAGAAAGAGAAACTAAATAAATAATCCCATTTACCATTGCAACAAAAATATTAAGATACCTAAGAATAAACTTAACCAAAGAAGTAAAGGACCTATTTGCAGAAAACAACAGGACATTGAAAAAAAGAAATAGAGGAAGATATAAAAAGTGGAAGCACATACCTTGTTCATGGATTGGAAGAATTAACATCATTAAAATGTCCATATTACCCAAAGCAATCTATAGATTCAATGCAATCCCCATTAAAATACCAACAACATATTTCACAGAACTAGAACAAATACTTCAAAAGTTCATATGGAACCAAAAAAGACCCCTAATAGCCACAGCAATCTTGACAAAGAATAACAAAGTAGAAGGGGTCACAATACTGAATATCAGGTTATACTACAAAGCCATTGTAATCAAAACAGCCTGGTACTGGCACAAGAACAGGCATATAGTTTAATGAAACAGAACAGAGAACTCGGAAATTGACCTAAGACATTATGCTCAATTAATATTTGACAAAGGTGGCAAGAGCATACAATGAAATAAAGACAACCTCTTTAATAAATGGACAGTTACATGCAAAAAAAATAAAACTAGACTACAACTTACACCACACACAAGAATAAACTCAAAATGGTTAAAAGACTTAAATGTGACTTGTGAATCCATAAAAATCCTAGAAGAAAATGTAGGCAATAAAAATTCAGACATCACACACAGCAGAATTTTGACTGATATAATGCCTAAGGCAAGAGAAACACAGGAAAAAAGTAATACGTGGGACTACATCAAACTAAAAATCTTCTCTGCACAGCAAAAGAAACAATCATCAAAATGGAAAGGGAACCCACTATATGGGAGAGCATAATTGCCAATGATACATCAGGTAAGGGATTAATTTCCAAAATATATTGAGTGCTCATACAACTCAACAATAAGAAGACAAAGAACCCAATTGAAAATGGGCAGAGGACCTAAATAGACACATCTCCAAATAGGACATACAAATAGCCAAGAGACATAAGAAAAAATGCTCAACATCACTAATCATCAGAGAGATGCAAATTAAAACAACAATGAGGTGTCACCTCACACCTACCAGAATGGCTGCCATCATCAAAGCATCAAACAACAAGTGCTGGCCAGGGTGTAGAGAAATGGGGACTCTAGTACACTGCTGATGGGAATGCAGACTGGTGCAGCCACTATGGAAACCAATATGGTGTTTCCTCAAAAAATTAAAAATTGATCTGCCATTTGACACAGTGACCCACTTCTAGGAATGTATCCTAACACCAATGAAACACCAATCAGAAGGAATAAATATACCCTATGTTCATAGCAGCACTATATACAATTGCTAAGCTCTGGAAACAGCCCAAGTGTCCATCAATAGATGAGTGGATAAAAAAGCTGTGGTACATATACACAATGGAATATTTTGCAGCTGTAAGGCAGAAAGATCTCTTATCATTTGAGATGACTTGGAAGGACCTGGAGAGTATTATGGCAAGCAAAATAAGCCAATCAGAGAAAGACAAATACCAGATGATCTCACTTATTTATGGAATATAGTGAACAAAAAAAGCTGATGAACAAAACAGACCCAGAGACATAGAAAGGTGAAGGGTTTAGAATGACAAACCTCAGAGGAGAGGGGCGATGAGATAAACCAAATAACTTATATGCTCAAAAAATAAATAAATAAATAAAAAGCAAGTGTTTTTATATGTTAATATTTTTATACTGGTGTTAATAATAACCATCACAAATATTTCCTCAGGACATGTTGAGGATATTCTTCCTCAACAGATGCCTACAATGGAATCAGTGATATATGTAAATGTTTCCTTTTAAGGACATAGTTGATAAAAATGGAAACACATTATCTTTAATAAAAAGATTACATAATATGAAAGATAATGAACTTTACCCAGTCATACTTCTCTAAGTAAAATTTGTTTTTTAAATGTTGTCTTTCCATGACCCCAGGTGTGATAGAATGAGAGGAGCAAGTATCTGACACTCTGATTTGGTGTCAAAGCAAACATTTTAAACTATCGTCTTTTTTCCCCTCTCTTTGTGTTAGACAAAATATGTTTCCCATGAAAACCGATTTTTTTTCTAAAATCAATAATAACTTCATTGACATTAAAAGTACTAAGACCAAAATATAACTTCCAAATAAACTCACTTTCAAGGCCCTTTATTACATTTATAACATCAACCACAACACTTGGCATGGTGTTCTGAAGTGCATTTTGAAGGTGAGTTGATGACTTTTACATGATGTTGCTCCAGTTCCAAAAAGAAAAAATAATTAAAGCCCTCCAGGGCATGTTGTCACATAGCTAAAAGTCTGATGGAACACAAAGTAAAGAGGGAAATGTGCTCCTGCAGACTGAATGGCTTACATAGTCACTACGTCAGAAACCCAGGTTGCTGCCTTCATACTTGGCTCGCATTCAGTGAAAAGTGGCTATACCAGCTGACAGCAGAATTGAGAGCTTTTGAATGAAAGGGTCTTATGAATCTTATGATCTAAGAAGCATTCACCTTACATCAGAAGCACCTTTAGATAGGATGAAGTTCCACAAACCCTAACTCCTCACAAACAATTAAACTGAATGCCACACAAATACAGAGCAAGGAAAGAAATTCTGAGTTGAATTAATTTCAACTTCATGTTTTTTTCTGGAGTAGATAATGCAATTTAGCATTCATCTGTAAGGTAACAACAGAAAATAGCTTAATTACACTCAAGAAAAGAAAGGCATTGATAAAAGAACATAGGAACAAAAAAATACACAAATATTAGAACTGAAGGAGATATTGCTGACATTGAATATTTAGAAAGTTATTGCTCTGAATGGCTATTTCTAAAGGGAAGAGCATAAGAACTAGTTATAAACATATAGACTTGAAATAGAGCACGTTTTTAAAGAACACCATGTTAACATTTTTAAAATTCTCTCAAGGCATTTCTGCAGGAATCATTGGCTACTGAGCACACACTAGTAGCATTATTTTCTAAAGGTTAAAAAATCAGGAAATTTGAGTGCAAACCAGCTTTATAGATGGACAGGAGAGTCTTGGGTGCATTCACCATGTGATACCAGCAAGCTGAAATGGAGTCTGAATGAACACATGTGGGAGGCTGAGGTAATTAAGAGCAGGGATCCAAATATCAGGTAATCTGGGCTCACTTATCTCTCAGGATCTTTACGCAATATTGTCTCACATGAAAAGCAAACCCTCTATTGTTCCTCCTATATATTTGTTGATTAACTAATAGACAAATAACACTAATTTAATACTAAAGAGCACGCACAGTTAAATGCCCTTGGATTTTTAAAAACAAACAGTAGACTATTTTTAACTTTGACTCCCATATTACATTATTTTAAGTCATATATATTTTTAAGACTTTGAGTGATGTCAGTGCATTAAAAACTCCATTATATCCAGGTAAATAATTTAATATCAATATCTGACATTATAAGAAGAATTCACTGTTTATTTTATATGTAATTTATATATTTTTAATTTTTTTCTTTATTGATTTATTTTTAGAGAGAGAGGAAGGGAGAGGGAGAGAGAGATGGAAATATCGATGAGAGAGAACATCAATTGGCCACCTCCTGCATGCCCCTGACTGGGGATCAGGCCCACAACCTGGGCATGTGCCCTGACTGGGAATTGAACCGGCAACGTCTTGGTGCATGAGTTGACGCTCAACCACTGAGCCACACCAGCCAGGCTATTTTATATGTAATGACTTAAGAACTAACATTATCATATAGACATCATCTTGAAAATTTTCTTCTTTGATAAAAGGACACATTTTATTAATCTTAATTAAGTTGTCTGTCAAGCCTTTCAGAATTTCATTCTTTTGTTTACTAAACCTTTTTCTGTGTTTTAAAATGTTGGTTAAATATAGATAAATTTATTCAAACAACATTGGTGTGGGTACTTTACTCTTAAATCACCAATAACTTACAGTAATTATATATTTGATGACATTTCACATGTGGTTTGTAGTAATGATAAAATTGACATCTCTAGATATCAAATACTTTGCCAAACCTTAGTCGATCAAAGAGAAAGGCAGATGTTTTACTTCTTGCCATTATATCACATTACTACCATTTCTTTAGCCTCTGTCTTTGGGGGAAGATTTAGAAATTTTTACCCAGAGAATTTACCTGTTTATTTGCGTTTTCTTGGGGTGGGGGGGAGAGAATTAAATTGTTATGTAACAAATAATAGCATATATTTAATTAGAAAAAAAGTCAAAATATGTTAGGTTCTTGATTTAAAAGCATTAATTATGTGGCAAAGCAATTGTCTCTAGTGCACATTTCAAGACAGCTGTGAAAACTCATAAAGGAAATGTTAAGAGTAATGTAACACATGCATTCTCTATATCTCTTTAACTGGTAATTCTACTAAGAAACTATTAATTCTAGCCGAGGTAATGACTAAATTGTGAATGATATATTAAATGGCCATATAAGAAACATATGTAATAGATTTTTTCCTCAATCTCAAAATCCAATTTTATCTAAATTGCTTATTACTGAGCTTTATATTCAAAAGATTTTTGATAAAATATAAAAGTTTATACCGGCGCATTGCAACCAAGATTGCTATAAGGTCAATTTATGTTTAGTGTAATTATATATAGAAGATATGGTCTCTGTGGCTCTCTACACAGTGGAGGTCTTGTATAAAGTTGCTATATTATTGAAATTACAGTTAGTGCAGTATATTAAAATTTATTTTAATTATATTTATTGAAATATAGCATGCATATAAAAATCTTTAACAAATTGCATATTACCAGTAAACCCTAATTTCTCCTACAGATCTCTTTCAGTCACCAATACTTCCCGTCAAATTCAAAAGTATCCTGATTTGTATTTCTATATATTAGTTTTACCGAGATTTAAACTTAATATATATATATATAGTAGGATTTTTTATATGTGCTTTATCTATTCCATATAAATGATGTTTGTGAGAATACATCCTGTTGCGAGTAGCAGTTTATTCATTTTCATTGCTATATAACCTCCAATTCTTTTAGGGTACCACCAATAATCCATTTACCTGTTGATAAATAACTGGGTTGATTAATGTGTTTGGTTATCATGAATGAAGCTGCTGGGTTGTTCTTATAAGAAATTGTTGAGTCACAGAGTATGCATGTGATCAACTTAAGTAGCTAATGACACCTATTTTCCAAAGTGTTGCATGACCAATGTATGTTAGATTCTAGCTATTCTGCATGTTGGCCAATAATAGGTATTGTCAGTCTCTTTGCTTTTCTTTTTTAATTTTTTTTTCTTTATTGATTTTTTAGAGAGAGAGAGGAAGGGAGAGGGAGAGAGAGATAGAAACATCGATGAGAGAGAACATCAATTGGCTGCCTCCTCCATGCCCCCCACTGGGGATTTGGCCCACAACCTGGGCATGTACCCTGACCAGGAATTGAACCAGCGACCTCTTGGTGCATGGGTCCACCCTCAACCACTGAGCCACACCGGCAGGGCTTTTTTATTTTCTTTAACTTAAACTATTCTAGTGAGTTTATGATGATATCACATTGTGGTTTTAATTTACAGTCCCCTTATATCAATGACATTGAACACTTGTGTATGTGCATATTAGCCATTTAAATATCCTGTTCAAGATTATTCTCATTTGTCTTCCATGTCTTTTTTTCCCCACTGATTTATGAGAATACCTCATACATGCTGGATATGAATCTTTTGTTGTTTACATGTATTACAAATAATCTTTCTTCATTCTGTTACTTATATTTTTCATGTTCTTAACAGCATCTTTTAATGAACAGAAAATTCAAACCAAAATCAGGGGAATATTTCCCTTTCTATTTATCTCAATGTCATCCCTAATTTACACATTTGTGTATACAAACACAGAACTGAACTTTAAAAATCCCCCTTTCTGTTATATAAACTTCAGTTGAGAACTGAATCTCTTTACTGTTAGAAATAATTTATTCCTTCCATATGGTTTGAAAAGAGACATACCCAACTTCAACACTCTTTCATTCATTTGGAAATTCGTGGGTTAGAAATCATTATCAGTAGCATGTCTAGCAAAGGTGACACCCTGAGCAGATCATTATCAAGTAATAATCATGAAATGAAAAATATAATAATAATAGCCAGAAAGAGAACACAGACAGTAAAGGTTTTACTTTACTGAACTTCATATATATGATCATGTCAGTAAAATATATAAAAATCGATTCTTAAAAAAATAAAATAAAAATAAAATTTTTGAATTACTGTTAGAGTACAAAAAGCGAATAATGTAGTGGATTAGTATTTTTTTTAATGATATTATTGTAACTTCTAAAAAATGGAAAAAACACCTTATACATGTATTGTTCTATAGCTGTAAAGAGTTATAATAACTTAACATTTTCTTTTTGTGTCTTAATCTATAAATTTGTCAATTACCTTATCAAAATTAATTTTCCTAATACATGTATGGTCAATAGACATGTAGACAGATTTGTAACTCTGTCTCTATTCATAGTTAGTTGACAAACACTTTTCATTCACTTTCATTTTTAAAAAATTCTTTCATATGATACAACTGATAAATACAGTTTTAAAAATCTAAAATATAAAGTTTGGCATAGAGTGATAAAAATCCCATTTTACAATACATTCCAAAACTGCAACACTGACCTTTATGTTTATTTAGAATCGGTTCTAACCATTTTCAATATTTTAAACACAGATAAAAGTACAGGTGATCAATTCAGGTTTTGTTTCTTCATTTTATAATCATTGAACTGTCGTTGTCTATTTCTACTCTGCTGTTTAAACAGAGCCATGGTACGTGCTTGGAGAGAGCTCACATGATTCCAAATCTTTATGAACTCATTCTAAAAACAAATGCATGTATCAAGCCCAGCTGAGAAAGTGAGAGTTAAATTCCATATAGAATGTAATGTTTACTAAAGGATAAGTAATAAAAATGTGCTAATTTGAAGCTTACATATACATTATTAAAACTCAACAGTAAATGTAGCAATTGTTTAGAATTTAGAACAACACAGATTTTTTTCTGGAAGGAAAATTTTATCACTGACTTGAGGCGTGGTGTTAATAAAAAGCAGACCAACTTTAGTCAAGTTTTATTATTATTTTTAAATTCTCTATAGACAGTGCACCTCGTGAATGGCCTACACCACAGATGAATTGCTCCCACTACCTCATTTTTTACTTGCCTCTACCAATCACTGTGAGTGTTCTAAAATTACAAATAATCCAAATGTTAAACTTGCTACTTTCTTTTTTTTTACTTTAATTTTTTTTTCTTTTTCATCACATTTGACATACAGTATTATATTAGTTTCAGGTGTATAACTTAGTGATGGGATATTATATAACTTACTAAGCGATCACCCTAACAAATCTTGTATTTATCTGACACTGTCTGTACACAGTTATTACATTATTATTGACTATATTCCCTATGCTGTATTTTAAATTCCTGTGACTATTCTGTAATTACCAATTTGTTATTCTTAATCCCCTCACCTTTTTCACCCAATCCCCCAGTTCCCCTCCCCTCTGGCAAATACCAGTTCTCTCTTAGTAGCTATGAGTCTGTTTCAATTTTGTTTGTTTACTTCTTTTATTTTTTAGACTCCACATATAAATGAAATCATATGGTACTTGTCTTTCTCTGACTGACTTATTTCACTGATCATAATACCCCCTAGGTCCATCCATGGTAAAATTTCATTCTTTTTCATGGCCAAGTAGCATTCTGTTGTATAAATGTACCACTGCTTTTTATCCATTCATCTAGTGATGGGCACTTGAGTTGCTTCCATAGGTTAGCTACTTTCTTTAATGAACTTCTGATTGACATTAATATTCAACAGCAGTGCAATGTGAGAGGAACATCTCTATTTGACATATAAAACATTAATTTTTCTTCTTGAATATTCTATTGACAGCATTAAATTGTATTCAGCTTGCCTCTCAGGAAACAAATGTGTAGTGTTTAGGTCAGGGAGATTTATCACAAGCTAGAAGCGTAGTAGTATTCTTACCTTTTGTATTTACAAACTTTACTTTGGATTTACAACTTTTTTGTTTGTTTGTTTGCCATAGGGAATATCATAATGTGCTAATTTTCTTCACTCAGCACCTCCAACAAGAATTCCAGTGTTAACAAAAATAAAACTAATTATTTACTTTTCCATATACTTTATAGCTTACACACACTACAGCACATGTTCATGTAGCTAAACATAGAAAACAAACACACATGTAGTTTCTTATTGTCACAGTTCAGATGTTGTCATTATTTCCATTTATCAGCTGAGGAAACTGTGACTCAGACAATTTTAACAATTTGTCTGAGCTCATGTATTCATTCAACCAATATTTATTTAGTCCTTATTCCACACCAAGTTCTTTGTGAGGAAATGAAAATAAAACCAGGTCCATGCTCAATTATTCCCCTCAAAAAGTTTTGAATGAATATAATGGCTAAACCTGAACTAGACCCAAGATTTTGAGCTCTTGGCCCATTACTCTCTCCAGTCCACAGTGCCTCTGTGAACCTAAATGAGGAAAGACAGAGGTGTTGGAAAATCCCTGCAAGAGTGCCTTCAAAGTACATTGTTGCAACTACGTGTGTTATATCTTAACAGTGTCATGCCTCTGTCTTCCTGGTTTTCAGCTCTTGTCAACAGGGTGGATGCAATGTATTATGGGACAATGTGAAAGATGTATGGGGAAAGCAAGATATACCTTTTTCAATACAGAATATCAGAATACATTCTACAGTGCATTAACAGCTGCATCTTTCCTCCTGACAAGACCCAAAGTAAAAGGGAAACTTCTCTATAATGGCTATAAATACATTGATTTACAAAATAAAAATAAAAACATCATTGTTGTCACAGAAGATATAAAACATTTTTTTTCTTAAAACAGTTCCTTTCATTGTGAGATGATAACATTTATATTGTATTAGCCTTCTAGAGGGAAAAAAGCAGAGTGCAGTATTATGCTTCTTATCATGTAAAAACAATGAAGTTGTCCTATAATGAAGTGAAAAAGAAAGAAAATGGACCCAATATCATTACACTACGAGCCATTAAGAGTAAGTGGGAAGTAAGTGGGTTTTGTTTGCTTGCCCAATGTTCTTTGGAAGCAACTGCATAAGTAGTTGATGTTTATACTGTAAAGATTTTTTTTTTTACAAAGTGAAAGAAACAAGTTTGTGGTTCTAAGGTGGCATTGCTTAAAAATGTGAGAAAAGGAAAATGAATTAGGGGGAAAAAATGAAGAGTGCAACTAAGCAAGAGGTCACTGTTTGTCAAAATTTCTGTTAACATTGTGGGTTGGTTGAATAAAGCCCTTCTGATGATGACTTTCCTTTCAAATTCTCCACAGTTGCTAGTAAACACGTGTCTTCTGATTTTATTATTCATATACAGTTCTTGGTGCCATAAAGGATGTGAGGTTTCCAGTCTGAATTGTGTCTAACCTCACACCCCAAATCTGCATAATTGAAGGGTAATAGAGGTGTCACAGGAACTGTTACATTATTTATACAAAGCCTGTGAGATCTTCCCAATCAAGGAGTCTCAGTGATAATTACCTTGCCTTCTTCTCAGAACCATTGGGAGGAAATAGAATGCATTAGGCAGTCAATAAAACGAGGGATAGAATCTTGGCTCTACTGCAAAAGTGCAATAACAATATAGAATACAATATCTGTGCCTCGTGGTTATTATGGCTTCTTGTTTTTGAAACTCTGAAGTTTTCTCTACAAATTGTCTGCTACCTTTTAAATACTTGAATGATAATACTTATTGTTATCAATATTAATAATAATAATTACATGATGGATGTGAAATACAGTTCACAAAGTTATTCATGTGCAATTTAGAGTTATTATTATCACTAGCTTTAAAATATGTAATAAACTATAATTTTGTCAATAATACACACATAATACTCAATTCATTTCTTAGCTCAGGACAGCAGAAAGAATCTTCAAATTAGAACACATGTTCACATGCCTCTAAATCAACATTGTATTTCAGGTTCTTTAAATTCCCATGTTTATCATATTTGAATATATGTAGCCAGTGCAAGAAGGAATAATGTCTACAAAATTGAATATAATTATATATGCTTTTCTTGTTTTATACCACTAGCACCTCTACAGTTAAAATGACTGAATGAATATTCAGTTGAGTTGTTTTTTATTTATTTTTAATTATAGTTGACATATGATACTAGTCTCAGGTGTACAGCATAGTGATTAGACAATTATATACCTTATAAAGTGATGACCCTAATAAGTCTAGTACCCATCCGGCACAGCACATAGTTATTACAATATTTTTGAAACACTCATGGGCCTAGATGGTATTATGCTAAAATAAGTCAGAGAAAGATAAATATCATATAATTTCACATATATGTGGAATCTGCAAAACAAAATAAATGAATAAACAAAATGGAAACAAACTCACAGACACAGAGAACAAACTGCTGATTGTCAGATGGGAGAGGAGTTTGGGGGATGAGCAAAAAAGGCGAAAAGAATGAACAAGTTCAAAATTCCAGTTATAAAAATAGTCACAGGATGAAAAGTACTGCATAGGGAATATGTTGTTTGTTTATTTTTTAAACTCAGTAACAGTTTTCATTAAGAATGGCATCTTTTAATTATGGGTTTTCCATCTTCAAAGCCATTCTCAATAATTTCTAAGATTTACAAGAGTGAAGATTAACTGTAAAGTTACCCTGTGTTTAACACAGCCACCCTAGAAATCCTTGGGTCTACAAGGCATTTATTGAAATCAAGATTCACTTTTTAAATCCATTTGGAGAAGAAACTCTATTGATTCAGCCTCTAGCAAGTGGGAAGCATAGTAATTAGTGAGCAAAAACAAAATCTTGCAATGTTCAGAGAGAGAGAGAGGAGAGCTCACATTGATAGCTCAGCTGAATAACTCAAATTCCTGCTAAGACCAAACACCAAATAAAACAAAGTTCGAACTCTGTTGCTTCAACAGTTCTGATAAAACTCTTCATGACCATATTATATGTGAAGTGTTACATACTGTTTTTCCCATGTGACAAAGTATGGTCTCTCAAACAAAGCATTCTTTCTTTTACTATACAGGGGTGGGCAGAAGTAGATTTACAGTTGCATTGTGACATTCTTTTGAGTTAATAAAGCTATTGTAATAATCATAACTTATATGTCTTTTTTCATGTGAACAACTGTAAGCTTACTGTTGCCCATCCCAGTGTTATGTTTTGCCATTTTATTTAAAATATTTTACTGAAAAGATAATACTTCATAAGCTATAATAAATTCTTCACATGATTTTATGTAGCCCATCTCCCTGTGTGAAAATTTCCTTCCTTTCTTATTTTGAGTACATCTATTTTCAAAGTTACTTTGATTACAATGCTTTGGGAATGATTCCTTGGACAAGTCTCTTGTGAATAACATACTGAAATAGAATTTAGACAGTAAATCTCATAAACTAAATCATCAATAGTTTTAGAAAAAATAAAACAATAATGAAGGTGTTATTCATTGATATGCACTTTCTATATTTGGGGAAATATTTGCTGCATAAAAAGAAAAATATTTCACTTAATGTTAATTTTCTTATACACTAAATATATAAGTAAAGGAAATAACATAGTACCTATGAAAAGGCAAGGAAATAATTTGATCACAGCAAAATCTCAAGGAATTATGCCTGAATGGAAATGACAGACACACTCACTGACGATCCACTATAGACAATTGATCTGTTAAAGCTTGAACATGAGCAGGATAGGAACATGACAGTAAATGCAAAGGAGGAGAATATCAGAGATCCAGTTAAGTATTTGCAGAGTGACTGGCCATCTTTTAGCCACTGACATCAAAGTTTTGCAGGATTGTGCTAAAACCGGATATTAACAGGTGCTAAGAAACTCCACATTGTAAAGTAACCATAAACATTCAGGCCTAGCCATCTTCAGCCAAGGCTTACAGAATGTGAAATTGGTCCTGCAGCCATTAACCCACAACCCCTCTCCAACAGACCAAGAAGGGAATGGGTCTTTAGTCTTGCCCCGTAGAAAGGTAGTGTTTGTGGGGAGAGGTTGTCAAGGGAGGAGAGAAGCAAGGGCACCTGTAGGAAGAAGAGGAATCTAGCATTTTATGTCCTTTCCGGGTTCACATCTGTTGAAGTTGTACACTTGCTGATCTGCCCCCTTTTGATATCAGAGCAGAGAGATGGCCGTTTTAAGAGCAGGACACGGTGTGTATGGGTTTCCTGTGGTTCCAATCAGCACCTGAATAAAGTAGTTGTACCTGAGCAATCCTGCTTGTGCTTCATACAAGAGCAATGTTTGCTGGTCAAGGAATTTGCAGCAGCATGTGCCATGGGGGGAAGAGCTGAGGAAGAGTAAATGAGGGTCACTTCAAAGCAGGATCTCTTGGATGAGAGTATTCTGTGGTGGAGAGACCTGCAGAGCTCTTGTAGGCTTTAAAGTCTCCAGATGCCCAGGTGAAATTAAAAAATAAAAATAAAAACCGTCAATGTCATTCATATAAGCAGCTACAATTTGGAGAACAAAATAATAATACAATAGTGACTGGGTTGAGTGATACATTTCCCATTTCCACCTAGCAAGAAGGAAGAGCAAGGCCTTGAGAAGGGAGGGAGTCTTGTTCTTCAATAATGTTAGATAAGTTAATGTTCTACATCAAGATTGTGAGCTACCCACAAGAAAGGAGTATAGTCTGAAAATTCTGCAAACGTCTGACTGTAAACAGTAGCCAGTTGCAGGCATATCTGTTTGCTTGATTCCTGCCATGTTCCCAGAATCCTTTCCAAAAACTCATATTAAAACTTATAGTCTATAAATTTTATGTAAATTCCCATGTGCGTATATTAAAGTTTCATTTTTCTCCTATGAAATACAAACAAACAAACAAAACGTATAGCTATATCTATTTTAAGGAGAACGCTGCACTCCTGAGGGCCATGATGGTAACCACAGAGGTCCAAGGGAGTGTCGGTGGTCCTGGACCATGACTTAATTCATATAAAAACTCCCCATGGAAACAGTGTGTTTGTTCATAGGACACAGACATGTGCTACATTTACATAGCAATCCTCAGACACAGGAACATTTCACATCTCAGAAGATACAACAGAAAATAGCAATGCCTAAGCAGAGACATGTGATGTAAATTATTTAAAAGAAGCTGATAGTAAATCGACTCAGCCATTCATTATTTGAAATTATATGAAAAACCTTTTCCATTAATAAATTTAAATAATCATGACATTTTTCCCAACACTGAATCGATATAGCTATCATTTTGATTGTTCAATGTTACTCTAAATTCAGTCTTAAGTTAATTCCATAAAAGTTATAAATTTCTATTGTTAGAAAACATTATTTTCAATAATATTTTAATAAGTACTTTAATAATATTCTTACTCGTATTTGTGCTACTACCCCTGCTGATTGTGGTACATATTCTGTCCAATCATACATCCTGTAGAGGCCTTAGGTAGAGGAGGAAAACTACTCAAACCAGGTTAGTTAATTTAATAACATTGTATCTTCCTTTTTGTGTGAGAAAATATAGTAATCCAAAAATAAAAATAAAGAGTGGAGTTAAGTGATAGTCATTCAACGCTGATATTAAACATCCACTATGCCTGTAAAAATTATTCAATCACTGTCACTTAGAAAGTTAAATATACAAAACCTCTGTTTCAAGGTATCATGGACAAAATATACAGATTTAAAAAGCAGAAGGAGACTAATTAAAGATAAGCCAAAGAGAGACCCAAAGTGGAACAATGAGATTTGTTGAGGAGCTTACAAAAGAGATTGGTGTAGCTGTTTTACATATTTCAGTAAAAGTGCATAAAATACTTTTACAAGTTAAAACGTATTTGAACATGAAACATTCTAAGATACAGCTCATTTCACTTGTTTCCTCATTGAACTGTGTTTCAAAGTTTATTAAATTTTACTTTAATTGTAATTTTAAAGAACTTAGCAGAACACAGAATTTAAACAGTACGTAACAATAAGTTCTTCTGTGGGTGGGTGTGTTAAGCACAGAATGATGTAGCATGCTGTGTAGGAACACGCATTCCGAAGCCAGATGCACACAAATCCAGCCCTCCAGCTCAATAGCTAAGAGTTCCTGAGAAAGTGACTTAAACTCACAAACCTTCAGTTTCTTCATCTGTGAAGCAGAGATGAGGATGATCCCAACTTGATAGAGAATCTGTCACACGTAAGGAGATAACACAAGTAAAGTCTCTAGTTAAAACAACATCTGGCACATTGAATAAATACTAGCTTATTTGATATCTATTATTTATACATTTCTTCCTTTTTTCCTCCCTCATTAACTAATGCAGTGCGAAAGCTGTAACTAAATCTCGTTTTTCACATTTTGGTTGGTCAATCAATGTCTCTTTCCCAGTAATAAATGGAAAAAACACGTTCCTAATCCTAGCTGCATATATATACAATTGTCCCTAAAATGCTGTAAAGTTGTTGCATAGAAAACAAGAACATGATTGTTAAGAATAAGAATATCAAGATAAATGAAATAATTTATGAGTTGTGGGTTGCAGCTGGAATTTCCTAGACCAAAGGGAGTTCATAAACGAGAGTGATGCTTAGACTATTTTATATAACTCTGTCTTTTCCTGATAAGCAGTGTGCCAGAGAATGAGTCCCAGATTTGATCCTCTCCTGACAAAGGGAAGGAATAAATTCCAGATTAGATATTATAACCGAGTGTATGCAAAGAAAAGCCAGATGAAATCACCACAGGGTGACTTTTTCCCCCTCTTTACTTATTACTACAGGCTGTGTCTATAAACTTCATTTTTTCTGTTTCTTATGGGCTAATTTTTGTAAACATGCACTAGAGAGGTGTCTCATTGTTTTAACTCAGAAAAAATGGTATTGTTAGGTTAGGCGATGCCACCTCGCCATTTCACTCAGGTTCAAGATAATGTTTTTATGAGAAGGTCATGTAAAGAAAACTTTACAACAAAGTAGGAAATTGGGGTTTCTTTAGGGAAATTTTTAGTTTATTCAATTAAAGTTCATAATGACCCATTGGAACAGATTCAAATTAAAAAATTCTATTAAAAATAGCTACCATATTTTTAAATTAATCATATTTTCTCCTTCAAATTATTCTCTTCTGGTATGTAACACATGTTATATGATGCACATTTAAAATTAGTCCAGTTGTGTAAAACTAGAGTGAATACATATATATTTTACATTTATAAAATATCTGTACTTTTAAAATATTAGATATCAAAATACTTCTGATAGGTTCAAAGCATCGAGCCCTATTTCCTCAATTCAAAAAGAGGTAGTTTAAGTGAGATAAACTAATAAGGTGGTACTGGAAATACCGGTGGTGATTGCTAAGAATTCCTGACATCGTTCTCCGTGGAATTAAAAAGGCAAAGAATGCTGTTAAAACAAGAAAGAGGATAAAAGAAAAGGGAGGAAATCTCAAGGAGCAGAGGTAGAAAGACATGTGGGATTCTGCTGAGGATATGTGGAAATACAAGCACAGTGCGGCAGTAAAAAATAAAAATTAAGCCCACTCCTATGCTATTTGTCAAAGAAAATGGACTTTTATGAGTTCATCTCTTAGTAGCAGGTCAAGCTATTATATACAACGTTATGAGTTGTTATAAATACTTTAGGAAATGAAAATATTTCTAATTATTCTCTATGTGGTGTTAAAGCACATATTTTCACGGCCCTTTCTAGGTTATACACCTTCATTAAATGCATAAAACCACATCACCATCCTTCAGGTTTCTACTTGCTTCAACTCTTGGAAAACTTGTCAAACTGAATCCACCAGGGTCCATTCATTTCAGATATTCTTGCAACTGTGTGTTTCTTGACATGTCAGTTGGAAGATATGAACATCTCTATCACTTGTGTTTATAGATATTTATTTATGCTAGAGCTAATTTCTGTATGACATTGCCCTTGTGAGCAAGAAATATATCTTCTGCTTAATTTTTAGCTCTGTGGCAATTTATTATTGAGCACTTAGTGCCCTATTAAAATGTATTTTGCTATTGGAAGTGATGGATGTTTAAAAAGAATTAAAATTTATAAAAGTATTTTGATGCTAGGGAATGTTTATTTTAGAATCATCATTCATAATAAAATAGAAAGAGGTCTCAAAACTAGATGATTGACATAAATATTATACAATAAATACTTTTCTAGGGCCACATAGAGGGAATTGTTGAGATCTACCTCCAAAAAAATCTTGCTTACATTTCTTTCATTGGCATTATTTACAGATTTGTTCAAAAAATATTGATTGAGCACCTGGCTTCACTTGGGACACACTGAGGGATAAGTAAAGTTTTCTGTCCTAGAGGGACTTACAATTCAATAAGGCCAAAAAAGCTATAAGTAAATAATGGCAAGAATTCAGTCAAAAGCATAAATATTCCCAGAGTGCTCTGGGAACACAGAAGGGAAACTCTAAGTTATATCTCTTTGTCATTTATCAAAAAAATTTTGAGTACCAAATATGTTCAAAGTTTTTTGAATAGATGGTGGGGTTTCAAAAATGAATGTCTTTATAGAATTTATATTCTGGTGAATGATAATAGCAAGTAAGCAATGTTTGTATATGATGGAAGAAGTATAGTACAGTAAGAGCAAAGACAGCTTGCCTGGGCAAAAAATCTGTTTCTCTTACTGGCTAATTATTGAAGATGGGGTAAATTAGTTAACATCCCAGTGCCTCAGTTTTTTTGTCTGTCTGTTTGTTTTTTTTTTTTTTTTTTCATTTCTAAACTAGGGAAATAACCATGCTTACTTTATAGCATTATTGTAAAGGTTAAATATTCTAACATGTGCAAAGTGCTAGAAGAGTGTATGCCACATGTTACATATATATATGATGCATATATATGTTATATATAGTTATGATGCATGAGACCACATTAAAGGGATCAAATGAAGACTTTGATGCTCAGGAAGACTCCTGGGAGGAAGTAATATCTATGGTTAAAATGGAAATGTCCTAGAGGAAAGCTGTTGTAAGGTAAGAAGGTGAGGTAAGGAGAGAGGAGAGGAATAGTATATGCAAAAGTCTAGGAGTAGAAATGATCATCACATTTGGGGAAACTAAAACTACTTTGATATTTCTGGAGGAAGGGTGATAGAGACTTAGTAAAGCAAAAAATTTAAAGAGAACTAAGGGCTGGGCATGAAGTATCTGAAAGAACTGGTACCAAATTACAAGAATTAGCAGTGATTCAATAGATCAAGACAGCTAGCTAGGAAGAATAGTCTCAGAAGACAGAGCAGTGAAAAGAGAGGCTGGAATTATTCATTGCAGTGTGTCCAGGAGCTCCACAGATTTTGGTTTCACCTACACATAAAGTGTAAGAAAAGGAGTAAAGGTAGATGAGGCTGTATAGTCCCATGAGGACCCAGTTCCAGATAAGGACTAGAGCAGAGATGTTCTTCATTGCCATGAAATACCTCTTGTGAATTCTCTTGTGAATTATGGGGAATGCTGAAGGATCATCCTATAAATGATGGAGAACAATTGTAGGATTTAAGTGGTAGATGTTGTAGATAATTTTGTTTCAAGTGAGGGATGGATTTAAGCAGGCTGACCTTTCTTGTTAGGGTGCAATTGAAATAGTACAGGAAAGATATTTAAGGTATCAATAAGTGAGAATAAATATTTAAGACATATTTAGGATTAATGCAATCAGGTGCCACATAATGACCTTTCAGTCAATGACTGACCATATATATGACAGCTATCCCATAAGATTATAACAAAGCTGAAAAGTTTCTATTGCCTGATGACATCCTAGCCTTCCTAACATTGTAGCACAGTGCATTTATTACTCATGTATTTGGTAATACTGATGTAAACAAGTCTACTGTTCTGCCAGTCGTATAAAAGTATAGCACATACAATTATGTACATACTTGATTACATATTACTTGATATTGATAAAATTATGTAATACTTGATATTGATAATAAACGACTATGTTACTGGTTTATGTATTTACTATACTATACTTTTATCATTAATTTAGAGTGTACTCTTTCTACTTATAAACAAAAAATGTTTACTAATATTGTATGCCATGATGCATTAGCAGCAGCCTCAGATACCTCACATTTATTGCATCTCTTGATTGTATAATTTTCTCTTGTGCTTGATTTAATCTCATGTTGTTTTGTATAGCACTGTGCTGGACAGGCTTGTAGCCTAAAAGCAATAGGCTATACCATATGTTGTAAGCTATATCATCTAGGTTTGGTTAAGTGCCTTCTATGATGTTTGCACAATGACAAAATCACCTAACAATGCATTTCTCAGAATATATCCCAATCCTTAAGTGATGCATGGCTACACTTGATAGCATGTGGGTTGCACTATAGTGAGGTAACCAATATGCGTCCCAGTTGTTGTTTTGTGTTTTTGTGTTTTTTTTTTTGCTGGGGGTGGGGGGCAGTGATCAGGATAAAAAGAAGGAGAATAGCTTAGGTTAGTTTTGGATATGATAAATTTAGTGGCAGCACATTTAAATAATGTGTTATGTAGATAGGTGTCATATAAGCCATGAGGAAAGATTTCAGAATGGGAATGTCCATCTTTAGTCATCTACTCTTTTTTGGAAATCATGAGAGTGGTTGAGATCACATTTGGCAAGTAATCAGGGGAAATAAACACCAGTAAACCAAGTTCAGAATTTGGGGGAATACTAATATGCCAGAGACAGACCTGCAAAGATGGATATGCAAACAAGGACCTCAAAAAATAGTTCCAGAAATATTCAGAGACTTGAGAGATAATATTTATATGGAATCCAAGACACTTAAATGGCTACTCCTAATAAAGATAAACACTAATTAACAGGGTTGAACTGTCAAACGTGACAGAACAAAGACTTTGTCTTGACAATATTGAGATCATCAGTGACCTTTGAAAGAACACAGTTTTTGGACTAGTGAGGGAATAAAAGAACACAATTAGCTGAAAATTAAATGGAGCATGTGTCAAAGAGACAGTGATTTATGACATATAAAAGATTAAGGAAATGAATTTTTATTATAAGACAACTGGCTGTTTTTATTAGGCTAAAGGGAAAAAGTGAGTAGATAAATAGAGCTTTTAACGATGGTAGCAGAGGAATAGGAAAAGAGTGATGATGCAGATTAGAGTGGAGAGAACAGAATCAAGAACTACTGTGGAGGAGTGGACTTTTAAAAAGGAAAGGAGAGCCCTGGCTGGTTTGGCTCAGTAATTAGAATGATGGCCCACGGACCAAAGAGTCGTAGGTTCGATTCTGGTCAAGGACATGTACCTCAGTTGCAGTTCATCACCGACCCTGGTCGGTCCTGTGGGAGGCAACCAGTCGATGTGTCCCTCTCACATTGATGTTTTTTTTCTCTCTCTCTCTTTCTTCCTTTCTCTCCCTCCCTCCCACTCTATCTGAAGATAAATAGAAAAATATCCTCAGGTGAGGATTAAAAAAAAAAAAAGAAAGAAAGAAAAAGAATTTTCTAATGCAAAAAAGCAGAGTAGAAATGGAGAGAAAAATCAATGGATTCGCAGGGACGATCATACCTGGTGTAACGCCTTCTCTCTTTTCCACTTTTTGCCTGCCTTGAATATTAATACAAAACCAGAGACAGAACGGCTCTTCATAGCCATGAGCAAAGTCCAAGAGAATTACCAAAACATCCAGCATGATGTCAATGGGCTGTTGAACCAATTCCAATAGGGTTCTCCCTCCAAGGTTATAATAATTAATCTTTTTAAGTTTTAATTTATGGCATTTTATATCAAGGGGTTTTTTTATTATTATTACTTACAGCCACAATCATCCTAAAGGCTACGTTTGAAAAAATCTCTGAAAGATAGGAGAGGAAAACAACTTTTAAAAATGAAGTATTTTTATGGCAATAGTATTTTAGCTGGTATTTCGTAGAAGCACAGAGAGCAGATTTGGGGTTGGGTTGGGTTCTTGGTAATTGTGAAGGAAGGTTAGGAGTGTAAGAGTTTTGAAGTGATGAGTCATGCCTGGCCCAAGGTCCAGGATGACACTGTGGTAATAAGTGACAAAATAGAATAAGGTGAAGATCATTGATATTGAAAAGGCCAAGTATCTGTGAAGATAAGGAGTTGGATGAATTGTCTGTGTGAATACTGAACTCACCAAGCCCAAAGGCATATGTTGGGGTTTGGAAGAATATTTGCAAACTAAGTGTAGTTGTAACAGATAACACATTTTACTTCATGGATTTAGATGCTATTTATAGGCAGATAACTCTTACATCTTTATATCCAGTATTCCTTGTT
Organism: Tadarida brasiliensis; assembly: GCA_030848825.1. Classification (NCBI taxonomy): domain Eukaryota; kingdom Metazoa; phylum Chordata; class Mammalia; order Chiroptera; family Molossidae; genus Tadarida; species Tadarida brasiliensis. The sequence continues at coordinate 83,202,030 of CM061258.1, read as the reverse complement.
CTTATGTGTCCTCAGCTTTCCAGAGACATATATTAAGCTGCCTCATTAATATCTCCAATTAGATATCATATTTGCATCTAGAAGTTAGCATGTCTCAAATAGGCTCTTTTTTAAATTAATTTATTTATTTTTGTTACCGATGTTTCTCCTTTTTCCCCCATTGACACCCTTCTCCCAACCCTGCCCCCCATGACATTGCATTTACCTCCCCAAACCTGCTCTATTCTCAGTCTTTCCCATTCCAGCAAAAAGCATATAGATTGCCAATATTTATTAGCCAAAACAATCTCCACCTTCTAGGTAGAATACATCAGCTTATCTTGTACCTTCAATAACATGTCTCATATCTGTCCTCTTGTCTCTGTCTCCACTGTTGCAAACCAAATCCAATTCACCATCTTTTTTGTGTTTGTTGTCTACTACAACTACTAAATGTTTCCCTGTCTCTTCTCTTGAGTTCCTATAAGCCCACCCATAATGAAGAAACCAGAATTGTACTGCTAGCTCTCATATCATAGGACTGATCCCTCTAAAACTTTCTAATGGATTCTTTATACAAATGGAATGAACTCTGAATTCTCATCCTAGCTTACATATTCATATCTTATCTGACTCCCCTTTTCCCACTACAATCTATTTTCCATATTTGCTCTTGCAGTTACTAAGCTCTAGCCATATGGACCTTCTTGACATTCCTTGAACTACCAAGCTATTTCCTACTTTTAAACATTTACACTAGCTATTTTCTCTGTCCTGTAATTCTGGTATTCACAAGGCTGACTCTTTTGTGATATTAAGATCTCAGACTAAATGTCATCTCTTCATCGTTGCCTTCTCTAAACATACACTCTTAAGTAGTCATCCTATCAAATGTATCAATTCTTATTTTAATTAACAGTATAGTATTTGCCACTATCTGATTTTTTCAGCTAATGGTTTTTGTTTACCCAGTGTCTTCTCCCCTCCCTTCCCCAAGTGTTAATATCTCCATGATAGAAGAGGTTTTGATGTCATGAGTTCTGCCATATCCCCATTGTCTACATCTCTAAAAAGTACTTGCTAGTTATTGATTAAATTCTGTTAAATGAATTAACATCTTTATGTTTATTCTAGATTATAGTTTTAGTAGGAATGGTTGAAAATAATGGAAAACTGAGAACCAGGGGGATGGAATTCAAAACAGAACATATGATTGAACAAAGTATGGGAAGGGTATATGGAGGAGTGGTTAGCTCATATCACATCTTTACAGAAAACCATCCATAAATTACTAGACACATATACAACTTATCTAAATAAATTGTGTTACCCAAGATAGAACAAAATTTAAGAACATTCTAATGAGAGTTATGAAACAAACATGGTCTGGCAGAGGAAGTCCACATAAAATAGGACGTAGTAAAGAGCATAAAACAAACTTAATACCTCACATGTTGGCTGAGCTCCTATTGGTTCTAAGCAGATTCTCAGGGAAGAGCATCAGAGTTTTGTTTTGTTTTTGAAGTTATTCTCAATATAGAATTCTATTTTTTTTAAATAAATTTACCAGGGAAGCAACTATAAAAATTAAAAACAGCAATAACTTAAATAGATCAAAATTACAGTTCATGTTATCTTACATTATAAATGCGAAAAACTAAAGCAATGATTTAAGCAAATCTAGATATTAAAACAATTTATATTAAAGTTTCTAAAATGTTGGTGTATAGATATAATTGAATGAACCAATATTTTTGTTATATTTAATACTAAGCAATATTTAAATAGTATTTATAAGAATTTTTTATGACTTTGTAAATTGCTTGTGCTATAATATGAAGCTATTAAAAGTAGAATACAAAGTAATACACATAGCATGTAATATAATTACAAATGCAGAGAAAAAACAGATTAATGTATCGAAATTTTAGCAATGGCTATGTGTTGGTAGTGAAATTATGGATAGCTATAATTGTTTTCTTTAAACTTTGCCATATTATCCAAATAAACATGTGTTACATTTAAAATCAGACATAATAAATGTTTAATAATGAAAATTCCCTTGTAAATAAATAAATGATTCATAACATTAGACAAATGAGAAACACACCACTACTTGCTACAGTATAATTCTCCAGAGATTTGTGGTACACTTTTCAGAGCTTTCATATTTTTTAGGGGCAAGAGTTGAAGAGAAATAACTAATTTCTCCATCCCCAAAGCAGCTCTAACTTTAGATCTCAATTCATTGACAATCTGGTCAGATCATTTATTATATCACAGTTAGCTGGCCAGGGGCTTCCCTTTGCCAAGGAATTTTGGCAGGCCAACCGGCCCAATGAACAACGTACTGCATTGTGTCTTGAAAAGATGGAAACCACCTTGCTTTTCTGTAGCCAAATGTGAGGTCTTAGAAAAAAACCTCAGCGTGACAAAAATAGTTAACTTTAAGATTTTCTATTTATGACAAGTCATTTTTTTTTTGCTCTTTTATTCTACTTCAGCTTTGATAAATATGAGGACGATAAAAAAAAGTCATTCTGGACTTTATCCAACCACAATTTTGGGTGGAGAATGCACACTGATTAAAACATTTCAATAGATATATTTATCTTTCCTTTGCTGACCAGCTTGAGAGATAACTATGTAATTACTACTTTCAGGTCAATTATATTAAGTCATGGATTTTGCATGGCACGGTACGTTTTAAACATGTTTTCAATTGTAATCAATGTGTCTGTGTATACACAGTAAAATACATATCATCTTTAAAAATTCAAACTACTCAACATAAGCCCCAGGCATATGTTAAACAAGTCAAAACTATATCAAATGTGAAAAATAATTCTTCAACCAATGTGAAATAGTTCATATTTTATTTGACTAAGACTGCAAGGGTTATGCCTGAACATTTAGGATGTATATTTCATGCTGTAAATCTGAGATAAAATAAACATAACCACATAATCTCTTAACAACACCTAAATATTTTCTCCCTTGCAATGGCCAATGCTAAATAAACAATTTACATTTAAAAATTTATAGATTATTTGTTACTTTCAATAGGACAATTTTATTTTCACTTCCTAGAGAGTGTTATTAGTGCTGTGGATCAATACATCACATGGTTAGAAAACTTTTCAAATTGTTCACAATACATTTTGTGTTTCTACTTATCATTTTGCTTTTTTTTTTTTCCTGCTGAAATAAGCAACTCATTTATTCATTTTAGGCATTCGCTTCAAATTATGCATTTCTCAAATTAAAGGCTACAAGGAAAGACTGACCATCAGTGTTTCATGCTGTCCCAAATATTCCACTTGAAGTATATAGAAGACTGTGTCATGTAGAATGGTCTTTAGGAATCGACGTACAAAAGTTTTGTTAAATAAAACCTAACTTCCTAGCCTCTTCATCTATCATTTCCGCACTCACCTCCAAGGTGATGTGGCCTGGTGTTTTCATGTAGCTCCTGACTTCCCAGGACCAGTCTTTCCAGCTTATCCCGTGATGCTGCGTAGGTAAAGCTTTAATGACCTATGCTGCAGCAGAGAGAGGGAGGATGTGTTAGGGCTCACTTTGCACTGAAATTTATATTTACTTCATCTGTGTATAGAAATACTCTCTGTATCTTCAAGGCATAAGATTAATCCACAGTGTAGGAATAAGTAAGAGATATTCTTGTAATATGCAAGGAATCCTTTCCTCATCAAACCAAAGATAAGGTATACATTTTGTTCAGATATTGTAGAAATAATGCTTCTGTTGCTTTGATCTAATCCACATTTTCTAGAAATAATATTTCCAAGAGAAGACAGGAAAACATTTGGAAAATCAGTGTAGGGAGACTGGCCCAGAACCAGATTTATGGTATCATTCAAAAGACATGATTGTCTATAGCCATCAGTTGCTCAATTATTAGGTGAATTCTGTCCTGAGGCGCATGATTCAAGTGTTTATATTAACGGTCAGCAAACTGGTCAATGGAAACAAATGGCTAGGAAAAAAAAATCCAGCCTGTCTCATGTTTATGTATAGCCTATAAGGAAAGAATGGTTTTCACATTTTTAAAAGGTCTAAAAAACTCAAAAGCAGAATAATATTTCATGACTCATGAGAATTATATGAAATTCAAATTTCAGTGTCTAAAAGTAGTGTTTTATTGAAGAATAGCCACACTCGTTCATTTATGTATTGTCTATGGCTTCTTTCATGCTATAATGGTAGCTTTGAGTAGCTGTGACAAGATGGCATGGTCCATAAAACCTAAAATATTTACATTCTGTCCCTTTACAGAAAAGTTTGCCAATACCTGGCTCAGAGCATGCTTGTTTCCTGACTCACATCTTCACTCCATTACCTGGAAAGATTAAGGTAACCTGCACTGATCCCCCAATGGCACACTAGCTTCAGACAAAAATGGCTTTGCACAATTTTTGGAGGCTGGAGTGACAAATAGAGCTACTGTGTCCATTAAGAAAGAAACCTCTCCCTGAATGTATCTTGGCTCCCTATAATCCTGAGGCTGATGGAGAATTGTTAACATAGGAAAGAGTTTTAAACTTTTGAACAAATGTAGAAAATGATGAAACTTCAAGAATATTCTTCTGACTACATACATTGGTGTGCATATTATAAAACTAAAACTCCTATAGAACACACACACACACACGCTTTGTTTTTCAAAGAATAGATGAGCTTTTTTTTTTTAAGAATTTTAATTTTTAAATTTTTTTTTCTTTATTGATTTTAGAGAGAGAGGACGGGAGAGTGAGAGAGAGAGATAGAAACATTGATGAGAAAGTACATCGATTGGCCACCTCCTGCACGCCCCCCACTGGGGACCTGGCCCACAACCTGGGCATGTGCCCTGCCTGGAAATTGAACCACTGGCGACCTCTTGGTGCTTGGGTTGATGCTCAACCACTGAGCCACACTGGCTGGGCAAGAATAGATGAGCTTTTAAAGTTTATTCAAGGACATGCATTGAAAGGGTATGATCTAAATATGAGAAGTCTGTATTGTCAAAAAAAAAAGAACAACTTGCCCTGATCGGTTTGCCTTAGCAGGTTAGAATGTCAGCCCACAGACAGAAGGGTCACAGGTTCAATTCCAGTCAAGGGCACATATCTGGGTTGCAGGTACAATCCCCAGCCCCCATCAGGGTCCTGTGGGAGGCAACCAATTGATGTGTCTCTCTCACATCCATATCTCTCTCTCTCTCTCTCCCACTCCCACTCTCTCTTAAAAAAAAAAAAAAAAATCAATGGAAAGTATCCTCAGGTGAGGATTAACAAAAAAGAAAAAGAAAAAAAAAATCCAGACTACTTTCCATCTCCACTTCAGATTCTTCTTTTCCAAGATTCAACATTTTCATCAAGCATCAACTAATCTTATTTCTTATTGGTTAATTTACCTTCTCTCAGGTGGTAATTGCAAACTAAGAGATAGCATTCAATAGTGTAATGACCAAGTCAGCAATAACTAATAGCTTTCATTCTTGTGTATATCCATGATACTGTCCACTTTTTCACATGTTAAACCATTAGAACTTAAACTTTCTCTGCAAACAAATAGACATCTTCCATAATCATCTCTAGCATCTTGTCTTTAATTTCCCCCGTTTTAGGGGAGAAACCAAAAATACAAACCCACTTTTTAAACAAAAACAATATTTAATCATTTATTTTGAAGAAATATATCTACTAATAGAAGTCAAAGAAAATAATACATTTAATTGATTTTAAGCAGTTGTGCATTTAACTACATCTTTAAGGGGGGAAAAACAACAGAAATTATATGATTTCATTTTTAAATCTGTGTAAACCTCTGATGCCTTGTATTGGCTTTATCACTATTTCACCAGATTCATATTTGAAAGAATAGGCACCCTTTCCTATTAAAAAGAAAGTTATAAAACTGCCCGGCTGGTGTGGCTCAGTGGTTGAGTGTCGATCCATGCACCAAGATGTCACCAGTTTGATTCCTAGTCAGGGCACATGCCCATGTTGTAGGCCTGATCCCTAGTGTGGGACATGCAGGAGGCACCCAATCAATCTTCTCTTTCATCGATGTTTCTATGTCTCTCTCCCTCTCCTGTCCTCTCTCTCTCTCAAATAAATAAAGAAAAAGAAAAAGAAAAAAAAAGAAAGTTATAAGACTAATTGTTACACAGAGTTTTTAAGTGTAACAATGAGTAGTTATATTAGAAGCATTCTGATGGAAACTAATGTGTACTTCAGAATTACAATGACTTCAATAAAGTTTTTGTGGTATCAATTTACCTACGGCATTTTGACTTCTCCTCTTCTAGGTGATTTCTTAAGATTGCAAACATATTATCAGAATTGGATTTAAAATGCCCATCATTACATAACTCCTAATGTTTTACCCTAGACTGACAATATTTTACTACTGAATTGCAGTATGCTTTCATTTTAGTATCTTCCTTTCTTTTACTAAAATTAAAACTCAAATTTAAGAAAAAAACAGCTTGCCATTATATTTAATATTTGTTGGGAATCACCATAAGAAAATGATAATTATAAGTAAAGTATTAGAAAGCAGGATGTTAAAGCTAAAAGTAGTTTATAACATTATGATTATTTATTCAAATAATAATCTGAAAGGCTACATATAAGTTTGATAAAGTTTTGTTTGTGAAATAAACAGAACTACTATGACCATTCATTTCATTTATGTAAATGAAATGAAAGAATGCAGACACTATGCAATGCTATTTTTTAAAATAAGAGCCAACTTAAGGAAAATTCGGAGTGAATAGATACATTTTAAAAAAATGTGATTAAATAAAGATAAATCTTGGTCATGGAAGATTTTACTCAATGTTGTAAATACGTTAATTCAAGTTAATACATGCATGTTATATGCAATTGTAATAAAAACATTGGTAGGATATTTTTTGAAACTTGATGTATTAATTTTGACACCCATCTGGGATGAATAGGCAAAAGTACAAATGAAATGACTGATGAATGACTGAATGAATGAATAAGTGAAGAAAAAAATAGAAAGGATATTTGGGCCCTGTTTCCCAGATCTTGGTTTTAAAATCATTATCCAATTAAAGGAACCAAGGTGCCCTTGACTGACAGGCTATTCCAGGACTAGGGATGGAACACCTTCCAGTTTCAGAAAATAAGGTATTGTTCAAAAAAACCCAAAAGTACAATCATGTGCTATGTCAAAGGAAAGCATGGCCCACTAGAAAGAGCCCCCAATGACCAAAGCTATAACAATTTAAGCAACAAAATAGAGTAGTATAAAATAAATATCCATGCATTCATATTATATAAATAAATGATTGAATAAACAAATAGATAAGGGAGAACAGGCAAATCACCTATACAGAAGAATTCAAACCAATTTATGCATATACTCCACCATCAAGTAAGTGGACCATACTCCCTCCCTTTTATGTGTGAACTGTATATAGTGACTTCCTTCCAAAGAATATAGTATGGAAAGAGGAAAAAAGAGTAACTTTACATTGGAGAAACCTGAAAAACACTACCTCAGCCAGGTGATCAAGATTAACATCAATAGTATTAAATCATATTGATAGTATGTACCTTTGACATGATGTGAAGAGAAAGGCACTTTTCCTCTGTGGCATTTCTCCCCCAAACCCATAACTCAAGTCTAATCATGAGAAGAACATCAGACAAATTCTAATAGAAAGGAAGTCAGTAAAACATAATGCTGTATATAATAGCTTGACCTGGTACTCAGAGATGAACTCATAAAAGTCCATTATCTTTGACAAATAGTTTAGGCATGGGTTTAATTTTTATTTTTTAATGTCCCCCTTCCTGTGCTTGTGTTTCCACATTTCAAAGGTACATACTATCAATATGACTTAACACTGTTGATGTGAATCTTGATCACCTGGTTGAGTAGGTGATTTTCAGGACTTGGGTACCTGAAACCTATATAATTTGTTAACCAATGTCACCCCAATAAATTCAATAAAAAAGAAAAATTCCAATAGAGAGGAAGTCAATAAATTATCTGATCCTTATTCTTCAGAACTGTTAAGTTCATTGTCCTAGTCCCTCCTGGCTGCTATAACAAAAATACCATAAACTGGGTGGCTTATAAACAGCAGAAATTTCTCAGTTCTGTAGGCTGGGAAGCCTATGATCAAGACTCCCACAGATCTGGTGTCCGATGAGAACCCACTTCCTGGCTCATAGACTGCTGTCTTTTCACTGTGTGTTCACATGGCAGAAGGACACTAATCCCTTTCATGAGGGCTCCACCCACATAACCTAATCACCTCCCAAAAGTTCCACCTCCTGATACCATCATATTGGGAGTTAAGTTTTCAACATATGAATTTTAAGGGGACATAAACATTCAGTTTGTTGCAGTCATCAAAAACAAAAAAGTCTGAGTGAATTTTATAGTGAAGAAGAACCTAAAAAAACAATGTGACTAAATGAAATGGGGTATCCTAGAAGGATTCTTGGATTTAAAAAAAAAAAAAAACATTAAAGATTAAAACTATCTGAATATGAATTATGCCCTGTAGTTAATAAATGTCTAAATATTAACTCTGACAAAGGTACCGTATTAAAATGTTAATACTAGGTTCATGGGATGTAATGTGTTTAGAAATCCTGTGCGCTATCTTCACTATTGTTTTGTAAATCTAAAATTATTCAAAACAAAAGTTTGCTTAAAAACGGATGTTTGAAATTCCAAACTTTAAAAACCCATTGTAGAGATGTGATAATGTATAAACCATAGCACTGGTACAAACTTGGACAAGTAAATTACTGCATAGAACACAGAGGTTAGAAAAACAACTATGATTATACACTAGCCTTTTAAAACATTAGGCAAACAAATATTTATTAAGACTCTTCTAAGTGCCCGGCACCTTCTGGGCAATGAAGATAAAGCAAGGGAAATATGAAGTGCCCACTTTGGAGTGGCAGTTTTAAATGAGATGGTCAAAACAGCCTGATTAAAAGGAAAGATTTAAGAAAATCTGAGGGCAGTGAGGGCATGAGAAATAGGGATATGTGAAGAAAGATCATTCCAGACAGGAGAAAAGCAAAAGTCCCCGGAACGATTCTATACTTGTCAGAACTGGAGACAAGCAAATGGACCAGGGTGACTGAAGTAAAAGAAAAGAAAGCTTTAGGCTGTGAGACCAGGGTGGCGATACAATAAATGTCCTTGAAGAACATCGTAAGGGTTCCAGAAATTTTCCTCTTAATGAGATGAGACATTTTAGATGCTTGTACAAAGAGGCAGCGTATGGTCCAATCTGTATATTGAAAGCAATAATTTGGCTCATGTGCTGAGACTTGAAATAGTGAAATCAGGGAGAACAACCTGGGAGTGGAGCTGTGGCAGGGGGCTCATGGCTCTCTCTCAGGGATATTTGTGGCTTTTTGATGTCAGGGTACTTATCACCCTGTGTATTCCTCTAGCATTCCCCTCTTGTTTTGGTTCCTTCAGAGGTTTCTAAACTTTTATACCCTATCTCATGTATTACATTTTCTGTTTGAAATAGCCAATATGGTTTCTATATTTCAACTGAATTCTGACTGACATAGAAGTCTTGATGTCCTTAATATTTAAACAAATAAATAAAAAAATAATGTACCAAAAGGAAATGAGCAAAGAAATGAACAACTTTCTAAAATCAAATAAAAATATCTAGTATTTTACTGTGTATATTTATATACATATATATAGTTTTAAACACACTGGTAATAGAAGATGAATTCTCAGTGAGATTTAATTTTTATTCATCAACTTAAAACGACTAAAGAAATTACATATGAATTATTGCCAAGTATAAATTAAACAGGAACTTTTCTTTTATACACTTCTGCTGAGATAAACTTTCCAGAGGACAATTTGGCAATATATGCCCAAACTCTTAAAAATGTGCATACATTTGACTCAGCAATTCTTTCTAAAAAGTTATCCTAAGGAATAGACATGAATGTTTCCACAAAGAATTTATGTGAGTCGTACTTTGTTAACAGTAGTAATAATTGGGAGGAAATAATCATTGGCAGTTTGCCCAAAGTAGGAACTATTTTATATAAAATATAGTCATTCAGAGAAAGGAATAATCTACAGCCATTAAAATTTTATGAAAGAAAAATCATTATTAGCATGGGAAATGATCATAATATGTATTTAGGGAAGTAAAGAATAGGCACCGTATAAAAACCTTATTTATAAGTATAACTGTAATACACACTCATGTCTCTGCAACAGAATAATATATCAAGGACTCATAATACAACAGAGGTTCCCTATAAGATGACAGAACCAAATGAAAACCGGAACATAAATTTTTGAGAATGGTTTTATGACATGAAGGTCTTTCTCATTGAGACTCCTGACCCAGACGGAAGGTAGAAACAGTTCCAGAGAATAGAAAGGATAGTTTGTGAACAAGGCTTTGCTTTGTTTGCTTTCTCTTTTGGAGAGTGTCGCTCTTATGCCCTGACTCCGACCCCGGCTGTTTACTTCGTGTCCATTCACAGGAACTCCAAAAAGATCCATCAGGTAGCTTGAGAAGCCATTCCCAGTATTTAAGGGAGCTCATTAAGTTGTCATCTGAAACAAGACACAGGACATGGCTACTGTCCTGAGGCACATGGGCAGGAGGAAGACATTTGTGAAGTAGACCTTTGCAACTCAGGCACCAGAATGTTTGGGGACCAAGGAGAAGGCCCACAGCAATTGTAAAGACAGCCCATGAAAACTGCCTGGAAGTTTCTGTGGAACATGGACTGCAGGAGGAACGGGGGCTGCAGGAAGATACACACATGTAGGAGAAGGTGCATGGCATCCATGCAGGGGCTGTGGCAGGACAGGCAGGTGAGCGGGGCCTCGGAAGGACTCAGGAGGTACCATGAGAGACAGAGTCAGGAATCACATGTACGTGCTACCATGGAAAACTACCCTTCTCTACACTCTGTTTCCCTGAGCTTGAATCTGAGGAGGTAAGACCCAACCAGTTACAGAGCCATAAGGAGAAGGACGTACTCTGAGCAGAAAAAAAGAAAAGAGGAAAACACCCTCCCCAAGGTGGCCCTGGCTGTGAAGTGGGGACCAAACATTAAAGCAAGTTCACGGTTTTGGTTATTTACTAGGAGTATCTAATTTGAATCACTAAATTGAGATTGTGTTTACAATTTAAAGTGACTGAAAGCCTTTTAATATCAAAGAATGACAAGAAAGATAAAATTGCAGTCTCAGCCAGATTCCCAAATTTCATTGAGGAGCAAGGGGAAGTCTAAATTCCCCACACCAAATACATTTAATGGTACATGGGAGACAATGCAAAGTTATATTTTTATTGCATTTCACAGAGAGAATTGTTTTATATACTAGATATATACTGAGAGAGAGGGAAAGAGAAAGATAAATGAATCAGTTCACTTTTTAATAATTGTGATTTGTATACTTTCAGTATATATATGATATACTCCAATAAAATGCTTATTAAATATGGAAATATAGTTAACTACCACTTCTTCTAATTCAGTTCACTTGAGAATTCCTGGACAGTCAGTGGAAAGTAGTTTAAAAGTTAAGGTTTTAGAAAGAATGATTCTGTTATCATGCAAGTTTGTTCCATAGTGGATAAATACTGATGTATAGAATAATTTTCTGCTACTAGGTCCAATTCACGTTGAGAGTGAGAAGCAGGTAAACATATTTAGAATACATTATGGATGGATGCCCCAAATGTTACCTACAGACATAAGGTCACATGATATTGCAAAATTAGAAAACCAGCCAGAAGGTGAATTGCCTCTGAAAACACAATTCTCTAGTGAGCCCAACTCAGTGAGAGCTAGAAATAATCGCTCTTCACTTGAGACAAAGCAGTCTCTGCTGACACTTTGCCTAAGGTAGGCCTCCAATCCCTTTAAGCTGGATGTCATATCTTTTTAGATTTGTTGAGTATAATTGACTGAAAATCTATCCCAGCTGTGGTGGAATACTGTTTTTCATAATCACTGCTAGTTGTATTTGCTCATTTATGGACCATCACACATCCTTGCATTGCTGGCTGATATTCTACTACATCATCCCAGGTGTAGAACTCAGCTCCTGTCCCCTGAGTTTTCACCTAACATCCCTCTCACAAGTGTAGACACATATAATCTATGTTCTAGTGTGACAAAGAGCTTTTACACGGTCACATGACTCTACTCCCTCCCCACCTTCAGATCCCTTCCTCTCCCTTCAGTTTTCTTTATTATTCTCATTCAATTTCTAGACCTCTTTTGCCATATTCAAAGTCTCTTTAATCTATCTGCCAAAACAAAAGGACCAACTACATCAAAACCCACTAATTAACAGAAACAGTTGCCTTCCTCTTATGTCTCACCATCAATGTCCAGGAAGGAGCAAAAGCAATATAAATTGATTTCCCCTTTAATTTGAATGATGTTACCCATCTTTACAAAGGCTTGTTGGCTATAGTAATTCTGAGTAAAATGAAAAAATACATCTTTTCTTACTTTTACTACTTTTTCTACTACTACATTGGCTCCATATCTTTAGTTAAATCCCACCTGTATTTGTTCTTATTAATTTCTTCCTTCTATTTTTTTTTCCTTTTTCCAGTTCATGTTGTTGCCTCAGCCTTTTTCATTGTTTTTTATTATGCCTTTCTTCTGTATGCCATCTTTACTTTCTTATATATCAAGTCTAAAGATCTGATTCAAACCCAAGTCTTTCTGACTTCAATGATTATTTTCTCTCTCTACTTTATCAAGTTGTTTATATATAGGCACTAGCATGAATATCTTTTTTAAAAAAAAGTTTTCTGTGATCTTTTAAAATGCTTAAAGTTATCAAATAGCAGAATAAATAATTTTTCGTAAGATGATAATCATATTTCATTATAAGGCAGTAATATGGCAATTCTAAGCCTCAGTACTATTTCTATTCTCTATCCTGCCAGTTTTAGATTTAATTTCAATAAAAATTATGCAGATGTAGAAAAATTTTTGTTTATATTTGCACTTTTATAGTCAACATAAAATAGCATTAACTATTTGATTTATATATTTAAATATATACTAATAAATGTATATTATGTCACATTATTACACATTCATTTAGCACATACCCCTATGCACTTACATTATATTCTGTACTTATTCCAGAGAGTAAAGAGAGACACACTAATATGATAAGAAGTGCATTGGAATAATGGAGGAGGAAACAATTAGTGTACGTCATCACCATCATAATGACATAGTGACAATAACTACCATGTAGAGGACTTTGAGTAAAGTGGTATCCCATTAGGTTTCTGTTTTACAGATAAGAAAAAAAAAAAAGTGTTAGCTGTTTAAGTAATTCTAGATTCATATCTAGGTTCATGTATTGAAAATATCATTGAAAGGCAAGATTTGAACACTTACCTGTCTGACTGCAAAATCCATTCACTTATATTCTATCGCCTCCATCTATAAATTGCACCATTTTATGAAATACACAAATGTATATACATGCATAATGGTGGGTATAAGTCATATTAATTCAACACAAGCAATTCTAAAAGAAATGTCATTGGCAAAACATATTTCATCACTTCTGTTTGAAAATATCTTGTTTGCTCAGTGTATACAATGCAATGTGATCAGTGACAACTTCTGCTTATAGTGCTGATCAAGATTTCAACCAAATTATGCTCAATGCACACCTAGATTGTACAGCATGACAGAAAAGGATGGAAATCTTCCTGAACTGTGTACAACCAAGTCATGTGGTAGCAGTGACAAATACACACATAAGCCATTCAAAGTGATGCAACTATCAGATCCTACTATCATGTTCACAAATTCTCTTAACAATTATTTTTAAATTTCTAGGAATCTCATTTGTTGGTGATTTTTCTTGTAATATTTTACGTTTTCCCACATGCACTCATTTCACAAGACATTAAATGAGAATTTGTACATTTCCTAGCCTTGTACCTCCCCAGAGGACACTTCAAGCTTCCAGATTTAACTGAGTTTACTTAGGATTCCTTACACAACCCCCCTCTCTTCACAACCTTCTCCCACAAAAGACTACCAATACAACTAGAAGGAAAACGTACTTTGCCTATTGGTTTAAATCCTCTGGAACAATCATGAGAGAAAAAAAATATGTAATAGATCTGCACATTGAGCACTTATTACCAACAATAAAAATAATAAATTATTATTTTTATTAAATCACGTGCAGTATGTCAGAGGATGTTAAGCACTTTATATATTTGACCAAGAACATTAATCATGTACAATACTATCTCCATTTCATAGACAAAGAAACAGAGTCCCTATGTAATAAGTGATTTGGCCAAATCACACAAATAGTACATGGAATTGTCAACAGTCTAATCAAGGTTTGTCTGAATCTAAAGCACTTTCTAATTATTATGTGAATAGTTTTCCTGTCAACAAGTGTGTAATCAGAATAGATAGTTCAAACAAATGTTACCTGTAGTATAAGCATGTATTGAGTGTTCTACCCACACTCTAAGCATGTGATCAGACTTCTGACAAACTGAAGTTTCCTCTTGATGGCAGAAGCTTTAAGAATTGTGTCATTATTAGATTTTCTCAATGATAATATTAACTCTAGATTCATTTTAATGTATTCATTTTACTCAAATTCTTTTGAATGTGATTTTATTTCTTATAAATTCTATGTCTTGGGCTTAATTATAATGCCTAATATGTGAAGCTCATCTTTTTTACATATATATATATTTTTTTAATTAATTTTTTAGAGAAAGAGGAAGGGAGAGAGAGATAGAAACATCAATGTGAGAGAGATACATCGATCAGCTGCCTCCTGCATGCCTCCTACTGAGGATCAAGCCTTCAACTGGGCATGTTTCCTGACCTGGAATTGAACCGGGACCTCTCAGTCCATGGGACAACACTCAAGCCACTTAGACACACTGGCTGGGCTGAAGCTTATCTTTTTTATATTGCATTTGTATAGTAGAAAGAGAACTGTTATAGTGCTGTAAAAAGAGAACTAGCCTAGAGTCTGCCCTGCTGAGTTCTTGTCCTGATTTGGTCACAAACAAGTTATATAGGCATTCTGGACCTAAGTTTCTTAGTTGCAAATATAAAGGTTTGGAATTGATTATCTTTTTTATATAATCTACTTATAGAGGACAAAAAGCCTGCCATCTATTTGGAATGTGTGTGTGTTTGTTTACTTTCTTATGTAAATAAAATGAATTATTAATTAATTCAAATAAAATGAATTAATGAATACATATAAATGGCATCACTATTGTACCATACCTAAGTTTTGTTTTTGTTTTTTAAACTAGAATATAAAAAAGAACTATTTCAGTTCTACCCAACCATATACATGGGCAAATCAAATTAAGGCTCACAGAACCCACATCTTAGAAAGCAAGT
The DNA here is from genome assembly GCA_030848825.1 of Tadarida brasiliensis. Taxonomy (NCBI): domain Eukaryota; kingdom Metazoa; phylum Chordata; class Mammalia; order Chiroptera; family Molossidae; genus Tadarida; species Tadarida brasiliensis. The sequence goes on along the minus strand of CM061258.1, from coordinate 83,186,605 downwards.
CTATTTATTACAGTTCTATAAGGCAAACAAGGACATAGTGGTAGAAAAACTAGACCCCTCTGCCAACTGTCAGTGACTCTCAGAGACCAAGCATTTTCTCTAAGAATGAAAGAGGTAGATAGATGGCAGTGACTTTTCCTATACCATGGTTAACTGATATCGGAACCCAGTTTCAGATGCTCTATGGTAGGTGTATAAGGAAAAAGCTCTGGTGCCAGATGACGTGGGCCATACACTATTGATATGACTTCATCATTCTTTTTTTTGTTTTAATTTTTTTTTCCATTATTGATTTTAGACAGAGAGGAAGTGACAGGGAGAGAGATAGAAACATCGATGAGAGAGAACATCAACTGGCCACCTCCTGCATGCCTCCCACTGGAGATCAGGCCCACAACCTGGGCATGTGTCCCGACTGGGAATCAAACCGGTGACCTCTTGGTGCATGGGTCAACGCTCAACCACTGAGCCACACCAGACAGACGACCTTCATCATTCTTATGCTTCACTTTTCTCATCTTTGCCTATTAATGTTCCTACCTCATATAGCTGCTGTGAAGATTACCTTAGTTAATATAGGCAAAGAATTCAAGAAGTGCTTCACCCATATCAATCATTAAATAAATATAATTTATATTGTTCAAGGTGTAAGCTAAGGACTTTATTGGGTTACCTAAGCATCAGCCTGTGACCAGGGCATTCATTCTTCTTGTAGAACATTGATGCCTTCTATCATTAAAGACACCAGTCCATTTTCTACAAGAATGCTCTATCAGAATTAGGCTCTTATTTTTAAATGTCATATTCATATCTTGAGCTAACACATCAGACATGGCAATCTACTTCTTGTTTCTAAAATTATATTAGTGAAACAAACTTTAACAACAAATATCCTGCTGAATATTACATAGTTGTACCTACTTTCTATACTCAAGAACTGCCGTAGATCTGTTCTTATCAGTTCTCTTTTACTCAAGATAAAATGTTCACAGTAATATTTTCTCACCCAAATAAAAGTGTGTGACATATTTGCATAGATGATAAGGCAATCTGGAATGATTGGAATGATTAGAATAATCAAATTTGGATCAGATTACCTCTAAAAGTTTTGATAGAGAGAGTGAACTTTGGGAAAATAAACAAGGAAATGATATAAATGGAGAGGTATTTCAGAATTAAGGTTTGACAAAAGACTTAGAATTAAGAGTAAATTTGTTGAACAATATATAAAACCAAGATTAAAGAAAAGACAAGCTCCTAAATATGAAAATAAAAACAAACACTTTTTTAGTTTATTTAATTTCTGGAAACATATCCCCTTCCATTACTCAGAGCAAAACTCTAATCTAGACAAATATCTCATTGATTTCAAATATATCTTTAAAGTGTATTACACGAATGATAAACTAGCTGGTATTACATAAAGAATAGGCAAGCAAAGGTAAGCTAGTAAAAATCTACACAAATGGAACTTCAATATGTTGAAGTCTGCCTAACTTGAAACAACACCAAATCCTTTTAGCCACCTGCAATAATTTCTGAGTAATCTGCTACTCAATAAATGAAACCAACTTGGATCTATCAATGAAAAAAAGCAGTGTAAAAATAGGCCTCTTAGCCAAAGTGAAAATGAAAACTGAGAAATACCATACCAGGAAGCTTTCCCCAACACCCAGTTTCAAAGTCCAGAGAAGAGAAATCCTTTCTGGAAAGCTTTTGAGATATAATTACTTAAACTTTGTTTATAGTGGCACAATCAAGTATTTTCTGTTCTTACCTTGCCAAAAAGTAAAACCCTAATGGATTAGGAACATCAACAACTGAAACTGAGAAAACCTTCAAGTAGAAGGATGCCAAGAAGTATGAATATTTCTATTTCCTTCTTTGTGTTAGCAGCTGGACTCTACATTACTTTCTTTCAACTTTATCCATGTTCCCCCTTTTTAAAAGTCACTTTTGTGGGTTGCTTTCAAGTTTCCACTTTGCATTGAATTAATAGTATTATTGAATTGCTGTCAGGAGTTTCTTGTATTATTTTCCTTTTACTTCCATCACTGACCTAGTTTTCTCAATTTATGTAATATGTAACATATTGACTAACAACTGTATAGTCTGCCCCACAAAGGAATTTTCTGCATAGTCAGTTCAATGAAAAATAATTAGATCTGTAATTGTGCTTGACCTGCAAATATTAACTGTGAGATAGTTTACAACGTACTTTAAATGGAAATGCTATGATTTTTAATTTCCCTATTATATTTCCATGGAAATAACTGTTCTTTCTCATGAACAAAATTATTTTTAAAATAGAACTAAGTACATGTTTTTGCACTGATGCTGTTTTATGTTCCTTCTTGTGTATGTTTCTACTATTAACAAATAATTACATATGCCAATTACTTGCCCATAAACTGATTTACACATGGGGAACTCTGAATCACGATGCTGGCAAACTCCAGATTTATGAAGCTCAGCCACTTTAATGACCATGACTATGTTGCCAAACTTATTTTATTTGTCTCTGAGCCTCTCCTTGTAAATCACAGTCATCTTTTTCAGTCCCACTTGGCTATCCCAGTTCTGCCCTTTCCTCTTTTCTAAGCAACACACAACAGTACTCTTGTTTCCTATGAAGACATGCACCTTACCTGCCTCCTTCCCTTCTTGACCAGGCTAAAAGGTCTGGCTGCATGTGTTCTTCACCTTCTGCTTTCATCTTGGTTTCAACTCCCCTTACTTCAACTCTCTGTTCCCTGGAGGTCAGGCCACCCTGCTCTCCCAATTATGAAAATTCCAAATGCCACAAAGAAATCTAAACCTTACCACTTTAGATACATGTATATTTTCTACTGTTGCATTTTATGCTTGTATTAAGCACCAAACATAAAATATCCTGTCATAGAAGCAAGATATGACCACTTTGCCTAGAAAATAATTTTAATTTTTATGATTTGGCATTAATAAAAATGGTGACTGCCATATTACTTATCAAGATAGCAGGTTATTGCATAATGGTGGTTGATTGAGAAGCAAAGCACCACAGCCTAAAAGAAGGTAGTTAATACTGTTTAAACAAATGTTTCTTAAACTTTGTGTATCCATAACCTAATTTTAGGACTAATAGTGTTACAAAAACAGTGTTGCTATTAAACATTGGCATTCCTCAGTGCCAGATAGAATTTATTTCATGTTCTAATGCAGTCAGTTTTATTATAAAACAATAATGGAACTCTGAACTAGTTCCATTGTAAAAATTCCATTACATGATAATTTTTATATGATAAGTTTTAATGTCAAAGTAATTCTGACTTTAATTAAAACTACATTAAGGTTAACATAAAAATATAATTCACCTCTAATTCCACTGATATTTAAAGAAAATATTTTGATATATTTTTTCAAATGTGTTTGTAATATTCTTTATTTAAAAAAATAATAAATGTTGGTCATAATAAGTTTAGAAAATACAGAGAAGTTAAACATGAACATAGATGTTCCACAATCGTTAAGCATAGAAATAGTGCTGACAATAACTTGATTATATCTCTCTAATCATGATATGGGTAAGGATAATTCATACAATAAAACATAGAAGGAGCATGTGTTATATATAATGTAGCCTATTTTTCCTACTTTAAAATAATTACTGACCCTCTCTGTGCCATTGTGCCATTCCACACTGTGCTGTCTAATTACAGCCTCACTAGCTCCCAACCATTTTGCACACTGTCCTTATTAGGACTTTCTGGATATCAGACAACTTGTAGTAGCACTATTTAATTATTATTTTTAGATTATGTCTTCTGTTTTAAATAGATTCTTATTCAGTTTTAACCTGATGTGAAACATTTACTTAGCTTTAACTATGGACAATTCATTTCAGAGTTTCAGTATTTCACTGCCAGTTCTTTTCTAAGTTTGCTCTTCAAAAACATGAATTTACTTCATTTTCCATTAATTTATGTATATGTTCCAAAATTAATTTATCATTTCTATGAACATCTACATATTTGATGCTGTGTTGGCTCTCACACCTAAAAAACAAGTTAGTTGAGTATAAAAATATTGAGTGGAAGCTTTTATGTCCCAAAGCTCTCCACTTTTAATCTTAATTTATCATTGCAGAAGAAAAGTCTGTTGCCATTCTGGTAACTCCTTTTCATAATCAACGTATCTTTTCAACCTGGATACCTTTTATACTGTTTTCCGTGTGTGTGTGTGTGTGTGTGTGTGTGTGTGTGTGTGTGTGATTCAGAAATTCAACAGATACCAAGGTTTGTATCACTTCTTATATCTACTGAAACGTAAAAATTTTAATCCAAGAAATATGATTTATTCATTTCTAGAAACATTTATTATGTTATATTGTTCGTTAAGTTCATTTCACAAACATTTGCTCTGATTTTTTTCTATACTGAATGTTACTTCAGGCGATTTTCATGCACATAATATTTCCATGTACCTTCATTAAGTTATTTCTGACTTGTATTGCAATAAGTCTTCAAAACTCTGTTTTTCTTATTTATTAACAGTTAAATAAAATAAGATCTATATAGATTTAATGCTTGCAAATGGATGTGTACACATGTAGGAAGATTCCACTTTATCTCATATTTTAAACTAGAGGTCAGCAAACATTTTTCTGAAAGGATCCCAGTAGTAAATATTTGAGGCTTTGCATGCCATACAGTCTCCGCCACAGCCCCTCAACTCCATCATTGTAGCCAAAGACAATATGTAAACAAATGAGCATGGCTGTGTTCCAATGAAACCATATTTACCAAAAAAAAAAAAATCAAGTAGTGGACCAAACTTGACCTGCAAGACATAGTTTGCCAACCCTTGCTCTAATATATAAGGTGCTATTGGCTCTCTCCTCTAATACATAACTAGAGAACAAGTCGATATACATAGATTCTAACACAGTGACCTCCCTCAAGCAGGGATCACTAGTGCAGCACTTCTCTGTTAACCCAGGAAGTTCTTCTTGCAGTGCATTTTTCTGATATTTGAACTTATACATGTTGAAAACACGTAATACCCTGGAATACTCTGCTATCATAGATCTTTAGCCTACCTACCTGCCCTGCCTATAACCATAGTTTGGGGACTTTTTGTCCAAAATGCCAAAGTATAAAACTGGAATTTTCTGGTTACCATGTCTATTAATTATATATTACTGCATAACAAAGTGTCACAAACTTAGCATCTGCAAACAACACACATCTATTCCTCACAATTTCCATGGTGAGGTACTTGGGTCCTCTGCTAAGCCCTCAGAAGACTATAATCAAGATATCTGAAGGCATGACTGGGGAAGAACCACTTTGCAGCTCACTCAGATTGCTAGCGGGATTCATTTTCTTGCAGTTGTAGGATGGAGAGCACCTCCTTCTTGCTGGCTATTGGCTAGAGGCAGCCCTCAGCTCCTACATAGTTCCCAGTTATGGGTGCTTTCCCGAAATGAAGGCTTCATTTTTCAAGCCAGTAGGAAGAATCTCAAAAGAAACTTTACTAGAAGAGGGAGTTTCATGTAAGGTAAATTGATCATGAGAGTGACAGTCCATCACTTTTGTTATATTCTATTGATTAGAACCCAGAGTAAACAGCAGGAGGCAGGAATAATGGGGGCTACTTTAGAATGTATCTGTAGCACCATTGACTCTAAGCCTCATATTTAGGAAATATAAAACAATAAATGTACCAAAAATTTTCTACTTTTTTTTTTAATCCTCACCAAAGGATATGTGTTTACTGATTTTAGAGAGAGAGGAAGATGGAGGGAGAGAAAAACATCAATGTGAGAGAGAAACATCGATCAGCCCTACCGCCTGGACCAGGGATTGAATCCATAACCTTTTGGGGTACAGGATGACACTCCAACCAACTGAGCAACCCAGCCAGGGCAAAATATTTTCTACCTTTCAAATTTTTGTTTGTTTTATAGAAAGCTTATGTATTACTACAATTGTAGGCTGTGAAATTTAAGAGGTAATTTAGAGTTGCTTTGTAAAATAGGTTGTTTATCAGCAATCATTTAGGCTATCATAAATTTTTTGTGTCTTTTCTAATCTTCAAAATTATTAGTGGTGGAAGTTTAAACGTTGCATTACTTTTTAGCCAGGTGACATTCTTTTATTTTATTTTGTAAATTTCATATAACTTTGAGGCCTTTTTATTTTATTGTTATTAATTTATTTTAAGTTATATTGACACACAGTATTTTATTAGTTTCAGGTGTACAACATAATGATTCAACATCTTATACACTTTACAAAGTAATCACCACAATAAGTCTAGAATCTGTCTGACACCGTACATAGTTATTACAATGTTATTGACTATTCCATATGCCGTACATTCATCCTCATGACTTGTATTATAAGTAGAGGTTTATGCTTCTTAATCCATGTGACATTTTAAAGCAGAGATCTCCAGGACTAGTCAATTCTGAATGTAGTTTTTAAAATTTTAAATATCTAGTCAAAAAGGCAGGACTTTCCTGTGTCAGTTTAATAGAGGTAAATTCCTTTTAGGCAGCAACTGCTCAAGCGTGATGGTTTGAATCCGAAGGTATCATCATGATCTTGTAACAGAACAGCTTGACAAAATGACCTATGCTTACCAAGGTTTGCCAAGGCACACTAATTATGTTTAGAAGTTACCTTGACAAGGTTAGTTCACATATGCTCATATTTCAAGCTATTGAAACGCTGATACTAAAAAGTCAAAGGACAAGAACATATGTTAGAATGACTTGGCTAAGTTAAGTTCAAGGACAGGTAATGACTGTTATTAAAACTTGAATCAGTCATCTACTGATTTCATGTTCTTAAATCAGTATATTCTTTAAGCTGCCTAGTTTACTATCTTTAAAAATAATAGACGTAATGTAACTCATGTAAGTTTTGCTCTCTTACTTTAGAAATGTAAGGCAAAAGATAAATAATATCTGCAAATTCAGATTTATATAACATTCCTCTCATCTACTTTTATAGAAGTGGTTTAATTTGTAATTAGCTCTAACTTTTCTCCTAAACACATTAATTATTCCTTTAAAAATATGTGTAGATTATCCAGGATTATTATTTTACAATATAACTTTTTAATATTAGTGTTATGATTTAAAAGAAAAATTTTTTCCTCAAGTGTATCTTACACATTGAGTCTTAACAGTTACTTTTTAAATTTTTATTAAATAGGTTAATTGGGTATTTAATGTTTAATTACTATTAAACATTAAAAAATAGTTCTATAAAAAAGCATTATGAAATATATCAGACATCCTTAAAAACTAAAAATTAGGCCCTGGCCTTTTTGGCTCAGCGGTTTAGAGCATCTGCCTGCGGTCCAGAGAGGCCCGGGTGTTCCTGCTAAGGGCATGTACTTCGGTTGCAGTTTGTCCCCGGCCCTGGTTGGTCGTGCGGGTGGCAGCCACTCGGTGTGTCCCTTTCGCGTCGATGTTTCTCTCTCTCTCTCTTCCTCTCTCTCCCTCCCACTCTAGCTGAACAAAAAATTTAAAAAAATGTCCTTGGGTGAGGATAAAAAATAAATAAATAAAAAAAACAACTAAAAATTAGTATAAGAAACCTATGTATTTGTAACCCAGTTTACACAAATGTTGAAACTATCAATATTGCCCTCAGAAATCTCATTCCCCTCCTCCCCTCATTATACTTAACCACTTTAAAAAATTAGGATGTTGTCATTCTCATCAATGTTTTTTATATGTTTCTGCAAAGTATGTATATATATAACATTTATTGTTTAATGCAAATATTTTTATGAAATACATTCTCAGACATGTAACATTACACAGCTCTCCTTTTTGTTCAATATTACATTTCTGAGATTTAACTGGTATTATTTGTAAACAATTGATAATTTATTTTCACTCCTCTATATAAATCCATTATATGAAGAACTACTGTTTAAGTATCGATTCTCCTGCTGATGGACATTTAAATTTCCATCTTTTTTTTTTTTTTCTTCACTACTCAAAAACACTGCTACTAGAAATGTTCTTATTTATCTGTGTCTCCCAGTACAAATGTGTGAAAAATATCTGTGGTCTATAACTTGAGGTAGAATTATTAAGTCATATGGTGAGTGCATCTTCAAATGTGCTGAATATTGCCAAACTGCTTTCCAATTTATACCTATTTAATGAATTAGAATTGCCAATTTGTTATGGTATGTGTTTTTGCCTCTTGTTTATAAAATATTTCTCTACTAACGCAGTATATCCTCCAATATATTTTATTAATTCTTTAAAGTTTTTTGTTTTTATAAGGTTGGAATTTTATTGTTTTTAATATGGCTAATTAATCATCACAAAACTATTTTTGTCTTAGCTACTACTATTTTAATTGCTAGAGCTTCATATCACAACCTAATATTTGCGAGGTTAAGCATTACTAAGTTATTCTTGTACAAATTTCCTTCATTGCTCTTAGCCATTTATTTTGTTCATATAATGGGGTGAATTCAATTACCAAATTAAAAACAAACCTGAAATTGTGAGAAATTTATGAAATAATATGAGGATAATTACTGTATTTAAGATATTTTTCTTCTCATAACTATGTTACACATTTCAATATAGCATTTATTTTTAATTTATTTTTAATGTCTTTAAAGTTTTTTAAATTAAATGTATTGTAGTGACATAGGTTAATAAGATTGTTTCAAGGGTGCATTTCTATGATACAAGATCCATATATTGCACTGTGTGCCCACCACCCAAAATCAAACCATCTTCTGTCACCATAGATTAGCCCCCCCCCTGCCATCTACACCCGCTTCCCTCTGGCAACCACCACACTGCTGTTTGTGTCCACGAGTTTCAGTTTTTATCCTCACCCGAGGACATTTTTGCATTTATCTTTAGAGCAGGAGGGAGAGAGGGAGGAAGAGAGAGAGAGAGAAACATCGATGTGAGAGAGACACATCGACTGGTTGCCACCCACACGGTTCACGACCCCAACCAGGGCTGGGGACAAACTGCAACCGAGGTACTTGCCCTTAGTGGGAACCAAACCCACGGGTTGCTCTAACCGCTGAGCCAAACTGGCCAGGGCACGAGTTTCAGTTTTATATCCCACAGATGAGTGAAATCATATGGTTCTTAGCTTTTTCTGACTGACTTATTTCACTTAGCATAATATTCTCAAGGTCCATCCATGTTTTCACAAATGCCAGTATTCTCTCTTTCCTTATGTCTGAGTAGTATTCTATTGTAGACATGTACCATATCTTCTTTATTCAATCCTCTATTGCAGGACACTTTGGTTATCTCCATGTCTTGACCACCGTGAATAAAGCTGCAATGAATATAGTGGTGCATATATCTTTGAAAATACATATCTTCAAGTTTTTGGGGGGTATATACCCAGGAAAGGGATCGTTGGGTTATATGGTAGCTCTAGTCTCAATTTTTTTTTGAGAAATAGCCAGACTGTTTTCCACAGTTGCTGTACCTGTCTACATTCCCATCAGCAGTGAATGAGGATTCCCTCTTCTCCATAACCTCCCCAGCACTTCTTATTACTTGTCTTGTTGATAATAGCCATTCTAACCAGTGTGAGGTGGTATCTCATTATAGTTTTGATTTGCATTTTCCTAATTGCTTGTGAGATTGAACATCTTTTCCTATATCTGTTGGCTGTGTCTTCTTGGGAGAGATGTCTGGTTAGGTCCTCTGCCCATTTTTTAATTAGGTTGTTTGTTTGTTGTTGTGTTTTATGAATTCTTTATATATTTTGGATATTAAATGTTCGTCAGAGCTATTGTTTGCCAGTATCATCTCCCATTCGCTTGGCAGTTTGTCCCTAGTACAAAAATTAATTTAAAATGGATCAGAGACCTAAATATAAGATCTGAAACAATAAATTACATAGAAGAAAGCATAGGTACTAAACTTATGGACCTCGGTCGTAGAGAACATTTGACAAACTTGACCCCAAAGGCAAGGGTAGTAAAGGCAAAAACAAATGAATGGGACTATATCAAACAAAAAGCTTCTGCACAGCAAAAGAAACTTACAACAAAACAAAGAAATAAAGTTTTAATGTTCTCCATAAACATTATTGCACAGCTATTGTTGGAATTATTCTGAGATACTTTTTAATAATTATTGCTATTAGTTATGGTATTTTATATATTTAAATGGTTCCTATTGGTATATTAATATAAAATTATATTTTAAAAAATTATGTGTTACGTGCATAAAATTTACTAATTACTGTTATTAATAGTATTAATTCATCAGTAGAATATCATGCTTTTTTATGAAAACCAAAATAATTACGAATGACAAGATTTCTTGAAGTGTTTTAGGGTCCTTCAAAATTATATACTTTTTATTATCTTTTTGTCATTGAACGTATAGCTCCAACACTACCATGTTAAATAGAAATGGTAATAATGGACTTCATTTTGTTTCTGTTTGACCAAGATACATTTACCTTATACTTTCAATTTTTTATATTTTCAGTTATTTTATAAACAGCATGTGACCAGATTTTTCATTTAATCTAATCTAAATATTTCTATATTTTAATGAAGTATCAATTCCATATTGCATTTATGTGTTAATGTTACATTTGTAGTATTTTTTGACTGTTAAGTTAACGCCTCCATACCAACTTTCCTAGGTATCAGTCAGAATAAGATGGTTAATTAGGAGGAGAAAACAATTATACGTTTTTAGAAGTTCAAAGAAGACAGTTTGTTTTGTTCTATTTTGTTTAGTTTTGTTCTGTTCTACCCCCACAAATTGAGCCATGTCAAAATAACTCCCAAAATAGCTCTATTCAACAATGTAGGTCAACAATCCAAATTATTCTAATCTATAGACCCATCATCTCAAAACAAATTGGCCTTCTCCAAGATTGCCACAAATTAGAAGAGAGAGATGGAAGTACCTATAGGCTTTTCACTGGCCTAGGCTGGAAGTGGTACAAGTAACTTTCTTATTTCATGGTCTATTATGAGTCAGATGCCCCAGACTGAGAAGGACAGTCTCCTATAGGTCTGAAATGAGTAATAAAACAGTTAATATTGACCAGTAGTAATTTCAGATAAAATCCTCATGGAATTTTTAAGTGTCATAATATTAATTATGTAAAATAAGAGGAATAGGCAAGATGATGATACAGGAACTTCTTTTCTAAGAAAATAGCTAGTTTTTCCATTTCTTTACAACTTTCTTTGTGTCAGTCAGGAACACTTTAAAATATTTTTTATGTAGAATTTTAACATTTGTTGCAAAATTTATTTTCCATCCAACTTTTCTTATTCATTAGTAATTTAAATGGACATTTCCTGCATCATATTTCTTTTGGCTTATAATTTTTGTTGGAGTATATAAAGTTATTGTTGTACATTATTATATATTAGTATATGATAATTCTTTGTTTTACCACCATGATGTTATTTTTATATGATTCTCTTTAACTTGTTAAATTCCTTCAATATTTATATGTTTTATATTTCCTTTTCTAATTTCATTGAATAATAGCTACAGGAAAATTTAAATAATAGGGGTAATAAGGTTTATCCTTGTCTTATTTCTGACCTTAGTGAAAATGGTTCTAGTGTCTTTCCATTGTGAATAATACTAGCCTTTGAGTTGAGATGAATACATTTTATCTGCTAAGGATACTTTTATCTGTTCCTATTTTTAAATTTTTAAAATATTTTTTAATAATCCAGGGAATTGGATTTTGTAAAGGGAAATTTACCATATACAGAAATGCTCAGATGATATTTTGGTACTTTCCAAATAATGTAAATTATGTTAATATATACCTTACTATTGAACCAATCTAGTCCTGGAATAAACCCCACGAAATTATATTATGCTCTGAAGTGTTCTTGGATTTCTGCTAATATTTTTGAACATTAGTTAATCAAAATCCATTATTTATTTTTTACAACTTTATTGAGGTATAATAAACAATTTAAAATTATATATATATATATATATATATATATATATATATATATATTTAAGGTTTACAACTTGATTTGATATACATGCGGAATAATCACCACTCTCAAGCTAATTAAGACATCCTTTACCTAATATAGTTACCATCTTTCTTGTGTGTGTGTGATGAAAACACTTAAGATCTAACCTCTTAGCAAATTTCCAGTATGCAATAAAATATAATTAACTACAGTCACAGTCTTTTACATTAGATCTCCAGAAGTTATTCACATTATATAATTGAATTTTGTTCCACTTGACCAACATCTCCTCATTTCCCCTTTCATCCGGCCCTGGCCACTACCATTCTACTCTCTGCTCCTACGACCTTAACTATTTCTGAAACCACATATTAGTGAGATCATGCAGTATTTGCCTTTCTATGTTTGACTTATTTTACTAAGCACAATATCTTTCAGGTTCAAAACTCTAAACTCTAATTGTTGCAAATGGCAGAATTTTCTTCCTTTTAAGGATGAATAATATTATATTGCATATATAAGTACTTTTCTTTATTCATTCATTCATTAACAGACTTTTATTTTCACATTATTCATATATTTATCTCTTAAAAATTTTAATATTAAAATAAAAATTGTTATCGAATTTATGCCTGAAGGGTGAGAATTCAGAAATTTTCTTTATTTTTTATGTTCTAAATATCCTTTTATGTTTTTTAAATACTTTATAGTATTTTTTGTGAAATCAAGTAAGGTTAGAGATTTTTGGTGAAGGAATGATTATTGCTTTGAAAATATTCTTACTTCGCCAGTGGAAATTGATTCTCTCTCTCTCTCTCTCTCCATATATATATATGGATATATATATATATGTATATATATATATATATGTATATATACACAGTTACAGTTATAAACTATATAAAAATTTTCTAAATTTGTTGTTTAGGGGCCTCATATTTTTTACTACAGCAATAGGTTGTTATAAAATTAGTATTTCTGTACAGTTGGTCTTCATAGAACCTGATCTTGTTCAAGAGGGCTTTTCTCTAATCCTGCTTCTGCTTCTCTCTGTTTTCTTAGACTGTGGGATCTAGTGTTGATAGTACAGTACTTGCCTTCCTGAGTGATGTATTCATTTTTGAAGGTGTATTTTACTGCCAGTTTCTGCCATCTGCCATCTGCCATCTGTATGACATGTTTCTAGAGATGGTAAAGGACTATCCTGTCAATTTTGTTTAGAATGGTTCCCTGTCAGGGTGGATCTGCCTTCTGAGAGTGAATATATGCTGAAAGTCACTGAGCCCTACCATTACAAGTCCCCATCTACACTCCTTGCTTCTTCCCACAGAACCATTGTGACTTGCACCATCTTCCTTAATAGATCTTTTGGTCTCAGATGCTTTTGGTATCACTCAGTGGTAATTAGAGTTTAGAGTTTTGTTTGACTTCTCACTGCACTGAAAATGTTCTCCACATTTGTTGTTTTTTGTAAAGAAATTTTAGAGCCATTTTAGATTCACAGTAAAATATAGAGATTTCCCATATACCTCTGTCCCCAACATACATAGCCTCCCTCATTATCAATATCCCCCACCAGAGTGGTCCATTTGTTACATTTGATGAACCTACACTGACACGTCAGTATCAGCCAAAGTCCATAGTTTACATAAAGGTTCATTCTTGGTTGTGCACATTCTTATGAGTTTGCAAAAATGTATACTGACTTGTATTTATCATTATAACATCACACAGAATACTATCAGTGCTCTAAAAATCTTCTGTGCTCCAACGATTTAGCCTTGCCTTGCCTCCCCAACCCCTGGCAACCACTAATCTTTTTACTGTCTTTGTAGTATTATTGCCTTTTTCAGAATGTACTATAGCTGGATTCATACAGCATGTAGCCTTCTAAGATTATCTTCTTTCACTATAGTAATATGCATTTATTTTTAGTGCTGAAAAATATTCCATTATCTGGGTGTACCACAGTTTATTTGTCTGTTTATCTACTAAAGGACATTTAATTGATCCCAAGTTTTGACAGCTATGAATAAAACTGATATAAATATCCAAGTGCACACTTTTATGTGAATATATTTTCAACTCCTTTGGGAAATACCAAGGAACATGACTGCTGGGACGTATGGTAAAAGTATGTTTAATCTCTGGGTTTTATTAGTATTCTTCTGGTTGCTTTGCATGGGATACTTTAGAACTTAGTATCACCATTTATGTTCCTAACTAGAACCAAAATTCCTGCTTAAGTCCCCTTAAATGAAATATCTCAAAATCAAAAAGCTAACAAAATCCAGTCAAGAAATAATAAGTGAGGAAATTTTGCTGGATTTATAAAAAAGCTATCTTGAATTTCTGGGCACACATGTTGCATATATTAAAAAGTAAGAATAGTCTTCATTTGCACAATTAAGTGAGGTTTGTAACTTCTTTCAAACCTGAAACACTTGCTTCCATATTGCGCTTTTGGTTGTCCAAGAAGAAGAAAAGTAACAGAGGAAACACTGTGGTCTATGTGAACTAAGACTTGACCTCATGCCAGGGAGTCATTACAGATAAGCAAGGAGGGTACCCAGCTAGAGAGTATGCCACACTCGGCTTGCCTCCAATGTGTCAGCTATTTGGATTGTTCAAGAAAACCAAGAAATCTGAATTTGTATATAAAATCTCCTGCATTTTAATTGGTGGCATATTTTTAAAACAATGTTCAAGTCAAACAAACATTTTGTGAGCTGTGTCTGAGCAGCAGGCTTTCAGCATATGACATCTTCCTGAGCTTCAGTGTTATTGTTATATTTTACATCATCTCAATTTCTTTGTATCTGAAAATGGACACATGATGGCCTATTTCACTTTTGACTTTTAATTCTAAAAATCTCACTGAAAAATGTAGGCTTATTTTTTTTTTAATTGATGGAGAGCACATCTACTTCTCTGTCAGTAAAACGGCACAGTAATTTCATATTTAAACATTCATTCATTTAATTATATATTTTTTCTATTCCATGACTTTGGTCTATTTTAGACCTTGATAAATTGAACACTTTTACTTTTTCCTCTTAGACATTTTATGCTTGATGCTGCTTTACTACATCAATGTAAGGAATAGATTAATGATGTTGCTGGAAGGATAGGGACATCCATTTACAGTCTTCATGGGCATCACAGTGCTCTATAGTACTACAAAAGCAAATGCCACCCCCCCCCCCGCCCCCGAAAAAAATCCGAAAATGGCAGGGCAGGGAGGAATGAACAGAATTAGACTGCATTATTTTAAACAAATATTTTTAAATTCATAAGATATGTGTGTTTAAGATGCATTTAGGCTAAAAAAAAAATAATTAATCAGACAATTCAAGCAAAAGAAAGAAACTTGAGTTCTCTTTCTATATTATTTTGGTTTCTTTGCTTCTATGTCTTATAATAAACTTTTAGTACATAGTACTGATGTCCATTCATTAATTCTAGCTTCATGCTAGCATCCTCACCAGTCTGGTGAAAATGGATTCACCTGATATTATGAAAAGACACCTGTATTGTATCTCTGTACACATTCAAAATTACAATTAATTCACTGAGTTCTCAGGCTGTGGAAGCTAGCAAAGTAGGCAGCATGCTATGTTTTGTGACTTGAGACACTCTTACAATTCAATAACATCTGTTAAAACTTTTAAACTGCATATCATTTAAACTAGTGATTCAATTTCTAGGTTATAACAGAGATTTGCTCACTTATTTGAGAAATTATGGCACTACTTTTTCAGAATTTAAGACTAGAACTTACTTTATATCCACCAGTAGAAGATAGAAGATTTTGCAGCATTAAAAAACAGTTTTGACCTCTGTTGCTTTACACACTATACGTAATCTTTTAAATGATATATGCTTAGATAAAAATGTCATCTATATTATGCTTCTACTTGTAAAAAATAAATACAAATATATTATATGTATAATGTTTATATATATAATGACTATTTCTTGATGACAGACAAAATTACAAGTTTTATTTTGGAGTGGGAAACTGAAGGATTAGAATAAGTTTATGTAAAAATAAAGTAGTAATAGTATTCGTAGTCGTGGGTACAACAATATATATGTCTCAAAAAGTTCTATTCACTTTACAAAGAATGTTTACTAAATCTAAATTAAAATCACCAGTAATTCTTAGCAGCGTGTCTTTTTTCAAATCAAGGAACTGACTTGTGTCTAAGATCATGGAATTAGTTGTTTGTTAATCTAGAACCAGCCCAACCTGTCTGACGCCAGAGCCAGTACTCTTAAACATTGCACTACACTGCGTACATGTGTAGACTTTTTCTAATCAAGTATTTTCTAAATTAAATCAAAGTTGCTTATGGATATAGTTTAAAGGTTCAAGCAGTTCCATAAAGATTATTCCGAAAAACTTTTAACACCAATACTTCCCCCCTGCCCCAAGTCACCTATTTTCAATTTTATCCTAATATTTAAAATGTATCACCAAATATATACATAATATTATGTAGGTATACCCCAATTTTAGGTATCATCTATTAACTTCTCAATAAGAAAGATGTGATTTTCACTTTCTTATCCTCTTCTCTTTCCCATCATCATCCCCAACAAACAAGTATACTTGTCTACCATCCTATAATGCAGTTACATCTAATTCTGGGTTAGAACATTGTCCAATATTTAAAATGATTAGTATATGAATACTATTCATCACTGAGCCATGACATTAATATAATTATTTCTTTTCTTAACTTATTTTCCTCAGAGTGAATTTTACTTTGTTTTGTCTTGCCTTTTCTTTGAATAGTTTTCCACTTAAATAACTTAAAACATCCAACAAAGTGTCCAAATCTCCTTGAAATACATTAAGACTTAGTAGGTGTATTATCAATTGGATCTTCTCAAAGAATCTCTGTTGGCTCTTCACACCTTCTCCAGTGCGAACTCTGATCTCTACCTGTACAGCACAGCAAATATAATATATAGGTTTCTCCCTTCATTATAATCCTGCAGTCTCTCTTTGCCTCTCTGCCATATTGAGATTGCTTGATTCCTGGATCCCATCACATATATTTCCCCTTTCTAATTTTTTTTTTTTGGTTTAATTTCTCATCATGATTGAGGATCTCAATAGTCTTAACTACCTTCATTTTTGTATGAGAGTTTAACTAGATATAAAATTCTAGATTGGAAATAATTTTTGCTCAGGAATTTCATGATATTGCTCTTTTGCCTGTAAGCCTCCTAGGCTAAAATTGAAACAGCAAAAATCATTGTTTTTCCTGAGTCTTTGTATAGGGCAAGTTTTTCCCTTTGGAAACTTGTAGGATTTTCTTGTGTGTATGTGTAATGGGAAATTCAGTGATGATGTATCATGTTGTACATCTCTTTTCATCCATGGTTCTGCAGACCAATAAGTGCTTCCGATCAGGGAAATCATGGTTTATAGTTCTGGGAAATATTATTGAATAATTTTATCATTTCCTCCTCTCCATTTTCTCTGATGCTTCTTCTCAGACTTTCTACTGCTAGAATGTTGAACATCTAGACTAGCAGTTTATTTCTTTTTATTTTCTGTCCTATATTTTATTCTATTTTGTTTTGCTCTTATTTGGGGAAGGAAATGCTTTTTTAAAAAAAATCTGTTGCTTTTAAAAAATCTGGTATCATATTTTTAATTTTGAAGTGTTTTTAGTTTCTGATTTTTTCTTTATTAAAAATATGGCATCCTCTTTTTATTTATAGATATAACATGTCCTGTATGTTTCTGGGAAAATTAAGATAGTATTGTAGTTTTAGAGTTAGTTAATTTCAGTGGTTGTAAATACTTTCACTGTAGCAGAATCCAAGGTACCAAAATGCAGTCACTGCATGCAGAGTAGGGGGAAGATATTAAAAATTGTCTCTTGCCCCAAAGCCAGTAGACCCTAGCATACTACTAAATGATAGGTCAGTACTTGAAATGATGATAGTATTTGAAATTACTTCTTTCTTTAATTTATATGATCTCTACTATCCTTACATATATGGTGATCCTAGCTTACCGTCTCATCTTAAGAGTAAGATGCTATAAAGCCACTGGATGATCTAAGCATGTGGATGGGGCTTATCAACTGGACTTCATTGTAAAGTTTCTAGCTGGAAATAACCAATGTTGATGTCTCCAGTATTTTCTCTAAAGAAGACCCTTCTATTATCTTGCCTAGAGAATAAAGGCCTAGCTGTATTTCCCAAACAGAGGGGGAAAGTTCTGATATTTGTTCCAGAATATATTTGCTTATGTAATTCCCCCTGTCAAAGACCCACTTACTCAGACATGCATGTCCTACGTAGGGTAAATATTCTCTTTTATCCTCTTCAGAAAATGTCTCCTGTACTTTGTGTTATTCGAAATTTGCATCATGAAAGCCCAAGTACTGGCACTTAAAATAAATGTAGATGTTTTTTGTCTTTTTTTTTTTTAAAGTATATTATTTGACACATATTACTGCTAAGGAATGAAAGTTAAAAAAATGGTAAAAGGAAATATTTTTATGATTCTTACTATCTCATCAATTTCCTGTATTATTAAGGCTCACATTAGGAAAGATTTTTGTTTAAATTCATGTTCTAAATTGAAAGAAAAAAGTTAAAGTTTTGGTGTATAGCCCCCAGTCCATAATTCAAGCCAAAGCAGCAGGAGTTCTTATATCAGCTTTAAACCTTACTTAGTCTTCATGGCAATGACCTCTACTCAGTGAGCATTAAAGCATCTACACTTCTGTGTAGTGTAGTAATTTTTTTCAGTCACTGTCATTTATGACTAAATTCTCAGGACCCCATTTAATATATTGGGGCTTTAGTTTTGTTCTTTTATTTTTTTTTTTACTATTATTTGTATTATATATTTCCTTATACTTAATAATATAAACACAGGCATTGGACTATAGTTGAGCAATGATATATTACTATTCTTAAATCTAGCAATACTCTAGTTATATATATAGCATTTTCTGAGACATTATGTTCCTATACTCTTGAGAACATAAAAATATCTATAAAATGCTTTTCCCTCTATTTTTAATACTTTTTATGTCATAGTTTACTTAATAGTTTCTTTTCATCTCAAGCTACTCACTTATAGAGATACCATTAATGATGATCAATGAATACAAGTAATGAAGGGCTATACTTATAATAAAATGTTTAATAAAATTAATATATATAAAAACATTTAATAACACTTTCAACAACTTTTAGCTGACATTACAAGCACTTTGGCAAAATCAATTTTCTTTACATTAGTAAGAGGAGATTATAGAGATTTTTTGAAACAAGAAAGAATTATAATTGACATTAGAATTTGTTTTTTGTGGAAATTTAAATAAAGTTTATCTGAGAAATATTTTTAAGCCAAAACTGTTACTAAACCATCACTGAATTATATGAATTTATGACAATATTATTGTGAAAAAATGTTTCTTTCATTTAAAGTGATGCTAGTTAATTGACTAATTTTTATCCATGTGTGTCATAATCTGAATTAGAAAATGCGTGTATATATTTTGAATGACTTACTTTATAAGCACTAATCTTAATAATAATTTATACATAGACTGATATGTTCTTCTGTATGCTATAAAACCACATTTTTAGTTTATCTCTTCACTTAGACTTCAATTAAAGAAGCCAAATGTTACATTTAGTGATGCTTTATTTCCTGAGAAAAGTTGATTCCATCAGAAGTGTTGACTCAGGTTGTCATTTTAATATGAAATTAAGACTTCTAAAA
Organism: Tadarida brasiliensis; assembly: GCA_030848825.1. Classification (NCBI taxonomy): domain Eukaryota; kingdom Metazoa; phylum Chordata; class Mammalia; order Chiroptera; family Molossidae; genus Tadarida; species Tadarida brasiliensis. The sequence continues at coordinate 83,166,867 of CM061258.1, read as the reverse complement.
TGCAAACATAATTTATTTATTAGTGGTCCTTCAGGACCCATAAGCAAAGTGCAAGCTGTCAGAAAGTAAAAACAAACAAACAATTTGATGTCATTTAATGAAAACCCAGAGAATAAACTTGATTTCATGATTGTTGATTTGTTACCTTTGGTCTTTAACCTAACATTAAGGAATGCATTTTTAAATAATATCTGTAATTTATTTATTTTAATTTTTTAAAGGAAATATGCACAAGAAAAATATTTAATAAATATAAATAATAAACACAAGAAAATAATTGAGTTATGAACATCTGATGATATTTATATACCATTGCAAGATTAACAAAATAATAAAAATAAAACCAAAATGACACTATAATGCTATTAGGAAAGCTGCATTGCTTATCCCATTCCTTTGGAAAGCAATATGGCAATATGGTAATACATAAACACAAAGACTTCTCAGTAAGGTCATGAGGCCAGAAATCATTTTAAAATGTCTTTTATTTCATAAGAAAGAAAAAGGAAAAAGAAAACAAAACAAAAACTATTCTTGATTCAAAAGTCTCCATTTTTAATCATTGACTATATTATCGAAAGTTGATTATTAACTAATATTACTTTTATAGTAGAAATTAATTATTTTAATCATTCATACTTATTGAGTAGATTAAATATAAAAACTTGGTGCAATTACAGAATCCTATAACCCATAGGTTTTAGTTTTAGTGCTACTGAGTGACTGTGAATAAAATGTTATGTTTATTGACCCTGAGAAGTGATAAAATAAAATTTTGGTTATTGAGTTGAGCATTCTTAATGACCCCTTCCCATTTTCAAATCTTTTTGCATTTTCTCATTGAAGCATTTTGTTTCTGAAAATGCAGGTGTCAATGGAGTAAATCCAGGTGTTCTTCTGCCTACTGTAACTATATTAATATCCATAATAGCAATAATTCCCACTATTTGATATTTTAAAAAATCCTATTCTTATCAACATATAATCTATTTCATTCATTATTAGCAGTATTTAATATGCTATAATAAAATTATTCCCTGAACTGAAAACCAGGTCACCAGACAAAATAAGTTATTTTCCTTTAATATGTAATTTATTATTCATAAATAATTTTTACTGTTATAAAAATTATATTCTGCTACTTAAGCTTTTAAGTTATTGTCTTTGTTGAGTACAATTTCATGAAGTAGAACTATTCCATAAATTTGAAACATGTAGTTGAATTATACCTATCACTATTATTATATTTCCTCCTTAAAATACGTTGCCAAACAAATTCAAACACAGTGATTCACAGTCACAATAATAGTATATTGTAAAACTAGCTAAAATTCTGCTACTTAAGCTTTTATTGAGCATTTACTGTGTGCAGTTAGTCTACAACAATTATTTCACTTATTATCCTAATCCTAAAAATATTTACACGTTTTTAAAATGAGGAAATTTTACAAATGTGCATAGCTGGTAAATGATAAAACTAGACTTCAATCCTAAGTAGATATACTTTAGAGCTTATATGATTAGTCCCATAGAGCTACCATAATATTATAAAGATACTTGCTACATCATTAAGGGCTAACATTGTTTAACACTAATATATTTGTTGATTTTTTGCATGGATGTACTGTATGTATGTATGTATGTATGTATGTATGTCTATGTATATGTGTGTATAGTATATATATTTCTATATGTCTAGTTATATGTGTGTATTATCCATATGTATATTTATTCATGTCTATGTAAAAAATATATAAATATAAAACATATGAACATATATACAAGTTTCTAAAGGCTTGCATATATATGTGTGTATGCACATAATAGGGAATAATTTTGAAAACCTTTTATGAAAGATAGTTCAAATAGCATATGTGTCAAACTGATTATTAGGCAGCTGCTTCAGGGTTTGTAATTTTTAAAAATGCAGGATGCAGTGTTGTAGACACAGTGGTGTTAGTGTCACTTTGCCTTTTCCGAAAAAAAAAAAAAAAAAAAGGAAAAAAGAAAGTAGAACATGCATACTCAAGCATGATTAAACTTAAGTCTACACAAAGCCCTCAATTTGAGAATATAGATCAACTTTCATTTGCATAAGTAGGTTCATAGTAATCAGAGAACTAAATGCAAACAGTAGTAAAGTCTGTAGTTGGTTCTGTGATAAATAGGAGAGAAATGGTTTAATAGCAAAAGCCATAATTATCCCCGGCTCTCAGTTTACAATTAGTTTTCTTTGACAGTTATAGTCATAAATGCCAGCTTTAATCATGTGTTCAGGTTGAATTAGGCTCTGCCAATGCTGGAAGAGATCTAATCCGCTTTCTTTCCTACTCATAATGAAATAATAATGCAAATTCACTACATTGATGGGACGACCCATGTGAATTTATTATAGGCTTGGAGAAGTCTCTTGAAAGGGATAAATTCTTTCTGGGTACAGACTTGAGGTAATTCAAACCAGACAAGGAAAAAAATGGAGCTGTCATCAGAGGCCAGGATATGGAATGGATTTAATTTGTATGAATAGGCTTTTTAATAAGTATAACAGGACTAAGCTCCAGCTTTAGTTGGGGAATATTACTGCTGTCAGTTTCCAAATCTGGATGCACTAACTTTATTTGGGAGGATAAAGACCATTTCCAAAACTCATTTCTTGTAACAGCACAGGTCACTGTAGTACACTACAGAGCAGCCATGTGAACAGTCTGATGGTGAGAGTTAAGGCAATAAGACAAACCACTTTCATTAATTGGCCAGTGTCAAATGCAGTTGACATTTCCAACTCCTGTTTGAAAATATATTTTAGGCTACAGAAGACATGCCAATGAAATAGAATTGATACCTTGCCTTTTTTTTTTGTTTGTTTTTGGTAAGAAGTATTTAAATGTAAAATAATCAGAGTAAGTGATCCTTTTTCTAAACCACTAGAAGAAGAACGTAAGTAAAGCACAGTTTGAAGAACAATACGAAAAAACACAGCCTTCCATCATATCAATGTACAAGGAACAAAAGTTTGACCGTTGTTTCAGACTGCTAAAAATTCATGTTACTTGGTTTATATATGTATATATTTATTTCCTCCTGAGCCTATATGACATATTCAACTCAAATACTTTAAACTGTGCCAGCATCAGTGAAATGAAACTATGAGAACATTAGCTTATTGGTATAATAACATTGATTACTTTGATACGAAATCTAGTAAAAGAATTAGGAAGTGATGAGTGTTCAATGTAGCAAAGAAAACCAAATCAAATAAAATAAACAAATTCAGATATTTTAAGTCAAAAATATTACTTTTTCTCAGTTTATTATTTGGAACCATTTAATATATTGTTTTGCCTTACCCTGAAATAAAATAGATTTTATTAATTTTAAGAAATTAGGTAGGACCTTCAAGTAATTATTTTTCCTCATTTAAAAATATTTTAATTTTAATGAATAAAGTTCCAAATGCACTGTTTCATCTAAAATTATCACAACACAATTTTGATCCTGTTTTGCATGTGTACAATGTATTATTTAATTTTATATATAGTGAAAAGTATCATTCATTTTTATAAGAGTCCACTGTTATATCATTAAACACTAAAAATGAGGTCACTAAATAGATAAAGAATAAACTCTAGACTAATTCAATATTTCTTTTTTTGTTTGTTTGTTTTAATTGTTAATCCTTACCCAAGGATATTTTTCCATTGATTTTTTTAGATAGCGCGGAAGGGATGGAGGGAAGGAGAGAGAACATCGTTGTGTGAGAGACACATCAATTGGTTGCCTCCCGCAGGACCCCAACCGGGGCCAAGAATCTGACCTGCAACCCAGGTATGTGCCCTTGATCAGGAATCAAACCCACAACCCTCTAGTCAGTGGGCCGACACTCTAAGTGCTGAGCCAAACCGGCCAGGGCAAATTCAATATTTCTTTAAAAATCATTTTGAGGATGACAAGTACATTAAAAAAAATTTTTTTTAAGTCTCATTTCTACTCCTTTCTAGTTTGCCCTTCTCATATGGACTCCTTTGTTATAAGATGGCATTTAATGTTTTTTCACTAAACAAACTTCCAAATCCTGTCTACATGCCTACCATGCTCAAAGAGCACATTCACACAGTGACAGTTATACTGTTCACATTATAATTATAACTGTAGCATTGTAAGTAGTTACTGCATCACAAAAGCAAAGAATGAATGAATCTCCATTACTACAGGGCCTCTCAGAACAGTGGCTCACTTTACAAATAAAATAATTTGTAACACCATGGGGGGTATGTGGGAAAAAGCAAAAAGTGAATGAGGGACTTTTGTTCCTGCAAAGCCTGGATGGTTTTTGCCTAAAAAATGTTTGAGTTTGATGAGAAATAAGTTAAATATTACAGGGTGAAATTTACAGTAAAGTGTACATCTGATAGGTTAAATACTACTAGATAAAAATCAGTAGTAATGTGAAAGTTTGATAAATTTTTCATACAGTAAAAATGATTCAAATATTGTTTCATGAGTAACAAAAATAATTAAGTTAAAACTTAAATAATTCAATGTTATGTATTTCAATGGAACTGGTGGGAATGCAAAGCTGAATTATTTAATTCATATTGCAAAAGCAACAGCAAATGTGTTCTAAAAATATATACCTCAGGAACACTGTGACACCGCTAATTAACATGGAGATAAGATACCACATCATTTTTTTATGTCCCATATAAATAGTCAGTAGTCGCACTAATATATCCCTATTATACTGAAAAGTAAAACAGATATTACTAGATTTCCACAAGTATTATTTCATAATATATCCAAAATAATTAAAGTTTTATGAGTGGATTAAGTGCTATGCATTTTAGTTTAATTAATTCTTTAAAAATAAGCACTCAAGCCCCGGCTGGGTGGCTCAGTTGGTTGGAACATCATCCTGTACACCAAAAAGCTTGCACGTTCGATTCTCAATCAGGTCACATACTTAGGTTTCGGGTTCTATCCACAGTCAGGGCTCACACAGGAGGCAACTGGTTGATGTTTCTCTCTCACATTGATGTCTCTCTCTCTCTCTCCTCCTCCCTTTCTCTGTCTTTCTCAAATCAATAAACATATCCTCGTATGAGGATTAAAGCAATAAAAATAAATTTAAAAATAATGAAAATAAGCACTTAAGCAATATGAGCTGCTATTATTAATTATTTTTTATTTATTTATTTATTTATTTATTTATCCTCACCAAAGGACATTTTTGCATTTATCTTCAGATAGAGCGGGAGGGAGAGAGGGGGGAAGAGAGAGAGAAACATCGATGTGAGAGAGACACATCAACTGGCTGCCACCCACACGACCCCAACCGGGGCTGGGGACAAACTGCAACCGAGGTGCGTGCCCTTAGTGGGAACCAAACCCAGGACTCTCTGGTCCACGGGCTGATGCTCTAATTGCTGAGCCAAACCGGCCAGGGCTATAATTATTATTATTATTTCAATTAGGTAAGTTGGGTCACTTACAAAGTATTTGGGAGTTGAGAATAAAGAAGAAACAGTTATGGAGTTTATTAAATTATGCACAAATGGGATTTATATGACTAATATATTACACTACCAAAAATTTGCATTGTGTCATATTGTTTAAAGGGAGATTGAGCCTTAGCTTTTTAATTGATATAATAATTTCAAAAGTCTTGTAAGTTGCCATATATTTTCAGTGGTAATATATTTTAAAAATAAAATGAGGATTATTTTTAATACTTTTCCAATATCCACATTTTTAAAACATCTTTTTAAAAAATTTGTATGACCCAGCCAGTGTGGCTCAGTGGATTGAGTGTTGTCCCATGGACTGGGAGGTCCCAGTTCAATTCCCGGTCAGGGCACATGCCTGGGTTGCAGGCTTGATCCCTAGTAGGGGGTGTGCAGGAGACAGCCAACTGTTTTTTCTCTCTCACATCAATGTTTCTATCTCTTTCTCCCTTCCTCTCTCTCTAAAATCAATAAAAACATATTTTAAAAAGTTTTTATGATATACTTTATTGCCATTACCCAAGTATTTACAAATAAATATTTCATTTTAATTGCTTACAATTAAAATTATATAAAATTTATAATACTCTAAAAAGGAAATAAATTAGAAATTCTCATTCATTAAAATATCTTTAAAAATTCAACAAATATTTATTGGACTCCTACCTGGTGCCAAGAAATGCTTTAAATGATGTGAATACAGTGATAAATAAGACAAACCACAAAGTCCCTGCCCTCAAGGTAAGGAGAGAGAAAAAAAAGAGATCCATAATATATCATAAAAAATTTCAGAATGTGTTAAGTACTATAAAGGATAGAAACAATTAATAAGAGAGTTACTGGGGTTAGGAGTTGTTAGTGAAAATATTTGCCATGGTGATTATTTCTTCTTATTTATTGTTGACACTTACAGATGTGCCCCATTTTTCCCCTCTTTACCCACCTCCACCCAGCCCCCACCCCACTGCTCTGGCCATCACTACACTGTTGTCTGTGATCACTGTCTATGCATAAATGCTCTATGTTCTTTGGCTAATCTCTTCACCTTCTTTCATCCAGTCCCCCCTCATTTCCTCCCCTCTGACCTCTGTCAGTCTGTTCCATGTGTCCACGCCTCTGGTTCTATTTTGTTTTTCAGTATATTTTTTCATTAGATTCCACTTATAGGTAAGATCATATGGTATTTATCTTTCTTTGTCTGGCTTACTATACTTAGCTTCATAATCTCTAGGTCCATCCATGCTGTCACAAAAGGTAAGAGTTCCTTCTTTTTTACAGCTGCATAGTATTCCATTATGTGAATGTGTACCACAGTAATTTTTGTATTACCAAAGTATTTATTTATTTTGATGTCTGCATAATTATCATAAAGCTAGCATGTTTATAACTTCAGAATATGCACACCTTGGTTCAAAATCTGCAACACTCCTAGCAGCATGATGAACATGTCAGTACTATAGCTATGTAAAGATGTTAATGGAAATGAAATTATCTTTTTGTCAAATTGATGGAAATGGGCATTATTTATGAAAATGTATAGCATGGATTAACTTCTTACTAAATATTGGCTCTCTCCAAACAGAAGCAAATGTCAGTATGATTCTTATAATCCACTATAGCTATGTGATAATTATTCACCTGGTAGTTGGTTGTTTTAATGTGAAATGAAAACAAATTTAGTAAATAAGAGCAAACCTATTTTATTGTTATTTTATCCTATTGTTTTAGTGTTTTTTCTGTGAAAGTCTTTTCTAGATTCTCATATAATATGTGCTTCAGGCTAAAATAATAATTAATTTCACTCCCATCTATATCAAATTTTATGAAATGACAACATTCGGAATATATTCTCCTACCTGGCAATGGTTAATTCTGATCCAAATAAGAGAGGCAAACCTACTAGATGCCAAATGAGCTCTTAATATAGCTGCTTTGAAAGGAAGTGAAAGAAGTACCTAGCAAAGATAGTTTTCTCCTTTGTATGCTAATTTGATTCACACCTGCCACCACTTCAAAACTGGTGATACTGGAACACTGCTTCTTACACTGTGGTGGTTCATTAGCCAACTTCCTACATAGTCTCTGTCAATCACAGTAATGGTGGCCGTTGGGAAAATGCTGTTGCATGTGAAAATTTATTTGTAGAGGAAAAGCTATTGAGGAATTGGTCCTATTAAACCAGACCTGTGAAAGTGGCTTGTTCACCCTCCATTTAGATCCTGGCGCAGGATAAAAAACACTTGAAACATTTTAGATGTGCTATTGACTAACACCTAGGATTTTCCAAACTCATTGTTATGAATAAAAATCTCAATGTTGTTAATATTTATATGTCTGGGCAAAAGTATACTCATATAACCACAAGAAAATAGTAATTAGCATATAATAATGCCCAAATTTAGATCATATTCTTTGAAATTAATAAATCAATCTCTATTTTTTTATGATAGAAAGGGTTACAGTCACAGTTGTACTTCAATTTATAATTAAACACAGCATGCTAAAAACTAATGAAATGGAGCGATAATCCGGCCAACTCAAGGAAACGAAGTATATTACATAGTGTATGTGAATGTTTCTTTGACCTGACATGTATACTTCTTTTTGCATATGCTAACCTAACTCATATGAACAAATTCAGCACAATTAATCTATAGGAATTTCAGTAAAGAGACTGTGATCAATTTTTACAACTGATGTCACAACATAAAGAAAAATGTATGATAATATGACCTTATATCTATACCAACCAATTTTAATATGTTTGAATTCAGCCACTGTATAGTAAGGCATAATCTAATTTTAGACATACTGATATTTTCATTAAGCTTTAAGGTACTTAAAAAAAAAAACTCAACACTTGTACATTCTGAAATAATTGTTACTGAAAATATGTACATATTTTTCTTCATGTACTTTTTCTTCATTGCTTAGTCTTATCTGAAAACTAACCCAATATTCTAGAACTTTGAATTCTTGTATTATGAGAAAGGTTATGTATCAGAGATTTTTCTGTGGTTGTTACATGGCTTACTTTTAACATTCTTTTTGTTGTTGTTGTTCATGCACAGACACTACAAAATAATTACAACTATATCCAAACCTGGAAATAACTTGAGCAAACTGATGTTTTAGGGGGTCTGAGGGGGCAAGACTTCCTGAATTGAATTGTACTTCCTGATTATTCATTGTGTGATCATAGACTTACTTAAGTTGTGGTTTTCTCATTCCTTATAGTTAACTACTTCATTAACTACTTCAACCCACTCTAGTAAAGGAAATGCTTCAACAATTCCACTTTAATTGCTTGTATCTGAATCACCAATTACTTCCATAAGACTAAATCCAATGGATGCTTTTTAACCATGATTATGTTTGGAATCTCTGTTTTACTTGACACTATGATCATGCACCAAGAACAGTCTCAAATCTTCCCTGTGAAATAACACACAACATACTTCGTAGATTTCTACAACAGTGAATATCCTTTCTTTTTCCAATTTTTGACTTCTTCTAGCACCTAAATTTTGATAATTCTCAGAATTGTTGTAGGCCCTCTTACCTCACTCTACGCACTTTCCTAAATGACCTTACACATTCTTGTTTCAACATAACTGCTATGCATAGAGAGCAAACATGCCCATGACTGTTACATATGTTTATCCAACTACTATCCAGGTTTCTCCACTAGGTTGTCTTAATGGCACCTCAACTATCATGTCAACATGATGAAAATCATACTGAATTTATCATTGCTGCCCCACCCTCCAAAACAAAACATCCTCTGTTAGTGCTTCATATTTTATAAAAGGCACAGTGAGCTCATATGTTCAAGCCATAAACAAGAAAGTCATCTTGGACTCCATCATCCCCTTCCTCATACCTTATATCCAGTTATCAAATCCTTTTTATTCTCCATAAGAGCCTCCTTACTTAATGACACATCCACTACCACCAATTAGTGCAAGCAGCCACGTTCTCTCTCTCTGGAACATTAAAAAATACCTCTTCAGTGAACTTCTTGCATGGATTAAGAGGAACCACATCAAATTACAAACATCTAACCATGTTTGGTGGCTATGTCACCAAAGTTAGACTTTATACTAATTCTCTCAAATTCATTTTATATATTTCTTCTAGAGCATTCTTTAAAAAATAAGACAACATAAGTGCTGAATGAACATTATTTGCATGGGTAAGTGCATGAGGCTATACTTTAAATTTACTAACTCACCAACAATGTATTTGCAATATTTCATTTGGATGAAAAATTCTGTTATAAACAGCATACACTCCTTTGTGTGCCTGTCTAATTTCTTTCTCAACAAATATTTTGAAGTTGAACTGTTGGATGCTTGTCATTTGAATCACTGGCAGACATCCCCAACCTCTATGCTGAAGGTGTTTGTTTGTACCTATAACTCTAACAAAAAACAGAACAGAATTCAGGAGAGTACACTTTAAAGAATCCTGGAAATGATTATTTTCTTAAGAACCCACCAAAGAGTCTATACATCTAAATGTTATCTATTGGAGACTATGTTAGTTAAAACTGTTAATTCAATGCAAATTAGTTATTCAAAAGTGTCTTGGAGATTTTCTAAACTTTGAGGACTTGTGTGATTATAAAATATTTATAAGAAAAAAGCATCCTTTTAAGATATTTTAGAAGGTATAGATCTCTTTTTCCAGTGTGTCCCTGCTGCTGTTGTTTCCAAGCATGTAATATTAAATCTACTGAACATCTGGCTGAAAATTAAAGCAGAAATCAGTCATATGACTTGCTAAACAGGACTAGATGTTAGAATTTCGATATGCATGTTACCGCCCCTTTCCATCTAAAGATATTCTAGGGAGTGATGGCTATAAAAGGCCAATATGTTGAAATGAAAGAAAGTAGATGGAAAGAATTACTTGAAAGAAAAGGAATGTTAGAGAATTACATGCATGTGCAAAACTTTAAATCAAGTTGTTTAATATATAACAATAGTTACCAATATATATATTTTTTTAATTAAAAACATAAATGAGGCAAGGTAAATCAGATATTCCATCTACCAGTTTAGGTTTACTCCTATGTAATCATTTCTAATATTTTAAAATTTGTAATATTGAATATATAAAGTATCACATTTTCTTATTTGATAATTAGGTTTAATTTTAATCTGTTGCCTCTGTCAAGGATGAATGTTCAGCCATTTTGTTTTAAGTGGAATTTTTATTTGATGCAATTTCTATAATACACATTTAAAATTATGAATCATAAGTTCACTTACGAGCAAAGTTTGCTTATCTGTATGTATTTTTAAAACTATATTAGATATCATTGTGCTGGACCTTATATATGTATTATCAAAGCATTTCAACAACCATGTGTGATATTATTGACCAGTTGTCAAATAAAGGTCTACTCTTTCTTTAGGTATCAGGTATCATAGCTTTTTTCCTGAGGTTGTTCTCCCATCCAGGTATGGCAGAAGAGAGCCAAAGAACAAAGCATTAGGCTCTCTGGTTGAAGAAGAGAGAGGTTGACGTTCAGGGCTGCCAAGTATCAGGAACTCAGGAATAATCCCAGAATGGTGAAAACCACAGAAAAGGAGCCTAAAAAAACAAAACTGTAAACAGATTTTCCTCTAATTGATGACAGGGTCCTTTGCTATACATGTGCCAGGTAAATTTCAGGGAAACACAGATGAGAACAGCAAACCAAGAAGCTAAACAAATAAAAATTTGAGTAACTATGAAATACTGGGAGGTTGATTCTGGGGTTAAAGCTTTACCAAAGTGTAAAAACCTTAGTCAACACCCTGGACCATTGGTTAAAAGCCCAAAAAGCCATGCCCTTGCAGTGAGAACTATACCCAAGAAATAAGGATGATGCTTTTGAATCAGAACTACACACAAGAAGGAAGAACAGACTGAACAGATCAGCCCTAACAAAGCTGTAAATCAAACCTTAACAAGATCAAGTTAATCACTCAAATACTTAAGGACTATAGAAGAAAATTTTAGCCTTTTGGAAGAAGAAAACATCAACCGGCACTTTCAAAAGCACATTAAAACAATGTGCAGTGTACATTCTAAATTTATGAAGAATACAAACAAGAGATTGAAATAACTAAAAATTAATATAAAACAAGGACAATAGATGAGGAATCACAAGTAATTCTAATAAATTCTAAAACCAAGACTCAAAAGGAATAACATATTAACTGCCTGTAAGAATAAAACTCATCATTCGTTGAAAGAAACCAACAGAATCCAGACTTTTAACAGTATAAAATCCACAAAGGCCAACATATAATCAATAACTGATATTCATATACAAAAGTGGAATGTTGTGATCTATAGCCAAAAGGAAAAGGAAATCAAGAGAGATGTAGTAATGTCACTGAAATCAGCAGACAACTAAGTTTTAAAAAAGCTGTTATAGGTAGTAGAAAGATTTAAATGAAGATATAAATGCACCAAGAGGTAAGAGGTGGAAAATCACAACAAGAAAAGGAAAATTAAAAAAAAATAATAATAATTCTGATTCCAATTATAATTGAGTACATGCTATTAGACTAGCTCTCCTGTCTTAAACAACTGGGAAATGTCAGGCATTGGACAATAGACAGAACAGGGTTGTAATCCTGATAGGAGGAAAACAAACAAGATGAATTTTATGATTAACCCAGCTTATTGAATGTCTGCAAGTACTTTTCTGGACTCTAGTTTAGTGAGGGGAAAATCAATTCTAAGAAACTTTCTCTTTGAATTGAGAAGATAAAGATCAGGTTCATAGATGTAGAGGCAGCTGGAATAGATGGGGCAGAGTAGCACAGAGAAAGTTGTTATGCAGAAAAAGAGGCCCAGAGATCTAAGTGGACTCCTCTCAGTCTTCAGCTCAAGATCATTCAGCTATGCAGCTGTATAGGATGATACTCCACGTGTTTTATGTAGACATATATGTGAATTATTTAATATTGCAAAATATTATTTAGCTTCCATGAGGACCTGGGTAGTTTCCTCTTTTATCTTCTAAAAAATATTCCTATAGATGTACTAATTTACTATATTCTCATTCATTCAATATGTTTTTCAAGTATTCACTGGACATTATTTGAGTAGTTACTTTGTGCCTGATTCTGTGTTAGGGTGGAAATAAAGAAAAAAAAATTTTTATAAAGTTCAGTAGGAAATAATAAGTCCTAATAATCAACATGCAGTTTTGAGAAATGAATCTCAAAAAAAGCAAGCTGGTAAGAGGGGCTGTCGACAGCAGAACATTAATGGCATTTTTAAGTCAGATGTAATATTTCTAATTGACTGTACATTATAGTATACCTAGTTTTATTTTTCTTTATTCAGGGTTTTAGAGGAAAACAGAAATTTTCTTGGGAAATTGATGGTATTAGAACATTTTACAAAAATACAAATACACAATTAAATGGGAGAAATAAACAATAGAAAAGAAATGAAGAGTTACAAAAAAAATAAAATAAAATAAAATAAAACTTCCACCTCATGTTACATGGCAATATAGGTAATATTGAAATAAAATAAAATAAGCTAAAATAAAACTTTCTGGACCCAGGAAATAATGATCCATCAAAAGTGTGTGCATTTCAGACAGACCTTATTAGTATCCGTTGGAAAAGAGTGCTAAAAAAGTGGGCTAGCTACAGTAACTCTTTAGAACCTACTTTACCCTTGATGATAGACAATAGCAGAACTGAAGTAGAATATGGAAGGCTAAGGAGCGTCATCATTTCGTTTTTCTTCCCCAATGTAGAATCCTACAAGGACAAGCGAGCATGGACGTAAGCTTTCTTAGAGCTTCAGAGCAATGTAAACATAGAAAGTTACAAGTTCAATGAATAGAAGATTTTTATCCCAAATAAAATATCACCAAAGTGAAAATTAATACCTAAATTCTGGCGAAAACAATTATAGAAACAAACCATCTAGAGATAATCTCTCAATTTTATATATCTTATACCAGGTACAGAGTTTTCATCAACTCTAGAGAGAAACAGCAGAGACAATGTTATAAAACTATCGTTTCCAGTGTCTAGGTTCTGCCATCCCAGTCGGGAAACTGAATAGATAAACTGATAATTCAGGAAAGTGAAAAGGAGTAATAGAATAATGAAGTGGATTAATTTCCTCAGTTGACTTCGGAGGACTCAATGCTGACTGTCACAATGTAGGTTAAATGAGAAATATAGTTGGTTTTTTTGTTTGTTTGTTTTGTTTTTTGTTCTCACCCGAGGACATTTTTGCATTTATCTTCAGATAGAGTGGGAGGGAGAAAGGGAGGAAGAGAGAGAGAAACATCGATGTGAAAGAGACACACATTGAGTGGTTGCCACCCACATGACCCCAACCGGGGCCAGGGAAAAACTATAATGAGGTATGTGCCCTTAGCGGGAATTGAACCCGGGAATCTCTGGTCCGTGGGCCAATGCTCTAACTGCTGATCCAAACCGGCCAGGGTGAGAAATATAGTTTTTTAAAAAGCATTTCAAACTATAAATATAACCACTAATAGAAATTATTGTTAATGTAGCCAAATATAGTAGCCACTAGCCACATATGTCTACTGAGCATGTAAAATATGGAAAAGAAACTTTTAAAAATATTATTCAAGTTTAATTAGCTTACATTTAAATCACTACATGTGATTAATAGGGACTATATAGGACACTACATGTATAGACGCTAGAACCTTCCTCCTAGAGCTTGCTGTCTAGTGGTGAAAAAAGAAAAACAGACAAGAAATATGTAAATAATTATATACGTTTTTAGATTGTGATGAGTGCCATGAGTAAAATAAAAAGGGTAATGTTTTAGAATGTAACATACATTTGTATGTATGTTGCCAGGTACTCTTAGAAGGGTTGACAAAGGATTTTTTAACCCTGAAAGACAAACTACAAAGTGGACCTGTGAATTTCCCAGGCTTAGATGATGCTCCGTGTTCAGATTTATTGGATGCTTCTGGCCTGGCCCAAGTGTTGCGGATCCTCTCCTTTGGCCTGTGCTCATTATTTACAAGTGACATCTGCAACGGAGTGGGTGGCTTTCATGTACTGAGACCCTTATAATTATCCATAGTATGCGCATTCTCTCACCATCTGCAGTTTTCAAGCTTGTTCTTAAAGTTTTGAATAGGATCTTTCTAAGAAGTTTGTAATTTCTAAATTATGCTGGCTGTCAGCTGGAGTTTTTAGTTTTTTCAGATTTGCACAGAGAAGGCTGTCTCTTTTCCATGTTTTCTGGTGTTATCTTCGATGATGGGGAGAAAAAAAAAGGAAGAGTATTTCTCTAATTAAATTTGTACAAAAATAATTTTCTTTTTGCAAAAACTGTAGAAAACCATTAAACATCCCACTTGACTTCCTGACTTCAGATGCAAAGAGATATTCTTGTGTAATCATTAGACATCCAATACCTTGCAGACTACTTAGTATTAATCACGGAAGTATTCCCAAGGAAGCAATGGATCACAGTGAGGGAGAAGTCTCACTCAACTTAAACAGATGTAAAAAGGTTTTTCAAAGGAAGTTGTTAGGCTTAAACTTGAGAGAGCTATAATAAGCAGATGGTGTGAAAAAACACAAAATAAAAAAAATAAGGTAACAATTAGTGAAGTGAAAGTAGATTGACTTAACTTGTAGATATAATAAAATTAGAACATATGTGTAGCATAACTGTAATTAAAAAATAATGCGATACTTAATAAAACAGCTGTCTGCAAGTTAAACATAAACTTTATATTCTTATAAGAGAACAGTCTATAATAAATTAATGTGAAAATGGTTTATTAATTATTTTGGGACAATATCTAATATTTTACTCTCTGAATGAAATTATATATTGAATTCAGAAGAAATATGCTATTTTACTATAATGAAATCCATAATATAATGAAGAATTTGTTATTGATTTTACAGTTTATGTATCTGTTAAACCTATTTTTAAAAGATATAAAAATAAGCAATTTTATTTGTTGAAGTTAAAATAGAATTTCTTGTTCATATACTGGTAAAATTGCTTAGTCAATAATTCTATTAAGTGATTATGTTCCAGTGAAGGACAAAACTAAATCATGGCACATTACAGATGAGTATCAATTTTAATGTAATCAAACTTATAATCAACAGTTAAAACAATTGAATTGTTTTGCTAATCTCTTATTTGGTAGGTCGGGGATTAACTTTCAAGTAAGTCTTTAATAATGAATCAACACAGATGCATTCTTTCACAGTCTAGAGACAGAGGCTATAACACAAAAAAGCCATCAATTGTTTTTAGTATTAGTAGCTTTATTTGTTTTAGCATTTTATTGCATTTTCAAACAATAACTACAATACAAAGAATCAAATCAAGCAAATCCCACATTGCCATTTAGCTACAATACACAGTTAATTACAAATAATCAACATGCTCCTCAAACAACATATCTAAGTGCTTGGATTATTTATTACAATCATAAAGCCCTTTGTTAAGCATGGAAGGGAGGAACAGCAGTCAACTCTGTCTAAGAGAACAGGAGGAAAAATGCCAAAGGTATTTAATTTATAATGAATTTTTTTCCAGTAAAATAGTTATTTAGTTATATATTTATATATTTTGTTATTTGGTTAATGTATTATTAGTTGACTAATTTTGCCTTGACTCAGCGACTTCAAATTAACAAGGAGCATCTGAGAAACAAAATATCATATTTTACTCTTAAAATATAATTTTTCATTTCCAAGAAATGTCACCTCAGCAAAATGTCATTGGCAATTTTTTTTTTTTTTTTTTTGGCATCCTGTATAAAATTCTCTGGTCTAAATTTTATCAATACAGTCTTTTTCTTTTTTTGGTCTGTGGATTGAAATATATAAATATCTAAATTTAATAAATATTTAAGCTTCCATAATTCTTAAAATAGACATAAAGAAAATACTAAAATTCTAGTATGTATCATTTTAGTAATGTAGGAAGCCTCCTATTTTAATATTGTAAGGGTACATAGCAGTTTCGATTCATTTAAGAAATGAGTTTCATATTGTTCTGTGCAGAGGTGATGACAATTAGTAATCAATCGTAAATATCTACAAGTATTCAACAATGTCTTCATCCCTTGAAGACTGAGGATTGCTCTCATTTTAACAGTGCTATGTCATGCTAGGCAGCCCTTGCTCGTGCTGGCATTAAGTAGTAGGAACAGTGTTTGTCTTGTATCATCTCATGCTTAATTATGAAATTGTGACACGTGTAGAAATTCAGAATGAATAATCTCTTTATTCTGAAAGACTCAACAGAATTATTTTGTAATTTGGTATAAATTATATTAATGATTAGTGAAAAACCCTAGTAAATATTTATCCATATTCAATATTAGTAAATGGCAGTTTGATGCTCATTGCAAATTTATTTTCTTAGTTAGATATAATGTGAAGGGAATATTTTCTTATCCTAAACACTCTCAGATTAAGGAAGAGGAAAGGCTATTTTTACTGCTATGAGGAAAACATTTTTATTTTTTCAATGAGTTATTGCTAAGGGGATAACATTGAAAATATTGTTTTTAATTAATGCACAATAGTGTTAAATGCTTTTCATTTTTGCATTTTAATTAAACAAATTTTAAAGTAGGAATGTTTATTGGTTTCATTAGGAATAATATGCTATGGGTTAAATTTTAATTACATTACCTTAGCAAAGTATGTCTATGGGTATTAAGTCTCCAGTTACAATAATGGCACTCTGGGATTGGTAGCTACTTATGTATATCCCTTTAAGTAGTAAAAACTTTTGAGGGAGTGTTGGGGGAAATTCTTCATGGTATTTCTACATGTCTTGTGATCATTTTTGTCCCTGACTACTATGTTGCTATATAAACATCCTTGGAAGATAGAGCTAGTGTCTTCCTCCTGGGCACAGGACACATTTGATTTTAAACCATGGCCATAAAAATATTGTCTCCCTCTGGGGCAACGAGTGACAGGTTTGTTAGCTACCTAATAAGATTAGGTGGTTTCTAAACTTGAGGTTCCTCAGATGCAACACAGAGTTACAGCTTTATCAATGCACAAAGCTAAATTGAAAGTCTGGCTTGTCAGCAAATGTTTAACTACAGTGAAATTCATGCCCACTTTCAGTACCCTAATTGGAAATCCCAGCATAATTCAACTAGAAGATATTCCACACCTAACCAATAGCAGCATTTCATTAAAATTCGGTACTTCATATTTTCATTAAATGTTCATCATTCTGAGTGTAAACTTGTATAGAATACTTTCTTCTTATAAAGGAAAATAAGAAGAAATTTAGATTTAAGAATAGAAATCTTACCTTGATAACAAAATAACTATTAGGTATAAATAAAATAAAAATAGTCAGGTTTTACTACCAAATAATGAACTACTACCATGAAAACCTACAAAACATAAAAAGAATCATAAAAAGAAGTACTCATAAAGAGAATATTCATCAGCATTAGAGTAAATGGCATCTAAGGAAATTTAAACTTAATATCATAGTAATGGGAATGAAAAAGAAAACTACAATGCAGACTTCCTATCACGTAGGTCATTTATAAGCCACAATAGCAGCTTGGATTGTTGTTACATTGAAGGAAGTGGCCTCTGCCAGGACTTCCAGGATGTGGAAAGAAGGCCGAGGTTTATCCAGCACCTGCTTACCAGCTAGTCGGATGACTATCCAGCCCAGCAGCAGATAGTAAATTTGCACTGAGGACAAATGAAAACACAGGATAATAATGTTAAGAACTCCACCTGGACCCCATGCAATTTTTCATTCATCTATTCACTCATATTTATTCAGCACAAATTTATTATGTATCTGGAATATGCTAGAGACTGTCCTAGATATTATAGATATAAAGATGAATAAAGCAATGTTCTATGCCCTCAAAGGATAAATGCATTAGAGGTACACAAATAGATGAACACATTGATGTAACCGCGTTGCAGGTGCTCGGAGAGAAGTTGTGGAGCCAGGTCTGCCTTGAACTTGAATACCTTTTTGAAAACTTCTCCTCCGATTAAGCAAAGCAGTCTTTTCCACATCCCTAGTATGCTTGCTACATACTGAGAATCAGGGGGATGATACTAATATTTACATTTCTAGAACATACATAATTAAATGAGAAAGTGTGCAGCACATAGAAAATTTCCTGGGGAAATACACAGGAAGAAGGAAATAATGAGGAGGGAGTGCTAGGATATCAAGTCAGAGGTAAAAATAGTGAAGGGGAAAGAATCTATGTAAAAATATATAGATACATTAGATCTATACTGTATCAAGATGGTAGTTTTGATAGAAACCAAAATATTCTGTGATATATTTGCATCCATGCAGAAGCTTTCTAATGATGTTCAGTCATATCTTATATGTTCTTCAATCTAAACTTGAAATATTGATTTTTTTTCTTATTGTTGGTTCTTTTTACTCAATTTTTTCATGTTAGCCATACTTTCATCAGCTCCTTTTACATATTGATATTGGTTACTTTAAAGTGCCTTTCTAATGTTTTCATGTCTAGGTCTCTCTAAATGTGATTATTTTGAATTCTTTATTTTTTGACATTGTTGTGTGTGTGTATGTGTGTGTGGTAAACTTGATTGAACACTGACATTATATGTGGAAGAAAGACCAGACTAAATAAACACTATTCATGCCTAGAAGTAGGCAGCCTTATTATCTACTCAGACCATTATCACGGGAGGCTGAGTCAAACGAATTACAGATTGCGCTGCATTTTCATTTTGCTATTTCTATCCTTTTCATTAATGCACCGCAAGGTCCAATTCTTTCAAGGAAGGCCTGGTGTTATCTGGGCTTAGAATGTGACGGGATTCTGGATGGCTATTCTCACTGTTCCTGCGCCATCTTCAGCTTTTAACAATCCCTGCACACACCTGTGCCACTGGGAGGACTCCCTCTCCACACGCGTACCCCTCCCCAGGTGGTAGACTGCTTTCCTTGTTGGTGGGAGTAACGGGGTTCTGTCCTGGGGCAGCGTCAGTCTTCTTAAGAGATGTGGGCACCGCAGAGCTGTTTCTCAGCATGCCTACTCTTCTGCCTGCTAACTTCTGCCGTGTGTCTGCAGTATTCTGGAGCAGTTTCCTAACCTTCTCTGAGGAAGAACAGGACTCTGAATATTATTAAAGGGAGTTCCTGAATTCTCCTTAGGAGTAGAAGATTTTTGTTTTTACCTTTCCCTCCAATGCGATGAATGTTGGCCTTGACCCTGGAGGTGACTGTTTGCTGCCCATTTAGCAATGACTTTAAGATTTGGCTTCATATTGGAGGAGGTCTCAGGAACAGGTGATGGTCAATGCCTGTTTACTTGTAGATTGGCTGAAAGTCTTTCATCTCTTCCTATTGGTTTTAATGGCACCCTTACAGTTTTTATTTTTGTTTCTTAGTAGTAAATAGTGGTTCTTAAGTTTTGTTAAGAGTATGTTTTCTTAGAAGATACACTGGATCTGAAAGAATTTTAAACTCCTATATGTCCATTGTATCTTGTATGGTATGTTTTTATGGGTCCCATCCTCTAAACAAGCAAGGTCTCCACAGATACTCTCTAGTGGGAAATGACATTCTGATTATGCCTCAACTTCCTCACTCACCATTCTAATGAGACTAAATCCCCTATTCAACTTTGAATCTCAAGGCAAGGCTGACTTGGAGAGCTCCAGCTGGGTCCCATTCCTAGCATGGACCCAGTATAGCTCGACGGTCCTTATGAGATGTGGTTCCTACCACGACTTCCCCAGCTTAGTGTCTCTGACCCAGTAAACACAGTAACTTATCTTCCCAGCTTGTACTGCCAACAAGTACTTATTGTCTGAACTACACAAGTGGCTCATTTGTTTACAGAGTGTATGATCCAGGGTATGCTAGCTCCGTCTTTGCAAAGATATAAATTCCTTAAAGTTCTGATACCCATATCTTTTCCCAGTCTCCCTATCACGTTAGACCCTTAAAAAATATTTATTGATATATTCACTCAAAACAATCATGTCAATTTATTATGATAATGTGCAGAGTGTTCCACTCCCCAATGTAAATGTAAAAACAATTTTCTATTCCCAATGAACATTCATTGTTTCACTGTACATCCTGTAAAAATACTCATCTTACTGTGGAATTAAACTTTCTGACTTTTAAAATCTGATTTAGTTTACTCTGGATTAAAATTAATCCTGAATAACAGTGTTCCCTTCTCTCAATTTATCACAAAAATCCATTTGAGAAACAGAGAAATAAAAACAAACAGCTTGAACATAAATATTTTAGCTGAATTACTATCAAATTATGAGAGGAGTTAGTTATAATTATGACTTCAATGGCACTATTTTACATGAAACAAGCAAACATATCAATAAACAAATAAATTTAAGCAAACTAGATCTTGCTTTATGATACCTGGGTTTTTGCCTCATCAAAGACAGTAGACTTGCTATTTTATTGCCATTCTCCATTATCAGCTTCTTGCTTTAAATGCCTAGTATAAAAATATATAACTATATATATTATATATATGCCATATATTATATATTACATGTAATATTATATAAGATATAACATATATACATTATGTGTGTGTATATACACACAGACACATTACATATATGCTTTATAATTCAAAGTGTCAAGTGACATGGAAAATGAACCATCTAATTGTGACAACAGACTATATATTATATATTACATATGTATTTAGATATTATATATGTTTATTATTACATATATTCATGTATTATATGTAATACATTATATATCATGTTATATATTTACATATTATACACACTGACACACTACATATATAATTAATAATCTAAAGTGACATGGAAAGCTAATCTAATTTTGATAACATAGTACAAAACATGATTATTGAAGTTTTAATTAATTGTTGAGCTAGAGATAACCTGGTTGATTTGAACAAATTTGGAAATGGTTATCATAAAAATTAATTTAACACCTGCATTTATTTATTTCATGTGGATGTTTAAAAGAATTTTCATAGTCCTGGCCGGTTTGGTTCAGTGGTTAGAGTGTCCACCCACAGACCAAATAGTTTTGCGTTTGATTCCGGTCAAGGGCACATACCTCGGTTGCAGTTCATCTCTGGTTCTGGTCAGGGTCGTGTGGGAGGCAACCAATCAATGTGTCTCTCTCACATCAATGTTTCTCTCTCTCTCTTTCTCTTTCCCATTCTATCTGAAGATAAATGGAAAAATATCCTCGGGTAAGGATTTAAAAAAAAAAGAAGAATTTTTATAGTCTTCAGCTCTTCTTTTAAGAAGACACCAAAAGTGAGTCTGCAGTTCATATGGCAGAATTTCTGTTGGCTCATTTTCCTAAAAGATGTTCTCCTTAAAATGATCATGTTTTAATATATATTTTTCCAATTTCAAAAGTAAGTATGTAGAAAAGCTTTAAAGAAAACTAAAATGTCCTAAATTTCTCACATTCAAAGATTATTGTGTTTAATTTGGTTTCATTACCCAGCATAATTGCATCTCCTGATTTTCACATGTTATTTAAAATTTAAGTAAAGATTTATAAAATAAATTATTTTAGTAGTATCCTTAAATTTGAGTTTTTTTTAATGCATGTTCCCTTTAAGTGATATCAGTTGTCTTTGGGGGTATTCATCTTGCAAACAAAATAACTTCGGAAAACAATTGTAGAATATACATTTGACAAATTTTACAAAATCACTAAAAATATAAAAAATAATTTTTCTTTGTACAAATTAATGCTGCACTAACCACAATACTGTTTGATTATTTCAATGCCTATAAGAAACTTAGAAATTACTACAGTAGTTGTATTTATATAAAATTATCAATAATTTTGCTTCTTATTAAATGCAACTATCCCCTCTGCCACTCAGTATTTTGTCTCCTTAATACAGCCTCTGAGACTCTTTAGTTAATGTGTATTTGAAGTATCATTCTACTCACAATGAACTGTGCTGAAAAGTACCATCAAGCCTTTAGCATTGAAAGAAATCAATTTAGTGATGGTAAATGGTCTGTGGTCTCACAGGGATAGACCCATCTGTTAAAACTTTAAAGCCATACAAATCAAATATCCTTTCCTTTTGTAGAGTGCTTTATGTGGAATTAATGTATTTTAACCCACATGACACCAGCACTTTCTATTCTTGTAAGATGTATAGGAAACTTATATCTTAAAGATGCTGTGAAATTAACCTTTTCCATTCAATTCAGCTTTTTTCACTGGTAATGATGGTCAAATACTGAGACATTGATCAATGACCAGTGATCTAACTTCTTTTGTTGTTTTGTTATGTGTGGCAGCTACAATAAACTAGATGTGTGCCAGTAGTTTTCAAAATTCTATTAACAGATTGGATAAATTACTAAATTCAGCATTGGAAATTGCCTGCAATGATTTCAAAAATCACTAAATCATGTCTAAGCTTTCTCTATACCATCTACAATAAATTAAAACCATACAATTATGTAAACATGATGTGTATGAGACTAAAAAGACACAAAGTTATTTTATTAAAACAAATTTTGTATTTTAGAACTGTAATCACAACAGAGCTATAACTTTCCCAGTTTGCAGCAAAGTCTAAAATCATGTGACTTTTCCCACTGATGCCTCATGGACAAAAAACAAGTTTTCATGGAAATTTTGTTTTTTGTATTTTTTTTTTTTTATCCTCACTCGAGGACATTTTTCCTTTTTTTTTTTGTTCAGATAGAGTGGGATGGAGAGAGAGGAAGAGAGAGAGAGAGAGAAACATCGATGCGAAAGGGACACATTGAGTGGCTGCCATCCGCATGACCCAGCCAGGGCCAGGAACAAACTGCAACCCAGATACGTGCCCTTAGCGGGAACCAAACCAGGGTCTCTCTGGACCACAGGCTGACGCTCTAACCGCTGAGCCAAACTGGCCAGGGCTTCATGGAAATTTTAAGACAGTATTACCAAAGTAAATGCATAGATTCATAAAACTTACTAGATGCTATAATATGAATAAATTTTAACAATTACAAGAGGTTTGCATTTTTGAAACTGTATTTAATCACTACACTACAATTGTAATACAATGTTAATGACTTTGGAGCACTATACCATAAGGCAACAGAAGTCCAACAACACTTGAGAGAAGTTTTTCCAAGAAAAGCTTAGAAAACAAGTACACTTTCTCTGGCCTGTTTGGATCAGCAGTTAGAGCATCGGCCCAGGAGCAATGAGTCACAGGTTCAGTTCTGTTCAGGGCCATGTACCTCGGTTGCAGTTCATCCCCGGCCCTGGTTGGGTCCCTGGTCAGGTCCCTGGTCGAGTCATGCGGGAGGCAACCAATCAATGTGTCTCTCTCACATTGATGTTTCTTTCTCTCCCTCTCTGTCCCTCCCTCCCACTCTATCGGATAATAAATAGAAAAATATCCTTGGATGAGGATTAAAAACACAAGTACACCTGAAACACATGACAAAAAGCTTAAATTATAATGAGAATTAATTTATCCCAAAGAGAGAACATTGTACCAAGCTAACTAAGGTGAATTATTATGCAAAGAAGAGTTACATAATCCCTACCCCTAGATGTCAAAGATGTAATTATTTAGCTTCTTCCATCACACACTAGATTTAAAAGAAAAAGAAAAACATAGTTTTCTTCAATTTATGGCATACCTTGTTTTTAAGTATTCCCTAAAAGATAAGTAATATTTGGGTTAGCGTAGTTGATAAATTTCCTAGGAAATAATATAGCATTGCAGATACTATAGGAAAACCCCTGAAATTTTTCAGCTTTAATAAGCTTTCAACAAACTGCCACAGTTCAGTAAAACAATTATCTAAACATGAATCTACATACATGTTCTCTCTCATACTTCTAAGCATAGATATGAATTAAGAAAGTTTTCCATGTAATTCACACATGCACACACACACACACACACACACACACACCCCTCCCTTTGCAATGTGTTAGCTATTGTTTTAGGCTTTTTTGTCATTGCTTTTTTTATTTTTCCAGTTATTTTTTAAGGCTTTTAAAGAATGATCATGTCTCTTTAGGAAACACTAGTAACTAGAAAATAGACCTCTAAAACTCCACAAAAAGCTGAAAAAAACATACCCTCAGACATAAATCATGGAATTGTGCTCTTCTCACATTGGTTGCTTGAAAGCTACCACGTCCCTAGCACATCCCGAACAGTAAAACCTTTGAATTATCGTTCTGACACCTTATTTTTATTTTTCCCTATTATAATTCAAGGCTATGTTCACCACTGACAGCTAATCTGATTTGATCCTGGCTAATGTTAGACTGGAAGGAGTTTACTCTGAAAGAATAGTGGAGAATGGCTGAACTTATTGGGTATCTGAGCTATAAATCTAAGAGAGCCAGTCAATCAATTATGGAACAGTTTGATGATTAATATTAGTTTGTTACAGTATTCTAATGTATTGCTATAACCAACCCCTTCCAATTTTGATAGTGAGATAGTGAGAATAGATAGACAGGTAGATAGATAGATGATAGATAGATAGATAGATAGATAGATAGATAGATAGATAGATAGATAGATGATAGATAGATAGATAGATAGATGATAGATAGATACGAAACTTGAAGAAAAAAAGGAATAAATGAAATTATAAACTAGTTATAAATGAAATTATCTGCCTATCAATAATTAGGACACATGGTGGTATCTAAGTATAATAAATAACATGCTTTCTATTATGTAAACCATAAACTATTTCAGAGTGAGCGAGTGGTTTTCCAGAACTAAAATATTATGAGGCCATAATTATTTTATATTAGATTCCTTTTGCATTTTAATATAAATCAAAATAATTTATTGAATAGGGCATTTGTTTAAAGTTTTGGTAATAAAAGTGGTGATTCAGAACACCGAACAGCATTTCTCGCTATGCCTGTGGCTCATGCAGAACACTGAACGCCAGCATGCCAACCAATCGCAATCCAAACTCTGAGCAGCTCTTTCGATTCTATATAATGAATAACAGATTGTAGCTTGTGTGTTTATGCATGCTTCTAGAATTGTTTTGAAGCCTTTCTTTAAAACATGTAAATTACCTTTAAAATCTCTGTTTGACAGCTACAACGGTCTCGACATGGCAATACCACAGTATCACATTGTATGTGGTTGTTCAAAATAGGATAAGCTACTCAACAAATTCACAGAAAAATGACAACTGGGGAGTTGCTATCTTCCTTTCTATGCGTTAATCATTAAAATATCCACATTCAAAAGTAAATATGTCTTGCTCTCAAATTAAGTAGTTCATTTTTCCAATTGTTTTTATTTTAAAGATTTTTAATGCTCGAAAGTACAAGAAAACAAAGATCCACAATCGCTCTGTCAATATTACCCCTACTGACATACATATAAATGTAAATTTTACTTTGAAATAATAAATACTTGAACAAAAATCAAACAATTAGTTTGACAAATGTCCACTCATTTGAGGTAAAGCTATGAACACCTATGATTGCCAGAAAATATTTTAGGTGTTCAAAATGCAGCAATAAATACATTGGAGCAATAAATAAAGATCTTTTTCTCAATGCACAGATGCTTTAGTGCCAGAAAAGTGAAATAAGCAAGTTAATACAACACAATTTTTACTAACTGAAATGTGGTATAGGATGCAAAGAAAAAGCACAGTGAGTAAGTAGAGAAGATGAGGAAACTGGGCTCTCATAAAGGGTGACGAGAAAAGGATCTTCAGAGCAGCAAAGACACGAGCAGAGAAGTGAAGTGAAGAAAGGAGACCAAAGAAGCAGCAGTGGGAGAAACAGAGGAAGGACCACAAGCACAAATTCCCTGATTCAGGAGCAATCTTGGAGCGTTATCTTTAATGTATATCCTTAAGTATTAAAATGTGAACGTGAATCTTTCTTTTTTTAACCTTCTCTACTTAAACATGCAGCACCATTTTCACAAAATTAACATATGGGGAGTTATCACTCAAAAGAGGGGAAAAATGGCATGACTCTCATAGCCACTGGAAGTATAGAGGAAGCAGTACACTAAGCAGAAGAGGGATGTTTAATTTTATACAAAGATCTGGTGAAATGAAATATATTTTAAAGTACTGTAATATATAAAAATATTAATTTTCCAATTAAATTACTTTAAATGGAATTACCATAAAAGAAGAAAGTAGAAAGAAATAACTTTCATATTTATTAGGAATGTTTATTAGAATGCTTAAAATGTTAATGTGTTTGAATTCACTAATTCTTATTCTAGGATACTAGACTAAAAATATAATGAATAAAACATTAAATGCTTTATGACAGGCATTATTTTTCATTGTTAAAAAAAATTAACAACCTCTATGACCAATATAAGGCAAATGAATAAGTAAATTATGCTGAAGCCAGGTTTGCAATTATTATACTGCCTTTAGGTATGACATTTTCCAAAACTCTAATTAGCCTTAATTAACAACACCATAGTCCTAATCTTAAGTAATAAAAATGTTTTGCAAATCGTATGTAATTTATGATTTCTACTGTTTAATAAAAAAATCTGACTAATTCAAAACTCATATAATACACAACATATTTATAACCAAAATATGCAAAGAGCTTTTACAAATTATAAAAAACACACACAATATAATAAATAAATGAACAAAGGTATAAAGAAATAATTTCAAAATACAGCTGCAAATGAAAAGTAAGCAAAGAAAACCTTGCTTTCGTTAAAGTTTAGGGTGAAAGTACAGCATATATAATATATTCTTTGTAATTAGACTGTGAAAGTTTTAATAGTGCTAGTTGGGATGCAGAGACAAGGGTTCTCTCATAAATTGTTGAAGGGAATTAAAATAATCAGTAATTATTTAGTAACATATTTTCAATGCACTTACACTATCATCTAGCCACCCCACTTCTGGGAATTTATCCAATGGAAATGAATGTATCAGCATGTCTGTGAAATGAGAGTTATTGTAGTATTGTCTGATTATAAATAACGGAGGGATAAAATATATTAAGTATATACATATAAGCTATGTAATAGTCTTCAATACTAAAAATAATAATTTAGAGTTATATGTATCAATACAGATATAGGCATATTTTACAAGAAAAAACAAATTGTAGAGAAATATATATTTTCATATTTGTAATAGTAAAAAATTTTGAAAAAATGGAGGTGTAATATTACCAGACTTCTTCTCTGGAAGAAGAGAAAAGAGGGTAGAGAAAGATAAAAAAAAGTTATAGCAAAATGGACAAATGCATATAGCATAATTTTAATGGGATATATAAAATATAAACTTCTAATAATAGTATTTTAAGTGTGTAAAAATTGAATATGCCTGGCCAGTGTGGCTCAGTTGTTGAGCATTGACCCATGCACCAGGAGGTCACTGGTTCGATTCCCGGTCAGAGCGCATGCCCAGGTTGTGGGCCAAATCCCCAGTGGGGAGCATGCAGGAGGTGGCCAATCGATGTTCTCTCTCATCGATGTTTCTTTCTCGCTCTCCCTCTCCCTTCCTCTCTCTCTCAAGTCAATAAAGAAAAAAATTGAATATGCACATGGACAATATAACAGGCATAAAGTAAAATATTAATATGATGGGATTCCAGGAAAGTTTGTTCTTGATTGTTAATATTTTAATTTAATCTTGAAAAAATTAAATTTTTATTAAATAGGCAAAACAAACAAAAGAAGAAAGGGTGAAAGTGACTGGCTTTTTGGAAATTTTTACTTTTGGTTTTCTATCTAATTTATATTGTGGATTATTTTAATTTTTATTTATATATTTATAAATTCTCCAAGAATTTTGTAATTAGTATGCTATGTTATACAATTTTAAATTATTAACTTTTATAATTATAGGATGCAAACTTTATTTATTATGTTGAAAATTGCGAGTAACACAGAAATAATGATGTTCATAAGACTCCAGAGAGACAGTTTCCCAAAGGGATCTCAAAACTCTCAAGAAAATAATCCTGACTGGTATTTTAAAAATATCCCATTGAGCCCTGGCCAGATTGGCTCAGCGGTTAGAGCATCAGCCTGCAGACCAAAGGGTTGCAGGTTCGATTCCGATCAAGGGCACGTACCTGGGTTGCAGGTTCGATCCCCAGCCCCAGTCGGGGTCATGAGGGAGGAAATCAATCAATGTGTCTCTCTCACATTGATGTTTCTCTCTCTTCCTCCCTCCTACTCTATCTAAAAATCAATAGAAAAATATCCTTTGGTGAGGATTAACAAAAAAAAAAAATATATCTGAGTGAGCACTAGAAATTAGGCAAGATTACCTACATTTATATGCTGTAAACTTCAACTATAAAACTAGAGTGAAGGGTGACAAATATATCAGAACAGATTTTGATCAACCGAGTAGAGAAATCTCAGTAACTCAGAACTCCACTTGCAATCAATACTTTCCCCAATAGCACAGTCTAGATGTTAGACACAGATCATACAACTTTAAGTCTTTGTTTTTTGTTTTGTTTTTATTTTTGCATCTAAAAAGGAAAGTGCTTAAAAACAGAATCAGTAGGTCCACATTTTTGCTGAGGTTACAACAAATAGAAAGCCGTGAGCTAGACAGATCCTCTCCTCAGTGTGGTGGATTATTGCCAGACTCAGGGAAAGCAACTAATATTGTTGAAAAACAAAAGCAAAACCAAGGATGATTAAATCAAGTAATAAGCAACAGAGGTAATTACCCAAAGGCAGAAGTGTTAACTATGGACAGTTGTAACACAGCTCAGGGCAGTGTCCCAGTTTGCTCACAAATTCCAAGAGCCCTCATTTGATAAAGAACAGTTGTTGGTTCACATTACCCACAAGTGCCACAATCCTTGCTGGTGTAATTCATAGACAGGCTGATAGAGAATCTCTACATTACACAGAAGAGCCTTAAATCAAGTATCACTAAACATCTGAGCCAAAACAGTACCAAACACAATATATTGTAGAACCAAGACCAAAAAGATCAGAGTTAACAACAAGCAGAAGAACATTTTAAAGGCACTGCAATTAATACCTCAGAATGATAAGAGAATATTTCTTTATGAAACAAAAATAGGCTGTTACACAAAAGGAGTCATGCAGGAACAAAACACCAAAACAAAATTATATGGATGACTGATTCAACATCCCCCCCAGTCTTTTCCTTGTCAGTTAATGTCCTCACTGTCTACTCAGTTGTTCAGCATAAATCCTAGATATTAGGCTTTTCTTAACCTCACAGTTTATATTCAGTCCTTCAGAAAAGAACTATTATCTCTGATGAGAAAAAACCTATTCCTATCCAGTCATTTATCATCTTCTCCAATGTAAGCACAATTGTCCAAGACATCGTTATCTCCTACCTTGAATACTACAAGAGCCTACCACCATTCTTCCTATTTCCATACATGGGCATTATAGTCAGCTTTTAACCTAGCAGTAAAAGTGATTTTTTCCAAAGGATAAATAAAACATAACACTCCCCAGCTTTTTACACTCCAACTTCATCTCCTGCTCATTACTATAGATTCCGTACACTGTACAGTGTAATTCTTGTCTGTCTCTTAGATTTTTTACCTATTCCTCTCTCCAGCATTTGTGGTACATCAATCATATTGGTCTTCTTTTGATGCCTTGACTCAAAGCCGTTAAATTATTTCACTCTGACTGTGGAATTTCCCTCTGAATCTCCATTTGTTCACTTGTTTACATCACTGGGATCTTAACTGAAGAAGTACTTTTCAGCGATACCTGACTAAGAGAGTGAAAACAACCATGCCTGTCTCTATCCATTATGACTTCTTTATAGTTCTTATCACTATCAGAAATAAACATATTTATAGAATCCATGCTTTGTTGTTGTTGTTTTTTTAGCTTTGAATTATAATGTGAATGCCAAAAAGACAAGAAAATATCCATATTTCATACTACTGAATCCTAATCCCTAGAATAGAACCTGATATAAAGTATACAATTCAAAACTTTTTGATAAATGAGTTTTGGTAAGTTCATAGGTGAGAAACAGTAACTTGTTTAAATGTGTGATTTTATATTAATTAAAAACATTTATTTGTATTTCATTCAGTAACTTCACAACTGCATATATTTCATTGGGAAATTGTCATTTTTTTATTGATTAAATAATAAGACTATCAATTTTTACTGATTAAATAATAAAACCTTAAAGACTAGTGAAGAAATATTAATTTTCATATTAAATTTATTTTCCCTTGTGGGATATTCCTTGAAAAGGGAAAAACATATCAAGATTCATTGAGAACAAAAAAGACTCCATGAGACTAGAAATGGAAAAATTGCAATTTTGATTATTGAAAAAAACAATGTTTATATTTTTGAAAATCAGAGAGTTTTGCATCAATATCAGGCAAGAATTCAGAACTGATAGTTAACATAATGTTTTGCAAACAACTAGAAAACTAAGCAATGATCATTACTATTGGTTGACTAAGAAAAAGCCTTGTTAGACTAATTCATTTTCTTTTTTGACAGGCTTACCAGACTGAAAAATCAGAAGATGAGAAAAAATGCAGTAGAAGAGAAATATCCAGATTTCAGTAAGGTACATAAAAGTCTCTTAGGACATCCTTATGAATGAGATGGAGAAATATGAGTTGAATGATGACACAATTTGGTAAATTTGTATTTGGATGAAGAACTATGCCCAGAGATTTCCAATTAATGGTTCATATTGATCTTGAGGGGTGTTTTCTTTCATCCTGTTCTTTTAAGACAATACTTTACCAAGTGACTTAAATAAGAATATTTAATGTATATTGATCACACTTCTAAATAATATTAAGCTGGGATAGAAGAGAAAATTAAACCAGAATCTACAAAAAAAGTCAAGCTACATGTGTGTCAGAAAAGAAATTTAAAAAGCTGCTCTGGCTATTGTGGCTCAGTTGTTTGGAGCAGCGTCCTGTACACAGAAGGGTTGAAGGGTCACGGGTTCAATTCCAGATCAGGGCACATACTTACGCTGTGGGTTTGGTCCCTGTTGCGGCTTGAAGGAGAGGCAACCAATGGATGTATCTCTCTCATATCAATGTTTCTGAAATCAATAAACATATCCTTGGGTGAGGATAAAAAAAGAAAGCCACTCTATCTTAGTTTACATTAATAGAAACATAATATCAACCATGAAAGCTGCAATATTTCTGATCTCTTTTAATTAAATATCTTAAAGAACTGTGTTCAGTCCTGGGCAGTAAAATTTAAGAGCATATGAAAAATAAAAATTCAACTAATAACAAATATAGCAATGATAATAAACTAGATAAGAAAAGATCAAGTTGCTATAGGGAAATGAAATCATATCGTTTAATTAAGGTCTCCAGGCTGAAGGAGCGAAGATTCACTAAAGACATCTGGTTGTTTCACATTTTAAACATTTTCTTTTTTATGGAAAGAGATAAGGACTATTTGAAACATTGTAAAGAAAAGAACCAGAGTAAGTGGATTTAAATGAAAGAGATTTCTGTTGTATATAAAGATCAAATTGATGTTCATAATTCCATGAAAATGGAAAGAGTAACTTTTGGGATGTGTTCAAAGCAGAGACTGTAAGGTCAAACAGCAGAAAATGTTATCTGGGAATGCAGGCAAGTTTAGATGTTGGACTATGCATCTGTTGCAAAATCACTGCTATAATGAGCCTCGTATCAAGTCAGACAAATGGGCCTATTTATGTATTTATTTATTTATGTGTTTTAATCCTCACCCAAGGATATGTTTCCATTGATTTTCAAATAGGGTGGAAAGGAGGGAGGGAGAGAGACAGAGAGAAATATCGATGTGAGAGAGACACATCCATTGGTTGCCTCCCACACAACCCCGACTGGGGCCAGGGATGAAACCCGAGACCCTTTGGTCCACAGCTGACACTCTAACTGCTGAACCAAACAGGCCAGGGCAACAAATGGGTCTTTTTAAACATAAAAGTTTACACCTACCAATTAAAATTTGAATATTATGAGAAAACAATTTTTTGCAGTAAAATTTTGTTCTTTCAATTGAATTTAAGAAAATTTAAATATTTGTTTTTATTGTATATCTAGAGTTGAAATCATTGATTCAATGAGTCTACTGTTATGAACAAGTTTACAAATCTTCTGTTTGGGGTAAAGAGGTGGGGGGAGATATGTGCAGTGAGGCCAAAAGAATGAGAAAGATTATAGTTTTTGCCCTTCCCACAAAATCCAACTCAGCCACAGAGGTTATTTATACTCCACTATGGAGATAGGTAGAAGTTAAAGGAGATGTTTTCATGAAAGATATTTTTAAATTGAGGTAAATTTTACATACAATAAAATGCACCCTTTCTATTATATAGTTCTTTGAGTTTTGACAAATGCATGCAACTGCTCATGTACAACCACAATCAGGATTTAGTTTCATATAACCCCAAAAAGTCCTCTTTTCCACTTTGTACACAGCCCTTCTCCTTAACCCCAGCCTCTGGTAAATATTGCTCTGCCTCTCTACCTACAGTTTTGCCTTTTCTAGAATGTCATATGAATTGAATCATACAGGATGTAGCCAATTCTGTCTGGTTTTGTCATGAAGGTAATTTTAATGATGGAAAGAAACGTAAGGCCTTTTAAAGTCTGGTTTGTTTGAGGTTGCATTGAGATACCACAGTTAGGGCAAATATAGCAGAATGATGAATGACAAGTTGAGATGATACAATCAATCAACAGTGGAGATATGAAGTGGAAACAACAATACTGGGATGTGTAAAATCAGCACTGAACAAATGGGAAACACCCCCTAAGGAGTCTCAACGACAGAAAGATTATTTTAGGGAGGTGAGAGCCTATAGTTGAGCAGGTGGAAGATAACTCAGTGGAATTTCCATTTTAACACTAAAATGACCTCCTTTATATCCCTTGGTTGATGAGTCTTGTAAACTTTAGACTATGAAAGCATGTCATATTTGGTTAAAATAAATAAATAAAAGCAAACTTACGAACTACTTTGTCAACTGGAATGTTGAAAATAATGCTGACAATCAGAGAAAGATATAAATATACTGCATTTGTTCCAAAACTCAAGATGAAGAAGTTCAAAGAAAGAACACAGGAACTATATGTAGCCATGGACCAAATAGAAAGAGATTAGTGGAAGGAAGTTGTTAAGTAAATGGTTCTATTCTAAGAAGTTGCCATCACACTTCTATTTTAACCATGGCCATTCTAGTAGATTTCACGACACTGGATAAATTCAAGGATAAGCTGAGATCACCTAGTTATTCAGAGTAATAATAGAAATAGTTTACTAAGAAAAAAAAAATCTCAGTCAAACTTCTAAAATGCTCAACCAGAATTTTTTTTTTCAAATATACTCAATAGCAACCAATTTCTTAAAGAGACACCATTCAGAATTGAGGGTATTTTTTGTTTTCGTGACAGCGACGAGGTTGCTTAATAGCTCAGTTTTGCTCAGTTTGGACTTGAAGGAGATGTGACTTGTGCCTTAGGACTCCTGGGAAGTAAAGGGAATCATTCTTTCACTCCTCTGTGCACTTTTTTCTCAGCCATCATTGTGATACATAGACGCACTTGCTACAGAATACATTCCAACATGTCAGTGCTACTCCAACTCTCTCCAGGGCCCTAAGGAAATGTCCAAACAGTTGTTACCAGTTCACCCAAGGGGAGGTGTTGCTCAGAGAAATTTCATCTTACTCAATTTTGTGTTTAGATGTGATTCCTCTTCCTCTGATTCTTCACAAGGGTTGAAATTGATGAAGTATCATATGCCAAGTAATTAATAGCTCATCTCTAAAAACGCATGTGTTAATGACCTAAGATATGCTGTTGTTCAGCTAAAATCTTTGTTTGACCAACTTGGGTAGCCTCCAGTGGTTAGTTGAGAACTTTATTTCCTATCCCAGCAACAATAACAGAGGTGCACTACAATAAAAACTAATTATTTAACATGTTCCTGCTAAAGAGAAATGTGTATTACAAACGGTGTGTAAAAACAGTTCCACTTTTCTGTAAAAAACTTTTTTGAAAAGTTTTCCTGTCATCACTAGATACTTTCATGAGGATCTTAAATGAAAGATTAATCACCCTCCCGGAGCAAGCACAGTGGCTTCATTGTCAGGACAGGTGTGCCATTCACTACCATAGAGACTTAGACATCAGTACCTAAAATCAGAGAACTAGATTTTTATGCACTGGCAGAGAATATGGTACAATATTCATAACCAATCTAATTCATACTAAATACTCAACTTAATAAAGACATTAAAAACCTACAACTAACATCATACTTAATAGTGAAAAACAAAATGCTGCTTTTCTGAAATTGGGAACAAGGCAACTCTCAACATTCTCAACATTCTTATTCTATTATAATATTTAAGATATAGTCACTCAAATAAGGCAAGAAAAAGGCATAAAAGACATATAGATGGGACAGAAAGAAATAAAACTATCTATAGTTTCAGAAGACATGATTATAGAAAACCACAAAGAATCTACAAAAATACTCCTAAAATTAGAACTAGTACAATCACAGGATACAAAATAAGAATGCAAAAAAAATCAATAACTTTCTGTAGGCTAACAATTAGCATGGGAAAACAGCAATTAAAAGCACAATACCATTTACAATTACTCCAAACATAATGGAAGATTTAAGTATTCATTTAACAAAATATATACAGGATGTGTATATTAAAATGAGAAAATGCAGATGAAAGAAACCCTAAATAAATAGATATAACAAGTTCATGGATTGCAAATCAACATAATGAAAATTCTCGCCAAATGTATCTATAGGTTTAAAGTAATCTCTACAAAATCCCAGCAAAGATTTTTGTAGACATGAACATTTCTAAAATGTATATGGAAAGTTATAGGTTATAGAATTGCTCTAATTATCTTGAAATAAGAATAAAATGGGAGGAATCACTTTACTTGATAATTAAAACCCACTCTATAGCTACAGTAATCAAGATATTGTGCTTCTGGCAGAGAAATACACACATAGATCTACATAATGAAATAGAAAACCTCGAACTAGGCCAATGCAAATATGCTCAACTAATTTTGTAGGAAGGTTTAAAAAAGCAATTCACTCTGACAGGTGTGAGGTGATACCTCATTGTTGTTTTAATTTGCATCTCTCTGATGATTAGTGATGTTGAGCTTTTCTTCATATGTCTCTTGGCCATTTGTATGCCCTGTTTGGAGAGGTGTCTATTGAGTTCCTCTGCCCATTTTTTAATTGGGTTCTTTGTCTTCCTTTTGTTGAGTCATATGAGCACTCTATATATTTTGGAGATTAACCCATTATCTGATGTATTATTGGCAATTATGCTCTCCCATACAGTGGGTTCCCTTTCCATTTTGATGGTTGTTTCTTTTGCTGTGCAGAAGCTTTTGAGTTTGATGTAGTCCCATGTGTTTATTTTTTCCTTTGTTTCTGTTGTCTTAGGTGATATATCAGTGAAGATTCTGCTGCGTATGATGTCCAAAATTTTGTTGCCTATATTTTCTTCTAGGATTTTTATGGATTCACGAGTCACATTTAAGTCTTTTATCCATTTTGAGTTTATTCTTGTGTATAGTGTAAGTTGATGGTCTAGTTTCATTTTTTTTGCATGTAGCTGTCCAATTTTCCCAACACCATTTATTAAAGAGGCTGTCTTTATTCCATTGTATGCTCTTGCCACCTTTGTCAAATATTAATTGAGCATAATGTATTGGGTCAATTTCGGGATTCTCTGTTCTATTCCACTGGTCTATTTGCCTGTTCTTGTGCCAGTACCAGGCTATTTTGATTACAGTAGCTATGTAGTATAACCTGATATCCGGTATTGTGATCCCACCTACTTTGTCCTTCTTTTTCAAGATTGCTGTAGCTATTCGGGGTCTTTTTTAGTTCCACATGAACGTTTGAAGTATTTGTTCTAGTTCTGTGAAATATGTCGTTGGTATTTTGAAAGGGATTGCATTGAACCTATACATTGTTTTGGGTAATATGGACATTTTAATGATGTTAATTCTTCCTATCTATGAACAAGGTATGTGCTTCCACTTTTTTATATCTTCCTCTATTTCTTTTTTCAATGTCCTGTAGTTTTCTGCAAATAGGTCCTTTACTTCTTTGGTTAAGTTTATTCCTAGGTATCTTAATTTTTTGCCACAAAGGTAAATGGGATTGTTTTTTTAGTTTCTCTGTCTGTGAGTTCATCATTAGTGTATAAGAATGCCGTCGATTTCTTGACGTTAATTTTATATCCTGCTACTTTGCCAAATTCATTTATTAAGTCTAGTAGATTTTTGATGGAGTCTTTAGGGTTTTCTATGTATAATATCATGTCATCTGCGAATAATGACAGTTTCACTTCCTCCTTTCCAAGTTGGATCCCTTTTAATTTTTTCTTCATGTCTGATTGCTGTGGCTAAGACTTCCAGTACTATGTTAAATAAGAGTGGTGAAAGTGGGCATCCCTGTCTAGTTCCTGTTCTTAAGGGAAATGTTTTTAGTTTTTGCCCATTGAGTATGATGTTGGCTGTGGGTCTTTCATATATGGCCTTTATTATGTTGAGATATGATCCCTCTATTCCCAAGTCCCTGAGCGTTTTTATCAGAAATGGGTGCTGGATTTTGTCAAATGCTTTTTCAGCATCAATTGATATAATCATGTGGTTTTCATCTTTCATTTTGTTTATGTGGTGTATCACATTTATTGATTTGCGAATATTGAACCAACCTTGCATCCCTGGGATGAAACCCACTTGGTCATGGTGAGTAATTTTTTTTGATGTATTGCTGGATCCGATTTGCTAGTATTTTGTTAAGGATTTTGGCATCTATGTTCATCAGGGATATTGGCCTGTAGTTTTCTTTCTTTGTAGTGTCTTTTTCTGGTTTTGGAATTAGAATTATGCTGACCTCATAAAACGAGTTTGGAAGTCTTCCTTCTTCTTGAATTTTTTGAAATAGTTTGAGGAGAATGGGTGTTAGTTCTTCTTTGAATGTTCGGTAAAACTTCCCTGTGAAGCCATCCGGGCCTGGGCTTTTGTTTGCTGGGAGAGTCTTGATTACATCCTCAACTTCCTCAGTTGTTATTGGTCTGTTCAAGTTGTCTGTCTCTTCCCGGTCCAGTGTGGGGAGACTGTTTCTAGAAATGTGTCTATTTTGCTTAGATTGTCGAATTTGTTGCCATATAACCGTTCATAGTATTTGTTAACGATCCTTTGTATTTCTGTGGTGCCAGTTGTTACTTCTCCTCTTTCATTTCTGATTTTGTGTAATTGGGTTCTCTCTCTCTGTTTCTTGGTGAGTCTAGCTAAGAGTCCATCAATCTTGTTTATCTTTTCAAAAAACCAGCTCTTTGTTTCATTGATCCTTGGAATTTTTTTGGTCTCTATGTCATTTATTTCTGCTCTGATCTTTACTATTTCCTTCCTTCTGCTTGCTCTGGGGTTTTCTTTTTGTTTGCTTTCTAGTTCTTTAAGTTGTGAGGTTAGATAGTGAATTAGGAATTTTTCTTGTTTCTTGAGATAGGCCTGTAGTGCTATGAACATCCCTCTCAGAACTGCTTTTGCTGCATCCCATACATTTTGTGTTGTTGTGTGTTCATTTTCACTGGTTTCCAGGAAGTTTTTCATTTCTTCCTTGATCTCCTCAGTTACCCATTCATTGTTTACTAACATGCTATTTAGCCTCCATGTCTTCAAATGTCTTTGCATGTTCTTGTTGCAATTGATTTCTAGTTTCATGAAATTGTGATCTGAGAAGATGCTTGATATTATTTCAATCTTCTTGAACTTGTAGAGACTTAATTTGTGTACTAACATGTGGTCTATCTTTGAAAATGTCCCATGTGCACTTGAGAAGAATGTGAATTCTGTAGTTTTGGGCTGTAATTCTCTGTAGGTATCTATTAAGTCCATTTGGTCTAGTGCTTCATTTAGAGTCTCTGTTTCCTTGTTAATTTTTTGTCTAGAGGATCTATCCAGTGATGTCAGCGGGGTGTTGAAGTCCCCTGCTATGATTGTATTGCTGTCGATTTCTCCTTTGTAGTCCTCCAGAAGATTTTTAATATATTTTGGTGCTCCTATATTGGGTACATATATATTTACCAAGGTTATATCTTCCTGTTGGATAGAGCCTTTCAATATTATGTAGTGACCTTCTTTGTCTCTAGTTATGGCCTTCATTTTGAAATCTATTTTATCAGATATGAATATTGCTACCCCAGCTTTTTTTAGCTTTCCTTTTGCTTGGAAGATTTTTTTCCATCCCTTCACTTTCAACCTATGTGAGTCTTTTGTTGTGAGGTAGGTCTCTTGTAAACAACATATATATGGGTCATGCTTTCTTATCCAATCAGCTACTCTGTGTCTTTTTATCGGAGCATTCAATCCATTTACATTTAAGGTGATTATTGATATGTACTTATTTATTGCCATTTTTGTTTAGTGTGATTCTATTTTCCTTCCTATTTCTTCTACTAATTACAGCAGTCCTTTTAACATTTCTTGTAGTGCTGGTTTGGTGCTAATGTATTCCGTTAGCCTTTTTTTTTTTTTTTTTTTTTTTGAATGATAGCCTTGCTGGGTCGAGTAGTCTTGGATTCAGATCCTTGTTTGTCATGACCTTGATTACTTCATGCCATTCTCTTCTGGCCTGTATTGTTTCTGCTGAGAAGTCAGCTGATAGCCTTATGGGGGTTCCTTTGTAGGTAACCTGTTGCCTATCTCTTGCTGTCTTTAGGATTCTCTCTTTGTCTTTAATTTTTGGCATTTTAATTACTATGTGTCTTGGTGTGGGCCTGTTCGGGTTCTTGTTACTTGGGGCTCTCTGTGCTTCTTGAACTTGAATGCCTTCTTCCTTCAACAAGTTAGGGAAGTTTTCTGTCACTATTTCTTCCAATATACTCTAACCCTTGCTCATTTTCTTCTTCTTCGGGGACTCCTATGATGCGAATATTATTACGGTTTCAGTTGTCCCACAGTTCTCTTAAGCTGTCTTCCTGTTTTTTCATTGTTTTTTCCTTTTGGTTTTCTGATTGGTTGATTTTTTTCTACCCTGTCTTCTAATTCACTGATCTGGTCCTCAGCTTCCTCTACTCTGCTGTTTAGTCCTTCCAATGTCTTCTTTATTTCTGCTATGTTATTCTTCATTTCTTCTTGGTGCTTCTTGATTTCCAATTGGTTGATTTTCAATGTTTCTATGTTTTTACTAATGGTGTTGATGTCCTTACTGATGCTGTTGAGCTTCCTCAAGATCATGGCTCTGAATTCTAGCTCTGTTAACTTGCTTAACTGCATTTCATTTATCTCATCTTTGGTAGAGGTCTCTTGTTTTTTCACTTGGGATTTGTTTCTTTGTTTCACCATTTTGGCTATCTCAGTGGGTTTTGGAGCCTGCCAAATTTTCCCTGTGGGTGTTGTTGTTCTGCTGTTTGTGGTTCCCTCTACTGGGTTTGGATGACTGTTGGAGGACCCATGTTAAACACCACTGTCAAGTCTTAGTTTCCTGAGTAGATTTGCAAGCTCAGGAATGATTCATTTATCCTCTAGTTTTTTGCCTAGAGAGTATTAGTTGTGGTTACTTGAAGAGCTTTGGGTTCTTAGTTGAATGAAAACCTCCCTCAGGTGTTCAGTGTAAGAGGATTTCCCAAGGGTGGGGCAGATGCTGGTTGTTAATTAGCCTCAATTTGCATTTCAATGGCCCACCTGAGTGGGGTTGTGTCTCCTAGGGGAGGGGCTGCCAGCACTCCCCAGAACCCTGGGAAGGAGTAAGATGGCCACCGTCCTGTGTGGCAGCAACTCAGCAAAAGCTCTGAGCACCCTCCAAATCCCGAGTGTCCCCAAACAGTTCCAGTCCAGTCCGCCCTCCCTCTGCTGGAGCCCAAGTTGAGTGGCTGTGGCAATTTTAGCGCTCTGTCCCAGCCCTTTGCGCTGTGGAGCCTGCTTGTGATATTAACCCGAGGGCACTGCTCACAGAAGAGCGCTGCTGTCCATGGGCTCCCAGCCCCCCTCTCATGCCTCCGCAATCCTACCAGGATCTATTCAGTGTCCCTGGTTATATGGTCCTCACAAGCTGCTTTTCTGTTGTTTTTTCCCAACGATTTGTCTTTATTTTAGTTGCAATTCCAGTTTGGTCCTGGGAGATGGTCTATGTAGCTTCCTTTCACTCTGCCGCCATTTTGAAATCCCAAAAGGACCTCAATGTAAACCTCAAAAGTTATTTTAAAAAGGAATGCAGAGGCCCTGGCCAGGTAGGTCAGTTAGCTAGAGTGTCATCTATGCCAAGGTTGTGGGTTTCATCCCCAGTCAGGGCACATACAAGAATCAACCAATGGATGCACCAATAAGTGAAACAATGAATTGATGTTTCTGTCTCTCTTCTCTCTCTTTCTGTCTCTCTCTCTCCCCCTAAATCAATAAATTAAAAAAAAAAAATGAAAGTAGATAACTTTGAGAGAAAAAATATTCAGGAATTTTCAGCAAAGTATTATTAGACTTGACACATAAAATATGATTCATAAAAGGAAAATTTGACTAATTGGATCTAGACACAATTAAAAATGTTTTGTTCTGCAAAAGCTGTGAACTCCTCAGACTTCACCTATGAAAGAGGGGAGGGATGCTTTCCAAATTTCAGTGCAAGAAGTGCTTTGGCTAAGTTTGCATGAATTTACCTGGAATACTAGTACATGCAAAAGTGAGGATTAACTTTCTCAGAATCAAACAGTGTATTTTCATAAGACGATATGATGTATCACCTTCACGCATTGCTATGACCTTGACCTTTCTACATAGTAATGGTAAAGTATAGTTTACTACTCTCTGAGAACTTCTCTACTAGTTAATGGCTCTCTCTACTTTCCAGTACAAATTGTGGCTAGGTTAAATCTGATTATATTTGGTCCCATTACCATAATCTTCACCCTTGCAAGACAACATACCATAGATGTATACACACCAAGTAAACTGGGCTTGAATACACTGACTTTTTACAAAAGCTATTACTTACCTAATTTTCTCCTCCAGATTCTCATATTTCCTTTCATCTCTCTCTCCCTCAAGCCTCATGAATCCTTTCCTTGACAAACAGAGCTCCTATGCTTCCCAGCACTGCCATATCTCTCTGCAATCACACTTTCCTTCTCTCCATGTGCTGAAATCTTTATTCATCAGAGCTGGTCTCTGCTAGATATCACTCCTTCAAATGTAAATAATTGATATACCTAAATTTTGTGATATTCCCAAAGGAGGGCTTATTCATTTTTTTAAAAAGAAAGAATTGAGGGAGCAAACCTTGTAATCAAGCAATTTTGGAGCGTAACCAACACAAGGGTCAATCAGTTGACATTGACGTCATTTTATAACATCTCTTTCAAGTCGTCATGCAATTTGGGCTTGAATACCTTGAATAAAGAGGAATTCTGTCTCAGGACAGAGTGTTCCATTTAAACCTGACATGATGTTGACAATTAGGACACAGAGAGAGTAAAACCTGTGTCCCTCTCATTTCCACTCATCAGATACTAGTTCTGCCTCATGGGATCCATTCCAAAAAAGCTTAATTTTTCTTCCACATAACACAATGTAGTATTCAAAACAACTATTATTTCTCACCTGATTTTTATAGTCATGAGGTTAAAAGTATGCTTCATATTATGATTCCAGTGCTTTGACAGTGTGGAGACTCTCCTCTGAGCAGCTTTAAATTAGCTTATAATCCATTTAAATTATAATATCCAAAAATGAATGCAATATTGTATGTGGGAATGAAGGGTAGCCCAGCATTATCATTCATTTAAGAAATGAAAATTTCTTA
Organism: Tadarida brasiliensis; assembly: GCA_030848825.1. NCBI lineage: Eukaryota > Metazoa > Chordata > Mammalia > Chiroptera > Molossidae > Tadarida > Tadarida brasiliensis. The sequence goes on along the minus strand of CM061258.1, from coordinate 83,124,516 downwards.
AAATGCAGCCTAAAAGTAGTCATATTTTATTTACAATATTAGACTCAAATTTATATCAAATCTCTTCATTAATTTTTTGACACCCATATCCAACATATCCTATCAACTTTTCCTTCAAATAAATTCAGAATCCACAGCAATTTTTCACTATGATTTAATGGTAAGAAAAGGAAACTCTCATTTTGGTTCAAGCCACCATCATCTAGACCATTGTAACTGTCTCCTAACTGCTGTTTCTAATGTTGTCCACCAGTCTCTTTTTCTCTGCAATGCTAAAATGTTAATGTGGGCCTTCAAATCAGATCATGTCCCTCCTCTTCCCAACACATTTCAATGGCTTTTCTTCCAACTTAGAATGTTGATTTGGATTGTCTATTTCTACTAAAATATAAGCTTCAAGAAGGTGGGAAGTTTTGTTTCTGTTCATTGCTCTTATCACCAATCCTTAGAATAGTGCCAGAGACACTTAATAATTGTTAATAAATAATAATTGGTTGGGACTAAGGTAATAAAAACTTTTTAATAATTCCTGCTATACCTAAGCCATAGCTCTTTCAACTGCTATATTAAAATGTAGGACATTGTTCAGTTTCATCTTGTGTATAGAATTATACCTTTAAAAAAATCTAATACAATCAATTTAAAATATATTTGGACAAATTAGATAATAAGCAAATTGGATAATATTCAAAACCCAACACATTTTTCTGTATTATAATAAAAAGCAATTATGAAAGGCAATGGAAGAATACCTCCATTCATAATACTAATGGAAAATATAATTAATCAAGCAAAAAACTTTAAAAGAAATGTAAAAACTGTATCAAGAGAACTACAAAATTGTATTTAAGAACAAAAATGACTTTCATGAGTGGAAAAATAGGACATGTTCTGTGGTAAATACGGTGAAGCTGTCACTTTCTTCACAATTAATTTAAAAATCAAATAAAACAAATGATTATACACTAATAAGATGCTCAAGACAATGTGGAGACATTTATTAATTTTATTTGAGGGATTAACTTCTAAAATATTAGTTAGCATAAGGCAAGTTTTGAAAAAAAAATTAAAATGTTTGATGAATTAAGCTAAGTAAGACCAGTCTAGACCTACCAGTTATCAATGGACATTTTTTATTTCACCAGTAGAAACATAGTTGAATTTTTTAAATTATCAGTTTAGAGTTAACCATCTTTTAGCCTATCATTATCTTCTAGTTCATAATTTTTCAACAAATAAATGAATATCCTTTCCACTTGTACATAATCAGCATAATTTTTGACCATACTCTCAAAATGTGTTAATACTTTAGCCAATATTTGTCTAACATGCTACAGTGCAAATCATTGACAAAATCTTGATTATGACAATCTTTCATAAGACTCTTTATTCTAAATTTTCTTTAAACTAATACTTGCTTAGCTTGCTTCTGAATATTTCTGAGAATAAAGTTTAAAACAGTTTTTCCTTTAGATATTCTTATAATATTTCCTATACTGCTTTAAAGTCCCCTCATGTAGTGAGAATCCATATACACAATAATTTAATTTTTATACCATATACTTGCTATTTCTCCATATTGTCTAGAACATTTATAAGATGTCTCAAACTACTGACTAATGTTGACTTTATTTACTTACCACATTTCTATTCTAATAATATATATAGTATATAATATTGATGCAGTTAGTAAAAAAATTGTTTATTCTTTGCCCATTCACATGGATCCTGGTTATCACTAATTCATTTTCATGTTATCCTAAAGCATCCTTTGAACAATATCTCCTAAACTCTTCTCACATATTGACTGTAGGCTCACCAATAACTTTGTTTTCTGGTTATTTGATTTGGTTTATTGCCCATATTCTGGAGCCTCTCCCAGTCTCCATACCTCTTTTAAAGCCCTGACAGTGCTTCACTAATCTTATTTAAGTATACTCTCAGTGCCCTGAGCTGTAATTGCCAACTTTATTTGATTAAGCTTTGTTTTAATTATTCCATCTTGGCTTTCATATTTCTCTTTCATGACTTCCTGGATATACGTTTTATATCAAGTTTGTTATGGTTACACCAATTTGACAGATATCATGAGAATTAGCATTCCTTCAGTAAGTTCATGTAAAATTTTTAAGCGATAATTCTATTTGAAGATTTCTTCAGAGGAATTAGTCAGTTTACCAGAAAAGGAATTACTTGAGCATCTGGGAATGCCAAATTTATAGGATCCATCTCATTAAAGGATTTACCAGGCCTTCATTTTTACTACACAGGAAACTAAAATAAAATTTAAAACCTGGTTTACCCCTTTACGTATTCCTGTCATATCTCCTGTATCACTTTGCCGTATTCTACCTGTAGTGATCCTACATACACAAAACATGAAAATGGTATATATTGCACCTTTGATTTGTCAGTAATAGCATCCAGCCCCAAATTTAATTGACAACCCATGTTCTAATAACAAAAGGGAGAAGTAAACCTAATTGAAAGAAGATTAGTAAAAGTTTAGTAAACAAATATGTGTATTATTAATAGATATTTTATTTACTTAAATTAGTATTTTTTTCTTTTCTTTCTTATCTGTTTTAGTTTTTAATGAAAATTTTAAAACCAGACTTGTGTACCATATAATAAGCAATGCTTTTGGGAGGGTTAATGTTTTGTGTGTGTGTGTGTGTGTGTGTGTGTGTGTGTGTGTGTGTGAAAACAATGTAACATTATATATTAAAAGGTAAGAAGATGCTCTTAATTTAGGGAAGTAATCAGAAAAATACATGTATGTATGATAATACTCATTTTTTATAATAGCTAAAATTGGGACTGAATGCTTAAAAATATAAAATAAAGTAAGCTGCTTGCAGATATATTTTGCAATACTATGTAGGTATATAAATTGAGTCTTCTGAGTTTTTAATAGCAGTAAAAATACACGATAACCTCAAATAAAAACCAACGATAAGAAAATGTTCAATTATATCTACTCTATGACAGCAACTATAAAAAAGAAAGATACTGAAGGGTAGTATATGCAAAATTAAACCAATGGTTATCTCTAAATTATAAAATAATGAGTAATTTTTATTCTCTTCAATCTTCTTATTTTTTTTTCTAAATTGCAAATTGTTCTTTTTCAGTAGTTATATATACATTCTATTTAAAAAACATTAGAAAAGAAACAACAGAATGGAAATAATGACAATTCAACATCAAGCATTATAACTAATAAAATTTTATTTTATACCATTTAAAAAAATTTTTCCTTATTGATTATAGAGAGAGAGGAAGTGAGAAGGAGAGAGATAGAAACATTGATGAGAGAGAACATCAATTGCCCACCTCCTGCATGCCCCCCACTGGGGATTGGACCCACAACTTGGGCATGTGTTCTGACTGAGAATTGAACTGGCAACCTCCTGGTGCATGGGTCAACGCTCAAACCCTGAGCCACACCAGCCGGAGGCATAAGTATTTTTATTTTCAACTAAGAATTCTATCTCTATATATCTCTGTAATTGTTTATTCTGCAAAAATAATTGAAACAACAAGATGTCATTCATTCACCCAGTTTAGATCTCATTTGAATCCTAACCCCACAAAGAAGCTGTGATTTCACTCCATCATTCCAATAATGAACTGTGAACATGAAAACATAAGATTGATGTGTTTGTTTAAAAAGAGCTAATATATCATGCTTGGCTAATGCTGTTTAACTTCATCAATAATAAAGAGAAGAGAATGCTAGTAATGAAGCATCTACTGCACATGCTTCGGTGATGGAAAGTGACATGAAAAGCACAGCACTTGCTATTCTCTTCTGATTCAATCTCCTGAACCATGTTGCTCTGGACAAGACATCTTTTAATCATTTAAGCAACCGAGCAATTTGATGCTTCAATGGTAGAACCTAGCTCAAAATTTAATTAAGGCATTCCAGGTGCAAACAACTAAATGGAGATGTAGACCTAATAAAAAAGGAGAAATAGGGGGAACTAGGGACAAAGGGAGAAAATGAGTTAAAGGAAAGTTTATGGGGTGATAACTGACAAAACTAAAATATTTAGGCAACAATCTTTATTTTCAGACCATATCCTTTCCACTTGTGTCACCTGCCCTTTCCAAATTCCCCAAACAATAGCCACAATAACAAAAGTTATCTTTTAAGCAAATGTGTGTGCTTTATTTATTTATTTTTTTAAATTCTTTTCTTTATTGATTTTAGAGAGAGATGAAGGGAGAGAGAGAGAGATAGAAGCATTGATGAGAGAGAGCATCAATTGGCTGCCTCCTGCATGCCCCCCACTGGGGATTGGGCCCACAACCTGGGCATGTGCCCTGACTGGGAATCGAACTGGCAGCCTCTTAGTGCATGGGTCAATGCTCAACCACTGAGCCACACCAGCCGGGGAAGTGTGTGTGCTTTATATCTCTGTACATAAACTTTATGTTTGGTATCAACATAAGTTTTGTAGGAGCACTCTTTTTTCCTCTATGATGGGAACTTCAAACTAGTAGGCATCTATCTTCAAGTCATTTCCAGTCCCCCATAAAAATCTATAAAACTGGCTTTTCCAGATTGCATTGAATGTGAAACCCTTACCTATACACTATAAAATTTGAGATACTATTTATTCTTGTTTTTGTTTTAACGTTAGAGCATCTTTCCTCATTACAGAGCCAGATGAAAAATATCCTGTCTTTATGAATACTCAGTTATTGAGCCAAGTTCACGTGTGCTACTTTTTAACCTTTTAATAAGTAGTCAATGGCATATCTAAAACATGTAATATATTAGTGCTGGAGTGGGCTTACCTCATGAGATACCCTAAGATGCCCTTGCTTTCCACAATATTTTTCTTACCTCTTTCTGTCTTGTGAAGTTTGGATGAACAGTTCGAAAGTCCAAACCACCCCAAATATTTGGTGGTTAAAAAAGATTTTGGTTGGAGCCAGGGAGTTCCTGGAATAGGTACCTGTTTGGTATTAATGTATTAAACATCCATTAAATGAACAATACGGTAGTATTTCCAGTTTTCTTTCTAAATATCAAAATTTAGGTGCATATGCTCACACAGCACCAGCTTCTCTCTATGTGAAGTAGGATGGCTCTCTATTAGCTCCGTTAACTAATTCCCTACCATGCCCTATTTCTTTTTTATTACTTCCCAAGCTAGCTGCTCAGCCATGCCACTAGTTTACTATTTAGTTGCCTTTTCTTACTGTTGAAACTACACCTTGCTCACCAATTCAAATGACTTATTTTTTTATTTTTGCTTATACCTGCCAGTAAATATTTGTAGAAATGCTCAAATGACTTACATGAGCTGAGGAGCATCAGAGCTCTGTCTCCCTCCTAACTGCAGGAATGTATATTACTAAAATCTAAATTGTAGAGTGATAGTTTTCAAATGGCTCATTTTTATGGGCTTTGTTACTTGTTTTTAAGCAGAGGAGGAAAAAAGCCTTACCTAAATTTTACGAGTCACGAACCCGTCTTTTCTTTCCTTAATCGCACAACACGGTGGAATTAGTATATATCTGAAAGGACTATGAGCAGAGCTGTTATCTCAGCACATTTCACTGGCACCTCCCAGCAGGTATCCAATGCTTATTGCAAACTAAGGAAGACTTAAGATTAGCCACTGGCAATTCATTATTAACACTCATATAGTCTCCTATTGCAGCTATAGAGAGCTAAGGCAGTATATGTAGTATGAGAAAACTTTAAATGTTCTAGAAGAATAAAATTAGAGAACATAATAAAAACATAGTGAAAACAAACATAACTATAGGCTTGAGAGTGGATACTGAGAACACTACTGAAGAAAATCCATACAGTTAAAACAAGTTGACATGGTGTGTTCTCCATTGTTAACATCATAATGGAAAGTAGACAAGAATCCTATTCAGTTCTCTTTCACTTGGAATTCAAGATAATTTCAAGACAGTAGTTCAGTGGTGAAAATAAGGCTTAAAAACCTAAATTAATTGTTTGGATAAAAATTAAAAAGAAATTTGCTTCGCACTTATGAATACAAAATTTGAAAAACTTAGAAAGATGCACATATAGCTACAAAGTCCTATACATTACTCTACATTTATAAGACTTATATCCTTCCATTGTATCTCACATAATTTACTCACAGATAATTTTAGTTGTATGACTATAAGATTGGTTTATTGAATACTTACTAAGTGACAGACAGTGTGCTTAGTACCTTATGTTCATTATCTCATGTAGTCTTCACAGCAATCCTGTGAAGTAAGTGTCCTCTTGTAGATGACTGATAAGCATTAAGTAATTTTTCTAGGATCACACTGTTGGTTTAACTGGAATATGAACTCATGAAACTGCCTCCAGACTACCATTTTATATGATTCCCCCATTATTTTATGACCATATAATCAACTACATATTTTCATTATTTTGCTGGAAATATAGCAAAAATAAATAAATAAATAAATCTGTTAGAATTTTATCTGTGTGGTAATCACAGATACTATGATCTTGTTTCACCGTGCTCTTATAACAAATGACCTTGACAAGCTCTTTGACTCTAGTTTGAGAAAATATCACTGGTATTCCACTAGAGTAGGGATATATAACCATTAAAAGGCACCATAGAATCCTGTTCATGTCCACTTTAAGAATTCCAAGATATCAGACTATAACCCAATTTCCAATATTGGTAAGTAAACTGCCAGATACCCTTTAGCACACAACAAAGACAAAGTCTGCACCAAGCTCTAATGGGCTGGGAGTCAGGGCGAGGGAATTTTAATGGTGCACACCCAGTGGAAGTTTATGAGAATGTGGTGATTGCCAGGATATAATTGGGATGGCTAGGCAATCGATGCTATTGCTACCTTTTCCTCTCACACTTAAAGAGTACTAAGGTTAGTAGTGTCATATATATATATATATATATATTTGCATTTGCTTCCTTATCACTTTTCAGACATTCTTAAATATGATAGAGATTATATCTGATTCACAACGTGCTCTAGGAACATAGGAAATGTACATTTATGCATAGATAGACATCAGAGAGTAAGAGTGAGAGAGTAAGAAGATATTGATTGATTTTGGACATAGGAATTATATATACACATTAATGCAACTGTCATTGTAATGATACGTAAATCAAAACAATCCTGTCTGCTATGTTACCTAGGAGATGATCCTAACTCCCAGCAGTTACTGTATTTGTATTTGAATTAAGAAAAGTGTGCAAATTTGGAATGTGGAAAAAATAGTTTATGATTCTCCCAAGTAATGCCAAAGCCAAATATGAATCTTATGGTATGTTGTGTTGTTTTTTCCTTCTTGTCACATTCAAGAAGAGAATATTTAATTGTTGTTAAATAAGATAGAGGTCACTTTAAAATCATGTGATCCTTTCAGGAACATGAACTATGTTTCTACAATGATTGGGTTAATAAATCCAAAGGGTCTTTTGGAGCTAATTCATTATTTTTGAGATGAAGCATCAGCATTCTAATGGGCCCATTTAATAAACTCTTGACAGTTTTATTTGAAAAGGAAAGAGTTGGCAAAATAATTTACTGGTGATGCTTAATTAATGTACTAGTTTCCTACGACACTTTAACAAAGTGCCACAAATTGGGTAGCTTAAGACAACAGAAATGTATCTTCCACAGTTCCGGAGGTCGGAAGACTGAAACATGAAGGCTACAGGGAAGAATCTCTCCTGGCCTCTTCCAGCTTCCAGCAATTGCCAGCAGTCCTTGACTTCTTGGGATTGTGTATCCAATCAGTCTGCTTTTATCTCTGTTTCCACATCACCTCCTCCTCTTCTTTCTGGCAAATCTCCTTTGGATGTCTCTCACAAGGACACTTGTCATGGAATTTAAGGACTACCCAGGGTGATCTCTTCATCTCAGGATCCTTAACATAATTGCATCTATGAAGATGCTTTTTCAAATAAGGCAAAATTCATAGATTCCAGGAGTTTGATGTGGATATATCTTTTAGGGGACCACTCTTCAACCCACTATGCTGATTTAGAATATTTTGGGAGAAGGCAGTAATAATATATGACACGTGTGTCTGGTAGGTCCTAAGGAAGAAGATTATTCTCTTAATACTCAGCCCTATGAAGTTTTTACTTGCCTTTTGAATCAGAAGATTTGACATGCTCTATTGCAGTCATTTTTAAAAGTTTAAAGGTATTCTTCCTCCAGGAATATTTGGGGTGCTCTGTCCATGAAATATATGAGAACAATATCTTCTAACTATTCTCTCCCCTTTCTTTATTGATGTTAGAGAGAGAGAGGAAGGGAGAGAGAGATAGAAACATCAATGAGAGAGAACGTTGATTGGCCACCTCCTGCATGTCCCCAACTGGGGATTGGGTTCACAACCTGGGCATGTGCCCTGACTGGGAATTGAACCAGTGACCTCTTGGTGCATGAGTCGATGCTCAACCACCGAGCTACACCAGCCTGGCTATTCTCTCCCCTTTAAAATCAAGACTGTCAGATAATATAAAAAAGTTTGAAGGGAATAGGAAAAGGAATAATTTAGCTTCTCTTTTTTTCCTTTTCACCTCAAAACTGCCTTACCTTTGTTCTAATTAAACTTAGTTCTCCCATAATTCTCTCATGTCCTCAGTTCATGTGGATTTTTCAATTAGCATATCTTTGTGACCACTTCAATTGTTAATATTTCCAAATATGATACAGATCTTTAATAAACATAGAAACACATTTGGTTGGAGAAAACTTTGACAATGAAGTTCTCTGCATATTCTAATGGATTTGTCAATTTATACCTGGCTCTTGAGATGGTGTTAAAATGTCTTGTAGTTTAACATATGCAGTTCAGCTATTGAAGTTATTCTCATAGCCAAAGCTTTAGGAGGTTTCCTGCAGTCATTTATAGTTCTAAGAAGAGTCACCTATAAGATGTGGAAGAGTTTGATCTTCTGAATTTTATTAAGAATAAAATTTGGATAAAATGTTTCAACAAGCTAATGAAACTATATATTTGAAAGAATAAGAGGCAGATATATTTATTATAAAATAAACCAGGCTGTCAGCATCATATTTGTGGGATTAATCAGTGTGATTAAATTAAGGAGAACTGGAAACTACCAGTTATCATATTGTCCCAATAGAGAAAGCTCTATCATTTGGATTTAACATTTTAAACAATAGAATGTGATTCAAGAGTTATACCGACTTCAATGTCTCTTTTCAAATTTAGGTTCAGAGGATATTCATACATTCTGAAAACCATAATATTCACCATTTCCTGTTCAATTTACTTTCAACCTTCTACATTTTTTGAGAATGAGAATAGCACAGATCTATCCTAGTATATTTCTATTATTTCTGTGGAGGTCTTTCAATGTAAAGGAAAAACAAAATATCTTATATTGGCATTATGTACTAATTCTCATTAATTCAAGATCATTGAAATCTAGTATACTATAAAAAAAACAAATGAATTCTTCATTAAGCAAAATGACCAAACACTTTAAAAAGCAATGAAACTTCTTTAGATTAAAACATTTGAAAATGCAGTTAAATTTACAGTTTGAACTAGATTTTGTATTCTCACTCTTTACAAAATCACCTCTCTCAATAGTAAAATCATCTTTGGTGATGTCTGAAATGTTGAGTTAGGGACTCTAGAATGATAATTTAAAATGCATCTATCAAACTCCCATCCCAAAGTCAATAGATACAACTTTTCATATACATAAGAAATAATGACATTTGATAAATCACTATAGTAGGCTACATTAAATAATGAGAAGGTTGTTTACTTGTTAGGCAAAATTTAGGAGAAATTTCTAGCACACAACAATAGAAAGGTATATCATAAGAGATTAAAGCCAAATAATATGTCCCAAACTATCTCCCTAAATTGAGTCAATAGAGTCTGTATACAAAGGTGAGGTTCTAAATAGTGCACAACTTTTCTTATAACTGGTTTACAACTCTCTACTCAATCAAAAGATGAGTAGGTATTAACCAGAATATTTTATTTGAAAATAATTTAAATGATCATGTCTATGAGCTTTGATTTTGTGGAAGACACTGGTATCTTGTAATATTGTGCTCTCTCTCTCCCTTTTCCTGGGTTCTAGTCCCAGTTAAGGTCACTAAATGTGCATGTGATCTTAATAGGTTCCATTATAAACATCATGAGTGATATAATGGTGCTGCTCAGCTCTCTTTCAGGTGGCCCTTTCAAATATGGAGAACTGTGCCAAAATGTTAATCAAAAATTATAAAAAAAAAACATTATCAAATTACAAAATATTTATCAAATATTACAGAAAATGTACCCCTTTCAAATCCTGACAGTGCTGTTTTGTTTCCCTGTTGGAACAGAAAAACTCCAAATATATTGATATGTTTAATCATATATATAATTTGGTCAAAAATCAATTCATTTAAAAGTGATAAAAGGAAACATAGGCCAAAGTGAAATGAAAAAATAATCACACAACTACAAATTGTATTTTTATATTTGGAATGAGAGACAAACCACAGGATATTTTATTTTCCTGGCAAATGTGCTGAAATGTTATAGAGACAGCCTCTATTTCCATAAAGAAAATCTTAAGAACTGGGATATTACCTAGTTAGAGATCTATCTATATGTTGGTGGAATCATTTTTTTTTAACTGTGTGGGAATTTAAATTTTAGATCTTTATATAACATATAAAGAATAATAATCAATTCTCATAACTCATTAATTAATTTCTGAAGGTGTCAAGTCACCTTCAACTATGGGTAATCAATAGTTATATTTCAAGCAGATGTTTTTCTTCAATATATTGTTGTAAACATTTGTGTTTCATACATCCAGCAGTTTCAAATGGCAAAGCAGTTGAAGTGAGGAGAAAATATGTCATATAGAATTAGCATTTTCACTTTAACCAAGACTAACCTGTCAGAGTAGCGGAGTCTCATTTCTCTTATGCTTGCTTTTATACCCATAATGAATAAAAATATTTTGTATAGGTTTAATAATGCCTAGTATCTACAATACATTTATAAACATTCGTTTATTGATTTGAAGATAAAATATTCTTAAAATATTCATATTAACCATGCCATCTACAGATTCAATGCAATCTCTAGCAAAATTACAATGGCATTTTTTACAGAAATAGAAAAAATATACTAAAATGTATGGAACCACACAAAAAAAATAAATAAAACCAAAAAGCCAAAGCAATCTTGAGAAAGAACAAAGGCAAAGTTACCGTACTTCCTAATTTCAATCTACACTACAAAGCTACAGTAACTGAAATAATATGGTACTTGTATAAGAATAGACACATAAACCAATAGCATAGAATGCAAAGCCAAGAAATAATTCCTTACATATACAGTCAACTAATATTTGACAAGGGAGCCAAGAACAACCAATAGGGAAGGGCAGTCTCTTCAGTAAATGGTACTGGAAAACATGGATAACCACCTGCAGAAAAATGAAATTGGACCCCTATCTTACACCACTCACAAACATTAACCCAAAATTAAGTAAAGAATTAAATATAAGACCAAATACTGTAAAACTCCTAGAGGAAATCAAGGAAGGAACTCTTTAACATTGGTCTTGGCAATTATTATTTTTTGGATATGACACCAAAAGCACAAGCAACAAAAGCAAAAATAAACAAGTGGGAATACAACAAACTAAAAAGCTTCTGCAAAGCAAACAAACAATTAAAAAATGAAAAGGCAAACTAAGAAATGAGAGAAAATCTTTGCAAACTATGTATCTGATAAGGGATTAATATCCAAAATGTATGAAGAACTCATACAACTCAGTAACAACAATGACAAAATTTAAAATGGATAGAGGGCCCTAGATATTTTTCCAAAGAAAATATCCAAATGGACAACAGGTACATAAAAAGATGCTCAACATCACTAATCATCAGAAAAATACCAATCAAATCCACAATGAGTTATCACCTCACACCTGTTAGAATGATTATTATCAAGAAGACACTTGTATGTGGAATCTAATGAACAAAATTAACTAACAAACAAAATATAAACAGACTTATAGCTATAGATACAGAGAACAGACTGACAGCTGTTAGCATGGAGGGAGGTTGGGAGGCTGGGTGAGAAAGGTGACGAGATTAAGCATAAAACAAAAACAAAAAAACTCATAGCCACAGAAAGCAGTATGGTGACTACCAGAGGGAAAGGGGGGTTTAGGAGACAGAAGAGGGTAAAGCAGGGGATAAATAGTGACGGAAGGAGACTTTACTTTAGGTGGTGAACACACAATACAATATACAGATGATGTACTATACACCTGAAACCTATATATAATAGTTTTCTAACCAATGCCACCCCAATAAACTCAAGAAAAAATAAAATTAAAAAAGACAAGAGATAAAAAGTATTGGCAAGGAAGTGGATAAAAGGGTACCCCTGGGCACTGTTGGTGGTAATGTAAATTAGTAAAACCACTATAGTAAACAAAATGGAAGTTCTTCAAAAAAATAAAAACAGACCTGCCATATGATCCAGCATTTCCAAAGGAAATGAAAACATGATCATGGGAAAGACATCTGCACTCCCATGTTTATTATAGCTTTATTCACAATAGCTAAGATATGGAAACAATCTAACTATCCATCAGTGGATAAATGGATAAAGATATGAGATGCGGGCACCCCCTCCCCACACACACACACATGAATGTTATTCAGCCATGAGAAAGAAGGAAATCCTGCCATTCGTGACAACATGGATTGAACTAGAGAATATTAAGCTAAGTGAGATATGCCAGACAGAGAAAGAAAAATGCTGTATGATATCAGCATTATATGTACAATTTAAAAAGCCAAACTTGTGGAAACAGTAGAATGGTGGTAACCAGGAACTGAGGGATAAGTCCTGGGGAGATGTTAGTCAAAGGGCACAACCTTACAACTAGAAGGTGAATAAGTTCTGGAGATCCAACAGAGCATTATGATTATAGTCAGCAATGCTGTATTATACACAAAACATTTTTTAAAATAAAATAAGTAAATAAATAAATATACTTCAAGAATTTGAAGTAACCCTCCACATCAGAAAATGGGCATTCCTCAGGCACAGAAGAAAGAAGCATTTTCTCTGTCTTGATTGCTACCTTTGGAGATATTCTTCACCCAGTATCGCACCTAAGTTAAAGACTATAAAATTATGCATAGACAGTACTTCTATACATAAATTCACTGTGTGTAATTGGGACTGGTGTGTCTTTTAACCCCATGGAGTTGCTGTTTTCTTCTTTGAATGAAGGGAATATATCATATATGGCTGAAAGGCCTGGATACAACAAAAAAAGAATTTCTCCTTTGCCCAGGCCATCATTATAAGTGGGCATGCAAATATACCATGAAGAGCTTGCAGGTTAGGTCTAATATTCCTTCAAAATGAAGAATGAAAATCATATCCCTATTTCATAAAACACAGTTTCCAGAAAATCTGGAGTGAAAGAGTAATTTCACTAGGATAAACACTTACAATTGATGTTAATAATGGAATCTTTAATAGATTTTCATGTCTTCAATTCTATATACTGCTCTCATAGAGATCAAAAGATCTCATTCACTTAAGAAGAGATATACCCTTTAATAAATTTCAATTGTTTCAGGTCAGAATTAATTTCTGGTTCTTGTAAATTCCCTAGGGATGCCTCAGATAAACTATTTATTGAATACAAAGTCGTTCAAATATCTTCATGCTTCCTAATGAAGGTTATAATATTATTAAAATGCACATGGATAAAATAAAATATTCCCCCAGGACCACCCACTTACAAGGGTAATTCTCCATCATAAAAACAGAACAAGAACTCAATTTACAAGAGAATAAATACTTTGAGTGTTCATTATATATCAGTACTGCCCAATGTGCTATACGTTTGCTTTGTCAGATTTAACCCTTTCACATAAAACCAAAGATGTAGGGTCTGTGTTCATTCTAATTTTACAGTATTTTGCCATTGAGGAAACAGGCATAGGTAGTCTAGATAATTAGCTGAAAGTCTCTCAGATTGTAAGTGATAAGGAAAGAATTAGTATGCCAGTATTCTGTCATCAGAGCCTGGAATATTAATCTATTTTTCTGCCTTCTTGATAAAAATAATATTAGTTTTACATCAGAATTTTTCAATATTCTTAAAAATGATTTCATCAATAACTTCATAGATTGTTATTTTTATTTTTGTTATACTCAATTAATATAAATACAAAGAATCAGACATTTTAGATTAAGGTATTACAGAGACCAGATAGTGTAAGAGCAGAGAATGGGGAAATTAATTAATATTTTAACTGTTTCTATTTTATTTCTTAAAGAAAAGAACAGTGGATGTTTTCATATATGCCTCAGTAATATTGTACGCTATTATAACTCTCAACATATATATATATATTTGTACCAACTGAAAACACATGTCTTGGGGCTTTCTCTTGATCCTATAAACATTTTGCAATTTTCACACTGAAGTCAATAAACATTTAAAATTATATAAGTAGTTTATAGTCAAACAATATACAGCAAAAATGTGAAGTTGTACATGTAAAGTTAATACAGGAATTGAAAATAAAATGTTTCCAAGTGCTGAATTGAATCATTTTTTTCTTTTTTTTTTTACTTTGGTTTTCTACCTGACTCATGAATGATTTTTAGGTTTTAATGCATGTAAAGTATGAGTTAAATTTTTCCAAATAGCAATTCACCTTAATTGCTATTTGGTTATCATGTTATCTTTTTCTTATCTTCAGCTGTAGCCATGAATTAGATAGAAACATCACCTCTGTTCAAAATATGGACTCATTACAATGAACCAATTTTTGATAAATGTTTTTTTGTATTAAAAATTTTTCTCATTTTTTTATATATATATTTTTTTCTTTATTGATTTTAGAGAGAGAAATGGAGAAGGAGAGAGAGATAGAAACATCGATGAGAGAGAACATCGATTGGCTGCCTTCTGCATGCCCCTCACTGGGGATTTGGCCCACAACCTGGGCATGTGCCCTGACCGGGAATTGAACTGGCGACCTCTTGGTGCATGGGTCAATGCTCAACCACTGAACCACACTGGCCAGGCTTTCTCATTTTTAATATAAACAAACATAGACATTTAAATTTTAAAGGAAGGTCAGGCTATTAAATGAAAGTAATAAATGTGATGAGTAACTTCCAATCACTTTATAGTCCTTTATAGACTTAGTAACTTCTATAAACGAGAAGCAAATTACTTTAACAACCATCTCAGGAATATGAGGATATATTTATTTGAACAAGGGTATATTTAAAACTTTAAGTAGTAATAACAAATAATTTTATAACAATCCAGGAATAATCTTATGCAGTTTCCTATTAAAGAAGAATATAATATAAACAAGAGACCAGATTGATATTTGGTGTTTAGTTTGATGGTGAAAGGAAAAACATGGCCATATAGAAAACCTTTATCAGTCTCTATAGAGTCACATCAGAAAAGCTCAGTAGAGTACATATTATAAGGAAAGTATATTGGGTATCTAAAGCTATGTGTAAGAAACATGATACCTGCAGAGATTGAGCCTTCCTGTGCTGATCTAATAAATTTACCAAATAAAGTGAATACACTTGGGGGGGCGGGGAGAGACAAACAGAAATTTTTAATAGCTTATTTAGTAAAGACCTAGAAAAACCGAAGTTTGCATTCAAAATCCAGGTGGTTCTAGACTCAATTGTAATGAGCCTTGGGTTAATAAAGATTATTAGCATCATGATGTCTACTAATGAAAAAGTTCCAAAATAGAAAGCAGGCAAAAATTTGTTAATGCAGAGATAAAAGCAGAAAATGTTGGCCTCTGTAATGGGAAAGAGACTGCACCATGAACCCATACATAAATCTGAGCCCTGGTGATTACCAACCTTATGATAGTAAGCAAGTCTTTTAATTACTCTTGATATGATCTGTAAAAAGTAGAGGTTCAGAACTTCACTATGTAATTCTTATAGTCCCTTTTAGCTTTAAAAGTCAGTGGTTCAATACATTGATTAATATTTTTCTTTCTATAAAGCACAGGTTAGAGAAACGGACTCATTATTAAATATAAACACATCCTTTGAGGTATATAAAATATAAACATATATAGAGTTTTATATATATTTGTATATATGTGTGTGTGTGTGTGTATATATATATACATATATATGCCTACATATTATACAGATAAGTGTATATAAATCTATATATATAATTCATTTCATTTTCTTTTTTATTTAATTATTCAAGGCTAGTTATTAATGCTTCCAATAATTATAAAATTAACTCTAAGTTGAAAATGCCAATTTTCCCATCAATCAATAAATTCTGTGTAGTGCTAAATTTTTTCCACATATTCATGTTATATATTCCAAAATCCATGCTAATGAAATAACACCTCAATAGATTTTAAATGAAGATAAAAATAACATAATAAATAATTATTTGTATCTATCTCAAAGATATGTAATGTAATGAATTGCACGTCTTGAATTCAATCTGTTTGACTCAAAGATGAATCAAACTGAAGGTAAAGAATTGCACAGATATCCATCAAATGCCCACGCCATTTGTTTGTGAACACACTGTGGTTTTTTTTTTTTTTTCATTTCTCTGTGTCACTTAACAATTCTAATCCCAGAAGAAGGGAGAAATAATATTTAGGAACTAGTTTCCCACCATATACTATAAGTAGCAAAAAAAAAAGAGAGAGAGAAAAAAAAAAGACTAATACATCAGGCCTAGGTAATGAGTTTGGGGAAGAGCTATCTCATAAAAGCTTATGAATTTATTGTGAGAAGTAGTTTGAGAGGTCAGCTTGTCTCTTTCAACTTATAATGAGACTGGCAACTAAACTATCTAAATTGATGGCCTCTCATCCTATTGCAAATAACCTTGAGACAAGATTATTCCATTTCTCTTCTTGATAATCCGATATAAAGAAATCTAGCCAAGGCTGGAGCAATGCAAATTTACCCTCCTTCAACAATGACAGAGGTTATTGCCACATGAAAATCAAAATGAAGCAAATTTTGCATAGTGCTTAATTTACAATTAGGAAATAACTCAAACTCTTCAAAGGCTGAAAAGATACCATTTTCACTAAAAATTAGGGCTGAGTATAACTAGTACTGTCAGTGATGAAAGCCTTCAGTTTATTCCATATGCTTTTCATCATTGTCTTCACTCTAAGAGGCTAGAGACCAGCACCCCAATGCTTATCACTGCCACATTCCCTCCCAAGTGTGCTCTACACAATGTATGCAAATGTTACAGTGTTGTGCCCCCAAACTGTGCATACTCCAACTTCTTAACACTCATATTAAAGACATGACAAACTATTCAACAATGTTACGTTAATAACTAGCAAACTGATATATTATTCCCACCAAGAAAGTTAGCCATTTTATAATAGACAGGTTTTAGATTTCAGTTTAAAGAGAAGTATCAATAACATTTTGAACCAAATGTATTTCCCACTATATTAAACTTCTTCATCACTTTCCTGCTTACAGTCATCACCCAGCTTTGCAACATTGGAGGAATCTGAGAGTTTTCCAGTTCTCTCACTTTCCACATCTAATTAGTTGACGAATCCAAGTTCTTCTTACTGAAGGCTGATTTACTTAAAAATGGTTTGCACAACTTTGTAAGTATGTATATTCTGTGAGATAAAGGTCCAAGAATTCAACAACTTCTCAGAGCAGTTATTAACTAGCTTACTAACTAAATACATGTATGACAATACATTCATTCTCACTAGCAGTTATCTAATTCTGTTTCTCTCAGCCATCAATTATTCATTTCTCCAAATTATGTTATATCCCACTAACATAACAGCTCTTTAGACTTTCTTAACACTTGTCCCTTAAAACAAAACAAGAATAATACCACAACATCAACAGCATTTTTTTTAAGTTTAGAATAACTACAAAAGTAATAGTAGGTATATATTTCATGGTTACGAATAAATGCAAATAGTATTCACTTAGCTGATCGGAATAATAGATGATAGATAGATGATGATAGATAGATAGATAGATAGATAGATAGATAGATAGATAGATAGATAGATAGATACATAGATAGATACATAGATACATAGATACATAGGTAGATAGATAGACAGACCATAGTTGAACCAATCAGAGACCTCTGGGCCTCAGTGCTCCAAGAACTCATGAAAACTGATGATGAAAAGAAGAAACTGAGCAGAATCAATATTGGCAAGAATGGAAGAAGGAACAGTAACTCTAGTACACATAATTTCCAGAGGCATCAATGGTTACAGTCAGGAAGAGGCACTATGTGTCCAAAGTTGGTGGTGTTGGGGGTGCAAGCTGTAGTGTCAATAGCCAAAGATAGTTTCCATGTTATTTTCATAGAACCAGATCCACAGTGAGGTCTGATGTTTCTGGCTGTGTAGATTCCATGTCCAACTTTCCAGAGATCTCAGAAATTCTGTGAGTGTCATAACATTATTTTAAGAAATTAATTTTCTACTTATACTACCAATAGCTGGTTTCTGTTGCTTGCCGACAGTACTGTGAATAATGTAGCTGCTTAGATGATGTGCAAATAACGTCTTCCTTTTATTATTTTTAAAGAAAAGAATTTTAAATGCCTTGATATAACCCTTCACAACACACACACACACACACACACACACACACACACACACACACATACAAACACAAAGTGAAATACTTGCCAAAGTTCACTTTTCCCATTGGAATTGAAGATTTAATTACCAAGAAAAAGAAAAATTAATACTTGATGTTTTACTTTTTCTGTCTTAAATGTGGTTCAAATGTATTTTCTCACATAACATTCAATTTTTATTTTCTAAAATTTATAAACATCATTTTTAGAGTACTTTTAGGTTCACAGCAATATTGAGCAGAAAGTACAGAGAATTCCCAGGTACCCTCAGCCCCCACACATGCATAGACTTCCTCATTATCAATATCCTCCACCACAGTGGTACATTCATTACTATTGATGAAACTACATTGACATATAATCACCCAAAGTCCGTAGTTTACATTAGGATTCACTCTTGGTATTATAAATTCAGTGGGTTTGGACAAATGCATAATGAAATTAATCCACCATTGTAATATGATACTTAGTATTTTCACTGCCCTAAAAATTTCTGTGATCTGCCTACTCATCTTTCTTTTCTCCTTAATCCCTAGCAACTACTGATCTTTTTATTGTCTCTACAGTTTTACCTTTTTCATAACATTATATAGTTGGGATCATACACTATATCACCTTTTCAGATTGGCTTCTTTCACTTAGTAATACACATTTAAGATTTTTCTATGTCTTTTCATGGCTTGATACTGCACTTCTTTTTAGCACTGAATAACATTGTTTTTCGATGTACCACAATTTTTTTTATTTATTCATCTACTTAGGGACATCTTGGTTGCTTTCATGCTGTGGCCATTATGAATAGAGCTGCTATAACATCCATTTTCAGGCTTTTTCATGGACTTAAGTTTTCAACTTCTTTGGGTAAATACCAAGGAGCACGATTGTTGGATCCTATCGTAAGAGTTATTTTATTAGAAACTGCCAAACTGTCTTCTAAAATGACTACTATTTAGCAATCCCACCAGCAATGAATGAGAGTTCCTGTTGCTCCATATCCTTAAAAGCTTTTGGTGTTGTCAGTGTCATGAATCTAACCATTCCAATAGGTGTACAGCAGTGTCTCGTTATTGTTTTAATTTGCAACTCTCTAATGACACACGATGTGGAAAATCTTTGCATATGCTTATTTGCCATCTATATATCCTTTTAGGTAAGATGTCTGTTCAGGCCTTTTGGCCATTTTTTTCATTGGCTTGTTCATTTTCTTATTGTTGAGTTTTAAGAGTTCTTTGTATATTTTGGATAATAGTCTTTTATCAGATAAGTGTTTAGCAAATATTTTCTCCCTGTTTATGTCTTATCTTCCCTTCCTCTTAATGTTACCTTTCATACAGCAGAATTTTTAAATTGTAATGAGGTTCAGCTTGTTATTTCTTTCATGGAAATAATTTGATGTTGTGTATGAAAAGTTATTGCCATATCCAAGCTTACCTAGATTTTCTCTTGTGTTATCTTAGAGTTTTACAGTTTTATGTTTTACATTTAGGCCTGTGATCTGTTTTGAGTTCATTTTTGTGAAGGGTTATGAACCCTAGATTGGCAACTAGATTAATTTCTTTTCATGTGGGTGTTCAATTGTTCAAGCACAATTTGTTGAAAAGATTATCTTTGCTCCCTTGTATTGACTTTACTCCTTAGTCAAATATCAGTTGATTGTATTTGTGTGGGTCTAATTCTGGGCTCTATTCTGTTCCATTGATCTAATTGTCTCTTTTTTTTCACCAGTATCTCACTGTCTTGATTACTGTGGCTTTCTAATAAGTCTTGAAGTTGCGTGGTATTCTTCCTCTGATTTTGTTCTTTTTCAATATTTTGATGACTATTCAGGGTCTTTTGACTCTCTAAATTAACTTTAGAACTAGTTTGACAATATCCACAAAATAATTTTCTGGCATTTTAATTGGGATTGCAGTGACTCTATAGATCGAATTAGGAAGAACTGACATCTTGATAATATTGACTTTTCCTATATGTGAACATGAAATACAGCTTCATTTACTTGGTTCTTCTTTGACAGCTTTCATCAGAGATTGTAGTTTTCCTCATATACATCTTTCACATTTTTTTAGGTTTATAATTAAGTTTTTTGGGGGGTGCTAATGTAAATGGTAATGTATTTTTAATTTCAAATTCCATTTGCCCATTGCTGATATATTGGATACATTTTTTTATAATAGCTAAATTATTTCATGTTAATGTGACATATTTTTGGAATCATAACTTTAATAATGAATTTTGTATCCTTGTCTTAATTTCTTTCTTGCCAATTAGAAGGTATACTTTAACATAACCCCAGGAAAACAATGTTGACGTTTTATTTATTCCTTCCACAAAAGTATATAGCATGTCTCCCCTGTGTCCCTGCCCTCCAGACAGCTTTCTGCCTAATTAGGAGGACAGACATAAAAAGAGTCAACACAGAGCGATAAGCTGGCAAACACTGTCTAAAGAAAGCTAGTGGAAGATGTTCATATCATTTGCAAATCTTCCCATCAGCATTTTTTGTTCTTTTTTATTGAATTTACTGGGGAGACACTGATTAACAAAATGATACAGGTTTCAGGTGCACAATTCCACAAGACATCATCTGTACACTGCATGGTGTGTTCACCATCCCTAGTCAAGTCTCCCTCCATCACCAATTATTACCCCTTTACCCTCCTCCATCTCCCCTCTTCCCCCGGCAATTACCACACTGTTGTCCATGTCCATGAGATTTTTCTCTCTCCTTTTTTTTTTACAAGTTCTTTGTCAAGTCAAAATCAAACTGTCTTACTATGACATACTACTCTACATTATAGAAAGTCACAAAGTAGCCCTGGCTGCTTTGGCTCAGCAGTGTTAGAGGGTTGGCCTGCAGACTAAAGAGTCACAGGTTCGATTCCAGTCAAGGGCACGTATCTCAGTTGTGGTTCGTCCCGGCCCCGGTCAGGGTCGTGCGGGAGGCAACCAGTCAATCTCTCTCTCTCTCTCTCTCTCTCTCTCTCTCTCTCTCTCTCTCTCTCTCTCTCTCTCTCTTCCTCCCTCCCTCGCTCCCACTCTATCTGAAGATAAATGGAAAAATATCCTCGGATAAGGATTAAAAAAATAAAAAGAAAATTCACAAAGTATTTTTTTATTAATTTATTTTTGTTACAGATGTTTCTCCTTTTTCCCCCATTGATACCCTCCACCCCCATGCCCCCACCCCACCCCAGCCCCAGCATTGTTGTCTATGTCCATGGTTACATATACATGCATATAAGTTCTGTACCCTACTTCTAGGTCTCTGGGGACAGAAAAAGGACTTTCAAAAGTAACAGTCCAACTTCTGTAATGACATTTTCTTGAGTGTAGCAAAGGATATATGGCCCTAGCCAGTTTGGCTCGCCATTGAAGCGTCAGCCTGTGGACCGGAGAGTCCCAGGTTCGGTTCCTGCTAAGGGCACGCACCTCTGTTGCAGTTTGTCCCTGGCCCCGGTTGGGGTAATGTGGGTGGCAGCCAGTCGATGTGTCTCTCTCATGTCGATGTTTCTCTTTCTTTCTCTTCCTCCCCCTCTCCCCCCCGCTCTATCTAAAGATAAATGCAAAAATGTCCTCAGGTGAGGATAAAAAAAAAAAAGGCTATATGGATATGGCAGTTATGTGGATTTCTTTTATATCATGATCTCAAGTGCATACTTGTGAGATTTGATACATGGATACTGATGTTAAAAAGTTAGGATTTTACTTTATGATTTTATTTAACAAAATGACTTTAAGAAAAGTAAATATTTACTTCTCAAGAGAAGGAATTTTTTTTTTAATGTTTATCTCAAAAAACTGGTAAAGGCATCTTTTATCTGAATATCCATACTGATCACAGCCCCATTTAAAATAAAAAACAATGGAATGTAGAAGCAAAATCTCTAACAGTAAGCTTTTCCCCCACAAAAGAATCTTCTACTTCTGCCAGTTTCATTCATTTAACAGTTTTCACCATCCCCAACTGATTGCCAGATGCCTATGACAATATTTCTGTATGTACACATTAAGCAAGATTGTTGTTATGCTTTATTTTTTATTTATGTTAATGAGGTAGAATCTATATAGTAGAGAGCAGGAAATTTTCCATTATGATGGATAAATAACATCTGTGGAAATTTTAAACATTCAAAATGTGTCTGTCTTGAGCAGCATGAGCCACCAAATTTTAATGACAGACATACAAACACATTCATCCAGAACCACCTGACAGGATTGAAAATGTCTATCCTATCAAAATAATGTCCAATGTTCTCTCTGCAGCCATAATTGGTATTGATGTGGGAGATGAAGTATCATTGTAATATTCCACGATTAGTTGTGCAGATCTGTTCAATCCACCTTACCAGCCCAGAGCTATGAATAGATTCAGTGAGTTAAATCTCAAAAGCCATTGAGATAGAATTCAGGCATTATTCTTTAATCATTTTTAAAACTGAAGCCTATAAGCGAGAGGGGGAAGTAGAGAAGGAAAACAATGCTAAACTATTCATACTCTTATTCAAGTCTCTGAGTCTTAATTTAAGAATTTTCTCTCCTGACATGGCCCTGATTTTCTACTCCACTTTGCCTCCAAAAGACAGAGCTGTCTGGGTCTATGATGTTTATTTTTCTCTTTGCTTATTATTGATTTAAACTGTTATGGATGTGTTAGATCTTCATTTCAGTCCAATGCTATGGTACAAGTTGAAACATTTTTATTTTCCCTTCAGAAAGCCTCTACTATTGTTTCTGTTTGTTGGTAAGTTATGGGAGAATGGGAGGGGAGCTGTGAGCTGTTCAGTGAAGTTACTGTTTCAAATTAAAATACCCAGTAAGGCTCTCTGCTCCAAAGCAGGATAACAACACTGGGTTTTATATTTTAAAAGATAATCGTATTTATCAATATTTTAAAAATAATAATGTTTAGCCCTGGCTGGTTTGGCTGAGCAGTTAGAGTGTCGGCCTGTGGACCAGGAAGTCCCGGGTTCGATTCCAGCCAAGGGCATGTACCTCGATTGTGGTT
Source organism: Tadarida brasiliensis (assembly GCA_030848825.1). NCBI lineage: Eukaryota > Metazoa > Chordata > Mammalia > Chiroptera > Molossidae > Tadarida > Tadarida brasiliensis. Next base: position 83,100,807 of record CM061258.1, on the reverse strand, counting down.
TGTCCCCAGCCCCAATGGACAACCAATGGATGTGACAACCAATGGATGTGTCTCTCTCACATCGATGTTTCTCTCTCTCTCTCACCCTCCCACTCTGTCTGAAGATAAATGTGAAAATATCCTCGGGTGAGGATTAAAAATAATAATAATAATAATATGTTTATATGTAGTAATATATTTCAATATAATTTTAAGTAATATTTTAAAATAAGTATATTAAGCTTCAATAAAGTTATTTTTTCTTAAACAAGAATTGCCCAGTTAGAAATAACTTCAAATATCTTGTAGAACATTATTACATAAACTTTAAATAATAAAATAAAACAAATGTATCAGCTACATAGAACATAAGAAGAGCATTTAACTCTCCCATGCACTTGCCCAGGCTAGAACATGCTCTTTCACACTCAAAGTGATGTTTGCTATTATAAAAATAAACAAATTAATCATTGTCAACTTGTGATTTGAATATTTCCAGCCAAAAAGTAGACATCTGAATTTTAATTGTCATTTTTGGCTTATGAAATGGAGCCAATTTGACAAATAATAATGATGGTCAACATTCACATTTTGCCTTATGCTGATATCTCATCCCTGAGGTCACAACTTCAATGGCCCTTCCTCTCTGCGGGTTCCCTTTCACCTGGCCTTGTGTTAAGCACTGTAGCTATGTATGCCCATGGCAGCATTTCATTATCCTGTCATTTTATTGTATTTGCAGTTAAAATCAAATGATACTCACCCATGAGGCTGTGTGCCCTACAGGGGCCACCACTGTGTCTATCTTATTCAAACTTTTTTGAAAGCACCAAGCAGAGTGCTTGGCACATAGTAACCCCGTAATAAATATTCTTATTACTATTGTTGACAGATACAGAAAGCAACTCAGAATAAATGAATAACAGGGTCAGACTGCAGAAAGCTCCCAAAAGTCAGAGCCAAAACCAGAACCCAGACTAGAACAGACTCGTTCTAACTAAAACTGTGACTCCCAGCAGATTGCCCTTCCCGCACTATGGCTTCACTCAGCACCGTGGACAGAGAGAGAGAGAGAGACTACATTAATAGTTGCCTGCAATGCAAAACATGGCGGAATATTTCCCTTCTAGGTGCATTTCAATCTCAGAAAGGAATGTAAAATATTACTTTTTTTAAAAAGTGCAAAGCTGATGTACTTCAGGAACAATGTCAACAAAAGGTAATAACGCTGATAACATTACAATTTATATTACCTTGTTTCTTGGTTTTTTGGTTTTCTTTTTTCACAGACTCTCAAGATATTTACAAGCATGCTTTGAATTTAATTCTATATAAGGTAAACTCTCCTAGAAGATGAATATTCATCAACAATCACTATTTCTAAGAATGCATAGCTTATTATGTGTCTCTTAGTAGTGCACTTTATTGGGGGGAAAGAGCATTATTATTCATCATTATTTTGCCCTATCACATTTTGTCCCAAATGTGAATTCTGATGTATCCAATAGGGTTTTGCTTGGATACAGAAAACACTGCTTTTATCTCCCCTAGCAACCTAAAAACCCCAGAATAGGGCAGACTGACCTTTATTACTTCAGGTCCGTAAACAAACTCCCACAGGTATGGCTGATTTTCTTTCAATCTCTGAGACTACTGAAATTAGTCCAAAATCTGCAAGTTTATGTCCAGGCCACTTGCTGAAACAATGCTGCGTGCATTTTTTAAATGCCTCACTGATTGAAGAGTATACCATTAAACTGTTTCCACACATACTGCAGCTGTGCATTCATGATGTTTTGTTTAAGGAAAAATGTATCCTCTGATAAATTAATTGATACAATCAAGAACTTGTTGGCCATTTTAAGCACTTGTCTATAAGTTCCACTTACTGAGTAAGTAGTTCTATTAGTCTCAACCCTAGCAATTCAGCCCCATGAAATGTGACATTCTCGGATCCTGCAATACCTACTTGAAAAAGAATGAGTGCTAAATTCTGTTTTGCCTAGGAATTATATGTTAATTGGCTGCCTGCTTTAATGTAGATTCCAGACAAGGTTCTAATATGACTACTCCAAAAGAGTTAACCTATCCTGTTGATATCCATATTTCTGAAACTAAACAAGAATGTCAATTTTATTTTCTAAATTGCATTGAGTTTCTATGATACACATGAGTTGAACAAGATGATTATATATATATAATAAATATATCACTTACGATTTATAATTCTGCTCAGAAAGATCTAATATTATTTTTTATTTATTTATTTATTTTTTAAGGCGACCCAAAATTTTGGTTGCCTCCCACACGAAAAAAATGGGAAAGAGAGAGAACATAATAATATTATTTTATATATAAAAAAAATAGGCCCAGAAAAAAATATTTTTAATTTAAAAAGGAAACCATCATGATAAAACAAGGTCAATGATGATGAGAAGTAAAGAGGAAATGTGTGGCGTTCTTTCATAACACAAATGAGAAAAACATTACTTCCTATGGAGAAAACTATAAAATGAATCATTGATTCACAGAGCAAGTGGATCTCTAAGTGGAAAGTAGAAGGAAGCTAAAGAATAAATAGACATGAACGTGGACGAGTAAAACGGAGGAAAAGCATAGTATGAGCAAGCACATCAGGTACATTTGGGGAAAAGGTATATTACCTCGATAGCTTAAACATAAATAGATCAAAGAGAACAGAAGACACGCATGACAATGCCACCTCTGGCTGGGAAGCCTATCCTTCCTCGCCCTTCTTCACCTGGTAAATCCCTGCTCTTCTGTTCTCCAGTGCAGAATCCTATTCTCTCCATGACATCCAGGTAGCAGAGGTAGCAATAAGAGTAGATGTTAGTTATCTATAGCTGCATAACAAATTATCCCAAAATTTTGCAGTTTAAAACCTTTTATCTTGTGGTTTCTATGGGTCAGGAATCTAGGAGCAGCATTGCTGGGTGGTTTTTGCTCAGGTTTGCTACGGGGTTGCAGCCAAGCTATTGGCTGTGACTGTAGTCATCCCAAGGCTAGATAAGGAATGAGAATCCACTTCCAGGCTTACCTGTGTTATTGTCCACAGGCCTCAGTTTCTCATTAACCATTGCCCAGAGACCATCATTCCTTGCCATGGGGGCTCTCCATGCTCTACCTGTGTGTCTTCATGAAATGACCGCTAGTTTCCCCCCAAAGTGCATTATCCAAGAAAGAGTGAGCACAAGTATGCAAGAGAGTACCTAAGACAGTAGCCATATTCTTTTATCATCTAAATCTACAAGTTACATTCCATCCATCACTTCTGCCGCATGCTATTGCTCACTGACCTGGTACAATGTAGGAAGGGACTACACAAGGGTGTGGATACCAGAAGACAGGTGTCCTTTAGGCTATTGTGGAGGCGGGGCTCTCTCTGCAGTCTGGTCCATGAAGAGTGTCTGAGTTGGACAGTGAGCAGTTTGTTCTCACAGAACCAGTCCAGCACTGTGGAACTTCCAAGCCTGTCCACGCTGTTGCCTACTATTCAGAATACCAATTGTTATTTTTAAGTCTTTCACCTCTTTAAGAAAAAAAAGGCATATCATAACTTTACTCAGAGGCTGCTGAGGTCCCAAGACAATTTTATTCATCCTCAATGATTTATATTAAAATCATATTTACTGGAACATTCTTCTCCTACCCAGTTTCAGAGTGACTTAACAATTGCTAACCAGTATTGATGAAAAATCTTCCTCTAACATTCTCCCTTATTTAAAGAAAAAAATCAATATTACTGAAAATGAAATTAATTAAGGAAGACAAATAACTCTATTGTATTCCTTGGATACAGTATCTTATTCTTGTATTGTTCATTGTCAAGTTTTTATACCTGTTAACACAATACCTCTTTATATTTACTTGTTAGTCATATACTGGTTTAGCCATAATTTCTGCAAACACTTTTAGAAGGTCATCCTTTCTTAGGCACATTACCTTTGACATTACTGCTGCCTAACTTGACATCTTAATCTGTTCATTGTTCTTTCCATAGACTTAAGACCTTATGGCACTTTCCAGTGCATTGGGGATCAAATATATAATTTTCTCCTCTTCAAAGTTTTTTGTTTGATTTTTAGTGTTCATCTTCTTTGGTTATTCTACCTCCAAACATCTGCATACACATCTCAAGGCATTCTTGTCCTTGCATTCCCTTCCTGCTTCACTTGTCTACTTGGTCCATTCATGGCACCAAGTTGCTCCATTTTTACATACTGAAATCCTCTCTCCCACACAATATCTTCCTAGACTAATTAGTAGTTAGGTAAAAGCTTTTCAAAACCTATTTACAAGCCAAAATAGTTGCCTCCAGTTTTAATGAGTAAGTAATATTCAAACTTAAAATGATCATTTTCTGAGTTTATTAAATTAGTTGGTAGGAGGCAAGACCCGAAGCTAGTGACATCAGGTTCACAGTTATGGGCCTGGAATATGGTGGAGTTATTTATTTTTTTTCACAGGCAAGAATTTTATATCAAGGGTGGGAGACAAAACCAGGAGACAGTCATTAGTCATAAGGTATGTAAAACTATCAAACTACTGACACAGAGCCATGCCAAGAAAGAGACTGCCTGAGTCAGAGCACCTGGGTTGAATTCTCGGTGGCTAATGAATGATCATATGACCTTGAGTCATTCACTTGTCTTCTCAAGCCTAAACCTCCTGATCTAAATTAAGAGTATAATAATAGCTAACAGATGATTAATTCAAACAGCCAATATAAATGAACTAAGTATATAGTAAGGACTCAAAGATAGAGCTGGATAGTTTTTTTGTTTTATTATTATTATTATTATTATTATTATTATTATTATTATTATTATTATTTTTAGTCCACACCTGAGGATATTTTGCCATTTATTTCTAGATAGAGTGGGAAAGAGGCAGGGAGTGAGCAAAACATCAATGTGAGAGAGACAGATTGATTGGTTGCCTCCTGCACGACCTCAACTGGGCTGGGGATTGAACCTGCAACAAGATATGTGCCCTTGACCAGGAATCAAACCCACGACTCTTGGATCCCCGTGCCAATGCTCTAATTACTGAGCCAAACCAGCCAGGGCAGAGCTGAAAAGTTTTTAAACCAAGTTCAGTCATATGCTAGTAAGTTCAACAGAATAAAATATTAAACAACTTCTGGCATTAAAATATTTAAGTGTTTTTATCACATGGACTGCCATTGCTTAAATATTCCAGGAAAGTAGAGAATATATATTTTGTTTTCATCAACCTGTACCTATCACTTTGCACACTCTCTTGTATATTAAGCTTCATATTAATTCTATACATATCAATATATTTATTGAGTATATGAAGAACCTGATAATATTTAAATTTTATTTGTAGAAGTGTGTCTGATTTTATCAAAAGGTCTTAGGGAGTCTAATCAATCTTTAATAAAAACCAAAGGCAAATAGAAATGCATTAAAATGCATTTGATATTATTAATAATAGCTAAATCTTGGTAACAAGTTAAATGTCCTACAGTAGAAAATGGTTAAGAAATTGTTTCATAGTCATTCAAGAATATATTATGTAGGAATTTTATATGGTGGTTATGTATCAAGTATAATATTAAATAATAAAAGTATGATACAAAATAACAATAACAAGCATATAGAAATATTATAATAGATGTATATTATACTGATTTTTTAAACTTGAAGTACATCAATATTATAAAATTATTGTATTAAATTAGATTAGAAAGTTTTTTACTTTATTTTCTGAATTGATATTAGGTTAATTTTATGATGAAAAATAATAAAATATGAAATGCAATTTAAGCAATATAAATTATGTGTTTCTAACCAGTAATTGGAATCTGGAATTTAAATATCACAATGGAGGAAACTCATGTTGTCCCCTGAGATCAGAACTAGTGTGGTTTGTAAGGAATCAGAAGATGTATATGGGGCTCTGCTACTGAGTTGGCTTTGCCTGCCCTCTTAGTTTGAGTAATTATTATTAAAAAAATAGGTAAGACGTTCTTGAAAATGGCAGCTGAGTGAATGGAAGCTACACAGATGATCTCCCAGGACCAAACAGGAATTAAAACTAAAATAAAGACAAATCATCAGAAAAAAGCAGCGGGAGAGGACCATACAACCAGGGACACTGAACGAGCTTCGTAGGATCTGCGGAGGCACAAGAGAGTGGCGGGCTGGGAGCCCACGGACAGCAGTAGTCTTAGCTGTGAGCAGCACCCTTGGGGTTAAGATCCCAAACTGCTCTCCACAGTGCAGAGGGCCGGGACAGGGCACTAAATAGCTACAGCCACTCACCTTGGGCTCTGGCAGAGGGAGGGCTGACTGGACTGGAACTCTGTGGGGACTCCTGGGATTTGGAGGGCGCTCAGAGTGTGTGCTGAGTCGCCACCACAAAGGATGGTGGCCAGCTTGCTCCTTCCCAGAGCTGTGGCAGCCTCTCCCTCGGAGATTCAACCTAAACCAGGTGAGCAAAGACATGTAAATTGAGGCTCATTAACAACCAGCATCTGCCCCACCCTCAGGAAATCCTCTTACACTAAACACCTAGGGAGTTTCTCATTCAACTGAGAACCCAAGGCTTTTCAAGTAACTGAGGCTAATAGCCCCTAGGCAAAAAGCTAGAGGATAACTGAACCTTTCCTGAGCATGCAAATCTACCCAGGAAAGTAGGACTTGACAGTGGTGTTTAAGGAGGGCCCTCTGTGCTAATCCAAATCCAGTAGAGGGAGCCACAAATAGCAGAACACCAACACCCACAGAGAATATTTGGCAGGCTCCAAAACACACTGAGATAACCAAAGTGGTGAAACAAAGAAATAAATCCCAACTGAAAGAACAAGAGACCTCTACTGAAGATGAGATAAATGAAATTCAGTTAAGCAAATTATCAGCGGTAGAGTTCAGAGAATGATCTTGAGGAAGCTAAACAGCATGAGTAAGGACATCAACACCATGAGTAAAGATATAGAAACACTGAAAACCAACCAAGTGGAAATGAAGAATGACATAGCAAAAATAAAGAACACATTGGAAGGACTAACCAGAAGAGTAGAGGAAGCAGAGGACCAGATCAGTGAATTAGAAGACAGAGTAGAAAAAAATCAATCAATCAGAAAACCAATTAAAAGGTTTCCTGATTGTTAAAAGGAATAAACAATTAAAAAACAGGAAGACAGCTTAAGATATCTGTGGGACAACTGGAAATGTAATAACATTCAGATCATAGGAGTCCCCAAAAAAGAAGAAAATGAGCAAGGGTTAGAAAATATATTTGAAGAAACAGTGACAGAAAACTTTCCTAACTTGGTGAAGGAAGAAGGCATTCAAGTTCAAGAAGCACAGAGAGCCCCAACTAAGAAGAACCCAAACAGGCCCACACCAAGACACGTAGTAATTAAAATGCCAAAAATTAAAGACAAAGAGAGAATCCTAAAGACATCAAGAGATAAGCAACAGGTTACCTACAAAGGAACCCCCATTAGGTTATCAGCTGACTTCTCAACAGAAACACTACAGGCCAGAAGGGAATGGCATGAAGTAATCAAGGTCATGAAAACCAAGGATCTGAAGCCAAGACTACTCTATCCAGCAAGGCTGTCATTCAAAATAGAAGGTCAAATAAAGAGCTTCCCAGCCCCCCAAAAAAGGGCTAAGGGAATATATTAGCACCAAACCAGCACTGCAAGAAATGTGAAAAAGACTGCTGTAATTAGTAGAAGAAATAGGAAGAAAAATATAACCACACTAAACAAAAATGGCAATAAATAAGTACATATCAATAATCACCTTAAATGTAAATGGATTGACTGCTCAGATAAAAAGACACAGAGTAGCTGACTGGATAAGAAAACATGACTTACATATATGTTGTTTACAAGAGACCCCCATCACAACAAAAGACTCATAATAGGGATGAAAGTAAAGGGATGGAAAAAAATCTTCCAAGCAAACGAAAAGGAAAAAAAAAACTGGGGTAGCAATACTCATATCCGATAAATTAGATTTCAAAATGAAGGCCATAACTAGAGACAAAGAAGGTCACTACATAATATTGAAAGGCTCTATCCAACAGGAAGATATAACCTTGGTAAACATATATGCACCCAATATAGGAGCACCAAAATATATTAAAAATCTTCTGGAGGACTACAAAGGAGAAATCGACAGCAATGCAATCATAGCAGGGGACTTCAACACCCCGCTGACGTCACTGGATAGATCCTGTAGACAAAAAATTAACAAGGAAACAGAGATTCTAAATGAAGCACTAGATCAAATGGACTTAATAGTTATATACAGAGAATTATACCCCAAAACTTCAGAATTCATATTCTCCTCAAGTGCACATGGGACATTCTCAAAGGTAGACCACATGTTAGGACACAAACTAAGTCTCTACAAGTACAAGAAGATTGAAATCATATCAAGCATCTTCTCAGATCACAATGGCATGAAACTAGAAATCAATTACAACAAGAACATGCAAAGACATTTGAACACATGGAGGCTAAATAGCATGTTATTGAACAATGAATGGGTTACCATGGAGAACAAGGAAGAAATTAAAAACTTCCTGGAAACCAATGAAAATGAACACACAACAACACAAAATCTATGGGATGCAGTGAAAGCAGTTCTGAGAGGGAAGTTCATAGCACTACAGGCCCACCTCAAGAAGCAAGAAATATTTCTAGTCAACTACCTAATCTCACAACTTAAAGAACTAGAGAGCAAACAAAAAGGAAACCCCTTAGCAAGTAGAAGGAAGGAAATAGTAAACATCAGAGCAGAAATAAACGACATGGAGACCAAAAAATACAATTCAAAGGATCAATGAAACAAAGAGCTGGTTTTTTGAAAAGATAAACAAAATTGATGGATCCTTAGCTAGACTCACCAAGAAACAAAGAGAGAGAACCCAAATACACAAAATCAGAAATGAAAGAGGAGAAGTAACAACTGACACCACAGAAATACAAAGGTTCATTAACAAATACTATGAACAATTATATGGCAAGAAATTCAACAGTCTAAGCGAAATGGACAAATTTCTAGAAACACATAGTCTCCCAAAACTGGACCAAAAAGAGATAGAAAACTTGAACAGACCAATAACAACTAAGGAAATTGAGGATGTAATCAAAACTCTCCCAGCAAACAAAAGTCCAGGCCTGGATGGCTTCACGGGGGAGTTGTACCGAACATTCAAAGAAGAACTAACACCCATTGTCCTCAAACTATTTCAAAAAATTCAAGAAAGAAGTCTTTCAAACTCATTTTATTAGGCCAGCATAATTCTAATTCCAAAATCAGAAAAAGACACTACAAATAAAGAAAACTACAGGCCAATATCCCTGATGAACATAGATGCCAAAATCCTGAACAAAATACTAGCAAATCAGATCCAGCAATACATCAAAAAATTATTCACCATGACCAAGTGAGATTCATCCCAGGGATGCAAGGCTGGTTCAATATTCACAAATCAATAAATGTGATACACCACATAAACAAAATGAAAGATAAAAACCACATGATTATATCAATAGATGCTAAAAAAGCATTCGACAAAATCCAGCACCCATTTCTGATAAAAACGCTCAGCAATGTGGGAATAGAGGGATCATATCTCAACATAATAAAGGCCATATATGAGAGACTTACACTCAACATCATACTCAATAGACAAAAACTAAAAGCATTTCCCTTAAGAACAGGAAAAAGACAAGAATGCCCACTTTCACCACTCTTAATTAACATAATACTGGAAGTCTTAGCCACAGCAATCAGACATGAAGAAAAAATAAAAGAATCCAAATTGGAAAGGAGGAAGTGAAACTGTCATTATTCGCAGATGACATGATATTATACATAGAAAACCCTAAAGATTCCATCAAAAATCTACTAGACCTAATAAATGAATATTGCAAAGTAGCAGGATACAAAATTAACGTCAAGAAATCGACAGCATTCTTATACACCAATGATGAACTCACAGAAAGAGAAACTAAAAAAAAAAATCCCATTTACCATTGTGGCAACAAAAAATTAAGATACCTAGGAAAAAAACTTAACCAAAGAAGTAAAGGTCCTATTTGCAGAAAACTACAGGACAATGAAAAAAGAAATAGAGGAAGATATAAAAAAGTGGAAGCACATACCTTGTTCATGGATTGGAAGAACTAACATAATTAAAATGTCCATACTACCCAAAGCAATCTATAGATTCAATGCAATCCCCATCAAACTACCAATGACATATCTCACAGAACTAGAACAAATGCTTCAGAAATTCATATGGAACCAAAAAAGACTCCAAATAGCCACAGCAATCTTGAAAAAGAGGGACAAAGTAGGCGGGATCACAATACCAGATATCAGGTTATACTACAAAGCTACTGTAATCAAAACAGCCTGGTACTGGCACAGGAACAGGCACATAGATCAATGGAACAGAACAGAGAACCCAGAAATTGCCCCAAAACATTATGCTCAATTAATATTTGACAAAAGTGGCAAGAGCATACAATGGAGTAAAGACAGCCTCTTTCATAAATGGTATTTGGAAAATTGGACAGCTACATGCAAAAACATGAAACCAGACCATCAATTTACACCATACACAAGAATAAACTCAAAATGGATAAAAGACTTAAATGTGACTCATGAATCCATAAAAGTCCTAGAAGAAAATGTAGGCAACAAAATTTCAGACATCATGCGCAGCAGAATTTTCACTGATTCATCACCTAAGGCAACAGAAACAAAGGAAAAAATGAACACATGGGACTACATCAAACTAAAAAGCTTCTGCACAGCAAAAGAAACAACCAGCAAAATGGAAAGGCAACCCACTGTATAGGAGAGCATAATTGCCAATGATACATCAGATAAGTGATTAATCTCCAAAATATTTAGAGTGCTCATACAACTGAACAAAAAGAAGACAAAGAACCCAATTAAAAATTGGTCAGAGGAGCTCAATAGACACCTCTCCAAACAGGACATACAAATGGCCAAGAGACATATGAAGAAATGCTCAACATCACTAATCATCAGAGAGATGCAAATTAAAACAACAATGAGGTATCACCTCACACCTGTCAGAATAGCTGCCATCAACAAAGTGTCAAACAACAAGTGTTGGCAAGGGTGTGGAGAAAAGGGGACTCTAGTACACTGCTGGTGGGAATGCAGACTGGTGCAGCCACTGTGGAAGACACTATGGTGTTACCTCAAAAAATTAAAAATTGAATTACCATTTGACCCAGTGATCCCACTCCTAGGAATATACCCTAAGAAGCCTGAAACACCAATCAGAGAGAATATATGTACCCCCATGTTCACAGTAGCACTGTTTACAATAGCTAAGATCTAGAAACATCTCAAGTGTCCATCAGTAGACGAATGGATAAAAAAGCTGTGGTACATATACACATGGAGTACTATGCAGTTGTAAGAAAGAAAGATCTCTTATCCTTTGAGATGACATGGAAGGACCTGGAAACTGTTATCCTAAGCGAAACAAGCCAAGCAGAGAAAGACAAATATCATATGATCTCACTTATTTCTGGAATATAAAGAACATAACAGTCTGAGGAACAGGGTAGTCCCAGAGACATGGAAGTAGGGTACAGACTGACAATTGCCAGAAGAGGGGTCGGAAGAGAGCGATAAACCACAGAACTTATACGCATGTATGCATAACCAATGGACATGGACAACAAAACTGGCGACAGGACGGGGAGGAAGAGGGAGAGGGACGAGAGTGTCAATGGGGGAAAAAAGGAGAAACATCTGTAACAAAAATAAATAAATAAATAAAATAAAATGTTAAAAAAAAAATAGGTAATATATGTGAAGACATGTTAGTTTCATATTGCTGGTGTAACAAATTACCAGAAACTTAGAGTCTTAAAATTTTAACTTATCGTCTTACAGTTCTGGGGGTTACATGTCTGAAATGAGTATTATAAGACTAAAATCAAAGTATTGGCAGTGTCACATTCCTTTGGGCTCCAGGGGGAAATCCTTTTCCTTGTCCCTTCCAGCTTCTAGAGGCCACTGACACTCCTTGGCTTGTGGCCCCTTCCTCTATCTTCAATGTGCAGCACTCGAACCTCCATGTCCATCTTCTGACTCTGACCTCTTGCCTCCCTCTTAAGAAACGCCTGTGGTTGGTCACATTGAGCCCATTTGGAAATTCCAGGATGATCTTTTCTTCTCAACTTAATCGTATCAGCAAGATCCTTTATGAAAAATGACACATTTCACAGGTTCTAGAGATTAAGATGTTGATATCTTCAGGGAGGCACTATTCTGTCCACCACAAAACCTTTATTGGGTTTAATATGAAATTTTAAAGCAATACATACATTAATAGCATCTTTTCAAGTTTGTTTTGTTAAATATAAGTTTACCCCTATGGAAAAGAAAATGATTTGATCATGAGAATAACAGGGATTTTAAGACATTATCACTGGAAACTCAAATTGTTTCTATATAGGATATATCTGAGCATATCTATGTTTATGTGGAATATATTTAAGCATAGGTAATCATTTGAGAATCACAGATCAGCATAAAAATCTCTTTTAAAATAAGGTTAATCTATTTTTTCAATCTTACCTCTATTGCTGACCTCTTTAAAAACAATAGTAACAAAACTTTTAACCATTAAGTATTATTTTAGTAGCTATAGCTAACTTTATGTTTTAGCTTTAATCAGGAATAATGGTTATGGTATTGTCCACTCTGTGATTATAGTATATTATGATACTTAAAAAGACATTAAAATACTTCAGCTTAATATTTCCACTTACAGTTATTTTAAGTATTACCTTGAAGTTAATTCATTTGCCATAATACACATATAATACCTGATAGTCATTTGTACAAATGCATTTCATTAATTCAATTAAAATAATTATAAGCCAACTGATAAAAATATTTTCACCTCAAGATGATGCACCTTAGAATATGAGCTCTTTAAGATAGAAATTTCAATTCATGAATCTGAAATAGTGATGTATTTATGCTAGGAGATTGAAAATTTTCATATCAGATTTAGTAATATGCATGAATTATAATTATATTTATGCTGAAAATCAGACTTTTGAAGCTTATCTAATTTTTAAAATTTCGATTAAAGTCATTTCTTAAATGATGACATTATCATTCAATAATCCTCAGTAATAAACTTTAATTCCTTTGGAAATGACATTATTATTAATGGTGACTCAAAGATCATTAACTGAAAATAAATGGAGGCTTTATCCACATAAATAATTAAAGAACTCTGATAAGGAAAGATTTTACAATAGATTAACAAATATATATTCTTTATAAAATCCTGCATAGATTTCCTACAAAGCCATGATTATCTGTACTGGCTGCATAGTAAAATCTGAGATCCTTTACAACTACCATTTCCTGGGCACCAATAAGCTTCTCAGGAGTAGAGGGGTGCGTGACACTGCTGTTTTTAAAAAAGCTACCAAGGAGTTCTCTGTGCTATCCAGGTTGTGAAGACTTGCACTAAGCAAATGATGATGGATGACAATCTGAAACTCTATTGTCAGTCATCTGTAGTTACCGAGACTTAGGAATACATATATTTGAATGAAAGATTATAGTTTTCAGTGTTGGTTATAATTTTACTGTTCAAACATATAAGAATATATATTCAGTATATATTAGTTATAATGTTATAGTTGAAATGTACATACATATTTAGAGTATAGAAAACCATCTTCTTCCTCTCAGTCAATAATTATTTATAATTGCCATAGTTTTTCAATTTAGATTAGCTTTTTAGACCTATGGTTATCAAGTAAAATCCAAATCAATTTATGGCAGACACAGGAATTATAATTCCTAAACAATGTTCTCCATTCTAATAACTATTGTCTTAATTTCTGTGAAATGATAAGTGTGTGAAAGAAATAGGAATTTAAAGAACTTTTATGTATTTATTTGTATATTGGTGAAAGTAATTGACATTAATCGATAATGGTTATTAAGTACCCATGACTCTTATAAGTACTATGGCTAATTTAATCCTCAAAACTATACTTTGAGGAAGAATTTTATTGTTTTGCATTCTTTTAAAAATATGTTGTATTCAATTTCTTGAGGTGACATTGGTTAATAAAATTATACAGCTTTCAGGTATATAATTCTACAACACATCATCTGTATATTGTATTGTGTGTTTACTAGCCCAAGTCAAGTCTCCTTCCATCACTATTTACCACCCCCCTTTACCCTCTCTTGCCTCTCCCAACCCCCATGTCCCTCTGTTAATCACCATACTGTTGTCTATCTATGAGGTTGTTGCTGTTGTTTTTGTTTTGTTTTGTTTTAATCCCATCACCTTTTTTTACCCAGGCCACCTTCCCCCTCCCCTCTGACAGCTATGAATCTGTTTCTATTTTGTTTGTCAGTTTATTTTTTAAATTAGATTCCACATATAAGTGAAATCATATGGCACCTGTCTTTCTCTGGCTGGCTTATTTCATTTAGCATAATATTCTCCTGGTCCATCCACGCTATTGCAAAAGATAAGATTTCCTTCTTTTTTACAGCTCAGTAGTAGTATTCCATTGTGTATATGTACCACAGCTTCTTTATCCACTCATTTACTGATGGGTACTTGGGCTGCTTCCAAATCTTGGCTATTGTAAATAGTGCTTAAAAGAACTTAGAGATGCATATATTCTTTTGAGGTATTGTTTCTGGTTTATTTGGGTATATTTTCAGAAGTGGAATTGGTGAGTCATAACACAGTCCCATTTTGAATTTTTTGAGGTAACTCCATACTGCTTTCCAGTGCCTGCACCAGTCAGCATTCCTACCAACAGTGCAGGAGGGTTCCCTTTTCTCCACTTCTTTGTCAACATTTGTTTTTTATTGATTTATTGATGACAGCCATTCTGATGGGTGTGAGGTGGTATCTCATTGTGGTTTTAGTTTGCATTTCCCTTATGATTACTGAAGATGAGCATTTTTTCATGTATCTATTTGCCTTCTGTATGTCCTCATTAGATAAGTGTCAATTCAGGTCCTCTGCCCATTTTTTAATTGAGTTGAATTGTTTGTCTTTTGGCGTTGAGTTTTACACATTCCGTACTAATTTTTTATATTAAACCCTTATCAGATGTATCATTGGTGAATATGTTCTCCAATTTGGTAGGTTGTCTTTGCATTTTTAACTTGACATAATTAATGTGTGATTATAATAATTAAAATAATACAAATCATTTCAGAGAGTTCTAAGTTCATTTCAGACCACACAAAAAGAAAGTTATAGTATTTTTTGGTTTCTGTTTTGTTTTGTATAAAAGTCATCATTCTATATATATATCCATCTTTCAGTTTTTCTAAATGTACTTTGGATATCCATCTATGTTGATATAAAAGGATGTTTATTATTTTGCTTAACTAGTGCATAGTAATCCATATAACAGTTAACCCAACATTTATTTAGCCATTCCCATATTGATGTCTTTTGAGTTGTTCCTGTTTTTGCTACGAACCTCCTACTTGTGGAAAGAATACTGCAATAAGCATTTTTCTTGTGGAAACTGGTAATATTTCTAAAAGGTAGATACTAAGAAGTGGAATTATATGTCACATAATGCATGTACTTTTGGTGTTAAGAAATAATGATAAATTATCTTATAAATGACTGTATCATTTATGCATGCCAACCATTGATTTCTCAGAATATCCATTTTACCATTTTTTTTGACAAATCTTATCACCAAATTTTTATTTGTGGTACTCTGATGTATGACAAAATTAGCATTTCACTTCTTATAATTAGTATGCCCTTAATTAGTAGTGAGATTGAACATTCTTTTATATGTTTATTAGCCATTTTTATTTCCTTTTCTCTGAGCTCCTCAGTCAGCTAATCTGCCCCTTTCAGTCAGAGTTTTAGTCTTTTCTTTATTCACTAGAAATTTGGGGAAATTATTTATTTATTTATTTTATCCTAATCAGTCATCTGGTTTTTAATTTTATTTAGGGTGTTTGCTATCATTTTTGTAAAGAAATTTTTTATTTATGTATATATAGTCTCAATTATCATTAGTTTTCTTTAGGCCTTTTCGTTACTTATGTTGTTTAAACAGAGTCTTCTTTACACTCAAAGTCATACATGTACCTATTACTGTCTTTTCTACACATTATAGTTTTTCTTCTTTATATTTAGGTTTATAATCCATTTGAAATTATTGTGTGAGTGACTGATAAGAAAAAGGGATTGCTTTCTTTTTAAATATAGCGTTAATTATACAAATGTCATCTATTGAATGGTTTATTCTTTATTGTTTATTTGTTTTGTTTTTTAATTATAGTTGATGTACAATATTATATTAGTTTTAGGTATACAACATAGTGATTAGACATTTATATGCCTTACAAAGTGATCACCCCAATAAATCTAAAACCCATCTAACATTATATATAGGCATTACAATATTAAATCCTCTAAGCTGTACTTTACATCTTATGACTATTTTTTTAACTAGCACTTTGTATTTCTCAATACTTTTCACCTTTTTTGCCCATCCTCCCAACCCCCTCCCATTTATTGACCATCCGTATGTTGCCTGCATCAGTGAGTTCATTTCCATTTCATTTGTTGTTCAGATTACACATGTAAGTAAAATAATATGGCATTTGGTTCTCTGTTTGACTTATTTCACTCATCATAGTACTATCTAAGTCCATTTATGTTGTCACAATGGCAACATTTCATTTTTTTATGATTAAATAATGTTCATTATATTTATGTACTACGTCTTCTTTATCCATTGTCTATCGATGGACATTCAAGTTATTTCCATATGTTGGCTATTGTAAATTAATGCTGTAATGAATATAGGAGTGCATATACTTTTTAAATTAGCATTCTGGCCTGGCCACTATGGCTCAGTGGTTGAGCGTTGACCCATGCACCAAGAGGTCGCTGGTTCAATTCCCAGTCAAGGCACATGCCCAGGTTGTGGGCCAAATCCCCCAGTGGGGGGCATGCAGAAGGTGGCGGCCAATCGATGTTCTCTGTCATTGATGTTTCTCTCTCTTTCTCCCTCTCCCTTTCTCTCTCTCTAAAAAAAAAAAAAAAAAAAAAAAAATCAATAAAGAAAAAAAAATTAAATTAGCATTCTGGATTTATTTTAATAAATATTCAGAAGTAAAACTGCTGAGTCATTGAGAAACTGCTATACTGTTTTCCATAGTGCTTGCAGTAATTTACAATCCCACCACCAGTGCAGAAAGGTTCCCTTGTAACCACATTTTCACCAACACTTGTTATTTGTTGAGTTATTGATAATAGCCATTCTGACAGGTGTGAGGTGGTGTCTCATTGTGGTTTTGATTTACATTTTTATAATTATTATTGATATTGAACATCTATTCATCTGTCTGTTGGCCATCTGTGTATCCTTTTTGGAGAAATGTCATTCATGTTCTCTGCCCATTTTTTAATTGGATTGGGTGGGGGTTTTTGTTTTGATTTGTTTTGTTTTTTAATGTTGAGCTATATGAGTTTTTTATATAGTTTGGATATTAACCCCTTTTCAGATGTGCCATTTGCAAATATCTTCTCCCATTTAGTAGGTTGCCTTTTTTTGTTTGTTGATGGTTTCCTTTGTGATGCAAAAGCTTTTTAGTTTGATATAGTCATTATATTTTTGCTTTTGTTGTCTTTGTCCTTCTGAAGGTGTAGCCAAAAATATATCATCAAGACCAATTTCCAAGTGTTTATTGCATATGTTTTCTTCTAGGAGTTTCATGGTTTCAGATACTACATTTAAGTCTTTATCTATTTTGAGTTTATTCTTGTATATAGTATAAAAAATGGTATAGCTTTATTTATTTACTTATTTTTGCAGGTATCTGTCTAGTTTTTCTAACACCATTTATTGAAGAGACTGTCTTCACCTTATTATATAGTCTTACCTTCTTTGTCATAGATTAATTGATCATATCAACATGGATCTTTTTCTGGACACTTCATTCTGTTTGAATGGTTCACTTTTTATCCATTGATATGAAATACTACATTTATATTAAATCCCTATACGTGGTTCTGTATGTGAACCTTCTATTCCATTCTATCCATCTAGTTATCTATTCCTGTGTCATTAGTTTTCAAAATAATATCGTTAGAACATCTTGACATGTGGTAGGATAATTCCCATTGACTGTTTATATTTCAAGAGAGCATTGGCTATTGTTTCTTTTCTCTTCTATATGAATTTAAAATCAGTTTGTCATGGTCCAACAAAAACCTGTTAGAATTTTGTTTGAAACTTAGACTTATTTAGTAATGTCTTCTTGATATATTGAATATTCTCTTCTATGTAGATAGTATACTCCCTGTTTATACAAATCTTTTTTGTTTTGCCCTTGAATATATTTGTATCATTAAAAAAATAGATTGTGCAGCATTTTTAAAGAGTTATTTCTAGGTAGTCTATAGTTTGTGTTGTTACAAAGAAGCAATATTTTTTACTTTAATTTGTAATTATTATTTCTGGAATATATTTCCTCAGTGAGGAACTAAGTAGCTCATCTGATCATTCATTTATATCAAGCAGAATGGACTGTGAACCAAGTTGTCATTCCTGCCAATCTTAGAACCTAGACAACTTTTGTGAGGAATGGCAAAGCTCAAGTGCTAATATTTGCCAGTTAATTCTCTCGAACTCCTAGATAAAATGTCCAGAAATAACATCATCCACAAATACTAACAGTTTTATTTCTTCTTCCTTTCTCATCCTTCTACTTTATTTATATTTGTTGATTTGATGCATTATGTAGGAGTCTCAGAAAACATGTTGAAAATTAATATTTCAGTTGGGACTTTTGTCTTTTCCCAAATATTAATGGAAATGCTTTTACTATATTATCATTAAACATAATGTTTACTGCAAATTTCTTCCTCTGGCCAAGAAAATTCTCTTCCTTCAAATACCTTTAAAAGTTTTAATTTTGTAATAATAAAATGTATTTCATCTATTTTTGTAACAGGACAAACTAGCTCTGTCTATACATATCGATAAAGCACTGGATAGACAATTCAACAATATTAAAATAGTTATTCTTACAAATTAGAGAGGCTAAATATTGTACCCAAATTTACTCAGCTACAAAATGGTAAAGCTGGTATTTGAACTTAGGTCTGGATGATTACATCTGTTGCCACATCCTCCGCCACCACAGCAGACACTACAATCTGAATAGAAGCTGTTTTTACAGTGATCACTAAAGTCTATAGGATTGTGATGTGAATGGAAATATTTTAGTTAACGTTTAAATTTCAGTATAAGTGTTTGAAAGGTGATGCTAACAACACCAGTATGTGTTAGGATACTTCTGTGTCACCTGAATCTAGTCTTTGATCTGCTTGTTCCTGTACCCTAAATTTCAAAGAGGCATTAAAAGAACATGTGAGAATATTAAATTAAGTCAGAGACGAACCATGTTGCAGACAGTTTGTGTAGTTGTCGATTACCTTCTGCCCTGTACATACACTGAGCATGCATTAGTGACTAAATAATTAAACTAAATTTGGTTTGTACACTATAGTTCAACCCATCACCATCACTGGGGGGATTTAAAGGAAAACTTCATATTCATACAACAGGGACACTATAAGTAAGGAGTGACACTGCCTGATTTTTTAGGTATAGGACATATGTATGAGCCATAATATCTTGTTCATTATTCTGATGTATAGCTCTTGTTTCACTTTGTAACATCTCCGAAAACTTCCGGAAAACTTCTGTAATACTTTGCCCTTGAAGCTGTCAGAAGAATTGTGAATTGAAACTATTTTCTTCCCTAGACTGGTATTTCCTAGCAGATAAAATATGTTGAGTGTGTTTTTAAAATGCTACTTGAGAGCTGGAAGTGAAAAATTGTGTAAATTCTGACCTTGAAATTTTTCTATACACTTTCTTGCCACTGGATAAAGTACTTAGTTGATTCCATATGGAGCATCCCATCTTGCTTGTTACAATACAGAGTTAGTCAAAATAGTCTCTACATTAACAAGATCACATTGCAGTGTTAACCTGACATTCAGTATTATAAAAAGAAATACATTAAAATTTCTTACAAGCCTATCTCCACTGTAGTCCATTTAAAATGTTATGTGTAATGCTTCTAAAATAAAAATGATTTATCTAATTTAGCTGTATAAATCATATTTGCACTTAATTTTCAAACCTTAACTACTTTAGGCATATTTCTAAGCATATTGGAAAAGAGGCCTCCGATTTAATTATAAGAATGTGGAAGGGATATATCTGTGGCCAATTTTTAACCCTAATTCAACTGAGTCTACTTTCTAGATATTAAGTATTACATGTATAAGATTATTAAAGAAAACATATAAAAGCCAAAAAGACAGTGTTATATATTATAGAAAATTAACTATAGATCTGGCTTGTAGATTATAATACAGATCAGTTTTATGATATTAATTATGAAAAGAAGTTTAAGACAGTGCTACATACTAGTACAAATTAGTTAATAATAATAATAATAAGTAGGAGATCAGATATTATCATCATGTACTACACTATTAATAAAGAAGAGGAGAAGAAGAAAAACTGATCCTTCCATAATACTTAATGTGAGGTAGGGCTCATTCTAAGCTCTTTACATATAATAACTCACTTAAGCTTTCCAACAACTCTATGAATAACTTAGTTATATCCTCTTTTTGTCAATAAGCAAACAGTGAAATTAATGAAGTAGTAAATGGTGGACCCAGATTTTAAATCTAGATAATCTAGCCCAAGAATGTATGATTCTATATGTCCATGATTCAAAATATAGTGAAACTAAAATCAAGTCATCATTATATTAAAAAAATGACCTCAAGCATATAGTCTGCTAGCTCTTTGTAATGATCCAAGAAAAGCTACATTTGATGCACACGTTTTCCCAAGACCTGTCTTGTTCGTTGGCAACTATGAATGGAAGAATTGAGTCATTTAAAAAATCTAGTCAATTTAGAAATTCTACAACCCAGTTACAACAATGCACATACACAAGCCTCTGGCAAAGTCAAATTATTTTCACTAAGTAGCTTGTATATATTTTATCTCATATTCTTTCCCTCTCCACATATTTCTCCAAGACAAGTCTTGTGGATCACGTGGGTTCTTGGTTGCAGCAACAGAATTAAGGCCAGCTAACTGAAACATAAAGGGAACTTATTTTGAGAATCTTGGCCAAATTACTGAAGAGCTGAGACTCAAAAAAAATGAACGGAAATCAGTAAACGGTAAAGGGAACCAAATATGTGATGACAGAAGATGATTTGACTTTGGGTGGTGGGTACACAATGCAATATACAGATCATGTATCATAGATATGTACACTTAAAACTTATATGATCTTATTAACCAATGTAACCCCAATAAATTTAATTAAGAAGAAAAGAAATGAAGGGAAACTGGATGCCAAAAACATAGCCAAGGCATTCTAAAGGAATAGTCCCTTTCAAACATTGCATCCCTACCCTTGACATCACCTCTGCCTCCGTAAATGTTTTCACCTGCCCTAGTAGCTTCACTCCAGAGTCGAAGTCCTGAAAAGAAGTATTCAATTGGTGAGCTTGGTTAATATACTTGCACATTGACCAACAGAGAAAGAGGGAAAGGAAGCTAGTTTTTTTTGTTTGTTTGTTTTTTTCCTTCAAAACCCACAGGAAACCCCTACCCTCAACTACAAGAAAAAGTTTTATTCCAGGTAGCCAAAAACTGATGTATTTCTATATGGTCAAAATTTTTAGCTCCCAGCATTCAAATGCACCTGTCTTAGATCTATGTCATTTGCAATATCCTATACCAGAAAAATGGTTAGAAATTTGCAGGTAATAACTTCACTGATATTTCACCACTGCATTTGTTTATTAAACACTGTTTACTACTTATCATGAGCCTGACACTGTCTTTTGTTTTGTGGAAATACTAAGTCAATACTTACAAATCCTCTTTGATGTAGGTACTATGATTAATCCTGATTTTAATCATGAAGGAAGTGAGACATGAAGCAGTCATGTAACTTACCTAAGGTCACACTCTATAAACAGTGGCAGGCTGAGATTTGACCAAGACAGCTGGGTTTCATAGTGTATGCTCTTAACCATCGTTCAATGCTCCCTCTCACTGCAAGTCATGGTTTGCTAGATGACAATTCCTGAATACTAGCAGCATTCTCACTGCACTCTTAAGTAGGACAGACAAGCAATTGAAGAGTCATTTAATTTTCCATGAAAATGTTATCTGAGACTCTTTTTTTTTTTTAACCAGCCGTAGTCAATAGCAAGCTCTATTGGTGTTTCTTCTAAAACCTTCTATCTCTAGCCATTTCTGTGGGTTCTTCTGCTCCCCTGGAATCTCTCTGCTTTTGCTTAAAGCCTGTACCTAGAACTCTCCTTGAAGGACTGTCATTGAACTACTGGAACTCTCACCTAAATAAGCACTCAGCTAGAAGTGCATGGAGATTTATGTACCCCTGAGTTAGGCCTTCTCCAATAACTGACCTGCACAGAAGTATGAGGTCCAGGACCATTGCCTTGAGGAGAAAATCTCTAAAGTATAATTTATAATATGGAGTTCTCCACAGTGAGGATGGTAAACTCACCTTCCTTAGGACTTTGCCTGAAATCATGTCCATGCTTACTCTCTCCTCTCCCTGTTCTGCCTGACACATTCATTAACCTCTAGAGCCATTCCTTAATAAATCTCCAGCACAGGTCCTCACTTCAGAATCTGTTTTCTGGAGAATCTGACAAATAACAGAGGTGCCCTATTAAAAACAAACAACACTGTTTCTGATTAACTTAAGCAGGAAAAAAATGATGCATTGGGGGCATGTTGAATTGTTCATGAAGCCACTAGGAAATTTAAAAGCTGGCACAAAAAATAATGGCAAGAAACAAAGTGACTGGAAAGCTAACAACACAAGCAATGTAACACCATAAAATATGTGATTCTAGAGTCCACATACATTGGTGTCACTACTATTAAAATCTCTTCACAATACCACCAGGCATTGGCCCTGCCAAGGACACTCAACCCTAGCACTTCTAGTGTAAATTGTGCTTATCCCCTCAGAGATAAAGAACAGGAAATGTTTGCCTGCTCTACTTTAATCATTGGATCCATACAATGAGAGGAAGACTAAATATTGGCTACATTCTAACCTTCCTGGAATTTAATCTTAAATACTCTAATTTTCTTTTGTAATCATACTCAATAATTTCTTTTATCTTGAATGCTCTTCTTCCTTAACCATCTGTGTTCTTCATTTATCTAAATCCTACCCATCTTTTATAAAATAATCAAAATCTAGCTAGAATATCACATTGCCCCTGATTCACCTTGCTAACTATTATCCCTCCATACTAAAACACTATTTAATACGTTATCAATAGTTCTTTCTGGGCATTTAATAGCTTAACACACAATACTTTGATGACAATTTGGGTATAGTAAAATTTGTCAAATAAATTAGAGGTAGAGCTGCAGAAATATAAGGAGAGGGATTTGGTAGATGCAACAGGATTTAACAACTGATTAAATTTGGAAGGTTTGGAAAAGAAAGTTGCTATATTGTTTCTCAGATTTAAAGCTTGAGTGTCTAGGTACAAGATGATGTCAGTAAGATGTTTAAAGAAAGTAGAAGTAATAGTCTTGATCATTGGAATCTCTAATGATTTAGCTGTGGACATACTGAGTTTGGAGTTGTTAATATCCTTTAAGATTGGCCAGTCTAGTACAGACTCAGAAAATTGAGTCTGAAACTCAAGTGAGAGGTGAGGGTCAAAATTTTAGATATAAGTGTTTTCAGAATACAAGTGGTAGTAGAAGCCATATAAATACATAAGACCATTTGGTTGGGGGGGGGGAGGATGCATAGAATGAGAAAGGAAAACAAGTATTTTGATAAGGAGTCTCGTGAAACACCATTTGAGAAGCAAGAGAAAAAAATGATGACTAGAGGAAAAGTAGAATAGAATTGAGATTAAGAAACCATTAGTTCTAAAGAGTGCATAGAAGGAAAATATTGTAGAAGAAGTCATCCTTCGGGCTGTTGGGGACTTTGTGGCCCCAGTTCTTCACCCTTCCTGGCATTGATTCTCTTTGCTATATAACTTAGTTTCGGACACAAAAGAAGGAGTGTACTTCCTAACCTCTTGCAATAGGACTCAGCTGTGGGCTAACTTTGGCCAATTAAATGTGGACAGAAATGAGAATGACTAATTCCAAACCAAGGTCCTGAGAGACCTCACATGTTTCCACTTGTCCTCCTGCACTTCGCCATCACTGTGAGAAGACTATGTGCTAGCCAGCTTACTAGTCCAAGTAAAACAAGAGACTCACAGAGCACACCTGGACTCCACCTGCATGTAGAGCTGGCCTGCTCAGCCCAGGCAAGAACAGAAGAGCCACCCAGCTGAATTGCAAAGATGTGTGAAATTAATGCATATTGTTGTGAGCCACTGTGATTTTGTGTTTGTTAGAAGCAAGAGCTTATTGATAGAGAACATTGGTGACTTCAGAAAAATCATTGACTATATGCTGATGGGTCCATAAATCAGATATTAATGGCTTGAAGGATGAATTAGAAAGAATAAATTGAAATCAGTGATAAGTTGGTCGTTGAAAAACTTCAAATAACTGAGGTATTAACTTTATGAAGACTAAATATAAGAAGATAATGGAGAAAGTATGCAGGGTTACATACTCTTAATTTTGAATGCATAATTCAGGAAATGGGGCTCCACATATATGTTTAGGCATTTAATCCATAGTAATTAATGGAGAAAATTTCAGGCCAATGAGAGAACTGATTTTGGTTAGCTAAGTTTTTAACAATACTACTTAAATCACATTGTAGAAAAGAGTCTTTATTATGCAATGAGAAATTATTAGAGAAATATAAATTTTCTTTTAGCAAAAGACAGTCTGCCAGGATCTTAGCTTAGTAATAGCAAGTTCATAAATTGGCAACATCACCTGAATAGATGAAACAAGCTGATTCACATGAATACTGGGAAGAACACTAAATGTTGCCAATTTGGCAAATTGGTCTATATGCAAATTAGTAATGTTTTAAATAAAGAAAACACATCAAAGGGCATGCCTGTTCATTTATTTTGACATTTTATAATTTAGTCTAATTATTCGTGAAACTGTAACCCATTAAGCTGGCCTTTAGTATAGTTTGTGAAAAATAATGACATTTTAGTCAAAGAAACACTTTCTTTCACTTTCTCTAGTACATTCAGGCAAGATACTTAGTGGAGTAATTAATGAAAAACTAAAATGTCAAGTCTTACCCACATCTCTGAGTATTAGCCAAAGATACATACAGACTAGAAATCAGAGAATTCAGAATCGGTTCTTAGTTTAATATGCGTTTCCAGAGACAAATCTGTGAAATTAATTCTCTGAACAATGTATGAAGTACATACTGTGCTTGATTATTTGTCTTGCATATCAAATATACCTTCATTCAGACTAACGTGTATGATTGCCATTTTACCAGTTTCTTTAAACTTTGTATAGTCTTACATTTCAATGCCCAGCACCTGTCTTGGCTGATGTCACGTTGCCCCTAGAAAACGCCAAAGTATTGATACAGGGGATTTTTAGCTCTATTTTAAAACAGTCTCATATTAATATTATACTTTACACTGATT
The DNA here is from genome assembly GCA_030848825.1 of Tadarida brasiliensis. NCBI lineage: Eukaryota > Metazoa > Chordata > Mammalia > Chiroptera > Molossidae > Tadarida > Tadarida brasiliensis. The sequence goes on along the minus strand of CM061258.1, from coordinate 83,075,073 downwards.
ATTTTAAGAACAAGTAATTATGGATTTTCCTTAAAGGCCAGCTGCTTCTATTGTTATATAGTTTACTTCAAACAAAATAAGCCTTAGTTTGTCAAAGTTGCAAATTTCTAGTTTTGTCAAGGCTCACTGCAAATTATCAAGACCACGTACAAGTACAACCTTACAGCAATTCCTCCAATTTGGTTTTCTCAGTAAATAAAGCCTGCAGCACAGTCCTCTGTTAATGAGGGATAAATCTGAGTCTTTTCTGATAAATCAAGGGGCTGTGCTTATTAAACAAAGATGATGTTATTGATTCAAAGGGCATGCTCTTTAAGCAGTTTTTTTTTTCTAATTGTTTGTGCTGATCCATCTACAGTTTACCTTTTACTTCCCATTTTAGCCACACACATTTTATAAAACGCCCAGCCTAGCTTAGGAGGTTTATTATAGGCATACTATGATAGAATACTCACTGGCCAATGAATAGTAGGCCTGATGACCTTCATATTATTAATAGCAAGTTGGGTTAACTGCCTGACAGGGACATTAATCCTAGTGTCAACATCAAGGAGAATTTCTGTTTGAGGCAATATAAATTATATATGTGCACAACTAAAAGAAGAAACCAGCAATATAAATACTTGTTAAGTAAATATTCTTAGTTAAAAAGGACACCTTTTTTTTTTTTTTATCTCCTTCAGTGCAAATCACATTTTTTAATAAAAGAAATAACATTGATCTACTCTGGCAAAAACAGCAGCCCATGAGACATTTATCACAAGGCTATAATCCTCTTTTATTTATTTTTTATTTCTTTATTGAATTTAGAGAGAGAGGAAGGGAGAGGGAGAGATAGAAACATCAACAAGAGAGAACATTGATTGGCTGCCTCCTGCATGCCCCACACTGGGAATTTGGCCCATAACCTGGGCAAGTGCCCTGACTGGGAATCAAACCTGCAACCTCTTGGTGCGTGGGTCGATGCTCAACCACTGAGCTACACCAGCCGCGTGGTTACAGTCCTCTTTAATTGCATGAGCAACATTAACTAATAGAACAGAGAAGTGACATAGAATTTTGCTCATTTTCCTTTTGTAAAATGTACTCCTAAATTAATAGAAGTTCTGCTAGGATACCAGGTAGATTGAGCATGAAACAATTCCTTGGTAAAATGGCAAAATTTTATTTTACAGAGATCATCACCTATCATTCTGGTAAATGCACCATGTACACCTGAAAATAGTTTGAATTGTGTCATGGTTGACTGTTGGGCATACTATATGAAAATCAGGTTTGTTAATTGGGCCAAGTTTGTGAATTGTGTTGTTCATATTCTCTATATCCTTACTGATTTGTCTTAACTGCAGGTATTATTAACATTTGGTGTTTTTAGAGTGGTAGATATATATATTGCATAGAAATTTAGAACAGTCATATTTTCCAATTGATTTGCCTCTTTATCGTGCAACTTCACTCTTTGTCTCTGGCAATTCAATGCCCTGTAGTTTTCTGCAAATAGATCCTGTACCTCTTTGGTTAAGTTTATTCCTAGGTATCTTAGTTTTGGGGCTGAAATGGTAAATGGGGATTTTTTGTTTGTTTCTCTTTCTGTGAGCTCATTATTGGTGTATAAGAATACCATCGATTTCTTGATGTGAATTTTGTATCCTGCTACTTTGCCAAATTCATTTATTAGCTCTAGCAGATTTTTGATGGAGTCTTTAGGGTTTTCTATGTACAATATCATGTCATCTACGAATAATGACCATTTTACTTCCTCCTTTCATATTTGGATCCCTTTTATTTTTCCTTCTTGTTTAATTGCTGTGACTAATTTCTAGTACTATGTTAAATAAGAGTGGTGAAAGTGGGCATCCCTATCTTGTTCCTGTTCTTAAGGGAAATGCTTGCAGTTTTTGCCCACTGAGTATGATGTTGGCTGTAGGTTTTTCATATATGGCCTTTATTATGTTGAGATATGGTCTATTGATATGATCATATGGTTTTTATCTTTCATTTTGTTTATGTGGTATGTCACACTTATTGATTTGTGAATATTGTGAATTCATCCCTGGGATGAATCTCACTTGGTCATGGTGAATAATTTGTTTAATGTATTGCTGGATCCGATTTGCTAATATTTTGTTAAGGATTTTGGCATCTACGTTCATCAGGGATATTGGCCTGTAGTTTTCTTTATTTGTAGTGTCTTTATCTGGTTTTCAAATTAGAATTATGCTGGCCTCATAAATTGAGTTTGGAAGTCTTCCTTTTTCTTGGAGTTTTTGGAATAGTTTGAGGAGAATGGGTGTTAGATCTTCTTTGAATGTTTGGTAAAACACCCTGTGAAGCTGTCCGGGCCTGGGCTTTTGTTTGCTGGGAGTTTTTTTTATTACATCTTCAATTTCCTTAGTTGTTATTGATCTGTTTAAGTTTTCTATCTCTTCCCACTTCAGTTTTGGGAGACTGTGTGTTTCTAGAAATTTGTCCATTTCACCTACATTGTCCAATTTGTTGGTGTACAATTGTTTATACTATTTGTTAACAATCCTTTGTATTTCTGTGGTGTCAGTTGTTACTTCTCCTCTTCTGTTTCTGATTTTGTGTATTTGGGTCCTCTCTCTTTATTTCTTGGTGAGTCTGGCTAACAGTCAATCAATTATCTTTTCAAAGAACCAGCTCTTTGTTTCATTGATCTTTTGAATTGTTTTTTTAGTTTCTATGTAGTTTATTTCTGCTCTGACTTTTACTGTTACTTTCATTCTACTTGCTCTTGGTTTTTCTTTTTGTTTACTTTCTAGTTCTTTCAGTTGTAGGGTTAGAAAGTCAATTAGAAATTTTTCTTGTTTCTTGAGATAGCCCTATAATGCTTTGAACTTCCCTCTCAAGACTGCTTTCGCTGCGTCCCATAGATTTTGTGTTGTTGTGTGTTCATTTTCATTGGTTTCCGGGAATTTTTAAATTTTTTCCTTGAGCTCCTTGGTAAACCATTCATTGTTTAATAACATGCTATTCAGCCTCCATGTGTTTAAATGTTTTTGCTGTAATTGATTTCTAGTTTCATGCCATTGTGATCTGAGAAGATGCTTGATATGATTTCAATCTTCTTGAACTTGTAGAGACTTAGTTTGTGTCCTAATATGTGGTCTATCTTTGAAAATGTCCCATGTGCATTTGAGAAGAATGTGAATTCTGCCATTTGGGGGTATAATTATCTGTAGGTATCTATTAAATCCATTTGGTCTGGTGCTTCATTTATAGTCTCTGTTTCCTTGTTAATTTTTTGTCTACAGGATCTATCCAGTGATGTCAGCAGATTGTTGAAGTCCCCTGCTATGATGGTATTGCTGTGGATTTCTCCTTGGAGGTCCTCTAGAATTTTTTAAACATATTTTGGTGCTCCTATATTGGGTGCATATATGTTTACCAAGGTTATGTCTCCTGTTGGATAGATCCTTTTAATATTATGTAGTGTCCTTCCTTGTCTCTAATTATGGCCTTCATTTGGAAGTCTATTTTATTGGATATGAGTATTGCTACCCCAGCTGTTTTTTTCCTTTCTGTTTACTTGGAAGAGTGTTTTCCATCCCTTCACTTTCAACCTATGTGAGTCTTTTGTTGTGAGGTGGGTCGCTTGTAAACCACATATATATGAGTCATGCTTTCTTATCCAATCAGCTACTCTGTCTTTTGATCTGAGTGTTTAACCCATTTATGTTTAAAGTTATTATTGATATGTACTTATTTATTGCCATTTTTGTTCATTATAGTTGTGTTTCTCTTCCTATTTCTTCTGCTTATTACAACAGACCTTTTAACATTTCTTGCAGTGCTGGTTTGGTACTAATATATTCCCTTAGCCTTTTTTGTCTTGGAAGCTCTTTATTTATTGAATGATAGCCTTGCTGGATAGAGTAGTCTTGGTTTCAGATCCTTGTTTCTCATGACCTTGATTACTTCATGCCATTCCCTTTTGGCCTGTAGTGTTTGTCTTGAGAAGTCAGCTCTTAGCCTTATTGGGGTTCCTTTGTAGGTAACCTGTTGCTTATCTCTTGCTACCTTTAGGATTCTCTCTTTGTCTTTAATTTTTGGCATTTTAATTATTATGTGTGTTGGTGTGGGCCTATTTGGGTTCTTCTTAGTTGGGGCTCTCTGTGCTTCTTGAACTTGTATGTCTTTTTTGCTTCACCAACTTAGGGAAGTTTTCTGTCACTACTTCTTCAAATATATTCTCTAACCCTTGATCATTTTCTTCTTCTGGAATGCCTATGATGCAGATGTTGTTACATTTCATATTGTCCCACAGTTCTCTTAGGCTCTCTTCCTGTTTTTTAATTGGTTTTTCTTTTTGGTTTTGTGAGTTGGTGATTTTTTTCTACCCTGTCTTCTAATTCACTGATCCGGTTCTCAGCTTCCTCTACTCTGCTGGTTATTCCTTCCAAAGTGTTCTTTATTTCTGCTGTTATTCTTCATTTCCTATTGGTTGGTTTTCAATGTTTCTATATCTTTACTCATGCTGTTGAGCTTCCTCATGATTATTACGCTGAACTCTCCCTCTGATATCTTGCTTAATTCTATGTCATTTATTTCTTCTCCTGCAAAATTATCTTATTCTTTCATATGGGATTTGTTTCTTTGTTTCAGCATTTTGGCTTTCTCAGTGGGTTTTGGAGCCTGCCAAATCTTCCCTGTGGATGTTGGTGTTCTGCTAATTGTGGCTCCCTCTACTGGGTTTGGATGCATGTGGGAGGACCTATGTTAATCACCACTGTCAAGTCCTCCTTTCCGGGGTAGATTTGCAAGCCAAGGAAAGGTTCAGTTATCCTCTAGCTTTTGCCTTGAGGCTATTAGTCTCAGTTACTTGATGAGCCTGGATTTGTAGCCCTGCAGCTGAATAAAATCCTCAGCTGTAAGAGGATTTCCAGCAGGTGGGGTACTTGCTCGCTCTCAGACTTTAGATGTTAATGAGCCTCAATCTGCATTTCTTTGGCCTGGTCTGGTGGTGTTGAATTCCTGTGGAAAGGGCCTTTGTTTCTTCCAGGGGCGCTGGGAAGGGGCTTTTTAAGTAAGATGGCTATTGTCCTCTGAGGGAGTGAAGCAGTACAACACTCTTGGTGCCCTCCTGTCCAGCTGTCTCCTGAAGCAGAAGCCCCAGATTCTCTCCACACAGTTCCAGCCCAGTCCACTCTCCCTCTGCTGGAGCACAAGGTGAGTGGCTTTAGCTGATTTGGTGCTTTTTAAAACTCCAACTTTCTCAGTGGGAAGCGCACTCAACTAATACAGCCCTCCGCTGCTGTCCGCGGGCCCCCAGCCCACCCTTATGCGCCTCTGCAGTTCCTACCAGGCTCGATTTGGCATATTCTTTCTGTCTCTGGTTGTACAGGTTCTCTCTTGTTGTTTTTCAGTTGGTTTTTCCTATGATTTGTCTTTATTTTAGTTGTAATTCCAGTTTGGTCCTGGGAGATGGTCTGTGTAGCTTCCATTCACTCCACCGCCATTTTCCACTCCCATTCTGAAGGTTGGAAGCCCAAGATCAGGGTCCCATACTTGTCTGGTTCTGGTGAGGACCCTCTTCCAGGTGGCAGACCTCCAACTTCTTGTATCTTGCTGTGGCAAAGAGTAGAGAGAAGAAGCCCACATTATTGTTTTAGCTACATATTTACAACTGCACCAAGTATCACTGTTATTATTCTGTACAGTTTTTCTAGTTGTTTTTAAGATCAACTTTGTAGCAGTACATTTTATCCAGTTCAAAAAAGAAAACACTTTTTGTCCTAATGTTCTATTTCTGAATCTATCTCTATTTTCCCCAGCAAAAGGGAAAATTTCAATTGTTTTGCTTGTCTGCTTGTTATTGCAACTAGATTTTTCTGTTATTTATATTTCAATTCTTAAAGATGAAGTTCTTTTATTTAATTTCTTAGAAACCCCTGGAATTTGAGCTCTATCAAACATTAGTACTATAGATTTCACTTATATGTCTGTTTCTACAAGCATACTTATAGAAATGTCTCACTATATAAAGAAATACAATTAGATGAGTTCCTAAACTGTTAGTATGATCAGGTACCAAGTTATGCTGATTTTTGGACCAGAAACTATTTGGGAAATATAATTCAGAAATAATGTATCAACACTCTATTAAGTTTGACTTCAACCTATATTTAAAGCTTAATGGCTGGAAATTGACAAGTTTTCTGCTTCAGCATTATTAGAAATTGTTCAGTAGTTTAGAAAGTTGTTTCATGTTCTATGCATTCAAAAAATCTGTTTAGGCTAACTGCAGATTTGGTTCAAAACATGCTATTACCCTAGATAAATATCTAAGCTAGCTTTTAAAAATTATCAAAATTGAAGTTGTTTTTTTTTTTTTTTCAAAATAGTCTATCACCCAGCAATTTATTTTGTTTTAGATTACAAAGAGCTCATGCATTACACAACAGCTTCCTAACATTTAAAATAAGTTATTTTCATTTGCTTTCTCATTTACTAGTTTCAGATTAGAATGTATTTGCATTTGTAAAACTGTGAATAAATCAGTATGTTTCATAGGTAAGAGCAGGGAAGGCAATGAAAAAATGGTTTCTTACAAATTATTCACATTTGAAGTAGGAATATATAGATAAATATGCAAACGTACTTTTTCAGTACTGCATATAAATTGATATAAATGTTCTAGTATGTAAAACAAATAGAAACTTGTGTAATGCATTCATGAGTCACAATAACATGAGTCAAACACCATAATTTCTTCTCTGAGCACCTCATACATGTTTTTACATAAAAATAATTGTTTTAATAATAATGATTTTATTATCAGATTCAATTTTGAAGAAAATAAATAACCAACCTTTACTTTCACAATTTTGCTAAATTCAGGAATAAATATGTACCAGAATATCAAAATCAAAGTGTCAAATGGGGACCTCCAGTTAAAATTGTTACAGAATGTCAAGAACAAGTAATCATATAAAAATTTTGCTAGAGATGAGAAAAAAAATGTTCCATGACTCTTGAATCTCTTTATGCATTTTAAAAATAGGAAGAGTAAGAGATAGAGGCCTTTGTGGGGAATGTTACTGAAGAAATGTAGTTAGAGGTAGCTCTTTCCACACTATTATACTATACTGTCACACTTTGGGGAACAGGGGGGCATGGCAGGTGGTCATGAATATATACCTCTTGGAACTCCTACTATAGAGAGTGTAAGTGGCCAAGGGTCCCACCTGCTTGCTGTGGTTTGTATAAAGGTCACTCTACTGATGTTCCCAGCCAATGACTTAATGACACAGGGACACTAGTTAAAACCTACTCTTAGGAGACCTATACAGGACTCCTCTCATAGACAACAGTGGTTTGAGGTCTTCATCAGAGCTTTCATCTGACTACACAACAGTCTATGACCATTCTACCCAATCTTTGCTCCTACTGTCCCTCATTCTTGGTCAGACTGGAATCGTCTGAAGGCTCTCCCAGACTTTCTGGCTCTCTGTCCTTTTTCTCTAAACCACTTTCACCTCACAGAATACTATTCTTGAATCTCCTCAGAAAGGACAAACACAGAAGGCAAACTTCTAGCTACAGACCTAGTCAGGTGTTCAAAGGGATAACTTGGAGGACTCAGCATAATGTTCCCTGTAATTGAAAGACCATGAATGTTGGGCTTGGTTCCTGTGTCTAAAACTAGAGTAGACTGTGGCTGGTGGTCTGATTTCTAGTTAAGATAATATGACAGGAAGGCAAGGCTTTGCTGGCAGAGCCAGTAGAGTGTTGCTGCACTGAGGTCTTCTTGTAATGCCCAAATTAGCCAGTGGAAAGGATGAGAGCATGTTTCTCTTGGATCAGGTGTGTAGCACTCTGCAGAGAGCTGGCATGGGGTCATCATGGGTCCTGTAAACTAGACCTGCCAAGAAAAATTAAAATCTTATCAGGAAGAAGACAGAGCTATACAGTTGATCCCTAGATGCCAGAGAAAGTGACAAGGAATTGCTGGGAAGAAACAGTTCAGCCTGCATCAAAAGAACCGGAGCAGTGAGGCCCCAGCAGAGACCTCTGAAGAGTCTGTAGAAGAAAGGTCCCTCAAAAGTGAAAGCAACACTGCCAGCTTGATCGCATCCCTTTACCTCTTGTTTATTCTCTCTTCTGTCCAGAAACCTAGAGGAAAGGCACTAACGAGGAGTGGGAAAGAAAATGAGCGGACAAAAAGCAGAGAACACAGGAGAACTGTGGTCCCTTTTTCTCACTGGGGGTTTCCAGGCTGAAATAGGAAAGGAGAGGGCAGACTTAGATTTTATACATGATCAGGTTTGAAATTATGATTTTAATTATGGGTCAGCAAATGGGATTTGGTGAATTGAGTATGTTCAAATTCAAATATTGAAAAATTATCTATTTGCTAAGCAAGAGCAGAAAATCCATGGGAAGCCTGTAGAGCTTATTTATAAAGAGGCAGGAGAAGTTTTTCTCCCAATTAAAAAGTTAATGTCATGAGTCAGGTTTTTTCAACCTCCTGGTCACACCTATTAATCTTCACAGAAAGTTAGTAAAAAATCTAATAAATTTGTAGTTATTAGTCAACTACTAGCATAAAAATTCGTATTTTGAATCCCATAAAAATGATTATCTGAGGTAATTTACTAATATTCTTCACATATGGTGGGAAACTATAAATTCCCCTTGATATTATTGTCATGAAAACAGTTGCAATTATCTATATGCAGTATATGTAAATATAGTTGTAAGTATATTCAATTTACTATATTGAACTGCTACTAAATAAGTATGATCAAAAACATTAAAACTATTTATTTTATACTAGTCCTATATTTCATTATCAAAAGAAACTAGAAGAATAAAAATAAGCCACAATAAGGGCATTTGAGAAAAGGGGATACTTCTGTGTTGTTTAGCATAAAATGAAATGAAATAATAAAATTGAGATTTTTGTCTTGACTGGTTAGCAAAAAAAACATGAGTTATGGGCACTTTGAGCACATGTCTCTTTCTGAGCAATTATGTATCAATAAGCCGAAATACAGGCAATGAATACAAACTGGGTCTTAATGAGCAGCAAGAATCCAGGAGATGACAAACAAACAAAAGGCCAAGAGTACTACTAATGATGTTGCAATTGCTACTATGAGCTTTCCTCATTTGGATAACAACAGCATGATTCATGAGCAGGCTAACCAAGTTTCATTTTTTTTCCATCATCAAATTAAAGCCTTTTGCTAATTTTTTATGACCTCAATCCATTAATTTGCATCTTCATTTCAAATCTTCACCAAATCAAGATGCTGTGGCTAAAAATGAGTTAGACTTCAACTTTTTGTCTGGAAAGCCCTCTTCTAATGGGTAAATTATTTAAAACAAAACAAAACAAAATGTTTTATGGTTTTCTAGTCAAACAAAACCCCTAAATTATGGAAAAACTGTGGTCTTTTCCTTTGGATTTTACAAGGGTGTTGACTCTTCATGTGTACATTTTCACTTTCTGGGTGTGTAATTTTGCTTTCTATTAGTTATATTTGAGCATGTCTACTTCTAGGAAATACCTATACTTAAAGAAGATGCACAATTAAAGAATAATGCATCATTTAAAAAAATTCACAGATACTTTTATAGTAACTTCATCTATACAAATACTAATACTCACTTTGTACTAATTAGAATAATCTGATTCAATTTTGCATCTACTTGATAATAGGCTAATAAAAATTTTCCTTCACATGATTTCCGCATTTTCATCAATTATAACATCACTGATACTGACTCATTTGTGGGTGGTAGTCTGAGGTAACAGATAGTCATAGGAAATGGAAACCATTCGCTCGATCCACGCCCCCCCCCCCAATCCTATTTGGCCTGGAATATTATAATGTAACATTTCAGTTTTGGATGGACATTTGAACATTCCTCCCCTCCACAAAGTAGACAAAGTTCTAAAAGGATAAAATGTGTAACCCTAGATTTCTATGACCCAGTAAGGTAAAAGGAACATTATTAAAGGCACAAAATACATTCTAAAATTTAAGAGGATTGTGCACAAAACATCCTTAATGTTCTCTACCTGGAAATTACTTTAAGAAATAGTACACCCAAAGGAGAAATGAGCACACACACAAAAAAATATTGTAAGAAATGTACTTAAACATGAAACATTATTCTAAGAGCTAGCAATAACAATTAATGAAGTAAAATGTAAGTATTATGATTACTGAAGTAAAGAGAACTGAAAGTAGTAATAATTCAACTGAAAAACACTGGGTCAAATTCCTAGAACGTATCAGCAAAAATGAGAGATATTTACATAGTTGCTAACCTAAGTTCACTAATGTCTGCATCTCTGAGAATTCAATACCTAAGATTTTATTTCTCTAATTAAAAACTTTTATTTCCCTTTTAGAACCATACATTTAACTTAGGTATTTAGATTTAACTTATGTTTACATGGGTAGATTCAATGCTCATTTAATATTTACACATTAGTAGTCATTTTATTCTGGAAATATTTGTTGAAAGTTTATATTACACCAGAGACATGCTTTATGTATCCTCTTTTTATCCTTACAACTTTCCTATCAGGCAGGTTCTATCAATATTCCAACTGTAATATCAAGAAATATAAAACTGAGTGTAGGCACACCTTGGAGATATTGCAGGTTTGGTTTCAGACCACCATAATAAAGAAAAGATCTCAGTAAAGTAAGTCACACAATTTTTAGTGTACATAAAAGTTCTGTTTATACTATATTGTAGTCTGTTAAGTGTGGGATAGCATTATGTTTGGAAAACAAAAAATAAAAACAGTATACTTACCTGATTAGCAAATAATTAGATGATAACCATCAGCTGAACTTTCATCAAGTCATAATCTTTTTGCCAGGGAAAAGTTTTGCCTCTCTATTGATGGCTGCTGACTTATCGGAAGGGTGAATACTGAAGATTGGGGTGACTGTGGAAATTTCTTAAAATAAGACAACAGTGAAGTTTGTGGTAGTGATCAACTCTCCCTTTCAAAGACAGTTTCTCTGTAGCATGTCAGGCTGTTTGAAAGCATTTTACACACAGAACTTCTTTCAAATTGGAGTCAATCCTCTCAAAACTGATGCTGCTTTATCAACTAAGTTTATATAATATTCTAAATCCTTTGGTGTCATTTCAACAATCTTCACAGCATCTTCAACAGGAGTAGACTCCACCGTAAGAAATCGCTTTCTTTGCCTATCCATATGAAGCAACTCTTCATCTGTTAAAGTTTTATTATGAGATTGCAGCAATTCAGTCAACATCTTTATGCTTCACTACTAATTTTAGCTCTCTTTCTATCTCCACCACTGAAATCTGAACCCCTTAAATCCATTCATGAGGGTTGGAATCAACTGCTTCCAAATTCCTGTTTATATTGATATTTAGACCTCTTCCCATGAATCACAAATGTTCTTAATGGCATCTAGAATGGTGAATCCTTTCCAGGAAGTTTTCACTTTACTTTACCCAGATCCATCAGAAAAATCACTACCTATGGCAGCTATAGTCTTAAGCAATGTATTTCTTACATAATGCAACTTAAAAGTCAAAATTACTCCTTGATCTATGGGCTTCAGAATGGATGTTGTGTTACCAAGCATGAAAACAACATTAATCTCTTTTATTTATTCATTTATTTCTGAACAGTTGGTCACAAGAGTGGGCTTATTCAGTAAAACCATGTTGTAAAGAGATATGCTTACCATTCAAGCTTTGTAGTTGCCTTTCTAGTACACAGGCAGAGTAGATTTAGCATAATTTTAAAAGGCCCTAAGATTTTCAGAATGGTAAATGAACACTGGCTTCAACTTAAAGTCACCAGTTGTATTAGCCCCTAATGAGAGAGTCAGCCTGTCCTTTGAAACTTTGAAGTCAGGCATTGACTTCTCTCTAGCTATGAAGGTCCTAAATGGCATCATCTTCCAGTATAAGGCTGTTCTGTCTACACTGAAAATCTGCTGTTCAGTGTAGCCACCTTCATGAATGATCTTAGCTAGATCTTCCGGATAACGTGCTGCAGCTTCTACATCAGCACTTGCTGCTTCACCTTGCATTTTTGTAGTATAAGGACCACTTCTTTCCTTAAACCTTGCGAACCAACCTCTCTAGCTTTATCTTTTCTTCTGCAGCTTCCTCACCTCTCTCAGCTTTCAGAGAATTAAAGAAAACTTGGTCCTTGTTCAGAATTAGGCTTCAGCTTAAGGGAACGCTGTGGCTGGTTTGATTCTCTATCCAGATCACTGAAAGTTTCTCCATATCAGCAATAAGACTGTTTCACTTTCTATAATTTTTGTGTTCCCTAGAGTAGCACTTTAAATTTCTTTAAAAAATTATTTTGTTTCGTTTTCTTTCACAATTTGGCTACCTGCTGCAAAAGTGCTAACATTTAGCCTGTCTCTGCTTTTGACATGCCTTTCTCACGAAGCTTAATCACTTCTAGTCTTTGATTTAAAGTGAGAGACCTATGACTTTTTACTTCAACATTTAGAGGCCATGTAGGGTTATTAAATTGGCCTAATTTCAATATTTTTGTGTCTCAGGACATGGGAGGCTTGAGGAGAGGCAGAGGGCTAGAGAATGACTAATCAGTGGGGCAGGAAGAAGATACACATTTATCAATTAAGTCTGTTGGCTATGTGGGCTTGGTTCGTGGGACCACATAACAGTTAGAGTAGTAACACCAAAGATCCCTGATCACAGATCACCATAACAGATAAAATAATGATAAAATGTTTGAAATATTGCATGAGTTACCAAATGTGACACGGAGAAACTCAGTAAATGGTGGAAAAATGGTGCCTATAGTAAATGTTGGAAAAAATGGTCCTTATAGACTTCAAGGTGTAAAATATGTAGTATCTGTGAATCACGATAAAGCAAAGTGCAATAAAACAAAGTATGTCTGTAACTTGATTAACTGGCTATCATGTGTAGAATTATTATTTGGATCAATTTTATTCTAAAAGTCGTGTTTTTAACTTTTATGATCTGCTTTCAAACTGTAATTATAAAACCTAGTTGTATTTTAGTATCAATTAAAGATATTAAAAAAAAAACCAACCTCAGATGTCTAGGTCACATTCCATACCTACAGAACAGAACCTCCCAGTGTTTGGGGCAGGAGGAGGGGGATATTGTATCATTTTTAAAAATAACAACAATAACACACAAAAGCAAAACACATATGTATTGCTGACGTGATTCCAGTGTTGATGCCCTTGCTTTAAAATCTGTGCAACCATTTCATTCATATTATAGAAAATTGTGGAATTTTCAATTCAGTAAAAAATATCAATTATATGTAACCTGTTTATGCTATTGTGTTATTCTTAAAAGATTGCAAAATTGCAATATTTAAAGGCCAGGATAATCGCAGGCTTTGTAGTAGGTATGATGCCGCATTCCTGCCAATTATAATGTATTATGAGTAAAGTTAACAATTTGTAAAATTTGGAGTTTTAGTTTAGCTTTTCGCCAGCCTCAAACTGTCTTAAACCTTCAAAGATCATATTCAAGATACTCTCTTTGCTCCTCTTGCACTTGTCTTAGCACATGCACACTTTGGCACCTTTCCAGATGGATCTGCCCATTGACTCCTGTGCAATTTGCTGCAACCAAACTGGATAGGGTGAGATCCTGTCATCTGAGGTGAAGGAGTACAGTGCCGCCTTCTCACATATTTGCCAAGCTCTGACGGGCTTATCTTCAGCCCTTGAATCTCTTCTTAATTTTTGGAGCCCTTGCCTCCTCATTTTAGTCACAGCCTTGCCCTGAGATTCTAGTAAAATTTTAACCTTAGAAAGCTGAGATTTGCCGAAATCAAGTACCAGCTTCTATCAGAATCAAGACACACCACACCCTTATTTCAGTCTGACGCTGAGACTTTTCTAATGTGTAGGGTTTAGCCTTTCCCCAACACTCAGGCTCATCTATTACTGCTATTATAACTTCTTTCCATTCTGACTATGTGGTTAATACTGCCGACCTCTTAAAGCAAAAGAACAATATTATCCTGTTTTCTTATAGTTTACATATAGGTTGGTTTAATTACACATTTAAGAATCACAAACCCAGAATATTGGAATTCGTTGGACAAAGGAGGAGAAATGCTGCCCCTCTCTATCTGCTGATCTTTTCAACAAGACATAGTACTTTGATTTTCCAGGTGACTTCCTTTTCAATGGATTTGCTGGTGATGGGTATAATGCCAATAAGGCCTCTGGGACAGTGGCTTGTCTGCTTGGCTCCAATTTCAGCTGCTTGCTAAGGAACTGCCTTGAATTAAATATGTTCTCCAAAAAAAAAAAAAAATCATATAAAGCCAGAAGGGCCATTCAAAACTCTAACCCTCACCATATCTCAGTAATTTCTAAATACCTGCTGCTCTAAAATCAGGAATCCAAACAGATCTTGTCCATGGCCCCAAGATCATTATTTTTCATAAAAGTATACCTTTTTAAAGTTGCTATATTAAAAGTCAAGATTTTCTCACTGATTTTTTAAAAAATTGAACATTATGCATTAAATATGTTTGACAGTTTATCTCTTTCTTATGTGAAGGCAAGGTAATTCCAAACAGAATGTAATAACTTTCATAGAGGCTAATTTTTATTTTTGGCTTATGGCATTAATATTTTAAATTACAATCATATTTATTAAATTTAGGCCAAATGTTGGCCTAGTTTTTTTAAGTGGCTTTATATTGGTTGTACCCACAAAGATAATTAAATTATTTGATGGTTCCCTAAAGTGTTCACTATTAATAGATATAGAAAATTATGAAGGGGGAACTATAACATGTTAATCAGCACTATATATAATAATATACAAGTTTTATTCTGCTAAATTGACATTAATTTATCTTTTCTAATTAAAACTAATCAGTAAAATTAAAAAACCCATAGAACATTGCTAACTTCAGACCATATTCATTTTACAGTCATTCTCTTTAATGAAGGTAACTGTGTAATGCTATTTGGCATGGTAAGTACGAAATACTTTTTCATCTCAGACAATCTTATAAGCCTACCTAAATAAGTACACTGAAATACTAAATTATTTGTCAGAACAAAAGAAAAATTGGTACAAAATTGGAAGTGGTACAAAAACTATTTTTTAAAAGCTGTGTATTTCTTTTCCATAGGCCTCGATGAATGTAAGCACCCTTGCCAGTAGGTATTTCACTGGTGTTCCCGGTGATGACTCTGTGATCACTGTGCTTAATATTGAAAATAAGTGTTGAGGAATCCATGTGCAATTTGTTCATATGAGAATTTTTACTTGTAAAATCTACCATTTCCATGGTTTCTAACTTTTATGTACATAAACTTGGTAACAATTCCAGTTATTCTTTCTAACATATGCTTAACAGAAGCTGATTAAAGCCAGGGAAAAACCTGATGAAAGGCTTTGTAAAATAGAAATCCAAAGAAAGTCTCTCAAACAGATAAGGAGACAGAAGATTGCTTCCAAGGATTGATCGCCTCTGGGTCAGTTACAGAGTCAGTGAACTAATGTAATAGTGGGAAAATCATGGACCTAACCATTAGACATACATAAATTGTGGCTTTACACTTCATTTCCTGTGTGAGGTTAGGAACATTGATTACATTGTATGGAGTCTCACCTTTTCTCATCTGTAAAATGTACATAAAAATTTCTAGTTTGTATTCACTCATACATTCTTCAAATAGAAACTTAGTGGTTACTATGTGTATATGATTAAAAGTCTAATAGCAATTTGCATGTTTAGATTCTTTAAATTATCTTGATGAATTAGAAATGCTTATTTCAGTGGCCCAAGTTATTTGAAGATTGAATAGTGTTTAAAAAGAGTGAAGACCACCTGCTATTTGTGTAGAATTTGTCTTTAATTCCTGGGATTTAGATTTTGCTCATAGGGACATTGTCATCATTTCTTGCTCCACTTCTTTGCACTATATTAGTTTAGAAGAAGTCCACTGAACAGACATGTAACAGAAATCTATTGTGGCAGCTTCCTAGCAGTCAGACCCCTAAGCAGCTGTGTGTCCAACTGTGCGTATGTCAATTTTTTTGATGTGTAACAGAAGCTGAATCCCATGTTTAGGTGCCTTGACTTTCATCTTCCTATGCCACAAAGCCTCTTTGTGGTTCAAAAGAGCAGAGGAACATTTTCTGTGTATTATTGTTGTTGGTTCACATCTCATTTGCTCTGCACTATCACCCAGAGATTTATTTTGCCCCTAACTGTTTTTCTTGGGTCTATCCCACCTCTAAGTAGTAACACTAGGTTATTTCCTCCCCTTGTGTAATGATTTGCATTTTTACAATTTGGATCTTGGTTTTATCATTTCCTTACCATACTTCTAATGCCTCCAGGTTCTGTATTAAAATGATTTCCCTGTCCTCCCCAGTGTATGCAACACCATCCAAGTTCGTTCCATCCACCAATAAAAGTGTGTTGCTTATTAACTTTCCTAAGCATTCACAAATATGTTGAATACAAATGAACTTAAAAAATTCTAACTTTGAAATATCCTCATTCGTTTCCAAAAACCCCAACATTTGTGTGTGTTGTTTTATTTGTTTAAGTTATAAAGCCGATGTAAACATATTTAACAGGCCACATTTAGGCTAATTGGAATATGTTGCATCAAATTATATTTTACATCAGGTTAAATGCCTAAGAGAATAGATTTCCTTTTCTCCCCATCTCTTGTACTCAATACATCTTTTTGTTGGTCTTATTGAAATTTAACTGACCTAATTCTAATAGATTAAATTTTATTTATTTTTCCAAAGGTAAGTATAGGTTTGAAGAAAAGCATCCTGAAAGGTTGGCTTGCTCTTCTAGATCATGATGTTGACTTTTAATATTTTTTTCATGATGAGTCTCTGAGGAACTTTTAACCAAATTATATTCAAGAGTAATTTATGTGATTCAGAATTCAGTTGCAGCTAGTGAAGTAGTTTGTCTTTGATAAATTATAGTTAACTATCAATATGCCGAAAATAAAAAGGTCCTGGTTGAAGTATCTTAAAAATAACCTCTGCCATCAGTTAGTTTTTCCTCAGGATCCTACAGGAAATGTTGTGGAGATAGGAGAGCACGTTTTGAGGTCTAATCTGTATGGAATTAGCTGTCTGCTGAGTATAACCCAAGTCTCTGTAAATAGAAAATCCACAAAAGGGAATACATAATTATGAATGTTGGAAGTGAGTCTAAAGTCATCCGGTCCAATCCCTTCATTTCACAGATGAAGGAAAAGAAGCCCAGAGAGACTAATGGCGAGGACCAAGGTCACACACTGAGGAAAATGTGTTTCACATTACTGTTACAGACACCACCTGGATCCTTCAGGATCGCTTGTCTCCTTCAGGCCTGACACATGTGTTTCCAGTATTGTCTAGAAAGACATTATGATAAATGTTCCTAGAACCTACCAAATTAAAACCAATATAATATCATATGCCTGAAAAATCATTTCTACATTTACATAAAATTTTAGATCCATCTTACTTAAATTTAGTAGGTAACAGCCTAATTTTATTGCTTAAATTTCTAAGTATAATTTTTTAAAAAGTGACCTAAATGTGTTTTCAAAGCTTTGTTACTTGGCAAGACCGATTAGAATCTCTAGAAATAAATATTGATATTGTCTGTTCTGTATTTTTCTACATCAGTATTCCAATGAATGGCTCATTCAGAAAGTAGAGAGAGTATGACTGTGAGGGTAAATGATTCTAATTCTCCAAATCCGGCATAAAAACTATCATCAAGAAAGGTATATAGCTAGAACATCAGATTCTGTTTTCCAAGAAGGAAATTTACTTAAATAAAAATAGATATGTGGTTTGAAAGAGAGACTCCAACACTCTCAGAAGGGTGGTCACCATTCTGATTACTCTGGAGGACAGAAGGGAATAGAAAAAAAATTTTTTTTTTCAAAATAATGCTCTGAGAAGAAGATTATATTCAGCTTCATAAAAATGTTCACTTACATCTCTTTATATGGAGAAAAATAAGGCAGAAACCAACACAAGGCCCTGAAGAATTTAGTTTTTCTTTTCTCTAGTATTTTCACTCCGTGCTGTTATATCAATATTGTTAGATAATTGTTTGTAAGTCTATATAGATACCCAAAGCCTTGGAGGTCACATTAAGTGCAGATATTAAGCATATGCAAACATTTTTTTAAATATTTGGTATTAAGCAACACTATAGTTTCTTCAAACTAAGATATCAATAAGCTATAGCTGAATAAATCTTACTAATCAAAACTATTAATCAGCAAAATAACCTCAATTCTTTTAATCTAGTATAACTAATATTTTTACTAGCTAATCAAGTACTGTTGTTTAAACAAGAACAACATTGTTGAACCTAGATATTTACTTTGCATTTAGTGCAAGGTGCTTTGTTTTAATTTGGATGTCAATCAACTGGTAATTTAAATATGTATTTTTTAAATTAGCAAAATTCCAGATATGAAAGTGTATAGAGAAATATTGCTAAGCCACATATTACAACTGCAATATACTACTTCTAATATATTGTTTGCAAATGAATTTAAAAGATAGCTATACTTGTGGAATTAGAAATGTCTTTTTCTGAGTTAGAGAAGACAAATAAATATTCAATTGAATAAGAACAGTTGAGTAATCAATTTGTATAAAGCAGTATGACAAATTATGCTTTGTCCCTGTCATCAGTGGGCTTGCACTCTAGATGGGAAAACAAATTATTATTCATTAGATATCATTAATGAGTTACAGAATTATATGAGATAATTTACTTAAAGTAACTAAATAGCAAAAAATCATCAAAAAGAAAAATGCATGAGTCACATATGCAGCACAAAACCTGAAATTGTCCATGTGCTGCGTCATACCTGCAAGCGGCACCGGAAGTGCTATTACATGAGGACTGTCTGAGTTATGAGTAACGGTCAAACTATAACAAGTTCTTGAAGTGATAATTGTGTTTCATTCTTCAGCTTTAAAGCATTCTTTGCTTCTCATTCAACTAGTCCTATTTGAAGTCATCTTACTTCCTTCTTGGTTAGTATTAAATACTCATTTGTTAGTGTTCTTGGTATTGTAATCTCGGTGTACTTAAAGAATATATGTATGCTATAAGCACCTAAACTAATGTAATAAACCAGGTCCCTTCCGCAATACAGGCCTAATTGGAACTGTTACCAAAGTAACACAAATCATGTGTGCAAATGTCGATAATGAGACAATTGGGAGAAAGACTACATCATCCATGAGCGTATGTTTGAGTTGTGTGTGTGTGTGTGTGTGAGTGTGTGTGCAGGTGTGCAAGTGCACACACTTGCACATTGATAAGCTAGAAAAGAACTACTAAGCCCTGAGTGAAAGCATCCTTTAAAATGAAATAGAGCCCGGCCGGTGTGGCTCAGTGGTTGAGCGTCGACCCATGCACCAAGGGCTTGCAGGTTCAATTCCCAGTCAGGGCACATGCCCAGGCTGTGGGCCCGATCCCCAGTGGGGGGCATGCAGGAGGCGGCCAGTCAATGTTCTCTCTCATTGATGTTTCTATCTCTCGCTCCCTCTCCCTTCCTCTCTCTCTAAAATCAATAAAGAAAAAAATTAAAATAAAAATGAAATGGAGTACAGACATTTCTAACTTACAACTTGCCCCTGGAGCTGCACAACCAAGTAAAGCCCCGTAAGAAATAACCTCTCTCATCCTCTTATAACCCCTTTATTCCCTACATGGGGGTCATTTTGGCCTTCAATATTCTAAAACAAAACCAAACAAACACTTCCTAAGAAAAATAAATGCATGAGCAGGGATGCATAGCTAGCATTAATCCGAGCAGTGAGAGAAAAGCCTTTTTAAGTTTCTCTTATTTTCATTCTTTATAGGAATGGGACTACTTGTGCATACCTAAATTTAAATATGAGAACATTTTTGTCTCAAAGTTGAAATATTCATTCGAGTACACAATAAATTAGTTCATGATTTGATTTTGTCCAAATAACTTGGGTAGAACCACACTGTAATTTATAATATATTAATAAGTATTCCAGATCATCACCCACAAATTAGGTTGTGCCATCTTAGCTGGGTCTTCCATAGGACACTGAGCTGTCTCATTCTGTTGCCATAATATATTTATTTGAGGTACACACCCCTAGTTTCAATGTAATACCTACTCTGACCATGACACTGCAGGAAAGTAACAGGTGACATAATTTTTATTTTTTAGGTTTTTGTTGTTGTTGTTAATCCTCACATGAGGATTTCTTCCATTGATTCTTAGACAGATTGGAAGGGAGAGAGGGAGAGGGGGAGACAGAGAGGAGAGGGGCAGAGAGAGACATCGATGTGTGATTGGTTGCCTCCCCCACACGTGGATGGAACCTGCAACCCAGGAACATGCCGTTGACTGGGAATTGAACCACGACCCTTCTGTGCTCAAGCCGACACTCTAACCATGGAGCACACTGGCCAGGGCAAGGTGACATAATTTCTAAATGGTGAAGTGTCACTTGCCCTTTATGCAAAATGAGATCTCTGTATTTTCAGCCTACTTTCTCGGGATAACTTTTATAATATAGCTGTACTTCTTTTTTTTGTCTTTATTGATTTTAGAGAGAGAGGAAGGGAGAGGGAGAGAGAGATAGAAGCATCAATGAGAGAGAACATCATCTGGCATGGCTTTAAAGACACAGATTTTGGAGGCAGACAGACCTGAATTCAAGTCGGAAATTGGCCATGGCAGTGAGATTGCAGTTAAGTTACTTCACTTCTTTCTGTAATACCTAACTTATGCTGGCAGCATCTAGAAAAGCTTGCAGGAACAATTTGTATTTACAAAGAAAATAGTTTAACTCTTAGAGAATTAAAAAATTCATCCGGGGGCCAGAAAGATGTCATTACCAATACCCTCAGTCTCACTATAGCCATGTAGAGTTCTTATTGGGTGGGCACTCCAGAGTCTCTCTCTGCATGAATTCTCTCTCTCCATCCAACAGTCCTGCCCTAGGACACTTTCCAGTCAAGTCTAGGCACCATCCTAGAGGAATGTCCAGCATTGGAGTCCCCTGGAAATACTTCCAATTTCTTCTGTGTAGGACACCGGCAAGGGTTACTGTTCTGTTGCTGCTGTGGCCCAAATCTCATAGCTTAACTATGAAGTTTATGTTGCTACTGATGCCTTTGCCTCTTGACTCTATCAACAAACAGCCTTTCTTCCGGGCATTGGGCTGGAGGATAAAAAGCACAAAAGCAGGTTTGGGAACTCAAAATCTGTAAGAGAGAAGCAATAACAGTACTTTTCTGAGGACTCTTTAAAGAGGATCTATAAAACAGGTGGCACAGTGGATATTTTGAATAAATTATAGTTATCTTTAATTATTATCATTGCCCCTAACTAAAACTCTAGAAAGATACAGAGATCATGCTTTTTAGTCTTCTCATTCATTTGTAATGCCAGTAATATATTCTGAAATGTTTAATATCAGATTAGCATATAACACACTGTATCTATAGATATCCAGACATACAACACACACATATATACAGAGACCAAAAAAACCCCACATATGCACATATTTTCAACATGATTATGTTCCTAATTATACCAGCATAAGAAATAACTCTTAGCCATAGTAACTTGTGGGTATTTCTTTTCCAAGCAAGTACAGGACACAGGAAATCTCTTTTAATTCCCTACCCTGTTCCTTCTGCCCAACCCCATCTTCTCTGTTCCCCACACCCTCAGTCTTCCTGTCAAGAATGGTGGACTACACACCCTAATCACAGCAAGACACTGCAGAGGCAGCAAGATACACTGGGAAGATTAGAGTGAAATAAAAATGACCCCGGAATGGTCCCCTGATAAGAGCAAACTCAAGAACAGACATTTTGGACAGGTACAAATGTAAGAGAGTTTGCATAGGAATGTCTCAAAGCCTGTCACCACTGAGAAAATCCCACAAGAGAAGAGATAAAGACTCCTTTCTTTGCCGTCTTTACATTTGTATGCATTACTAGTTCCTGCCTACAGCACATTACACTGATTAGCTCTGTTTATTGACATAATAGTTGTGGGCCTGGACATATGTTGGTATACGTTAAATCACTTATTAATAGGAATTGTTACTTCTTGGCTGTCACAAGTGCTTACAAAAGAAGATCTCGACGATGGTTTTTCCATTATCTGAGCACTATGACAACTTTCACATTTGTAAAATGATATTTGTGCTGCCTTTAGACTGTTGGAACATTTAAATCTACTAATAGACACTATGTACTTTTTTTCATAAATTGAAAGGGATAGAGAGAAAAAGAACAAGTTTTAAGAAAACCACATGCTATTTTCAGTTAACTCAGCAGCTTACCCCAAAATAAGGGCAGGTGTTTAGATTTGTCTTTCATTTCTTAGAAAAATAAATGCATATGAGTATTTTTTTAATATATTTTTATTGATTTTTTTAGATAGAGAGGAAAGGAGAGGGGGAGAGAGATAGAAACATCTATCGGCTGCTTCCTGTAGGTCCCCTACTGGGAATCAAGCTGGAAACCTGGGCATGTATCCTGAATGGGAATCAAACCAGGACCTCTCAGTCCACAGGACGACACTCAAGCCACTGAGCCACACTAGCTGGGATGCATATGGGTTTAAACGTAGCTATTTGTATAAGTATCTTTATTCTTTCTTGGAATAAGCTACTAGTATTGCTAGATTTCAATAGTTTATCATTTACAGTAAAGCATAAACCAGGTTAAAAGAGAGTTCTATTAGTATAACATTTCCTCAGTGAACTGTTCAACATTCTGAAGGGACATTATTTGTTAGTCTTCCCTGTCTTTAATGCTTTGTCTGCAAGATCATAGTCCAAGAAATAAATAAAATCATTGAAGAATCTGTATTCAGTCCAAAAATTTATAAAATCAGGATGCAATTTTTACCCCTCTCCTTTTAGTGGCCAGTGGCCTCATAATAAAATTTGGTAAAAGTATATCACCAAAGGGAAAAGGAAATTGTCAGCATAATGTCCTGACATAGACAGGTACTCAAACAGCATTGGGTTCTTATTACCAGGCTGCTTCTCCACCACGTCCAGGATGGCCAGATCATATGGGGTAGAGGAGATTACTTGACATGGTGTCAAGTGCTTACAGGATTCTGGATGACCAAGCATCTTTATTTAACCACCATGCTGCTAACCCCACATGGGAAAGGGCTTGAAAGGTTAATATAAACATTGTCTGCTTCTTTCAAACTTCACCAGAATACCACATCTGGTGGGTCACCTCACCCTGCAGTCAAAAGGACATTTGCTTTGTGAATGTCAGGATAATTTTATAAGAACCAGACACCAGGCAACTGAAGTGGGGCCCAGGGAAAAAGGCAGATTGTTACATGTGAACTGTTTGGATTATTTAAAAAAAAAAAAGGAGGGGGGGTTACAAGTGAGGCCAGGACCCACTATAGTAGTCATTGAAGCTTCCAGACAAATTATATCCATGCTACGCCTAACATCAAATGGCAGGGAAACTCTGTATAATGAGATTTCGGAGCACAGTGACTTCGCATGGGCATGATTCAACAATTCAGTCACATTGAGCCAGCTTTGTGATAAGAATAAAGGATACCAGGACACAAGATGAGACATGTAATACCAACAGCAACCGAAACTGCTTTTATTTGTAGGTTAAAATGTCACTGTATGCATATTTTATTTATTGTTCGAGTTATGGATACTGCCACCCCCACCACAAATGCATGCTGCAGTGAGCTTCCTTGAGCATCCCCATTAATGCACTTGCGTGGGCTACCCACACACACTCTCTCTTACACACGTTCATAGGTCACGAGTAATGTGTACACTAAAATTACATAAGTAGTGCCAGATTGCTCTGATGCACACCTGTTATAAATATTCTATGATGAAAATATATGTAATTAGGTAAAACATTGTTAAATATGAAACAAATTGTCTTTGCTCTACCAGCTCCTTCCCTTACTTATCTGTAGAAGCACCATCACGTACTCAAATATACAACATAGGAGTCTATTTAATCCTTGGCTTTTACTTGTTTTCCATTGCTATTTCTTAAAGTCATAAATTTTATAGAATCTATAGTATCTTACAGTATAGATAGTATTAATGGTAATTTCTACCATTTTCTGTAATCCTCCCCACTAATCCATTAGTATTCATAGTAAGTCATCAGCCTTAATTTCTTCTGCCTTAATTCGATCCTACAAAATTTCCTGATACCTTGACATCTGCTCCACTTCCAGGTCAGTGGCATTATACAGGTGTCTTCCTCAACCTGCAGTGTTCCTCAGGTTATAATGCTATCCCAAACATCCCCAAAGACTTAAGAACGATGTCACCTCTCCCTTATACCAATTTACACAAATATTTTTATAGTATTTTTCCCAGTTTTTTGCAATTATCTGTTAATATCCATTTCTCACAAGTCACAAATTTCTCAAAGAAGGAATTATATTTTATTGGTATTTGTATCCCCAGTGCCTACAAATGTTAAGTGTTGCACAAATGTTTGTTGAATGGGCTTTTATTATGTTTCCCTCTGGCTCTTATCTCATCTTTTCAAATTATAGTTACTTATCTGGCAAAATAATACTACATTAAAATGTTAATATAAAATGACACCCCCTTAACTAAGTTTAAAAATAAGCAAAACTTCACAACATATTTGTTAAGCATTTATATGTGTGTCTGATAGAAAATGTTAAAGAAAGACAAGAGAATGATAAGCATAAATTTCTGGATATATGCTATTTTGGGGTGAGAAGCCAAAAACAGGATGTGGGGGAAAGCCCATAGAAAATGTAAATTTATAGAAATATTTGTGTTCTTGCAGTGCATGGTGACTTAAAGGTGTTAATTATATTATTAATACATATTTAAACAAATATAGTTAGTGAGAATCACGTATGGACCAGTATGTCAGTAAGCTGTAAATAATAAAACATGATTAATGCTATTCTGTATTCTAAAGAGAAGGAAAAAAAACAAAAACAAAAGAAAAATAAAGTGTGTGTGTGTGTGTGTGTGTGTGTGTGTGTGTGTGTGTGTTTGAAATGAGTATTTCTTCTTCAGAGGAACTTGGATTTTATAATTTTATAAAGGATATTTCTAGAGAAATAATTTCTTAATTTAAAAAATGTGTAATGCTACCAGTGTAATGTGATTGTGGGGAAAATACTGCCATCTAATTGCTTCACTTAATAAAATACCTGGTTCTAACACTAAGATATCCTTCAGTGGTGACGTTTATAATTTCGTGGACAGACAACCTTGTGTTATTTTACAGCCAACAGTTCTTTCAACATGCCTCAACTTCTGTCATCCAGACTGGTCCCTGCACTAGACAGACACACACTGCACAGTCTGCTTGAAAAGTTACGGAAAACATGGACTTATGATTCTTGGAATCTCTAAAGCAAATACTCAAAACTTGAAAAAAGCCCATGTTTATCAACACAGACAAAAAGTAAGATTATTTATTTCATAGGTAGTGGAAGGGACTGGAATATGCATAAAAGACCAATGAGTCCAGGATTTCTTGAAATAATCTCAATCAAATCTCTGGGTCTCAGTTTTATTAGTTATAAAATAAAATATTAAACCTTAGTAATTTCTTAAGTTCTCCAGGTAGACATACTATGATTCTGTACATGGAGAAATTTAACCTGGCACTGAAAGAGAACACGTGAGTGTCTATTTGCCTGTATACAGTATAATTACATTATCTTCTATAATTTATTTTATTCAGATATTTTCAGGAATCAGGAAATGTTGGAGAAACCCACCAACTACCCATCATTAGTCAATAAAAAAAGAGTCCAAAATAGGTATAAAAGCAACCTACTTAATATGTTTAAAAAATAAACTAGTTTAATATATTTTTGTTTTGTTTTATGAGTGAGTGCAGATGAGCACTGTGCAAGGACATGTTTTATGACAGATGCCCATTGAAGAGTATGTATAAAATCACCTCTTCTGAACACAGGAAGACTTTTGAATTTCTGAAATGTACGATCACATTGGAAACAATTCTTGACTAGCTTTTGTATTTAGGAGCTTTTCAATATTCTTCGTCTTACAGATTGGGGAAAATAAAAGCCTTTAGAGTAATGGCTTTGTGTTTCCTTTTTTTAAAAAGAAGGGGGGGGGAAGATTTGCAAATTGACATCTCTGTACTCAAAAGTGTATGTTAAAATTTTGTATTAAAATTCTGTATAGTCTAAACAGCATTGGAAATCAAGTGACTGTTGATTAGTATAGAGAGAATACTTAAATATTTTTTATTGAATTTATTGGGGTGACGCTGGTTAACAAAATTATACAGGTTTCAGGTGCACAATTCTACAACACATCATCTGTACACTGTATTGTGTGTTCGCCACCCCAAATCAAGTCTCCCTTCATCACCATTTATCCCAATATTTCAAAGTTAAGTACACTACTGTATCACTTCTTCTCTATGTAAAATCCCACCCTCGACTGCACTAAATCAACAAAATACAGTGAGACGTAGCCACAAAAACCGTTTGTAATTTACATCGCTGCTTATTCAGTTATCATCTGAGGTGGAAGATAAACTGAAATAATTGCTAAGAATCTACTTCTAAATAGAAATAAAATGATATGTGCTTAGTTCTCACATCCAGCAAGCATGTGGAAAGAGAAGTCTTGTTAAACATAAGATGTTCAAGGTAGAAGAAAATGCCATTACAGTGAGCCCTTGAAAAAGAAACGTTCTTGAAAGAAGGCTTACTTTTCTGTCTTTGAAGAGATTATCTAGCCAAATGCAAAGAAGATAAAGCATAGTGAGTATCTAACCCAGCAGAAATATGGTTTCTGGAAGTAGAGGTGGTCTTCTCTAGAGATTTACTAGGGATTATTTCCTGATTCACAGTTTAAATTTCTCTGAAATGCACTAATCTCCCTCAGGGCGCTCTTGTAACAATACCTCGTCATTCATTCTGCTTTTGACTGAAATTCCACTTTAAATATTAATTTTAGAGGCGGTTTTACTTGCAATTAACCACATGATTATATTGTAATCGCATTGAATTCCATACTCCAAAATGAATTTAGCATAATCTGGACCTAAAGAGGTAATAAAGTTAACACCCACTGAGTTTACTAGGAAGTAAAGCATCTAGTACCTTCACTAATTGGAGACAAACACAAAACTGAAGTACAGAAAGGTTTTCTAAAATAATTGAAGAAAAATCCAAAACTATACACAAAAAAACATATCCAAGCATACCTGTGTATGCAACCCACCAAGCTATGAGTCAGGTAAAGAAGTTGAAAATCAACTCAGTTCTTTCGAGAATTGGTAAGAATGCAAAAAAGGGTTGCATTCACCTGGATCAGTAAAAATAGGGGCTGCTGGAGGGGAAGCATAGATCTATAAAGCTGTTGCAAAAGACAACAACAAACCTAATAGTATACTCAATATTCAAAACCACTGCCACTGTTACCCATTAGTTACTTGTGAAATTTTTGAAGGCATTTGCAACCTAGAATCCTAACCTCTATCTCTTAATTTCATAGTTAAAAACTGAGATTCTTGAGTGTTTAGATATTAAAATCTGTTTAATATATGTGTGTGAGTGTAAGTATACATGAAAACATACACATACAACAACAGATATATATGTTTATATTTCTACAAAACAGCATCTGTAACTCAGAGTTCGATAAGTCAAATTTTAGATTAAAGTCGTATGTGCTAATGAAGTGCCTGGTGAACAGAATGGATAACATCAAGCATTATTTTATTTTTTTAATCATCACACCAGCCCTATGGTATAGCACCATTACCATTTTAGAGATGAATAAACTGAAACTCCATACATTTTAGTAGCTTGTACAACATGAAAAAGCTACTAAATAACAGAAGCAGGTCTCAATCCAAGTCTCCAAACTCAGCATATCTCTACTACATCATGCTGAAAAGAAATCCATGAATGTTATGGAATTTTTTAGTATAGAAAATATATATACATATTTATAACTACATAACAATATAATGCATAAATTAAAGTCACTTGTTGTGGCCCACCCTTTGTCAAAAGTTTTTATTGCTATTTTGGTATATATTTTTTTCAATACTCTTTTTGGTGCTATAAGTTTCTTTGATACTTCCTATATATTTATTTAAAGTTATTATATTGCTTTGTTTTTATTTAATGTCATGCTGTATTTTTATAAGTCAATGAATGTGTTTTTCAACATTATATTCTTCCTAAACAAACGTGGTTTGGATTGTAAACTTCAAGTGTCATTATTTATTCCTGATGGACACCATGTCTTTGAATCATATATTTCCTTAATATAAATATTAAATTATACTCATGTGCATGGGCCACATTTCTTTAGTTCCCTCTTTAGGACCGATTTATAAAATAAAAATAACTGCATTAAAGCATATACTTGTATGACCTTTCATATACATGGTGGGGAAAAAGTAGGTTTACAGTTGTGAGGACACAAAACATAGAATTTATTCTTATATCATTATTTATTAATTATTGTATTATTTTCTATACAAACAACTGTAAACCTACTTTTGCTTCACCCTGTATATTGTTAAATTTGTTCCAAAAAAACTTTCAACACTGGTGCCAGTACCAAGTATTATAAATCGTATTTTTCATCAAATATATAAGTTTTAAGAAGTTATATAACTGCCAATTTACATTCTATTGACTAGGAATCACTAGGAAAGGTGATTTTTTTTTTCATGTTTATCTTTCAACTGTAATTCTTCTAGAATTGGTAGTATATTATTTCTTGACTACGTATTTGCAGTGACATACTTTGTCTTATTACTAATTTCCAAGTATGTTCTCTATTCGAGGATATACATTTATTTATTTATTGGAAATGTTGTTGGAGAACTATGCAAGTCAGAGGGGGCTCTACCCTCCTCGGCTCTTGTCACACTTGCAAGAAATAATTCAGATGACTGAATTATTCAACACTGAAAGCAGTGTTGAAGCAAAGCAAGTGAATTTATTAAGGAAGCAAAGCAAGCAAATTTATTGAGAATACACTTGGCATAAAACACAAGTGTACAACTCAGCTAGTCTGAGTGGCCTGGTGGGTGTGCAAGGGTTTTATACTTTTCCCTCTATAGGTTTCAAGTTTCCCCTGTAGGATATCTTGAGCAACAGACTAGATTTCAAGGTCCCCCTTTTACATTGTTGTGGATTTTCCCAGATTTTATGAGAACATCTGGTGATTTTGTCTTAGCAAGTCCCAAGACTGCTGACTTCTTTGTTCAGTGGGTGAGATAATCCCACCACCACCACATTCCCCTCCTCCTGTCCTAGCAGCTATGTATCCTGCCTAACAGAAATACTTTACTCACCTTGTGATTTCCATTTTAATTATTCTCATGATATGGATTTTTAATTTTTAATGGAATTTATTCTATAAATATTTAATATGAAAATAACTGCTCCCATGATTTTTCCTCAGTTTACTTCTTGAGAGATTTATTCAATAACAATCTATATTTTCTTATATATTTTACCTTGATATGGCATAAATTAGAATCTATTATATATTGTGATTTAGTTAATACATTAGTTAATTTTCCAAAGAGCCTAATTACCAATATTTGTTGAAAATTATTTTCCTTATTTAATGTTCACACATATTTTAACTAAAAATCTTATATATATTCATTGTGAAAAAAACTGAAATATAGGGAAATATCATAAGGCAAACTTTTGTGTTCCATAATCTCCCATGCCATAAAACAAATTCTCCTCAAATACATGTTTCAGATCAAATTTATTTGTTTTAAATATTACCATATGAAATACCTTTTAGTATGGTCTTGAGCTTTTGCACTCAAGTTTATAGCCATAATTATAATCACTTTTAATCTTTATTCAATTTAGTTAATTGCTTTTTGTGTTCCCCATCAGACATTCCATGCCATGGCTTTACCAATTTTGAATTCTTGATTTTGGTTTACCTCTTAGTTGACTGTTAATGTCAGTTAAGTTTACTAACTTGGGAAAGATACTCACATAGTACCCTGGGGAAGGATAAAAGAATGCTAAAACTTCTATTTCTTATGTAATTATATAAGCATTATTCTTATGTGAATAAAGGTTTTATGAGTCTCACTATTCTAGAATGAGATTAATTTTTATTCAAAATTCTAATGGCTTCTGTGATTTATATTTGGAGAGAAGAAAGGTCACACCATCCTTATTTTTATTACTTTTTAAAAAGTAATAGAAACTAATTTCTCAGCCTCTGTACATTACCAGAGTTTTCATATTTAAAATTTCTTGACTTCAGAAATGTTTATTTTCTTGTATATTTGATTATTTCTTCTGTGCACAATGAAATTAATTCATTATTTTACTCCTAGCACTAAATTATATATTAAATCTGTCACTTAGATGAAATGCTTATTTTTAATTTTCATTCTTGATAAGTGTCTCAAACTTGTCTTCCACACTACTGAATAAATGTTTGCTGTAACAGGTCTTTCTGCACATTCATTTAATTATTAGAGTTTAGACATATTTTCTTCTTTTATGTTTCTGATTCTAGCCATCTTTGTGTACATCTCTGAAATTATTGAAGACTATTTTTTTGTGTGGCTTTTGTCCTGTCTCTAGTTCCCCTTCTCATATCATTTTCATTTGTTTTCTGTAGATAATTTTTAAAAAATTTCTCTCTAATTCTTTAGAACACTTGTCCATGTCCCTTAAGTTGCTTTTTGTTTATTGGCTTCAAAAACCTATCATATTTTGTTTAGATTCTGTTTAGCAAGAACTAAATTGGGATAGATATACCAACACTTAGTGCGTAACATACAATAGGAAAAAATGCCATCAGTATTCCTCTTTAATTTCAGTTTCTATGCTGATAAACAACTCCTTTTCTAATACATGTGTGAAGGTCAAGATTAGCATCAGGAGTCTTAAATGCAAAGCCTAACAAGTATTGATCTAGTGTGAGTTCATTCCTGTGGGGTACAATTTTTCATTGCTCAAGTTCTTTAACTCAAATAGAGACTCCGATAGAGAATGTAGTAAATATTAATTTAGGTAATACTTTGGAAAATACATCACCCAGTTATCTACTCATCTTTACCTTGGTTTACAATACATTTTCCTTGGAAAAAAATTAAGATACAATTAAAAATATACATAGGGTCTGCCCGGTTGGTGTGGCTCAGTTGGTTGAGCATTTTCCCATGAACCAAGAAGTCACTGGTTGGATTCCTAGTCAGGGCACATGCCCTGGTTGTGGGCTCCATCCCTGGTAGAGGACCTGCAGGAGACAGCTGATTGATGTTTCACTCTCACATTGATCTTTCTCTCTCCCTCTCTGAAATCAATGAAAACATATTAAAATTTAATTGATTAATTAATTTTAAAAAATATATACATAGATGACTTACTTTCTGATTTCAATTTGAGGAAAAACTTCTTAATTGTAAACAAAGATGAAAATGTAAAAACAAAAGTAGATTTTATAATATAAGCATCTTGGTGCTGAAATCACTATGTACAAAAAAATAAACTGAAAACAATTTTTTAAAAAGAAATGTTTGCAATAAATATTGTGATTAAAGTTTAAATAACTTTATGTAATAAAAATATTTACCATTGGGGTTATGCTATGTGCCAGGTTCTCTAGTAGATCCCTTACTTTAAATATGTGTAGACAGCCCTGCCCAGTTTTGCACCAAAGGATCCAGGTTCAATTCCCAGTCAAGGGCACGTACCTAGTTTGCAGGTTCAATCCCCCACCCTGGTTTCACAGGTGAGGATTAACAATAAATAAATAAATAAATAAATAAATAAATAAATAAATAAATAAATGTAAGCACATTTAAATTTAAGTCTAATTTAATTTAACAGTCTTTTTATTTACAAATTCAACATCTCAAGTTTAAAGTTTTATTTTGTTTGTTTTAGATAAAGCAAGAAAGCTTGAAATGGAGTTTCCAAGTTTTGAACCCAATATTTTTGTCTCACTATTCCAGGCTGTGGTTAATTATTAAGACATGCAAATGAACACAGCATTTGACTCAATAATTTCACTTCTAGATATGAACCATCATTTATAATAAGTAATTAGAAAATATATCAATACCAAACAGTAGAGAGCTGGTTAAATAATTTATGGACTGGCTCTATGATGAAGTAGAATATTTAATAACATGGAAACATAGACAACATACAATCTTAATTTTTAAAAGCTTGATACAAAAGTGTATTTATTTATGCTATAATCTAATTGATGTTTTATTTCCTAGCTATCTTTTTATTATCTCTATCAATCTCTCTCTATATATGTATTGTCTTGATATTGGACTCATGGTTGTTTTTACTTTACAGTGTTTACTATTTTCCAGATTTTATTCAATAATTGTATGTTACTTTAATACTTGAGAAAATAAGCCATGTACACAAAAATGAAATATTTTACAATAGTGTACTTTTTAAACATTCAAAAGAATATAAATTAGGCCTACTATATGTTAATTTTGGTCATTTACCTCTAAACTATATTGAAAAATTTGAATATGAAATTAAAATAACAACAACAAAAAATACTTAGTTCATATTCACCAACTTCCCCAAGGAATTTCAGAAATTATATGGATCAGAGTATAACTTGACCTCTAAAAGAAAGCTAAACTAAAAAATAATAACAAGAACCTATTGCCCTGGCCAGTTTGGCTCAGCGGTTAGAGCTCCACCTGCGGATCGGACAGTCCGGGGTTTGGTTCCCGCTAAGGGCTTCTACCTTGGTTGCGGTTTGTCCCTGGCCCCGGTTGGGGTTGTGTGGGTGGCAGCCAGCCACTGGATGTGTCTCTTTCCACCTCGATGTTTCTCTCTCTCTCTTCCTCCTCTCTCCTCGCTCTATGATACATGCAAAAAAAAAGTCCTCAGGTGAGGATTAAAAAAAAAAAGAACATATCAACTCTATCATTATTTTCTCTTTAAAAAGATAGCAAATTATATATATATTTACACATATGTATATGGAAAATAAGTATCTCTTTCTTTGTGGAAATCAACCTTGATGAAATTCAAATCTTTAGCTTGTGCTGTGAATTAAGCATCTGAACTGATTTTGCATAGTTTTCCAAAACTAGCAACCTCAAGATGGTGTCTTAAGCCTTTTTCCTATATCTTCAGGACACCACTGACTCCATTCCTACCCAGAGGCAAAACCCCTGCCCTGTGACAAAACCCCTAAGAATCCTGTCTGTGTTTCTCTGAAATGCAGATAAGTATTGTCTTTCTTGTACCCAAAGAGTTCATATTCAACTATAAAGAGAAAGCAAAGTGAGGTAGAGAATCTTCATATGTCTGTCCTGCTTTCCCATTGTTCCTGCAATTCTCTAGGGAGCTTAAAGTTTTTTTTAGAAACAGAAAGTACATGCAAAAAAATTGTTCAAAGAACCGAGCTCCGCCCATGGCAATTAGGGAGGAGAGGGACCTGTCAGTAGTTCCAGAAGGTTCCTGTATTCTTTGGGCACTTCTATTTCTAAACTTCTAAACTTCTTTAATAGTCAATTTTGTGATATTTATTTTGTTCTTTTAAATAATGTTATGCTATATTTAATGTATCATGCTCTTTTAATTGATCTCTGAAAGCTGTCAGTCACTGAATATATTACATTAATATTTCCAGGTTACTTTATGTCTGTCTGTATCTATTCAAATGTGCACATGTGTGCATAGCTTTCTCCCTCTACTTCCCCCTTCTCTCTCTCTCTCTCTCTCTCTCTTTCTCTCTCTCTCTCTCTCTCATATCTGAAGCATTTGTATTTATTCTTTTGTTTGTTTATAGGTATGAGCTTCTGTGTTCTACATTGTCTTTTTGATTCAATAGTTAAGAAAGATTATAAGACTTTTAGTATTAGGTTCATCTTTTGTAGGCATGATGATTGCATTTTTAAAAGTACAGTCAGGGATCCTTTTAATTAAAAGACAATTGAGGATAATTTTTCTGAGTATTATAATCCTTGTTTGTGTCATTTAATTTTTATGCTGTGAAGTTATGTTCTCTCTTTTTATTTATATGCATGTTTTAGTGAACATTAAGTTCTAATTCCCTTAAATTTATTAGTAATCTAATGTATAATTTTTATGCCATATTTTTATAACAATATAATTAAGCCAAGATTTATTTTTCATAGTTTACTAATGAAATAAAATGAAGTGTAATTTTATAGGTAAATGTTTAGCCTCATTGGCTCTTTATTTTCCATGATGACTTATTCTCATTATATAAACTTTAAACTTGCTTTTTAAGAACAAAAATATCTTTCTTGTATTAAACTTCTCCTTATTCTGCACACTCTCTAGTTATATTTTGTAGACTAAAACTCTAAGAAGTTCTACCATCTGCTTTTCCATTTTCCACAAATTGACCTGATTTCCTAGATCATTTTACTTCATTTCATTAAGCTTACCTCATATAAGTTTTCCAATCAGTGTTTTTAAAGCACTTTTATGTGTCCTGAGATCCTCGTTTTTACTTCTGTTCAACGTTGCTATAGTGGCATTATTTGAAAAATAGTTTCTTGTTTTTTTAGGCTTTAATAATTAATTTCAAAAGAAAAGGTCAGCTTGGTGTGGCACTGGATACATTCTCTCCAAAGCCAGGAGAGGAATGTTTCAAGACATTCTGGTCAGTGCAGCTCCTGCTTTCTTGGCAGTTTGTAAAATCTTCTCTTTGTTCTTAAAGTTTTAAGCTTTAAACTTAAAACTTTTAACATTAAAACAAGACAAGTAGAGGCCTGGGAGTGTGTGTGTGTGTGTGTGTGTGTGTGTGTGTGTGTGTGTGTGTATTTCTACCAAAATAACTTCTGTTGCCTTTATATCCATTCTGAGGAAGAATCATGGTTAAAATAAAAGTTAGCCAATGAATTCATTGAACTACTCTTCCCCCAAAAGAAATAGGTGATTATTATTTGCCAGGCAGTTGGCTAAGTGCTTTATGTGTATAGTTATGTTTAATTAACTCCAAAATTCTATGACAAAACTCTAATGGCCTATTTCTAATGAGGTATCTGAGCTTTAAAAAGTCTAAATAGTAGGATCAGAAAGCTAAGAAATGAAAGATTTGAGATTAAAATGCATGTATCTCTAACTTTAAAGCCCAATTTTGATTCCTTACAGATTTAGTCTTCTGTATTTGCACTAATTATGTTTCTGTATTTTGCTTTATAGGCTTCTAGATTCTCTTGCATTTACTCATGTGTTTCTATGTTACCTAAATTTAAAATATTGGCTTTTTTATGCTGGGGTATTAATTCTCTTGTCTTCCATTAATGTTTATTTTGCATTTTCAACTTTTATATTATTTCTCAATATCATGGCATATATTTTTTAAAAGATATGGGCTTCTTCTGCTTCTTACTATTTCTGCTTTTTGAGAGAGCACTCATATAAAAGCCTCATGGGTGTCTCTTACTTCTCTTTCTCATTTGCTTCTACTACATTTGATAAATAAACATTTTTGTTTTGTTTTGAGATGTGTTCCTTGCTTCTCAAGCTTAACTTATTGGGCATTTATTGTTTTATTAATCTTTGTTTCATTTTGTTACATTTTAGCATTATTATCTATTATAAAGCTTTCTAAAGAATACTAAATATCAAATTAGAAGAATGAATCTCATGAATATTCTTCTGCAAATGAAATATGTGCTTATAAGAGTTTGACCATCACTTTTTATTAATTGCATAATCACAGAAAGATCATAAATATAAACTGTGAAATACCTGTAGTTACTTAGTCACAGAGGGGAAGGACTCAAACCAAATCAGTGATTCTCTCTCAAAGGCACTTTCTTCTCCATGATGTTCCAGATTGAATCCTCTCATGCAGAATCCCTTTGTTAAGGATCTTAGTTTTCCCTCAAAATCAATCCCTTTTAATAATAACTGGTTTTATCCTGATACAGATAGACTAGCAGTATATAACATCTATTTCAGTTGATTAAGTTTTTCTTGTACAGGGTCATAGATTTTTATGAATTCAAATGGAGACCAAAATTTGAAAAAGCTAATTATAAAATAACAACAACAACAACAATATAATTGGAGACTATATTGCTTGATGTAAAACTGAGATGGAATATTAGAGTTTAAAGCCAAAAAAAAACCATAGAGCAAGTATTGTTTTCTATATTCATGTAACAACATTTTAGGGATATTTTTCAATTTAGTTTAAGAATTACAGAATAAGGTCTATAGACATTATTTACTCAGAGAACATGCCTATATTTCAAAATCAGTCTGAATTTTTTAACAATAAAAAAAAGAAACTGCTGAGATAAATTGAATCTCTATTTCCCAAAACAGTAAGTCTGGGAATTTGTCACAGAAGAATCTTGATGAGTCCTCTTTACAATGATTTCCAGGTGCTTATATTGCATGAGTAACTCAAAGCAAGAAAAATGGCTTAATATTTCAAAAACTAATTTTTAAAATTTCAAAAGATTTAAATATTATTGAAATGTAGTCTTCATTTTATGTTACTGCTGAAGGAAACAGATTTTTAAGAAATCAAAATTTTGCAAATATGGACTTTATCCCTATTTTAGAATCACATCAAAAATTTCATCTTTCCAACTTGGATTAATTTTTAAAGGCCAAATTCCTTATTTTAAAGAAAATATTGTAATATAGAAAGAGCTCCAAGTATTTTATTTTATGTTAATATTTTAATTTAATGTTTTAATTGTATGTGGGGATCTCACAGAAAAGAAAGAGAAAACCCAAAGAAGTGGTTAAACCTGAGAGCTTATATGCCATTTGAACAAAGAGCAACACATTTATGGTAAAGTGACAAGACAAAGGAAAAGGGGTTAGGCTTCCAGGGACAGTAAATTGTGGGAATGTAAATATATGGAGGGAAACAAATGGAAGTTATGGATTATTTCAGTAAGGTTTATTTATGTCGTTTCAGATCAGTGCCATCTCCAATAATGAGTTGTCTTCTCTTCCTGACATGGAAAGAGGGGTGGGGTACCTTCCCAAGGGGAAATGTATGCCTTCTTTTAGTTGGCTGGGGAGAGGACAGAGCTCATCCTACCTCTGCTGTTTCTCAATTGTCTTCAGCTCAGAATAATCCATATGCCAAAGTGGCATATCTTGGGATGGCATATTCTGACCACCTTCATTAAAAAAGGCAGTGTGACTGGAGCCAAGTAGGAAGAAGGAGCAGGGTCAGAGATGAGTTCGGAAAGGTAATAGGACCAGATGGTATAAGGGAAACTCAAAGGTCATTGTGAAGACTTCAGTGCTTTTTCAAAATTTTTGTTAATTACAGTTGATGTTCAATATTATATTAGTTTCAGGTGTACAACTCAGTGATTCAATATTTACATAACTTACAAAGTGATCACTCCTATAAATCTAGTAGTCATCTGACACCATACGTAATTATTACAGTACTATTGACTATTTGCCATGCTGTACTTTACATCCCCATGACTATTCATTCTGTAACTGCCAATCCATACCTCTTAATCTCTTCATCTTTTTCACCCATCCCCAGTCCCCCTCCCATCT
This sequence comes from Tadarida brasiliensis, assembly GCA_030848825.1. NCBI lineage: Eukaryota > Metazoa > Chordata > Mammalia > Chiroptera > Molossidae > Tadarida > Tadarida brasiliensis. Next base: position 83,037,475 of record CM061258.1, on the reverse strand, counting down.
GGCAACCATGAAAATCTTCTCTGTATCTGTGAGTCTGTTTCTGTTTTGCTTGTTCATTTATTTTTATTTTAGATTCCACATATAAGTGAAATACCCTCTAGGTCCATCCATGTTGTTGCAGATGGCAAGATTTTATTCTTTTTAATGGCTGAGTTATATTCCATTGTATATATGCACAAATTCTTCTTTATCCATTCATTTATTGATGGACATTTAGGTTGCTTCCATATCTTGGCTATTGTAAATAATGCTATAATGAATATATGAATGTATATGTCTTTTTGATTTAGTGTTTTGGGTTTCTTCGGATAAATAGCCAGAAATAGAATTGCTAGGTCTTTCTTTGTCTCTTGTTATAAGCTTTGTTTTAAAGTCTATTTTGTCTAGTATGAGCATTGCAGCCCCAATTTTTTTGTTAGTTTGTTCCCATTTTCATGAGATATCTTTTTCATTCCTCTACTTTCAGTCTGTGTATGTCTTTTGATCTGAAGTGAGTCTCTTGTAGACAGGATAGGTAAGGGTCTTGTTTTATTATCCTTTCAGCTGCTGTGTGTCTTTTTATTGGAGCATTGGTTCCATTTACTTTTAAAGTAATGATAATATTAAATACTTTGAAACTTCTTTAGTATCTAATGATAAGACTATTAGGTCTTATTTATTAAGGTAATACACACACCTCTACTGAAATGGGTAATATTTTTCACATGTGAAATTCAACACACAGGTCTCAAAACTACCCAGAGTCCTTCTACAGGTTCTGCTTTCTTTTTTTCTGTTTATTACAGGACACAGGTAAGCCAAGGATGTTCAGTCTTTTTTCATGGCAAACTGACAGGTCCATTGATAAAAAATAAAAAGTCTAAATGTTTCTTCCAATTATTTTAAAATCTGAAATTTGTATTCATAAAGGTTATTTTGCCAAAAGAAAATGTTGTGATATGAAAAATGGAATCAGTTGTTCATGTGTCTGTGATAACATGTGGTAAGGAATACATATTGCATTTAATTTTCAAGTTAACATATTAGAAGCCAGCTAACTTTTTTCTTCAGTTCAAGTCTTCAAAATTTCATACACATATGCAGACCAGCCAAATGTGATTATAGATAATGTATCTTGACTCAAGTAAACTCTCTATCAGGGGCTAGCCAAAGGATATGTCTAATGACAGGCTTTCTGGTGCCATTTCGTCTCTGATTATCAGCAGAGATTTGGGTAATAACTAGTAAATATCCTACTTGCATTTGGAAGTGCAGTTAGAAGGCCACTAGGGACCTTTAATCATCTCCTTTAGTGACAATCTTCCCTATTAAAGTTATTTGGCCAAGGAAAAGATTTGACAAACTTGTTTACTACTGAAGTACTCTAACCAATAATAATTAGGTATGTGAAACATCTGTGCTAAATGAGTTTTGTACAGATAGGCTTTCAGCTTTAGGAAATGGTAGATATGTCCTCATTTCAAATGTACACGTGCAAATTATTATTCTTGTCTGAAACTGGCATACCCTGGGATTTCTGTCTTTTTCTTGAGGAGACTCACCTGGGCTACAGATATATTGATTTAGTGAAAATGTAAACAGCTTTAATCTGGGTGCCAGGAGATCAGAATTCTCTACTCAGTTCTGTCACTGAGTTCTTTTTGAGGCATTCATTGATCCTTATTGTGACTTAGTTTCCCTATCATGAAGTGGGGTGAGGGAAAATATATAATATTTTATATAGATTTATCTATAATACTATATATATTTCATATATATACAAAATTCAGATACATTGTAAGGAAATGAGAGAATAAAGACAGTATAATAATGTGAGCCATTAGTTGTAATAATCTTGGAAAAACTAACATTTGAATACTTAGTTTCAAAATTTTATGAATGTTTATTTCTTCATCCAACATATATTTCCAAACTGTGAAAGCCTTGGGAATTTAGCAAGTCATTTACAAATCTCTAAAAAAACAAAAATGTCATTTTCAAACATCTATGCTTGAATCTTCCCAATATTCTTTTGTGAAGAAAGACAAACTAACATATAATTCCTCCCAAAGGTGTTCTTGTACAGGCAGCAGAAGAGCTATATGTAAAACATGGTACAATTGAAAGCTAAGTATATTCATGTTCTTATTTGCATAGTTATTCTCCTGTTTAATGTCATCCAGGAACTACCGGGCTTAAAAGAATCCGCAGAACTTCTGGCAGCTATGTTTTACAATCTCCCCTTTGCTCTCAACAACATAATCTAAATCAAGGGTTGGCAAACTATTGGCCATGGGCAAAATTTGACTTACCACATGCCCTGTTTTGGGAAATTAAGAGTATTGAAACACAGCTGCTCTCATTTACATATTGTCTATGATAGCTTTTGCACTGCAACTAGGCATTGAATGGTTGTGAAAAACACTATAGAGACCACAGAGCCCAAAATATTTACTATTTGCCCCTGTAAAAATAAAAGTTGTTTATGCCAGGTCTAAATCGTCATGTTCTTTTTTTTACAAAAATATGAAAGAGGCAGCATGTTTCAATGGGTGAAAATGTCAAAAGCTCTCTTTATGTCTCAAACCTCAATTTCTTCACATACAAAAAAAAAAAAAATGATAGGTTAGCCTTTTTCTTTCCTTAATTATGGAAGGACTTCAGAGTCTGGGAAGTTGGGTCTTGCATCTCTTGAACGTAGGGTATCTGGATATTTAGGCCCCAATTAGCTCTTTACCAATCCATGAATTGACATAACTGTGAGTTGAAATATGATGCTTATTTCTTTATCAAGGACTGCTACATAGGAATCTTAAAATAGATTATAGGGGAGGGGGGGAAATGGAAGAGCAATATGGCCCTGTCTTATTACTTAGATTATTTGGCAGTATGTAAAACTTTCTAAACGAGTCATATGGTGTCACTTCTCTGCTCAAGACTCTGTAGTACCTCGTTTCACTTAAAGGGAAAGCCTTACCATGGCCTCATAGGTCTAAGATAATCTGAACTGCCCCTGCCTGCGTTCTCTCAGCTTGTGCTGCTCTCCCCTTCATTACTCTAGTGCAGTCACACTTGTCCCTTTGCAGTCCCTGAATCACTCAGGATGCTGAAGACTTAAGGCTTTCACATCTTGCATTGCTATCTCCCTAACCTACCCAGATCTTTGCTCAAATACCACCTTCTCACAGAGGCCTCTCATCGCTGCCCTCTGAAATTAAAACCCATTTTTCCAAACACACTCTCTAAATCACCTCTTCCCTGTTCTATTTTTCTTTTTATAGTGCATATCACCTTCTACAATACTATATAATTAACTTATTTTATGTTTCCTCTTGGTTGCTCTCTTTTTTTTAAGCTTTACAGGGGCATAAATTGTTTTCTGTGTTGTCCCTTAATATATTCCAAGCATCTAGAAGAGTGCTTGGTGCATAGTAGAAAGTCCTCAAAAATATTTTATGAATGAGTGAAGGAAGGAAGGAAGTGAAGCTTTAGGATAATAATGAATGCTTAATATGTGCTGAGCCCTTTACACATTGCTGAGACTATATATGTGGATAAGGCACAATGTCTGTCCTTAACCAAAACAATGAGAATCAAAAAGACACCCTAAATAGGCACTCATTTGGGTAGGTTTTATAAGTAAGTAAATAAGCCAATGAAAACAAAGCTCGCCACTATTAACCTTGCTCCAGTAGATATGCTCTACACCTTTCTTACAGACCCTCGTCAGCTTCCTGCTCCTTCCATTTCTTTTTCTTTCTTTATAGAGTGGCCTACTTTTTCTTTACAATAATTTTATTCTTTGATTCTTTCATTGTAATTTTTCCTTACTTCTTTCTGTTACTCACCTATAGAATTTTACTAATAACTGCTTCCTAAGCTTTTTCTAATAATCAAGGAAAATATTGTATGTGAAAAACTTACCACACTGGCAGTCATATTAAAAGAGCTCTGTTTGAAAAACAAGCAAAAACCACTAAGACACTCTAAGCTTTCAGCTACCAGAGGCCAGCAGAAGAACTAAGACAATTCATTCTAAAGCATTCTGGGAGTATAACTCAGCCACCCTCAGTGTTGGGGAGAACTTGGCATTGAAATAGAGCAGATAGAGGTTTTCCAAGGCAGAGAAAGTTAGGTTTAAAGGTAACTCCCAATGGCCCAGAAATCTGACTAATCTATGAAAGAAAGAGAGATATGATATAGTTTGACAAGCTAGCAGATTGCATACCACACACTATAAACCCTTACCAGAATGCAGATCCTTTGTCCTACAGAAGGAAAAGCCTAATCACAATTTTAAAATATGTTGAATCAGCGGTAAACTAAAGATTTAACAATGCCTATATACAGTTTAACTATTATACATTTTAGATTGGTTGGGCCTCCAGCTCTAGCAGCCTGAAAGAAAACATGATATATTTCCTAGGGGTAAATATTATGTAATTCAGTCACTACTGTTATTGAATACAAAATGTCTGACAAAGGATAAACAATTGCAAGTCCCATGAAATAGCAAAAAAAGTTACTAATAGTCTAAAGTACAAGTCATCAATAGAAGAAACACAGATGTGCAATTACAGGTGATATTAGTTAGGTGATAAAGAAACTGAAGTATTGTCTAGTCCATTTATGTTGCTATAACAAAAATACCATAGGCTGGTAGCCTATAAACACCAGAAATTTATTTCTCACAGTCTTGACGCTAGCAGAGTCAATGTCTGGTGAGGGCACACTTTCTAGTTCATAAATGCCATTTTCTACCTGTCACCTTACAAAGTAGAAGGAACGGACTAGGGAGCTCTGTGGAGTCTCTTTTATAACAACATTAGTCCTTTTTATGAGGGCTCCTCTCTCATGACCTAATCTCCTCCTAATTGCTCCACTTCCTAATACCAGTAAGTTTCAGCATATGAACTTTGGAGGGACACAAACGTTCAGACAGTAGCAAGTATCTACTGAAAATGGTGAACAACATGCATGATAAGATATTATGAGAATATATAACAGAACCGAATGGAATTTCATATTTTTTTAAAAAATCAATTGTCAAAACTGAATTTATTCTTTGGGATTAACAACAGATTGACATAGCAAAATAATGGATTAATAGACTTGAAGACTGATCAATGGAATATATACAAACTAAAAGAGAGAGGGAGTCTTAGGGGGAATAGTGCAAAAATATTGCCTGCAGTAGTAATTGGATGCTTCACACTTTTTGTAGATAAGTCAAGGCTTGAATAATAAACCTACTAATAATTTTGGTTCGATTATCTTAACATGTCCTAGGGCCCATGAAAGATTAGTATAAAAATTACTATGGAAGACTGAAATTGATAAAATGTATTCTTGGAATTAACAACAACAACAACAAAAATCCAAAACAAGAGAAAAGAGTCTCTGATCTTTGGGAAAATATCTTCTGGTCTACATAATTATAATGCTGAAAGGAGAGGTGAGAGATAACATGTTAGAAGAAATATGTAAAGATAAAATGGCTGTACGTTTTCAAAACTTAATTGAAAGACATCAATCTACAAATCCAGAAACCTCATTAAATTCTTAGATAAATAAAAACTTTAAGAATTAATAGACACATTATAGCCAATCTGCTGAAAACTAAAATAAAAAGTAAATCTCCAAAGAAGCTAGAGGGCAAGAACATTAAATACAGCATAAAGGAATCCTTCTTAACAAAAACATTAGGAGGCTGTAACATAATAAAATAACATCTTTACATTGCTAAAAATATATAAATATAAAATAAAATATGAACTACAATTGTATAGCCATGAAAATAGTCACCCCAAATAAAAGTGAAATAAAGACATTTTGAACTGACAAAGTAAATAAATAAAATAATTTCTCCCCAGGAGACCTACACTATACTATAAATTCTTCAACCTGAAGGGAAATGATGGTAAATGGAATCCTAGATATCTTTTCTTAAGAAAGGACTGAGGATAAGTAGAAAGAGCAATTATGTGGGAAAATATTATATATATAATACATATATATATTGCATCTTTTATATATCATATGTGTAAAGAGATATTTAAATATTTTAAAGACTATGAATTATTACAAATAAAAATAATTAATAACAATGCATTATGGGGTTTATGGCATTTGTTGTAGCAAAGGAATGGATATACTGTTGTAAAGCCTTTACACTGTAAAGTAGCATTATATGAAGAGAAGCTTAAAACTACATTATTAGAGAAATACTAATAATATAACACAAACTGGTATAACTAACATGTCAATACAGGAGATGAAACTGAAAACAAAGAAAATAAGCACATTACACTAAAGTCAGGAAAGGAAGCTCAGGGGTAAAAGAACACATGGGATAGACATGACAAAACCCCACAGCATGATAAAAGAATTAAACCCAACAGCAATAGTTATATTTAATGTGATGGACTAAGCACAAGTCAGAGCTTCTCATAATAGTTTAAAAAGCAAGACACAACACGATTTGAATATAAAAACTTTGAATATAAAGACAAATTGAAAATAAAAAATATTGAAAAGAAAAGATATACCCATCTCCAGATTCAGTTCTGACAGAGAAAAGAGTTTGGAGACTCACTCTCATTTTTACATTCTTAGAAAAAGTTGGGCAAAATGAAAATCAGTTATTTTTTTGGACTTATCAGAGTACTGAGGTTGCAAGCAAATCCACTCCAAAATCTGGTGAGTCAGGTGCACCTAGGGAGACACTGTTACAATCTGTTTACCTGGACAGAAATGCTACAGCCATAGTATACTTGCTGAAAGAGTTACATGGTAATTTTGATTAATTGCTAGAGGGCATGTGTGGAAGATTAAAGTAGTATAAAATAAATATCCAGAAGTCCGTACTGATACAAATAACTGATTGAATAATGCACAAATCGGAGAGAAGAGACAAATCTCCCATGCAGGAAATTTCAAGTAATTTATTTAGATACTCCACTCTAAAGGAGGTTGAGAATACTTCTCCACTCCCTAAGTGTGGGCTGCACATAGAAGACAGATAGAAAGGATAGAGACGGGAGAATAAGAGGAAATTTATTGTGGAGAAACCTGACACATATCACATCATGCAGGTGATGACTGTCAAGATCAATAGTGATAAATTCTGTTGATAGTATGTACTTTTGATATAATATAATAAAATGACACATTTCTCTGTTGTCTTTCTGACAAAAGCCCATAACCACAGCCTATTCATGAGAAAAACTTCAGATAAATCCCAGCTGAGGGACATTCTACAAAATAACTGACCAGTAATACTCAAAACCATCAATCATCAAAACAAGAAAAGTCTGAGAAACTGTCATGACCATGAGGAATCTAAGGACACATGACTTATATTTACAGATAAATTAAAAAGATAGTCTAGAAAGTTATCATATAACCCTCACTCAGTTTTCCCTGTTATATTTTATCAGTATGTTACATCTAACTCTATTATAAAATTAAAATTTGATTTAAACAAAGCAAATAACTAAAAACAAAGATCAAAGGACTAAAATAAAATTGAGTATGTTATCTGACTATAGTGAATTTTATTAGAAATTAATGAGTGACATACTTCTAAGAAAACTTGTTGGATATCATGTTCTTTTAATGTAAATTATGATAAGTTGGTTGATAGTGTTGTTTAAATCCTCTTTTTCTTTACTAATGTGTTTTTCATCTTATATTCTACCAAATACTGAAAGAGAGGTGTCAATATTAGCAACTATGATGGCAATTTGTCTATTTTGTCTTTTAGTTTTATAAATTTCTAGCAATGTGTACTCTAAATTTCTGTATTATATTACATTTTCTTGAAAATATAATTTTCTAAAGTATTAAGGACATACAGTTTAGAATTTTAATGCCTTGTTGGTGAATTTTTTCCCCCTAGGAAATCATCTACTTTATTTCCAATATATTCTTTGTTTTGAAGGTTTTGTTTTAAATGATTTCATACCATTTTTCTTGAATTTAGAGTTTTCATGGTGAGAGAGAGAGAGAATGAAGGGAAAGAAGGAGGAGGGAGGAAGGAGGAAGGTAGGAAAGGATCACAAGACAAATTAGAAAGCATTTCAAAATGGATGATAAAATATTATCAAATATATATTGTATTGAGTTAATATATTAACTTGGAAGGAAATATATGAATTTAGATACTTTTTAATTTTTTTTCTTTTATCCTTTCTAGACAGCAGAGAGGAGAAGAGGGAAGGGAAGAGAAATAAGGAGATGAAAACATGTTCTTCTATCTGTCTTTCTTCATGGCAATATTATTTCAGAATTCTGTTTTGCTGGTGTGTGTGTCTATTTCTATTGTCATTTTTTGTGATTAAAGGGGCTAGGGTCATAGTTGATGTTTTATTGATTTCATATTTTTATGAAAAATTGCAAATATATATATGGAGAGAAAGTTAATGAACCCTCAGTGTTTATTTTAGCCATGTACTTACAAACCACCTTTAGAAAATCTTGATTATCCATATTCATTTACATCACTTTTTTTTTTTTTTTTTTATCCTCACCCGAGGACATTTTTCCATTTTTTGTTCAGATAGAGTGGAAGGGAGAGAGAGGAAGAGAGAGAGAGAGAGAAAGAGAGAGAGAAACACATCAACATGAAAGGGACACATCGAGTGGCTGCCTCCCGCACGACCAACCAGGGCCGGGGACAAATTGCAACCGAGGTACATGCCCTTAGCGTGAGCCGAACCCGGGTCTCTCTGGACCGCAGGCCAACGCTCTAACCGCTGAACCAAACCAGCCAGGGCACATCACTTTTTAAAGATATAAAAAGTACAATTACCACCAAATAACATTGGATACACTTTTTAAAATTCCATTTCTTTAATTCCTACCCCAGTTTTCATTAACATTAACATTGATCATTCTCCCTCATATTTTTAAATACATATTTAAACATTCATTAATATTTTAAAATATTGAATTTTAACCTTCATGTAAACAGTCATATTGAATATGTCATTTTGGAGTTTATCCTTTTGTTGCTCAAAATACTGTGTTTATGCCCAGCCGGTATGGCTCAGTGGTTGAGCATCGACCCATGACCAAGAGGTCGCCGGTTCGATTCCTGGTCAGGGCACATGCCTAGGTTGTGGGCCAAATCCCCAGTGGGGGGCATGCAGGAGGCAGCCAATTGATGTTCTCGCTCATTAATGTTTCTATCTCTCTCTCCCTCTCCCTCTCTCTCTAAAATCAATAAAGAAAAAGTTTTTTTAAAAAACATAAATACATAATTTTAATAAATATTCTTTGTGTCTGGGCATTTTTATTTATTTTCTAAGAAATCTATTACTAAACTAAGGTCTTAGTAATATATTTCCTTCTCAGAGTTCTAAGGATTTGCTTTTGACATTTGTTTTACTTGACGAGACCTTTTATCTTTCTGTTGTTTGAGAAAGGGATCTAAATTTATATTCTTGTTATATAAATATGTATTTTTGTCATTACCAAACAGTCCATTACTAAGTAGTCCATATTTTTATTCATTTTCAATGCTACCTCTATAATATAGTATTTCAATATATGCGCAATGTTTTTCCTCTATTTCATAAATCTATTTTTCAACCCCTGTCACTATCAGTGCACACTATATTAATTACTAAGGCTGCAAATGAATCTTCATATCTGGTAGGAGATACCTTTCGCACAAAATTATCTTATTTGGTTTTTGTTTCCCAGAGATATTTTAGGATCAGTTTGGAAGATTCCGAAGAATAGTTTCAGTTTTGAAAGGAAATCAAATTTATAGATTAATTTTGGTAAGAATGTGTATTTTCATTATATTGATTGGCCATACCATCTATATCATTTTTGATATTTAGGTATCCCAATATATTCTTAATTAATTTGTTAACAGTTGGTTACATCATGGCTTGTTTTTTTCTACATTGTTTGTTTTTTTGTAGTTTCTTGTTATTGGGAATAGGACTAGTTTCTATTAAATACTTTAAATGGATTGTTAGTTTTGTATAAAAATGCTATTGACTGTTATGTCAACTCCAATGTGCAGAAACCTTGCTAAATTCTCTTTTTAATTCTAATATTTTCTATGTAGAATTGAGGGAGGGTTCAATGTAGATATTTTGTTAAAAAATACAAACAATTTGTTTGGTTACCTTTCAATTTCTATGCATTTTACCTGTGATTTATCCAATAATGCACTGAGTTTTAAGTAGAGAATGTGTCTAAATCATGAGGTCACTGTGCAATATTAAACTACCTTTTTTTATTACTAGTACAAATAAAGAATAAGACCCAAGAGTGACTGAGTGTTTTAAGAACAAATAACATTAAAAATTTTTTTTTAAATTGAGACCTTAGTTATCTTTAAACATTGTCTCAAGGTAAGAGGAGAATGCTGCAGCTGAGCTTTCTGCATCGTTTGGTTTTCTGCCTAAAGATATGAGAAAATTGTTATAGGTGGCCTTGATACTTTAAAGAGTGATTTTACTCGTCTTAATAACCTATGTAATAATACATCATAATATATAGCAAGGTCAATAGAGGCCCTGAATCTGAATGACAGTTCTTTAAGCATACATACTCAGCCCACTTGGTCTGTTTCCTTCTTTAATTAGTTATCCAATTTAAAATTCTTATTTTCACCTTCCATGAAAATCAGAAGATGAGGCACCATTAGATGCGTATTACCAGATGGTGATATTCTAGTGAATTTAAATAGTATTTCCTCTTCAAATGGGGCATGACTTACCCTGTTTGCCATTATCTCTGCTACTGCTTTGGCTTCTTTTATATTGAGACAGAGTCACTTAACAATTTTTACCACATTCTCTCTCTCTCTCTCTCTCTCTCTCTCTCTCTCTCTCTCTCTCTCTCTCTCGGATCTGAAATTGAAATTTTCTGGTGTTCATCCTGGTTGTCCCCTAGAATGTGAGTTCATGAGGACCTCAATTATGAGGTAACATTTCTCACGAGGTTATATATATTGCCTGGTATATATTTCATACAAAGGGATCTCCCATATATAATATTCACCTTAAATTTAATTTCATCTCTCTCTCTCTCCCCTTTGCATTATAACAGAGTCAAGAAATAGTCAGCTTCCTTCATTTGTACTTATATCTGCCATGTACATTTGAATGTTCTAATCCTCTTGTAGGATTTTCTTATATAAAGCATTTTTCTCTTACCAAATCTCTCTTCTGAACATGGAGAACCCAGTTCAGTGGCAGCATCTACCTTGTTTAAATCCACCAAATTCTGATAGAATATATTCTCCATCCATCCAAGAATACACCTTTCCCCAGGTTCTCCTATGAGTCCTCAGTCTCTACTCCATCCTGATTTCTCAGTCTCTCGTGTCATTAACTCTTTAGAGAGCTCTGCCCCTGTGCAGCTGACCAGAAATCCTGAATATGCTTTTGCTTCTGCTATTAATAGTGACCTGGCAGATCCAGTTCATTTAAACACCAGCTGCAGTTTAACTCTAAGGTGCAAAGGTTTGTGGATCTGCTCTTCTGGATTTTCTGGGGTTCATCCAGGTTGTCCCCCAGAATGCGAGTTCACAGAGACCTCAAGTATGAGGTAGCTTTTCCCATGAGGTTATATATTTTGCCTGGTATATATATCACACAAAGGGATCTCCCACATGTAATATTCACCTTAAATCTAATTCCATCCCCTTATTCCCTTCAAATGTGTTCAGTAATTACTCTTGCCACTTGTTATTTAATTAGAAACCAGTATCATTTTCTAACTTTGTTGTTCCTTATAGCTTGCAAAAATCTTTAGTACCTTTAATCTTGCTTTATAAATCACTCTCCACCCTCGTTCTCATAATGTTATCTATTGTTCTTCTCTGAGCAACTATGTGTACACAGCTCCTAGGTAATGAGATACCAAGGCTGACCATGGCAAGCCAGCATCAGCCTCAACCACCATTCCAAGAGGATGCATTTCGTCCCAGCTCTGTGATGGGGGGCCCTTTACTTTCTCTCCCAAGTAATAATGAGATTGTTTCTCTTTCTCTGTCTTTCAATAACATTATTTTAAATCATTTACTAAACAAATCTCACACTAGATAGTTTTCTTTTTCATTCAATATACATTCTGACATTTATAAGTCAGTGGTAAATATATTTATAGTCTGTCATCTCATGTCTTCTCACATGCTGAATAAACCTTACGTATTTTATGTTATTCACTTACAATAAATGTATTTGCCAGTATTCTGTGGACACCAAGGAACTTATTTTGTTAAGTTATTCACTCGAGATACCTACAGTCCGTGGACATATAATCTTTCTATAAGATCATAAATATTAGGAAGAATAATACTTATGAGAACCTGTATTCTGAATTTATATATTCTTTTTTTTAATTTTTTTTTTTTTTTATCCTCACCCGAGGACATTTTTCCATCTTTTTGTTCAGATAGAGTGAGAGGGAGAGAGAGGAAGAGAGAGAGAGAAACATCGACGTGAAAGGGACACATCGAGTGGCCGCCCCCCGCACGACCAACCAGGGGCCGGGGACAAACTGCAACCGAGGTACGTGCCCTTAGTGGGAATCGAACCCGGGTCTCTCTGGACTGCAGGCCGACGCTCTAACCGCTGAGCCAAACCGGCCAGGGCTGAATTTATATATTCTTGAATAGTGTTGTAATATGATGGAATGGTCAATTTTAGCTTTGTATCTCTTGAGGCTTATTCAAACATTTTAAAGACTGAACTAAATAGAAACTCACTTGAAAAAAGTTTGAATAATTAAATAAACATATCACATTTTCGTATTGATTTAAATCAGATTTTATGTTCTTAAACATTATTCCAATTGAAACATCTCCTCCTCTTCCATTAAAAATATCCTAGCCCTGGCCGGTTTGGCTCAGCGGTTAGAGCGTCTGCCTGCGGTCCAGAGAGACCCGGGTTCGGTTCCCGCTAAGGGCATGTACTTCGGTTGCTGTTTGTCCCCGGCCCTGGTTGGTCGTGCGGGTGGCAGCCACTCGATGTGTCCCTTTCGCGTCGATGTTTCTCTCTTCCTCTCTCTCCCTCCCACTCTATCTGGACAAAAAATGAAAAAATGTCCTCGGGTGAGGATAAAAAAAAAAAAAATATCCTAAAATACTGTATGAGAACTTGTGAGCCTCTGTCAGATTTATACACCTTGATATAATCTTTAAGATCTTCCTTTTGAGTTCAATGCCAAATAAAGCTAAAACAATGATGACTGGTTGGCAATAACTAGATTGCAATTAATTATTCTATTTAATATCTCAATCATGTTACTTAGATTATTTTTGTCTCTAATATAAACACTTTTTAACTTATTATCATATGATACTTGCTTATGTTAGAGGTCCAGCTTTTACCTCTTTGTGACATTTCTACATTGTTCCGGCTTTAGTCTATAAATTTCCTTCCCTGAGACCTGAAAAATATTTTCAAAGAATCCACAAATATGTTATAGTCAATTTTATTAAATTATTGTGCAAGGTTCAAATTATTTCATGTAAAATGATACTAAGAAGAAGCAATTTCTGTGAAGAATTATGATGGTGGCTGCATTTGGGCAGAAAGCAGATCCAAAGTTTATAATGGAAAAAATAATAAGTACGATCTCTCTGTTACTTCTTTCTTTCCAAGATCAATGACAAAGGCCTCTGTCACAAACACATCAAGTAATTCTGGGGAGCAAGGAGAAGGGACCAAGCCAGCAATGTGTCTTTTCCTGTACCTGTTATTTGCTGTTTCTGGATACTCCATGTTCTCCCAGACATAAACTTCCTACTTCCTCAACCCCAGCGTGACAGGCCCATTTGTTATCAGTGACCTTAGTGAGCATCCAGTCTAGGTCAGAGATTTTCTACTTAAGGAACTATAAATTCTACAGGAGCACCAGATGGACATTTTTCTTTCTTGCTAGAGAATGAAAAAGTGTTTGTTACTGGGGATCACAACAGAATTAATAGAAAACTATTTTTCTTTTCCTTTAAAAACAACAACATGAAATGCAAACCTTATAACTTAATATGATTAATGGGTTATTTCTGGTTAACATTACAAGTTAACTGGCTACTTAAAAAGTTAACATTATTAATTGATAAATAACATCTTTTTCAGTCAGCTTGGAATTATTTTCATTACTGTATTAGCTTCTGCGTCTAAGTTCCTTCATCTAAACATAGGTACAGTTACAGTTTCGACACTAAGGTTGCTATGAAAGTTAAATGAGACAATGCTTATAAAGTGCTTAACACAGTGTCTGCAACATCACAATTTTTCAATACATGTGAACTCCTGTTGTTTGTTATTATTATCTCAGAGTTGTTTTTATATAATCCCCAAAGGACATTTGAGCAGTGCACTCTGATATGTTAGCTTTTGTTCTCTTCCTGGGTATATTATTTCATATGTAATAGTAGTAAATATAAACTAATTACAGGTAAAGATTAGTTACAAATAGAAAAGCTAGGTAGTCATCTTTCACAATTATTAATGCAATGCTAAAGCAGATGACAAAATAGGGCTCAGCAATAATGTATAGGTTTTTCATAAACAATTCAGACTTCCTGGGTGAAAAGGAGTCAAAATAATAGTTACAGGCTATTGGGTAGCTTAACTCTGAAATCAAAAAAGGAGGAAGTATCCACAACCCTCATTTGAAGCATGCTCAAGCAAGGTAGACACTGAATAAAACTAAAAGATTTAATAAATTTTCTAAAACAGGAAGGAAGATGCCGCAGAGTGTCATTGCTATGTCAGTCAGTACACTGAAATTCTCCGAACGATACGTAATGGTCATTTGCTGATTAAAGATTAATCACCTTGGATTTTAAAGTCTGTTAAGCTTTGATAGTTTGACTTTTTAATGGAATTATCCTTTTTAGTGAAATATTTTAGAACAATATTACTACTTTCAGGGTAGGAAGAAAAATTGCACAGACTATGGGTTTTAGACCAAGACTCTAAAATAAAGGAAAGAATATCTCAATTTATTAATTTTTAAAGGAACTATAGTTTCCTTGAGGTCTGGATAAAAAAGAGACATTCTGGCTAATAGTAACATTATCCCATGATCACAAAGAGGGGCAGGCCATTTATTATGTTAAATGTACCAATTAATGAAGGGATTGAATATAATGTATATCTCTCTCCAGACAAGTATAACAATAGGAAATTTGATCATGCCATATCTGCAGGGAGAACAAAATGTTAGGGTAGGTAAAGAGGTAATGTGAGAGGTAATTTGATTTGGTGAACTTCAAATGACATTGGAGGCTGCTCATGACATTGTGAGGAGTGGTCACAGCTAGTTTAGAAAAGCCAGAGATCAGACTCCATACTTCTGGCTGCCTGTGTTTCTTTGTCTTTTCGTGGTGCCATCAAAAATGCATTGAGTCTCAGAGAAAGCAAATGCTCAGTGATGGGAAACTTAATATACGAAGCAATGTAATGCCACTGCTTGCAAGCTCACATTTGTCAACTTTAATTTGCCATTAATCTATATATGTAGAAAAGAGATACTCATTGTCTCTTTGTTCTTTACCAAACAAATTAGGATTACTATGAAGTCTGCAAGTTGCGTAAGGACAAATAAATATGAAGTATAGAGATACTACCTTTAAAGAGCAAATTAAAAGGTTAAATGGATAATAACTGGACAACATAATATAAAGGCAGGAAAAGATGAGAATTTTCAAAACTAATCACAGAAGCAGAGTACTTCAATTATTTGAGAAAGAAGTGTACACTTAAAGAAATAACATGTAAAATATTATTTCATGCAATCAAAATAGTCGCTGATCCCCATAGGCTCCCAGGACTAAATCTAAATTCCTTACAATGGTCTAAATTTACCTACTTCTTAACGGTTCCCTAATCAAACACTTTTTCAAGGGTAACTATCTAATGTATTTTCCCAGAAAATAGTCATGTTTGTCCTGATTTTAGTATTTGCTCACATTTTATGTCTTTTCTAGAATTTCCCTCCTTTTTCTCCATGCTCAGCTGAAATCTGTCTTTTCTTCACAATGCAGGTCAAGACTCAGTTCATCTTTCAGGTTTCTCCTATCATTTCATCCCATGGAATTCTATCCCTCTTTTAATTCCCCCCAGCAATTATTAAGATCTATATCATTAGCTTGGAACGAGGTTTAAGATAGGGACTGTGGGGAGCTTGTCTGTGGAGCCCTGACATTTAGTATTCTGCTTTGTTTACAGATAAACATGTAATTAACATTTTGTAGGGAAAGATGCTGTGGATGAAATGAAATGTGATAAAATTTTATATCCAGATATATTACATGTAGAACATCCTACAAGGAATTATTCCTTGACAAGGCAAGAGAATCCTAAAGTCAACTATATATGGGTAAACGTTACATTTCTCTAAACCCTACTGTAAGATGATTGCAAGAAAAAAAATTAGAAAATAAATTAAATGTGGTGTATTGACTTATAAAGACATCTATTCAGAGATTATTATGTACCAGGCACCAAACTAGGTACTTTTTTGGGGGGTGGGGGGGAGGGTGGAAATCAGTGACTACAGAATATTCAACTGTCCTTCTGCGTTCTTAAAATGGCTTTGGCCTCATTTACTTTCATCCTATTCCGTGTTAATAACTCTACAAATAGAAAATGCACTGATTAGAAGAGCACATTAGACTTCCTGACAATAATATAGACCATATTCTTTAGTGGCAGCAGCCACGTTTAGCTCTGGAAGAATATATAAATCTCAAGAAGGTTGCTGATTCTTACAAATAAAATTAAGAGAAAAGAGGTTAAATAATCATCATATTTTATATTATATGTGAAGTGGATAATTTCCCACAAAGTTACTTAATTAGGAAACCTACACAATAATAGGCATGCCATTATTAAATAAGATCTGAGCTGGCAGCATGAGAAAGAATAGGGATAAATGAATGACAAAAGAAAATGTTTTACGGTATGCAATGAAAAGTGTGTGGCTTATGTATTTGTTTTATAGACGGAAGCAAGTGCCATTTTCAGAAGACAAAAAAAAAAAAAAAAAAGAAAGTCGTTTTGCCAGATGAAATTTTAAACCCTCCTCCCTTCACTAGAACAGGGATAACATTGATGTCTGCAGCCTGACACACAGCACACAGATGCACGTGGAGCAGAGAAGGCAACAAATCCAGCTGAACACAGAGGACTCCTCTAGTTGGCCATAACGTTCAGTCATGTGGCTTTGAGAGTCTACTATCGAAAATAAAAATCAAACTCTGAATTAACATAAGGTACATTTTGTTCCCACGGAGTTTTTAGAAATACATTACATAATTACATTTTTGCAGCTAGGGTTGTTCATAGAGGATGCAGCACTGAGACCATCCGAAGCATCCATCTCAAAACTTCCTCTGTGTTTAAATGGGCGTGTTTTAAATGAAGCCAACTTTCTGATTATTCTAATTGTAGATATGCTAATCATATATTGTATAGACAAAGCGTTTGTCATTAATGTAAACTTATGAAGTAAGTGTAGCAAAAGGGGGATTTTTTTACACTGATTCTAAGTAGCTCATGAATTCCTGGAAAGTCAAGAGAATCGGACTTCAAAGCTATGCAGCCAGGAGTAAAACCCGGATGACACTGGGATAACCACAGTGTAGCCTACTTCCCCCACATTTCACACCATCCAGGGCAGGGCAGTGTTTGCTGCATTTAGAATACACCACCGATTCCATACTTCAGAATATGTAGGTTGCCTGCAAGTGCATGTGTGCATGTGTGAAAATATAATTATATATCTATATATTATCTATACCTATATAGATTATTACATTTATGTAAGTCTCTTTCAACAGTGTGGGTTTTGATCATTCTTAATACATCCTTTGATGTTTTGTTAAGGTCTTGAGTTAAGAGAACACTCCAGATATATGTTTGGGTGGGTAAAACAGGGAAGAAGCAAGTTTATTTACATGCTTTAGAACCAATTTTGGTATCTTCCATCACACCCTGCCCCAAGAGTAGGAAAGAGGAGAGCCAGGCAGATTGAGTACATGGTGCTGGTGCAGGTGTACGGGGCTATGGAGTTCCTTTCTTCCCTTCCTTCTTCTTACTTAGGCAAAAATCACTTAAGTTTGCCATATGTAGAAGAATGTTATTAAGGGTTAAAAGTGGAAATAATACTGAATTCAGGGTATAGCATGCAGGCAGTCACAAACATTGAACCTAAAATGAGTAAGGGACCCAGGAGAGCTAATGTATTTAACATTCCTGAAAGATGCCCCTGAGATTAAACCCTGATTTCTGAGGAAAAAGGCATTATTTAAATTCTGATTTAACATAATGTTTTCCTCCAATTTAAATTTCATTGTATACAGAACAGGATTTTTGCTTTACACCCAAAAGAGTTCATTTATAGACTTTCTCTTTTGCAATTATGCAAGCACCGGCAATAATAAGCAATGGTGTACCTTTTCCCATTCTTATTCCTTTCCAGTACTTCTTTGTCTCCAGTAATTTATCATTCTTGTATAACTCTCTTAAAAGGAAGACATAAGAGAATATACTGTGATAACAAATTGTCTTTTATTCTTTCTGTTGTTGTTTTGTTTTACTTTTTTTATCAAAACCTGTTTAAATTTACTATGGTTTTTAAGAAGAAAGATGATTGCAACATTTTCCAGGTGAAGGTGGTTGAATTGTATTACAAACAATAAAAAAAAATCTACAGCTTAACAAATCTGATCAGTAAATGATATAAAATATGTCTGGTTTTCCTGGTAACCATGTTATATATTGACAGTATTTAATTTAAACAGTCTTCTGGTACATCAAAGAGTAAAGGTGGTCTCCGTTACTTCAAGTACTGCACGACATATTTGTTTAGAAATGTTTTTCAAGGAGTATCGTTTTAGAAAACGGGGATGATTATTTGGATAATGAAAAACATCCTAACAAAAGAAATTAGAGTGAAAGATATGCATCTGTAATTAACTTCTGGCCTCAGTGTGATTTTCAGTCTAGTGTGAGACACAGGGAGGATATTAGACGTGAAGATATTGAGGACAGAGCAAACAACCCCTCTTGCAACTGAAATGCATTCTGTTTACGGATATTGATATACCTGAGTAAAAGGATCTGGTGAATCCCTCCTGGTCTGTCTTGGCCAGCAATACTACCTACTAACAAGAGAGAATTGGTCCACAGATATGTCTGACTCGTGTTTCCACTATGAAACATGATGTCTATAACCCAATTGTGTTATTGTATTATAGCACCTCCTCAGAAAAGATTGCAAAAATACAGCAATCACAATATGCCCTTCTGCTATTTAGGCAGGAGAAGACTAGTTTCTTTATTAATTTTTTTGTGTTGTTATTTTCTTTTTATTACATTTATTGGATGACACTGGTTAACAAGAGTATACAGGTTTCAGGGAAAATTCTAAGTTTTCTAACATCTATTTTAAGAATGTAATCTGTATTCTCAAGGATATTATAAACCTTTAAATATCCAATTGTAAGTAATTACTAAATCATAACATTTTTTTCATGGTCATATAAGAAGTTTAAATTTTCTTCTTATTATTTTTCTTTATTAATTCTTGGTCTGACTATTTTGTCTGAGAGCCTTTGGAGGGCTCTCTGAGTTACAAAGTAGTCTGGCTGACCTCAGAGGTGTGAGGGTGTTCTCCCTGGGGTGCTCTTTTCTCATCATCTAAACATTAATACAGGGCAACTGTGGTTAGTTGTAAATGCAAAAAAACTGTCAGCCCACAGACAGATGAAAGTTAAAGTGGTGCTGTAGAGAAAAACACATTTTTAGGACAACATAACCCTTTTCTTTACAATACTAAGTGTCAAAAGTATGATATCTCTTATTGCTAAAGACATGAGAAAATTGTATTTAAGTGATAGTCAGAAATGATGTCAAGCAATAATTAACAATGATCATATTGCATGATGAATATAGATAATAGCCAAGGGTAGCACCAGCAGAATGACCTCCAGAGACCACCTACAGTCAGGGAGGATCTAAATTCTAACAGACCTGGAACAAAAAGGCAAGTAGATTTCTAGTGAGATGCAAATTGCATATATACATATTTTACTACATATTATATAGAGAGAGAAACATAGTAAGAAAAACTTACTGTGATTGAGTTAAAGGATCTGACAGAGAATGAAGTAAATTTAGCATGAAAAACTTGAACCAGTGAATTAGAATTCATTCCCAAAAAATCTCTAAGCACCAGGTTCTAAAACAATCCTAATGTAAGAGTAATAATGGGAAAATTTTCTAAATACTACATACAAATAGCATAATACTTTATTTTTAGTAGAAAATATATACATTGGAACCATTAGTAGCAAAAAGAAAAAAAAAAGATAAAAAAAAGAAATGACAGAGGTAAAACAAATAAGTATAATGCCCAGATGCCCCTCAAGGATCTAAACTCTTGAAATCAATATGTTATTTTTCCTTTGAAATGTTGCCTGCAGAAAATTCAGATCCACATGATATGAAAAGAATTCTGTTATCAATTGTCTTTCCAACTGACAGAGCAGTAGCTATTTTTTAGAGGTGTGTGATAGTAAGGTGCATGCAAGTAGACATGAGCACATGATATGGTTCAACTCCAAATGTCCAGGGAAAACGAAAAGGCATTGCTTAGTGATTACAACCAGAAAAAGAAAATCTTTTGACAGTATCCAAAAAGCATCCAGACAGTAAATGGCTTCCCCATAATAGAGTGGTGTTATGGGTTGAATTGAGTCCCTCAAAAAGATATCTCTAAGTCCTGACCTCTGGTACCTGTGAATTTGACCATAATTGGCAATGAGGTCTCTTTAAATGTAATAAAGTTAAGATGATGTCATACTCAATTAGGGTGAGCTCTAATCCTATAAGACTCCTGTTCTGTAAGAAAAGAAGAGACACAGACACACAGGAAGAATTCCACGTGACAAAGGCGGCAAGGACTGGAGTGATTCATCTACAGGTCAAGTGTTAACAAGGATTGTGAGCAACACCACAGCTAAGAGGAAAGCAGTGAGCAGATTCTCCCCCAGAGCCCTCAGGGACCATGGCTCCGCTGGTCCCTTGACTTCTAACTTCTAGCCTCCAAAAATGTGAGAGAATAAATCTGTGTTGTTTAAAGCCACCCAGTTTGTGGTACTTTATTACAAACACCCTAGGAAACTAATACAGGGGGAAATCCCTCTGGTAATTCTATCCCGAAATTACCTTTTCTTCAAAAGGTCATTACATTTATTTCTGAAACTTTCCAACTGAAGTAAGATAAAATAAATTGAAGCATCTTTTAGTAGCACATACTCGTATCGAGGAAAAAGCTAACATCTAGCATGTCAACTTCTAGCATGTAACATCTAGCATGTATATAAGAACAGAAGTAGCTAGTACAGAAGAAACATTGGTGATAACCATAAAAATATTTTAATTTGCGTATTATTTGATACAAACAAGAGAATATATGTGTGCCTTATAAAACATAAAACCACAACAAATATCCTTGAACCACCACAGAACCCCAAACCAGTGAATTTACTAATCATTCTCATTGCCCTGTGCTCCTTTCCATCCCATCCTCTATCTTCCCCTCCACACCCACAACACACACACACACACACACACACACACACACACACACACACCACTCAGGGGAAACACTGGCCTGAATTTTATAATTGCCATTTTCTTATTTTTTGTTAACGGTTTTATTATTTATGTATGTATACCTATAAGAAATTAATAAGTCCCAACAAACAATATGAATAAAAGATAAATATATGACTAGAAGTGAAACTCAGAGGTGCCTCAGAGAATAGCCCTGGGCAGTTTGGTTCAGCGGTTAGAGCGTCGGCCCGCAGACCAGAGTCACAGGTTCAACTCTGGTCAGGGGCATGTACCTCGGTTGCAGTTCGATCCCCAGCCCTTGGAGTCATGTGGGAAGCAACCAGTCGATGTGTCTCTCTCACATCGATGTTTTGTTTCTCTCTCTCTCTCTCTCTCCCCCCTTCCACTCTATCTGAAGATAAATGAAAAAATATCCTCGGGTGAGAATTTAAAAAAAAAAAAAGGTAACACCCAAAATATCTGATCAAGAAGTAAGATTGATATTTGCTGAGGACAATACCCTACGGGAAAGTTGAAACTAGAACTATCCTATAGCGATGCCCACATATAATGCTTCATGTCTGTATCTATATGAATTGTACATGGTACATTTTATATTGTAGGCCACTGAAATTAGGGAATGATATAGATGTTCAGGTGTTAGTCATGCAGATATCTGGAGTATGAGTATTCCAAGCAGAGGGTATATTTGAAGTCAAAGAGCATTTCTGGCATAGTCAAGAAAAAACAACACGACGAAGTGCTTTAGCAGAGCGTGCCAAAAAAAAAGAGTAGTCAGAGATAAGGTCAACGAGCGAATAGAAAGCCAGCTTATACAGGACCTTGAAGCCCATGTTGAGATCATAATCTTTCACTTGAGTAAAAAGAGGAGCCATCCTAGGGCTGATCTAACTTGGGTTTTAAAACTGAAAAGTATGCAAGGACTATGAAACAAATATCTCTTGTACAGTATGCCCAACGCTCTGGTGCAGTGTTGTGCTTTTGTGTTGATTGACCAAATGATATATGAGCACTTTTATACATCCCTGTTGACTTTGCAGAAATCTCCAGGAAGGGAGCTGTGAGACCAGCCTGCCACTCTCTTAAGGAAAGCATTATCCATAAAGGAAGGCTTTATGTACTGGCTGAGACCACAGCCTCTGGAATCAAGTCTCTGGGTTTGAAACCTTGCTCCCCATATACTAGTTTCAAAGTTTCAGTTTTCTCATTTTTAAAATCTCTACTTGCTACGGGAGAGGTGATACATATAATATATGAAATGTGAAAATCTATAAGAAGCACACAGTATTCTGGGAACAGAACGAGAAGTTGATTGTACCCATATGATACCATAAGGTGGTTGTAAGAATTTAATGAGATGGTCCAAGTAAGCACATACAGAAGTACCCCATAACATATATATTTGCATATCACTATTATTGCTGTTGGCAAAGCCAACTTTCAAAATACATAATTAAACATTATGCAATTGTAGGCAATAATTTAATAGACTCCATTGTACTTAGTATGCAAAATGAAAATGGCAATTACTACAATTACAATTACCATTTTAATCCAATGCAGTTCAACAAAAGATTAGATAGTTGTGTGAACACTAATAATGTTTGCAGAATATTCACGACAAAAGAAATTGCAAGCATCCAGAAATAGGGTCAGAGAAAGAACATAAATAGAACCTTTCACAGCTATTGATATCATTCCTTTTAAAATGTACACTAATGGGAGAACAAGGTGGAGTAGAAGGAAACCAGACGGAAGCACTGAGGATGAAGACTGTCCTAAGTCACTTCCTACGACATCTACCATAGATGCCAGTATTGTTCAGTGGCATGAGTACTGGTTTGGGACTTGGGAGACATAAATAAAAAACAGAGTCAATGGAGAAAAAAAAAAAAAATAAAATAAAATAAAATGTACACTAAATGTGCCCGGCCGGTGTGACTCAGTGAAATGAGCATCATCACATGGATTGAGAGGTCCCCGTTTGATTCCCAGTCAGGGCACATGTCCCGGTTGCGGGCATGATCCCCAGTGGGGGATCTGAAGGAGGAAGCCAGTAGATGTTTCTCCCTCACATCGGATGTTTCTCTCTTTCTCCCTTCCTCTCTCTCTAAAAAATCAATAAAAACAATTAAAAAAATAAAATAAAATGTACACTGTTTCTTTTGGTTCAATGGACATGATTCCTATAACACACTGTTTACATATTTATAGATAAAGATATTTTATTAAGGTCATATAAAAGGAGATAAAATTGTCCTTTGACCTCCTACCCCAGTCTTAATTCCTATGCTCAGGAATTAAGGAAACCCCAATAAAATATTAGCTGTAATCTTATGTCAAGTCAACTAACAAATATTTAATCAATTTCTTCAAAAGATACATACTAGGCATTATTTGAGTTTTATCATATTGCAAACTCAGATTTCCATTGGGCAAATTACATTTTCAATATGGATAATAATATTTTCCCTTATAACTGGTTTGCAATGAATCACCTACCATTTTATCTTTACCTAGAAAGTCTAGAGATTTTACTCTTAAATTAATGTCTAAATTGATTCCATTCTCTTTCCACAACTAATGATTATATTTGGTTCATTTTCAATAAAGCTTAATGACTAAATTAAAAAGGTTAATCAGGTTTAAATAAAGATGAGGGTGACATTTCTTCCATATTTGTCTGGCTCCCAACCTTCTTTCTGCTAACTTTGAATTTTGCCTTCTGTGAAAATTATGCCCTCTAAAAAACAAGTGTGAAAAGGTCCATATGGAGCAAAATTCAATTTTCACATCCAAAATGTAAGAATATTTTTAAATAAAAACTTTATAACAAGCAAGGTAGCCATTTAATTAACATTTTAGGTAGGGGTTATTGCTTTTCATTTGGTTGAAGAGAATCCAAAAAGGAAACCACAGGAGAAAATGTATCAGAACACTTTGCTAAACACTAAAAAATGGGCATGAGACAGTAACACGAGGTCTATACTGAATCCCATTGAAGGCTGTAATTAGCCTATGCTTCAGTATTTTGTACAATACAATGAAGCACTATTTTACCCAATATATCTTAATTAAAAGCAAAAACACAATACAACACAAAGCTACCATCAAAGAGGCGTTATTGGCACTTACATAATACAGAAGATGAGGAAGGATTTTGTTTGCTTTGTTTGGCAAGAAAATGGGAACTAGGCATTCTATTTTCCACACAGCTCTCAATATAGAAGCATTTGTGTACCAAAAATTGCATTTGCACTGTAAATTATATGGATGAAAGCCACAGAAAAAGAGATAGTTTGTTGTTTTATAATTCAATAGTAGTAATGCTTGGGTTTCTTTTCTTCTCTTTCACAAAGAAAATAATTATCAAAAGCTTGGTTTTTACCACAAGGAGAGAGTTAGTTGAATGTTCTAATGCACATGTTTTATATTCCTTTCTGACTAGAATGCATTAATTATGCAGTAACGTTAAATATACACACAAAATAATTTTCTTGTCACCTCAATTTAAAATTTTTAATATCAAAGAATCCAGAACTGTCCACTGTGGTCTGTTCTTTGTAATTTTTTAATACAAGGGAAGAAAAACAATGAAGTAAATTCTAACTTATAAAAATGACAAATTCTCTCCCCAGAATCCAGTTATCTCTATACTGAATATAAGCAGGAAAAAAGGAAGGTGAAATGAAGGTGATTTAAATAGCATCAAAGATCCTCAATGTGACCACTCGTACAGAGATTGTAGTTAACTTGAATGAGATAGTCAAATAGTAAAAATAAAAATAGAGTTTTAAATAATTCATATGGAGAAAGACAACCCAATATTTACACTAGATTCAACCATAAAACAGACCATAATATATGTCTGAACTTCTAGCATCTTTTATTTTACATCTGATATCTAAGATGTTATTTCTAGCAAATTCCTTCAGGATTTGTACAACAGCAATGCCTTACCAAATCGGGAGCAAAATAAGCAATGCTATACTGACTGACTGCTTCCACACAGAGCACTGAGTCTCTAAATTGCTATAAACCTTAAGCTGAACTAGGAGGATTAGATCATTTTAGCTGCTCTCGAAAAAATGGAAAGAAGAAGAGTCAGGAAAGTACAACTTACATTAATATCGTCTAGAAGCATTGATTACAGATGAAGAAGCACACAAATGAAGTGAGTTTTTCCAGACCATAAAGATAGTTACAAAGAGATGATCAAAACCCAGGATACCTATTTTACAAGCCCTTTTCTTTAATGCAAAACTTTACAAAGGTGAAGTGTTTTTCTTTTTTCAATTTATTGATTTGAGAGAGAGAGGGGAGGGGGAGAAAAAGGGAGAGAGAGAGACATCAATGTATTGATCCACTTATTTATGCATTCATTGCTTGATTCTTGTATGTACTCTGACCAGATCGAACTCACAACATCATCGGGATGATGATCTAACCAACTGAGCCACCCAGCCAGGGCCAAGATGAAATGTTTTTCGACCCAAGTTTATAAAAGATAAACTAAGTGATCAAAACAATCAGGAACTTGTAAACTAGGATTCAGTGCCTATCCTGCACTTGTATATCATCCTTGTAAAAAGTTCCTCATGTTTTGCTCCGTCAGAGTGGAAGAACAGATCCCAAAATGTGCCAAGGAAGACAGAAAAAGAATGCTCTTCAGAGAACAGTTCATAATTTATTTTAGCAGTGTCTATTGGAAGAATTATGGGAACTAAAGTAAAATGAGGAATATGAGGGCCTGTAGTAAGATGGGATAGAAGTTTGGATGGATACTGAAGAAGTATAATACTCGTTTAATGTGTCTGCCTGAATCTAGGTGATATATAGTCTTGATATTGGCAAAAATAGATTAAATCATCAAAGTATTGGATCTGATAAATGTGACTGAAAGGATAGATATTTTCATAAAATTAAATAGTACATTTAGATTATGTCACAAATACTAATCAGTGAGTATTAGATATAGGTGATGATTTTATCATAATGTAACAGAATGAATTTGTAAAGACTTAAGCTTGATTATGCTAAAATATTGATAAAAGTTTTTTTCAAACCAGGGCAGTCCTTTCTAAAGGTCAGTATAAGAAATATGTTAGAGCCTGGCCGGTGTGGCTCAGTGGTTGAGCGTTGACCCATGTATCAGGAGGTTACTGATTCGATTCCCGGTCAGGGTGCATGCCCAGGTTGTGGGCCAAATCCCCAGTGGGGGGCATGCAGAAGGCAGCCAATTGATGTTCTCTCTCATTAATGTTTCTATCTCTCCCTCTTCTTTCCTCTTTCTATGTATATATATCGAAAAAGAAATGTTAGAGCAGCAAAAATGAGAAGTCGAAGGCTGAATTTCAAATAAATGGTACATATAAACCCCCCCAAAAAAACCCCACAAAGTAGTCTCTGATGATACATGAACAAATCCTCCCCCAATTTACAGGATGGAGTAAAAAGAGAGAGAGTGGTGAAAAGGTGAAAAGAGCCATACTTCTCCCTTCCTTCTAGCTCCCCTCTGTGATTAACACCTATTAATGAATCCATCAGGAAAAGGTCATCGCTAGAGACAGAAAACCATAGTCACCCTGGAAAAGTCCTAGTCTAATGGCATGTGTAGTTTCCTTACTGGTGTTATTAAGAGGCAAAATCTTCATGAAACAGTTTTAAGTTTGAGTTTGGAGCCAATAATAATCTATTACACTTTTCTTTTTTCAGTTAAATGATCTGCTTTCTAATTTTCATAAAAGGCAATATATTTAAAGAATTCAATTGTGTAACTACAACTGAATGAATTTCATAGCAATACCTACATGGCTCTCTTGAGTCCAAGTTTCCAACTTATCCAATCTCAGAGCTACTGGCCACCTTTTTGTGTAGATACATCTTAAAGGCAGGGATGCCATCTTTCTATTCTTTTTTAAACCAAAAGCCTGACAAGGTGACAGGTACATGGTAGATACTTAAAATGCATGATGAGCCCTGGCCGGTTTGGCTCAGCAGTTAGAGCGTTGGCCTGTGGACCAGAGAGGCCTGGGTTCGGTTCCCGTTAAGGGCATGTACGTTGGTTGCAGTTTGTCCCCAGCCCCAGTTGGGGCCGTGTAGGTGGCAACCAGTCAATGTGTGTCTCTCACATTGATGTTTCTCTCTCTCTCTTCTTCCCTCTCTCCCTCCCACTCTATCTGAAGATAAATGCGAGAATGTTCTCGGATGAGGATAAAAAATAATTTTAAAAAAATGTATAATGAGTGAATGTGTGTGAAAACATGGCAAATAAATTATAATGCAACCAAACTTAAAAGGGTTTGATTTTATTTACAATTATTTTTATGTTACAATTTTAAAGCATATAGTTTCTTTTTATCATATAGTTTGTATACTTTCTCTGTGGATTTGTTATGGAATTTGGGTTGCTTAAGAACAGTAATAATTGGTTGGCTTTATTATGAATTTTGTGATACCTCCAGAAGTCAATTTGGAAATTAAAAATCTGGTCTTAATTATACCTATCCTGAGTGATATGTTCTTTTTTGATATGTATATTTGGGTTAATTTCGTAAATAATAACTTTCTTTTTCCAAATTCTAATTCAAAGAAATTCCTGCCTTTTTCCTTAGAAATATATGTAAAATGGGGGTCTCTTCGAGATCCCACACATAGTAACACAGACCTACTGGTACTTGAGTTAAATAACTAGAAGTTTTAAATAACTAGAAGATTTAAATTCTGTAGAATAAAATACAAAGACCTCTCACATTTATATATCTTGTTCCAAATATTTCCTGAGATAGCTTGATTTTATTCTAATTGAGATGGTTGAGATTTCGAACAGGGCTTTTACGTTTGCGTGCTTGTTTTTAACTACAGAATCGCTGTATTCTGAGAAATTTGGAAGTGAGTGCAGATTGGTGAGCAAATGCAGACTGAATACTCGCTGTCTTTAAAAAGCTGCTCTGTGGCTCTGTCACCTCGTGGCTGCTAAAACATGCACACATTGTAGAAACAGTAAGGAAACTAAATGAAATGGCCAATAATTATCCTGTCATCTGAGCATAGGTATGTGTTGGAATGGATATGCTCTCCGTCTTAGCTGTTCAGGCTGCCATAACAAAATACCATAGGCTATGTGGTTTCAAAACAGAGATGTATTTTCTTACATTCTTGGAGTCTGGAAAGTCCAAGATTAAGGTGCCAACATGGTCGGTTTATGGTGAGGGCTTTCTTCTTGGCTTGCAAACAGCATTGTCTCACGGTGCTCTCACATGATGGAGAAACAAAGGGATCTCCCTCTCCCTCATTTTTTTTTTTTTTAATATAAGATCACAGATCCCATCTGATTAGAACCCCACCTTTAATTACCACCTAAAAACTTTAACTCTAAATATAGTGACATAGGGGTTAGGGCTTCAACATACAAATTTCAGGGAACTCAATTCAGTCGATAGCATTTTCCCTTTAACTAATTTCACTTGCAAAGACCATGTGGGAGAAATGAATGTATGCAAACTAAGAAAGTGGCAAAATCAGAATCCATTTTTGAATAAGTAAAGTCTCTTAAATTGAAATTTTTATGTACCTTCATCCATTGTTTTTGCAATAATACAGATGTGCCAATGGCAGATACTGGGAAAATGAGACCTAGTAGATGTACTTTGTCCCATACAAAATCGTTGAAATAAATCAACATGCATTTTCCCCAATTTTAAGTTAGTCTTAATTTAGTCTTCAAGTTATCCCTTCTGGGAGAGTCTGAGTATCTGAAAATTGCCATCATATTTTTCCATTTTAATGTCCTCGTCCTGCATTTAGGTGCACGCCAGTCCCTTCCTCCAGCCTGCTGATTGCCGCCCTCGATGCTGCTGCTCTATAGCACTAATGGGATGCTCACTTCAGGGAAAAGCTCTGCACATCCTGCTTTCATTTTCTGTTCTATTTGCTATAAACACAGTTATTTCCATTCTGTTGCTTTCAGTTACATATGGCATTTTGAAACAGTTAAATAAAGAGATTATCAATATTAGATCTATCTCCACTGTAAAACCTACATTTATGGAGAAATATGATCTATTCAATTTCATTTCTGAAAGCCCAGCGTTTGAGCGAATAAATTCACATGTAATCATAAATTCACGTGATTACTCTAAGCATTAGATTTTACATTTGGATCGCTATTTAACTTAAAAAAAAACGGAAATCAAACATTCATGCAAGCGAGGAAGCAGCTCTCATTAATGACATGTGCAAGGGAACTGCAAAGTATAGATGATTCTGACTAACACCATCAATAAAACTTGACACTCAAACAAAATGACTTCATAGACTCTTCTTTTGGGACACAGAACATGAAAAGAATATTAATATTTTGCCAAATTCAGTATTTTTCAGGAAATCACTTTCTCTTCTATGACTTTTTCAGAAAAACTATGCAATAACAGTAAAAATGATATATGCTGTTGTCTGTAAAATTGGAAAGTACATATTGGCCAGCATTTAATGGAAGACTTCCTAAAATAACTTCATCAACATCAATTACTTTACAAAATATTATTATAATCAAATCTGGTTCACATCCTAACAAATTATGTACCTAAAACCGGTCACTTAATGAATAAAACGTCAAAAAAATCATCATTTGAGTGACTGCAGAATATAAACAAGCTCATTTAGAACATTCCTTCAATGAAAAGGAACGATGCTTGGATGTGGGGAAAATACCTAAGAGAAATGAACATGGCATTTACTTTGTTATTATCTGGAGAAAATTCTGAAAATTATCTAACTGAAAAATTAATGCATTTGACACATCTTTGTTCCTTTAGCTCCTCTTTTAACAATAATCCAACTTACCAGTAAAGGAAAAGGAAGTCATCAAAGGGAGTTGCTTTCCTGGCACCTTGACTAACTACTCCACGGTTATTCTGATAATATATCCCTTAGGAATTTGGGGGGACCAAGACACACAGATTTTATAATTGAAATCAAAATAGGGGCTAATGTCCACCACAGGGGAGATAATTAGAAAAATCATGTATTGGGCGACTGTTGGGAGTGATAATCCAGTAGAGCTCTATCATTTATTTACAAGCCTCATTCAGTGCAGTACATGTGTTCTTGGGCATGAAATGATTAAGGAGTAAACATGCTGAGATGCTGCTGGGGGGCAGAGGGATGGCAGAGATAGTGAGATAGTTGGGACGGTAGGGAGCTGTTTATTAGCATAGCAAATGTCATGGTGCTGAACCAGATTGAAGAATGGTACTCGGAGGAACTGGAGAGGATACCATGATGGCACGTACTCATTCCTCGTATTAAGCAATAGAACAGCTAGCCCATATATTTTTTTAGATAATTTTCTTGCCATTGGAAGTAATTAATGGATTTGGTAGTTAAAGACTGAGTTATGAGATAAGCAAAAGCCAGTGGTTATCATAACTAGTAGCCTAGCCATTCCCATTTTCAAATGCACACTTACTCTACTAATAAATGAGAATCTTCTTGATTGGACTCTTGCCACTGTTAAAATGTTTTCTAGTAAATTCTGATCAACCAGATTTGAGAGCCTCTGTAACATGTAAACCTAAACACTTTTATAAAACCAGCACTATCGTCTCTGGAGCAAGAAGAGATGCCTAAGCAAGACATCCAGGAATAAGAGCAGCCTAGAACACATTGAAAAAAAAAGGTCCAGAGCAGATCTGACAAACATAAAACATTTTGTTGGCTACATGCTTAAATAGGCCAGAAATCCATATTAAATTCAGAATATGGCATGTTTAAATGTTGACAAACTTTCTGTCTCATGCTTCTGAATTGAAGGAACATCTTGAAGAATTTGTTTTTGTTTTTGTTTTTGTCCAAATGGAGACTTTCTCATAATTTATTCAAGGACTTTTACAGGATTTCTCTGGTATGAATGTGAGAACAAAATAAAAGACTAGGAAATCTCACACAGTGTACAGCACATTTAAAACTTGTTGCAGCATATTACAAATCCTAGTCTAATGATCTGAATGTTTTATCTTAGCGGTAGGGTAATTTATTCTTATTTCCTTATTTCCTCCTCTTTTTTTTTTTGTCTCTCTTTAGGATACCTGTCTCCTGTGGGTGAACCATAGTCCTTGCAATGTCATCTGTGTGGTGAGTACATTTGGTTCTGAAGGTTTTACAACGTACTATCAAGTAAGAAACCGACATCTAATAATCTTTTATACTCACATATGTTCATCTTTAGAAACCTCAGTTTTAATGTCTTAACTAGTCAATCATTAAGTTAGGGGAGCATACACATTTTTATGGCCACCAAGAATTTTATGAATAATTATAATAAAAATGTAAGGCAACCTAACATGTATGCAAATGATCTGGCGATCAATAGTTATAAAATGTAGCACAGATTAAAGAATATGAAACTTCCCAAAGCAATGTGCCCCATGGAAACATGTAAGAAAGTGTTTTTTTCTTTCAAAGAGCAAGTGTGTGGAGTAATTCTGATAACTGATAAATGTCTGGTAATTCTGATTTCACAGATCCTTTGGAAGCTATGAGTTTCTCATTTATGCTATGAATAAATGTGTTTCAATTCAGTTAACTGTACATTATGTACTATATCTCACAATGGGATTTAAGAGATAATTCTCTTAGGTTGTAATTATTCAAGCTATGTTTTAAAAAGTTACTGTTTATAGTTTTATATATCATATTTATTTAGAATACAGCAATAGTCTATATTTTATTAATTTAAAATCACACAAACCAATAACACTACAAAAAATGTATGCTCTAATTATATTTTTAATGATTAAGGTTTAGATATTTTCCTATGACTCTTGAACTTTTCTAACTCAGATTAAAAGTTAAGGCCTCCAGTCTGCTCTAATGACCACAAAATGAATGCTTAAGAAATATTTCCATATATATAACATCATTATGTACCTATCACATTTAATGTCATTATTTTTAAACTATATCTCTTTGATACATTTCTGGTAACAAATGCATATTATAATTGAAGAATGTCTTACAGAGTAACAGGTAAGTTTATGGATAGGAAAGAGGTTTAGAATGTTCCTGTCTCCACTCAAAGATGACAAGGACTCCATCCTCATGCTGTGATCTGCAACCCAATTATTGATGCCGAAAGATCAGTCTTCCCAAATGATAACCTTAAAACTTTAGCTCCTCAACCCCTCTGCTTTAATACTACACCCTGTAAACACTCCAGTGAGAGTAAAAATAAAATACAGACTTACCCGACATGTTAAACTTCTATTCCCAAAAGTGTCCTATGGAATTATATGTATGATAATAAATAGATCTAGGAAGAACATAAACTTATAAAAATGCTGAATAAATATAAAAGATTATTAGATGAAGCCTTTCTACAAAATTTCCCCAATATTTGCATCAAATTAGTTATTGATTTCACCAATATAGCTACCTATATTAGTTAGAGTTCTCCAGAAAAATAGAATGAATAGGATGTATGTGGACATATAGAATGAGATTTATCTTAAAGAATTGGCTCACATAATTATAGGGGCTGGTATTTTTGAAATGCACAGAAACGTTCAGCAGGCTAGAAATTCTATCAGGAATTGATGCTGCAGTCTTGAGTCTGAAAGCAATCTGAATGCAGAACGTCTTTCTATTCAGAGGACCTCAGTCTTTTCTCTTAAGGCTATACCAGCTGATTGGATGAGATGCACTCACATTATGGAGGCTAATCTGCTTTATTTAAAGTCTACTGATTTAAATGTTAATCACATCTAAAAATACCTTCACAGCAATATCTATAGACTGGTATTTAACTAACCAAGTGGGCACCATAGCCTACCCCAGTTAACCATCACACTACCGAAGTAGGATCTTTCCCCTTGTCTTTCTGATAATCACACCAAAGCACCAAGGAAAAGGAATGCCACCTGGTAAGCTCAATTTTCAGGCAAATTATGAGGCAACTATAAGTGACTTCATCATACATGTGAGGACTGTAAAAAGCAGCCTAGACGGACAGAATCCATAAAGGAAGAATTCAAGATAAAAAGACAAAGAGTTCACAAGGCCCTAACAGAGCAGTTTTCTGACAGCCTCAACAAAGGTGGGGAGCATACTTAGAACTACAAAAGCTACACCTCTTAGGAGAAAAGGTAACCTCTGGTCCAAACTTGGTGAAGAGAAACAGAAGGTGTGGGATATTGTGGAAGTACACAAAGACATACAAAGGATCCACATTTGTAGGAGGCAGTCTGTCCTTGTGGCAGCAGGAAGAGAGCTTTAAGTTGTAAAGTATGGAAAGTTGCTTAGTATCGTTTCACACCCCACTTTCATAGGAACCTTCTACAAACAGCTAGTTTAGGAAAATCCAGCTTATTCAGTGATATGTACTAAAAAAAGAATATAGCACAGCATCAATATATAAATACTATAAAAATGTAGTAAAGATCACCAAATTAACCAAAGTATTAAAAATACTCAGATTCTTTCATCTTCCACTTAGTATATTTTAGGGCTCCTTCTCCATCCCAAGTAAATGTATATATCTATAAATCTGGATTTAGAAAAAATATTCTTTCTTAAACTACTCAAATTAAACACTAATCAATATTGTTAAACTTCAAAAAGATAAAAGTAATAAAAAATACTCCATATTTGAGCATATGGAATATGGTAAGTGCTGTTCAGAGAAAAATGAACAGCCTTAAATGCTTTTATCGGTTAAAAAAAGAATAGATTAAGCCCTGGCTAGTTTGGCTCAGCGGTTAGAGCTTCCGCCAGCGGACCAGAGAGTCCCGGGTTTGGTTCCTGCTAAGGGCATGTACCTCGGTTGCAGTTTGTCCCCAGCCCCAGTTGGGATAGTGCGGGTGGCAACCAGTCGATGTGTCTCTCTCACATCGATGTTTCTATCTCTCTCTTCCTCCCTATCTCTCTCCCACTCTATTTGAAAATAAATGCAAAAATGTCCTTGGGTGAGGATTAAAAAAAAAATAAATAGATTAAGTAACTAATTCACTCAAAAGTACAGAAATAAATTGAAAGCAAGCAAGCATAAGAAAAAAATTAATAAAGATAAATGTATAATTTAACGAGATAAAATTGTGTAAATAGCAGAAATAATCAACAAACCCAAAAAATACTTCTTTGAAGAAAAAAGTAAACATAAAACATACAAATCACTAGCTAATCAAAATTAATTAGAAGAAAGCATATAATAGGAAGTTATAGTGAAGAACTAGTCAAGTTTTCATATATGCAAATAACCAGTTAGAAAATATTATACAAAAAAAACCCAAAAAAACAAAAAAACTTTCACTTACAAAACCAAATTTAAACAGGAAAGAGTAACAATAACAAAGATGAAAAAGATATCTTTGAAGAAAACTTTAAACCTGTACTGAAGAATATAAGCAAATGTAACAACATATTATGTAACTAGATAGGAATACTCAATATTGTAAAGATTTTAAATCTCCCTAAGTTACTCTATAAATTTGATACCACCTAAGTAAAAAGAATAACAGTGTGAATTAGACAAACTAATAATAACTAATCATAAACATAACTAATCATAATATTTAAATAGAAAAATAAGCCAAAAAAATGTCGAGCCAAATTCTGAAAAAGAATAAGGAAGACGATAAAAATGACCAGTCTTATGAGGTAATTTATTTGTGATACATTTATAACAAATATTAGTAAAACTTTAAATTAAAACAGTGAGGTATTAGCTTATAAATGAAAAGACAGATTGATGCCCCAAAATACAGCTTCCAAAGTCTATACAAATAAATATATAAATTTGGAAGATGATAAAGTTAGTATATCAAATTAGTGGGGAAAGGATGAACTATACAAGAAATGATGTTGGAATAAATAATGAAAAGTAAGCTGTTATTCATACTCACACCAGACACCAAGATAAATTCCAAACGGAACAAGTGTTTAAATAATACATAAATGTATCAGGAGAATCACCTTATAAAGCTGGAGAGGGAAAAAAAAAAATGCCTTTCTAAGCATAACTCAAAATCCGGTAGTATCTAAAGAAAAGATGTATAGATTTAACTACTTACATATAAAGAACTTCTGCAGGGCCTAAAAATTACATACTCAAAACGCTAATAAAAAAATTGAAGAAAAAAATATTTGCTAAATCAGGTAAAAAAAAAATGCCTCAACTCTAATATATAAAGTTCCCTAAATACTAATATTAACAAATATTGATAAGAAATACTGATAAGAAAAAGAATAATCACCCAATAGATCTTTGATGAAAGAATATGATCACACAGTTCACAAGAAAGCTAATGCTCTTTGAAATATAAAATGAAATTCATTTTATAAATTCATTATTGAGAATAAAAGAAATGCACATTAATGATACAGAAATGACACATTTTTAATCTTTCAACTTGAAAAGAAGAATAACGCTTCATTAGACGGACCCTGTTGGTGAAGCTGTGTGGAAGCCTGTCTCATAGATTTCTAGAGTCAGTATGTATTTGCAGCTTTTATCACGAGCAATTTGATAATATGTAAGAAAATGATAAATGCATACATATTTTGACCCAGTAATTTCACTTCTATAAAGTTTTCTGTGGGTATACTTGTGTTTTAAATAATATAAGTATTAGGTTATTAACTACAAGATAAAAAGTGATTTAAAAAATAAAAATAACAATGTTCATCAATAGGGGACCATTTAACTTATGGTGTGTCCCCATAACACAATACCATGCAAATGTAAAAAATGAGAAAGCACTTAGTGTGTGCATATGGAAAGATTTATTACGTGAAAAAATCGAGGTCTAGAATAGCATGTATAGAATACTACCTTTTTAGGAAAATGAGAATATATGAACATATTTGCTTGTTTATGCATAAACAAATTGCTAATATTGGCTCTCTGCAGGGCAGAGATGATGGGGACTAGGGGTAGAGAGAGACATTTTTCTCTCCTGCTCCCTCCAAAAAACAAAGCAAACTAAAAAGACATAAGATTGGGAGTTCATTCAAAGTCTGCCTTAACCAAGCCCCTTCTCTACTTACCGCCACCACACACACCCACTTAGAAGTGGAACCACAGAGTAGAGTGATCCAAGTAAATTGTGCCTAGATTTTATGTCTTCCCACAAAGTGGAACAAGATTGAAATGTCACCAAGCTGTCTAAAAAACATTTGTTGAAACTCATATGCTTGACCTGTAAAGAATATTCATAGTTTTGGCATGCTGGTGGAATTAGGACAAGAGGTATCATCAAGATGAGCGATCACTAGACCTGTAGCACACACCAATTCCAGTGATAGTGGGTCAGTACCTGCTGCCTGGGCATCAATGGCAGGACCAAATACGGCCCTGTGAAGAGGCCCTAAGTTCTGTCACTGTTTAACCAACACACAATTAGGCTAGTATGTGTCACATCAATTAAATATGGTATTTTCATAATGCAAAGAAAATGAGAGATTTTAAAAATTAAGAAATTATATCCCCAATGTTTGAAGAGTTATTCATATCATGACAATATCAAAGATTCACAATGAGCATATTTTATTAGATATCAACCCCCTGAATAATAATGATAATAATGTTTTAATTTATTCTACTCCCTTTTCATTTTCAGCCTATAAATTCAACGTTCCTAAGACTGATTATTTGGCAGGCCTCTGGCAGCCTGACTAGCCCCTTTAATAACCTCTACTTGCTAAGAACAGCAATGTGAGATGGGACTGCCTAGCGAAGGACTATTTCATATTAGCTTTCCATCTCAGTCCAGAGGTGTGACCATGACTCTGAGCTACATTCCTTTACCTGCTGGCAAGAGAAAACCTGTTTAATTACCTGCCCCAGCTGTACTTACGAAGGGAATGATTATTAAATCTGTCTATCTATTTTACAGTTTCAGCATACTTTTCAAATCTATGCTAAGAGAAATGGAGGACATAGATTTTGTAGGAGTAGGCAGGACTGAAATCCTCATCACAGCAGGTGTCTTAAGACTATTATTGCCTAGGGCTGCTCAGCCAACCCTCTGTCCTCTAATAAAGAAACGGAAGGTTTTTAGATGCTCTGCCAACTTTGTACCTGAATGTAACCTATCATCATTTATCCACATCATTGTCCAGTTCGTGTTCAAAGGAAGATAATTCTTGGTCTTTTCTTACTTTACCTGCTGAAGGATAATTTGGGTCCTTCCTTCTGAAGTCCAAAGCCATGACAAAACCACAAACTTGTGTTGCTGATTCGCAGATTCCTTCCATCTGTTTCTCAGAGTTCATTGCTACCCTACCTTTAATAGCAGAGGGAATGAACACACATCCTCAGAGAAGACTAAGTGACCCCTTTCATTCTAGTTTCTGCCATATTGGAAAAGTCATGCAAGCCAGGGGTTCTACCTTGTAATCTATCCATGTTTATAATAATATAAAAATACTGGTTCAATCATTAATTTTTTTTTATTAAAATAGAGTCTCCAAGAACATGATGTGTTTATTTTGTAGTTAAATAGGCTCTGCGCACTCCTCAGAGCACCAAAGTTGGGGAAATATAGTCTAACTTTCACTCATGCTTTTCTAAAAGCAACTTCCATTCGTAAAAGCTCTTTGTTGTCTAATTTCATAGCTTATAGCTCTTTTATTGGTATTACTTATCTATTTTATAAATTCCTGGTGAATTAAGTCTCATTCTTGCCTATGGACTTTAATATAGTATTTGTTACATTCTACAACCAGAAAGTAAACTAGCTTTTCCATTAACTTCACCCATATCAATGATTATGTATCTTCACACAAGTGCCAGTTTAAGAAATACAGTTAATCTCTTAATATTTAGTAATTAAAATTCATTTCTGTTTTGAATTTTAAATCAGGAGGTTAGTGCCACGATGTGGCAATTTTTAGGTTAGATGAATATAGTAGGCGGGGAGAATATGGCAGAGGAGAGCTGTATTTCCCTCCTGTCGATATTAGACAGAATCTGTTGTGACAAATATTGTCAAATATAACTACAAATAATGACGACAGAGACTTCATCAATATGGGCTAATGAGAAAACCGCAACCCTTCCTCACCCCACCAAACATTAAGGTTTTCAGTACAAATATCGCATTGTTATTTGGGATTTCAAAAAAACCTGCTTGACCACCCATGTCTTCTTGAGTAAGCCACAGAGATTATATCAGTATTGAATAAAATATACTAATTTAATCATGTCTTTATCCTCCCTCTTTACTGAGAGGTTTCAGTAACTTTGCCCAGCTCTATGAAATGCCACAGACCTTCTGCGTGATCCTTGGGAGTCACACCGTGGAACACAAGGGATAGTGTGAACGAAAAGCGCTCTAGGTTTAGAATCCATTCTGAGTCTGGTTCTATCTCTGAAGCTCATTTTTTAATGTTATGAGACTCATCATTTCACTCTTTTTTTCCTCCTTAAGTTATTGATTTTGTCCTTTTCTTGTATGAGTATCTGTGATCAATAAAAATGCCTGGGTTTCCTCCTGTTCATAGGATGGCCACGTCTGTCTGCCAGCCTGTCAGCATCTTTATTTTTGTTTTTGTTCTTTTTATATTTAGGTATAATTGAGATCTAACATTATATTAGTTTCAAAGTGTACAACATAATTATTTGATATTTGTATATATTGTAAAATGATTACCACAATAAACCTACTTAACATCTGTCACCATACATAGTTACAACATTTTTTTTCCTCGAGATGATAAATTTTAGCAACTTTCAAATATGCAGCAGTACTAACTATAGTCACCATGCTTTGTGTGACATCCCCATGACTTATTTATTTTATAACTTGAAGTTTGTATCTTCTCATTCTTCTCGATATCACTTTTTCATCTGCAAAATAAAGGGTTTGTTCTAGAATGATCATCTGAACTTTCCAAGTTTAAAATCCAAAAAGTCATTAAAATTTTATTATATTTTTGAATGATTGTGAGGATTAAATTACTGAATTATTTTACTATATGCAGATTGAGCACAGAGCAAGTTATTACAATGTGAGTGTTCTGTATGTTTTCCTATGGCCAAGCTTAGCCTGTCGTATGCTATATAACTTGACACCAGAACAGGTTAGCATTACCTTAGGTATTTTTTTTGGTTTTTTAATATTTTTCTTTATTGATATTAGAGAGAGAGAGAGGAAGGGAGAGGGAGAGAGAAATAGAAACATTGTGAGAGAGAACATTGATTGGCCGCCTCCTACATGCCCCCCACTGGAGATCGGGCCCACAACCTGGGCATGTGCCCTGATTGGAAATCTGGCAACTTCTTGGTGCATAGGTCAATGCTCAACCACTGAGCCACACTGGCCGAAAAACCTTAGGCTTTATTATAAATCACTGGTTGTCATTAATATTTGGTTCTCCTTTCTATTATCACATACTGAAGATTACATTTATCAGTCTCTGTAAAAATTCTAAGTTGGATAGGGACACATCACTGGTTCTGACCAAGGAAATGTGAGCAGAAGAAAAGTTTGTTACTTCTTGGCTGAGGTGAGGAAAGTGTGTACATTCCTCCAGGCTAACTTTCCTCTGCCTCTGGGACATGACTCAGTTGATGCAATTACAAATGATGGCACCTGGGGCAGCCTGGATCCCTGAGTGCCTGTGTGGAGCAGAGATACCTCACAATCCACAGGATATGTACTGTGAGCAAGAAGTAAACTTGCCACTAGGCCACTGAAAGTTTGAGTTGTTTTTACTACAGCATAACAGCCTACCCTGCTGCATGCTGCATGCTGCATGCCACTAAAATGAATTCACACACATCCTGAGGGGTATATTTAGCCCTGCCTTTCTCAGTCCACTCAGATACAGTTATTTATTTCCTTCCCCTCAAGCTCATCATTAAACCGCAAACCAATTTGGTTATTGATTGCTATCTTTACCTCCTAAATCTCTCCCACACATGCCCCATCCTCTTCAGTCCTGCCATTACTACCCTAGTCCAGACCTTGCCGCTCTCACCATGTTATTACTATAGACCCCTGACTGTCTCATGACCTCGAGATTACTCCACTCAGAGCTCTTTACCTTTTATTGAATATAAAATGCAACTTTGCCTTATTGGTCTCCTTTTAAAAGTACCTCAAATATCAGGAGTCACAGCCTGGCAGTGTAACCTACAAGTCTTTCATGACTTAGGCTGTTAATCCTTCCGTTTCCTACCTTTGCCTGTTAAGCTAATGTCTAGTAAATACTGAGTTGCCTATAGTTCTACAACACACCACACTGATGCTCACTTCTCTGACATCACTCATGCTATTCTATTGACCTGCCATGATCTTTTTTTTTTTTTTTTTTTTTTTTTTTATCCTCACCTGAGGACAGGACATTTTTCCTTTTTGTTCAGATAGAGTGGGAGCGAGAGAGGGGGAGAGAGAGAGAAACATCGACATGAAAGGGACACATCGAGTGGCTGCCTCCCGCACGACCCAACCAGGGCCGGGGACAAACTGCAACCCAGATACATGCCCTTAGCGGGAACCAAACCAGGGTCTCTCTGTACCACAGGCCGACGCTCTAACCACTAAGCCAAACCAGGCAGGGCTCCCATTGGTTCTTCATCTGACCTATTTCTCCTCAGTTTTCAAGATTCGGTCCCGATACTGGTGAGATGAGGAGACCTTGGCTCTTGTCTTCTTGAAGGAAAGATTTCAATCAAGAAATAAAGTGTAGAAAAGCAAGCAAGAATTTATTGACTTCGGCAAACATATACTTAGGACAGTGAAACAAGGAAGAGCATAGAAGAAGCAACAGGAGAGCCTAGGTTTTGCTTCCTTGGCTCACTGAGAAGTCAGAAATGTGGAGACAGGCTCCAGGGGCTTAGTCCAAGATGAACTGCCGCTGCCCATTGCTGCCCTGGTTGTAAGCCTTGTGAGGTCCCTTAGACTTTAGAAGATGCATGCCTGTGGGGGAAGAAGGTCGGGGTAGGAGAGACATGGGCATGCTCACTGAGACCTTCGTTTTCAGGGATTTTAAAGGCTGGGCATTTAGAGGAGGTCTTAAAGGAGGATTACTAGAACATTCATCAGCTTTATACCAAAATGAGATTTATTCTCTTAATTTGTCTGTCCTTGGGTGTGGTTGACAAATGGCACTAATTAGATTTCTGTTATCTTTCTCCTTGAGTAGGGTGATTTAAGCTATTTACCCTCTGGTTGGGGAGGAGAAGTACAAACAATTTACTCATCCATGTTCTTAGGTTAGGGAAGATAGGATTTACAAGGCCGCTACAAACTGCTATTTAACTATGCTGTTAAACCTCTTCCTTGAAATCCTGGGCTGTGTTGTACATTTCTGTTTGCTACACCTACTCAGTGTATACTTTTAAGCTTGTTCTCCTATTATAATGAAACTATTTGCGTCTTTCTGGGACTACTAGATCCAGAGCACCTAAAGGCAACAGTATGTGTGACATTATCTTTGTATTTCTCACCTTCCTTGGCAATGCCT
This sequence comes from Tadarida brasiliensis, assembly GCA_030848825.1. Classification (NCBI taxonomy): domain Eukaryota; kingdom Metazoa; phylum Chordata; class Mammalia; order Chiroptera; family Molossidae; genus Tadarida; species Tadarida brasiliensis. The sequence continues at coordinate 82,995,404 of CM061258.1, read as the reverse complement.
GCTAGTGCTCTGTAAATGTGGGTGGAATATTACTAGCTAGGAGCGTCACTGTTTGGGTGTGTGTGTGTGTGTGTGTGTGTGTGTGTGTAACTTATCTTTATTGTTGCATGTATTACAGATGTCCCCCCTTTTTTTCCCCATTGACCCCCTCCTCCTCAATCCTGCCTCCTCCTGCCTTCCTCACACTATTGTCTGTGTCCATTGGTTATGCATATATGCATAGAAGTTCTTTGGTTTATCTCATCTCTCCCTCCCTCCCCCCTTCCCTTTGAGGTTCATCAGTCTAACTGTTCTTAATGCCCAAAACTCTCATACTTTTTCCTCTGATTCGGCCTTTACTTGTCCCCTTTTGTCATCCCATTGCCTCTTCACACAACCATTCTTCTAATTAGTCTTCTGTCTTAGCAGAAGCCAAGCCATAGACCAAGTTGCCTAGACATGGTCTGGTGCTGCCTTGTTCTTGTTCTTGTCATTTCCTATTATCAGAGGTAAACTCTGTTCACATGCACCCTGCTAAGAGGAGGGTTCTCATCAGAAACAAATTGATTACTTGTGATTCATGATGTAGCCTTCTTTCTGAGTCAAGTTGAGGCAGGATAGTAAGAAGCTAGAAAAATGCCTTGGCAAGTAGAATGGGAAAACAGTCAGATAGCTAATCTAAACCGGCCTTATCCAGTACCCTGACTCACCTGCCTCCCTGACCCTTGTATGACCACTCCCTTAAGTATTAAGCCCTCAGGACAGTGAGGTTCTGATCAGCATCAAATAATCTTAGGAACAAAGCTTTGGGTCTGTTGACCACAGAGAAAGGGTTTTGGTCAAACTTGAGATAACATCTAGGGTTGAGTTGTATTTCAGCTCCAGGCCCAGAAAAACAGCAAAACAAGATGAATCAATGCCATGGCTGACATCAGGACCAGAAGCAATGGCCAATGACCCCCTACCCTAGCACTGTCTAGTCAACCCTGATCCTATACACTCATTTTGATCAATCAGTATGTTAAAGGACACACTTGGAAAGCTGATGAATATTCTTTGAGATCCTCCTGTGAGACCTCTTCTACAATTCCCGCCTTTAGAAAATAGATATAAATCCTTGAAACAAAGGACCCAGTGCATGCTCTCTCTCTACAGCATGCCCTATGCCTTTTTTCTTCAGGCATGTATCTTTGTTTTCTTTCTCCTAAACTCCAATGGTCCCCACAAGACTTGCAACCAGAGAAGCAGAGGACAGAGGCAGCTCATCCAGGTCTCCAAGGGCCCTTCTTTTGCCTCTGTAACTTGTTTCCTGAGTCCACACAGCCCAACTGGCTCACTTCTTCTGCCTTGGTGACTTTCTTTCTAAAAGGCCAAGGCAGCTCTCTGAGCAGTCCGCTTGAATCTTCTCTTCACATTGCATGCAAAATAAACGTCCTCTTGCATTAGATTACTGAACTCAAGAACTGAGAGTCAACATCACAGGTAAGAAAGTGACCCCCTTTTCTTAGAAATTTCCTGCCGAACTCTACCTGCAATATTAAACTTTTTATATTTTGCTGTAATCCAATTCAGGCCCAAAGGACCATAGTTTTATTTTCTGCTTCTTAAAGGAACTCACTACACTACAACAGAAACAACCATTTTTGAACATTTGCTTTTGCCTCTGCACTTTACAAAATACTTTAGCAGGTTAGAACCCAATTTTAAATAGGTCTTTCCTTTCCTTTTTTTTTTTTTTTTGAAGGAGGAGCAGGTAGCAAAGAAAAAAATGGCAGTTGATACTGAAGTGGTAGGTGACATGTGATATGGTCCAGAATAAAGAGAAAATTGTTCAAAGCAATAAGACCCCAGTGTATAGAGAAGCTAAGAACAACTGCATAGAGCCTGCATTGTATCTTTTCAAACTGAAGCCTTTTTAATCTGGACACTATCGTGATTTTTACTTGTTTCACACTAAAAATTTTACAAAGGGGAAATGGGAACTTTATAACTAATATAACTTTATAATTAAAATACATTTATAATTAATTTTACAATTATGATTCATGTCACAGAAATTACACCAATAACAGTCATTATTGCCTCTATTCAAAGGTCCGGCGTGTTCTCAAGGATCACGAAGTATGTTGTTGATGTTTAAAATCCTTGTTTTAGAATTCAACTGGATCCCTTTTGAAGGATGAATCCATTCCTCATCTGCACTTTACCAACATCCACTCACGAAAAAGGAAGCAGCAGTTAACCCCACTGGGCCAGTACCACAATGTCAAGAACAGACATAAAAGCAGGCCCAGAAATGCAGGTCTGGAAAAGGTCCCACACTTTGTTGAATGCTCTGTTGTCAAGCTCTCAAAACTCGAAATATTTTTTAAAAAGCTACCTACATTTTTATTCTGCATTGAGTCCCACAAATTATGTAGCTTGATCCTGGCTGAAGCACTGGTTATGAGTTTTTCATGAAACTATTCATTAAGGTGCCATTAAACAGTCACAAATAGTCATAATCATATAACATATGAATCTGGGATACATGTGGAAAGTGAGAATTAATTCTTCTTTAACTATATTTTTTTTATCTTTCCAAAACAACTAGGAAATATATAAAAGCTAGACAAAAAAAAAAAAAAAAATCATGACCCAGCAAACATAGCTGTGCTCATCAATATAATCTATGCCAAATATTTAGCTTTATGTATGTCAGGGAGGAAAAATAATTTTCCCTTTAAAGTACTAAGTTCTTGGCTGAGACCCCCTGTAATAAAAAACAGATTAACAGGAGAAAAACAAATAAAAGTTTAATAACACATATACCATATACCTCCTGTATACAAGGGAGAGACCCAGGAAAACAGAGTAATTCACCACCTTAAATACCATCTCCTGCCAAAGACTGAAAAAAAAAAGGTGTTAAGCAGGGAGACCAGTTATGGGAGGTTACAAGAAAAAGCACAGTAAACAAGGGAAAGGTTGTTGTTATGCAGATTTAAGTCCAAGCCTTCTTCAATGATGAGGGTTTCCAGAGATTTGGTCATCTTGCTCTTCCAAATTCAGAAAGGAAGACACCCTTACAAATGGAGAGTTCCCTTATAAACGTCAATGTCTTTTAAAAGGGGTAACTTCTACTAGGCTTTCAGAGCTTTTCCTATATCTGCTGTTTCTTAAAAATAATCAGCCTAAAAATAATCCTTACCCCAAAGAGACATTTTGGGGACAAGTTCTGCTCCCCTTCATGAGTTATTAACAGATTTGGTTGGGAAAAAAAAATCATTTGTAAGCTCAAAATCTCCTTGTGCTTGGAAAACCTATAGATGGAAAAGTCAACAATTATCTTCAGAACAGTTTATGTGCTCCTCTCCTTTGAATCCAAATTGGAAGAAATGTTAAAATTTTAGTTACTGTACCGGTAATAAACTTAAATTTGAACTGTTTTCTTTGCAGTTCGCTAAACTGCAACCCAGTTAAGAATTGTTGCATCATAAAGGGTTGTACCTTGTTTACAATTAATTCATTGATTTTACATAGTAGCCTTGATCAGAACAATTTTATTTGTTATTCATACTGATTGTCCCAACACTCCACAGCTTTTTACTATTAAAGGACACTTAAAATGAATGACAATATTTGCTTCCGTCCTCTTCTGTGCAACTCTTTATTTCATGTTTTAGTTGAAGCGGATTGTTATGATCAACAGACATGAGCCAGTGAAAACAGAATTTTAAGTCTTGAATGGTGATCATTTTCAGGCTTTTAAAGGTTGCTAGCCTTAATTGATTTGTCTCCAGTGTGAACTGAACTGTTATGTCTGAAGAGAAGCTTTCCTTAATCTTTTTATACTCTGAGGATCTAAGCATAATAACTTGCTTTTAAAAATGATACTACTAACCAATTCATTCATTCATATAGTTACACACTAGTTAGATGTCTGCTATGTGCAAAGCTATCCTTACAGCGGAGATATAGAGATGGGGGAAACAGACATGATCTGTGTCCAAGAACATAAAGTCTAGTGGAAAAACAGTATTTTAAAAGTAATCATAAAGTTAAAGGCAAATAGCACCTGTGGTAAATACATGAAAGAGAGGCACCCAGAGTGAGGAAACACATGGAGGGCATCAGATGGGTTGAAAAGTAACATTCGTGAGTGGAGATCTGAAAAATTAGTGTACAAAGAGCAATTACATTTATTTACATAGGCAGCAAACAGTTAGAAAATACATTTTAAAAGAAGATATCTCCAGTTGTAGTCAAAACCATGAGATACCTAGGAATAGTTATTTTTTATATTATTATTAATTAAATTATTTTGTTACAGATGTTTCTCCTTTTTCCCCCCTAGACACCCTCCTCACAATCCCGCCCTTCCCCACAGGCTTGTTGTCTATGCCAATTGGTTATGCATATATGCATAGAAATTCTTTGGTTTATCTCATCCCTTCCTCCTATCCCTCTTCTCTAATGTTTGTCAGTCTGAACCGTATTCCTTTCAATGTCTCTGGATCTATTTGTTAATCAGCTTATTTTGCTCATTATATTCCACAAATAAGTGAGATCATGTGATATTTGTCTTTCTCTGATTGGTTTGTTTCACTTAGCATAATGCTCTCCTGGTCCCTCCATGTCATCTCAAAAGATAAGAGATCTCTCTATCTTACAGCTGCATAGTATTCCATTGTGTATATGTACCACAGTTTTTTCATCCACTCATCTATTGATGGATGCTTGGGCTATTTTCAGATCTTAGCAATTGTAAATAGAGCTGCTATGAACGTAAGGGTACATATATTCTTTTTGATTGGTGTTTCACCTAGGAATAGTTCTTTAAAAAAAATGTGCAAGAAATATATGGAAGAATTTAATTAGTAGATTTGAAGACATAAAACAAAACTTTAAAATTTTCCATACACTAAAAACACAATATAAAAATTATGTTAATTTTCCATAAATTATTCTCTAAATGCAGTACAATTTTAATTAACATCCAAATAGAGTTTTTCGTTGAATTTGATAAACTAACCCAAAAATTCATATGGAAGAATAAAGAGCCAAGAGTAGCAAAAACATTATTGAATAAGAAGAAAACCGACCCTACAAAATACAAAACTTATTTTATACAATAAATTGTAATATAGGAATAAATAGGAAACTAATAGAATCTAACATAGCATTCATGATATAGGACACATTTAATATTGTAAATCAGTAGGGGAAAGTATGGAGTACTTAATAGATGATGCTTAGACATCTGATTAATGATTATAAAAATAAAAATATGTCTCAATTTTATATAATACACAAAAATATATTTTAGGTATACATTCAACATGCAAGCACAATAAATATGGAGAACTCTAAAATTTTGATAAGGATATGTAAGAGAGTATTATAATCTGGACTAGAGGCCAAAAAAAACAATCTGTAAAAGAAACTGCTAAATTCAATTATATTAAAATTAAAATTTTCTGTTCAATAAAAGACATCATAAACTAAGTTGAAAGGCAGGTAACATACAGAGAGAAGCTACTTGCAGCACATATATTGACAATATTTTAATATCTAGACATAAAACATTTCTATAAATTAATAAGAAAAAAATGACCCAATACAACACTGGATAAAATAGGTGATTAAGCAGTTTACAAAAAAAGAAAATTAGCCAAAAAAAAAAAAGTGAAAAATACTCAACCTCATTGGTTACCAGGGGAATGGATAAGAAAACATATAGCAAATGTTGACATGACCAAGTTTTGAAAAGCAAGTAAAGATAGGTGTAGGAAGAATTGGTAAAACTATATTAGAGAACATTTTGGGAAAAATGTTCATTATAGTCTTACTCATAAAACAAAAAAGGAGAAAATGGGAGGATGCATAATTAAAATAAGTCATAATTACACAAATCTAACACTCATTAAGTAACTAAATTAGGTCAATATGGATAAATCTACAAAAAGCATAATGTTGCTAAAGTAACAGAAATTATGTAAATCGTATGAATCCATTTATATGAATTTCAAAAAAATGGAAAAAATTAAATACACATGTATGTACCTGAGCGCGCGCACACACCCACACACACCCACACACACACGCATTCACAAGTCCTTCACTATCCAAACTCTTTCTATTCAAACATAGAAACTGATGGATTCAGTAAATTTTTGAATAAATCTCTCTCTGTCTAAATTGTCACTACTTTCTATTTGAAATTTTAGAACCAAATAGATTCAGATAATTTGATTTTCTTTTGCTCCCTAACCCTCTATCCAAACTCATATTACCCAAATTCAGATAGAAATTGTAATTATTTAGAGAGAGGAAGTTTTAGTTTAAAATTGTTAATGGAAATACACCAGATTCAAAACAGTGATTGATTTAGGGTTAGGAAAGAAGATAATGAAATAGTAGCTACACAAGTTACTTACAATGTTTCTGTAATACACTCAATATTTTTAAAAATTCTGAAATAAATTTGACAAAATATTTAATTTGCTAAACAATGTCTGAACAATAATGTTGTTTGTTTTTTCTAACACTTAAAATAATTCAGAATTTGAAAATTGTAAAAAAACCATTAAGATATGAAGTGAGTTAAGAACATTTCAGATGGAATATACACTGTCAAAGATCTGTGGAAGAATGGAACACGATACATGCAAGAACATTTACCAATTCCTGTGTTACAAAGTGGGGGGACCTAGAGAGGTGGGAATGTGTAGGGTCTCTGGGGCCTAATAAACCCGGTGGTTTCATACTAAGAGCAAAAAGAAGCTAATAGAGAGTGCCAGATATGTGTATATAGGGCATTGGGGTGGTCATAAGATTGACATTTTTTAAAAGATTTAATTTAGTTGCAGTGTGGAAAATGAATTGATGTAGCCAGTGGGTGTGGGTGGGCATTTGGAAGGCATTGCAGTACTCCAGATGACTAAGAAAAATAGTAAGAAATATGACAACTTTAGCAGAAAAAAAAACTGAATAATATATAGATGTCAAGCTTGACACTTACACTAATATATTCATTGGAAGATGGAGAGGACTATGCAAAATAAATGGGTCTGATCTATACACTTGATGATTCCTGCATCTAAAATTGGAAATTATTACCAAGAATAGCTACTGGAACACATTTTCAGTCCCCTAATCTCCAAGGAAAAGATGACAGTGTAGGGTAGTGCCTCTACATAGATAATTTAAACCAGAAAGTGTCAGCCAATAGTTATTACAGTTTCATTTGGATGTCCATGTACTCCAAAGTAGATTTTTTAAAATCTGATTTTTACAGGGACTGGATCTCATCATTCAGGTCTCAGTTCAAATCACCTCTCTATCGAACCCTCATACTGTACACCTGAAACTTATACACTGATGTATATCAATTATTTCTCAATAAAACTGGGGAAAAGAGAAGATGAAAAAAAATTTCCTCTGAGAGAGCTTCTTTGGTCACTCCCCACACTAGATCAACTTCATAGCAGTTAGTCCTCTATGAAATCATCACATGTATTTATCTTGTTGATTGTTTCTAGCAAAGTCTAAGTTCCACGAGAGCAGGAAAATTGTTTTTCAAGTGTTCTGTCTGGTCACTTAGAACAGTACCAGGCACAGAGTAAGTGCTCAATAAATAATTATTAAATCTGTGAGAAGAATAACTTCATAGGCTCAAGAGCAGAGAGTGCAATGGAGAGGTCTTTATTTCTCTATGCCCTAAATATTGATAAAAAAAAGAAATCAAACAGAAAAAAAAGGCTAAGTAATGACTTTCAATATATTTATAGAGTTTTTTTCTCAAAAGAGCTCACAGTCATTTTCAGAGTTGTCAGCCTTATTATCCATTGCACATCAATGTGTACATTGGCATTCAGTATGGAAATTCCATATGCATGGAGTCCATCTCATAAATTTTGGTGTCATGCTTTACAATTAATAAATATTTACTACCACCATTGTCTACTTCAAATGCTGAGGTGCATATTTAAGGCTCCTAGGGAGACATAAATATTTCATGTTAAGCATTCTATGTGACAAGTACAAAATATAACAACAAATTTCAACGGTGGAGCACATTTCACATAATCAATCATGTACTAAGAGAAGTGTTACAAATAAAATGGATGAGTTCAACATTTCTGGGTCAAATATAATTGCCACCATGCACTTAAATATTTGATAAGAGTGAATTGAATAGAAACATTAGTGTAAAGCATATTTAAATAAATACAATAACGTATATAAAGAAAAAAGTATTAAGTTATAACACGTATAGTGAGAAGTACTTTTTTTAAAAAGTGGAATCAGTGAAAATAGTTGTAAGTATAAGCATATATTCATAAACTCCCTACTGGTGAAAGAAAGCCCCAAGTTGGCAGATTTCTTGATGCATTTGTTAGAAGGGACTGTGCTGCAATAAAAAGATAACCCCCAAATCTCAGTAGTTTAAGACAACAAACATTAATTCTTTATACATGTAAAGTCCATTTGGGTTCAGGCCACTTCCCAGGGTAGCTGCCCACTATTCAGTGATCCAAATGCTTTAATCCTGGTTCTGACACCTCAGCTTATGTCCACAACCACCACAGGCAGGGAAGGGAAGACACCAGCTAATCACTCACAGGCTTTTACTCCAATTACCCTGGTAGTGGCACACATCATTTTAACACACCTTTTATAGGCCAGAACTAATTATATAGTCCTATCTAACCGCCAGATGTTGGAAAGCGTGATTTTTTGTGTGCCCAAGGAAAAGTGACCACCACACTTAATTTTTTTAACTCTAAAACTCTTCATTATTAGCATGATAATATATTACAAATCTATCGTAGATTAAGAAAAACTAGATTCCTCATCTAAGAATATATATTCTGTATAATCATAGTAAATTATCGTTCAAGAGTTTTCAGAATACAGACAGCAAGAAATAGTCATAACATCTAATTTGATATATGATAGAATTTAGCTGGCAGATGTGAGAATTACTTTTTAAAAGAACATTTGGTCAGCATCAAGTTGTAACCTAATAAACAGGCTTTTACTTTGTGGCATAGATAAATCTCTCCCTCAACAAAAATGTTGAACATCAGTCACTGAGACCAAGAGGAAATTACCAGTAAGATATAGAAACATGACCAAGAAAAAGATCTCTTAGTTCAGAGATAGAACTCAAACTGTCATGGCATCACTCTAGGATACTAAAGATTAGGCATATCTCTATTTTCAACATTCTCTCTCTCTCTCTCTCTCTCTCTCTCTCTCTCTCTCTCTCTCTCTCTATCTATCTATCTCATAAAGAGGTGGTTTATTTTGAAATGTTTGGGAGCTGGAATGAGGAAAGGAGCCAAACCAATGTAAGGATGGCTATATGACAGTGACTACAGCTAAGGGTTATTCAGCACTTGTCACCAAAACTTTCCGAGGATCCTTATAAAATAAATATTATTTTTATAACAGAAAACCTCAGAACTATCCACCCAGGGGACAAGTGAAGGAAGCATTTATCTAGCTGTTGGCTCCTGTTGTTACCGGAGAGGGGCCTGGAGCGACCCTGCCTAAGGCTGGCCGGTAGTGTGTGGGCTCTTGACTTCTTGCAGGAAAGATTATTCAACACAAGCCCAGGTGATTTTGAGTGTACATTTTTAAAGCTGGGGACATTGAAACAGGAAGGACCTAGGATAACAGAAGCAGCAGGAGAGAGACTAGGGGGGCCACTTTGGCTCTGGAAACATTATGGGAAAGAAGCACGCTAAGGCGGGGCTGCTGTCCGCTCACAGGAGAGTCAGAGAAAAGGGGCCTTGGGGACAGGTTCAGAGGTTTAGCCTGGGATGAGCTGCTGCTGCCCACTGCTTCCCTAGTTACAAGTCTAGTGGGGGTCCCCTAGAATTTAAGAGATGCATGCTGGAAAGGGGAGAAGAGAGGGAAGGAAAAAGCATGGGAGTGCTCCCAGGAGGGAGAAAAACCCTGGGTCTTTCGTCTTGAGGGTATTAAAGACTAGAAGTTTAGGGGAGGTCTTAGAGGAGGATTTCAATAGAGTATTCACCAGCTTTACCAGGTGTGCCCTTTCAGGGTCGTGGTCTCCACGGATTGGTCAGTGCCTGGGGTCTAAACCACATGACCAGTGATAGCCAGGGGAGAAAAAGCCACCCTACAGTAGAGGTCCAGTACCGGTTTTGCCTGTTGCTCAACACTGATGACCTGTATCTGGCTGTAAATTGCTTGGCCAGTTTGTTCCACCACGTTAGTAGATAAACTCCTTTCCTCTAAAAATAATATTAACTAAGCCATTAAAATTGGTTTATTTTCCCATTTAAATACTTTAGGGAGAGTCTCAGAGCACAGAATAAGGGTTTGGCAATTTGTATGAAGGGAAATTCCTGTGGTATTTTTTTTCATGTGTTTTTGTTGTTTTACCTTTGACCCGTTCGCTTATTTTTCACATCTCTCATCCTCTGCTTCTGACAATCACCACTTTGTTCTCTGTATCTTTGAGCTTGGTTGATTTCATTTTATTTTGTTTATTAGATAAGAGGTCACATGGTATTTGTCTTTCTCTGCCTGACTTATTTCACTAAGCATAATGCCCACAAAGTGCATTCATGGTATCACAAATGGCAAAATATCATTCTTTTTTGTGGTTGAATAATATTTCATTGTATATATCTCACAACTTCTTTATCCATTCATCTATTGAGAGACACAGGTTTCCATATCTTTGCTATTGTAAATAGTGCTGCAATGAACATGGGGATGCATGTATTCTTTCTGATTTTCTGATTGATGTTTTGGGATTTTTAGGATATATTCCCAAAAGTCATATATCTTTTTGAGTGAGTATTTTCATTCTCTTTGGATAAATATCCAGAAGTAGAATTGCTGGATCATATGGTAGTCATAATTACAATGTTTTACAGAACCTCCATGTTGTTTTCCATAGTGGCTCTACCAATTTACATTCCCACTAACAGTGCACACAGGTTCCCTTTTCTCCACATCCTCTCCAACATTAAATTCTTGTCTTTTTGATGCTAGCCATTCTAACAGCTATGACATGATATTTCATTATGGTTTTGATTTGCATTTTCCTGATGATTAATGATGTTGAGCATCTTTTAATGTACCTGTTGGCCATCCAGGTGTCATCTTCAGAAAAATATCTGTTCAAATCTTATGCCCATTTTTAAATTGAGTTGTTTGTTTTTTTGATATTGAGTTAAATTAGTTGTTTATGTATTTTGGATGTTAACCCCTTATTAGGTATACGATTTGCAAGTATTTTCTCCAATTCAGTAGGTTGCCTTTCTATTTTGTTGAGGGTGTCCTGTGCTGTGCAGAAGCCTTTTAGTTTGTTGTAATCTCAATTGTTTATTTTTGCTTTTGTTGCTTTTACTTTTGGTGTCAAATTTTAAAAATCATCACCAATACCTATGTCCAGGAGCTTATCGCATATGTTCTCTTCTAGGATTCTATGGTTTCAGGTCATATGTTCAAGTCTAATCCATGATGAATTAATTTTTGTGTGTGGTTGTATGATAGTCATTCAGTTTCATTATTTTGTATGTCACTATTCAGTTTTCCCAATACCATCTCATTACTCTATGATACTAAAGGTTAGGTACACTTCTATTTTCAACATTATTATTTCACTTTAAAATGTTATTCCTCTTTAAATATGCTCTGCAATTATTGAAAATTGGTAATAGTTTTCTTCAAAAAAAATAAATCCTCATAAAATATTTAACATAACTTTTGAGCAGAAAATTCAAATTGTAGAAATATATGTAGAAAATAAGTTAAATATTTTTTATACATTTTAATTTTGATTTTTGATTTTAATAAATTCTAAAATATACATAACATTTTAATTATTCCCACTAAGAAATTAATTGTTTTAGGGCAGAGTAAAATTTAATTTTGCAATTTTCCATTTTAAATGTATTTTTAGCTTTATAATTTTTTCCAAAATACTGTCTTTTCTGGACATTTATACTAATTGAATTTACCTCATTTATATTTTAACGTTGATGGTATTAAAACAATTTATTTTGGCCTTTTTACCTTTTCTAACCATTGTTGTCTGAGCTTTGCTTTATCCTACATTCCCAGTAAACATATTAAAATAACTATGTTCTCTTAGAAGGAGGTGGCTTGAAAAATATTATAGGAGTACTTATCATATAAGAAAAATATTATAGCAATTTTTAAAACCACATAGTCTAATAAAGAAGATAAAATATACAGAAAATCATATAAAAAATAAATAAAATAGTATAGACAATAAAGTTTAACTGATAATAAGTGTACATATACATCCAATGAATAGAGAGTACACTTTTCATTTATATTAAACAACTGTTAAATAAAAAACTCACTGAATCCAGAGAATACAAAACATGTGACCACATTTTTATATCATAATGCAGTAAGTCCAGAATTTAATAATACAAATGTAAGTGAATAGTATAAAACTATAAAATTAGCCGTGGCCGGTTTGGCTCAGCAGTTAGAGCATTGGCCCACGGACCCGAGAGTCCTGGGTTTGGTTCCCGCTGAGGGCACGTACCTCGGTTGCAGTTTGTCCCCAGCCCCAGTTGGGGTCGTGTGGATGGCAACCACTCAATGTGTCTCTCTCACACCAATGTTTCTCTCTCTCTTTTCCTTCCTCTCTTCCTCCTGCTCTATCTGAAGATAAGTGCAAAAATGTCCTTGGGTAAGGATAAAAAAAAGAACTATAAAATTATTTAAGCAACTTAATAGTAATATAATGAAGGTAATAGATTTATATACTATTTTTAAATATAACAAGTTTATCTTTTTAAAAATAACATATTAAAATAAGAAATGAGAAAACAGCTAAAGATTTTAAAGTTATAAAATGTTAGTGTCCAAGAACTTATATTAATATATTTTTATATCTTAATCTAATAAATTATCTGACAAAATTAAAATTTCTATAAATTTTTTATAAAATCAGAATAGTGACAATAGAAGAACCAAAAAATCTAAGAAAAATATTATCTCTAAAATAGTATCTTGGTCCATACAACTCTATTGGTGAATTCACATAAATATTAAACATCAACTAATTCCCACATTTTATAATCTCTTTCAGAATATGTGGCTGAATTAAATGTTATATATTCCCCCAATATTAAAAAATAGACAAAGTTAGCAAGAAGAAAATATTATATAACAAAACATAAATTATATGTAATAACAACAATAAAATACCAAAAATTGAATTTAATAGTTTATTAAAAATTGATCCACAGCCCGGCCGGTGTGGCTCAGTGGTTGAGCATCAACCCATGCACCAAGAGGTCACCAGTTCAATTCCCGGTCAGGGTACATGCCCAGGTTGTGGGCCAAATCCCCAGTGGGGGGCATGCAGGAGGCAGCCAATTGATGTTCCCTCTCATCGATGTTTCTATCTCTCTCTCTCTCTCCCCCTTCCTCTCTCTCTAAAAAAGTCAATAAAGAAAAAGAAAAAATTGATCCACAGCAGCCAAATAGAGTTTTTCCCAAAAATGCAAGTATATTTTAGTATAAATCATAATACAAATAGACTCTAAATGAAAAAATATGTGGTCATCTCAAATAATGCACAAAAGATTTTGGGGGAACTTGACCACCATCCCAAGAAAGATTCTTAGTAAAATAACAATTGATGATCACTGCTCTAAAAATGCTATGGAATATCTGCCTTAAATGAACAAACAACTATACATTATGTGCAAGCATTAGAAGCTTTTCCAATAATATTCGTTTAAGTTTCATAAGAATGTTTGCTATACTAATTACTATTTAACCTCAGTCTCACCAATGCAATAAGACAAGAAACATAAATAATAGCTACAAATTTTGTTAACATAATAATAGAATTATTATGTTTAAGTTTGATGATCTATCTAGAAAACCTAAGAAAATAGACTAAAATACAAATAGATTTAAAAAGCAAAGTTCACTAAGGTAATGGACAGAAAAACTAATTTTAAAAATTCAAAATATATCTAAAAAAGTAGCAAGAATAATTCACAAAATACAGTTAAAAGGTAACTTAAAAATAGAAATTAAACAAAATATGTAAATAATCTACAGAGACAAGTATCAAATTTTGCTAAGTAATATAAAACCAGATTTAACTTATAAGAGATACAGAAAGTTCTCAGTGGAAATAATGAGAGTTATGAATATGGTAATTTCCTCCAATTTAACATAATTCCCAGTAACATCTTCATTAAATCAGTTTCGAATTTAATAAAATTACATTTTTTTAAATGATCATGTAAACAGAAGAATTTTGTAAAAAAAAAAAAAAAAAATCACAAAAGGAAATACCATGAATTTATCCACATTTCTCATAAAAAGGATGTTATTGAAGCTTTTAATTAAAATGGGCCTGGCAAAAAGACTAAAAACATCTAGATCTTCTCTCAATTTATTCGTTTTGTAGCAACTTAGTTTACTTCTGAAAAATGTTACTTCCTTAAAAAAGCAGCATTGATAAAGTAGCATGCAATGAGGAGAGCCAGGTGCAGAATTTTATTAATGCCTACACAGATTTTAAGAATATCCCCACAGAAATGAAAACCTAAACTAAATATAAAAGACAGCTTTAAAATAAAAGAAATTGTATATTTCTTTACCAAGAAAATATTTTCTCTTGAAAAGAGATTGCCTTTAAAGACAATAGCTTAATGGTTTGTCATAAATGTAATATGATTTTAACCATTATCTCTTATTTGAAATAAACTAAACATAAACTTTTATGAACTGTTCATAATTTTAATAATTATTTTATAAAGTGTATATATTTCATTACAATTAAGCATGAATGAAAAAAATTAGCAAGTGAATTCGTTCAGGGAAACAGAGAATGACAGGGATCTTAGTACTCACTCTCCACAGAGTATATGGAATTATCATGAGCAACAGCCTCCTATATTTCCCCCTTTATTCTCAGAAATTATTATTTCACTGACTTGGATTCAAATTAATATTTAGGTTTATCAAATATATGATTGCAATTTGAAAAAATAAAATAGTACTTTAAAGGCTTGTACCTACATAATATGCTGTCCTCTCACAAATCCCAGTTCTCAGCAGGGCAACTAATATTTTCTATCTTTCCTATTGTTTCTGTGTAGAGCTGGGATGAAGTGAATAAAACCATCACATGTTTTGCAATTTTTTGAGGTTTTATATATTTCTAAATCTTGCAGTCTAATACTTTTGTTTTATCTTTAACTGCTACACTGTTTGCTTCAGCTATATTTATAGCTATTATAATCTTTTTCTTCGTTTGTATTTGTAATGTTTTTTTGTCTTTCTTAATCCACTCTGGTACTTTTCATTGTAAACCTAACTGGTTGGAAAATCATTTCAAGCATTTCTATTTTCTTTTGGTTTTAGATAACCTGGAATTTCTTTATCTATCCCTTGGTTTTCCCTTCTTCTCTGTCTTCTTAGTCTCCACCTTCGCTTCTTCCTCCTCCTCATTATTATTATTACTACTATTATTATTTTAAGTGTATTTCTTGATAACAGCATATATCTGAGTTTGCTTTCTATTCTAATCTGTGTCTATCTTTATTTATTTTTAAATATATTTTTTTCTTTATTGATTTTAGAGAGAGAGAAAGGGAGAGGCAGAGAGAAATATAAACATTGATGAGAGAGAACATGGATTGGCTGCCTCCTGCATGCCCCCCAATGGGGATCGGGCCCACAACCTGGGCATGTGCCCTGACCAGGAATCAAACCAATGATATCTTGGTGCATGGGTCAGTGCTCAACTGCTGAGCCACACCGGCTGGGCTATGTCTATCTTTAAATAAGTGGTTTCAGTCTATTCACATTTAGTGTAATTAATATATCTTTAATTTTATTTATTCCACCTTACCCTGTTTTTAATGATTTTTTATTTTGCTTTTTTTCTGTTTAGCTTATTTTTTGCTAACTATTTTATTGATTTGCATGCAAGGTTTCTCTCAATTAATTTGAAGATTTTCTGTTTCTCTTTTCTTTAGCTATATCCCTCTTATTATTTTCTTAAACACAGAGATATGAATTTATTATCATTGATTCTATTATTATTATTACCAACTATTTTCTCTCTAAAATCCATTGCCTCTCTCACCATGATTCTAATTCCATCTTCTTTTGTTTTACTCCTTCCTCCCACAGAAGAAAACCTTTAAGATAAAGTTTCTTTTATTTTTTTTCTCCATTTTTTTCCCCTCCCCATGATCGGTGAGACTTTTGATAGATTTTTACAGGCAAACCTAGTTTTATTGCACTTTGCTTTATTGAGCTTTGTATATGTTGCTATTTTTACAAATTAAAAGTTTGGGCAACCCTGCATCCAGCAAATCTATCATCATTTTTCCATAAGCATTTGTTCATTTTGTGTTTCTGTGTCACATTTTGGAAATTCATGCAACATTTCAAACTTTTATTACTATTATATTTATTATGATGATCCGTGATCAGTGATGTTTTAAAAATTTTTATTAAATTTATCAGGGTGACAGTGGTTAGTAAAGTTATATAGGTTTCAAGCGTATAATTCTATAATACATCACCTGAATATTTCATTGTGTTTACAACCCAAAGTCAAATCTTTCTGTCACCATATATTTGACCCTCTTTACTTTTGTTACCTCTCCCCCACCCCTCTTCCCTCTGGTGACCACCACACCATTGTTAGTGTTCTTTAATGTTACTATTGTAATTGTTTGGGGGCACCACAAACTGTGCTCATATAAGATAGTGAATTAAATGTTGTCTGTATTCTGACTACACCACTGACCAGCCAGTCTCCCATCTCTTTCTTTCCTTGGGACTCCTTATTTTCTGAGACACATTAATGTTTAAATTAGGCTGATTAATAACTTTACTGTGGTCTTATTTTCAAAAATTGCCACAGCCACCCCAACCTTCAGTATTCACCTTTCTGATAAGTAGACAACCATCAACATTGAGGCAAGACCTCCACCATCAAAAAGATTACAACTTGCTGAAGTTTCAGATGATGGTTATAATTTTTTAGCAATAAAATATTTTTAAATTAGGGTACATTTTAAGGCACAATGCTATTACAAACTTAATGGATTATAGTATAATGTAACCATAACTTTTATATGCACTGAGAAACCAAAAGTTTTGTATGACTTGCTTTATTGTGCTATTCTCTTTATAGAGGTGGTCTGAAACCAGACCCACAATATCTTGGAGATAAGCTTGTATTCCCTTCCTTCCCAACCTCCCACTGGTAGGGTTTATGAGGATAGTGTACAGTTAGAATTTCTCTCACAGAAAGTCACTTCTGTTTTACGTGATCTTATTTAGCACTTGTGTTATATATTCCCAGGCAGACTATTCTTAATTATTGTATTTCTATCATCGTATTGATATTTGTATCTTTATGTCATTATCCATGGTTCACTAATATTTCTTTTTTGACATTTCTATTCATTTGCATTTTAGTTAAAATCTTTTCTCTGACCTCAGATGGTTATGGCAACCTTCATTGTTCACCATGGGACCTACTCCAATCTATCCCAGCACACTGAAGGATTTACAATTCCCTCCTGCTGCAGTTCAGCAGGATCATGACACTGGTCTAGTCACTGAGCAGTAAACAGAAGTGGTGTGTGTCACTTGCTTCTGCTGTGAGACATCCCAGAACTCTCTTATCAAGGACATTAAGTCTCAACAATGATTATATATTCTGATTCGACTCATACTAATTTTTTTTAAAATCACAAATCATGTATGTAAGTTCCAGAAAGCATTGCTTATGGTGCACTTGGGTTTTCTCAAATGGCTATATTAATTCAGGTATCCATATATCTCCTCAGGCATTCTATTTCATTGAACTTGATTCCAAGTGTTTCAACCTGATTGTTCTATCTCTGCTTGGCTTCTCAGATAGGTGGTTGCTTTTTCATATTGGCTCATATGGGTTTAGATCTCATTATTGTGATATCCTATATGATGTCTCCTATAGATGTTAAAAGATAAAATGTCACTCATGGATTTTCCCCCATCCCAAAGATATAGACATCTATAGGAAACCATCCATTCTCCACTCTCCTCACACTCTCATGGCTTCATGGTTAGGGGAGGCTCAGCCCACTGACTCAACTCTTTCCCAGTTTTCAGAGAATCTGTAATACCTGGTACACTAACACAGCTCAACATCCAACTGCCCCTTGGGTTCACAATTTGCTTGAGCAAATCTTTTCTTATGATCTACTGCCCTCAGAGCCTCATCCTGGGTCTCCAATCCCACTATCCATGTCACCATTTTGCTCAATGAGAAGAAAACCCAATACAAGGACACTGCAAGACCTCAACAAAACCAGAGACTTCTTGCATGTGGAGGTGCCTCGGGAATGTCTCAGAAGGGCAAGTACTTGGAACTCTGGAGTAATGAGAAAAGAGGGAGGTAGGGAGGAAGCTACCGCCCGAGAATCAATTCCAGAATTCTCTCCCCTAATGGCTCTCAACTCTATTAGCTCTTTCTTTTGGTACTTATCACCATCTTTCTAAGTAAAACACTCAAAAGGTGTAGGACTTTATTTTTGGCAGAAACTATTGACTTCCTATTTTAGTACATGAGGCTTATATTCTCTTATTCTATCATCACTGTTCATGAATTCCTCTCCCATGGCATTTGAATATTGTAATATTATAATGTTTGGTTAAACCATTACTCAATTTTGATATAATTTAAAGATTGTGTATTTTCTGCTATGTCAAGAGGTTTATGTTCCTTCTCAATACAACTTTTTTCTTTAGAATACATTTCTGCTTTATAAGTTTTTCTTCATGTTCTATGTATCTATTGTTGATATTTGTCCAGATGTTACATCAAAGCTATCAAATGCTTAGTAATAATTTTCCAAAATACCCAAGTACTTCAGAAAACATAAAGTTTTTTTCATACAGCCCTCTAGCTACCTGCTCCCTTTATGAAGAATTACCTCTTTCTGGGCCTAAAACACACCTGTCACTCTGGAACTTCAAGCTCTCATTCTGTATTGATTGTGTATACTTTTACCTGGATAACATTTTTTTTGTGCATGTGTGGGTTTATCAGTTATTTTTCTAACGTAAATTCTCTAGAAAGTTCCTAAAGAATATTACGAGAGAGCTAAATTATTGAGTTCTTATATTTTTGAGATTATGTTTATTTTCCTCCTATTACTGATTGACAGTTAACCTGACTATAGTATTACAGGGTGAAAAAGGTTTCTTTCCTAGAATTTAGAGGCATTGTTTCAAGGACTTCAAGAATTTGGGGCATTGACAAATGAAGGGCATTTTGATTTCCTATCATTTGTAACTTATCAGTTTCCCCCTCACACAACCTTTTAAATCTTTTAGAAATGCTTCTTTAGTCCTTATGTGTAAAAATTTCATAATGATATGGTTTGGTATGAGTTTGTTGTTTTTTGTTTTCTCCATTTTTTAAAATATGTTTTTACTGATTTTTTTTTAGGGAGAGAGAGAGAGAAACATTGATGTGAGAGACAAATATCAATCAACTGCCTCCCACACTCCCCCTAGTGGGATCAAGCCCACAATGTGAGCATGTGCCCTGACTTGAAATAGAACTAGAACCTCTCAATCCATGGGACGGCGCTCAGTCCACTGAGCCACACCAGCTGGACAGTTTTCTTCATTTTAATGGACATTCAGTGGAAACTTGATCTGAGAACTGGTGTGTTTCAGATCTGAGAAATTTCTCGTATTATTTATTTGATACCCTTCCTCTATTTTTTAGTATTCTTTTTATTACTATAGCCCCTATTATTTGTAAACTTTCTTTATAAACTTTCTTTCTCACTTCCCAGAATGATAAATGTTCAATTCGATGAATGTTACAGGAGACTTAAGCTGTAGAATTAACAACTTTAGTCATGGGAAATGGTTTATGTTAGAAAGTATGAAAATATAATCAAAGCATAACATTATTAAGCTATTGAAAAAACATAAGATAATTGTACAAATGCTAATTAATTAACTTTAAAACTTGAATAACATAAATCAAAACAAATATAGTGTGTATACATGTTATCATAATTAGGCCTTTAGGACACATGAAGTGGGAAGAATGATTAATAATGACAGGTAGATGTGACACAATAAGAAATATGGGGTTTTTTAGCCCTGGCCAGTTTTCTCAGTGGTTAGAGCATCAGCCTGCAGACCAGAGAGTCCCGGGTTCTCGCTAGGGGCACGTACCTCAGTTGCAGTTTGTCCCCACCCCAGTTGGGGTCATGTGGGTGACAGTCAGTCCATGTGTCTCTCTCACATCGATATTTTTCTCTCTCTCATCCTCCCTCTCTCCCTGCCACTCTATCTGAAGATAAATGCAAAATGTCCTCAGGTGAGGATAAAAAAAAAAGAAATATGTTTTTGTCTCTGCCCTCAATTTCTGAAACAATTATTCTAAAACCCTTGTAATTTCCTGTACAATGGAGGTAATAGTGTCTTAACAGAGCTCCCAAATCCCTTGAAATTTCTTGGGTGATAGGAACATCTTTTATTCTAATGAGATAACTCTGGGCTCCTGAGCAGGTGCTAGTAACCAGAAAGACCAAGCAGGAGTAGAAGCTTGAAACTTTCAGCCCTACTCCCATCCTCAGGAGAAGGGAGAGGGATTGGAGATTGACCAAGCCTATGTGATGAAGCCTCCATTAAAGGGCGGAGAGGAAAAGAGAGAAGGAGGGAGGAAGGAAGGAAGGGAAGAAAGAAAGAAAATCCTAAACTACGGGGTACAGAGAATTTCCATGTTAGTGAGCGCTAAAAATCCTGGGAAGGTAGTGTACCCCAAATCCACAGAGACAGAAGTGCCTACACTCAGGACCCTTCTGAACCTCACCTATCTACCTCTTCATCTGACTTTTCATCTTATCCTTTATTATGTCCTTTATAATAAACCAGGAAACACAAATGAGCATTCCTTTGAGTTCTTTGAGCCATTATATAGTAAGTTATCAAAACTGAGGAGGAGGTTTGGGAACCTTCAATTTATAACCAGTTTATCAGAAGTACAGGTGGCAACCTTGGATTTACAACCAGCATCTGAAGTCAGAGGCAGTCATGTGGGCATGAACCCTTAAACTCTGTAGTCTGTACTAACTCTGGGTAGTTGATGTTATAATTGAATGATAGGACACCAGGTAATGGCAAGAGAAATGGGCAATTGGTTGGTGAGGGAGAAAAACCCACATATTTGGTGTCAGAAGTGCTGTGAGTAGAGTATATGCAGGTCCTATGCTATGTTCCTGGAATATATCATTTTTTTAAATTTATATATCCATTTTAAAGATGAGAACATTAGAGAAGAAAGAGTTTGGAGAACAGTTGTATGTGTACTCTGAGTAACCAATGGAGCTGGGACTGTCATCTAGGTCTGATGGCATAAAATGTCCTTGCCCCACACAATCTTGCCTCTCAGGTTTCTCTGTTTGCTGTAGTTCAGTCGTTTCTGTCATCTGGGGATAGAGTTATGAATAAAGCAATACTTCACATGTCACTACATGACAGAAAGACTGCAGCTGGTGATATTTTAAGCTTGCTCTAGTCATGAAATATAGTGTAAAAAGAAGAACACTTTCAAAATGAGATGATTAAAGGAATTAATTTGAATAGCTTGGTGACTCCCCATCAGCCTGAACCTTCAGACAGGAAAGGTGAAGAACTATTTTTTTTGCTCACACGGTTGGTATTTCTTCTTTCTTTTCTTCCTTTCCTCTAACATTTTCTTGGAATGCATATCCTATGCATTATGGGGGATGTAAAATGAATTGGATAATGAATTCTGCCCTCAAAGAACTTAAAAGGCTATAAAGTATCAACTCTCATTATGAGGGTTCAGAGAAGGTAAAGTGACTCCTGGCTGAGATGAGTTTGAGGAAGTGTGGGGAACTGGGTATGGAGAGGAGTGAGCAGATGCTTCAGTGTAGTAGGAACACACAGAACATGAAGAAGAATAAAGGAAAATTATGGTTGAAAAGCACATTGTGCTTAGATGCCAGAAATCCTAGTGTGAAAAGCAGGGAATTTGATCTCAGTCTATGAGTCAAGAGCCTACACACTTTTTTTTTTTTTTTTTTACTACATACCCTCTATCATCTAAAAACCAGATAAATTAGGATAAAACCAGTTGCACAATAAAACTTTAGAAATCAGTGAAAAATAAACTAGTATTGTATGTAATATATATAATAATAGTTACAGATAGAGCTAAAATGATCATTAGCTAATATCTATAGGTAAATATCCACTTGGAATGAGAGTCATAATTAAAAATAGTGATATATATTTATATTCCAAATAATATTCTTAATTGTTTTTAAAAGTACTTGGAAACTTATTGTGCCACATTAGAACATACTTTGTTTTATCTGGTAACAAGGCTGACAAAATGCCATGAATAAAATTTAAAGCATCAATACCACTATTTTCCCCTATATTTACATTATTTATGATTTCTTCAACCTGAAATTTCTTTTCAGGAATATCTTAACACCCTTAATTTGTGTAAGCTCATGTAGTGAAAACTAGATAATCTAATTGATAATTGTCCTAAATCTAGCACAAATAAACTGCTCTAAAAACAATATGCTGACTGCGAAAAAAAGAAGGAAAAAAAGGGGCTCTGCTCTCCCCCTCTGTCCAACATGTCATTCTTTCTTCAAGATAGCTCTCAAATTATGTATGATACATGATGCACTGGAAAATGAACTGCATTTGTACATGATTATTAATCCATATGCTACATTATTTATAAAGATTTGTATCCTACTAGTACCTAAAAAAATATAAGTAGTTTTAATATTTCTACCTGCACCACAAATTATCATCTTGAAATTATCTGGAGTGCACATGTTCCCACTTTGAAGAAGATATCTATAGGCAAAGAGAAACCAATGAGGTATTTAGAAGACACAGGTCAAGTTATGGTTGAAGTTGATTAAGCTGACAACAGAGTGTGTAAATATCCTGAGCGAGAACATGGGAGTGTTACTGGAAAGTGCCAGACTACTGTTAGAGTCTAATTAAGGAATGTTGCATCCAAATCCAATAACAGTTTTATTAGTGTACAAAGAGATTGTTCGTATCAAATTTCATATAATATTATTACTAATATTTCTGTTTATCTCAATTTTTCCCATTGAGATAAAAGATAACCCTCAGGTAGCATCAAAGATGTAACTAACAATTTAGAAAATGACACAAATAATATAATATTAAGTCAGCTTCATATTTAATGACAGTGACTATGACAGATGGGTGTTATGAGCAAAGTAATAAATTCTTTTTTTATTGATGTATAATTTAACTGACATTTAGCATTATATTAGCTTCAGTTGTATGACATAATGATTTGATACTTGTATACAACGAAAAATAATCACCACAATAAGTCTAGATACTATCTGTCCCCACACAGAATTAAGGAAAAAGAATTGTTTTGTGATTGGGACTTTTGAGATTTATTCTCTTAGCAACTTTCAAATATGCCATACAGTATTAACTATGGTCACCATGTTGTATATTACATCTCCATGACTTATTTATTTTATAACTGGAAGTTTGTATCTTTTGACCCACTTCACTCATTTTGCCCATCTCCCAACTCCTCCCCTTCTCTCACAACCACCAATCTGTTCTATCTGTGATCTTGGGATTTTTTGTTTCGTTGTGTATGTTTGTTTGCTTGTTTGTTTTTTAGATTCCACATATAAGTGAGATCATATAGTTTTTGTCTTTTCTCTGATTTATTTCACTTAGCATAATGCCCTCAAGGTCCATCTCTATTGTCACAAATGGCAAGATTCTATTCTTTTTAATGGCTGAGTAGTATTTCACGTATGCATGCCACATCTTTATCTGTTCATCCATTGACGGACATTCAGATTGCTTCCATATCTTCCATATCTTGGCTACTGTAAATAATGCTGTAAGAAACATGAGGCAAAAGTTCTCAAGTAAACTATTTTTATTACCTAAGTTCATTTATTTCTAATTGCAGGAAACTGTGTTATGAAAATATAACATTAAAAGAAAGTACAACCTTTTAAAAATCATAATTTTAAAGTGTCTAGATCTCTTATTAAATTGAGATCCTTTGAATTGTAATGATCAGACTAGCTGACAAAATGTAACTTAAAATAGTTCTTAAACTTTAGTATGCATCAGAATTACCAAGGAGTCTTGTTAAAACATGGAATGCTTGGTCTCACGTCCCGTGTTTCTTATTTAGTAATCTGAGCTGGAACCCAACAATTCCTTTTCCTACCAAATTTTTCAATATAGCTGCTTCAGGGACCACACTTTGAGAACCACTGGCTTAAATTTACAAGAATTCTGGGTGTAGGTGTTTTCAGTGTTGGTTGTCAGCAAAAAAAAAAAAAAAAAAAAAAATGGCTTCATCCATGTTTCATATGCATCCCATCCTTCTTCTCTTCCATTTTCATGGCTTTTCTCTCATTGTCGCAAGATGTCTGCTGTGGCTCCATGCATCATGTGTTCATAAAATCACATCCACAGGCAAGCATGCTAAAGACTTTTTTCTCTCTTTATCTTCAAAGGAAATGTTTCCTCAAAGCCTCCAACAGGCCTTTCATCTCAGCTCCCATTAGCCAGGATTTGACAAATGTTATTTCCTAGCTTTAAGAGAAATTGGTAAAGGGGGTATCTGGCATTTGGGACCTTAGATATAAAGACTCACTTTCTCAGCCTAAAAGACAGATGGGTAAGTAGGAATAGCTACCTTCTAGAGGTTACTGAAAACTTGCCTACTCAGGCCTCCTTTACATTCACCCCAACGGTATATTCGACTTAAAAAAAGAAAAAATTACATTGCCTGGCTGGTGTGGCTCAGTGGATTGAGCATCATCCTGTGGACTGAGAGCTCCCAGTTCGATTCCCAGTCAGGGCACATGCCTGGGTTGCTGGCTTGATCCCCAGTGGGGAATGTGCAGAAGGCACCCCATCACTGTTTTTCTCTCACATCGATGTTTCTATTTCTCTTCCTTCCTCTCTGTCTAAAAAAATCAATAAAAACATAATTATTTTTTAATTACAAAATAAGACTGAGATTTAAGGTAGCTGATGTTAAGTTAGTCATGCCCTAACATTCAGTATGAAAATCAGTTTCCTAGAAAAACCATAGGACACATTCATAAAAGTGGTAGAAAAAATAGAAGTCTCAGTCTAATTAAATGAATACTAATTCTGTAAATTAACTTCAGGCCTATGGAATAAAGCATCCCTAGTATCTGAAAACACAGAGCTAAAGGTATGAGAGTCACTACTGTTATTAAGTCCTTTGCACAATATTTGGTACATTGGTTCAACCTGGAAATAGGCCTACGACATTTGATTGGCAATACTTTTCTATATTTAACTCAAGATTTGGACTAAATTAAAGAAAATGGAGTGTTGCTCTCCAAAACTGGATACATAATTTGCAGGTCCAGTGCAATATAAAAATGAAGTCTCTTGTTCAGAAGTTTTTAAGTATTTCAAGATAATGACAGCTGAACATGAAACCAAGGATGGAGCCCTCCTGAATGCAGGGCCTGTGCCGCTGCACACGTCACTCTCCTGGGAAGTGGTCTTGCTGCCACGCCTTCCTAGTTTCTGAAAAGCCTTTGAAAACCCCAGGTACTTCTCTCTCTCTCTCTCTCTCTCTCTCTCTCTCTCTCTCTCCTGTTATTTTCCCCACTCCAGTAGGGGAAGAAGGATTATGGTACTTTTCTAAATGAAGACTCTTCTCTTCATTATAAATCATCCCACAAAGGCAAATTCAGGTGACTTTCGTTTAGATAGCAATATTTTTCCTTCCCACTGCATATAGATAGATGAATAAATCACTAGATGGACTGAGTAACTCAGCAGGTAGAAAGATTTTTGTCAGTTTGAGATAACGGGGTGTGTGTGTGAGTAGGAGGTGAAAATTTTGGACTCAGAATCAAAGAAGAAGAAAAAAAAAAAAACCAGAAGATTTATCTGCATTGGAAATGTGAATATAAACGAGAGTCATCAGTTATTCTGAGAGTTACAGAACAGACTTTTAAAAGTTAAAGCACTCCACCTCCATGTCAAGTTCAATGCAGGAGCAAATTTTATCAGTCTGGTGTCCTTGTAGCATCAAAGGAATATTCGACTGTTCCCTCTTGTAGCACCCAGGAACAGGGTACGTTTCACCTTTGTAGAGAAGATGAAATGCTGGCCTGATAAATCACCTGCCAATGGAATCGATGTGGACAGTTAATGCAGCTAAGTTGAGAGGGGAGGAGGACATGGAAGGGGTGTAGGGGAAGAGGGATGTGCAACTGCAGAAATATTACTATCTTAGTAACTTACTTTTTGCCTTAGGTAAAATATTTAGCAGTGAACTCTCTGATGTACATTTTCTCTTCTTCCCACCTCTTCCTGGAACTACATCACTGGAGGTATCTTGTATATAAATTATACTGTGCATATGTAATGGGTTTACATGAAATGTGGTAGCTCCTATACACCACACCAGCTTTACATGCTCTGTCTGCTTTGGAGGAATGAAGGAGACCACTCTGTTTGGGAGCACCTGTTACCTCATAACACCAAACATAGCATTTCCTATATCATCTGAATAGTTATGATGTTCCTGAATTGAATTAGGATAAAATTAAATAACTTGTTAGAATCTAAAAGAAAATGGATTTCCAATTATTCTGACCGAGTGAATGTTCTTTCATTTCAAATATGGCTAATTATATCTGTTAGTTTCTCTGGAGAAGCTGAGTTGTAGTGTGAGGCTCCAAACTGGCAGCGATTGAATTCAACGAGAAGCCATTGTATCTACCATGTTGTCA
This sequence comes from Tadarida brasiliensis, assembly GCA_030848825.1. Taxonomy (NCBI): domain Eukaryota; kingdom Metazoa; phylum Chordata; class Mammalia; order Chiroptera; family Molossidae; genus Tadarida; species Tadarida brasiliensis. Next base: position 82,968,558 of record CM061258.1, on the reverse strand, counting down.
ATGCTTCCCCAGACAACCAATGACGCTGGAGAGGCCCTCAGCTAATCTGACAGGATTAACATCCCCTAACAATTGTTTGGATTTACTGTTTCAGTCTCTCATGACAAGGAAACATGAAATTTAAAAATGGATTTTCTTTGCCTGTATAACCGTGTGACAATATTCTATCATTGTGGGTATGTACCAATGACACCATTTCTAGAACTTATTTTAATGTTTGACATTATAGTTTTAAGCAATCCTAAAATATTCAAGAGGGGAAATCCAGGGTGTTTAAAGAATGGCTGCAATTTTACAAATATAAAATTGAAAAAAAAACTCTTAAGGTAGATGACAATTTCATATATTTTCTTAAGGAAAGAGTACCACACCTGTACAGAGAGCATTCATTGGAATTAACACTGTGCCACATAATGTGAGGAATACGTGTGCTCCTCACATCTCGGAAACCCATTCTTCCCCCTGTTTACCTAGAGCTCTCCTTCAGAGCCTGGTATCAATCACTGCTTCCCCTTGGAGGACTCCCACTTCCAGAGGCCATTGGGTGATCCTTCATTATGCTACTATGACACTAATACAACCTTCGGTGGTTCTCAACCTTCCTAATGCCACGACCCTTTAATACAGTTCCTCATGTTGTGGTGACCCCCAACCATAAAATGATTTTCATTGCTACTTCATAACTGTAATTTTGTTACTGTTATAAAATATGTTTTCCGATGGTCTTAGGCAACCCCTGTGAAAGGGTCATTTGACCCCCAAAGGGGTCGCGACCCACAGGTTGAGAACCGCTGCTTTAGGAGCTAATGATTTATGAATTTTTTTAATATATGGGAAATTTGGTATGGAAAACCAGGTTGATTAGATTGTTGAGTTTAGTTTTTGTCCTGTAACCAATACCATGAGAGAGAGGAGAGTTATGTTTTGTTTATTTTGAAAGTAGAGATTTTGGAAGACTTGTCATTCAGTGGTTTGGATACTTTTTTTTTTTTTTTTTTTGAGGAGAGATTTAAGAAACATTCATTGAATGTCTGCTACATGTGACAAAATCACATTGTGTAGAAATGAAAAAAATTTACTTTTTGTCCTTCAAAAAGTTATGATCTAGCTGGCAATAGGAACATAGTAAAAAGTAACCCCAATGCAAGAAAAACAACAGGAAGCTCATCAACTCTGAAGTTTACTAAGTTATTTAAGGTGAGAGACTGTTCTAGATGGGACTAAATAGCAGAAATTATGAAGAATGTGCCAAAATCCTCTTTAGCTCCAGAACACATATTAAAATTGGGGAAATAAGAGAAAAAAAATGCTCTTTAAAAAAAATAAAAGACTAATATAAACTATTGATTGGGAAAAACTTTATTATAGTTAAAATGTGATTCAGGAGGTTTAATCTATTAACAGAAAATTGAGTAAACATTAGTTAACCAATGTATAGAATATTTTCAAAATTTCCAAATCAAAGACAGAAAAAATATACATATACATATATTATTGGCATTGAAGTCATAAACTAATTTCCAGCCACATTTTTAAAAAACTCTAAAGAAACTTATTTATGCAACACCTATAGGTGCTTGTGGTTTATAATGTAAAATATCATCTTAAGAAAGTCATACCATCTAGAATCTTGGAGGCTTTTGTGTATATTAACCCTTTTGACTTCTCTAAACTTTATGAAAGGGCCAATGTGTTTCCTGAGAAAATTACTTGTTTCTTATTCTGTAGACTTAAATTGGATTTAATCATTACTTCATATATAACACATTCCTTTCCTCTTCATCCCCCCCACCACACACACTTTCTAAATTTAATTAAAATAACTGAAATGAAACTAGAGATAATTTGTTTTTTAAATAGACTGCCACATGCTCCATTTACATAAAACCCATTAGTTTGCATTAAATACAAATTAGCTGCTGATATGAATTAAATCACGTATAAATAGTTCAGAATATCTGCAGAACCAGGCATTTTAATTAATATAACTGTTAACCAAATTTATTTGTAAGGTAATCAAGACTCTTACTCATTTATTCTCCAGTACAATAGACCAGGCAACACTGGCTGCCCTAGAACATCTTGTCTATAGGAATACAAATCCAGGGGAAAGATTGATTAGATTCTCTGACTTCAAAGTATGCAAATGATCAAAGCATGCCAGTTTAGAAATTATGGCATCCTGGAGGATAAATGCAGAATCCCCTCAAATAATTAACTCATACTTATACACTTTGTTGATCATGTGAAATATCCAGCTCCCCCCCCCCTTCATACTTAGTCATCGTTTAAATAAAAAAATAAAAAACTTTTTTTAAATGTATGACATGATTTTCCTTTGTTGCTATTTTTATTTTGACTAGTTCGTGCATCACTAATCAGCATGTCATAGTTAATAACAGCTTTCCAGACTAGAATTTAGAGTTTAGTAAAAGTGTCTATGCTAGTCCAGACTCTTTTACTCCAAGTAACTGAAGCTCAAAGTGACTCAGTACACATAGATTCACATACGTAGGTACAGAAAACTGCAAAGCCACACGCTGACTCCAGGCACAGCTAGATCCAAGGTTCTAATTAGGTCACCAGAACGACTGTGCCTCTTACCATGTCTGAGGAATGCTTTTTCCCACAGCGTTTATTCTCTGACAGGCTTTGCTGTCATGGGGGAAGATGGCTGCCAACAGCCCCAGGCTCAGTACAAGATCTCAGCAAACCCAATATCTCCCTAATAGTTCCAATGAATTCCCTCAAAATGAATCTTATTCGCCTCAATCATTTATGCCTGTCCCTATGACAATAACTATGGAGAAGAGAACAGAATACTCTGATGGGTCTAAGTTACAGGCTCACCCCTGAAGCTGGGGAAAGAGCCAGGCCCAACCAAATCAGGAATTAAGAGTAGGGGGCAATGTTTTGAGAAAATAAAAGGTTGATTGCTTTCCGAGAAAAATGATGGGGGAGGGGTACAGACATGGTTGTACAGATATCCATTACAGTATTGTAATCCATGCTCGGAAGCTAAATTGTCAGCTTTCTTTGGTCACCTCATTTACGCACTGATTTATCAATCAGTAAAAAATCAAAGGAATGCAATCAATATTTACCTACAAAAATCCCTGACTCAAGCAACCACAGGACTTGTAAATGGCAGCCATGGATATTCAGCAAATAAAGTACCTATATAAAAAAGGCTTCATCAGCCTTAAATCAATCTGTTGCACACATAGTGTTAAAATATGAATGTTACATTATGTGGGCATTCTGACTGAAGGTTAGAGAGGATTAATGAGATAGGTTTAATTGACTGGAACAAAAAGTCCTGGGCATTTGTAAAAGAAAAATACCACAAGTCATAATATTAAAATTTTTACATAAAAAAGCAGTATATCATAGCAGCCGATGAACCTAGGTAATTGCTTATATTTTCTGTCCATTTCAATAACAATATTTCATTCCTTTATATCATATTCCCTTGAATCTTGTGTTATATAATGTTTGACAAATATTGAAACATCAAAAAATAAAAACAAGAACACAGGCATTCTTAACCTTTTACATGCCATGAATCCCTTTGGTAACTTGATGCAGATACTGAACACAATAGAACCCTTCTAAAATATTATAAATTAGAAAAAAGGTTATAGATAGAATATAAAGGATACCAACTGTATTGAAATAAAATTGTCAAATAATAAAATCGTAATATATATTCTATAATAACACATTAAATAAAAAGCAATGCCATCGAAATATAATAAATGGTATTTTGAGATGTAACTCTAATATGATATGAAAAAAAGCTAATATTTCAGTTGGGTAAAATGTCACAAGAACTACTAATATTTATGTGGTTTGTGGCCTATATTCGCAATTGAAGGCAATGTGAATTTCTGTTCAAGGTTACTGAAAATAAAGATGTAAATGTTCATATCCTCAAACACGGATTTCTGCCAAAGGATATTTGGTCATGACTTGAGGAAAAAAAAAAACTGTGCAAATCACTGTAATAAGGCATGTTATCCATCAACTCTTGGACCATTATTGCAATTTTCTTATTCATCTCTAGTTGATTCCCTGCCATATTTTCACAGTAGCAATTCCAAACTTTATTATCCATTTCTATCCAATCTTTTCTCTGTGTGGTTAATTTTGCCTCCTACATTACTGAGAGCAGCTATTTTCAACCTTTTTCATCTCCTGGCACACATAAACTAATTACTGAAATTCTGCGACACACCAAAAATATATTATATTTTTTGCCAACCTGGCAAAAAAAAAAAAAAAAAATAGGTGAGATTTTGATTCATTCATACCAGATGACTGTTGTTGTGTTGGCTGCTATCATTTTTTTTTTATTTGACAGTCTAAGGGAAAAGAGGTCAGTACCCCTGACTAAATAGTCAGGTGTTGCATGTTTTAAAATTTTTTGCAGCACACTGCTTGGAAATCGCTGACATAGAGAATGAAAGCAAACTGTCATTAGTTTCCTTCTATACCCTAAAATGTTTTCAATTTTTTTCACCTCTTTTCTTAAGAGTCTTACAGATTAATAGTTAATTGGTGCTTAATGAGTGAAACCAGGGCATAAATAAAAAGGAAGAAACCCCTCTAGCGGTCCTGTAGCAAGGACTCATAAAGAATGAAAGATTCTGTTGAGAACAATAGACGAGGTCTAGTGTTTAGTTTCTTGCTTGAAACCTCACTCCTAAGGAAGCAGGGCCTCACTTTCTCCCACTGAATGTAATGAGGGCTGGGCTTGGGTGTGGAACCATGACCATTTATTTAACCCTAGAAGGTGAGAAATGTCGCATAGCCCCACTCTATTAGACACCATACAAGATGAAAAGGAGAAAAGCATTTGGGTGGCGTACAGCGGATCCCACGAAGGAGATGAGCCTCTACCTTCCAACACCCTGCTTCTTTTAGGGCGTACTGCCATGTGACACAGTATACCTTCCTTTCTGATGCTGTCTTTGAGAAACATTGTTCCATAGTCAAGAAGTTGGGTTTTGTTTTTTTAAAAAACAAAATAATGATTTTATCATTAAAAAGAATGGATGTGCTTTGTAGCCATTTTCACTGAGATATAAGTGCTCACCCATCAAAACACCTCGGAACATTTGGGACTTTCTTTCCCCTGCAGGGAACAGGAATTGAGTGAGATGATTCTACATTCAGAATTATAATTCCCACATGACCACATGGGTCCTTTGTTAACCCAATTTTTTCTTTAAAGAAGAGGTCGCAAGAAATCTTAATAATTTGTCAAAGTTCTAGCTAAAGACTATTTTTACAAATAAAAGTTTTGCAGATGGAATTAATTATAGAAAAAAAGTTTAACCTGTTTAGAAGACTCATTTTCCCATGTGATTTAATTTTTACCCAGATATGTGTTTCTCTTAAGTGTTTGGGCCTAATATAGGAGAAGGACTATATCAAGTCTTTATTTTTTATTATTTTTAAAAAAATGTTTTTTCTTTATTGATTTTAGAGAGAGGGGGAGGGAGAGGGAAAGAGGGATAGAAATACTGAGTATGGTCATCACAGCTCATGCTTGCTTATTTAAAAAAAACATTTTTTTTCTTTATTGCTTTTAGAGAGAGAGGAAGGGAGAAGGAGATAGAGATAGAAACATCCATGAGAGAGAACATCGATTGGCTGCCTCCTGCATGCCCCCCACTGGGGATCCGGCCTACAACCTGGTCATGTGCCCTGACCAGGGAATCAATCCAGTGACCTCTTGGTGCATGGGTCGACACTCAGCCACTGAGCCACACTGGCCGGGCTCATGCTTGCTTCTAAATTAAAGTTGGTACTACCTGGTTAGCCAATGGACACGTGGGGTTTAGCCTTCAGAAACCAGCACTCATTGTCCATGACTACAGAGAACTGCAGTTAAGATGACTCAGCTAGTCTCTCTCTGCTGCTGCAGCTCCTGCCTCTCCCCAATAACATTAGTCTAACCTTCTTTTCTCTGTTTCATCCCTCTTGCTGTCTTACTTCTCTACCGCCTGGGACTGCCCTCTGTCTTCTAATCACAGGGATTCCACTGGCTGAGGGCTGCTGCCTGTGGCCTTCTTTCGCTGTGACTTCACTTATTTATCACTACTGTTGCCGCTGCTGCTTCTGTCTTTCTATCTCCCATTCAAACCTTCCAAAGAAAATAGCCTGTTGGGTCAGTCAATTACACTCAGTTTAGGGAGCACTTGCTTGTTAGAGATCTAGGGCCAAGGTCCCTCACAATCTTCTGCCCGAAATGGCTTCAGAGTCAAATCACTGACCTGATCATCAGCTGCCAGGTGGTAGTGTGATGTGGCACAAAGGACAGCAAGCGCAGCGCGAGGCGCTGGCAGCGTGGGCAAGGGCGAGACGGGCATGGTAAATGTGTTCTTTTCTATGATTTCAGGGCACAACAGAAGCTCTGTCCTCCAGGGTTCGGTTTCCAGAGCATTTGTTTTCTACTGGAATTAGGAAGATTCATTTTCCAAATGTGTACCTTATTTGGCCCCTTCCAGGGACTCCCATCACTTGTGATATTGAACCACCCTGATAAGAAAATATAGGAGCTTTGGAAAGTAATCAGATTAAGTATTAAACTGTCAGTTGGTTCTGACTGTTTACTTGTTTGTGTTTGTTTTTAATCTCAGAACAATTACTCTTATCTCCCATTTCAGTTCCCTAAACAATTCATCCTGGTGCTGGGCTGCTCTGGGGTTAGACTATGTGAAAAAGACTGAAACCCATTAGAACCAGGAACTATCTTTTATCCTTCATTTTTATCTCCAGTGTCTAGTATGGTGTCTGATACAGGGAATGTTCACAGTAAGTATTCCATGAATGAAAATAAGCCTAAGTATAATAAATTAGGATGAAAGTCTGTTGGCAGGAAAATAGCAAAGCTAAATACAAATAATTTGATTGCCAGCAGTTTGGGATTATCCAACTAAGTAGAATACATCCACTTAATTTAGTTGTATGTTATCCATCTTGCCAGTGACAGAGTGCTAGTCTACCTGTGCAGATACGGTTCTGTTGTATACATTTTGGTGAGTATGTTATCAGTCCTTGAACATACACTTTCTCCATCTCTACTTTTCATGAAAAGTACACCGGAAATATGTTTGGTATAAAACATTCTTTTCTAACGGACTGAAATAAATTGTACCTGTGGGTATGGGCATTATATTTCTTAGATACAAATGAGGAACATTTCATTGTGTGGGTGTGTATTTATGAATGCAGGTCAAGAAGGAAAAAGATTGGAAATGCTAAGAAACATGAATATAAGACTGATCCAGGAAAAGAAATTAGCTTATTATCTTTGATGCTTACACCATGTACTATAAGATGCTAGAATAACATGTTTTCCACCGTGTGGAGCATTCGGTAGTGGGCACTGGGTCAATAAGGAGGCAGACGCAGGCATCAGTGCCTAGAAGAGCCCAATCCCCTCACAGCCATCTGACCTTACAAGTCAGAGGAAAATCAGTCCAGTTACATAAAACACTGGCAGAGCTTGTAATAACTGAAGTGGCACTAATCGTGAAATATAGCAAATGCTCCAAGTCTTTTTAATATCAAAAGGAGGTCAAGTTTCCAGATGTTTCCACTGATTCATAAATAATTGACTACTGTTGCAGTTACACTGCATTGTAATGAAGTTAGACCATGTGGCTAGTATTAGTTTGAGTAGTATAAAGCAGTTCAACCGATATTTAAGAAAATTTTAAATTGGCTTAAAACTCATTTATTAAAAATGTCGATAACATCCTTTTTTAAAACCAATTTATCTGTCTAGTCAATGTAGTGTGTAGATAATAAATAAGTACAAAACTACAAGTCCTTCTTGATCCCAAAGATTATCTCTGAACATTGCAGTTTATGTCAAGATGTTTATTCTGTTAGCAATACACATAAAATCCACATATAATACCCACCCACCCCCTCCCTGAGGCTCACATTTATTTACTGCATATCTTCCATTTTTTCATTTTGTTGTTGTCACACCTCTGACCACATCCTTCTGCAGTCAAGCCTTAATTAGCATTTTGATACTTTCTCTGTAAAGATTCAGTGAAGACTGATATCAAGTGCTTGGATGGCTATTTTATATTGAGTGGTCAAGGAAGCCTGCATCGAGGTGGAAACATTGAAGCTGATACTTGCATGATCAGAAGTCATGCAAGAGTAAGGAGCAAGCAAGTGGAAGGCCCTCAGGCAAGAGTAAGCTTGGCATGAGTCAAGGAACAGACAGAACACCAGTGTGGCTGAGGAGTATTGAGCAAGTGTCATAGTGGAGGGAAACTGAGACAGGGCATGAGCTAGCCAACCGTGAAGAGCTTGGAAAGTCAGGTAAGACATTGGAAATCCACTTCGCATGTGATAGAATCACATGAAATAACTTATATTTCTTAAAAAGAATATTTGACTGCTGAGTGGAGAATGTATTTTCTTGTGTAAAAATAGAAGTAGGGGCAACTAGGTAGCACACTACTGTGGAAACTTAGGTCAGAGATGGAGGTAGCTTGAACTTAAAAAGATATGACAATATGGTACATATACACAATGCAATACTATGTAACTGTAAGAAAGAAAGATCTCTTATCATTTGAGATGACCTGGAGAGCATTATGCTAAGCGAAATAAGCCAGTCAGAGAAGGACAAATACCTCATGATCTCACTTATTTGTGTAATATAATGAACAAAATAAGCTGATGAACAAATTAGACCCAGAGATATAGAAAGGATTACGGTTCAGACTGACAGACCTCAGAGGAGTGGGGCAGGGAGGATGGATGAGATAAACCAAAGAACTTACATGCATGTATGCGTAACCAATGGACATAGACAACAATGCTGGGGGGGGGGGGTGCGGGATGGGGAGGAGGGTGTCTAGGGGGAAAAAAGGAGAAACATCTGTAACAAAAATAAATTAATAAAACTTAAAAAAATAGTTACTTATGATTTGAATGTAATATGCTGGGTATTAAAAAAAAAAGATATGACAATAGACGTAGATGGATTCAAAATCTATCTAGAAAAATGGGGTCAACCAGACTTCCTGATGAACTAGGTATGGGAACAAGGGAAAGGAGGAACAATGCATAACAGTATGCAGTATCTGACTTCACCAACCGAAAGCATGCTGATGCTTCGATTGTTTCCGTTTGAGTTCAAGGCAGGAAAGCAAAACAGTCAGGCAGGAGAAAATGTCCTCTTACTCAAGGGAGGGTCAGCCTTTTTGTTCTATTTAGGCCTTCAACTGATTGGATAGGGCCCACCCACATTAAGGACAGTAATCAAGCTTTATTCAGTTTACTAATTCAGATGTTAATTCCACCCAGAAATACTGTCACTGACACAAACAGAGTAGTTTTGAGCAAACATCTGGGCACCCTGTGGCCAAGTCAAGATGACACATTAAATTAACCATCACAACTGCTCCATCCTGTTACTATGCGTGTAATACAGATGTTTCTTCTAAGGGCACATTTCACAGATGCACTGGGTACCATCCCAGCTACCTGCTCAAGGACAGCTCTTGTGTATATAATCAGTCAAGATTTCATCATTCGTCCTCCCAACTCTGGTTATTTGCACAGTAGCTATTTGCACAGGGAGAGGTGAGAATAGCCATTTGGGGATCTAAAATTTCATCAAGCTCTTCTAATTAGATGGAACATTTATGGAGATCAGGTCATAAATGTAGTTTGGATCCAGTCTGTTTAGAGTAGTCCCACTCTTTGGATATTTACAGTAGTTTCAATTCATGATTATTTATAGTCATTCCACCCTGTGACTATTTACCTGGTCCCTTGAGTATACAATCAAGATACATATACATTATAGCTGGGCAGAAATTTCACACTGCTTCTCTGATTGGTAAAGGATCATTATGGAGGAAAGACCAAAGGAGAGCTTCTGAAACTTCTTGTGGTATCCAGTTTGCCTTGGCTAAAATAGTGAATTGGAAACAATAAAGCATTTCAGGAGGAACAGTGTTGCAGACATTAGTGCTGCTATCAAACCTTTATTAGATTCAGAGATGATATTTCCCATCATCCCATTTAATTCATCTCTCCGACTCTTAAAAAACAAACAAATGGGATATAGCAAATAACAGTTGTCTAATGTAAACTTCACCAGCTAGTACTCCCAATCACAGCTGCCACGCTAAATGTGTTCTTATTGGAACAGATCCGCAGCCTCTGCCTTTTGGTATGTGGCTATTGACCTGGTGGCAAATGGTTTCTTCTTGATTCCAAACAAGAGAGAAGAAAAAAAAGCAATTTGCATTCACACAGAAGTCATAGGAGTTCAGAATCAATGTATTTCCCTAGAGCTCTTTTATCTCTCCTGTTTTCTATAGAGATACAGTCATAGGGATAAGATCATCTTGACATTCTACAGAATGTTAGCTGGTCCATTATATTTATGACACCAAACAAATTGGATGTGGCAAGAAGGAAGTAGAAAATACTTCCTATATGCCCTAACAAAACACTTCTGTGTCCGTGAGAAGGATATAAAGCCCCAAAAAGTCCAGGGGCCTGACACCTGAAAGAAGGCTGTAGGGTACAGTGTCTGGCATGCTGGGATATCCCCTCTAAAGTAAAAGACAATTGTTTCACTTTGTACCTCTTACTGCTAAGAAAGATTCACAATGATTTGGTGGACTGCTTTGGGTTTTGAAAGCTAAACGTACTTCAGGGTGTGGCAAAAGTAGGTTTACAGTTGTGATTACACAAAAGAGTTTATTTGGGTATTTTTATTTATTAGTTATTGCATTTTCCATGCCAACAACTGTAAACCTACTTTTGCCCCACTCTGCATATTGTAGGGTATGACCATGTCCTAGAAATAAGATTCAAATCAGCAAATTGTTATGACTCCTGGATTCCTTGTCAGAATGTTGAATCCCAAGTTTGGGTTCATGCTCTAGTGTCAATAAATTCTCCACTGTTTAGCTTTATATTCTGTATTCTCTTTGTGAACATCTCCATTCTTCCATGTGTTATTCCCCTCCCCCCCGTCCCTGCTGGTCCCTATTAGACAAATGCTAAACTTCCTTAAGCAAATAGACTTACTACAGTGTGACTGTGCTGAGAGATCTGACCCCAGTTATTGGCCTGAAAACAATGAGGTGTGGTAGGGACAAACTGAGGAGAACAAGCATTATCTTCCAAGGGACCTGCCTCAGAGAAGACTATTGCATGGTTTCTGGGGGGAAAGAATTTGCTTCTGAAAAGCAGCAAGAGGAAAAGGGCTTGCTTCTGTCAACCCAGAGGGTTTATGGGGAATCTAGGGATTCAAGAATCTCAGTCTTGCCCAATCAAATGGACTCATGATAAGTCTTAGAATCCCTGTGTTTTCCTATTAGCAACCTGATTTTGCCATGGGAGGCATGTTTGGCCTGTATATTTAACGCAGTCTGCATTCTGGTTACAGGACAAGAGAGTTTCTGGAAAGTTGCAATAGAGGTCCCGGGGCTTTGGTAGGCATTTAGTTTTCTTTATTATTTTCTTCTATCACAGATTCCAAAGCTGTTAACGGAAGCCAGCCCGCTCTACAATTCTTAGAGTTTCCCTTTCCTCATACCAATAAAGAGCAACTGCTGTGGTAAAATGCAGCACCTTAAATTGGATTAGCTAGATTACCTGCTATCGGAACCTCATCCTGTTTAACTACAGATTAAATCCCTAGTAATTGCAAAGCTACATGCCATGACATATCAACCTACGTGCCATCAGCAAATGAGTCTATTGTCAGCAAACCCATGAGTTTTATCTTTCAGGGCCATTCTTGACACCATTCTAAATGAGTTCCACAGAAAACAAAGCCTGAGCCTTGAACTCTTACTAGAGTTCAATTCCAGGGAGAGGGAAATGAGAAAAAAGGTAAGAAGAAGGAAGGACCAGTAAAAGAATGTATTATTTAGCTGGCCACTTGATTATATCAAGTACAACCGATTAACTGATTGATTTCACTGGCCCCTCTTTCAAGAGGCCATCGAAACAACTGCTTCTCAGTATGGTCTATATTCAGAAGGAGAAAGAAAATGAATTAATCTGTGCCTGTATCCCAGACACTCCACAGGCCTCCTGTCTCCCACTGGTTCAATGCACAGGGTTTTAACTCACACACATCTAGCTTCTACATGTGTGAACACTTAGGGAGTCTTGAGATGTCTCATGCTTTAGTGTGAACCAAGAGGCTACAGGCATAAGGCTAACAGTGTGCAGCACAGACAGGCAGTGAGACAATCAGGTTGTACCATTGTGAAGTTGGTTGAAGACCATGTAGAGCTGGGTTGTCTCAGCAACAACCAAACCAAGAGAAAGAAGAAGCTAGGAGAATATGAAAGAATATATATAGGAAGTGTCTGGAAGGTAGACCAAAACTACGGACTGAATAACCTATTGAGGGCTAAGAATAAGACTATTCAGTGGTGTCTGGACATACTTATTTGTGTAGATATAGCTTGTATGTATCTACCCTGCTGGTTTTATTTGGATTTTCAGTTTGCATATTAAGATTATAATATAAATAAAAAACAGAATTTCTATCCATGTATATGGAAATCTTCATAGTGGTGCAAATTATTCTATTTTAAAATAGATATATATATGTGCCTGTTAGTAAGAAAACTAAAGAAAATTGAAACATGTTTTGCTGTCTGTGGTTATCCACATATATACACTCTCTCTCTCTCTCTTACACACACACACACACACAAAGACAGATAACTACTGTCTTCACTAATAAATACAAAAGTGTATTTTAAAAAGTAATAGACCGTGGGTCATTTATACTTTTATATAGACTTTACCCAGTATATCCTGTGTGCCTAGACTGGAGGAAAATAAAGTACTTTAAGGAATTTTGAATTATAGAAGCATCTAAAAATATATAGATACAGAGGTAGTCAGCTACATATGCTCAAAGGTATATGTGAGTGTGTGTACGCATGCATCCATATGTGTGTATGGAAAATCTCTTTCTTTGACCGACCTTAGTTTTCTCCCCCCTCCGTGTTTCAGACAACTCTAACAACTCAGATGCAGGTTCAAACCAATTCCGATCATCTACAGCAATTGTCAAAGTATATACATAAAGATAATTATTGATTCTTGCATAAATACAAATAGATGGCATAAATACTGTGCATAAGTGTAGAATAAATAATAACCAAGGCAAAATAAATGTTAAAAAGTATATTGTGTGTATGCGTGTGTGTGTTTGTGTTGGATATGTATTGTATTGGATAGTAAAATGTTACGTTTACATTTTTTTTTTACAAATAAACAAATGTGACAAGAAATGAAAAGATAATGTATATGTGGGGGAGAGGGGAAACAGTTGAGAAAGTAGACAACCAGTTGTAAACCAGGTAAAAATCTGAGGGACATTTTCCTTTTTTTTTGGATAATAGTTTTTAAATGTTTAGATTATCTTTTTGACTTTGAAATTAAACATACTAGACACCTGGGGATATATTAAGAACTAAAGAAAAGCTTTATTACAAACTCCTAATGAAATAGAATTTTGCCCCCAGAGCTCTAAGGCTAATGTGACGATGAAGAAGTGGAAGTGAGCAAGTGTCAAGATGAACAGAACGTTGTTGGAGCCCTACCTTCAGTCTGGAGAATTAGCCAAGTCTACACTATTATGTACAGTACACTTAGGATGCACATGAGTTTTACAATAACATTTCAAATGATTAGGTTTAGGGATTCCTAGTCACTAGATATAGGAAAATTTCAAGCAAGTAAAATATCAGGTTATAAATTGTATTAGTCAACAGAGATAATTTAACCTGAAAAATGCAAATAATTTCAAGCTCAATCTAAATAAAATGCATTCATGACTTGGGGAAAAGTTATCAAGCACTGATATTCTCAAAGTGATGTAAAACAAACCCTCCTTTTCTATATACTCCTTGGTGCAGCCACCAAGTCCTACTGTAGCTGTGGGAGAAATTTGCCATTTACATTCATGTGGTAAAATATGGCCATGAAACAATGTTCCATGTTCTTGTGTTTTCTGGAGAGTTGGAGAACAATGAACAACTCTTTCCTTTTGAAACTTTTAGTAACTTGTGTTTACAGGTGCCCAAGACAATGTTTTATTGTGACATGATGTTAGATGTATCAACATCTGTAACAGGTAGATTATACACTGTGTTTAACAAAACTGAAATGCATTTATCAGCAAACCAATCTTAACACAGGGAAAACATTGTGATTTCAACATTAAATGACCTTACATAGTTTTCCTATTCTAAAAAAGTAGATTTTGCATAGAATCCTTGTTAATTATAACTAAATATTTATTCTTTTAAATATTGTGGAACCCGTATTAGGTTGATTACAGCTGGTAGACAAAGTAGCCATTGTATAATTAATTTATGCTATATCCTGAATTGATAAGCCTTTAATCCTTTGTTGTTCCATTCAATATTTCATGCTAGGTTTTCTGTCAACTCACTTTCAATAGAAATTCTTCAGGCATCAGTTTTCCTAACAATTCCAATTCGTATTTTTATGATGAATTAAATATTTAAACAGGTTAACTTAAAACAATTTTTTGAATTAATGTACATCAGTGAAGAAGTTTATTATTATTTTTCTTTACAACTATTGTTAATGAATTATTTTTAGGGAAGTATCAAAAGCTGAAAAAGTAACATCTATAATATATTAGCCCAAATAACTCTGTGAATTAACATATACCTATGTAAGTGGGAACATGAAACTCACTATTTTTTAAACAGTCACAATTGTGTACAAGTATCTTATTTTAATATATTTACAGATAACTAAAAAATGGAATGCTGATTAAATGATCCACATAAAAGATCAATAATTCAAGTCCATCTTTGGCTGGAGATGGTGTTGAGTCCTCTTTCTCCCAGGTATTGGGAAGTATTGCTTCCTGTTCATGTGGTGGTTCCTCTCACTGTTGGTGCAATCTTTCCCACCGAATATCAATGTTATACAAACCTATAATTTCTTCTCAGTTCTATATTTTTAGATAAATGAAAGTCCACAAAATTCTACTTTGAAGAGAAATATGAAAACCCCTTGAACAAGTTAAAGCAAAGCTTGAGAGTTTATTACAACCCAGAAAATCAGAGCCAAATGTTTAATTACTGCTGCTCACCAGCTATTAATCAGGGATGCTGGCATTTAGAAAGAGCCCATCCCTGAAAATAAGCTCACCAACCTTTAAGGCTTTTTATTGCACCCAAGTCTGCTTGCCTCTTGGCATTAACTCAATAGATGCTACTCTTTCAACTGAGTGTGTCATAAAGTCTTATTGCTAAATAATTACATGATAGAATTGGGCACCAACAATAACTCATGTTACTAGAAACTGGGGTGGAAGGACCCATAGTATAAAAGAGAGATAATCATTTGAGTTTTCCTGTCTTTTTCTTTTCTTTATTTCTTTTTCATTTGTGTAATATTCCAATAACCCAGAACTACAGAGATACAATTATATCTAAACCATTACTCTCCGTGTTTCCTGTACAACACATTTCATACCAGTCCCAGAATATGTTTCAGCTAATTTTTAGAAGGTGGTTTTTGAGCAGATGGGAAATTAAAAAGGAGAGGTGTCCAAGTGAAAGAAATAATGGGGAAGATACATCAGAATATAAAGATATTTTAATCTTACTTTGATCTAACTTTGACCTTCTCTCCACCAAATTTTGTGATTCCTTGCAAGAATTCTAATCCAGTTGGCCTGTCAACACTCACTATTAAGTACATTATCTGCAAACTATTCTGCTATAGACACTGGAACACTGCCCATTCCCTGTGGTTCCTCTCAAAAAAAAAAAAAAAAAAATCCTATCTTCCACTCTGGGAATTGCAATAATTTATTCTACACAGATTCTAATTCCTTTTCTTCAGCAACATTTTTGGGACACATACCAAAAAAAAATCCAATGATTAGCAAAAGAAGCAGAAGTAGTACAGAAAAACCAGCTCTTAAATAATAGATGTCTCTCTTGTGCAATTTTTCCATTCCAAGTTGCTTCTTTATTTCTAGTATTTATTCCTCCCTCCAACCTGGCTGAAATGTTTGCTCCCAGCACCCTCTTCCTACATAATAATCCCACCTTGAGAATTAAATTTAGACCCTTCCCCTCCTTCCTGTAGTTTCTCCAGCTTCTTAATACAATGGTGATTAATTTGTATTCTTCCTATTAGAGTTTAACACTTTTCCTCCCTACTTACATACATCTTTTTAAAGCATGCTTTATTTAATTAATCTTAGTTCAAGTAGAAAACTTACTGAGGGGGCAAGGGTCTGTTTCCTACTGGTAAATGATGGAAAGAATGAAGAGAGCATGCCTTGATGAAAGATTAAAAAAGCCTTTACCATGGACCAGACACCAAGGTAGGCAGGCATTTTCACAGAAAGTTATCTCATTTAATCCTAGTGTCACAAATATACTAGCAGGCATCATTATTTATATGTGGTAATTTCATTAAGAACTTTGCCCAGGATCAGAGTAATGAAATGAGTAGACTGAAGATTTAAGCCCAGTCTCCCAATTAAAGCCTAAGCTCTTATATGCAGTAACTGGGGTTCTTAGTCTCCAAAGTAGTTCCAATCAGATGATGTTTATTTATTACATTCCAAAGACTTTCGGTGAGTGCATATCAAAAGCTTCTGCTACCAACAAGAATGTCAGAATGCCATGGTTTAATGTCTGTAGGATTTAAAGTAATAGTAAGTTTGGCACCACGCTTTAAGTTACTTCATTCCTACATTAGCATTATCAAAGCACCCTTATGAGCAAATCTGGCTCCATAAAAATGACATTGTAGTTACACTTGCTTGGTTGTTGAACAGCAGTTACAGAGTAATTAGTGCCACTTAATGGAAAGCGTTACTGAAGTGCATATCGTTATTAATCAAACTCCAATATAAAGCTGGCTACAGTAATAATGAGTGCAATTATGGGCTGATGAACTGTTAAACTTGAAAACTGACCCTAACCAAATTTTCTTTCTTCAGAAAGTAATAAAACTCAAAGGGCTGAAAATTGCTTTATTTCTCTGGGCTTTCTTGCCACGAAGGAAAAAAAAAAAAAAAAAACAACCTGGGAGATATTTTCACATGCTCCATGTTTTATAATTTCATGCACACTGAAGCTTGTAAAGTGATGTGAGGATTGGAAAATGTGACCCTAAAGATAGGGTCAACTCTAATCTGAACCTGACAAGATTTGATCCAGCCCAGACTCATTACCTACCAGACAACGTGGAATTTTATCCAGCTACTTTGCAGAGTTTCACACACACTGAAATCAAACATTAAAAAAAAAATGTCCATAGAGCCTGAATTAGCCAACAGGCAAATTCAAGTTCAGGATAAAATACTTGTTTCCTTAAAAGTATTTTGACAAAATCCCTACAGACGTTTATAAGATGAGAGTACAAAGTCGGTCTTTCGAAATCTTGCAATGGCTATTTGACAAACATTTAATAGCATCTGCATTTCTTAGTATTAGAAAGCATGCTTAGAGTTTATATAATACTTGACATGTTTAATGCATGGTTTATTACCTTGCCCTATATTAGCTCCACAAATCTTTCTACTTAAGCTCCTTTAAAAATGAAATAGCCTTGCTTTCCCCCAGTAATGATTAGAATGTCTTCTCATTCTTAGGGCTTCCTAAACATTTTCTGCAGATGCATGAGTTAGTTGTCTCATATCATCTGATCCCTGAAGAGGAAAGTTCCTGCTCTATGAGCTTGCATTTTATATATACTGTCAGGATTGGAAATTTTATCAAGTTAATAAATTCCATAAAGAGAATTGGAACAAATTTGCTAAATCAGGCATTCATTCCAAGAGCTATGTCCAGTAATTGACAGAGATGAACTGGGTTTGAAACACATGAAAAACATGGGAAAAGAAAGGAACAAAGAGAAGAGAGAATTAAAGCCTTAAAATAATTGCACAGTCTATTGAAGATGGGGATGAAAACAATTCCCTAAAATGGAAGCAGAAGTGTGGAAGAGGAGGTTTGAGAGGTCTGTTGTTACTCCCACTGATAGCTAAAGAATTGAGCCAACCTTTTAACATGCATTCATACAGCCTTGGCACCAACCTCAGGTTCCAGTTCTCTCTCCCACATCAATGCAAATGCACATTACTGGATTGATAAATATGCCTTATGGTATGCTTTCCTTGTCTCATTATCACAAATTATTATAAATGTCTTTTCAGCAACATTCTTGAATTCAGTGCATACCTGTGATCTTGAAGATTCTGCAAGGGAGGGAAGGGGGATAGTTAGGAAAGAAAAGTGCAGAACCACCAGGAGAGAGAATTCAGCTCAATTCCCCTGATTCAATCTCCTTTTAACAACTCTCACTATGCCTAACTATAATCAATAATTCCAGATGCATTCACCAATAATTTTCTCTATCCAGTCAGCACAAATGGGCACCATTGCCTTACTGAATACAGAAATAGATAAAAAGCCTTTTAAAGACAAAAATGTTAGCTAAATTACTACTACCCTAATGTAACTATTTTTGTCATGTTTCAAAATATGATGTTTTCCACATTGTGTATTGAGTTAGTTTGACTCTGAAGTTATGTTTAGACAAAAAACCTTCTATTCATTTAAGGCACATTCATTTCATATACTCAATAATCATATATAAGTGATGGACTTAGGAAAACATATTTTAAAAACAAGAAGAGTTATCATAGTTTTATATCCGCCCTTTCAGCCACCAAAGGCTCTAAAAACGATCCATATTTTATTTATTATCAAATATGAAACATTTCAAAAAGTATCACTTTTCAATTGTGCATTTACTATTTTTATACATTTTAAACAATTTAATTTTTTATTTAAATTGGAGAGATTTTTTTTCTACTAAAAGTTATGTAATAATTGCTTTATTCTAAAGTATCACGTTATCTGCAGAAGCCATCAGAAATCTCCCTTTTGTCTACCCCGATAAGTCTTTATTTATCCCAACACTAGAATGTCCTCAAAGTTCTCCATGGAAGATCCATGTAGCTAGAGTTTTCTTCATCCAAAGTGACACATTGTGCCAAATAAATACACTTTGCTAATGGAGATATTGTCTTCAAATAGGGAGTTAATTTTTTTTATTGTCCCATGACCAACACACACTTACGCTTAATATCCCCAAAACTTCATTGGCTGGATGGCGTGATCTGTCCCTTCATTACCTTAGAGATGTAGCAAAGTGACACTGCTCTAGATTAGACAGAAAAATCAAATTGCCTAGGAAGAAAATAAAGCCAAAATAGTAGTTCGGTTGATATGGTTGTATTCGAGAATTCCAGCCAGTGACAATTATATCTCACACAGCATCCTTACCTGTACATAGTTAACTTATTATTTTCCCAATATTTTTAATTATCTGCTGTAGCTTCCAAGTTTGAGGCTTGTCAGGGAACACAAGATGAACAACTTTAACAGTACTCTTAAAAGTGCATTCCTCAGTATAAAAATGGAAGGAAAGTGGTAGAAATGTATCAAAAAGAAAGTGACAGTAGAACATTCACCAAATTTTAAGTATCCTCCCAAAACAACTATACATACTAAGAGAAAATAAATAGATCACTGTACTGCATTGCATGCGGTCAAGCCAAGACAGCTCATTCATTTTCCTTCCCACAAAGGGCCCTCTCCCTTACTAAGACTGATAAGAAAGAAAAGTGTGAACTGAGCACAGGCCCTCTCATTGCATTAAGAACTCAGCATATGTTATTCAGATAAAATATAATATATGTTAAGACAGTCATTTGTACACTAAAAGGATTAACCGTTTCACCTACTCCTAAAACTAAACAAAGTGATGTTTGTGTACAAGCATGTCTGTGTGTATGTGTGTATGTTGTATTCACTTTCCCATCTGTAAATATCCATCACATTTCACTACTGCAATAATTACATCATATACTACTGCAGAGCTAAGATGTGACTCTGTATCAGGAACAGATACTTCTGAGAAAGTATATCAGAAACCCTTTGAAATGTGAGCCTTCCATAAAACAATGGCTCAGCACCAAGCCATTATAATGGTCCCTATTAAGGATGCTAATTCTGTAAACACTCTTTCCTTTTCTATAGATAGAAGAGGCAAGGTACTTGTAGATCAAATTAAGCCCACCAGTCCAGGACCTGAACAATTGTTAGAGTTTATAGCATTTCCTAGTATGACCTTAATTAAACTGTTATAACTAGAAAGTATCTCAAAAATTATAATCCAACTTCTTTATTTGTACAGAAGAACATACGTGGGGACCCGGGGAGAAGTTGGAGGTCATGTCCTAAGTCTGTTCCCAGTTATTGCCAGAGCAGGGACTGGAAACCATGTATCTTATGGAGGCTCCTTCAGAGTAGTTTCCATCATTTTAGAAAATTATTATTTATATTACACATAAGTTCTTTGCCTTTGAAAGTTCTTTATGGGGTACCTTTAAGCAACAAATTTCTTTACTACATTTAAAACACAGTTTGATATATATAAATTCTCTCACAAGAGCTATGCTGTGTGATATAGGCAGGTGGTCAAGGGTTGGGGATTAGAAGAACCAAGATATTGCCCTCACTTTGCCAGTAAGTAATTTGGACTTGACTGTCCCTGTGTCTTGGCCTCAGTTTTCTTAGATGCAAAATTAGGGATCTTTGTGTGATTGTATTTATATCCATTCCAGAATGAGTGATGTCATCGTTTCTCTAAACTTTCAAAATCACTATTTGTTAAAGATAAAACTCTAAAACTAAAAGGCCAATCAAAATACAGTCGTCCCTCATTTATCGTGGTTAATCCGTTCCAGACTCTAGTGGTTGCACCTGGCATTGAAGGATTCCTGAGGTGCTCGAATACATAGGCCTGCAGTCCATACGTACAGTAATTTTAATTGTAATTGTAATACAGGGGTGTATAATTGACTCAGACAACCGAGCGCATGCTGTATCATTTTCACTGTCTCGATCAACTTTTTAATGAATATAATTGAAAAAACCACGATAGAGTGAAGCTGCAAAAGTCGAAGTGCGAAGTGGCGAGGGACGACTGTATAAACGTGTATCTGTGAAACTTCCATTGAGAATTTTTACATGAAGATACAATTATCCTAATCATTATGATTTGTATACATTTATAGTCAAACATAATTTTTACAGCTATAAAATTTATCTTTCTTCAAAAACTTGGTGACATTTCTATGAATCATGGGGTCTTTCCCTGTAATATCATGTCCATAAATGTTCAGGAAAAAAAATTATCTTTAAATTTTTAGTCTTTATACCTTAGAAAGAATGCAAATACATACTTAACAATACTTTTTAAAATGACTTAAGTTTATTTTGTTTTTGTTTTCTCAGATTTGTTTTTTTGATTTTTTGACTGTTTTTTGCTGCTATTAATATGGACATTTTATGTAAGATTCATAGAAGTCACATTTTGTATCATCTGATGATATACAATGATCATGACTTTTCTATGTGACCTATGAAGAATAAGCCACAAGCATTATTACTTCATTTTTTTAGCTTCAAAGTAATTGCCTGAGATAGTTATAAGAAGTATTCCTGATAGCTAATGTTGCACGTCGCCTGTGATCAATGTAAGTCCTGTTGAGTGGTAAATACACCAGTGCTGAGAATCAGATTAAATCATTTGTTTTTTAGTTATGCTTCAAAATGTCATTGTTGCAATCAATTCAGGAAGTCGTTGCCATTTTATATAACCCAGTTCTCTTGAACTATGCTTTTAAAACTTTTTTAACTATTACACCACCCACTAAGAATCCTTTTGTCCATTTTCACTTCAGCAGGTTTTAATTTTGGAAAATTTATTTCAATTAGCCTGTATAAAAAAATAGCATTACACTACAGAATCTACCTTTTCAAGCTAAACATGCACTCCACGATCACAATTCTAATGCAGATATGTAGTAAAATTGCTACTCTGTGAATTACTTTTCCTAAAATGTAAAGAAACATGAACTTTTTACATTTTCTTCTGTCTCGTGCATACCAGCCTGCTTCAGGAGAAACTTCTTATGAAAAGTCCTTGCCGTCTTTCATCAGACAGTGGCCCTGTGCTTTCATTGTGTCACGTTATGGCGTTTAGCACTCAGACAGAAAGACTCCCCGATAGCTCACTGATCTGAGTCACACCGGTTGATGTAATTCCGTTCCTTTTATGTCAGTTCCCGTTTAAATACAAAACCTCTGCTAGTATAGCTTTTAAAATCAAACTCTGCCAATCATGTTCATATGTATAAATGAAAATGGTAAGTGTGGGGCTTTAAAAATAAATGATTATTTTTATTTTTACCAAAAAATAAAATTATATCATTGCTTGTATTTCTTTATATGCTTTTACAGAAAATTTTGAAAAGAAAATATTAAAATATATATATAGATAAACAAAAAATGTCTACACAATTTTATTATTTACTGTTTCCTATATAATTATGTCAATGAAAGTAAAATTTCAAAGCAATTCTCCGGCATTTCTATCAGTTGGCAATCACTGGTATTCACTAAGGACCTGCTATGCTTCCCGCATGATAATTAGGGCTGATAGTTAATGGTTCATTAAAAGTCCATCTTCATCTTTATAGGATTACACAAATTAGTTTTACAAACTGGAGATTATAACCACTTTTATTTACCCCAAATTAGGTTATGTTAGACCGGTTAAACTTGTGGGAAAGGCCTTTCACACAAAGCAGCAAGAAACAAGATGGCAGGAGAAAGAAAACCATCAACAGATAGAAGCTTATTATTAACTTCAGAGCAAATAAATATTACATCGATTTACCAGAGAAAATAGTCTATAATGGGGGGAAAAAAGCACTGATCTTAGAAGAGACCAAAACTAAATAAATTCCAGTGAAGTATTTCTTAGTTATCTAGCAAAGTTTCTAATGAGCCATTCACACCGCAATGCCCTGGCAAGCCCTGCTTCGGTTATATTGTACCATCAATAAGTCCAACACATCTTAGACATTTTGAAACAAGCAAAAAAACACCAGTGTGTTTTATTTCACTTTCTGAGGTTTTCACACCAAGAATTATCATTTTCATTTTGCCTGTTTTCTCAACAAACCTCTGTGTTAAATTCAATTATTTTTTTTTTGAAAAAATCATATTAATAACAGCATGACCCAAGAAACCAATTTGTGTCCCCAGAACAAAGTGAGATACTGTAAACATAATCAGCTGAAGAGGGAAGAAACATTGTGAAATGATGTTTCAGACGCTTGTTTCTGAGGTTTATTTATTATATAAAACCCATCACTAGAGAAGATATTGCTAAGCTAAGTTTTCAGGTCTGTTTGAAGGTTAGCAAAAATGCAAAAATGTTGACATCTAGAGTTATAGTATGTTTTGTATCACATCACACTTGGGTGAGTTTTGGGAGGCAGCTTCTTCTACTGCCTTCCATGTGTCCTCTTCCTGTAATTTGCCAGTTTGGCATTTATTGAGTCATTGGTGACTTGTGTACCAAGGTAACAGAGATGGCATTGGAATACTTTTGTGGGGATTGGCTAAAGAAGAAAGAGATAAATTAGTTTTAAATTGGACTGGGAACTCTACTATATATATATATATATTTTATTTTATGTTGACCAATGCTGCTCAAGTTGAATATTGTGATTCTGTAAAAAGAAACCTGATAACTAACCCTGTACTTATTCTGCCAATTATATTTTTATGTACACGTGTAATTAAACCCATTCTGGGACTCACGTCAACCTTCCCACACACGATCAATACTAAATTGTAACAAAGGGAAAGAGACGATCTCTGTTGTTAGTAGATGTTTGCCTGTACTTGTACAAATAAAATTAAAAACAGCATGTAGAGTGAGCTGTGAGTGCATGACATTTTCCCGATAACTGTTTTTCATGATGTTGAAGTACACGTGAAACTCTGGCTGTCACAGGCCCTCTTGGCCTCTCCCACATGTCACCGGGGATCAGTCTGGTTCACCTGCAGCTCTCTAACACGGAGCAGGGGTTCCTTAGCACCCCCCATCCTCACCACCCAAAAGATCGCTGTATTCCCAAAGAGTACAGCTTTCTGGGAACAAAATAACCTCTTTTTAAAATATGAATATTTAAGATGAACATGAATTTACAAATATAATTTCAATTTTTTAAAATCACAGGACAAGACACAATACCATCTTGCTTAAAGCATGAATTCAGAGATCAATAAAGATACATAAATGTCCATAAAATAAAATTTTATCATGCAATGCACTGAAAAATATCTTTTTCCTCTCTATTGTATTTTTGTTTTATGAGGACATTTCATGTCACCAAGTTTGTATGTGATTTGGAAAAAGATAGAATTCACTGAAGGTATTCTAATGTCTCTAGTTTTTAGAGGACAAAATAACTGGTAGCATACTCAAGATAAATGTATTCCCTTTAACATTAAAAAAAAAGTAGAAAGTACAATGAAGTAGCTTCACTGTTCAAATAACAGCTGTGTTAAAATATCAACTATAGTTATAGCATAATACAACAAGGTCGGTACTCACATTACGATTAATGTCAGAATTCATCGCTTACAATTCAAAAACCTTTTACTGTCTATATTACATTAACCTGGGTTAAAAGCATAATGTTGGTTTTCACAAGACTAACTGTTACAGGTAGGGATACTTACATCTTGAATTACAAGGATCTATGCTCTTTTCTTCAGTGCCTGAAATTTATGTACATCAATGTTAAAGTATGTTAGATATATAAACCTCTATGGATCAAGATAAGAACATACCCCCAAAAGGGATTCTAATCTACTCTTTATATTTACTATTTAAGCCCTTGCTACCAGGGCTGTGTGATTTGAGTTCCTATGCATACAGATTAAAAGGTAAAATATTGTATGCCACATTTCTTTCCTTGCTCTTGAAATAAGAAAAAATAAATAAATATGAAATCTGTACCTAGGCAAATGTTTTTATATTTTCCTTTTTATGTATATGCTACCTGTTAATTAGAGACACTGTTGAATCATACTTATGGCAGGAGTTGCAAGTCTGCCTTCACAGACCAGCTGACAGAGGGATGATGGAGCAATAATGCAGCAATTCTGTGTTTGTTGTTCAGTGAACAGTTGTTGAACCTAAAACTTGCCCGGTAGTTTTCCACGTAGGAGCAGCATATTTTTCTCATTTTAAAATTGGAAAACAATTTTTGAACAGTTTCTTGAGTTCTATTTCTATAAGGGAGACTAAAAAAGTCTGTAATACCTTTTATTTTACTGCGTTCTTTTTCATGCTAGCAAAATATAATTTCATTTTCAAGCCAAAACAGTAGTCACTTTTCCCCCTTTTATTCTTTGTAGCCTTTCAGTATTATAATAATAATTTTAAGACATGATTGTCTCCCACAGAGCATAAACTGGCTGTAGGGAACATCACAACACACTTTTAAGGGCAATTTACATGTCTTGTTTTCAGTCATACATAATAATTTGAACTGTCCATTCTTTATTCATAGAATTTCTAGATAGATACAGGATTCTGGTTAAGTAAATTTCAGGTAAACAGTGCATAACTTTATAGTATAAGTAAGTTTTATTTTTATTCAATATTCAGGTCATATGTATACTGAAAAAATTATTTGTTTATTTGAAATTCAAATTTAACCGGGTGTTCTGTGATTTTATTTGCTAAACCTGGCAAGTTTATTTAATCACCTATAATTCTTGACATGAAGGAAGATTCTGTGGTGTTATCATATGATTTAGTTTGATTTCGTAAATTTCTGCTGCAGTGTTATTCAATGCAAGTTTAATATTGTCATGCAAAATTGAAAAACTAGAGGACAAACCTGTTTAAATTATCAGAATTTTTTGGTTATCTGAAACAAGGGCAGTTTTTAAAATAATGTCACTTTTCTACTTGAAAAAAGACAGTACCATGTGGGAGAAAAGAGAGCTCAGGGGACCTATAATGAGATACAAGCCTTTCGTTGGTTTGAATATAGCCCTAGGTGGTAGCGACGGAAAGTTTTTGCCATCTGGTACCTGATCAGTAGCTGTTGATTTCATTTTTAAAAATCTATGCAAATAGCAAATGTTTAAGAAGAAGAGTAATTTTACTATCCAACACACCTCTATAACCTTGACAAAATTATTTCACTTCTCCCTCAATTTCTCCATCACTGCAACAGAAAATATGACACTAGACATCTGTCTATCTGTCCTTGAATTAAAATATCACCTGGTAAGAACATTTAAAGATAAAGCATACTTTAGGTAGTACTTTTTTTTATTCATTTCAACTGGGAAATAGCTACACTTTTCTAATTTGTAGTAAATAGGAAAAGCCTGTCTGACTATTTTTAAAGAAGTAACGATTAAGATTTCTAAAGAGTCATAGTACTTCCCAAAGTTGAATGATAGAAATGATTGAACTTTTTATTTGGAGAGGCTCTTAGGGAAGCCACTATATAAGAGATTTGGAAGTATTTATGCCAGTGGGGTCCAAGACCCCACTACCTTCTTCTCATTTATTTTCCAGTTCCCTCTCCTAGTCCATTGTCTCCAGAGCTCTTGCAGTCCAGCTATTGTGAAAAGGGGAGCACTGGGCTTACATAAGAAGACCTGAATATAAGACCCAAGCCTCCTATTCCAAGCTGGGCAAACTTAAGAAAGCAATTTAAATTTTCCAAATTTCTAAAATAAATAGTATAATTCCTTGAGTCTACTTGTGGCAAGAATATTATTTTCATTGAAACATTAAAAAGGACGTCAACTCCATGCCTATCATTTAAGGAGATGAACTTGGTGATATATGACAAAACCCTTCAAGTTTCACTTGCTGCCTCAGGCAAGGTAATGGAGAGAGAAAACACAAAGGAAGACAAGATACAGAGGCAGGACGATCCTGATGTGTTCGGGTGCCATGGGCACTTCCGAATCCAGAGGGTTTGAAATATGCCGCCAGGAATTAAACTGGAGAGACTGTCATGGACCAGTTCAATGATGTCATTGATCGTAAACCCATACTAGGGATTTGTACTCTATTTTGTAGACAATGAGATAGCTTTTAAGCAATATAGGAATGTGTCCAAATATGTGTCTTAGCAACAGTCCAAGTTGAGGTGGCTGCATTGGTTTAGATCAAGAATATAGGAAAAGGAACTAGGAAAGTTATGACAATAATCCAGGCCAAAACAGATAAAAGTTTGAATTAAAGAATTAATGAAGAGAAACGAGAGAGTTGGATATGAGAGTTATTAATAGGACAGACACTTCTAGACAGTGATAAGGTGGAGGTAGAAAGTAAGAAAGATGGCCCCTGGGTTTGTACCGTGGGTTATTATGTAGATTATGGTGTCATTAACAAGATTTGAGAATTCAGAAACAGGCATGGCTTGTGGGGGAAAGACAATGTGCTAGTTTTCAGCCTGTTGAGTTTGCCACCTTGCAGGTCTACCAAGGTGAGTTACCTAGCAGTCAGCAATGCTTAAAATGTATAATGTTGAAAGGAGAAGACTAGGCTCCAGACATTGCTTTGGGAGTTAAACTCATCAAAGTTCTTAGTTGCAGACCTCAAAAACTGTGTTTGCCAGGATAATCTGAAAGAGATCTATTAAGTGATATGGAGAACATTCAAAATTAGTGTAGATTTGGAGAGCCTATAACCTAATCTTCCAGAAACAACACTCTCAATGATACCAAAAATCTGGCCCACCAATGAAGTTGCTACATCTGCTAAGATCAAGAAACAGTGGAGCCCCTGGCCAGTGTGGCTCAGTTGGTTGGGCATTGTTCCGTGAACGGAATGGTTGCTGGTTCAATTTCCAGTTTCGGGCTCAATCCCAGACAGGAGATGTGCAGGAGGCAGCCAATGGATGTTATGCTCTCACATTTATGTTTCTCACTCTCTCTCCCTCTCCCTTCCTCTCTCTCTAAAAAAATCTTTAAAAACAAATAAACAATGGATTCAGAAAGCTGCTAGCACATCTTACAGAGTCAGAACCACACCAAAAGGATGAAATTTATCCTTTCAAAAACATATATGCTTTTTGCCTAGCCTCTTGACACACATGAAGTTAGGGTTCAGATCTCAGGAACTCTGCAAGGAAAATCAAAGACACAGCAACTTTGCTTGACAGAAGATCCATGCAAACTCCACCTTACTTCTACCTTGCAACTCTCACATGGTACATTGGCTTAACAAAAGCTAGAACAGATAACAAGGGTGCAAGGGTGTTTGGGAAATACAGTTTTTAGCTTTCCAGCTTCTAAATACAGCCTCTTAAATGGGAGATTAAAATATATTCAGTGAGTTA
The DNA here is from genome assembly GCA_030848825.1 of Tadarida brasiliensis. Classification (NCBI taxonomy): domain Eukaryota; kingdom Metazoa; phylum Chordata; class Mammalia; order Chiroptera; family Molossidae; genus Tadarida; species Tadarida brasiliensis. The sequence goes on along the minus strand of CM061258.1, from coordinate 82,940,210 downwards.
ATCTGCCACATTTTCCAAAGTAATCATGAAGATAAAAATGAGGTTTAAAGAAATCATAGTGGCTATCAATAAAGCACAACGTATGGCATTAGAAGAGAAGCAAGTGAGGAATGAAAGAAAGATGGCCAAGGACAGCAAGCAAGTATTTAAAAAGTTACACAGGCCCTGGCCAGTTTGGCTCAGCGGTTAGAGCGTCAGCCTGTGGTCCAGAGAGACCCGGGTTCGGTTCCCGCTAGGGGCATGTACCTCGGTTGCAATTTGTCGCCGGCCCTGGTTGGTCATGCGGGAGGCAGCTACTCGATGTGTCCCTTTCACATCGAGGGTTCTCTCTCTCTCTCTCTTCCTCTCTCTCCCTCCCACTCTATCTGAACAAGAAATGGAAAAAATGTCCTCAGGTGAGGATAAAAAATAAATAAATAAATAAATAAATAAATAAATAAATATAAAAAGTTATACAGGAAGGGGAAAAGACTCTGAGATGAATATAAAGAATTTAGAGAGAAAAAAAAAACACATAAATGGTGCTTGGATATCAAAAGAAGAGACATTTTCAAAAAGGAATTTTCAAGTTGTATACTGCATAGAAGTCTTAAGAGAACCATCATATTTGTGAATTAGAGTGGCAATCGTTACCTTTGCTAGAAGAGTATCACTAAGCAGATGAGAGCAGAAACCAGATAGTAGGGGATTAAAGAGTGAATTGGGCACAATGATATAGACAGTTTGACTCTAGAGAGGAGAGAGATATGGTGATGAGTATAGGAGAGGGGATCAAAGAGAGACAAGGACTTTCATAACTTGAGAAAGAGTTGAGCGTATGCTTTTCTGCACATGTGAAGGACATATAAGAAAAAAAAATTCATAGATACAGAGAACTTTTTGTTGTTTGCCAGATGGGAAGGGTTTTGCGGGGGATGGGTGAAAAAGGTGAAGGAATTAAGAAGTACAAATTGATTGTTAGACTGATGAATCTCAAATGGAAGAGATAAACCAAAGAACTTATATGCATAACCAATGGACACAGGCAATAGTGTGGGAAGGCAGGAGGGGTGCAGGAGCAGGGAGGAGGAGTCAATGGGGGAAAACAGGAGAACATCTATAATACATTCAACAATAAAGATAAGTTTTTTTTTAAAAAGTCAAAAAAGAAGAGAAAAAAATTTAAAAATATAAGGTAATGATGAAATCAGTGAAGTCGAATCTTGAAGGAAGCAGGAAGTTGTCAAGCTTTCAGGAAGGGGGTAACTTTTTTCTCTGAAACTACAAGAGTGAGTTCAGATTTACCTAGGTTTCAGAAAAGAGATAGGAAATTGAGGGATTTATAATGATATATTCTATGCTCACTGTTGGGGGAATGGAACATTGATATAAGTAGTTTGAGCAAGGTGCTCATACCTTGGAGTACTCCTGAGTAAAATGGAAAGGAGACCCAGGAACATGAAAAGATATTGACATGTAACACAACTACCCAGGAAACTCAGCTAAGGTTGGGAATCATGGAGATCTGGTCCGGGCCATGAATGCATGCGACTGGACTGACTCAGACTTGAGTTATTAAATAACTGTATGGAAGGTCAAGAGAGTGAGATAGTAAAAATTTGACACAAGAGCTTCCATTGTTAAAAAAATAAAAATCAAACATATTGCAGCATTTTTCCAGTGAATACTTCGTTAGACGTGATACTGAGTATTTTGAAGGGATTATCTCATTTAACTTTAACAGTTCTAGATAAGTAATATCATCCCCATTTTACAGTAAAGAGAACTGACTTTATTGGATTTTAGAAGGGTATGTTTGTTATGATGTCACTTGGGCTAATGAGACGACAAGCTAAAAAGATAAAAGTTTATTTTTCTCTCTGATACAAGATAGCATGGAGGTTCTCCTCCCACAAATTTGCCAAGGGACCAACTTTCCTCTATCATTTTAAACTATGGTTTCTAACTCATGGTGCAGAATGGTTGCTCTTGCCCAAAACATCTTGAGTTCATTCTAATTAGCTAGAAAAGGACAGAGGGAAGTTCAGAACATAATTATATGGCTATACCTACACCAAAGGAGGCTGGAAAGTCTAGTCTTTAGCTAGGTAGACAAACTAGAATTGAGAAATTCTAATAATAAAAGAAGAAAGTAACAATTTCTTTGCACAGGAGAATACCATCCTGAAAGTGTTTTTGAGAAAAATTAGGATGGAATAAAATTTTGAACTCTTTCTTCTTTTTATCCTTATTTCTGTGATTCTATAGAACTTATGTAAGCATCAACTCCTCTCAAAGTTTCTGAAGGGTGTGGTAACATCTGCAGAATAAAATAAACAATGACTAAAACCAAATTTTCTGGCACACCAGATTGGGCCAGGTACTTAATCTCTTATTGTTATCTCTTTACTTTTTGCTTGCTGAATTACAATTAATGTTAGCCAAAAATATGGAAAGGCCACCTATTTTTCCAACCTCATGGTAAATGTTTTTCACCAGTCTTCCATCCCCTACCCCCACTGCCAAGGGAGAGAGGAGAGAGAGAGAGAGAGAGAGAGAGAGAGAGAGAGAGAGAGAGAGGGAGAGAATGGGCTCTCAGTCACAGTTACTGTTTTATTTGTGTTCTGTTTGGGTGGAGAGTGAAGATTCTTCTACTTTTAATGGGCTCGTATCCCAGAGTTGTCCCAATTTCCTTAATAAGATTCCCACCACCAAATTATTCTCACAGTCAGGAAGCTGTTCTTGATAATCAGGCCATGTTTATTTTATTTCTGGTATTACCTCCAACCCTCAGCTAAATGGTTCTGCTACAACATTCGTTTTAGGTAGAAGCCTCACCCGCTTTCCTGTTCCTCATTCCTCATTTCTTACAAAGTTTCTGTATAAACACATAATCCATTTTCCGTTTTAGTTGCACATCTCTAGACTAATTTATCTGTATCTTTTGGATCCCAGATGGCCAAAAGAAGGGAGCTGTTCTCATTAAGATCACAAGAAGAAGAAATATTTCCTTTTCTTCTAGTGACATTGTTTTAGTCACTTCATGGAAGCTTTTAAGTTTATTTATAATAGCAAAATGGGCATTGATATCTAAATAAGTGATATTAGATCTGATTCATCTTTATCATTTTTTTCTTGCTGGTATCTGACAGGTTGCATCTACCAGATAAAGGTATATAAACATTCTATATTATTTAGCTTTGATTTTTCTCCACAGTTTCACTTATCTATATTATGGTCAGTAATAACTTAATAGAACAAGTCATTCATTTTTTTTCTCCCTCCTACTGCTCTGCAGGAAAGAATAATGTCTCTTTTCCCAATCTAACACACATAGTGTTAGGGCATCTGCTGCCTGACTGATGGCACTGAATTATGCTTTGCCAGGCCTAGGTTTTTTGTTGTTGTTGTTTTAAGGTTTGATATAAACTCTGACACTTTTCCTGATAGCATGACCCAACAGCCAAATAGATAATAGTTTTTCTCTAATTGAGGAAGAGAACTAGATATTTAAAATATCACAATTGTAAAAACAAATTTAATTCAATCAGAGGGTACTTCTGTGCATATAATTAAAATATCACCCGAGAGGTGCCCAGGAGAACCTCTCACTAAGAAGAGTTTCAAAGCCTGAAAAGTCAGTATCTATCATATTATTTCTCTTTTGACATGAAGCCTTAACAAATCTTGTTTGCTCAATATTTATAAGGCAGACACAAAGTAATGATGAAATTACTAAGAGCACTATTAGTAGCTAATTTCTGTGTGTCAGGCACATCACACATTTTCATAGTAATTGTACATATGAGGAAACCGAGGGACAGAGAGATTAACCAACCTAACTCTGATTATAATAGCTGGTGGTGGAACCATAAATCAAATATACAATCTGACTCCAAAGTTTGTACCCTTAACCTCTATGTTGTAGATGCCTAAAGACAAACATTTTTAACATGTTAATCCTTGTTCTTTTGTAATTTGCTGGTTTTTAAGGAAAATGCAGCCAGATAGATGATAAGGAAACAGTTTGAGATGAGCATCAATCTCACCTCGGTGTTAAGGAAGAAAAACGGGACACAGGGACAAGTTGCCATGATATGCACTGAGCCTTCATTTTATTTTATTTTGTTTTATTTTATTTAATTTTATTTTATTTTATTATTAATTTATTTTTCTTACAGATGTTTCTCCTTTTTTCCCCATTGACACACTCCTCCCCATCCCCCCCACTCCGGCCCCAGCTTTATTGTCCATGTCCATCAGTTATGCATACATGCATATAAGTTCTGTGGTTTATCTCTTCCCTCCCCGCCCACCCCTCTTCTGAGGGTTGTCAGTCTGTACCCTACTTCCACATCTCTGGGTCGTTCATTATATTCCACAAATAAGTGAGATCATGTGATATTTGTCTTTCTCTGCTTAGCTTGTTTCGCTTAGGATAATACTCTCCAGGTCCTTCCATGTCATCTCAAAGGATAAGAGATCTTTCTTTCTTACAGCTGCATAGTACTCCATTGTGTATATGTACCAATTCATTTATTAAGTCATTTATTAAGTCATTTATTCATCTACTGATGGACACTTGGGCTATTTCCAGATCTGAACTATTGTAAATAGTACTGCTATGAACATGGGGGTACATATATTCTTTCTGATTGGTGTTTCAGGCTTCTTAGGGTATATTCCTAGAAGTGGGGTCACTGGGTCAAATGGCAATTCAATTTTTAATTTTTTGAGGTAACACTATAGTGTTTTCCATAGTGGCTGCAACAGTCTGCATTCCCACCAGCAGTGTATTAGAGTCCCCTTTTCTCCACACCCTCACTAACACTTGTTTGATGATTTGTTGATGGTGGCCATTCTGACAGGTGTGAGGTGATACCTCATTGTTGTTTTAATTTGCATCTCTCTGATGATTAGTGATGTTGAGCATTTCTTCATATGTCTCTTGGCCATTTGTATGTCTGGTTTGGAGAGGTGTCTATTTAGCTCCTCTGCCCATTTTTTAATTGGGTTCTTTGTCTTCCTTTTGTTGAGTTGTATGAACACTCTATATATTTTGGAGATTAACCCCTTATCTGATGTATCATAGGCAATCATGCCCTCCCATACAGTGGGTTCCCTTTCCAATTTGATGGTTGTTTCTTTTGCTGTGCAGAAGCTTTTGAGTTTGATGTAGTCCCATGTGTTCATTTTTTCCTTTGTTTCTGTTGCCTTAGGTGATGTATCAGTGAAGATTCTGCTGCGTATGATGTCCGAAATTTTGTTGCCTACTTTTTCTTCTAGGATTTTTATGGATTCACGAGTCACATTTAAGTCTTTTTACCCATTTTGAGTTTATTCTTGTGTATGGTGTAAGTTGATGGTCTAGTTTCATTTTTTTGCATGTAGCTGTCCAATTTTCCCAACACCATTTATTAAAGAGGCTGTCTTTACTCCATTGTATGCTCTTGCCACCTTTGTCAAATATTAATTGAGCATAATGTTTTGGGTCAATTTCCGGGTTCTCTGTTCTGTTCCACTGGTCTATATGCCTGTTCTTGTGCCAGTACCAGGTTGTTTTGATTACAGTAGCTTTGTAGTATAACCAGATATCTGGTATTATGATCCCACCTACTTTGTCCTTCTTTTTCAAGATTGCTGTGGCTATTCAGGGTTTTCTTGGTTTCATATGAACTTTTGAAGTATTTGTTCTAGTTCTGTGAAATATGTCGTTGGTATTTTGATGGTGATTGCATTGAATCTATAGATTGCTTTGGGTAATATGGACATTTTAATGATGTTAATTCTACCAATCCATGAACAACATATGTGCTTTCACTTTTTTATATCTTTTTCTATTTCTTTTTTCAATGTCCTGTAGTTTTCTGCAAATAGGTCCTTTACTTCTTTGTTTAAGTTTATTCCTAGGTATCTTAATTTTTTTGCTGCGATGGTACATGGGATTGTTTTTTTAGTTTCTCTTTCTGTGAGTTCATCATTGGTGTATAAGAATGCTGTCAATTTCTTGATGTTAATTTTGTATCTTGCTACTTTGCCAAATTCATTTATTAAGTCTAGTAGATTTTTGATGGAGTCTTTAGGGTTTTCTATGTATAATATCATGTCATCTGCGAATAATGACAGTTTCACTTCCTCCTTTCCAATTTGGATCCCTTTTATTTTTTCTTCATGTCTGATTCTGTGGCTAAGACTTCCAGTACTATGTTAAATAAGAGTGATGAAAGTGGGCATCCCTGTCTTGTTCCTGTTCTTAAGGGAAATGTTTTTAGTTTTTGCCCATTGACTATGATGTTGGCTCTGGGTCTTTCATATATGGCCTTTATTATGTCAAGATATGATCCCTCTATTCCCACATTGCTGCGTGTTTTTATCAGAAATGGGTGCTGGATTTTGTCGAATGCTTTTTCACCATCTATTGACATGATTATGTGGTTTTTATCTTTCATTTTGCTTATGTGGTGTATCACTTTTATTGATTTGCGAATATTGTACCATCCTTGCATCTCTGGGATGAATCCCACTTGGTCATGGTGAATAGTTTTTTTGATGTATTGCTGGATCCTATTTGCTAGTATTTTGTTCAGGATTTTGGCATTTATGTTCATCAGGGATATTGGCCTGTAGTTTTCTTTCTTTGTAGTGTCTTTTTCTGGTTTTGGAATTAGAATTATGCTGGCCTCATAAAACGAGTTTGGAAGTCTTCCTTCTTCTTGAATTTTTTGAAATAGTTTGAGGAGAATGGGTGTTAGTTCTTCTTTGAATGTTTGGTAAAACTCGCCTGTGAAGCCGTCAGGGCCTGGGCATTTGTTTGCTGAGAGGGTCTTGATTACATCTTCAATTTCCTTCGTTGTTATTGGTCTGTTTAAGTTTTCTATCTCTTCCCGGTCCGGTTATGGGAGACTTTGTGTTTCTAGAAATTTGTCCATTTCACTTAGATTGTCGAATCTGTTGCCATACAATTGTTCATAGTGCTTATTAACAATCCTTTGTATTTCTGTGGTGTCAGTTGTTACTTCTCTTCTTTCATTTCTGGTTTTGTGTATTTGGGTTCTCTCTCTTTGTTTCTTGGTGAGTCTAGCTAAGGGTCCATCAATCTTGTTTATCTTTTCGAAAAACCAGCTCTTTGTTTCATTGATACTTTGAATTGTTTTTCTGGTCTCTATGTCATCTATTTCTGCTCTGATATTTACTATTTCCTTTCTTCTACTTGCTCTGGGGTTTTCTTTTTGTTTGCTTTCTAGTTCTTTAAGTTGTGAGGTTAGATAGTGAATTAGAAATTTTCTTGTTTCTTGAGGTGGGCCTGTAGTGCTATGAACTTCCCTCTCAGAACTGCTTTCGCTGCATCCCATAGATTTTGTGTTGTTGTGTGTTCATTTTCATTGGTTTCCAGGAAGTTTTTAATTTCTTCCTTGATCTCCTTGGTAACCCATTCATTGTTTAATAACATGCTATTTAGCCTCCATGTGTTCAAATGTCTTTGCATGTTCTTGTTGCAATTGATTTCTAGTTTCATGCCATTGTGATCTGAGAAGATGCTTGATATGATTTCAATCTTCTTGAACTTGTAGAGACTTAGTTTGTGTCCTAACATGTGGTCTGTCTTTGAGAATGTCCCATGTGCACTTGAGAAGAATGTGAATTCTATAGTTTTGGGGTGTAATTCTCTGTAGATATCTGTTAAGTCCATTTGGTCTAGTGCTTCATTTAGAATCTCTGTTTCCTTGTTAATTTTTGTCTAGAGGGTCTTTCCAGTGATGTCAGTGGGGTGTTGAAGTCCCCTGCTATGATTGTATTGCTGTTGATTTCTCCTTTGAAATCCTACAGAGGATTTCTAATATATTTTGGTGCTCCTATATTGAGTGCATATATGTTTACCAAGGTTATATCTTCCTGTTGGATAGACCCTTTCAATATTATGTAGTGACCTTCTTTGTCTCTAGTTATGGCCTTCATTTTGAAATCTATTTTATCAGATATGAGTATTCCTACCCCAGTTTTTTGTTTTTTTTTCCTTTCCATTTGCTTGGAATGTTTTTTTCCATCCTTTCACTTTCAACCTATGTGAGTCTTTTGTTGTGATGTGGGTCTCTTATAAACAACATATATATGAGTCATGCTTTCTTATCCAATCAGCTACTCTGTGTCTTTTTATCGGAGCATTCAATCCATTTACATTTAAGGTGATTATTGATATGTACTTATTTATTGCTATTTTTGTTTATTGTGATTATATTTTTCTTTCTATTTCGTCTACTAATTACAGCAGTCCTTTTAACATTTCTTGCAGTGCTGGTTTGGTGCTAATGTATTCCCTTAGCCTTTTTTTTTGTCTGAGAAGCTCTTTATTTGATCTTCTATTTTGAATTACAGCTTTGCTGGATAGAGTAGTCTTGGATGCAGATCCTTTTTTTCATGACCTTGATTACTTCATGCCATTCCCTTCTGGCCTGTAGTGTTTCTGCTGAGAAGTGAGCTGATAACCTTATGGGGGTTCCTTTGTAAGTAACCTGTTGCTTATCTCTTGCTGCTTTTAGGATTCTCTCTTTTTCTTTTATTTTTGACATTTTAATTACTATGTGTCTTGGTTTGGGCCTGTTTGGGTTCTTCTTACTTGGGGCTCTCTGTGCTTCTTGAACTTGAATGCCTTCTTTCTTCACCAAATTAGGGAAGTTTTCTGTCACTGTTTCTTCAAATATATTCTCTAACCCTTGCTCATTTTTTTCTTTGGGGACTCCTATGATGTGAATATTATTACGTTTCTATTTGTCCCACAGTTCTCTTAAGCTGTCTTCCTGTTTTTTAATTGTTTTTCCCTTTTGGTTTTCTGATTGGTTGATTTTTTCTACCCTGTCTTCTAATTCACTGATCTGGTCCTCAGCTTCCTCTACTCTGCTGTTTAGTCCTTCCAATGTGTTCTTTATTTCTGCTATGTCATTCTTCATTTCTTCTTGGTGGTTTTTCATTTCCAATTAGTTGATTTTCAATGTTTCTATATCTTTATTCATGGTGTTGATGTCCTTACTCATGCTGTTGAGCTTCCTCAAGATCATGGCTCTGAACTCTACCTCTGATAACTTGCTTAACTGCATTTCATTTATCTCATCTTCGGTAGAGTTCTCTTGTTCTTTGATTTGGGATTTGTTTCTTTGTTTCACCATTTTGGCTATCTCAGTGGGTTTTGGAGCCTGCCAAATTTTCCCTGTGGGTGTTGATGTTCTGCTGTTTGTGGATCCCTTACTGGGTTTGGATGAGTATGGGAGGGCCCACGTTAAATACCACTGTCAAGTCTTACTTTCCTGGGTAGATTTGCAAGCCCAGGAATGGTTCAGTTATTCTCTATTAGTCTCGGTTACTTGAAAAGCCTTAGGTTCTCAGTTGAATAAAAACTTCCTCAGGTGTTCAGTGTAAGAGGATTTCCGAGGGTGACGCAGATGCTGGTTGTTAATGAGCCTCAATTTGCATTTCTTTGGCCCACCTGGGTGGGATTGAATCTCCAAAGGAGGATCTGCTGCCTCTCCCCAGAGCCCTGGGAAGGAGTAAGATGGCCACTGTCCTGCGTGGCTGCAACTCAGCAAAAGCTCTGAGCACCCTCCAAATCCCTAGTATCCCCACAAAGTTCCAGTCCAGTCCACCCTCCCTCTGCTGGAGCCCAAGGTGAGTAGCTGTGGCTAATTTAGTGCTCTGTCCCAGCCCTCTGCACTGTGGAGCCTGCCTGTGATTTTAACCCAAGGGCACTGCTCACAGCTAAGACCGCTGCTGTCCGTGGGCTCCCAGCCCCCCTCTTGTGCCTCCACAATCCTACCAGGATTGATTCAGTGTCCCTGGTTATATGGTCCTCGCAAGCTGCTTTTCTGTTGCTTTTTCCTGACGGTTTGTCTTTATTTTAGTTATAATTCCAGTTTGGTCCTGGGAGGTGGTCTGTGTAGTTTTCATTCACTCTGCCGCCATTGTGGAATCTCCTGAGCCTTCATTTTAGAAATAAATATTAAATACCGTCTGTCTCCCGCCAACTCATTGATCATTTTGTTCATGTAAATGCTGGTTGTTTTTTTTTATTGTTTCCAACATATACATTTTGGACTGAAAATAATAAAACTTCTTATTTTTTTTATGATTTTTAGGTCAATTACATTTCTTAGTTTCTGTCTCTTGTAACACCTCCCAGTTTAACACGGGCTATAAAGTTCTTAAATGTGCTATTCACAGATTCTTTTTGAATCATTAATAAATGATAAATGTTAAAAGTGATCAACACTAATGCCACCCTCTGTTGCACCCCTAAACACCTCCTAGTTTTTCTTCATTGACACTTTATTCCTATGCTTTATTCCAGCAAAACTTCCATATATTAAAGTTATTATGATAATTACACTAAATAAGGATGTCTATACTTCCTAGATGTTTATAAAGGCATATTGTATACTTTAGAGGTCAAAGGCCAATAAGCTAAGCAATCATGGGAATTAAAGCTCAGAATTAATTCCCATTATTCAACAATCTCATAATACCCTATATCTCTCCTTTGCAAAACATACCACTATCATAGTGAATATTATTTTTTAAATTATTTGGTTAAGGTCTGCTCCCATTAAGGAAGGTATAGGACATTTTAGTGCTCCCCCATTGTCTCAGAAACCCAGATCTAAATAAACCATAAACATTGCAATGTCCATCCGTGACATTGACACTATCTTTAAGGTGGTAAAAAATGATTTCTCCTTACATCCTTTACACACCTGTTCATAAACTTCACATATAAAGTTAAGGAAGTATAGATTTCTTTTAAAAAGATGCAATGCTACTTTTACTTCATGCAAGAGGATCTTCCAAATAAAAACACTTGTAGGTGCAGGAGGAGGCCAAGACAGCTGGCTTTCACACAGTCCATGGAGGGTCAGGCAGCAGAGTAAAAAAGAAGGTTCCCCTCAATTCAGCAGAATCACAATGGAAAAAACACCATCTAGTAATTGGGAGTTGGAGCTGGGTATGTTAGCCTTTCTGTTGAAAATAGTAAAAAAGGGATTTGACTGAGTAAACAGCATTCAGTCTCTGACTGGGAGCAAATGCTTAGCCTACAGAGTCTTCTCTTTATTTCAGAATGACAAAACAAAAACACTGATTGAATGAATTAATATATGTTTTATCATATACACATATATATGATAATATACAAGTGTTACAATCTGATTATTAAGATTATAATAAAATTAATAGTAAACATTTAATAGCAGTATAAACTACAATGAATTAGGATGATTTTCTCTCTCAAGCCCTCACTATTGATAATACTGAGAGTTAGGGTCTCTCATATTCTGATGGTAGGAGAGTGTCTTGCAACATTTTTAGAGAGCAATTTGCGGTTATGTATCAAAGTCCTTAAAAAAGGTAGGGTATCAAATTTGACCCAGTAGTTTCTAATCATAGCAGTGTCTGGTATATAATAGAACATATTAATGAGTGAATATATGAATTTTTAAAGGACTCAGTTACTTTCATGTTAGGATTCACTACAACAAAAACTTCCCAAACAATTAAGCAACCACATAAAATTTATATTTATAATCTACCACTTCACTGGGAAACCAGAAAATAATATATCAATAGCTGTGAAATAATCTGGCCACTGAAAACACTGAGAGGTGAGAATTTATCCAAATTTTATTATAATATACCTATACACAACCAGATTATTGTTTGAGAAATTATTATCAGCTTTATTTATTAAAAATAAAGTAGAATCTTTCAGCGGTTATCTACTTTTTATTTTTATTTTTTGTTTTTTTCTCTTTATTGATATTAGAGAGAGAAGAAGGGAGAGGGAGAGAGAGATAGAAACATCGATGAGAGCGAACATCTACTTGCCAACTCCTACATGCCCCCCACTGGAGATCAGGCCCACAACCTGGGCATGTGCCCTGACCAGGAGTTGAACAGGTGAACTCTTGGTGCATGGGTCGATGCTCAACCACTGTGCCACACCGGCCAGGCTTTGATGTGCACATTCCAACTCTAAAAGATTAATTCACTGTAGATGGTAGGTTTTTTTTCAGGGGAAGGAGTTAGCAGTATTTTAAGAGACATAGTCCTCCAGTTTATATAATTACAAAAATGTTGTGTTCAAGTACACTCTTCCAGAGGATAGGCACCCTAAATTTAACTTGTATTATTTGGGAGGATGGCAATATTTCATGATTAATTTTATTATACTAATTATAAGTTCAAATTGTTATTAGAAATATTACTGTGTAATACAACATCATATTTTAGGGAAAATTTTTCTGAATGTGATTGCATAATGTTATTTCTTTTATGAGCTGTACCATGTGGAAGTTTTTTAGGTAACAACTTCTGAATCAGTTTCCTTAAGTGAATGAGAAACTCCAACTTCACCTTTCTGGGGGAAATCATTATAGAAATAAAGAATTTAAATTGATGCTAAAAACATGAATGAAAACATTTGGTTAATTTGAGAATATAATGAATTTTTTATGTAAAATGTTTTGCCTACCCATTACACAAAGTGTTACCTTATCCAAGATTCTTTGATTAAATGGCAGCAGATAGTATTCAAATTGGTTTCTAGACAGTTTCATTATCATTCCTCAGAATGTTAGGGACTGTATTAGATGTATTCTTTGACCTTTACAGTAACATATTGAATTCTAGAATGAAACACAGTACAAGCAGCAATAATTTTCTTTCATATTATTTGAGATATATTGAATTTCATTTTTCTCCTTTTATCCTGATGAATCCTTAGAAAAATGAACATGCTGTGTATAAAAGACATGTAGAAAGCACTTCTCTTGAAGATAGCTTACAAATCAATCTCCAACTATCAGGCATAAAGGAGGGCCAATAACTATGTATAAGTGGCCAAAGTAGTAAAAGGGATGTGTGTAAGATGTTTAGATCACGGCTTCTCCAACTTTAGACTGCATGGGAAACACCAGGGGATCTCATTAAAATTCAGAGGTCTAGGATAGACCCAAGATCAAGAGACCATACTTTGAGAATGCCCATTTTCTATCACCCCCTACTAAATTTCAGCTATGCATAAGCACTACTTAGATTACAGAATGAAAAAGGTTCTCTTCTGCATTGGTGAAATGAAGAGATGGTTTCCAGGTCAGTGCAGAAGTTTGCCCAAGTCCCTAACAAGCCTGGAGAAGCTCTCTATGAACTTCCTACAGGCTTCTCAGCACACTGCAGCTCATGAAGCCTCTCTTCCAGCCTGGACTGCACCAGTGAAGTCACTATCAATAAACACATATTCAATAATTCCTGACTGCAGGAAATAGTCATAAGAACAAAAGAGAAAAGGAGCATGAGGAAGCCTTTGACCTTATTTTTTAAGATCCAGTTGCAGACATAAGAAATTCACAAAAGAAAACAGCTAGAATATGAGATTTCATGCTCAGGGTCAATTGAAGAGGCATGCAGAACTTGAGGGTAAAGGAGAAAATGATAACTAAGGAAAATGATCCCAAGAAGGAAGGAGAGACACAGAGGAGGTAACTGAGTACACATTTTAAAGGAAGGGTGAGAAATTCCCAAACATATATCCCTTTATAATACATGTGCACTAATGGATTCTGAACTTTTTAGCACAGTTTTACAAAAAATACACCTTCCCACAGATCCTGCTTAAATATCTTATATATACTATTCATTCTATAACAGGGCAACTATAAAGGGAGAGATGAAATGGACTTCTTGTTAAGTGGGCACTTTAAAATCATCAGACTTTTTCACTGTGATGAAAGAGAGTTTCCTTGGAGCATATTAGACTTTCCTTTACGAGGGAAGAGACGATATGCAAGGCAGACACAGAGAAGCCAGTCCGTCAGTTTGCAGAAGGAGACCAGGGTATGGACCCTGATGGGAGTTCTCTGACAGAAAAAGGCCCCACAGATACAAAAAGCAAAACCCACTCAGAGGAAACTGGGAGTTGGGTCTGGAGACCTGGGCTCCTCAGGCAATGTGTCAGCTTATTTGTGTGGCTGGTGATGGAATTCATATAGATCTAGACACCCTGGTGCAATGATTTTGCTTAAGGGACAAATGGCTGAATTAAAAATATAAAATAAAAGGAGCTATAATCCTGTCACCACAGTGAGGCACCACTGTACCCCGAGCAGCAGCAGAGGGAGGCCATTGTTCCTACAACTCCATGGGACCGTTCTCCATGCATTATGTGCCCGCAGAAAGCAATCGCTACAGTTGCTCTTGTTCTTACCAAACTTGTTATTAAAAGCAATGTTTTACCCACCCACTCCTCATTAAATATGCTTCTAAAGTTCTTGAACAAATCAGAAGTTCAAGGGAAGGCAGTAAAATAAAGATAATTGAACTTCCTGCGACTGGGGCATATATAATTAATTAGAAAAATGAAAAAGATAACATTGTAATTACATAAGTTTAATATAAATTACAATTCATTCTTCCACAAATATATGTTGAGTGGCAGGCACAGTACTAAGTACAATGATTAAGAGGAGAACAAGAGAGACAAAGATTTTATTCTTATAAATTTTACTGTCTTGAGAGCCTGTCCATAAGACTGATCCCAGAAAAGCTGCAAAACATGTATGGCCACCTGAGCTGAATAGCTGCTGGACTTGAGCTCACATGCTCACCTTCTGTGGGCGCGCAGAACTCTGGAGCCCTCAAGCACACGATGAGCTTCCTCCAATTAGGTAAATGTGTTGCACTAATCCTGAAAAAAGAGATAGACAGTTTTTATAGAATATAGACCCACAATCACTGCAAGAAGGAAAATGTGGGGTGGGGGAAGGGAAGGGAATGTTGAGGTAGTCACATGGCAGCCAGTCTTTTAACTGCATGCAACGTATCTTCAATCCATGTTTAAAGAATCAACTGAAATCAGCGTATTTGTCATTTATGAAAACACCAGAGGACAAAGAACACATGGAGAGACCAATTTGCCTTAGAGCGTGTTTTGTTCACGCACAACTTTAGTCAATGAGATAAACTGTACATATTAATTTTTTTTCATATTTACAAATATTTTTCTTTCTGAGGCTGCTGCCATCAAATGATATCAAATGGTTAGCAAACTCAAAGGCAGGTTTCAAAGGCTTGTGAAACATTGGCCAATAAAGCACTTAATGATTGGCAGATGCTCAAAACTAATAGTGCACTTCAAGTTACAACTTAACAAGTTAAAAACTAAATGAGCACAAATTATCTTCTGGGGGTTGTGTCTCCAAAGCAGTTGAAGACATGTGATTTTTCATTTTCTGGGTCTGGTTTATATTTTTAAAGCGTATCAAGTAGCAGCAGATAAGGAGACATGATGTGTTCTTTGAGTAAAATATTTGTTACAGGCCAAGGTCCCACTCAGTCTAAATGACTTTCATAAAGGTGCATGCTTACAGCTGGATAGTTATTTTACTACATTCAAACTCAAGATTTTGTCATTAAAGCTAAGCAGCATAAGCCATTCTTCAAAGAATCTAATATATAATTCAGGGACAGAGGTGGGAGTGGGGATGGAGGGTTGGGAAAAGATGGAGAAAAAAAGAACATTTATTTAACTCCAAGCTAGAAAACCATGGCAGGATTCCCAGACTCATATACTTATTAGCAAGTTACATGAAATGTCATTTATCAGCAACCTTAATAATGAGACCAACTATGATAAGAATTCATTTCATTGCCAATAATCCCAACTAACATACCAGCTGGAACCAACACTCCTTTCATTAAATGACACATTCTAATCATCACCTCGCAGAAGACTTGCAAACATAGATACAAGCTTAAGTGTCTCTCTTGGCCTCCATTTGCGTGTATTCCATTTGCATTGAGATGTAAACTCAGCATCGTTACACAGGCTGTTATTTGCTTATTGACTTTAAAGCCTACACATTCTACACAGGCACAATGGTCAATAGCAAGCAATCTGAAGGATGGATTATGAATTCAGTCTTTGAATATTGGCTCTAATGTACATTGTCTTGGGGAAAACTATGTTGTTGGTAGTCCCAGAATCCCTGTGTCCCATTTGCCCCCTTGCCTACTCACAAGCCTAACTGGCATCCAATACTATAAGCTGTCTACAATGCCCAAGTCCTTCTACAATAGTAATATGCTCTTAACCAATAATGTGTGTATCGGTTAAGAGCATACACTTTCCAGCCAAACATAACAGAGTTCAAATCCAGGTTAAGCAGTGTTGTGTAGCATGCAGTTAAATCAGTTAACCTGTTTGTGCCTCAACATCTCAGGTGTACAAAATGAATAATTATGTCCCAGAGAGTAGAGATGAGAATTATTGAGATAATATATGTGAAGTACTTAGCATCGTACTTTCTACATAGTCTATACTTGAGGAATGGTAACAGCTTTTATTATTACGACTTGTACTAAGCAGCTTAATGCCACTAATAAGACTTTGATTTCTTTACATTCTCTTTAGCTTTCATTCTGGCCTAAGTTTTATGTCTTTGTCCCCAAAAATCTGTTCTCTGTTGACAAAAAAAAACCAAACACAATAAATTGCATCTGGCGATCAGAGAATACATCAAATGATGATGGGCAATTTAGGAGCTGGTATCAAATTCTTAAAAGTGTACATAAGTTTGGATAGAGCAAATTCATTGTTAGGGGATAAGCATGGGGGTCCATACAGATTTTCTGTAGGAATGTTTATTTAGGCATGTTTATAATAGTAAAGCTTTGGAAAACAAGTAAATGTCCAACAGCATGGGCTCCCTTAAATAAACATGGAACACATGCAACAGCATGCTCTGCAGCCGTTAAAATGATGTAGAGAAGAATATGTAATGATGTGAAAATATGATCAATCAGCCCTGACCAGTTTGGCTCAGCAGTTAGAGCATCGGCCAATGGACCAAAGAGTTGCAGGTTCAATTCCCGTTAAGGGTACGAACCTTGGTAGCAGTTCATTCCCTGGCCCTGGTCAGGGTCATGTGGGAGGCAACCAATCGGTCTCTCTCTCTCTCTCCCTCTCTCCCTCCCTCCCTTCCTCCCCCGAGTCTATCTGAAAATCAATGGAAAAATATCCTCTGGTGAGGATTAAAAAAAAAAAGATGGTCAATCAATAAATAAGTGACAAAATAATAATATATTACAAATATATTTAGCACAGGACAGGATTTATCTGATTGAGGATTTTTTTTTTTAATCCTAGGTGGTTCCTAGGTGGTTTTCTTCTACTTTGTAAATATATATATATTTTATCCTCACTTGAGGATATGTTTATTGATTTTATAGAGAGAAGAAGGTAGAGATAGATAGATAGATAGATAGATAGATAGATAGATAGATAGATGATAGATAGATAGATAGATAGATAGATAGATAGATAGATAGAGAGATAGATAGAGAGATAGAGAGATATCAATGTGAGAGAGAAAAATCAATCCGTTGCCTCCCGCATGCACTAAAACTGAGGATTGAACCCACAGCCTAGGTATGTGCCCTGACTAGGAATCGAACCTGAAACCTTTTGGTTCACGGGATGCTCCAACCAACTGAGCCTCCTGGCCAGGGCTACATTGTAAGTTTTTAAAAAGTGAGCTTGTGCCCGGCCAGTGTGGCTCAGTGGTTGAGCATTGACCCATGCACCAAGAGGTCGCCGGTTTGATTCCCGGTCAGAGCCCATGCCCAAGTTGTGGGCCTGATTCCGAGGTGGGACATGCAGGAGGCAGCCAGTAGATTTTCTCTCTCATCGATGTTTCTATCTCTCTCTCCCTCTCCCTTCCTTTCTCTCTAAAAATCAATAAAGAAAAAAAAGTGAGCTTGTATCAGCATTTACCCCCAAATAGCAACACTTTTAAACATACAAGTTCTTCAGAAAGTCCTTGTCAATGGAAACCTAGCAGAGAGATTTTAAGGCACGCCACTAAAAGAAGGATACTGGGTTATTCAGCTTCCCAAACTATATTACCTCAAACCTTCAGCAATAGTTGTGAATCTCTCTCATTACTAATAAAGGCAGATGAATTCTGTTGTCACATTATACTCTGTATAAAATAGATTTTCTTGAGAAAGTTAATAAATGCTTTTCTTTCATGAAAAGTCCGTTTAGATGTCTTTAACTTGAACACATTTGTTCAAACCACTATCTTAAACTCATTTAAATTTAGACACTCCTGTTATATTATTTAATCTAAGTTGAATGTTAGCATAAGTAGAATATTTGAGAAATGTGATGAAACGAGTTATAAGTCCTATGTATCACCATAATAGTTTCTCATTTTGGAGGGTTTCACATAATATCAACCACGGTCTTCACCTGCGGTATCTTGGAACAGTTAAACTTATTGAGAAAATCCTGTTTCATCAGGGACATGACCACCACCATAGATGCCGCTGCTTTACCAGATTCCATGTCTCCTTTTTCCTTCCCTGGATCTCTCTAATTGAGGCACAGTCCTGTGGGAAAGAGTGGGATTAAGGTTTTGGAGTCCATAACCACTTAAAGAATCATAGTATCTCATATGTACACACATATGTGCACACATCATAAATAAGTGTATGGATATTCAAAAGTTTTAATTCTTCATAATGATGACTCCTTTAATGCTCCATTTGAAGTTAGCTTTATTTCCAATTAATTTTTAAAATTTTATTTTTTCTTTTGATTCTTATTTTTCTTATTTTCTTATACTAGACTTGCTTAATATGCTAAATGTTTGCTTAGCCTACCCATTGCATAACTCCAGCATCGAGCAGCCTGAAAAATAAACTAATAATGAACATATGATCATCATCACTGATTTTGAGGATGGTAAAAGGAGAAATCTCTCAGTCCCATGACATGCTGTTCAGGCTGTCATTCACCTAAATGTTCATGTGACGTGAACTGTGAATAAGGCCTTGGCCACCCAGAAAAATCAGATCAAAGCCACGCCCTCTTTTCCTTTGCCAAGGTCAGCATTCACTCACCCACTGGATGGACAGTCACTTGTATGTCAGCCAGCACCCCAAGGTGTTCTTTAGAGCTCCGCATGCATTTACCACTTTATCCTGGAGGCCTTTGAGGTTACCTTGTTTTTATCATTTTTTAGTAATGCTACTGAGGGCTAAAACAGTGTTACATAGTGCTAAGAATTCATGCTACGGAACCCATCTGCCTAGGTTTGAATCCTAGTCTCAAAACTTACTGGCTGTCGACCTCTCTGTGCTTCAAAGTCTTTATTTTAATCTAGGACTGATAATAGCACTTACTTCACAGGTTATTGTGAAGAAACAACACACAAAGCATTGCTGAAAGCATAGCAAACACATAGAATAAATGGGTGATATTGGAGTGAGCGAAGAGGGGAGTGGTAAGAATTTAGGCCTTTGAGATAGGTCAGGGCCAGATTATGAAGAGCTCTGCTATGGGCTTTGCATTGTTTCTAAGTATGATGTAAATCCATTTCAGATATGGGATTAAATTAGATTATATATGCAAGGTATCTGTTATAATGCCTAACATACTAAAGGTACATAATCTTAATCATATGGTCAGCACTCAATATATGAAATGAATGTATATATTTAATACCAGTCTGGCTAGAAGATGATTACTGCAGGTCATTTGAGACCAGGAACCTCCAGATCCAAGAGAAAGTCAGATGGTCAACATACCATCTGGAATGACTGGTTGCTATTCTAACAGCAGTAAGATATGGAGTAGTCATTTATCTGCAAATTCAGACGCTGGGCTCAGGAAACCTGCCTATTTGTGTAGGTTGTTTGCCACTCCTAGTACAAGCAAAGGTACATTTCATAATGTGAATGTCTGCTCTCTCAATACGAACAGTTCCACAGCATCACGGAAAAAGTATTCTGCCTATTCAATCCTCTAGCACAGGATGCCTTGGGAATAGACCAGTGTCACTGCTTCTGCAAAGTTAAATTGCATTCCCATTTAACATAAATGTGCCTTATTAAAAAAGCAAAAGAATGGCTATTTAGAGTTATGCCAGCTACTAATTAAAAAGAAATTGTGAGCCCAGGGCAATCTAAACCTGCTGCACACCAAGTCTCAGCGGAAGCGAGCTACCCTGAAAGAGCCCCAGAGCCCCAGGGGCTGGCACTGCTCAGCACGTGAGAGGAGAGGAGAGGTCGTCGGGCTGGGGACTGCGGGGTAGACTGTGCCCACATGGATAGTAGACGCAGCCCCTGATTCCTTACAAAACCAAACTTGTGAAATTCAGAAAGAAAAGGCAGCTCCAAGTTGTAATACTTAAAAAAAAAATACACATAAAACATTTTAATATAAAAATTATATGGAGTCTGCCCAGAATATAAAGTAGAATTTTAGAGCATTTTACCTCAGAGGTTACAGAGGAGTTTAGCCTCAGGAACAATCTATCAAGTAAAACTTAGCACTTTGTATTAATGCATGAACCAGGATTATGGATTCCCAATAGCTAGCAAAGTGTAAGTACAATTGACTCCTGTTAATCTAAAGAGTAAACGTCAGTGTTAGAGAAATGTAAGCATCAAAGATAGTCAAAAGACAAACACAAATGTAATATTATACAGATGAGAAGATGATGTATATATTATATTTATCAGTATGACATTCATCATCCTTTGTTAAGTATAAAAACAGGTTACAGATCAGCATGTATTTCATAATCCCATTTTTCGAAAATATGTTTCACAAAGATTTGCATGGGAGAAAGTCTAGAAGACTACACCTTAAATTATTAACCAGTTAGAAATGTCATATCTATTTTTTCCTATTTCTTTCTGTCATATTTATAATAATATCCACACATACTTATATGATATAGTTAAAACCAAATCTTTACATAAGACTAGCCTAAACTATCCAAAAAATTTGGAAACTTGGATTCCCAGAACAAAAAAACAGGCTCAGAATACATTGAAATGCCTAACTGTTGTCCTGGCTGGTGTGGCTCAGTGGTTAGAGCGCCGGCCCGTGGACCAAAGAGTCACGGGTTCGATTCCAGTCAAGGGCACGTATCTCAGTTCAGTCTGGCCCTGGTCAGGGTTGTGCAGGAGGCAACCAATCGATGTGTCTCTCTCAGGTAATGTTTTTTTCTCTCCCTCTCTCTCTCTCTCCCCCTCCCTCCTTCCCTCCCTATCCAAAGATAAATGGAAAAATATCCTCATGGATTTAAATCCATTCAAGGCCACACAGAAAGCAGATTCCCCCGTTTCACGTCCCTGTGACTTGGGCCGCGCTGAGCTGGAGAGGACTTGCCGTGGGGAAGGTAGTACTGCAGGAGGCTGGTGGACAGACGCTCCTCTGGCCATCTCGAGGAGAGGGCTGTTGCTGACAATGCTGAGAAACAAACCAAATGTAAGCTCAGGCCAAAATCTGGATCAAGGCCAGCACATTCTTCTTCCCCTGATATCCGGTGAATGCTAAATTAATACTTGCTGAATGACTGACTATTTAACCAAGATGTAATTGGAGAAACCTTAGACACTGCAACAGATGTACCTCTCTTCCAGAATGCCGTAGAGAGCTCTGTGATTTCACAGGTACCTGCCCATGCATGACAGTCACACGCTTTGCATCCCCGTACACACGCAACTCTGACTGGCGAAGTCAGTCTGGTATCAATGAGACACATTAAAGCTATTTCTGCGTCTTTTAGAACCCCGCCTCGGAGTAGGGCTTACTTACCCGAGCTACTCACTGTCCACGTGCACATTGTCCAGACGGCCTTCTCTCCACAAAACGGGCTTCTGTGCAGCAGGTGAGCAGCCCCAGTTCAGGATTTCAGGAAGGATGTTCTAAATGGATGGCAGCATTTTGGCATTATGGCCTGCCTCCTGGACAATCAGCGTGGCTTTTCAATTATATAAATTTCTTGCCTTTTAAATATAAAAAATATATAATTAAAATGCTTAAAAAATAAAATAAAACAAGCAACACAGAACTGTATAAAGAAAAGGTTAGACTATGTCCGCAATTACCCAGAACCACCACTGTCCTGTATAAGATGCCTTTGTGTGAATTTAAAATAGGTACTCCTTTCTCAAGGTAAAAAGCAAACATTAGAATCAGTGCTTTCTCACACAACCTTAACAGCATACACGTTTAGGTGATGCCTCAGTGTGGTTTGTATAAGGGACATCCAGGAGAACAGCTCCATGTCAGTGAGACATGTTTGGTGTGTTCTCTTGAGTGTATGGATCAAAACGTGCCCGGCTGGGCTCACCTCCGGCACTCAACCAGAAGCCCAGAGTCACCAGACACTGTTCTCCACAGATGCCCACACACGCTCCCAGAAGTTACATTATGCATACATGTGATCGACGGCCTCATAGATAGGACTCCCTTGACAACGACACAACTTGAACAATTTCGTGCACTGATACAGGACCCATCTAGTCCTGCTCCACCACCTCTTACCCCATTGCCGTTTGCCAGAGACAACAGCACTCTATGTGTGTTGGAAATAATTTTTAACTTGGAAATTAATGAGAAAACCCATTAGAGACTCTCTTTTGTATGCATAATGTTCCATTGAATCCAGGTGAAGGAAACATACATTCCTTACTGAAATCTCTTTGGAAGCGTAAACGCCACAATGCAGCCTGGTCGTTCCCCACCTATCCCTGAAAACCCTCCTGCAAACTCAAGGGAAACTTTTCCATTCGATGTCCAAATGACAACAGGGAGGTTTTGTAATACATGTCTGTGTCAAATTTGGTGTGAAAATGTGTTTTGTGGAACTTGTGAAAACTCACATTTGAGACGTCTTTCTAAATAGGACCATGCGGAGCACATTTCATACCCACCAGGTTCTTATGCTTCGTCTCTCTAAATGACAGCCTATGGGGTTCAGATCAAATTAAATAAAGTGCTTAGGGTCTTCTTTCCATGTCCTCTAAGATGCTGTTTTCAACTGGAATTCAAAAGCTTAACATTTCGTTGCATTTCTGTATTAAAAAAGTGAACTATGTGAATAAAATAGATAAATTTTTGGTTTTACAACTCATCCACTAACACATCAGAACTAGTTTTAGATGTATTTTATAAATGTAAAGAATTACTGAAGCAAAGTCCTTAAAATGTATCTGTAAATATACTACTATATATAAAATCTAGAAGAAAAAATTTTGTTGTTTCTGTTTCCTTGTTTTTTAGAAGAACCTAATCGTCATCAACAGAAGAGTTTGGGTTAAAACTCGTTGCAATAATATAATAAAGATAATCCCTATGAAAATCATTTCAAAGAAAAAAATGAGGTGGATTGTTTTCTAATCACGTGTTCAGGACAAGATCAGTCCCAGGTAAAACTCTGAAGAAGCCCACACCATTCTTCTCGTGTTTTTCTTTCCCTAGCCCCCTGTTTCTGCACCCCGTTTTGTTCACTTCGACCCCCTCTTTCCTCAGACTCTGCTCCCTCCTTATCTACTGAAGGCCCTGATTTATGCCAGCTAATTTGGTACACTAATTCAGATTGAGGCAACCCTAATGAAAAAGCCAAAATGTGTCACTGCTCCAATGTTAATTAAATTAAACATTTAATTACATTATCAGTGGCTGAAACTGGTTGTCACTGAAAAGGGCATAATGGTAGGATTGGGGGTCTCCAGAATCCTAAGAGGAGAGTTATTTAGGGGTGAAAGACTCTTCAGTTTACACAATGCAGACCCATAGGCAATTCAGACCATTCTTCATAGACACATCCATATTTCTGGATCAGGCAAGGCACCGCTACTTGAAAATCTCAGTCAGTGATTAATCTGCAGATTGAAAGTGAGACTGGAGACCTTCTATGCATTAGAAATTGGTCCTGCAGACAGCTGGAAAAAAAAAAAAGGCTGATTTCCATAGATGGCATATTCTTTTTTTTTTTTTTTTTTTTTTTTACATTTATCTTCAGGGAGAAAGGGAAGAAAAGAGAGAGAGAAACATCGAGTGGTTGCCACCCACACGACCCCAACCGGGGCCAGGGACAAACTGCAACCGAGGTACGTGCCCTTAGCGGGAACCAAACCCGGGACTCTCTGGTCTGCAGGCTGACGCTCTAACCGCTGAGCCAAACCGGCCAGGGCATATAGGTGGCATTCTTTACAAGAGCTCACCAGACACACCACTGTGGCTAATAATTAAAATAGACTGGACTCCTTTTCTGACCCTAATCCTAAATTCATAGAAATTTGGCAACACCAGTCAGAGTGCTGAAGGAGCAATTTACTAAGTGATGCCCCGGTGGCCTGGAGACAGGAATGGTCCTCCCAAAGCCCCCAACTGACATCTAGGTATGTCTTCACTCAGTACCTCTTGTTAAATAGAAATGATGGAAATTCCAGTTACTCTTGGAATCCTAATATTAGTATTTCCTATTTTACTTCACTTATTATTCGAAACTTTGACCACATCCTAGAGCTAGTCATGTCAGTAAGTTTGAAATAAAAAATATTTAATGCCAGACTCTGTGCATTCAGAATCTTAGAAAAAGACTTATTCTTTGTTTACCTTTATATTTATAACCATGACCCCCTCATTGTCCAGTCTGTGCAAGGAGTGAAATTCAAGGAAGCAAAACCCAGCTGTCAAATAATTAAAACGGAAATCTAATATTTATTTCAGGTTTTAAAATAACAGTAAGGGGATCAAATTTTTAGCTTACAAAAACACTTTGTCAAGTATTTTTTTCCAAGACTCACTTCTTTTGTAAACCACAGCCACCTCAGAACACATCGCCCTACAAACCTCCAGGGTTCATAAAAATAGAACTTTTATTCTGCTCTCACAATTCCTCTCTCCCTGTTCTCTGTTATATCAACTTCCTCTGCCCAGCTCAGTGCCCCAGCTTCCAAGCCATATTCCTGCTCTGGTTTCAATGACCCCTTCCCCTGATTGTGCATTAAAATATACTTAGAGACAAAATATATTCAGTATATACACACAGAACCAGATATATAAATGCAGAAACTCAATGCAGTCAAAGAGACACAGTCTCTCAGGGCACAAATTCAAATCAAGCTCTGTCTTCAAATGTGCTCATTATACATCAGCCTTTGGTCCTAAATAAGTCATCAGAATTGTATTACGATTTTGATTTACATGACTCTTCACTTTTCCAAGTGCTTGCTCATCTCTCATTCAGGAATACTGTGAAGAGGAGAAGCAGACATTGTCACCCTGGGAGAGACCAGGCAGCACTCTCACAGAGAAGTCCTATGACATTTAAGCAGACCCAAACATTACCATGGAATTCATATTTTTGCCCAATGGAACTGTTCCTTTCAGCTTAACTCATGTGGAAGTTACTTTTGTGACTTTTTTTGCAAGGCTAATTCTATCCCACCCATCACTAAGAAAAGATCATGTAAGGACAGAACAAAGAGTACCAAGCCAGTCTTGATAAAAAAGACAGCTGTTCTTACTAGAAAGAAACATAGACTACTCGGAAATACCACTAATGTAAATCATGCACCAAGAGTGAACTTTAAGCAAATTCTGAGAATATCTTATAATTAATACAGCAGTGTCAAATTGTATAACATACCAAAGGTGGTTATCAGTATCAGGACTAACCAGAAATCAAAATAAGGGCTAGACTATAGCAGAGACAACGTTTGACTAAGGCACGTGTGGTTACAGGTTTTCCAACAATCCTTAATGGGAAAGCTTAGACAATTCTATCAGAACTTCAGAGTATATTAATTTTATAAGCAAGCAACTCTACAGGTCACTAACATTACTCTGTCATTAATATTCTTTAGTGTGAGTTCAGCCATGCTATTTAATGCTTCTCTTATCATAAAGCCCTGAACTAAGGAACACTTTAAGTTATGTTTACAGATATATGTCTAAACCAGATGGACACCTTATTAACTATTATTTATACTGGACAAGCCAAAAAAAAATGATCAACCCTTAAAGATTATTGTTTTCATGCTTATCATTCCCATTTCAGTTTGCTGCGCAAGGCAGAGTACTGACTACAAAATGAATTCATTCAACAAACACTTAATGAAGACTTACTATGCTCCAGGCTTTATGTTATGTGCTGGGGACACAGACATGAGCCCCTACAGAGCTCATGGACTTTAGAGACAGACATATATACAGCTAATTTATAGCACAATGTTCTAAATGCTATTACTAAACTATAATGGCAATGTCACAGAGTGAATAGAGTTGAGGGTGACAAAGAGAGGTGGGAAGTTATAAAATTACTTTAAAAGAAACATTATTGTCTGGCCAGTGTGGCTCAGTGGATTGAGCAAAATTCCATGGACTGGGAGGTCCTGGTTCGATTCCCAGTCAGGGCACGTGCCCAGGTTGTGGGCTCGATCCTTAGTAGGGGGCGTGCAGAAGGCAGCCAATCTATGTTTCTCTCTCACATCAATGTTCCTCTCTCTCCCTTCCTCTCTCTCTAAAAAAATCAATAAAAATATATTCTTTGTAAAAAGAAAAGAAACAATATTGCCCTGTTTTATTTCAACTATAGCACTTAACAGCAGCTTGATTACTTTGTTCATCTTTTTAAGGATAATTTGTCATCTGTTTACCACCCCTAGATTTTAAGGCCTATGAGATAGAGGTCTTTTCCTCTTCATGGTGTCCTCGGCATCTAAAATAGTGCCTGACACATAGGAGAACTTATTATGTGTTGAATTGTTTCCCTTCAAAAAATATCTGTTTGGAGCTCTAACCACCAGTACCTCAGATATGACCTTATTTGGAGAAAGGGTCGTTACCGAGGTAATCAAATTAAAATGAGGTGATTAAGGTGAACCTAATGACAATCCAGTTGTTTAATCCAATATGACTAGTGTCATAAAAAGAGGATATTTGGACACAGCAACAGATGCACATTGAGGGAAAGTGATATAAACAGACACAGGGAGAAGACAGTCATCATAGTTCTCAGAAGGAACCAACTCTGCTGACCCTTTGATTTCATACTTCTAGTCTTGAGAGCTGTGAGACAAAAAGTTTCTCTTGTATAAGACAATCAATTTGTGATTTTTGTTATGGCAGCACTAGCAAACAAGTACAGAACTCAAGGTGTGTTTGTGAAATGAAAAACATACTAAGATGAACTACATTAGAGGAACTAGTGGAGAAGGTAGAGACAAAAGATAGTTCTGAATGGACTTTGTGATGAATTGGGTCTTGGAAGTTATGGAGAATATTCAGTTAAGCACAATTTAGTAATATTAATTCCTATAGGAAAGATTAATAATACAGTAGAAAACAAGTGTTAATGATGTGCGTGCATGTTTGGATACGTTTGTGGGAAGTAGAGTTTCAGTTCAGGAGAGTTTGGCTATAGGTAAGCATCTGCACAATGTCCTGATGAATATGTCCAGTAAGCAATGAAGAATACGGGCCTGGAATCAGGAAGATGATAAAGGTACATATGGGAGTCCTCTAGACTGTAGATTGTGTTTGATGTCATAAGTGCTCAGGAGATTTACTGAGGAGAAACATTGTGAATGGAAGTGGATCAATGGTGGATCTTTCTGGGAACAAAACGTATCATTGATGTATGAGGAGTAGGAATAGGATTAATTGCAGAACAGAAGGAAGGGGAGGAAAACTGGGAGAAAATGATTCTGTAAGATTCAAATGAGGAAGGATTTTCAAGTTAGAGTTATCAACGGTACCAAATCCTGAAGCTGGGTTACAAAGGATTAAGGCTGGAAATATTCCTTTAGATTGGATTGTATGTAGAGCGTTTGAGTTAGAAACCAGCATGGGATGACTGAAGAGTAGAGGGATTTGAGGAAAGAGAAACCATATTTCTAAAATAAAGTTCTTGGAGTTTTAAATGCATTGACTAATAATGTCTAGAGCCAATCCAAAAAACAACCTAAAAAATAGACAAACAAAATTTAGCATAGTATCTAATCTGGATTATCCCCCAGAATTTTTGACCAATCCCAAAATGTTTAAAACATCTTTGCTCAAGAAAATGCTTCATCAATTTTAGTTCAATATATAAAATGGTTGTGAAAATGGAATTGGAAATTTGATTGTCAGCAGTATATATGTTTTGCTAATATTTAAATGAGAAATTTTATTTCTTAACATGTAGAGTCTAATTTATTAGCTAAGTCTTTCAAAATATGAGAACTTTTGAGCAGGGTATTGAAAGATAGAATTAAAAAGATCCTTGATGGTAGAATAGTTTGTAATATTTTTGACTGACTTCAGAGCAATTATCTATTACTAATAAATTTTCCAATAATGTATTTTCCATGAAGGCAGCAACTTCATCAGCTTAACACATCATTATATTTCCATAACTTGACAAAGAACCAGATTCAAAATGGGTACAAAATAAATATTTGGTTAATATTGATAGTGTTTGACTCAACTACAATGTTCATTCATATGCACCTTCTCATTGGGCCTAAATATATCTACATTCTTTTGTTTTGGAAAGAGTGAGACCAATAACTTGATATGTACTATATTAAAATTAATGTGTATCCAGGCTTATGTACTAAAACATCAGAAAATATAAATGAGTATTTATAGAAATTTTATTGGCATCACATTCCAGATAAAATTTGTTAAAGCAGAACAATGTGAATCTAATTCAATTTTTAAACTTCAAGTTCCAATAAACAACATTAAATGTTACTGCAACAATATCATTCTCAGCACAGTATGACTTCTGATTGCACAGCAGGGAAAGATAACCAAATTTTGGGACAAAGCAGGTTTGTTTTTATTTTAAGCTTCATGTAAAATCATTTCACTCAATACACTTAAGGTGAAGTTGGTCATTTCAACTGCTGGCTTTTTTCTTCAGCTCCAAACTTAGTAGAAGACCTTTGACTTCCAACACCATTGACCAGTAGATGTCATTTCTATGAAGATTAATTGCACAAAGAGACAATCTTCTAAATATAAATATAAAACAAAATGATAAAGACAGATTTTAATTGGTAAAAAATGTTCAGATTTCATTCTATACATCTCTGAAATTTCTTTCAAATTACAGACTGAGAAGACAGTCCATTTTCACTTGTACTTTAGAGCAAGAATAAAAACTTTGGGTAGAAGGAATAAAAACATCATTATAATCTTTGTTTCAATTCCTCATCATATATAGGCAGAAATGTAGCAGGACAGTGAGATTGTTTATAAAAGAAGAATATGTTACAATTTAGTGCTCCAAATGGATTCTGAAATTGTTAAATTTTTTTAATGCTTTATTATTATTTTTTTAATCCTCACCCGATTATATGTTTATTGATTTTTTAGAGAGAGAGAGAGAGAAACATCAATGTGAGGAGACATCCATTGCCTCCCATACGTGCCCCAACTGGGGATCGA
Source organism: Tadarida brasiliensis (assembly GCA_030848825.1). NCBI lineage: Eukaryota > Metazoa > Chordata > Mammalia > Chiroptera > Molossidae > Tadarida > Tadarida brasiliensis. Next base: position 82,910,947 of record CM061258.1, on the reverse strand, counting down.
ACCTGCAACCTCGGTATGAGCCCTGACTGGGAATCGAACCCACAACCTTTTGGTGTATAGGACAGTGCTCCAACCAACTGAGCCACCTGGCCAGGGCAATGCTTTATTTTAAAATAAACAAATAAGACCAACCCATTGAATATAGAAAAACAATGCAAAACTCTTATTCAGTATAGGAGAAATATGGGGAAATATGTTACAAACTAGGCAAACTTTTTTACTCCTTCTTTAAATTGAGAGGTATGAAATAATTCTCTTTTATCCACATCTTCACACAGACTCGTACTTTGTCTTTCCTGTGACATAAACTAGTATTACAGTATTTTCATGAATGGACACATTAATAGTAATATAGCCATTTATATTCAGACTTCAGCAAACCTCACCTTGAGGGACCCTTTGTCTCATTGACTTGATTCATTATTAGCCCAACTACCAGGATTCCAGTTTCTCAGTATTAGTGTCCTATTTAGTTCTAATTTGTAACATCATAACCTTTGCTTAACCTCTCATTCAGGGAAGTCTTACAGTTCCTCTTCTAGATTTAAAAAAAATGCATAAATATTTAAATCTTAATTCAGAGAGAGTAAGAATAATGTCAGAATATCCCTTAGAGCCAAAATTTCAGTGGATTGGAAGTAGTAACATTATGATATGACCTAAAAATCCAAAAGGTATCAATATTTTCCCTCTAGCTTAAATACTGTTTGCTCATGAAAGATTTTTTAAATACCTTGAAGGTATGAGGTCTTTCCTCCTATAGTCCTTTTATTTTAAAGACAAATGGGAAATTGTCAAATAACTCACAAAATTTTTCAAATAATTGTGGAGATGCCAGTCAAGCAAGTTGCATTTTCTCACTCTTCAAAATGTGGCTTTGATAAGTCAAAAAGCTTCAACCTGCTTATCTTATACATTACACCCACCAAATCCCTGAAATAATCATAGCTTATGAAACCATGTTGTCAAAATAAAAAAAAATTATAAAGGTATATAAACTTGAGATTAGATTAATTTTAGCAGTCATTCAAAGTAGTAATTTAAGTACAGAATTTGAGATAAATGCTTCCATTATTAGGTAGATATCTTATTTTAGAAGAATAATATGAGAATTCTTGACGAGCCAAGAGATCAAATTTTAAAGTACTATATATGAGAGTTTTAGATTTGGCAAGATTGCATACTCAAAAAGAAATTGACATTCCACCTGAAAATTCATTCCAATAACAATAATGTTGAACTCACCGATTTTCATCTTTTAATCTAACGTTTCCTAGAGTATGAGCCTTTTGATTCGAAATATGTAGAGCTAATTATTGCTACTCTAGTTTTAAAGGGTTGTTTCTCTTCATGTCCCTTCAGGGTCCTGGATTCTTGCTGAACTAATCATGATTTGCAGGCTGGAGGACTTGCGGTTTCTGTACTGTGTGTTCACTCTGCAACCCATTTTGGTTGGCCCTTTAAGATTGCCAAGTTGATGTGTCACTCAAAGAGTTGAGTGACAAACATCATCAATTTCCAAACAAAGTAAAACATTACAACAATGAACAACACAAGATACCACATAAATTCAATCTAAACTGGACAGCATAAACTCTCCACACAAGCCAAAGCGTATCTCCCCAAATATTTATGGTGGCTGATAACCCTAATGAAAAAGCCTCCAAGTGTACACACTAAAAGGAGAGAAAAGCCTTCAAGTATACACATTGAAAGGAGAGAAAAGCCTCCAAGTGTACACACTGAAAGGAGAGAAAAGCCTCCAAGTGTACACACTAAAAGGAGAGAAAAGCCTTCAAGTATACACATTGAAAGGAGAGAAAAGCCTCCAAGTGTACACACTGAAAGAAGATAAAAGCCTCCAAGTGTACACACTGAAAGGAGAGACAAGCCTCCAAGTGTACACACTGAAAAGAGAGACAAGCCTCCAAGTGTACACACTGAAAGGAAAGACAATGTGCTCAGGAAATTTTCTTATTTCTGGAATAAGGACTGATAAGAGAGGTTCAGATGATATAAGAAAATGATAAGATCATATCATGTGGTACAGAATTGTTGCAAAAGTATCATGAAAGTACCTTGAGGATTTCATCAGGATAGAAATGGAATTTCGAGCTTTAAAGGGAAGTTAGCCCAGAGTGGATGATTAACACTCAATCAGATGGCTCGGAGAAAACTGGAATTAAACAAAACACAATCACCTAAAGTACACAGTGGCAGTTACAGAGCGGGAGCGTACGTGAGGAAGACAGACGCTTGCCGTTTATGCAGTATTGCTCTGGGTGATGGACCTGTTTTTTAAACGAAGGAATGTAGACTCACACATGTCCGAGAACACAGAGCTATTAGTTGCTAAACCAGCCCCGGTCCTTTTGACAGTAAGTTCAACTTTATTCCCACCTGACCGCTATACTCACTGAATTCCATGAATTAAAAAACTTGCCAGAAATATTTGGAAGGCCACCATAGGATTAGCAATGCTTTATCTTTGTCAGACACATGACAACAGAAACAAAAAGCCTACTACCTAACTATAATCATCAGTTCACAAAAGACATTTTACTCTTTAGATTGAAAAAAAAATTATTGTTGCTAAAAGTTCACTGTTTCCTTTTATTTATTTTTTTCACTCCACCACACATGGAAGAAAAGTCTCCAGCAGAATGGAATGGAGCCCCACGCAGGAGCCCTGCTCTGCCCCAGCTGCCTCCCCGCGCCAGCCCAGGGTGTGTGCTAGAATGTTATCATTGTTGAATCCCCTGCAGGTAAGCTGTTGAACCCCCTCCAGAATATGTAGCACATATCTTTGATTCGAAGGCACATTTAACATTTTATTTTTTAAAAATTGAGATATGACTAAAGATTTCAATATACATATTTAACATTATTATTACTTTTTCTTGACAAAAGTTGTATTTAATTCAGCAGTGCATTTTGTAATCATTGATGTTATAATCTTACACAAATGCTGTATGTTCTGAATGAACTAATATACATTCAGACAAAAAAATATGTAAAATGTATTTAACTATTCCCAATCCCTGATACATAGTGACTTGGAACTGAAATGAAGAGACAGACTTCTATGCTCTCAAGATACCTTTGCAGGATTCTAATTTAGTAACCAACATCCTCTAAGAAATTGAAGGGTAACAAAAAGCAATTTGGAGTTGAGGTTTAATTTATTTATTTTTGCCTATAAATAACTCTTTTATCTAGGGTGTCGGGAAATGATGTGTTCTAGTTAATCAAATATTCTGGTTAATAGATTATTATCCTACTTAATCCTATGTATATATCACTTATTATGAAAAATTAAACCACAATAAAATATACTTAGCACAGAAATTATGCGGAAGTAAAGTATTATCTTTTCTTTGATCACTCAAAGTGCACTTGAAAGCCTCATGTTCATCACTCTGAAAAAGCAAGTGCTGCAATGAAGAGATGGGCCAGGTATGATAGAACTGTTTGCTTAACAGGAAGTCGAATATTTTATCATGCTCTTTAATAAATTAATCCAAATTAACATTGTAATAAAAAAAAACACGATCTTCAAAAGGTATTTTCTTCCAACGTTGCTTAGCTTCTCCATATGCTTTGAAGACATAATAATATATTTTATCCTATTTTTTGTAATTATCTAAATATTGTATCATACATATATTTCATGTTTAGTGGCAAAGTCTTGATAACAGTGACTTTAAATGGTTGAATAATATCCCCTCAGGTTGATTTACCATTATTTAGTCAAACTTTTCTCAATAGTTAGCCATTGTAATGTGCTGAGATAAACACTTTACTTTGCTATCTGTTTCTTCAAAGTATTTATCATTACCTGAACTTCTTTGTTTGCTTAGTGAATTATTTTTGTCTTTCTATTAGAAGAGAGTTCCCAATAAGAACAAGAATTGTCTCTTGCTCATCACCGAATACCCAGAATGTAGTACAACCCCTAGGCAGATATATCTTATTAATTTTTTTTATCCTCACCCGAGGACATTTTTGCATTTATCTTCAGATAGAGCGGGAGGGAAAGAGGGAGGAAGAGAGAGAGAGAAACATCAATGTGAGAGAGACACATTGACTGGTTGCCACCCACATAACCCCAACTGGAGCCTTGGGGTCGGGGACAAACTGCAACAGAGGTACATGCCCTTAGCAGTGCCCTTAGCCGGAACCGAACCCCCTGGTCTCTCTGGTCCCCGGGCCGACGCTCTTACCGCTGAGCCAAACCAGCCAGGGCCTAGGCAGACATATCTTAAGAGCCCATAAAAATGTGTTGAATGCATAGATGAGTAAATAAGTCACTGGACATATTTTTATTGGCTTAGGAATAGTTTCCCCAATATAACCTTAGTTGGGCCTTGCTGGGTTTTTTTGGTTTTTGTTTTTTTTTCCATCCAATTCAGTAATTTTCGACCAGTGTGACGAAAGAATTTTAAAACATGCAATACTTGGCTATTTAGTCAGGGGCACTGAACTTTTCTCCCTTAGATTGTCAAATAAAAAATAACAACAGCCAACACAACAATAGTCATCCAGTGTAAATGAATCAAAAGTATACCTATTTTTTGTCAGATTGACAAAAAATATACTTTTTGGTGTGCCACAGAATTTCACTTATTAGTCTGTGCACCATGAGATGAAAGGTTGAAAATTGCCACTCTAGTTGCATGAAATACACTCTGGTTACAAACTCCAGGCATAAGAATTTAGAAAATGTGAGTGATTCGTATACGGATGCTTGGAAAGCTCAAAGTTGGTAATAAAAGTGAAATGAGAAAGAGAGACAGAATGAAAGTGAGAATGGACAAACAATGCAATATTTTAAAAAACAAAATCCAACAAACAACAACAACAAAATAACTTAAGAGACTGGGGGAAGCAATAGTGAACAAAATGTAGAGAAACCAAGAGGATCATAGAATGGGAATTATCGCCCTGCTGGTGTGGCTCAGTGGTTGAGCATTGACCCATGCACCAAGAGGTCGCCGGTTCGATTCCTGGTCAGGGCACATGCCCGGGTTGTGGGCCCGATCCCCAGTGGGGGGCATGCAGGAGGCAGCTAATCAGTGTTCTCTCTCATTGATGTTTCTATCTCTTTCTCCCTCTCCCTTTCTCTCTCTAAAATCAATAAAGAAAAAAAATTTATTTTTAATGAATGGGAATTATCAGTGAAAAGGAGGTACTAAAATCAAAATTTCTGGGTGAAATGAAAAGGCTAAAGGAGAAAAAAATGGGGAGCCAGTGTCAAGAATACAAAATTTTCAGTAAATTAGCTTCAGTGAACCCCAAACCAAGCTACTTATCAGAATCTCCTAGAAACATTTTTTTTTTCTTTTTAGTAAAAAATCCCCAGGCTTGGCCTGGAAATTCTAATTCAGCATGTCTGGGTTTTGACCTACTAATTTGTATGTTGAACATTTCCCCTGGATACAAATTAAATTCTATATCATCTATTATAGATCACAAAAGATGTATAATGAAAAAGAAAAATGAGTGCTGATATTTTTATGGTTTAGTCATATTATCCCTAGATTTATAAATGTTGGGGAATTCTCAAAAATACATATTTACTTCTATATATAATTGTCTGAAACACTCCTAGATCTTGTATTCAATGTATATGTCAACTATTAGTAACTAAATAAAGGAACAAAGCCATTCCACAATTTCAGTTAGTCTCTTCTTCAGCATGTGCGTTTCTGAGCTCTCAGTTGAATACAATCAAGTGTATTCTATTCAACTGACAGAAGAACTATAATGTTATCATAGTTCATCATCAAATTTTTATAGACTTCTTACTTTATACTTGCAACTTCTATTAAAGTCAATGGGAATCAGACCAATGATGCCTTAGGAAAAATCTGAAAACACTAATCAAAGTGCCCCAGTATTTGATTGTTTTAATTTTATTGTTTTCAAATTCAAATCATCCAAATTACTTGCCATGAAATATGACTCCTTGCCCAGTTCAAAATTGTTGTTAGTGATAGATTGCTTTGTATTTATTTCCACTAAAACATCTAACTGGTAGGAATGAGATGGTCTAGCACTGAAATCTCCGAGAAAAGGCAGCTCACAAGATTTGCAGTCCTGTTTTATAGATCTATACATGTGGCTTTGCCCTGAGTACCCAAGCCCCCAACCCTTTAGAAACCTATAACTTTTAAAAATGGGAATCAGGCTTAGGTAAGAATTGTTATGGAATGATGCTAGAGTATATCCTTGAAATTAAGACTAAAGGTTCAGCTACATTTCAGGAAATGTATAAACTCCATGCTTTAAATTCTCCTTAGGCATTGTCAGTCTCAGATTTTGACATGTCTCATTCATAAAGGTTTTAGGTAACATTCATTGGATGAGTAAAAAGCATATTTAGTACTACAGAGAACAAAAATATAAGACTTTATAAAGAAATTTTCTCTCAAAACCAGAAAATTTGTTTTCTATTCCTCTTCATTTATTTTTAGCAGAGTGACCATGAAGAGGCAACATATATCTCTGAGTCTCAGTTACCTTAGATGTAAAATGGGTATCATTTAATCAGCCCTACCTAGGCTATGCCAATATAATGAAGATCAAATGAACCAAAGTGAATGGAAGTGTAATAAAAATGTAAAGAGTTGTACACATTTAAAAAGCTGTTATTATGTTCTATGAAGGCAATATACATGTTGGAGTTTTAAGAAATTTTTCTTCTATTTTCACAGGAGGTTTCATAGTGGAGAGTTTCTACAAGAGATTCTGAGATAGATTAAGACTGGTAATGAAAGTATTTGCACTAAACATGTGTAGTTCATTAAGTTATTCCACATAGCACCCAAATCATTAGTATCTTCAATGTAGCAAGGGAGATTGTAAACCAGTGATGACAGACATAAATCTACTACAGAGACAGGGTTACTTTCCATGGAGTAAGTATTCAGCTAGCTCTTACTATGACTACAGAAGACTGCTATTTATTTGCTTTTTTACCAAGATTTCCCAGTCAAATTGATATATTAAAGGGTTTCTTTACAACCATAGTTTGATTTTTTCTTTTTTTAAAAAATAAATATTTTTGCCCAGCTGGTGTGGCTCAGTGGATTGGGCATTGTCCCACGGACTGAGAGGTCCTGGTTCGATTCCCAGTCAGGGCACATGCCTGGATTGCAGGCTCAATCCTTAGTCGGGGGGCATGCAGGAGGCAGCGACCGATGTATCATTCTCACATCGATGTTTCTATCTCTCTCTAAAAAAATCAATAAAATACATATTTTTTAAAAATAAATAAATATTTTAATATTGATTTTTAGAGATAAAGAGAGGAAGGGAGAGAGAGACGGGGGGCAGGGCGCACATCAATGGGAGAGAGAAACATCGGCCAACTCCTGCACACCACTACTGGGGATCGAGCCCAAAACCCAGGCATGTGTCCTGACCAGGAATGTGGGAGGACACTCAACCAAATGAGCCACAAAGGCCAGGGCTGATTTTTTTCCTCTTTACAGAAACACATGGTGCAAGTCAGCTGTTAAACATCCACATCTAGTTCATTTAGCACACAGTACTGAATCACTGTCTTGGCAATAATGAATTAGCTTTCCATATTAAATCAAATTGATTATATTTAGCTTACTTGACTGTGAAGTCATATACCACTTATAATGTGTTTATGCCATGCTACCCATTTGTTAAGAGAAGATCTACACATACAGTGCTCAGTGGAGGAGGTCACTACCATTTTACACCCATTAACATACTCATGATTCAAAGATGTTGCTCCTGATGGTTTCATTCCCTCTGTGAGCAAAGTTTGATTTGAGATGCTTATACCAGTGATGCTTCTTAATTGCATGATTCAAATATTACTGTGCACAAAATTGTAGGAGTTTGTATGTATAAACTTAAGTTAAACATTGCCAATACTGTTCTCACTTCATCTAAAAAAAGAAGAGAAAGAGGGAAAAAGTGAATTTATCATAGCTAATACATGACATGAACATCTGCTCATAATAAGCTAGTCGAAATCAGTTTAAATCTATCAGGCACAAGAATATAAATGGCCTGAGAAAAGGTATCCAGGCTGATGAAGCGACTGCTGTAAGACTTTCACTGAGACTGTTTGCTTGTTTGTTATCCTCTGCCAGCCATAGCTCTCTCCTCTGTTCAATTCTTGGTTGAGATAGGCACAATGACATGTCACATGCCTCTCCACTCCTTGGGTTGGCTACTGAACCCTGCCAACATTGTCGTGTGGATTTTTTTCCGGTATTTGTCTCTCATTTATATCCCTTCTCAATCTGACATTTCCCCCCTTTCTAACCTAAGCTCTATAATATTTGGGAACTGGACCATAGGACATTTCCTACCTATTCGTCATTTTTAACAAAGAGGTAAGGCTGCCCTATCAGAACGTGACAGGTTCTCAAAATTGGAGCGGACAGCTTTAGCAAGCAAGTCCGCTTGTGAACTTCTCTTCATAGCCCTTCTTCCACTAGCCAGTGACTTCTAAAGCTACTTGAAAGCAAAATAGAAGACTTTCAAATGAGACATGTAAGGTTTCAAACTCTGGCGATGCCACTTACTAAGTGTGGTGACCTTGGATAAGTTGCTTAGCTATTCTGAATCTCGGTTTAGTCATCTGTAAAATAGAGATGACATCTACCTCAGGAGATAGCGGTGAGGACTAAACGTGATGATGTATGTTAAAAAGATTAGCATAGTACATGACACATAATATGTGCTCTTTAGGCTGTTGTCCTTGAATTAATATTCCTCTTCCACTTAATCAGATTGCTCCAGTCTTTTTTTTTTTTTTTCCCAATTAAGAACTGTAAAATGTTCCTTGTAACATATTTCACATTTTTTATTTCAAAAACTACTTCATATGTATTAGTCAGCATCTGGTTCATAACAAATTGTTCTAAAACTCAGTTATTTAAAACAATGATGAATAATCATTTCTCTGTATTTCTCATAATTTGTGGATTTGCCAGGCTGGTCTTCTAGACTAGTCTTAGTGTCCTAAGGTGGTCTCGTTGACATGGTTGGGGCTTCACTGGGAATGGTTATGATGGTTTGGTTAGAATAGCTGGGTGCCTCCCTCTCCCCATGGACTTATCTTCCAGCAACCCAGCCCAAGTTTCTTTACATAGTATTAGAAAGATTCCTATGAGCAAAGGAGAAAAAGCTACAATGTTTAAGTCACTACTTATTCACTGAATGATCTTGAACATGCTGTTGATCCTCTATATAAATCAGGTTTCTTTTCATACAATGTATATTAATAGTGTAGGAGTAGTGACAGAGTTAAAGAAGCAACATGTATAATCGATCAATTCAGTACCTGGCCAATTGGTGCAATAAATGTTTGTTTCCTGCTACCATTACCTGCCCTCTGTTACCACCAACATGATAACTGCACCTCCATCATCCCACCAAAGAGCCCAAGATATCATAAATTTCTTAACCTAAGAATTAAATATTGCTAGAGTTATTGTATTATTAGATTAAAATGTACATCTAGAATTATGACATCTACATTTTGATACTTAGAACAAAAATGACATCTATCAGAACTACTTCTATTTAGTTAATATTAAAATTTCCTCTACATGTCAACTACTCTAAAACTAGGGATTCCACAGGTAAAAAAGGAAAGGTTAGGGGCACAATTGAATGAGTGTCGTTTCCCTAGTGCCTTAAGATAAATAGATTTTTAAAACAAATTAGTAAACCATAAAGACTAAGACCAAGAAATTGAGAAATGTTTTCTTTATTAGCGTTCTTTAAAGATACATTAAAATCCTTATTTTAGAACATAAAAGAAGATGTGTTTAAAAATATAGAAAATGATTTACAAATAACACAATTATTTGGGTATTTTCTATTGGCAGAGTACTTCAGGACTATGCAGATTAATAGCAAATGAAATAAATATGTACTAATGAGTAAGACTAATTTTAAGAATACTTAGATGTTAGAAATGAAAAAGAGTCTAATTCTTTACACTTTCTTAAAAGGGCATACACTTGTCTGCCCACTATCCAGGGTGGGGTAAAAGTAGGTTTGCACTTATGAGTACGGGAAACATAGAGTTTATTCTTGTATTATTATTTATTAATTACTGTACTATTTTCCATATGAACAACGGTGAACCTACTTTTGCCCCACCCTGTATCTCAGTAATGATGCAAACATTAATGTGTTAAACTACTTTTGTCTAACAATAGGATTAATCTCTTCAAAAGAAAACATCTTCGCTTCTACTGGGAAGAAAATCCTGCCTTTTTTACTTTTTAAATCAGAGATGTCTTTCTTCTCTTCCCATCCTTCCCTGCCCCATTTACCTTCCGAGAAGGAAAATCTGATGGAGTCGGTCCCATCTAGAACACTGCTTCACTGCATTTACTAGTGGACAGTCTTCCTGAGGGTCAATTTGATGAACAGAGCCAAATCCCCTCAATGTCATGCCATCTTGTCCTCTGCTCTTTCTCACATGAAGGCTTTGTCCCTTGGGAATTCTCACTGAAATGAACTAAGCAGCTGAGTGAGAAGTTGCTCAAGTCTTAGGTGATAAGGAGAAGACTGGGCCATGAACCTGAGGCAGATACTCTGACACAGCTGACCAGAGGGCTCAGCTCATGCTATCTCATTTGTCATTGTCCCTTGTATGCATAGCTTCTTTAAGAACTTTTTAACAAGAAAATGATTGACAAGGCCTTCCTGGGACATACTCTAATCCCTGACTAGAGCATAACACGGAGTGCCTTAGTTATCAATCTGTAGTATAGACAAGATTTTGACACTACTTTATTTAAAAACAGTTGCCTACTAAAATATTATCAGAATATCTAAATAATAAATATATTTTCTAATTCTTCTGGAACTCCACCCTATACCAAATGAAAACTAACATCAAGTAGACGAGAATCAAAAGAACATATAGAGATACCAATACCTGTCCTACTGAAATTTTAATGGGAAGAGAAAAGGTATCCATGTCAAAGTTTTCTGTTGCCACCATGGAAACCTGGAAGAAAGTTAAAATCCCAGATTTTCATAAAATTCCATCAATGTAACTTGCTTAGCTAGACATGGGATTTACAGTGGAAAATGTAGAACAAAACTATGCCCAAGGCGCTGACTATGAGCAGGCATTGCTGTAAGGCTTATCTGCACTGTTCCCTTTATTCCTCCTAAGTCCATGAGGCTTAGAAGAGGTTTTGTGACCATCTAAAGGTTGCAAACATAGGAGGTAGGTTCAAACCAGGCAGTGTCCAGTTTTAGAATCTATACTCCTAACTACTCCCCAGTGCTGCCTCTGAATGAATACATCTTCCCATGGATAATCCTTATTCAATCATTAAATATGCCGAGACCTGTGATGTGCAAAGCAATCCAATGGATGCTGCATAAAATTCAACGACGTGTGAGCTGTGGTGCCTGTTGTCAAGGAGTTGACAAATCTGTAATGTACTAAAGCATCGCAAATATCCGACAACACAAATGTATATACATATATAGGTATAATATGAGGAATGGTAAAGTAAGTTGTGTAAAATATAGAAGCGAGGAAAAGGCTACTGCCCGCTTGGAAAACCTGGGCTAAATTCTCTTAACAGATTTCCTTCACTGTGAAAAACAAAATCTTAGATCACAAGTTAAATTTTAGTACTATATGAAAATACATGGCTGGACTTTCTCTGTTCCACAGCTGTAGATGAGTTTTCAGGAACATGCTTTAGGCTGACTGATGTTTAAAAAAACCAGCTAGTTTCTTTAAATTGAGAGGTTTCAACATCTGATGACCACATGGGATTTGAAGTATTTATTAATCAAATGTAAATAAGTGAATAACATCAAACTGTTCACTAGCTACTTGGCTTTGATGATTTGTCATCACTGACTTCTGTTCTCTACAAAAAGATGAGGCACAATGACTTTAATTCCATGAATAATTGTTCCACATCTACTGTGTACAAGGCATGGTGGTGTGTCTGGTTGCATGGCAATAGGACTCATAAAGGTGAAATGAATCAGTGACTGCCTCAGGGAAGATCATCTACTAGTCTAGAAGGCTGGTGAGTAAATAGAGTCATTTTAAACATAACCAGAAAAAGAGAGGAGAAAAATTCAAATGTTTGGAACACCATCTGCCTGTGTTCCTTTAATCTGGGCTGCAAATTTTAGTAATTGGTATTCATGAGCTCACTCTCAGAGTTTTTTGTTCTCCACAAAGAAAAGCATGATATGAACTTTAATAAGCATGACTCTGGTGATTTGTGTGAACAATGAGGATGCTATTTCATATATAACTATTCTGATTTTCATAATTTGCTTGAGCCAAATGAAGCCTGTTATTATTTTTAATACAGTCGCTTTCCAAGAGTGTGTTTCTGTCTTTGCTCTGTTCCAGGGGGGTGGTCAGCACTGTGATCACCTTATTAGTTCTTCTGCTTCTCAATCATTTCTTCCCACTTCTTGAAATTTCTCCACCTTTAAAATTTTCCACAATTTGATAGCTTTCCTTTCTAAATTTGGTCTATTGGAATGTTCCAGAGACCTGAATCAAAATAATAACAACGATAATAAGCTCTATTAAAATAACATTACTTAAATAGTATGGTGTTTCAAAGTTTCTAATTTCCCAAGTTTGTTCAAAAGTTGCTCTAAAGAAAGTCAGCTCTACAGGTGTAACAATGGAAACTAATCTGACCCAGGAGTACTCAGGAAGGCATTTCCATAAGTCTGGCAACCAACCATTAAAAAGAGTGATTCAGAATTGCAGAAGGCAGAATGAGTGATCACACATGACTACATGACTAGCATTTGTCATTCTAAAATGCCTCATCTTCATGCTTCTTTGAAAGGGGTGTTAAAAGAAAAATAAATTTACCAGTAGCACTTAAGGCAAGCTGTTTTCTCCTTGGAATAGTGATATCTAGCTAAGAGCAATCAACCAATCAATCAATCAATAAGAGAAAGGCAAGAAATGATCACTGGTATTCTATGAAGGAAATGTCATCATACACAAGGGGAAATATAAGCAAATTTTACAATTTAATAGACAAGCTACTCAAACTTCCCATTGAAACATATGTTAAGCCCTGGTACCTGCTATTACCTGGGAGACAAAGGAACTGTCTCGCCTGAGTTTTCTGTCTTCACTTTCATGGATGCTAAAAGAGATTATTCTAGACTGGCAAATAGTCTGTAAACAATCGTTTTATTGCTGTGAACAACCTATCATTATAATAACTGAAGAAAAATAATACAAAATGATCTGATAAGACAAAATTATATATACAGACAAAGTAGGCATATCTAGGTTTTATTTAAGTAGAACTCATATGATTTACTTGAATTTTTTATATCTCTGCAACTTGTTTTCTTATCTTTAGCTAAAAAACGGTATAAGTCTTGCTTAACTGATTGATTGCTTTGAGGCAGATTGTTAGCTGAATTTCTACAAGTTGTTTTTGTGGGATTTCTTTTTTTCCAAAAAAAAAAAAATTATTTACCTTTGAACCAAATTCTATATAGTCTAGCCAGCTGGACTATTGGGGAAGCTCTCTAGGCTAGGTATAAAAAAATCCCTCTAGCTAAGAGTGAGAAGCTTTTCTTCTCTTGTCTGGAGAAACCAGTCTGCAATTAACATCAGGCATTTTATAAGGGTAATTATCGACACCCAGAACTCTGTTTGTTTGTTTGTTCAGAGATGGAAGGGGGATCAGTCACATTTCAATCCTTTCCTGTGGCACTGCTAATATTTTTGAAAAGTATTTGTTGGGTGTTTTGCAAATAAAAGAGCAAGGAAATAGAAATATGTAGCATGAAGTGAAGCTTGTTTTACGTTCAGCTCAGGTTCCAGGGGCAGTTATGTCTTTGACTCCATCATAAAGTAGGAATGAAAAAAAAAAAATCATGGAAATACTTTTTAAAAACAGTATTATTAATTCAGACAGTAAAACAAGAGTAAGAGTAGAAGCAACTCTCATCTCTAATGAGAGGCAGCTTGTCAGTACGACTTTCAATCACCAGATTACCATATAGCTTGATGAAGATCAACAGGAACACAAACCTGCATTTTCCTTAGCTGATGAAGAAACCAGTGTCCTTTAGCTGGACATGCTGTCTACACAGTCTATTGTACCACAAAAATAAATATAGACATCTATGAGTGACAAAAATATAACTTTAAAAAACAATTCTATTAACTACTAAAGAAAAACTAAACTGTAGAAAATCACTGATTGCTCAGGAAGATGCCTGAATCAATACAAGCTATACAGGAGTACACCCTGAAATGATCAACGCAGCCTTTGGATATTCTCCTGCCTGACATTTTCCTCAATCCTTCCTTGTAGAAAAAGACAGCTGCCTATTTATCCCGCTGTCTAGAAAGAAAAATGACACCCATTTACACTAAAATTTTCACTAAATGCAGTTTACACTAAATAATGTCAAGGAAAAGAATTAGCAAGAGAGAATTTTAAGACCCCCACAGGGAACATTTCACTTAGAAAGGAGTACCTGAGATCTAGGCCACGAATAATGAAAGTAATTAAAGTAGCACTTAAGTTGCTGAGTATCACAACAAAGTAAAACTGTAGCCGAGTTTAAAGTTTAGAAAGCTTTTGATACCAATTAAGGGCTGATCATTTTCATTGTTGTTGTTTTCTTAATTTTCTTCTTTTCTTAATTGAAATGAGTTTTTCTATTTGGCTATTGTCCTAAGTTTACACTCATCTCAATACAATTAAGTCAATCAATATTCTTAGTCCTGAAACATCTTTACCAATGAACTGTGGACCCACATAAATGTATCTGTCATCTGCTTGCCACAGTAAATCTCCCAGTCAAAAATTCTCCTTAAGATGTGTCTATGTCAACATTCACTTCCTAACATGTCAAAATGACACTAAGTTTATGAACAGGGGAAATATCCTGAAATCCGATAAGCAATACACTTAATGAGATTAGAGAAATTACTGTGTTGCCACAATAAAAAGAGAATCCACTGCGTCAGACACATTGGCCTCACGCATACAGGGGATCCTAAGTGCGCACAGTGACTGAAGCCGAACTTGGAGAAGCCAGATGTGCACTTAGCCAATGCGGGAACAGGGGAGACGTTTTTACGTTTGCTTCTGAAAGAATAAGATAAGGTGAACTTTGTTGCTTTATAGAATAACAAAGTTACACGTTTCCAGAAAACTACCTTTCTTGTCTCATTAGCCACAGATAAATAAGATAAATAGGAACTTCTAGAATCTACTGGACCCCTGAAAGTTGCCCAAACAGCACCTAGAACAGGGGTCTTCATGTTTCCCATCAGAACCACCACCACCTGGGAATGTATAAGAAATCCAACTTCGGGGCCCCATCCCTACCTACTGAATCAGAAATTCTGGGGTTGGGGCCCAGAAATATGCATTTCAACAAGCCCTCCATGGGATTCTAATGCTCTTGAAGTTTGAGGACGCTGACTGAAATGTAGTTTCTTGTCCAAAAGCAAACCCAGGTTGTAATAACATGACTTGCTGAGCCAGGAGCTGAGTCAGGTAGGGCTTGGTTACATCTCCAATAAATGTCAGCTGGGAATTACCTTGGCTACTAGGGATTTAAGATATTTTGGTTCAAGTGAAAATTCATACCCCACCCTTTCATTTGCTTTTGGTCCTAGGTAGCTATTCAGGGTCTTCTGTCATTTATGAGCAAAGCATAATTTAAAAGAGTTTAAAGGAAAAGTTTCTATTCATAAAGAATGCCTGGTTCATCTAAACTTTTTATACTTTTCTTTTAGATAAAGAGCCCCAGACACATTAAGTGTTATTATATTTAAATTAATTTGTATGCACCAAACATTGTAAGTAAGCAAATTATATAGATTTGTTCTCCAAATCAAAGCCCAGATCTAACAGATATAGCATTTCTGACTTTAAAATTATTCCTCAACTGGAACAGAATGAGTATTCTTTATTTTAGGCTTTTATAGATATCACCCTAATAAAACAAGAAGCTACATCATGAGCAACATTATAGAGAAATTTTATGATTCCTAGATGGCTTTTTCTTCAGAATCTTTCCATAATCTTAAAAGTCAAGAACTACTTGCACCTGGCCGATGTGGATCAGTTGGTTGAGTGTTGTGCCATGCACCAAAAGGTCGCTGGTTTGATGCCTGGTCAGGGCACATGCCCGGGTAGCAGGTTCAGTCCCTGGTCCAGGTGCATACAGGAGGCAGTCGCTTTATCTCTCACTTTAGTGTTTCTCTCTCTCCCTCTTCCTTCCTCTCTCTCTCATACATCAATAAAAATATTTTAAAAATAAAGGAAAATTCAAGAACTACTTGCAGAAAACACTGGATAACAGCAGTTGTAGAATACTCGATGCATTTATCAGCGTGACTTAGAGACTCCCCCTTCTCAGCTACTTACCCTATTGGGATTGTAGACACAGGCATCGAAACTGAATGTGCATGAGGACTCAGAGGGAAGGGTTATTATAGGGCAGTGGCTCTCCAAATATCCTCGGATCAACAGCATCAGCATGTTTATGGAAGTTGGTAAAAGTGCAAATTTTCCACCCTAGACCTAGTGTATCAGACACTCAGGGGGTGGGTCCCAACAATCTCTCCAGGAAATTCGGTGCTCGCTAAAGCTTGAGACTCACTATTCCAGTGAAGTGACTACCATGCTTTTGTCTTCTAAGACATAATGTATTTTTCTTATGAATTATGATAGCCTTTTTTTTTTTTAAGTGAAATGCTTGATTTAGGCATTCACTGAGCTTGCATTTATTGACTACCCACTTAGTGCCAAGAACTGTGCTAGGTACCAAAGTATAGTGGTGAGAAAAAGAGCCATTTCCCTTCTCTCACTGAGCTTACAAACTGCACTGTCTGGTGGAGGACAGACACACAGACAACAAAGCGAACAGATACTAAATATAAAGGAGGAGGCTGAAGCATGTGAATCGGGGCAGTATCAAGTAAAACAGGGTGTGAGGGGAGGCACCTTGCTTTAGCCAAGGTAATCTGTCTATATGAGGAGGTGGCATTTGGGAAACAGGAACAACAGAAGTGAGGGCCACACATCAGTCAATACCTGGGGGTGGCAGGGGATAGAGGAGGCTGAGTATGACTGCACCCAAGCAACTAGGGGAGACAGCAATAAAAAATGAATTTGAAAACTCTTTACATACGAGTTTTGATTTTACTCAACTTGCAATTGTTAATTTCTGAGGGACTTTACTAGGTGAACAACAGCACACTTCCTTTTTCCAAGATCACTTCGTTTTGCTAAAGAAGGAATGAGCAGAGGAGAGACGCGATTGAAGGAGAGTCAACCCGTTAGGAAGTCGCCGCAGTGGGAGGAGGGAGAGGCCGGGCTGAGCTGGAGGGCAGGCAGCGAAGTGGATCAGCTGCGAGTGTAGCCCGTATGAGTGCTGTCTAACTTTGTTGTCGTGCTAGTTTCTAGATGCCAGAGAGATGGTTTCCTGTTAGCCTTCTCTCCCCTTTTTCTAGTCCATCATCACGTACTAAAATTCCACCTTTAAAAAAATATTCTTGAAAGCGTCCAATTCTAATCCAAGCCCCTGTCATCTTTCCCGTGGATTGTCACAGTGGCGTTCGTTCTAACAGGCCCCCCTTTCCCACTGCCGTTGCCCATGTTCCATTCTCTACCCAGAAGCCAATGTGAAAATAAATAAATAAAGAAAGAATGCCACTCACTGCCTTGCTTGGAAAATCCCAATAATTTCCAAATCCACTTTGAATGACAACCAGTTTTCTCTCTGTTTTACAAAGCCCTCCACAGTCTAATCCCTTCCCAACGCTCTGACTCATCCCGTCAGACTCACCACAGGGCTCAGCTCTAACCACTGTCCTCCACACCTGTGCTGCCCACACTGCAGCCACTCGCCACATGTGGCTCTTTCAAGTCAGTGTAAATCCACTAAACTTAAATAAAACATAAAACTCAGTTCCTCATTTACTCTAGTTATTCCGAGGATCTGAAAGCCACGGGTGGTCAGTGGCGACGCTGTTGAACAGCTCAGCGGTTTCTATAATCACAGACAGTTCTGCTGGACAATGCTACACCCGGGAAACTAGTTTGCTGCCAGCTTCCTGAATATACCAGGTTCGTTCTCCCTGCAGTCTCTGTCCTTGCTCTTCCTTCTCCGTGGATTGCTCTATAGTTGTTGTTGGGTTTTTTTTGTTTTTTCATTTATATCTGTGTAAATGTTACTACTATGGACTGACTATTTGTATCCCACCAAAGCAAGCTACAGGTCCAGTGCAGTTCCTATCAAGACACCAGTGGCATACTTCACAGAACTAGAACTGTTAGGATTTTGGTTGGGCTGGTGATGCGAGCTTGTGAAAGAATTCACAACTGAGAGAAGAGAGAAAGGGGAGGACATTTATTTTGTCTTTCCTCATACACAGGGAAAGGGCCAAGTATCAGGTGGCATGGGGCAAAAAAAAAAAATAGGGGAGTTGCCTTTTATTGGGATGTATTTTAAGTCACACAGATGCGGGGGGTAGGGTGTTGGTTGCCTAAGGAGTTGCAGTTTGTTGGTTTTTTAGGAGACAGTCTGGCCAATGTGCCAGATTTCTTATCATATCTTCTTTAGCAGGCAAGGGGAGAGGAATGTGGGTAGGGGGCTGCAGGGGCTGGTCACCAGTGAGTCACAGTCACAGGTCCAGTGTTCCAATAATCAGATTGTTAATCTTTCCATGATGTCATGTAGTCCCCCTTGTCCTCAGATTAGGAGAATGGACAGCATTTCTAAGGTAAACTCCAGAGCCTTACCTCCCAGCCAGGTCAGAGTGGGCTCTTCTTTAATCAGAACAAAGCAATCACAACCAACATTGTAAAGGATGATCAACATTTTTTCTAACTATGTTTAGTGCCCCACTATGATTAGTTTTCTTACTCTTCTAATATTTTCTGTTAATTCTAATATTCTTTCCTGCCCCTTGTAGTTGGGTAGAAAAGCAGTTTGAAATTGCAGACACCAGCAATCTCTGTGTTTAATTACCAGGGGCTTCTCATAAATTGTGGGGAAAAATCATTAAAAAAGAAAAACCTGTTTTCTGTCATTACAAGAACATTATTCCAAAAATGTATATGGAACCACAAAAGACATTGAATAGCCATTGCAATCTGGAGAAAGAAGAACAAAGTTGGAGGAAGCACGCTACCTGATATCAAACTATACTACAAGGCCATAGGAATCAAAACAGCATGGTACTGGCATAAAAACAGACACACAGATCGATGGAACAGAATAGAGTCCAGAAATAAACTCATGTCTACATGGTCAATTAATATTTGACAAAGGAGGCGAAAACATACAACAGGGTAAAGATAATCTATTCAATAGATGGCATTAGGAGAATTGGAGAGATATGTGCAAAATAATGAAACGAGACCACTTTCTTATACCATACACAAGAATAAACTCAAAATGGATTAAAGACTTAACTGTTAGACTTGAAACCATAAAAATCCTAAATCATCTTTATATTGCATAGTCTTAAACTGTCTAAATGTTCATGAAATAAAATTCTAACAAGCAAATTTAATTACATACTATTAAGAAAAAGTTTTGCTGTAAAAAAACTGAGCTCATTGTTAAATTTAAATTTAGGTACACATCTGCATAAGGACATCAAATTAACCACAACCTAATTGACTGTTAAGCAATTGATCAGATCAAATTAAAACAGTCAAGTCTTTCATATCACTCTGCTTTAGGCATGTCAAGTCATGTAGATACACCCAAGGAGCCAGGTGAAAAACCACCCTGTCCTGACGAGAACTCCTGTTATAAGTTTCTAAGTATGAGAGCCACGCCTTTGTTTGATGGTTTATTGTTCAAACACAATAGGTTTACATAGCTGGGCTTTCCTGTATCTGATCTTCTTTGGAGATAGTTCTACTTAAGCAAATTATGTGCACTGAGGAACCTTAGAAGGGTGCCTATGCCACAAAACTCAGAAAGGGTCCCCTCTAGTTGAACTCCATGCAATTCATTCACATGAAGATTTTCTTAAGCAGTTGTAGCCAGGGATTTATCATATTCATTTTCATATCATCCCAGCACCTAAAACATCACATTGAATATTTGAAGAACTACAAATGTTTAAGTAATCAACATTTATAAGAGAAACAAAGTAAAATAATATACAATTGTCTATTCAGATGAAGTGAGGTAACTTCGATGGAGCTCCAGTCCATTTATAAAGCGTCTCTTAATGTATCATATCCATCATAAGCATTCATGAAAGAGGCTCAGAAGGAAAAGTGGGCAGCATCCTCCAGTGCCCTGTCTTCAAATGAAAGTATAGTGATGAGATAAGAATTATCTTCATATCCAAACTGCTGAATAAGAACAAGCTTCAAAAACAGGGGAAGGCCCACACTGCCAAAGATAGCTTATTACTGGAGCATTGTAATACTGGAGATTTACTGCTTATTAAAATGCAAGAGGCCATTACTTCCCCCAAGAACAAATTTTGTGAACAGAGATGAACCTAGGAAGCTTTTAGCCCATTTCCTGAATCATAAACAAAGAGCTCCATACACAGCAACTCTATGAGATGTAGAGAGGAGTATATTATATGATCCTTATTGAATTACTCAAAGCCTCAGTGAAGCTCCCTTCAGAAGTGATATAAATCAAAGCTAACTGCTTCCATAGAAAAGCAATCAAGTTTTTAAGAGAATATCTTTGTTCTTGAGGTTGCACAGTAAGATTTAGATGGTTCTATTAGGACCTTTGCTATGGAGCATACTTATGCAATTATAAAAATTCAGCATGGAAAAACACCTAGACAGACTGCCAAGGGAATTACATCTTTTAGTTTCAAGTTTTGGATACTTTATAGAATTATTTCCTCATCTACTTTCTGAAGACACACACACACACACACACACACACACACACACACACGCACACACAGCCCTTGCTTGAATACAGCAAATTAGTACCTTAAATAGGGTGTGTTTTATTAATACAATTTTTGCATTTTAGTATTATTATTTACTTTTAAATAAGTGAATTTTGTGTGCTTCTAGAAAGAAACTCTTAACAGACCTTACATATTGAAAAAAAATTTAACCAAAAGAAAATGTAGCTTTAGGGACTATCAATGTTTAAAAATGTGAAATTATTCCCTCTCCAGAATCTCTTGCATTAGTCAAGATGGAATTCCACAGACTTACTGAAAGATGTCTTTAAAATAAGGCAAAATAATAGTGACTTCCTGGCTAAAAATAATTTGCTGCAAGATGTGAAAGTCCTCAGGGCATCCAGAAAAGGGCTTTCATTTTTCCTTTCTATCACTGTCGTGTGGTCAAATATTCAACAATACTCTAGATTTAAAAATCCATGCAAATATTGCACTCTTTTGAAGATGACTTTTGCCACTTAGAATACTAACAATTATTTTCTAGAACTGAACGTTAAAAGAACCAGCTTTTATTTGTTGCTTACTTTGAGAATCTGGGCAAATCAAAATAACTTCCAAAGTTTGTATTTTTCAGAAAAACATACCCGCAATCAGATACAAATTAACCCCGTCAGGAAATCTTCAAGAATGAATTATCATTGGTTGAAAAGTATTTTTAGACTGGTGCTTTTGTACCTGTGACTGTGCTACATTATGGAAAATGCCGAGTAACCACATAGTTTTGGCATCAAGGAGCCTGTAGTTCAGTGGACTAAGATAAAATATAAAATATGATAATAATATAATAAATGTGTTAAATTCTATGGCAAGATTATAGATGTCTAAGAATTCAGACACATAGAAAATCAATACAACTTATCAGGGTTGGAGAATTTTGTGAAGAAAATTCATCTTAACTTGGGCAGAGTGATTTAGGCTTGATGTGATAAATTGTTCAGAGTAACTGTAGGTTTTTTAAGCAGGGGAGCGACAGATGAAACCAACACTGGACTAAATGTTATGTGGTATCAATATGCAGGATATCTTAGATGCTACAAGAGGGTGAGCTAACTAGAAGCCCGACACAATATCTCAGGGATAATGCGATAAAGGCCTGGACAATTAGGTGAGATGCGCGGAGATAGGTTTTTATAACTTAGTGGAAATAGTAGAGTGGGAATTTTATTTAGAATATATAGTAAATGAGTTAACAATCAGGCACCCTTAAAATATAATCACCACTGTCTTAGTACGTGATGTGAAAACACAGCCTGAGACAAGGGCATGGATGAAAGTCATTTATTTAGGAGAAAGTCTACAGAAGCAACAGTGAGAGAAGTAGGGAAAGGGAAAAGCCAGGAAAAGCTACCTTTAATGGGCTAGTTAACCATGTGGGCAAATACAGGACTCAGTCCCACGGGGCACCTGCGAAGACACCGTACTGTAACTAGCATACTTCAGAACTTTCCCACCAGAAGCAGGAGAGGCTAGTGAATTCATCCACTGACTTCTATGCCATTGGTTGAGGGTTGCCCCCCATGGCATCGTCTTCTCTGTGCTGCTGAGTCGGCCCTGCCGATGAGCAGCCTCTTCTGCTTGGGGAAAGCCCTGAGCAGCAAAGCAGAGGCTCGGGCGCAGTCCTGAAGTGCACCGCTAGCAAGGGCACTTTATAGCCACAGCTGTGCCGAGATCATTCTGGGACACAGAATGTCACACTGTGAGCAGCTTCAGTAATCACACATGCAATCAAACACCCCAAAAAAGGGTACCACATGAAAAGAAGCTGCAAAGAGAGAGAGAGCTTAGTGATTAATAACTGAGGTTCTCGACTCAAAGGCCACTGGGTAGGAATTCAATATTCTGCTCTGTGAAACTTTTGGTAAATTACTTGCCTTAAACTTTCTCAGGTTCTTACTGAACACATATCATTGTTGTGAGAACTTAGTGAATCAATGTATGTAAAATAATCAGCCCAGTGCAAAAAACAAAACAAAACAAAACAAAAAAACATTCCCCCAAAATATTGGGTCTGAAAAATATTTTTTAATTGGAATCTCTAGGAAACATACAAAACATAAAAGGTCAGATTTGTAGTAATTCTCAATACAGGACACACAAAATTGCTATCAGTGTTTTGGTATGCATTTTTGTTCCTGTGATAGGATTGCTGATGGTCCTAGTTAAGGTACTTGACAAAGCTCTGAGGTAATGCTAGCAAAGAATGTGCCTAATATCTGAATACCACCTCATCCAATTAAATCCTCACTTTCATCAAACTGTAGTAAAGAATCACTCCACAGCCATTCCACCCTGTCTCTGATCTCTGGCAAATGCTCTGGGTTTTCTACAGCGTTTTACAGGCAGTGCAACTGTGTTCTTTCCAAGAGGGTGAGCTGCTATCAGCACCAACCAGGACACTGGTTACTCTGTGTGCACATGCAGTCCTCCTGCCGTGAATTCTCTGACTTCCAGACTTGAAAGAGGAATGCTGTTCATTCCCAATGCATGTCGTCAGGTCCATCATGCACACCTACCTGCAGCAGATAGTATTAAGAGAACCAATTTTAAAGACAGTGGAAGATTATTTAAAGAGCAATCTGATGGTACGATCATGGTCAATGTCCACCTCCCCCTTTATTCACTGTAAGTCTCCAAGTCAGTAGTTTCTGTAGGGGTAGTACAATAGTTCAACTTCAGGAATCCCAGAGAAATATTTATAGACACGAAAAATATTCGGTCCCGAACAGAGATCTATGAAATTTTAGGTCCAGAAATGACCTAAGACATCCAGACTTTTTATTATAAAATGGGAAAACAGAGATCCAAACACCTTAAATTATCCAAACACGTTAAATTATTTGCCCATAGTCCCACTCCGGTCCCACTACCACATAAACCAACGAACCCCATTTGCTTTCTTTTTCTGCCCTCCAAAGCCTCATATGCCAAGTTGAACCTCAAATTTCTTTAGGGCACTGAATAGCTGTGAAGCTATAGTGAACAAGACAAACAGAAACGGCAATAACAACAACAATGCCAAAGACTACCTCGTAAGTTTCAAGTAATGATTAAGCTCTGAATATTTACAGAAAAGACAGATATTTTTCATATTCATTCCACAAGTACTTATTGCATGCCTATTATGTCAGGCACTGTAAGCAAGATACAGCAATGAATAAGAAAGTTATAGTCTCTAAAATCTATTTTAATAATTTTGTTTATATGACCATGTATAAGCCCATTCTTATGAATGAGAACAGGAACAGACAATGCCCATGACCTCCAAATGGAGTGCCCCAATGTGCCTGCTACCTAGGCTTTTCCAGGCAAACCTGCACAGCCACACAATAGAGAAAACTTGATAAAACGATTTTGACAGTTTGGTCAAACCTTACAGTATGCGTTATCCTAAATTTGTTTTATATTGGTTGTATAGAGCTACACTAAGTTTAGTAATATTTGAATTTATGGTCCTTTACAAATGATATTTTTGGGGAAAAATACACATTATTTTTAAGATTATATCTGAACTGTCCAGCTGGTGTGGCTCTGTGGTTGAGTGTCGACCCATGCACCAAGAGGTCGCTAGTTCGATTCCTGGTCAGGGCACATGCCCAGGTTGTGAGCATCCCCAGTAGGGGGCATGCAAGAGGCAGCCAATTGATGTTCTCTCTCATTGGTGTTTTTATCTCTCTCTCTCCCTCTTACTTCCTCTCTCTGTAAAATCAATAAAGGAAAAAAAATAATTTAAAAAAAGATTATATCTGAACTTAAAAGCTGTACTAACAGAAAAATATTTTTCTTCGACAAAATTAAAATCAAAAATGAAACTTACCTAATAGTGGTTCTAAATATATGTAGTATTAGAAGGTTTTTAACTTCAAGTCAATTATCAGTGTTTAAATGAGCTCTTTTTCATTAACCAGT
This sequence comes from Tadarida brasiliensis, assembly GCA_030848825.1. Classification (NCBI taxonomy): domain Eukaryota; kingdom Metazoa; phylum Chordata; class Mammalia; order Chiroptera; family Molossidae; genus Tadarida; species Tadarida brasiliensis. Next base: position 82,886,067 of record CM061258.1, on the reverse strand, counting down.
CATTTTTCTAGATTATATGTGAAGTTGTAGTAAGTTATTACATGAACTATCTTTTCTTTGGGGCAAGAAAAAATTAATAAGAGCATTCATTAAATATTGCAGGAAATACTGTGCTAATTTTGACTTTTCTGACCAATTTAAGATGGAAACAGTTTAGGAATCATTCTTAATAGCAGAAGAAATAGAGTTTTGCTTTTTTTTTTTTTTTGCCATTCATGATCATTTAGCCTTCTTTGCATAATTGACAAGCTGTTTCTAAAGTGTATATGGAAATGCAAAGGACCTAGAGCAGAAAGAATCAATCTTGAAAAAGACGAATAAATTGGAGGAATTACATACCCTGATTTCAACACTTATTAAAACAAAGCTATAGTAATCAAATAAATGTGATATTAGCCTAAGGATAGATTGTCAAACAGATAAAAGGAACCAAATACAGATATCAGATATAGACCTACAGTTTAAAACTACTTGAATTTTGAAAAATGTGCCAAATCAATTTAATGGGGAAGGAAAGATTTTTGACAAATAGTGCTGGGAAAAAAGGTGAAATGACCCCATCTCACACAATTTATTGATTCAAGAGAAAGAAGAGATGTAAATATAAAAGCTAAAAGTCTAATACCTCTAGGAAGGAAACAAAAGAAAATATCTTCATAACTTTGTCTATACACAGCTCTCTTTTTTGTACAAAACACAGAAAATACAAACCATGAAAGGAAATAACTGATGAAAGGGATAGCACCAAAATTTAAAACCTTTGCTCATCAAAGTAAATGGCAAGTTGAAGATTAGAAAATATATTTTTAAAACAAGTGTTTGAAAAAGAACTCTTCCCAGAATATATAAAGAATTTAAACAACTTAATAATAAAGACAAAGAATTTAAAAAATTGGACAAAAGACTTAGACACTTTATAGAGGAAGATATCCAATAATCAGACAATAAATTCTCAATGTTATTAAACATCATGGAAATGCAAATTCAAACCACAGTAAGAGTCCCCTACATACTTACTAGAATGACTATTAAAATATTAAAAACACCAGTCTGGCCGATGTGGCTCAGTGATTGAGCATTGACCCATGTACCAAGAGGTCGCCGGTTCGATTCCCAGTCAGGGCACATGCCCAGGTTGTGGGCCTGATCCCCAGTGAGGGGCATGCAGGAGGCAGCCAATCAACGGTGTTTCTATCTCTCACTTCCTCTGTCTCTGAAATCAATAAAGGAAAAAAAAAATTTTTTTTTTTAATATTAAGAACGCCAAATTTTCGCAAATATGAAGAGGAAATGGAGTTCGTACATTGTTGTTAGGCTTGAAAAATAGTGCAATCAGACTTTAAAAAAACACTATTTGGAAGTTTCTTATAGAGTTAAACATGCACTTACCTATGACCCAGTAATTTTACTTCAAGCAATTTACTCCAAAGAAATGAAACTAATAGCCACAACCGACAAGACAAATAAAAGAATGATCATAACTTTATTCCTAGAACAAAAGTGTTCTTTTTAATGTCCACCCACAAACTGGTGTATTCGAACAATAGACTACTACTCAGCAATAAAAATGTACAAGTTGATGCTCACAACCACACGGATGAAGCCAGGTACAAAAAAGTGTGTACCGTATGATTTCATTCACATAGTCTTTAGAACCGCTAACTAAACTATAATGATAAAAATTAAAACATCCATTGTCTCTTGGGCTGGAAAGGAAGATTGACTAGGAAGGAGATATTTTAAATAATTTTTTTTTGTATAATGAAAATAATCTACACCTTTACAGACATGTGGCTTTCATGGATGTCTTCATTTGCCCGAACTTATCATATTGTACACTTAAGATCTGTGCATTTTGTTTTATGTCAAATTCAAATGTGTCCCTATTTTTTAAAAGGGAAAAATAAACTCTGACAAATATTAGAGATCTGATTTTAATAGCTCACATCTTCTAAAAATATATTAAACAAAATAAAACAATAGTAAATTTTTATTTTCTTCCCCAGTATAAAGTATATTTGATCCTACATTTCCATTCAATGATCTGCCTCTAAGTCTAGAAATTATTGAGAAAAGTTCTAAATTGTCTTAGTTTCTATCTGTATTTAATGAAACAAACCTAGCTTAAGTTATCAGGTGAAATATATTTGAATTTATCTTTAGTCAAACATAGACTAATTTTCACATTATGTTCTGATGCTAAATGAAAACTTATTTCATCCTCATGCTACAGTTGAAGAAAATAGATTTTAATAATTTAAAATATGATATGTACTTCTAAAATTCTTGGTTATCTGTTTACTAAGGGTACCTTAGATGTTGACTACATTTATTTAACATCTTTTGTTTTCCAAATACTTCTTCATACATTATTTGCAAAAATTTAGTAAATTGTGATTTCAAGTTTAGCCTCTTTGGACACACAGACATGATTTAGGTAACCTTTGGTGATTCCTTATGATTGTCTATTCAAAAAAGCTAATTTTGACCTCCTATTTTATGGGCTTTCATTCCTGCAGTCAGAAACTATTTATTAATTCAATGCTACTTTATTTCTATTCCTTATTCCAAGGTGTCTGAGGCTGGTGATGAGACCTTTTAATATAGAACTAAGATTTCTCTATCTGTATAACAGGAAAAAATTAGGGCATTCATCAAAAAAAAAAAAAGCAAAGTACTTGAATAGTGCAATCTCTGATAAAGAATGGGCAAAAATGGTCTTGAGTCCCCTAAATTAGAGCATTAGTTCTTGTCCTTTAGAAGGAAAAAAAAATCAGAGGGACATTAGACTGAACTAAATTGAACAGAAAAGCTAATAGTGAAGAATAAACTGGAAGGTGCTCAAATCAAGAGGGTGAAGGTAAATGCTGAGAACATAACAAGCTTCAAAGGAAGGCTGCTTAACACCCAGTGGTGTGAGTCACATGACACTCTGTGCAGTAGTGCCCAATCTAAGCCTCACAGCTTCTCAAGATAGAAAAACAGTGTTCCCAATTCAGGCTGCAGATACCCAAGAGAAGCTGTTGATGTCAGACGTTAAAGTGGGTGTTAAGGCCAAGACCTTAAGCAAAATGAAGTAAAAAGTGAGAAAATTACCTGCATATGTCAGGTCTAAAAAAAAAAAAAAAGTTTGCATGAACTAGCCATTAATTCAGGCAAAGGTATATTTTTGGCTTATGATTTAAAAAAAAAAAAAAGGTCGATGTCAGCTTTTCCTCTATGAAATAACACAGATTAGAGGATTTGTGAGTTCCTTCTAATTACTAGAATCTATGTTTATTGCCTCAATTACCTGAGTATTTCAAGCAAAGCTGTTTGGGGCTTGGAATATTTATATAATTACCACAATTTTTCATTTAACTTTGCATGTGTGGACACAGTCTTAATGGTGATTTGTATTCCCATTGGGAACTTTATTAGTTTGGTGGGAATACCCTCAATAAATACTCTCTGTTGAAAATGTTGGAAAGGCTATGATAAATTTACAGGGTTCTACTAGCATGAAAATACAGAAGTTTGAATGCTATATATTTCCTGTGTAATCAAGAGTTAAGATATTTGGTGCCGAGATTTAAAATTTTAAATTTAAATATTCCTCACTTTCTAAAATATCTCCCAAACTGGGGTTTGAACATCAAGTAGCTTGGTTAAATAAGCAAAAGAAACTTTCCATTTCTGGATGAAATTAAGCCTTTCTTTAATAATTCAGATAATTATGTATCTCAAATCCAAAACTAACATAGAAGCATAAATATTATGATTACAAATTCAATGAAAATAGTTTTATATTCAGAATAACGTAAATCCAGATTAAATATAGTAAACACACAAAGCCAAGAAAAGGACACTTTAAATCTTATTTTAAGCAATTAAATAGTAATCAGTACTTTTAAACGTATTTCTTTTGTAAAACCAGAAAATCAAATCATAATGTGATCCCTAATAAGATGGCTATGTAATTACAAGTAGTTCAGAGAGATGCTAGAGGTATCTTTCAATTATCAAAGGAAACTTCTTAAAGGCAGGGATCCAACCTTATTCCTCTCTGTATCTCCCACAGCACCTTACCTCACAGGAACTGCTCAATAAACGTTATCTGAATAGGAGACGGAGCAAATTCCCACCACCAAGAGAGACACTTGGCAGATTATTCAAACATATCCTCCAAAGAAAAATTGAATAAGATTTGGAATTCAGGGTCCTCCCTAGACTCTCCAAATCAGAATTTTCAGAGGAGCTATGAAATCTGTTTAACAAGCACCCTGTGTGATTTTTATGATTAAGCAAATTGGAAAATAGTATAATGTAAAATTAAACTGGGAAAATCACAAGATTCCAACTTAACATTTTATAGTCGCTATAATTAGGCCCTAGCCTAACTTTCCAACATTATCTCTCTCAATTCTCAATCAAAATCATTTTGTGGCAGTCAGGCTGCTCTACTCACGGAAAGCATAGTGAGGGGAAAGAGTTTGAATCCTGGTTTATACCAGTAATAGTTTTGTGATTCTGGCATTGTTAGTAATCTAGATTGTTCCTACACACAAGGGTTTGTCTAGATTAGTGGCTAAGACATCCACTATGCACTTGATGCTTTATCTGGGAGAAAATGTGTTGGCTCTTGTAGCAGTGAGGCCAACCAATCTAGACTTGCCCTGCTGCCTGAAGTCAAGCTAGCTGCTGACTCTCCCTCTCCCTGCTGTTTGGAGGCATAATTGTATCACATGCTTAAGTTGGTCAATGTTTACTCTGAGGCTGATCATATTAAGGGACACCCTTCTAGTTTTGCTGAAACTGTAAATGTGACTCATGTAAAGGACGTCCATGTTATCTCCTCGTTCTGCAGAGATGTCACCTCAACACTATGACACCAATTTCTAATTTCTTACACTTGGCACTATTCAGATGCCTGGATGCCATATTCAAGATGACTATGTAGTTGTGACACAAGAAGTATTAACTGTTCCAAGAAACCACAAACTCCTTAAGGCCACAGCTGGTATCTTGTATTTACATAATGGATACATGACTCTTGTAATATTTCATAGTTTGAATTATGTGCCCTCTTATTTAAGTGTCACAAAATTAAGATTACTAACCTTTGCCATGAACAGAAAAACTCAACCCATGTGACTCTGAAGAAGAAATCCAGTACTAAATAAAATCAGTGCCTAATCACATGCCAACTGGTCAAGCCATTTATTTGAATAGACAGCCCTTTGTGAGTCGTAAGCAGATGTGATTGGGCAAGAAAGTGATCAAATGTCTCTGAGATCTAATAAAATGAGAATAATACTACTAATATGGTTGTTTTGAATAAAATGCCCAGCATAGACATTGGCACATAATAGGAAATTATAATTGTTACGGCTTTTTTCCTTCTTTCTTTATCATATCCCAAATAGGCTCTGCCCATTTCCCATGTTTGAAGATTTTCTCATACTAAGCCTTTCTCCTATCTCACCTCCATCAAGCCTATTCAATCAATTTAGTCTTCAAGAACCTATTCAACCCTGTAGCACAACCCCTCTGCCTTTGTCCATTCACTCCAAGCCACAAGAGTCCTTCAGTATTCTAGAATTCATATAGTGATATTGTTAAAAAAAAAAAAAAATTGGATTCTAACAAAATATTGACATAAATTTCTAAGATATTACATGTGTACATTTATTCTACTGAATGAGCTTGAAAAGGAAAAGACAGTATCTTATGCTTCTGTATTTCTCCCAAATGCAAGTACTGTGAGCTGCACATAGTAGGAAGATAAAATGAGAAGTAAATGCTCTCACCCACCTGTTCTTACTAGGAGGGGAAATATAGTCACAAGGAGGAGTTTTTGGTATTCAACTCAGATATTTCTTTGTGAATTTGCTAAAGAGACCTCTAAAATCACTAGCACCATTATCTACATTGAAAACATTGCAGTGTACTTTTAAAAATTAACACTAGGTTGCTGGTGGGAGTAAAGTTGGTACACCCTTCCAGTAGGGAAATGAAGAAATCGTAGCAAAAGGCTTATATATGCACATCTCCTTTGATCCAGCAATTCCATTTTAAGAAATTTGCCCTAAAGAAAGAATTACTGTTGTGTTTAAAACACAATGTTCATGACAGTTTTGTTAAAATGGGAAAAATGTGGAAAGAACCTAAAATATCCTCAATATGGAATTGGTTAAATGAAATACTATGCTTTCATTTAAAATGATGTCAAAAGAAATACTTAATGACATAAACATATATACAGTATCTTAGTGTAAGAAGCAGGTTATATAAAACATGATGTCCTAATTTTTTGCAAAAACATAAATTTATTCCTGTTCATAGGAAATAGATAAAATGGCTACATGAAGATGACAACCACTGGTTTCAAGAATTATGGATGGGAATATTCTTCTTATGATATTCTGCATACTCCAAATTCTGTAAATTTTTGCTTCTTACATTGACACTATGATATCTTAAAAGTAAATTTCACTGAAGAAAATATATGTAAACTGTAGAAGTGAAAACTTCCCATATTTCTAGTTTCATAGCTCCATAGTTAACAATATTATTTGCCATGATCAAAATAGTGAAATAAAATTGGTACAATTTAGATATTGTATTCATTTCAATGTAATTTTAAAATGCTTAAATAACGACAGTAATTTCCTTTAATGGGATTATTTAACATATGTCTAGAAAAAGTGACAGAAAAGGACAAAGAAAATTAAATTTAAATCAAGAAATACATAAGGAGGTGCCAAAACAAGAGCCTAGTATTTCTCCATCTAAACTGATACTTGGAAAATTGAAGACTGAAGATTCCCACATGGGAATCACAGTGTCACAGCATTGTGATCAACATACAGTCACCCTTTTCCCCTTGTTTTGCTGATAGTTTTAGTTTAATAAGCTAGATAGATTAAAAGTCAAAGCAAACAGCATGCGACAGCTTAGGAGACACTATAAAAAGGTAGTAAACATTAATATTTTACGTGAATTCAACTTGTTAACACATGAATGAAACTAAAGAGTATTACAAATAGTAAAAAAAATGTACTTTCTTTCTCTAATATTAATTGTATGTTACACACTTCATGGATGTTCAAAGTTGACTTTGAACACACACAATCTCCTTTTTTTGTAAGGGAAAGCAATGCAGGTAAGTTTACCTGAACAGATAGACATGGGGAACTATACCTATCCCAGAAAAACAAACAAACAAACAAAAAAACACTGTCAAAGCTTTTTATTGACGTGCAAAGATAAAAACCTAGATGAAGAACAAGCCAACAGAAAACTGACTGTGCAGAGCTGGCCTTTGGGCTTTAGCAATTAGGAAGGAAGCTTGAACAGAGAAGCAAACTTATTCTTCTGAGAGAACCCCAACTTTCTCCAGATGTTGCTGGATGATTGAACTGGTGTGGAGTTCTGTGAATATCTAACAAGGTCATTCTAACAAGATCCTGGAGGACACCAAAATAATCCAAGAAGAGTCCAGACATTATCCTTGGAGGCATTTACCAGGCATGGATACACTCCTTCAAAATCAAGAATAAATAAATAGAAATGAAATCCACATACAACTCAGTGAAAAATTTTATAACAAACAAACAAAAAATAAAGAAAAAAGGAGAAAAGTATAGCACTAAAAATAAAGAGAATCTACTTTGGGAAATATTTACTAAGGAAGCAAATTTTAAATAACAACTGTTCATGCTCTCTTTAAATTCAAGAAAATATTTGCTCTCTGAAATAAAGAAGAAATTAAAATATAAATAGACAATTGGCTGAAGGGCAATGATAATTTTTTGAAAAAGAATTGAATGAAATGTAGCAAGAATGTAAGAAAATTAATGATGCCAAAGCAGATTTAAAAATTGCAAAAGATATTGAAAGAGAAAAATCATACTGATATAGAAGAAAAACTAAAGAATGTAAGAAAAACCTGATTAATTTATCAATTGCATTTTATGTGCCAAGTATATTAGATGACTTCTCTGCATTAATTATCTTCTTAATATTCAAAACAACTTTATAAGAGAAGTGCTATTATTATATCTAATAATAATGGAAAACCCAAGGTTTAGAAAGAAACAATACCAGACCATATGACAGGCTAAATATATAGAAATATTTCTATTAAATATATGGAAATAGTTAATTAAAACTTGTGAAAGAGGATCTACTAATTAGCAACTCCTGAAATATGGTCTCTAAAAGTGTTTGAGGGATCCAAAATGAATCCTCCAAACTAGAATTGCAACTAAAATATGGAACAAGCAACCTGAATAACCAACTGAAGACTAATTGAAGAGAAGTCTTAGAACGAAGGATTTACAGGAGAAGGCATAGCAAGACTGGTAGGAAGAGCAGAGGCATGAATAGGGCTGGCCCCATTCCTACAGATGGTGGCTGAGATTCCAGAGAAATATTTCAGCTGCAGGGGCTCCCCTGAGAAACATGAGTTCTCAACCCCAACCAGGGCTCTCTATCCTAGCTGTGAAAATCAGTGGAGGTTCTGTTCACCAGAGAGAGACAGAAGTCTGCTAGAGATACAGATGCCCTCTTAAAGGTCCAATGCACAAAATCTCCTTTACAGCCACTCACTGAAGGCTCCAAGGGAGGGAGAGCAGAGTGGACTAGAGTAGCATGAGAAGACACTGGGGTTTGTTGCTCTGGAGAGAGCTGAAGGGACAGCCAGCAGGATCCCTGAGCTGAATCCCTCTCCCACACTGCAGATGCCACCTTTCTTTGGTGGAGCACTCCCCTGCACATAGCATCAGCCTTTGGGAAAACAATAGCCCAACTCTCTGTACTCCCTCTCTCCTCACCCTGTGGAACTTTCATCCTGCTGAAGAGTCAGCTGCCTGGACCTGGGAATAGAGGTCTGCGTAGACTCAGGGGGTGATAATGACTGAGGTGTGTGCTTTGGGGCAGGGACAATTCCCACCACTTTTCCATGAACCTGATTGGTGCCTACCCCTCATGGGTGGTTCACTAGCTTCACTGTCTAGGCTCCTGGTGGCTTCACCCTTTCGACCCCTGGTGGCCCTGCCCTGCCAAGGGCTGGGCAGAATCCAGGACAGACTGAGTTGTATGGCTCTGGGGAGAGGGCCACTTCCCCCATTTTCCCCCAAGCCTGACTTACATCTCTTCCTCATGTGAAACCCATTAGCCCCATCCTCCCAACTTCCAGCAGCTCCACCCTGCTGAGATCAGGCTCCTGGCAGAATCTGGGACAGACTGAGTCGTATGGCTCTAGGACAGGGGACATTTTTCTCTTGCATGCTCTACTGGTATAGAGCCTTCCCTTCACATGGCCAAAACTTGGTCTGTTTGGGACTGATAAACTCTACTGGACTCACCCTGATGACTCTCCAAGACCCCAACCCACTACAAAGGTGTGCAAGCACCCAGCGGGTTGCAGCTAGACTTGGTATACTCTGGGACATTTGTTGAGTAGCCTCAGATACAGCACTGGCACCAAATTTGAACCTGTATTAATCTGGTGCACACCACTCACCCCTACCTGGTGACTTACTGAGAACCTACTTCATGCAACTCAAGTGCAGACAGAGACTCTCTCAGTGACTGAGCCTAAAAGATAGCTGGCAGACAGGGGCAGGCAGAAGCAGATCTTGAATTGCCTTGGGACTTTTGATTACCTGCCCCCAGGCTTGGTGCTGGTAAAAGCCAGCCTTGTTGTGAAGCTTGATCCTGCCCATCATAGCCAGGTCCAGCACAGGCAGCCACAAACTAAAGATTGCTTTGTAACTCAAAACAGGTTGCCCAGGGCCAGTCACAGTCAGCACCTGACATTGGCCTGTACCAGAGTTCCTTCCAAGAGGTCCCAGAAACAACATACCCAGTGGCCAGCTTCAGATAACATCAGAGCATTATCCAATTACCCTCACAAGTGGCATATCCACAGGGAGATCTCGGCAGGCATCAGACCCTGATGCGGTGAATTCTTCTTCATGTGGTCAGCATCTTCACTGCAGCTCATACAGTGAGGTACTGGTCTATCCTCAAAGTCAGCCAGCCTGAGGTTCATCCACATGCATGAACAAACCAATAGAAATCAAGACTCAGCTACAACAAGAGGACCCACATAACCCATATAAGGGACATTCCTGGAGCACCCAGCTCAGGTGATCAAGGAGACTGACTGCACAGTGGGTCCCACAGGCCAACAAGCCTTGGTATGACTACATAAGTCTTAATATGACTTCCAAGTCTGGAAGTCAAGCAGATCTACCTAATACATAGAAACAAATACAAAGAGGCAGCCAAAATAAGGAGACAAAGAAACATGCCCAAATGAAAGAACAGGAAAAATCTCCAGAAAAGAGCTAAATGAAAAGAAGGCAAGCAATTTATCAGATATAGGGTTCAAAAAATGGTTATAGGGATGCTCAAGGAACTTAATGAGAACTTCAACAAAGAGATAGCAAGCATACAAAAAAATATAGAAACCATAAAAAAAAAACTAGTCAGAAATGAAGAATACAATATCTGAAATGAAAAATGCACTAGAAGGAATAAACAGTGGGTTGAATGAAGCAAAGGACTGAATCAGTGATTTGGAAAACAAGGTAGCAGAAAACACCCAATCAGAGGATCAGAAAGAAAAAAAATAAAAATTTTTAAGTGCAGATAGTTTAAGAGACATTTGGGACAACATGAAGCATAACAACATCCACATCATAGGGATACTAGGAGGAGAAAAAAAGAGAGCAAGGGGTCAAGAACCTATTGAAAAAAAAAAGACTGAAAACTTACCTAACCTTGTGAAGGAAAAAGACACACAAGTGCAGGAAGCTTAGAGAGTCCCAAAGAAGATGAACCCAAAGAGGTCCACAGGAAGACACATCATAATTAAAATGGCAAAAGTTAAAGACAGAGAGTTTTAAAAGCAGCAAGAGAAAGACAGTCAGTTACCTACAAGGGAGCTCCCATAAGACTGTCAACTGATTTATCAGAAGAAAAAAGAAAACAGAGAAACAGAGTTAAATAATAAAGTGGCAATAAATACATACCTATTAATAATCACTTTAAATGTAAATGGCTTAAATGATCCAATCAAAAGACAAGGGTAGCTGAATGAATAAGAAAACTAGACCCATATATATGCTGTCTATAAGAGACCCACCTCAGAATGAAAGATATACACTAAAAGTAAAGGTATGAAAAAAGATATTTTATGCAAATAAAATTTTTTAAAAAGCTAGGGTAGCAATACATATATTTGACAAAATAGACTTTAAAACAAAGGCTACAGTAAGAGACAAAGGAGGGTACTACATAATGACAAAGGGGAAAATCCAACAATAGGATATAACCCTTGTAAACATTTATGCACCCAATGTAGGAGCACCTAAATATGTAAAGCAAATCTTTTTTTATTATTATTGATTTTTAGGGAGAGAAGAAATGAGAGGGAGAGAGAAATAAAAACATCAATGAGAGATAACATCAATTGGCCACCTCCTGCATGTCCCCTCCTGCATGTCCACAACCTGGGTATGTGCCATGACCAGGAATCAAACTGGCAACCTCTTGGGTCAATGCTCAACCACTGAGCCACACCAGCAGGCACTTTTTTTTTATATATAATTTTTTTTATTTTATTTCAGAGAGAGAGGAAGAGAGAGATAGAAACATCGATGAGAGAGAACATCAATTGGCCTCCTCCTCCATGCCCTCCACTGGGGATTGGGCCTACAACCTGAGCAAGTGCCCTGACCAGGAATCGAACCAGTGACCTCTTGGTGCATGGTCAATGCTCAACCACTGAGGCACACCAGCTGGGCTGTAAAGCAAATATTGATGGACATAAAGGGAGAGAGTGACAGTAATACAGTCATAGTAGGGAATTTTAACACCCCTTTGACGTCAATGGATAGATCTTCCAGAAAGAAATTAACAAGGAAACAGCAGTCTTAAATGACACACTAGATCAGATGGATTTGATATCTTCAGAGCATTTCAACCCAAAGTAGCAGAAAACACAATCTTTTTAAGTGCATATGGAATATTTTATAGGACAGAGTACATGTTAGGACACAAAACAAGTTTCAATAAATTTAAGAAGACTAACATCAGATCAAGCAACTTCTCTGACCATAATGGTATGAAATTAGAAAGCAATCACACACACATACACCAAAACAAAAAACAAAACTGAAAATCAATGACATGGAGGCCAAATAGGATGTCACTAAACAAAGAATGAGTTAACAATGAGATCAAGGAAAAAAATCCAAAGATACCTTGAAACAAATGAAAATGAACACCCAATAATCCAAAATCTATGAGACACAGTGAAAGCAGTCCTGAGAGGGAAGTTCATGGCATTATAGACCTACCTCAAGAAACAAGAAAAGTCTCAAATAAACAATCTAACTTTATACTTAAAAGAAATAGAGAAAGAGCAACAAACATTGCCCACAATTAGTAGAAGAAAGGAAACAATAAAGATCAGAGTGGAAATAAATGAAATCGAGTTAAAAAAAAAAGTACAAAAGATCAATGAAACCAAGAAAGCAAGAACTGGCTCTTTGAAAAGATAAATAATATTGATAAACCTTTAACCAGACTCATCAAGAAAAAAAGACAGAGGGCCCAAATAAATAAAATCAGAAATGAAAGAGGAGAAGTAATAAGTGACACACACACACACACACACACACACACAAATACAAAGGATTGTAAAAATATATATATTATTAACAACTATATACAACAAATTGGACAATCAGGACAAAATGTATAAATTCCTAGAAACATACAATCTTCAATAACTCAATCAGGAAGAATCAAAAGACCTAAATAGATCAGTTACAACTAACAAAATTGAAGTAGTAAACAAAAAACTCCCAACAAACAAAATCCCTGGACTGGTTGGCTTCACAGGTGGAATTTTACCAAACAGTCAAAGAAGAACTAACATCTATCCTTCTCAAACTATTCCAAAAAATTCAAGAGAAAAAGATTCACAAGCTTATTTTATGAGGCCAGTATTATCCTAATTCCAAAACCAGATAAAGACACTACAAAATAAAACTATAGATCAATATGCCTGATGAATATTGATGCTGAAATCTTCAACAAAATATTCACAAACCAGATCCAGAAATGCATTAAAAAGATCATACACCATGAACAAGTGGGATTTATTTCAGGGATGCAAGGTTGGTACAATATCCACAAATCAATAGCAATTAATACATGTCTATCAACAATTGACTCTACAAACAAAATGAGCAAGAAGAACAAACAGACTCATAGATACAGAGAACTTTTTGTTGCTTGCCAGATGAGTGGGGGCTGGGAGGATGGGTGAAAAAGATGAAGGAATTAAGAGGTACAGATTTGTTGTTAGACTGATGAACCTCAAAGGTAAGGGGAGAGGGAGGGTGGGATGAGATAAACCAAAGAACTTCTATGCATATATGCATAAACAATGGATACCGACAATAGTGTGGGGAAGGCAGGAGGGGGTTGGGATTGGGGAGGAGGGGTCAATGGGGAAAAAAGGGGGGGAACATCTGTAATACATTCAACAATAAAGATGAGTTTTTTTAAAAAAAGAAATAATGAAGAGAATGAGCACAACTTTCTCTGCAAAAATCTAGGTATAAAAAATATTAATTATAACAATTCAAAGTTACAAGTATCCTTAATATTCAACCATGGAACATTTATTAAAGAATAGGCTATAGCCACACAATGTTACTCTCTAGCTATTAAGGATCATTCTATAAAATAATATATTTTAAACAAACATATATAGAAGTAAAAAGGAATTTTATAAAACAGTATATACAGACAAATTTTATTTCTCATGCAAAGTTATAAGTGACAAGTTGTAACAAATATAAATTATTTTTCTTATCATATGATAAGAATTATATTCTCTTTTTTCACTTATAGGTACTTTCTGACTTATCCAAAAATCAATGTCTATTGCTTTTATTGTAAAAAAAAAAAAAATTATTTTTTTAAATATTTAAAGTAAAAACACATGAATCCCTTTGTGAATGCATCCTAAAAAGTCAATGAGTTGTGCACTCTGACTTAAATACATAGAGATTAGTGAACATTTTATTTATCTGACAATAGAAGACTGATTAACTTGTATAATAACCTCATAATGAAATCCCAAGCAGATATTAGATATAGTAGAAAAGTATCATTATGTAGGAAACTGTTAATGACATATTAAGTAAAAGAAAATTATAAAGTAGTACGTGGGGTAAGAAACTACATTTTTAATGTACAACAGAAAGTCCTAGAAGGAACTATATTGAATAATATTTACTAGTTTTCTGTGCATACAAGATTATAAGTAATTTTAGATTTCTTTTCTTTGACTTTTTCACTTTCCAGATTTTCTGCCATGATCATATATTACTTCATATTATAGCAGTAAAACTATTAAGAAGTCCAAAACCAGGGGAGTAGGTGTGGGAAGGAGAGCTAAATAATACATAGAAATCTTAAGGACAATTTATAGGATTTGGTAATCTATTGGACTGAAGAGAATGGAGGAGAAATGGAGGGTTTGGCTTGAGTAAACATTATCATTCTTTTTTTAATTGGGAGATTCAGGCAAAGTAGCAGATTTTAAAGATAAGATAAACTCCTGGGTTCTTTGTTTGGTTTCTTTTTGTTTTTTCAGTTTCTTTGAACATCTAGATGGATGTACCCCCATAGGCAGGAAAATTGGTACAGAGGGCATGTGATAAGTCTGGTGGAATGTTTGATTTAGAAAATCATCAACATACTGGGGAGATACAAAATCACTATATGTGTTAAATTACCTAGGCATAATGTAAAGTAAGAAAATAAGAAAGCCTAGAATAGAGGCTCAGAGATTCCCACAGTTACCAGGTAGGCTGTAGCTGACCTGGTAGGTATCGCTGCATTATTAGTCAGGAAGGTGAGCTTTGGAATCAGAGAGACCTAGATGCAAGTCTGTCACTGGCCACCTATCTGGCCTTCGGTAAATTATTCAAACTCTCTGTGATGCAGTTTACTCATTTTCTAAGTAATACTGGTAATACCTGCCTCATAGGATTCTTGAATGTCTTCATTCTGGGAGGAAATGTTCAATATACAGTAGCTAATATTAGTAGTAGTCATTGTTCTCTTAATGGTAGTAAATGTAAAAGTAAAAAAAAATAAAAATAAAATAAGGAGCTATCAGAAAAGAAGAAAATACCAGGGAAAAATGATGTCTTGAATAGCAAAGAAGGGAATTTCAAGTCCATGGCAGGGGTAACAGAGTTTAATCCAAATAAGATGCAAACCGAATCAACGGTCTTGGTGTTTGGGAAGTCATCTGAGATGTTCGCCATAAAAATGACATCTGACTTATATTTTTCTCTAAAAAAAAAAAATTCTCAACAATTAGAGTTACTAATATCGCTTGACATTTCATGTTGTAATTCATTTACTCATAAAGAAATAACAGGGAATTTTATCAAAATAAAATGTATGACTATATTAAAATGAAACAAAATTTGCCACTGAGCAACTATTGAAGAGTTAGGGTCACCTTTGGTGTGTCCTTTTATTTCATTTTCATCTAACATTACTGGCTAGATCTCCTTTCCAGTAATGCGTGACAATGGTTTCCAAGAGCCTTCAGAATTCTTGGCCAGAAACACATTTGCTGCAGAAAGGCTTCTCTTAAAAATCCTGATATTTCTCCTGCTGTATCAATATCTAGACAAAACTCATGGTGAGAAAGAAAGAGATGGGAAGAAATGTCTCTGCAGATAATTTCTTTCTCTGGGTGTTTCAAATTTTTATTTTATTTTCTCTTTTAAGGCAACATAGTTGGAAACACTTTGCATAGAAAAGGGATTAAGAGAAGCACTTCCCAAAGCCAGAAAATAAACCATTTAGTGTAGGATGGGAAGATCCAAGGACTAAACCTAGATAAGCAAGAGCAAAGGAGAAAAAAAGGATATTTGGGAGCAGTGAGGTTCATAACTCAGAGCTGCTGCTCGGTGTCCCCAGACCATACGCAGCGGCAGCAGGTTCCTGAGGGGGGAGCCAGGGAATGCCCTGAAGCTGGCTGGGAGCAAGGAAGCTTTGTGAGCATCTTCAAAGCGAGAGAAAGGAGCCCTTCGTGTGAGATGAGTTCTCCGCAGCTCTCATAGCTGTAGTCCCTGCATTTTTCTGCGCTTCTTTGTCATTGGGGTTAGAAAGGCCTAGGAATTGAAAGCAGGAAAGCCAGACCAAAAAGGCATACAAAAGTCCATTGTCAAAAGTATCATTTTCAAGCTGAGGGTGAATATAATACATTCATAGAAAGGGAATACCAGCCTAATCATAATGGAAATGGTTATTTCACATTTAAGACCCTGAGAGAGTGTGAAAAGCTAATCCACACACGATTCACTTTTATTCCACACATTCTTAATTGAAGAGACAGAAAGATGCTATTCTTTAAGAAATAAATTGTCCAGCTTAGAGACTATATCTGAAAAATAGCAGTCGTTTATATTATAATCAATGAAGAAAAAAAAATCCCTGTTCCATATGACTGAGTAGGACTCTCTTTGGCAAAATGCAGATAAAGCGGTATAAAGGCGGACTCCCAGGTCTTTCAACTTGAAAACAGCTGTAAAACTAAAAATTCATAAATGGCTTGGGGTGGCGGGGACACAGGTTGGAATCTAATTCTGACTCCCCACATCCTTGGTTGTTAATAAATAAGTCCCATTTGTTTCCTAGCTGAAAACTTGGCATACCTAGCAATTCTCTTATCAATTTTTACATTGATTTTAATCTATATTTTTTATTCAAGTATATTTCAAACATTTCAACCATATGAAGTATTATGAGGAAAAACACCCACCTTTCATTACAAGAGTATCCCCATAACACTCAAGAACTAACATGGGGAATAGGAAGCTGGATTGTGTTTTGACACAATGAAACTCTGTTAGAATCGACGCAGGTTTTTTTTTCCACCTATAAATGTCTCATTTCTGCTGTCACTATATCTAAAATTTATTTTTGAAATAGATATTATTCACTACAAGAGTTTTTTGAGTTTTTATTTATTGATTTTTTTAGTTATATGTATTTCCTTTCTTTCTTTTTTATTTCTTTTCTTTGGTGGAGGGAGTCATCCTGAAAGAACATTTTCTGATATGTCCTTCCTTCTGTAGCATTCTATTTTTTTCCGAAAAGTAACCCTTTCATTGTGTTAATAAATAAAAATTCAAAGAGCTTTATTCAAGGGTTTTAGACATTTAAAAAAATCTGTCCTATTGTAATAGGAAACCTTGGAGACTCATTGAAAAAGCAGCAAAGGCACAAGTTTCTTTTTATTATGAAAGATGTTTATGTGAAGAACAAAATAGACAAGAGAAAGTAACTGCTTCAGAATACTTGATGGGCACTTTAATCTTCTATTAATATGCAAATTTTGTTCTTTAGAGACCCAGTAAGAGATTTTTTTTTTCCCAATCAGGCTATTTAAAAGTAGTCCTATTCTCCCGAAGGTCCTTCTTGCAAGAGTCTAAGTGAAACAGTGTTTTTTATGCTAATTCCCAAGATGCTCTTGTATGCATCATTTTCTTTTGAAATTATATGGAGTTTACTGAACCACATTTGTAAAACATTCCACAGTTGATTTCATTCTAAAGATCTCCTTTAATAGAACTGATTCCCTTGTTGATCTGTGCCATAGAGAATGTTAAAGGAAATCAGTTTTAACAACATAAAGAAATAAGAAAAGGCTGTGGACAAAAATGAAGATACAAGCTTGTGAACAGGAAAAGGACAATTTTTGTTGAATAATTAACTTCATCAAGAATCTGAGCCTACTGGAAACTTCTGCATTGATGTTACAAATGTAAAGTACCTCTACATAAACATAAATCTCAAGAATAATCACCAAGGTCCATGCCCACTGTCTTTGGCTTTTTTGCAGGCATTTTTTCATCACATTAAATTATATTTTAATACCTTGCTTTTCCAAAATGGCTATAACAACAATGCAATGACAATTCCCTCTTGGTATAGACATTGGGATGAATAGTAAAATTATTTTTATACACTCTGTTAAAAAACAAAATTCAATTAAGTAAATTTGAAGATCTAATTGGTTACATTAAAGGATTCATAAATTAGGCAGCATCCCATCTTGCAAAAAGAAAGAAACTCCAAAGAGCTGCAGTAAAGGAAAGGTTTTTAAAGGCAGAAAGGGGCCCAGGCCAGTTTGGCTCAGCGGTTAGAACATCGGCCCCAAGGACTGAAGGATCGTAGGTTTGATTTCCGTCAAGGGCACATACCTGGGTTGCATTTTCAATCCCTAGCCCTGGTCAGGGTCATGTGGAGGCAATCAGTTGATGTCTCTCTCTCTCTCTCTCTCTCTCTCTCTCTCTCTCTCTCTCTCTCTCTCTTTCTCTCTCTTTCTCTCCCTCTTCCTCCCTCCCACTTGCTCTAAAAATCAATTCGAAAAAAATCCTTGGGTGAGGATTAACAATAAATAAAGGCAGAAAGGGAGCGGGACAAGGAAATCATAAACAAAGGGAAGGATTATTTCAGGCAAATTCACCTTCCTCGGGGCACTAAAGGAGTCTCTAAGGTAGATTACCTTCCAGACTGACTGGTTCAGATTACGTTTCCGGGAGAGGCTGAAACAGCAATTAGGTTATGTGTTAGATCTTGGTTTGCTGATATGAGGCTTAGCACATGTGACTCCGTTTTGGGTCCATTGTCTCTTTTTTTTAACAAGTCATATTGTTCTCCACACACCAAACACAGAATAAAACATTGTATATTAATTATTTTCTTGTCATATTGATGAAGGAAGAAGTCAACATTTTATCAATATGGTGACCAGATTATTATTTAATTATTTTTTCCCAGGGAATTGGTATTACCATTTATCTACCTTGTTATAATTATTAAAAATAATATCTGGAAAATATTTTTGAGTGAATACTATTTCTTCTGGACTAGTAACACTGTTCTCATGTTTCACAGTTTTTGCATTAGAAGTTCAGTCCCCTCACTCACCCCCCAAAATCTATTCTTACTTCAGAAATATTGATTCTATATTTTTCCTAGCATAAAAAAACAAGCAAACAAAGAAATAAAAAACAAACCTCTTCAGAGCAACTTATGATCCAGGTATGAAATTCAATCTCACCAAACCTCTTTTATTTTATTTTATTTTTTATTATTTTTTTCTGTATCTATTTTAAAGAGAGAAGAAAGAGGGAGAGAGAGATAGAAACATTGATGAGAGAGAACATCGACTGGCCGCCTCCTGCATGCCCCCCAGGGGGGATTGGGCCCACAACCTGGGCATGTGCCCTGACTGGGAATCGAACCAGCAACCTCTTGGTGTATGGGTTGACGCTCAACTACTGAGCCACACCGGCCGGGTTATGTTAATTTTTTTTTGCACAAAAACAGTATCTTTCACCTTTGTCACCCCATTCACAAACCTAATAGGGAGTTCTAAATGTCATTTTTTATCCTAAAATTGAAAATCATGCTGAAAGAGAAGTCTGACTAACATGGAGGACAAAGGGGCGTGCTTTCTTATGACTCTGACTTTTCAAATGAATTTCCCTTTGGTTAAAGTCTCTCTCCATCTCTTCCACCTGGCAACTTTTTCCAGGTCCAGGCAAACACTGTATCTGGTGAAACTTCCCTTTATCCTTTCACTATTCCCAGGTAAAATGGATTATTTCATCTACTAAAAACAAAAAAACAAAAACAACAGCAACAACTCACGATGTCTCTTAACATAACTCTCTCCCGGCAGTTAACACACAGATTTAAAATAATTTTGTTTACATGACAGGTTCCTTTAACAAAAGTCTAGACATCTGTCTTTTTTAATCTTTTTTTAATTTTCAGAACATCGTGAAGATCCAATAAACCTGCCTAGACCTCTATATGTGCTTAACTACGGAAATGAAGATGTATGTATGGGTAAAGTTTTAGGGGTAAAGGTTTATCCTGATCTCTCTGATATATCCTGACTCGGTTAATCAAAAAATCAAAAGAGCTACTGATGCTATTTTAAAATAAAAAGTCCACTTTCACATTATAAATACTAAGTGTAGTTCTAGAGGTGTCACAGGATATACGGTGTCATGTTGATTAGACAGAGAAAAAAAATCCCTACAGAGCTGAAATCTATAGCAACTCCTTCAGAATTTGCCAGTTGAGATCTGGAAAACTATCCTGACAATAAAAAAAAATCTCGTTCCTTAGCAATAACAACTGTGGCGCATTGATAAGCAATACTTTAAATCTCTCTGCAGAGTTAACAAAGAGTGAGAACTGTTTTGGGACTTAGATACAATGAAAAGCATGTGATTTTTAGCAAGCAACAGGAACGAACAATAGTCTCAACAAAAACTGATGGAGTGGGTTTGAGGACTGGTTTAGAAAGGACAGAGCTGCCTGAGTTATTACCACTTGGTGCAATAGGGACAATAGCTGTGCAGGCCCTGGATTATAGATACCAGCTCAGCAGAATCTAATCTTGCCCAGAGAGAAATATTTATAGTCATTGTATAAGTTTTTTCAAAGGCATAAAGAGTCCACAATATGCATTTGGAGGGAATTTGTTCCATGGATATGAGTAAAAAATACTATCTCGATCATTAAGTGGATTACCCATGGGCATTAGAAACTAGTAGCTAGTGAGGCTACTGGCTGATGCCCTGATCAAAATCTTCTCATTATAACTCTGTTCCCTGGGATAAATCAGAATAAAGAATTCAGTGCATTGTTCACAATAGCATCTCAGAGAAAGCCTCTACTGGCAGATATGCCTCAGAAGAGATAAGGGATATGTCTAATGTATTTAGCAATAATTAAAACTGGCTGTTGTCATTGTTTTGAAGTTGAAGTAGGTGGCCTTCTGTCAACCCTCAGTTTTCAAGTGTAAGAATTTGTCATATTTAAGTTTTTCAACCATGACTAAATGTAATCCTCGAAGATATGTGTTTCTGCTACTGAGCATTCTGAGAAAATCCATGGGCCAGCAGAGTCAGTGATATTTTTCAATGGTCTTTTTCCAATAAAACAAATAACCTTTGCTTTATGCAATAAGAACCTCTATAGGAAATAAAAACTAGAGAGAATGAGGTATACTCCTTCCCTTTGAGTAATATGAACTAAAAAATAAAAATAATGAATGATCATAGTTTGACATTATTTCTACTATCTTTGGCATTAGATATGCCATTTGTACTATGTGCTCATTTCCACTGATGCTTAAGGTTAGAAGAAAATGCTTAAACCTGTGATCTGAGAGGAAAGGTAATTTTAGAGACAGATTTATAAGATGAACTTTGCATGTTACCAGTGCAAATAAACTCATAAAGAGAAGCCCCATTAGAAGTAAGAATTAACCCTAAAATGCAACAAATGACATGACAGAATGTCTTGTCTTGATAACATCAAGCATAATGTTTGTAAAGATTGGTAACAATATAACCAGGAGTTTGTGGACGGTATTAAGTTAATGCTGTCATGTGTACCATAAGGAAAATTTTTAGTAAATGAAAAATTCTTCAAATATCTTGTCATGTCCTTACCAGCCAACCAGAGAATTAAATTGCTATTCGTGCTTAGCAAAGTTCAACGGGGCAGTTACTGGGGTCAAATTTTCCAGGACCTTTGAAGCTAATTAGGATGAATTCAAAGGTTATTCTTTGGAACTCTAATAAAGTTGCTGACTTGTCTCTTTTTATCCTTTCTGGCACTTTTTCCTATAAGGTAAACTATTTTATAAGACTTTTTTTTTTTCCATTTCCATCATTTAAATCTAATTGGAAACCTATATTTGTATTATTATCTCAAATACAAATTATTTTTTAATCCAGAACTGAAATAAATCTGATTCATAAAAAGACTACCAGGACATTTTCGAGATGGTGTACATATATTGGGGAGTCTTTCTGCTTAAGGCCAGTAATTCATTTTCCCACAAGAGACCACTAACTGTGCACAGAGGCCTAACTATTGGTTAGTAGTATTACTGTCAAACCACTTCATTCGTTCATCAAAAGCACTGTTGAGATGATTGCTCAGATTTCTGGGGTCAGGGATGTAAACATCTTGTTTTAAGTCAACTGGAAAAAGATCATCTTTTAAACAAATGAGACTCTTCATCCATTTGACTCTTTTATACCAAGTTTATGTGTAGCATAGCCAAAAGAGAACTCTTGATTCCACCATCTCCACATCCATCTCAAACCATTCCTCCTGTCTTCCCCATTTCAATTTGGGCTATCCAGTCACTTGTTCCAGATAGAATCCATGATTTATTCTTGATTCTTCCTTCACCCTCAGTTCTTACATCCAACCTATTAACACTGTTGGTACCATGACTAAAATAGATCCAGAACCCATCTATCCATCTTCATAATCGCTGCCTATTATTTATACCTCATTACTATAATGGTCTCCGATACTCCCTACTTCTGCCTCCTGCTCTGCCTCCAGTATGTAGTTTGCACACTGCTGTTTGTGACTCAAAATGCAAATCCTCTAATCTTACTCCACTTTTGTAAACTCTTCTGTAACTTCCCATTGGACCAAGAACAAAACAAAAACTCCTTACACTCGTGCAACATAACTCGTGTTGCCAGTCGCGACATGATTAGTGCAAAAATTAAGAGTAATTATTTAGAGATGTTTGTACTAGGGTGTCAATGGGAGGAAAAGGAGGAACATCTGTAACAAAAATAAATTAATAAAAAAATAGAGATGTTTGTACTCATTTGAAAGTGCTGTGATATGTATGTATGTGATCAGTGAACTTGTTTTTGTTGAGATGTAGATAGACCAGTTCCTGTAGTCAGAAATCACATGTGAATTGTACATGACTCAATATGCTTATCAGTTGTAGACAATAGGACCCTGTGAATTAATTTTTTTTTTAAAGTGTGTAGTTCTTCACCATAAATAGTCTGAAAACCTCTGCTGTACGTGATGTGGCACCAGCCCCCTCTCCGTCCCCTCTCCACCACGGCCTCCATTGCCTGTAGCACAGGAACCTCCTGACGTCCCGAACAGTTAATGAGCTTTCTCTCTTCAACCCTTTGCATTTGCTGTTTCTTATTCCTGTAATAACCTTTACTTTACCTCACTTGCCGGTTTGCTATGTGCTTATTTCTAAGAGTGGCATTTGTACATTCTTTGCAGAAAAATCCCACATGCTTTTTCCTTCACAAGTGTTCTTTTTCCAATTCCCTCTCTTGTTTTGAAGAACTGTCTGTTTCTTTTCATTTGCTTTGAAGATTTTTCTTTCCTGCTTTTTTCTAACGCCCCCTTTTCCTCAGCCACTCTCTTCTGGACATGCACAAGGAGTGACTTGGCCCCTGCTTTCTGTCATTGGGCTGACATGTACCCATTTCCTTCTTTCAGCATTCTGAAATATAGTGAGCAAAGAGCATATTTTCTTTTAGCTTTTCCAAAGCTCAGCTTATTTCAGATAGCAAATCAAGTGGTCTGCTAAGTTTGCCTTAGTCTCTCTGCTGGCATGAGAAGGGAAGTGTCAAGAATATCAAGTGTAAAACAGTCCAGAGTTTGTGGGGGAAAAAGTAAAAGTTACTGTAGTATTGGGGTGGGGGCTAAAGAGAAAACTAATAAGGAAAAATAATCGCTCCAGACAAAGCTATGTATTTTATCATTTAATAATACGAAAAGTTAAATAGATTCCTGTAGTTCTATTGCTTTAAATTTTTTATAGTAAATTTGTGGAACTCAACCAATATAGATTGCTGACTTCTGATTTTGATATCTTGGGTATTCTGCAGGGCTATTGTAATCAAGGCAGAAAATAAAATTAAGTCGGGTGAAATCCACGTGAAAAGAATTTCTTCTCAATTAGATGGCTTTTCTTGTCAGGTAGATGGCTTTGACAAAAGATTTGCAATTAAATATCATGGCTAGATACATGTATTATTAATTGGTCTAAAGTGGTGTTTTTTTCTCAGTTAAATCCACCACTTCAAGACTACCACAAGCATTAATAATCTCAAATATATTTATACATAGGTGCAGGTTATTCAAATATCCCATTTAAAAAATATTTAGATGCTATAATTCTTGGGGGCTATAAGAAAGAGTAAAAAATTCTAACGATATCTACAGTTCAGTTGCAGAGGAGAACATTTTGCAATTCTCTAATTTTTAGAAATATTACTACAGGAAAAAGGATAGTATGTGTCTACAAGCATTCAAGCTGTTGATTGCTAGATTTACCACTATCAGAGAAAAGAAGGGGAAACAACATATTTGGACAATGCTTTACTTTAATAATAATCATGTCATTGTCATGCTATCAATAAAACTCTTTAAGAAATAACCTGTATCTCCGGTCAGAAGGAATGGGGATCAGAAAGAAAACTAATGTTTTTCACACTTTCTTCTGTCCAAGGGTGAGTTTGTTATGTCATGAAGGTGCTGTGTTAGAGGAAGAGTCGTGGAAGATTTGCCCCATCTTATTCCAAACTATGAAAACTTCTTGCAAACTCTCCTGGTGTCTCCTTTGTGGTCACCCCTGAGTCCTAACACCCATTACCTGCACCACTGCAATAGTCTCCTCTGTCTCCCTACTTCCAAACCTTTCTCTCTCTGATCCATTATTCCACTGCATCACAAGTACCTATGAAAAATGTAAATTGAATCTGCTTTCATCCTTTAGTACTTTCCCATTGTCCTTATATCCTTTCTTGAGCCATAGGAAGGACATAGTATGCAGAGTCTGACCCCACCTCTCTCTCAAATCAATATATATTCATTAGTTTACATACCATTCTTCCCTGGTTCTCTGTGTGCTTTTTTGGGGGGAGGGGTCCTCAAAAAGGAAAAGGAAAAGGAGGAGGAGATGGGAAATTATTAAGGAGAGGACATGGGGGAGTTTTGGGGAGAAGCATTTGAGAAAAGTCCTGTGCCCTGTTTTTTTTTTTTTTGCCAAATGGTAAGTTTGCTAAGTACTAGGCCATGTCTGCTTTCTTTATCATTGAGCACTTAGAGCCTAACACAGTGTCTGACACATAAGAAATCTATACTCATGAAAGAATCAGTGAATTTGTTCAACATTTTCAAGTGCTACTGAAATAGAGAGTATGGCTCATTCTTTTGTAATTAGTTTTTAATGCTCTATTGAACAAGCAATATGATATCATTTGTAGAAATCTCAAAAGATTAAAGAGAAGTAATAAGGGGGTGAAAAGCAATACAAATGTCAAGTCCCAAAGAATAATTATGACTAACCATTGGTATATATCCTTTGGAAACTGCACTAGTCAAAGTTTGTGGGGGGTTTTTCCTGCCTTTTTTCTCCTATTTTTCAAAATCACACTATAAAAACTATGTGTTCTTCCCATTTCTTGCAACAGCATAACATATTTTTATATGGCCCATATTTATTAAACATCACTTTTATCAACTAAATGATATTTCCAGATCACTCATTTTAGCTGCAAATACTTTGGAGAAAGTCATTAACCCTTCATCTTGGTGCCTCCTGTACTCCCCCCACTGTCTGGCCTGCTCCTGCTGCCACCACCAAGGTCCTAACCAGGGAGGATGGAAAGGGATTTTTTCTAATTTCTTGGTACACTCATTCTTTCTGAACGGAAACACCTTGGCTGACATGAACAACCCGGTTAGGGGAAATCAGCCAAATCTCTAGCATTTACGCCGAGCTCTTCTTCCTGATATGGAAGAGACGACCTGACTTCACGGGACTCTCTTAACATGCAGTGCTCTTCTGCTAGAAAAAGGAGCTGTAATGAAGCCATGTTTTCTTCCTTCTGTCTGTCTGCCTTCCTCAACAGAAGGACTTGCTACAATAGCAGGCAGGACTGTCTCTGTCCTTGGGTTATCAGGCCAGATCCCTAGGGAAAGATACATAAAGCAGTTACACATAAGAACTCAGATTTTAAGTGCAAAGGTGTACTGCTTACATTTATTTTATATTTTAAATATGAAAAGTTGAGGAATATTTACTTAATGTAAAGGAAAATTGCTTTAAAAACGTGAAGTAAAAGCAAGGAAGATGATTCTATTTTCAGTAGCTCATAGTATTTAGGCACATAGTGTTTGGGCGTGAATTGCCTGAGTTTAAATCTTGGATCTACAATAAGCTTTGTAACCTTGGGCAAATTATTTCACATCACTGTGCTTCAGTTTTCTTTTATTTGTTTCTTTTTCATCAAGGTGAAATTCATATGGCATACAACTAACCATTTTAAAGCATACAATTCAGTGGCATTTAGTGCCTTTACAATGCTCTGAAACCATCACCTCTTTCTAGCTTCAAGTTTTTTCATTACCTTAGCAATACACTGCATATCCATAGTAATCATTCCCCTACCCTCATCTCCTAACAATTACTAATTCGCTTTCTGATTCTTTTTGCCTGTTCCATGTGTATCATATATACGGAATCATATAACATGTTACTTTGTTGCCTGGCTTCTTTCACTCAGCATAATCTTCCAGGTTCACCACATTGTATCATATATCAGTGCTTCCATTCCTTTTTATGATTGAATAATATTTCATTGTATTGATACACTACAATTTATTTATCCATTCATCTGTTGACAGACATCTGGGTTAATCCAGCGATTTTCAACCAGTGTGCCGCAAGAATTTTTAAAACATGCAATACCTGACTATCTAGTAACAGATACTGATCTCTTTTCCCTTACATTGTCAAATACAAATATGAATACAGCCCTGGCCGGTTTGGCTCAGCAATTAGAGAGTCGGACCATGGACCAGGGAGTCCCGGGTTCTGTTCCCGCTAAGGGCATGTACCTCGGTTGCAGTTTGTCCCCGACCCTGGTTGGGGTCGTGTGGGTGGCAACCACTTCATGTGTCTCTCTCACATCAATGTTTCTCTCTCTCTCTCCCTCCTTCTCTCCCTCCCACTCTATCTGAGGATAAATGCAAAAATGTCCTCCGGTGAGGATAAAAAAAAAAAAATATATATATATATATATATATATGAATACAGCCAACACAACAATAGCCATCTCATGTAAAGGCCCTGTCTTGAACCATACATATATAGGTCATATAATAGAGTTGCATCTTATTGGTCACATTATATAATAAGGTTGTGTCTGATTAGTTAATTCTTGGTATTGGAAATCCTTATATACAAGAATAGGCACCTAATTTTTTTAAAAAGTCATTTTGGAGCAAAAAGTGTAGGTAATTACTATTATTAATTTTTAAATCAATGAAAATGATACCTATTTTTGTCAGATTGGCAAAAGATATAATACATTTTTTGGTGTTCTGCAGAATTTTAGTAATTAGTTTATGTGTGCCATGAGATGAAAAAGGTTGAAAGTCACTGGGTTCATCTGTTTAAAAAGGATAATAATAATCCTTATTTTACAGGGTTGTTATGAGGATTAAATTGATTCATATTTATACAGCATTTATAATATCCTGTTTCAGTATTTCTTAAATTACATAAATGAATTTAATTCTGTATTTGGAACTGATTATATGTTATATAGTTCTTTATATTTATACATTTATGGAAACTACTGGTCATAAATGTGTTAAATAATTATTTTCCTAAATATTAGTATTGTGGATGGTTATTTTTTCCTGAGGGTTTGTATTTTTTTCAGATTTTACTTATACTATAAGAATATTAAAATAGCTTGTCAAACATACTTAATAATTTTCTCGTGTAATTTCAGCACCGTAGCTATCCATTTAGAATCAGTGTAACGTAAATAAATAGTTTAATAGGTACAGGTGCAAATGAAGTTTAAGTTACATTCTTGTAAAACAGCATCTGTCTTTCCAGTGGCACCTGTCATAAGTAAGATTTGTGCTAGATTTTCTCTGCAACCTCTCCATTCCTGTGTGTTACTACTGTGGTCGTGCTCATGACTAGGAGCCCTGTTATCCCGTTTCCTCTGTCCTATTTTTGGTCCATGGGGGAATATTGGTGGTAGTCCACCGTCAGCACGTTAAAAGCTGCTGTCACAGAGCCACACGGCAGCAGTAGTCATAAGCCATTTTTTCAAAAAGGATCATTGCGCTGACCCTAAACAGGTTTGTACTGGCATCAGTTCAGCTAGTGCTGAAAACTGCAAGTGAGGCCTGGCAGCCTCCAGGTAAGAGAGTGAACAAAAACAACGGTTGTCCTGGACGCATCTGTGTGTGTGTGATGCATGACAGCATGCAGTATCCTTGTACTGAGTCCTAGGTGCAGATTCAAATGCGAAAGGTCTGGTGTCTTCTTTACACAATAGCCTGGTCATTGCACCAAATCTTAGTCTTCTGTTGGATTAAACTTAGATAGAGAAAACAGATTTGTTCCTTTTCCTTTAGACTGAACCCAGATGTGTAAGTTGGGGGAAAAGTTGATATGCTTTAATAACCCATATTTTAAATAAAGTTTAAAGAATAAATTTTCTACCCCTTGACTATTGGTCCAGAAAATGAATAGATGTCACTTAGTTATGAGGCCTGGTTTCTGTGCTGCCAAATGCTCTGTTTTCCATTGTAATAAACAGAACAGGCCAAAGTGATATTCTGTGGTGCATGTGAAAACAATTCAATGGCAGCATTTTTTTTTCTGTTTTTCTACAGCATATTTTGAAATATAAGGTATCAAAAATAATTTCTGTCAATATCACTTGGGATTACTTTATATAACAATTTCTGCATGCTGTCCTTTGCAATTTTTTCTATCTATAAATTTATTTCTACTGGACCTTGAATACTATAGCTGTATTATTCTTTATTGTGACTACTATGAATAAAGGGTATAGAAGAAACCACAAGGTTACTGGAATATTTTCATAAAACTAAAGAGTTATGTCAGTAATATTATCCCTAAAGAAAAACAGATTTCTTAAAAGAAAACAAGACCAAGTAAAGTGGAAGGCTACTTTCAGATCAGGCAAAATATCTCTCACTATCTTTTATTTTAATTAAAATAAATGAAAACAAATTGGGGTTATAGAAATCATACCTCACTTCCTACAAAGTCCTTTAGGTAAGTCTAATATATGACATCAGGCAAAATTGAACAGAGGGTCTTATAAGTTACACTTCTGGATTTCATGACATGATCTCATATCCCACCAGTACAATACTGCATAAAATGGCAGGAAATTGCCCTGTCCCGTGGTACCACTGTTTAGAAACGATGTAACAATTCAAAAGCATGTTAAATTAGAGAGGTTCGATGACTTTACCATACCCAAATGCCCCCCTGAAAAATAATTTGCTGTTATATCATGTAACACTAGACATATTGAAAAAAATTATCATTTAAATACGGATCTAATACTTGTCAAAATCCAAAAATTTCTAATGCTATATGAGGCAAAAATAAGTTTTTGTTTTGTCTAAATGAAATGTATGTGAAATGTAATTAACATGATATAGGTATCAAAGAATTCTGAAAAAATGTTCTGTTCTCTCATAGGAAGGGCTAGATGGAGTTAGGACGCCCAGTAGTGCATGCCTGTCATAGGACAACTCAGGGAATTCATGGAGCACACATATCCTTTCCCTTAGCCCCAGTTACCCTTTTCCACAGTGAGGCCAGAATAGATTTTCTAAGCATGTTTGATTTCATGTTGTTCCCCAGCTTAAAAATCCTCATATGGCTTTCCATCACACTGAAAATAAATACTGTTTGTTTGTTTTTTCTTATTAGGACCAATATACCTGACTCCAGCCTACCACTCTGAATTCATCTTGTACCACCTTCCCCTTCATCACTGTGCTGTGGCCACACGAGACATTCTGATCTTGAACATGATTATTAGATCTTGCACAGCTAAAGGCCACTGCTAAAGGCCACCCAGTCACTGTCCTATCGCCTTCCCTGATTTTCTTCCTAGACATGTCATAGACTGAAAATTCATTATCTTCCCCTTCCTAAACTAGATTTTAAGAAAGGGGATTTTGCCTGTCTTCCCTAACTCCTGGCACATAGTAGGTTCTCAAATAATATTTATGCTATAAATAACCTATATAATGACCAGTTAGTTAACTTGTATCAAATTTTTCCGAAAATCCCTCCAGTAAAGATTTACCAAGTATGGAATTGAATAACCATGATAAAGAGAACTGAATAAGAACATTTTCTGATTAAATTTGAGAGATGTGTCTTATATTGTCATTGAAAGCAAACAACCTTATCTAGGAAGTTATTTGGGTATAAAACCTAGAAAGAAGCAAGGCCCAGGCTATGGTAGCAATATGACTGGAAAACAAAAAGCCTTTTATTGCAAATCATACTTTAGGATCCTATGGAACTGTAGATGAGAAGTGGAAATGTTTCTGTAAACCAGTATTTCCCTGAATATGGAAATTACACAATATTCTACTCTTAAATTAGTACTAATGATTAATGATACTGCAGAAATAATTTCAAGATCTTGATTGCTTAATGCATATATAGACCATATTATATAAGTGGGTAGAGGTCAGTCAACACTTGATTTATCAAAATCTAGTTTGGTTATATTTCCATTTTAGTATGCAAGTATTATGTTTATATTTCTTAAACTACATTATTAATCTTAAAATAATTTTAAACATAAATACATGCACTTACATATGTAATATAAATTATGACCTTGAACAAGTTAATCTGTCTATACCTGTTTTCTCATCAGCAAAATGGAGATAATAATTGTGACTTCATAATGTTGTCACAGTATTAAACAAGTTCATACTTGCAGAATGCCTAGAAGAGAGTGTGGACTAGAGTAAGCAATAAAAATTAGAAATTACATACAAATCAATTTTGAAAATTGCATTATATTTGTCCACTCCCATTAGATATAGCTTTTATAAAAATTTTATCTATTGATTTTTTTGAGAGAGAGATTTGTTATTCCACTTATTTATGTATTAATTGGTTGATGCTGGTTGATGCTTGTATGTGCTCTGACCTGGGATCTAGCCCATGACCTTGGTGTATTGGGGCACACTATAACTGAGCTACCTGGCAAGGGCCAGATATAGCTTTTTTATCACATATACAATAGTAAATATTTGGTAAATGCTTAATAGCTAACCAGTCATATTCATATTAATCTAGAAAGAGAATCATGAAAATTTAAGAGAAAATGTCCTACAAAAGCAAATATAGATAAGTTAACCTACTACTGATAAAATCAATCCATTTATAAAATTAAGTTAATTCATCATCAAAGGAAAAAAGCACTAATAGCATTAGAAAAATGCTTAATAGTTGACAAACATTTTCATATACATTGTATCATGTAAGCTTTGTAATTATGCTTATGACTAACATTTTAAATGAATATGGTATTTACTCATAATCACATTTTTTTGTTTATCCTCACCCGAGGATATTTTCACATTAATCTTCAGACAGACCTGGAGGGAGAGAGGGAAGAAGGCAGAGAGAGAGAGAGAAACATCAATGTGACAGAGACACATTGACTGGTTGCCACCCGCACAACCCCAACCAGGGCCAGGGATGAACCACAACCGAGGCACGTGTCCTTGACTGGAATCGAACCCAGGACTATCAGGTCCGTGGGCAACGCTCTTACTGCTGAGCCATACTGGCCAGGGCTATTTTTCTTATTTTCTTATTATTTGTTGTTGTTGTTGTTGTTGAAAATATTACAGATGTCTCCCCTATATTCCCCCATTGACCCCCCTCTTCTGAGGTTTGTCAGTCTGTTTCCTGCTTCCATTATTCTGGATCTATTTTGATTGACAGTTTATTTTGTTCATGGTAAGTCATAAATAAGTGAGATCAGGTGGTACTTGTCTTTTCCTGATGGGCTTATTTCGGTCAGCATAATACTCATTGGGTCCTTCCATGTTGTCTCAAAGGGTAAGAGATCTTTCTTTCCGACAGCTGCATAGTGTTCCATTATGTATATGTACCACAGCTTTTTTATCCACTCATCTACTGATGGACACTTGGGTTGTTTCCTGATCTTAGCTATTGTAAATAACACTGCTATGAACGTAGGGGTGCATAAATTTTTTCTGATTAGTGTTTCAGGTTTCTTAGTTTTAATAAATCCTGATGCCATTCCGATTTGTAGCTAAGTGTTGCTTTCGTAACATTTTATATCTCCTTCTGATTCACTTAAGAAAATGTACAAGAATTATATTTTAGTTTTATATTATTTTATTGTTTGCTTAAATATTTATTGAACATCTACTATATGCCAGGCATTATTCTAGGTACAGGAAATACAGTAGTTACTTCTTTTTAAGAGTCAAATTTCTTGTTCTAGTACAGCTTATTTTCCATATAGTCTAGTGCAGGAGACAAATACTAAAAAGATAAGTAAAACATGGAGTCTTTAGATGGTGGTAAATGCTATCTAGAGTCAAGTAAAGCAGAAGAGGGAGTTGAGATGTGCCAGGGAAATAAGAATGTTGCAACTTTAATAAGGTGCTCAATAGAGTGTTTAGGGAAAGCATCAATGAGAAGGCTGCAGACTTGTGAACTAGACTTGTGAACACTAGACTTGTGAACTACTGTGGATATCTTGAGGAAGCTCATTCCAGGCTAAGAGTAAACCCACATTGGAGAGTGTCTGGCATTTTTAAGGAAATCAAGTGGACTGAAGCCAAAGGAGTGAGGGTAAAATAAGAGAGAAAGTCACAAAGGTAATGAGAAGCCAGATAGTTGATGATCTTGTAGGTCACTGTAAAACCTTTGGTTATTTCCCCAGTGAGCTGGAATCAAGTGTAGAATTCTATGCACAAGAGTGGCATGATCTGACTGTGTTTCACAGAGATGACAACATGATGACTCCTGTTGCTGAACTGATTGGGGTGGAGGGAACTGGGGAAGGAACAAAGGCAAAGCATAAAAATCAGTGTTGGAGGATGACTGTAGTCACCCACAAGAATGATGACAGTGGCTTGGTCCAGGTGATTAGCAGAGAAGCTCCTGAGAATACTTACATTCTGGATATATTTCACAGGTACAGTCAATATAATTTGATAATCAATGGGATAGGTGGTACACAAGAAAGAAAGGAATCAAGGATAATTTGAAGGCTTTAGGCCTGAAACCCTAGAAAAGTGGATAAAATGGGGCAACCTACTAGAAGAAACAAGTTTGAGTGGGGCTGTGGGTGAGATAAGGTGTTTGATTTCAGACATGTCAAGTTTAAAATTTATATTAGGTAGTCGAGTGAAGGTGGCAGTTAGATATCTAATCTACAGTTCAGGAAGGAAGTTCAGGCTAAAATGATAAAGTTTATATACATATAATATAGTATATATTATATGTATATAAATAAATAAATATTTGTGACTGAGACTGGAAGAGAGCAAAAGAAATAAGAAGAGAGAATGGAAGAGTACCAGGGCCAAAGGGAAGAGAAGGAATCAATAAATTCCTTTACTTTGCCATTTATGCAAGCAAAGCTTACTTTAGAGGACAGTGGGCAATCATTAAGTCAAGTTTGTGCAATGAGATATTTATAGTTTGTAAAAGAAAATCCGAGAAATGTTGGTCAATCCTAAACCCCACCTTCTCACCATTTATCTAGGATTCATAGGCAAAACGGCAAAAGAGCCAATTTAATAGTGGACAACATTTATGGAAAAGATGAAAATGTGATTATATTGACACAGCCTTACGATTAAATAACTTAAAATTATTTTTCATGTCTTCTGAATGCAAGTAAGTTGGAGCTGTGATCAATTTCAGTAAATGGTGTGGCCAGGAGATAATACTCACAGGTACATGGACATGGTGAAGAGCAGGACTTTTTCCTCGCCTAATAGATCTAACCCTGGTCATTCTATTTGGAAAGAACCAGTCTTAGAGATTTTCTTAATCCAAAGAATGAAGCCTAAATTTGTTCCAAACATGATTGTATGTAACTATAAATTTATTTTACTCATTCTGGAGAAGAATCAGAAGTTGAATATCAAGAAACAGGCCTCAGATTATTTTTTTTAAATAATCATCATTGTTATAACCCACATGATTGCTGCTTGCCAAAATTTCCACTCAAGCCTCTTGAAAACATTATTTTTACTTATTAAACGATCTGAATTTAATTAAAGCATACTTCTGATGAGATTAGGCGATTTGTGTTCTTTCTAAGTTAAAATGGTTTAAATTGTGAAGGTTTACATTATAACAGTAATTCTTATAACCATAAAAGTTATATGGTAGTGTACTTACTAAGAAAGGGGAAAATTATGAAAAAGAATAGCTCTGCCAGAAGGGCAAATGTAAAGATTTTATTTAAGAAAGTAAGACGTATTCCTTTGAATATAAGTTTTTTTTCATACCACAGTATGTTTTTTCTTTTAACCTGATTTCTATTTAATCATTCAAGTCTAATAAAAACAGAAACGGAGCAGATACAACCACAGAAATACTGGCTGAATGTTTTACAGTGATCCATTCTTTAAGTACAGTCACAAATATATGTTTGTGTTATTTATATCAATGATGATCAATTTATAATCAGAATACACTGCTCTTGTCACCTACACATTGACACAAACAAACCAAAAGTGAAGATAATCTCTCTATGTGATTGCCAGTCAAGCTTTCATGAATGGGTCCTGAATGCTGCCCTGGATAAATCTTTTAATAACATAGCAATGTGTAAGTCTCTCTTCAAGTTTAAATTACTACAAGATGTTTATCAGCATATAATAAAATTCAAAAACTTAACGATAACTGGGAATAAAATGTCCTCTAAAAGAAGGAATTTTCTGGGGTCTTCACATATCCCTATATTCAATGTTCTCAGGCATATATTGTCTGAAAACAAAACCATAGAATTTCTGTTATTTTGCCTTATTCCACAATGTAACAAATAATCAAGGAGATAAAAAATAAAATATGAAGTTTCCAAAAATTTATCAACACCAAAAATAAAAATCTTAGGACAGAGTTTTAGAACAAAAGGGGAGAGGGGTGGGATATACATTATTTTCTAAATCAACACAGGCACATTTACCTTATAATGACTGGTACTCGGGGGGAAGAATGCCACTCATTTCTCATAAGTTATACAACAAGTAAATGGCAGGTGTTAAGCATGAGATAGAAATAAAAAATCTTCAAAGCAATAACAGACACATGAAACACATCCCAAAGGGAAATAGGAGAGCCACGGGAAAGAAATAAAGTGAAGTGAATACAACCTCACAACTAGTGCAAATCCCTCAGGAATGCTCCTAATATGAACCGTTAAAGCCATGTGTTTAACATTTGATAAATCTAAGTTCTTATTTGTCAGACGGGGAAGCTCTAGGCACAAGTACGCATTAACCTGATCCCATAAAGGCATTATATTGTCTGTCTTTGTATGTCATTGCAAAATGACTTTGCAAACATGTACATCGGATCTTGCTTCTGTGTTTCATTCTTATGAGTTAAATAAATAGAAGACCTTCATATATGAATATTAAGTTCAATGAGTTCATTCTTTTAAAAGATGGTCATTAAAATATACCATGGCCATGTCTACATAATGGAAACATCAGAAACAATCTCCATGCTTTGCTCCACATATTGTTTTGTTGTTGATTTTTACTCAATCTATATGGTATATCTAAAAATGTTTCACGAGAAAACTAACTTCTCTGGTATCTTCATAGCAGTTATGTTGCCAAGCACAAGTTTTACCCTCACTGATAAAGATAAAAAGTGATAGATGGATAATAGGAATATGGTGTAATAAAAAGGTACAGAACTTAGAAAATGGTGGTGGAGGATCTTCTAGTTCTTTCCTTAAGTGGCCTTGGGCAAGTCATGTTCTTACATTAGATTTTATCTCTTCACTTATAAAATGAAATAGTTGACTTAATAATATATTTAAAGCCCACCCATCTCTAACACTCTGTATTTCCAAATTATTCCAAGCTACTATTAAGCACAAAGACAATCAACCAAGACTGCAAATCCCAGTGTGTTTGGTCTGCTTTTCATCCATCCTGCCAAGAACTTACTGTGTGCCAGGCACTGGGCAAATTCTTAACAAAATATGTATTCATTTAACCCTCCAAACAACTCTATGAGAAAGTGTTATCACTCTCCCCACCATTTTATAGATGAGGAAATTAGAGAAGTTAAATAGTTTGTCACAAACTATTGAATCCAGTATAATAATCCATAGTAACTATTCTCTACCACCTCCCAGTCAGATGGGGAGAAAACAAAAATCAGTACTTCCAAAGAAGAGAAAGCTCAACCAAGTTCTTTGAAATAGCCCAGTTAGGAAATAAAATGATTAATCATCTTATTTGGAAGTCAAGAAAGCAAAATTGATTCTACAAAATCAGGGCATACCGACATTAATTAATTCCCATTTTTCTAATATTGTTCATCTGCCTAATCTGTGTCTCTCTTGTATAGCATTTAGACTTAAACTCTTAGTATAATTCTGTCAGTGTGTAAAATGTCAGCTCAACATAAAAATGTACCCCATCAAGAACAAAAACTGCCCATGACATGAGTGCTGGGAGTCTTCTCCTGCCTCAGTATTTTTCCAGGATGCTTCAAATTCCAAGACTGTTCTAGCAGGGGGCACTCCACTTCCCAGAAACATTTTCAATCTGGAAGACTTACTTGCACCAGAGTTTATTTTTATTTTTGAAGATGAATCTAGAATTTTATTTCAAATAACTTTCTACTTAAAATATGGTAATTTAAATAGAATTAATTATGATACAAATTTCACATCCACATCCAGGAGTTCAGGGACAAGAGCACACTTGAGAAATTTAATGGAAAAAGCATTTCTTTACTCAGGGAACAAATTATGTAAACCTTCCCTTCATGAAAGAGTCTGAGATTATAAACTAAAATCCAAAGAATCATGACAGGCTTTTTGGAGACTTTTAAAGTTAGTATCCCTTTCCTTTAAAATATTTCAGTGGGCTCTCCAAAGTAGTAAGTAAGACAAGATGCTTGTACAGTGATTTATATGGTATTTTCCATCTTAACAGCTGGACTCTTTATGTTTGTAGTATTGCCATGTGGCACACTGTTCAAAGCAATGCAGTTTTAGAAGTCCTGAAAACAGGATGTTCACTTAAGGACTATATAGAACATGTTACAAATTTAAAATATGAAAAGGAAAGGAATTCAATTGCAAAGAGTATGAAACCTGAATCTACAAGCTTTTCCAATGCTTTTTAATGCAGTCAAAGGGGAATGAGAAATGTTCATTCTTCCAACTGTCAGCAAACACATGTATGAAGCTTAACTGTCTTCATAACACCCACAGGGCTTTTTCTTTTGATTTAGCTTCATTTTCCAACAGGTTTTAAGAATCAGTAATGTTTTTAAGCAGCCATTCTGTTTTGCATCAAAGGATGTATATATTTTAGATTAACACATGTACTCTTCAAGATATTTTGAATGCCTAATTTATTTATATTTATGTTTTTCTAATTTTACAAAAATAACCATAATGCAAGTCAAACAGATTAATATAAGTGCAAAAGTTTGTTTTGATCACAAGGAATAATTCTTTTGTTTGTTGAAACAAGAATAAAAATATTTCATACTATAACCTACTAATTTAAAATTATTAATTATGGTAATAAATATTTTTAATTAACACAAGAATAAATACTGTCTTTAACTGTTGCTTAAGAACTAAAAAACGTAACTCCTAAAATTAAAAGTAGAAAAATCTTAGTCTCAAATGAGTACTTTTCTTAATATTAAAACTGTGTACAGGACAGATTATGTGAATGCAAAATTAAAAATTAAACTACTTTCTGCTTTTGGATTTAAAAATCCCAAAAGATAAAAAAATATTAGTATCAATATTCAAGTTTAATTATTTGCTTTAATCATGTTTAATCATTTGTATCATGAACTATAAGACAAGAAATCCAATTTTTTGGCTCATATGTTAGAAATAATTGAATATGTGAGATGAATAACTCCTCCAGATTTTTTTGTTTATCTACACTCTTAAAGATTCAACAGTATGTATAAAAGGCATAAAATGGCTAAGGAAATATCTCAAACTATGTGGGGTTTTTTTTGGTATGTGCCCCTAGCAGGAACCGAACCCGGGACTCTGGTCCACAGGCCGACGCTCCAACCGCTGAGCCAAACCGGCCAGGGCACAAACTATGTGTTTTTATAAAATAGTAGACAAATGGCTGACTTGATCTGAGAATTATGTCAGCTTCAATGGATTACCAATTGTGATAGAAGTTAATGGATAAAAAAGTAACAGAATAATTTCTTTCAATACCCAATTTATTATTTGTGCCATGGAATATGTACATGTTCAAAGGAAAAACAAAATATAAAGAGCAATGACTCATCTATACACGTGAATAATATAACAAATCTTAAAAAATTCCAACAACAAACTTTTTCATTCCTTTTGCTGAGGACTTTGTCAACAGCATGCCAATCATTGAAGCTGGTAGCGCTCTAATACCCAGCCCTGCATCTTGCTTTTATCTTCTCTGAAATCGTTCTGTAGACTAAGTAATCAAAACGTAAAACAAAAACATTTTATATAATGTTTACATATATTTAGAGGAAGTGGTTATAAATGTGATGAGAGAAAAGAAGGATTCCTTTCACAGTATTTAAAAACGGACACAATCTTAAGTTTCAAGTTAATTACAATTTATGTATTCATTCATTCTTTCATTCAACAAATAATTATTGACACCTCTTATGTGCTGTGTACTGTTGTAGGTACTATGGATGGAACAGTGGGTTTTATGGATAATGGCTCTGCTCTTATAACCCTGTATTCTAGTGTGGAAATCAATAAGCAAATATATGTAAGATAATTTCAGATGGTTGTAATGTTCTGAAGACATTAAAACAGAGAAATGTGATAAAGAACGATTGAAATGCTGCCAGTTAAGTGAACTGGAAAGATATCTGTGGAAAGGTTATATTTGAGGTAAAACCCGGAAGAGGAGAAGATAGAGTCATGTAAATATTTTGGTGAAGCATTCTACACAGCAGGGACAGCAAATAGAAAGGCCCTTTTGCATGGTGAACATATGTTTAGGAAACACAAAGAACGTGATGATTGTTGGAGCATATAGTACCTAAGGCAGAAAGAATGAGGTTACAATATAAAGTCAGAGAAATAGGCATGCAGAGCTCCTACTTATGGTTGGACATTCTATCTGAATGGTGCTTCCTAACGTTTTCAAGAACACAACTGCACAGTAGTGTATGGTACAGTGGATATACTGAGAGTCTCATCGTGAAGACAAAGCAGGAAATTCGGATTCAGTCCTTATTAGAGCTCTTCTTCAATAAGCCAGGTGTGCAAACTCCATAAATTCTTGTACCAGACCAGCACATCAGGAAGATCCCAAAACTTCTTGGGGATCTATCATACTGTTTACTACTGATAAACACATTGTCCCAGTGTATCTTTACAACTGATGACTCGAGAATTTCTGTGCTGCACTCGGGGGTAGGAATTTTTCACATACTGGGAACCCATATGCCTAGACTCCAGCCTCCTGAATGTTTCCTTCTGAGCACTATCAAGTTTTCATGTGCTACCATGAATCATATTATAGACGATTATCCTTCCTCCACTCTAAGGATGTGTTAACGTCTTCTATTTGTGTATCCTTGCCAGTGGACTAACAGTGAAGGATTCATTTTCTTATATTTATTCCCATTTCTAATCATTACTCAACCCAGACATTTCTGATATTTCTTTGAATAACATCTCAAATATAAATATATTATTTAAATCCATCATGAAAATTTCTTTTTTCAGTATAAATTTCCAAAGTCTCAGAACATACAAATATGGATTATATGTAAAGTGTTATTTAAATAAAATGTATTTGAGGTTTATGGTAAAGCCAGTGAAGTTTTAAATGGCACCTAGGTGTGAGTTATTATAATTTGTAAATGTATTTTTCAAATTATAAAAGACATATAGTAATCATGTAGAAAATTTTAAAAGTACAGAAGAAATAAGAATCAAAGTGAATTCCAACAAGTGATGAACATTCTTAGCAATATTTTATAATTCTTCACTGAATTTTTTGTACATCTACATATTATTAGATGAAGACCACAAATTTCTAGCCTGTTACTTGCTTAATCATGCAATCATTACAGAAAGCAACTCCAACTAATTAAAATTTTTTCAAAACCTCAATCATAATATATACAGAATAATCCCTTGTATGATTGTACCATAAATTTTATAAATCTCTCTCTTACAAAGCATAAAATTAATTTCCAGTTTCTTCTCTTATAAAAATGCAATAAAAAGAGGATTGAAATTGTTTGTATTATTTCAAAAGAATTTTTAAAAGTGGAATTACTAGATCTATACTTTTTCCCCTTTTCTCAACATGTATTGCTGAATAGCAATCTATAAGTATTAGTTTATCTACTTATCTGCTATGTATAAGAATGGGCATATCCCTTCTTCAGAAATAAAGACTATCAAATTTTAGTGGCATTACGATGTCTAATTTGGACTTCTTTACTACAGTGGTTGAAATTATTTGCATATATTTCTAGACTGGAAAGGGCACTCTTTTGCTCTTCCAATTATCTTCCAGTCTAAAACATAGATGGGATAGCTGGATAGGCTGAGAAGTAGCTGCAAAGACATCCCCCCATTAAGGGCAATAAAGATAAAATATAAAAGGGAACTGGAATACTGTTAATATCGGGAATCCACCATACCAATCTTGGACTTCTGTCCTCTGTTCATCTTTTCTAGGAGTAAACTAATAAATAAAATTCTACCTTGTTCTGGTTATTTTTATTTTTTTATCTCAGCTATTCATAGCTGTACACAATTCCTAATTTATACAACTTGAAAGGTTGACCATAATATACTTATTTTTAAAAATTATACCAGACAGTATCATTTATAGTATAATCTTTTTTTTATATATATATAAAGACACATGGAGAAAGAGAGAAGTTTATACATGATGTTGACAGTAGGGTTGTTCAATTCTCAGTAATTTCTTTAATGTTTTTTTACCTGTTTGTTTTTTCTTTTTCTTTTTTTTTTTTTTTAACATGATTTAACTTAGAAAAACTTGCTGTCTTTATAACATTCAACCTTGCTATCCAGGAACACACAACATGTCTCCATTCTTTAATACCTAGCCAAACAAATAGTTTGCTTTATATGCTCCTACCATATATCTCATTAAGTTTTTTCGTCATTGTTTTGTTACTTAATGAGAAAAGAGTCTCTTATAAAACATTCTCTTCTATTTTTAGTGTATAGAAAGGCTGTGTTATTCATTTTGTACCTTGCCATTTTACAGAATTCTTGTATGAGTTATAAAGCATGAGTTAAAAAACTTTCATCTATTACAAGCAAATTATATAAAAAGTATATTTTGTCTTCCTCAGCCAATCATTATACCTATTATTCTTGTTTTAAATAATATCATATTGATCAAGTTATTATAAAAATATTAAAAAGTAATAATTATATGCGTGTTGCACTTTTATTCATTTCAAAGAAAACTTTGTTTTATAATTGATTATCATGTTGGATCTGAGCATAAAGGAGTCTATATACTGATGTATGTAATATTATACATTAGACAGTATAGTACTGCTAATAGTATATTAGCAGTATTATATTATATATTAGTATTAATATGTTATATTATAATAGTATTAATATACTATACTATAGTATATTATTATAGTATATTATTATATTATTAGTATACTCCTACTAATTTTACTAATATTACTAATAGGAGTATTCTGTCTAATGTACAGGGGTGGGCAAAAGTAGATTTATAGTAATAAATCATTATTAATGTATAAATAAATAAATAATAATGCAAGAAAAAACTGTGTTTCATGCACTCACAACAATAAACCTACTTTTGCCCACCCTTGTATATTATTATTATTATTATTATTATTATTATTTAGCCTTACTTATATAAATTTTGAGGGATATAGTTCTTAAAATAATAGCTAACATTGCCATGGCACTCTCAGTCACTGTTATCACATTACCTAAATTCACTTTTTTAATCCCCATGGTAAAATTCTGAGGTACATACCATTATTATGTACATTTTATGAATGAGGAAACTGAAGTATAGAGAGGTTATGTGTCTACTAAAATTCTATTAATCTATCAAAATTATCTGTTAAAAAGACATCTATTCAAATTCTCATATGGTTTATTTTGCTTCTATTGTTTATGCAATTATCACAAATAAGAGAACTAAAATTTAATTGTATTTTGGGGATAAAACTTACTTGGTCTGGGTAAATACTTCTGCCAGTGTTTCCTCATTCCATTTAAAATTTTTGAGTCTATGTTAATCTGCAAGGTTATTCTTTAAATTTTTTGTGATTACTTCCTTTTTCTGGTTTTGGTGTCAAAATTATGCCAGATTTATAATATAAATTGAATAGCTTTCCATCTTTTATCTGTCTTTTGATATAGTTAATATTTTCTTAAC
The DNA here is from genome assembly GCA_030848825.1 of Tadarida brasiliensis. Classification (NCBI taxonomy): domain Eukaryota; kingdom Metazoa; phylum Chordata; class Mammalia; order Chiroptera; family Molossidae; genus Tadarida; species Tadarida brasiliensis. Next base: position 82,843,608 of record CM061258.1, on the reverse strand, counting down.
ACTACAAATGCAGTTTATTTATTTCCTCTTTGATTCAGTTTTTAGAAAAGTGACTTTAAATTCAGAGTACTTTTAAATAGAATTCAATTAGCAAATGATCAGATGAACAGACAGTTACTTGCTTGGTTGTTTAAGCTGCTAGTAATAAAGGTAATTTTTATCGCTTTATGAGCAGAATATATTGACTAAATAAATACTACTTTCTATATGAATTGAAGATTTTTTTTTTAAAGGCTCTGGCCAACCATTATAAGCATGCTAGTGATCTACCTGCTTGTAAAATACTAAAGTATATCATTTGCATATATGCATATTTATATCATGCTAACTACTAACTACTCATATTTTGTGTAGTTATATATGCTTATATAAAATATCAATTTTATATAAATTGTTTATGTTTATGTTTACATAGGTTTCTATGACTATTTTTTAATCCTTTATCTATCAATAGATAAGATTGTTAATGTCTATTGTAGAAACTGTATCTTTATAAATTAATCTGTCTTCTTTTTCCTTTATGTATTTTGATACTATGGTTTATAAAATCCATGATTCTGTCTTCATCGTAGACTGAATTTTACAAATATAAAATTACCCTCTTTGTCATGTTTGCTTTTTGGTTACTAACCAAGCTACTCTTTAATTTTTATATTTTTCTAATAAATCTTCAATGTTATTTTATTTTAGACAAGTGTATAATTTAGTTTTAGTTTTCTAATTTAAATACCATATAGTAGCCTATTGTTTTTTAATCCAACACTTCAGGTTTTAACTTTACATAATATCATTTAACCAGCTTACATTTAGGCCTATTTTTATATCTGACATCTTGTTTTTGAATTTCTGTATTTCCAGGATTCTTTGTTCTTTCCACTGTTTTCTGTTCTATGATATACACTCATTGACTTCTTAAATTTTTTCAGCATTTTATATTTCCCTAAACATTAACTAAATTAAAATGGCACCTCTTGATTTCCTCTATTGTAAATGAAGAAATTACTTTTACTTCTCTGTCTCATTCATAGTTTTTAATTGATAAAATATAATATTTGAGGCTGTTTTCTTTTCAAATTAATATTTCACATTGTATGTCCTCCTTGAACAACTTTAAAATGTGTATTTACTTTATGAACATATTCTCATCTAATTACATTTTTATATGGTTTTTATTCCACCTTCATTTCTTTTTAAAAATACAGTGATCAAACACAGAAAAGAAATAACAATAGCCAACATTTACTGAGCTATTACCAGGCACTATTCTAAATATTTGAAAATAATTAACTTATTAGCTTTTGTAACAAACTTTGAGATAGAAAATATTTCTATTGCTATTTTATAGATGAAGAAACCAAGAAACCAGGACATAGAAAGGTTATTCACATGCAAAAAGTCACACAGCTGAACAATGCAGAGCTCGCATTGGAACCCAGGCTCTTTTTCAACTGTGTCCACACTCCCCACTCTGACACTAAGCCTTCCACTACAGGCAATATATAACCAAATCCATTCCAGAGTTTATCCTATATACACTCATTTTTAAATTGAAGGTTTTTCTTTTGATTTTAGTTCTTATCCACCTTTTATTTTATCTCTATGCATTTGACATTTTTCCTTCTTTTATTTCTTTCAGAGTTCAAACTATACTTACTTCAAAAGTCTGTAGTTCTATAATTTTAAAATTTTATCTGCTTTGAATTCTTCCTCCAGTCATTGATTTAGATATTATTGGCTGTCTTCTTTATGTTAGTATCCTCTGTGAATTTTGGAATTTGGGTAAAAATCACTGGGAAATGTTTTTGTTTTTGTAACTTTGTTTTCATTTTCCCTCTCTTCCTCACTCTTCCCTCTCCTCGAACCATTACCCTCTTCCTCACCTCCTCTTCTTTATCTCCTGCTTTTCCTCTTCCTCCACTAACTCTTTCTCCCACCTACCCCCTCTCTGTATTCCTCTTTCTCTCCAACCCCTAATCTATCTGGCACTTTTTGCCATCAAGAACTAGTCCTTTTCTCCTAAAATGAAGAGACTCTCACTGAGTAGCTATGGTGACCTCATCATAAGATATTAGAAATGAAGTAGCTCAGGGAACTTTTCTCATTGTCCATACACATCTATGTCCTGGAGCTGCAAACACTAAGATTCACAGGAAATCACATGCAGACTCTGAAAGCTAAGGACGTCTGGGAATGCTAATTATTAACTTTTAGAATGCAATTAGCACTCTTTTTTCTCCCAGACAAAATGTGATTGAGCAGATTTCCTACTATCCAATGTGGAGCATCTAATCTATGGGGCAAGATTTTCTTACCATGCCACCTTAGAGGAGATTAAATGTCTTGATAGGGGTTAGGCCTTTGGCTCCAGGATAAATGCTTGCTCTGAGTAATAACCAAAGTTAATATAGACTTATGTGGCATGAGCCATAGCACCTATTAACCAAAAAAATTACAGATGTTGCTTTTTTAAGGGAGAACTGTGAATATGGTAACCACTCAGAGTTTTGTAGGCACCTCGTGGCACACCTATTCTTGACCTCTTAATTTTAATTCACACCTAAGTACCTTTGATTTATTTATTTAAGTTTATATTTGCATTAATCACAACCTCATTACTCTCTTCATTGCTGTGAGTATACCAATCTGTTCTGAGGTCCCCCTAGATTAAAAAACAAAACAAAAAACATTTGGGAATTTCTGGTCTATCGCAATTACTAATCAAAAGACTGAATATATTTACTTCACTTCTTTTTTGAATCTACATACTTTATTCCCTAAAATTTCACAACCAAATCTATGGTCCAGGAAAAATGAAGGATTGTATAATTAGCTGGTAAATGTACTAGGAACTAGGAAAATGTAAGTGTAAATATCAACTCTAATTTAAATCATCTAGATTGGCGAGGCCGGATGTCTGAACTTCGGTGTGTAACTGCCCAGATTTATGGCTCTAGCCATGTGACGTGAGGTACACAATTTCATAAAGGACCACAGACTTTTATAAAGCAGGAAAATGACTCTTCTGAAAAAAAACTAAAGGTGCTTGTTTTATAAAAATAAATGTTGGGCCAAATGTTCATCCTTTATTATTCTCCCATAGGAGTTTTACAAGATGAGAATCTGGCATTTATTAGCAGGTCATTTTGGGGTCGGTGGCTGTGGGAACCCAGACTCTTTGTCTGCATTTTATCTTCACCATATGATTTTGGTATGAGTATTAATGCCTCATAAAGTATAATATGTCATGAATATTTAATAATTGCACTTTTAAAATAACCCAAATTAAATCACCTGTTTGTTATAATGTTATGCTGTCAATAAAATTCCATTTAATTCTTCCTTAGGTATTTAAAAAATATTTTTTTCTTTAAGCACTCATTAGTTATGGGTAATACACACGTGTGTGTCTATGTAACAGTATGTTCTGAATGAATTCAACTATTGAATCTGATTTTAACCTTTGTCTCCTTAGTTGGATGTTTGAATATACAACTAATTTAAATTCCATGTAAAATTTTAAAATGGCTTTATAATAAATAATATAATGTAGATATAAAATGTATTTGCTAATCTGCTAGATAATCAGTTAAATCTACTCTAAAGTATTCTCACTGAATTAAGAAATTCAGCCAAATTTATCACAGTAAAGTAGAAAGAAAAGTCTGTTGTTAGAACAATTCATCAAAGGTATTCAGAATGAGTCTACTTGAACTTTGTGCTGCATTCAGTGCAAACTGAGAAGGTGTGATTCCTGACATCTGATAATTTTAACAAAAAAATACCTCAGAGGTAGAGAAAATGTTAAGGCAATCTAGAAGTAAACACGAGATGGCATCTTGATAAAAACACAGGATTTGGGATTGAAGAGGAGCTTCTGAGTTCTGGTGTTTGCCACTTATTGTGCCAGTCACAACCTCATTTGGTCCCAATTTCTTCTTCTTTTAAACGGTTCTTGGGATAACCTGTATAACATATGTCTGAGTGCCCCAGGTACTCTGACCCCCTTGCTGTTCCTCAAAAACACCAAGCACCTCCACCCTAGGGCCTTTGGAGAGGCTCTTCCCACATCCTGGAATGCTCTTTCCCCCAATCTCCAGATGGACAGCTGCCTCTCTTCTTTCAAGTTTGACTTAAAACTCTCCCAAGCCCATGCCTCAGCTTCATGGAAAGCTAGAAAAGCAGGTAGCCAGTGTCTTCCTTTTTCATCTGGGAGACTGGCTCTGCCTCCGTTCAAGATGCAAAAGATACAGAATTCCTTTGAGCAGACAAAATATTAACTTCCCCTCTAGGTTTCAAGACACTACAAAATCTTTAAACAATTATCACTCCACATGATGGGTAAAACTCAGAAATTTCTCAGAAATGAGTAACAGTCCATCTAGATCAGCAATTTTCAACCTTTTTCATCTCATGGCACTCACAAACTAATTACTAAAATTCTAAGGCATACCAGAAAATACATTATATTTTTTGCCAATCTGACAAAAAAAAAAAAAAAATAGGTATAATTTTGATTCATTCACACCAGATGGCTATTGTACTGGCTGGTGTCATTTTTTTTATTTAACATTTTAAGGGAAAAGAAATCAGTGCCCCTGTCTAAATAGTCAGGTATTGCATGTTTTAAAATTCTTGTGGCACACTGGTTGAAAATCGATGATCTAGAGGCATCCAAATAATAATAAACTAGACCCATTTAAATTCTTCTCGAGTAAATTAGTTACTTAGTGAGTCTATATCAGGCAATATTTTAATTTGGATAATGGCAGGAAAAACTTATTGGGCACAAATTACATGTTAAACTGTTTTACATACATTATTTCTATTATTTACACAATCTTTCTGGTTATATTATCTCTACCTAGGATGAGGAAACTGAGGTTCAAAGAGATAAAAATAATTGTCATATGAAATTGCAGTTTCTGTTCAGTTAGTCACTTATCTGAAACTTATCATGTGTTGCCAGATACAAACATATTTTCTCTTTCTTCACTACACTTTTCCCATATTCATCATTATCAACGGGTACACCAAAAATGTAAAGATAGCCAGAAAAGAGAAAAATAAAAGCAATTATTTGGTAAGATAAAATTTCATTAGAACATTGTTTTAATATTTTGTTTCTTTTTTGTTGTTGTTAATCCTCACCTGAGGATATTTTTCCATTGATTTTTAGATAGAGTGGAAGGGAAGGAGGGGGAGAGAGAGAGAGATTAAAAGAGAGAAAGAGAGAGAGAGAGTCATCAGTGTGAGAGAGACACATTGATTGGTTACATCCTGCAGGACCCCAGCCGGGGCTGGGGATCGAACCTGCAACCCAGGTACATGCCCTTGACCAGGAATAGAACCCACAACTCTTTGGTCCACCGGCCAATGCTGTAACCCATGAGCCAAACTGACCAGGGCTAATATTTTGTTTCTTTGTTGTCCTTGCCTGTTCTTCCATTTTTATTCCAATTTTTTAAAACTTATTCCAATTTTATAGTTCAAGCCTCGAATCCTTTAGGTAAGAAATTTATTTCAATAAATTATTTGGTTACTAAACTATAAACTATGCAAGACATTCAATCAAATTTTATTTTAAAATATAACTACTAGTTTCTTATTCCTATAAGTGTAAAATATAACATGATTAAAAATATTTTTATTTTTATATTCTGGAAGGTATATGGCAGCATGAGAGCACTGTTTTTTGGAGTCAAAATGACTTTGATTCAAAATCAAGTGTCAAAAGATATTTCATTGTGTATAAAAAATGAAACCATGCTGACTTTACAGTGTTGCTGCAAGTGTTTCATAAGGCTATACACGTAAAGCACCTACTGCAGTCTAACACACAGTAGGCCTTCTGTCATAAAAGTGTCTGATTTATTCCTGTGTAGCAATAATGGCATGTCCAGAATCCTTGAACTATCATTCAACAGCAAAACCTCAAATGCCACTATGCCTTTCATGCTCCATAGATCTATTCTGTTAACTTAGGACAGTCTGACCCATCTGTTGTTTTGTTTATACCCAGAATCCTTTGCCCCTTCTTTGGAGACCAGCATCCTAATGTTCTTTAAGACAGTGTCCGTCTACCACTCCCAGTGCTCAGATGGGGATGTCCACTCCTTCTAGCTTCAGAAGAAGACATATAGCCTAAAATGACCAATAAGAGACACATGAGTGATTGACCATGTGATCCAAGAGGCATCAGTGATTGTAAGCCCAGGAGTTCTGCTAAAACTAATAGGAAAGAAACACTCTCTCCACTGAATTGCTAAACTGGTTAGATGAAAACCTGGAGCCATCATGGGCTACTATGAAGGGAGAACTTCTCTTAGAATGAAACTAACAGGAGTAAAGGTGATGGAGAGAAATTGATATTTGCTGGCATCTTTTAAGTTTCAGGATCCAACTGTGTCTGAGGACAAGCTACCCCTCACCTTTTCAATTATATGAGTGAATCTGTGTGGCAGACTTTAAAAATGGCCCTCAAAAATCCAATTTTAGCCATCTAACTTCAGGAAGTTAGCAAGAATCCAGCTTTCCAGTATTCATGTTTTTAGGTTATCCCTTCCCCTTGAGTGTGGGCTAGTGGCTTCCTTCTAATGAATGCAAGAAAGCACAAAGGATAGGCGTCAAGTCCATGATTAGTTTACAAAAGAAGACTGACCTCTGTCTTAGTGGAATACTCTGTCTATTTTCATGTAGGCTTGCACATTTGAAGAAGCAAGCTGTCATGTGGGTGAGGCCAAGCATTGAGTAACTAAGGCAATCTCTGGGCAACGGCAGGGGAAGAGCTGAACGCGGCCAGCAGCCACTGAGTGACGCTGGAATGGTGCCTCCAGAGGCCCCGCTCTTCCTCACCCCGAGTCAGACCCAGTTTCCTGCACCTGGCAATGACCATGAGGCCGCCGCCACGCACCGAGACTCTGACTGGGCTGGGGGTGGAGGGTAGCGTCAGTGCGGACTGAAATGTGCTAGAACGGTGGCGTAAGCCAGACCCTATACTGACAAGTCCAGGATAGCAGGCCTCCAGCAACCAGGGTGCCCAGGTGTTTCCCATCGCGGGACTTTCCCGCCCAACTCCCCGGGTCACGCGAGATCAGGCTTTTGGGAGAGTATCCCGGACAGCGCTCTGGCCTGTTTCTGTCTCCCTCTTTGCTGGCCCTAAAGCTAAACTCATCCCAGTCCATCCTCTTCCTGACCCTCTGTCTGTACCCAAACTTACTCCCTGTACCCCCACCCCACCCCCGCACAAATCCTTGACCCTTCTAAAGTTCAGAAGAGGCCGTGCTGGCACCTTGATTGCAGCCCTGTGAGAGACCACGAGGCAGAGGACCCAGGTAAGCTGTGCCCATGTTCCTGACCCCCAGAGTATGTGAGTGTTCTTTTGAAGAAGGCATGTTCTGGGGCAATCTATTACATAGCAATAGGTAACTAACACAATTCATTTAAGTCGCTCGGAATTGGACTTCTGTCTTTAGCATTTAAAAGATTCTGGACAATTAACCTTGGAAATACTTTTCCACAGATAAGAAAGGAGCAGCATTAAGCAAAGATGAGCTTTGAGTAACACACCCAGTGACCTTTCAACTGTCTAAATAAGTGACACAGCGTGAATTCTTATCCAGGTTACTTTATTCCTCATTCTTCACTTTCTAACGGAAAAGAGATAATCTTTAAACACGAAAGTCCTTACAAAGTTTAGGAATAAATTCACTTAACAGTTAAGTACTATAAAAACTTTCTCGTGAAAAGTTCTCTCAGAAGAGTTGAAAAAAAAAATTTATTTTTCCCTAAGGAGTACTGAGAGCATGAGTAGGAGAAAGACTGAGCAAGTTTTAGAGATAGAAAATGCAAATTAAGGGTTTTCATTTTGTTTGTTTTTTTCTAACAGAATCAGAAAATCACTGCATAATAGACTGAAAATAACTTGTTTGATGCTGGGAACATCTTGATGTAGGGAACGTTTATCAAGAGTAAGGACAAAGGACATAGTAGAAATAGTTCCTCAGCTGAAACATGTATATGAAGCAAATGTGTAACTGTAAGCAAGCTGTAAGTCGTATTTCAAGTCCTAACCACCAGAAGGGACCTTAGAAAGGTTTTAATCCAATGGAATTTGTTTTATAGATGAGGAAACTGAGGCCCAGAATAGTTATATTGCTTCCTAAAGATCAAGCAGTTAGTACACTCAGAGCAAGGATTGCTTTTATACCTTTGAACTTCAAGTCCCTTTCTTTCAGAAATAATTCCAGCTATCTTTTGCAGATATTTACAGTTGACAGTGCCCTAGGAGGGTTGAAGGTGAGGACCACAGAACTCCCCATAGTCGCCCAGCATATTATCAGGCTTGTCATAACAAACTGCCTTAAAAATCAGTCCTGCCCTGGTCTGTGTGGCTTAGTTGGTTGGAGCGTTGTCCTGAACACCAAAAGGTCGTGGGTTCAATTACCTATCAGGGCACATACCTAGGTTGTGGGTTGGATCCCCAGTCCCAGTTGGGGGGGGCGGTGCAACCCATGAATGTTTCTCTCTTTCTCTCTCGCTCACTCTCCCTCACTCCCTTCCTCTCACTCTAAAAAAAATCAATGAACTTGTCCTCTGCTGAGGATTTTTAAAAAAGGATTCAAAATTAAAAAAAATAAATCCATCCCAAGGAGGAAACTTGGATTGATTGTTCATCTTACCTTAACCTGCCACCAGACCAGCCCCCTCACTCAGCTGTAGGATTCAGTTTGGAAGCCTTGATAACACAGTAACAGTTGTTTATAATTGGCCCACTGGTGCCAATTCTGACTAGTCAGAGCCCATACCATACTGGTTATTAGAAACATATTTTGAATATCACCCTTGACTCCAACCCTGCATGTCTGTCATCACAGGAGACCCTAAACCTCAGGCATTCCCTTATGCCTCAGATTCTTCTCTTTCTAAGGCTCTGGATATCTCCTCATTTGGTACAATTTCTTAAACCTCCATGATTAATTCATTACAAAAACTGTTCATTATTCCTACCTTCTCAAAAAATCAAATCAAGTCATCTAGCTACTCCGAAGCCCTACCATCAGATTATAACCGCTTCCTCCACCTGTTGTAGGCAACTTTCCTCCTCTTAATCATCTCACCTCACTCACTCCCTCTTGTCCTTACCTCCAGGCTAAAACAGCCTAGAATCCCATGGGTCATCATTTTAATTATAATCCATCCATGCTACTCCTTTTTCCTTTCTTACTTTATCTTACACATATGACAATGAGTAATTCTGGGAGAACTCATCTGACCATTTACTCTTTATTTATTCAAGCAGTTGAATACAGCTGGAAAAAAAACCATAACCATGCTATGCTGACTGATCACACTTTAAATTTATGAACACAGATTTCAAAAAGACTCTCAAACATTGCATTCCCCTGGTCAATTCACTCTCTTACCCTCCAAGATGTTTATAAATAGTCAGAAGTTATATGTCATATATTTGCATTACCAAATTTACTAATATATAAGAATTTGTATCCAAGTAATATGATTTCTTCCTTTTCCAGTGGCTGAATTGTTCACACTCTCACCTAAGTGCAATCCTTGTGTTTGTTTATTTAATCTCAGTCTCTCTCCTCTATTTAAAAATGGTGTTCCTAATAGGCCCTTATCTCCTATCTCTCATGAAGGATCATTATTTTCCTGTCTCTCTTTCTTTAATCAATCCCATTAGCATGTAAGGAAGCTAAAATATTTCCATATATATATATATATATATATATATATATATATATATATTTTAAAGTCTGGCTGTATAGCCAAGGTACCATTTATCAGTAACTTGAATTGCAAAACTCCTTTAAAACTCCTTAAAAGATGTGTCTATATATTCTTTCTCAACTTTCTTACTTCACTCCACAAAGATGCTCACCCCTAAAACTCTTCTCAAGCTGAATTCATCAAGGTCACTGTGCTTTTCTATATTGCCTAATCCAATGGTCAAGCCTTTGTCTTTATTTTACACTGTCAGCAGTATTTGACAGTGTCTTTAATGAGCTTCCAAGACAACACAATTTCTTGATCTCTCTCCTACTGCAAGGCCATCCCTTTTCTGTCTCATTTGCCCAATCCCTTTCCACTTTTCATTGTCTAAATGTTAGAGTGCCCCAGAGTCTCTCCCTATCTTTTCTCTCCTCAACACTCACTTTACAAGGGATCTCAACTAATCTCAAAGCTTCAAATGATATCTATGGCTGGACAATTCCCAAAAATGTATTTCTAGCCTTACCTCTCCTCTGAACTCCAGATAAGTAGGTTCAGTTGATTTCTACTCTTCATTTTACTTGCTTACTAGACACCCTAAATTTAACATACAACTAACTGCACTTCATGTTCTTTTCAATCTTGGTAAATAGCACCACAACTATGTAGGCAGTTGTGAGATGTTCAAATTTTGTAAATTCATACAAATTGGGGGTACACATGGACCAACTATTGTATGGTGCATCATCTAAATACACACACGGAATGGGGGGGGCAGGGGAAATGAACACATTTTAATAGCCAATAATAACCAAAAATTGACTCACTTTTTACTGGGTGTGTCTGCTTTAATCTATGATGTAGTAATATGGATGGAATTACTGTCCCACAAAGAACTGTAATCAGTAGCAGTTTGAAAGCATTGGAGATTAATGTAGCCAGGTCTGGAGGGGCTAAGATTCTAGAAAGAAGGGAAATGCGTTGGAATGAGCTTGATTCACTAGACTTGTCTCCAGGCATTTGGTGAATTGGAGTATAGGGCATAGAAGTCAAACAGGAAGTCAAACTCATATACTGTTGGTGGAGAAGTAAACTGGTACAGACAATTTGGAAAATAGTATGGAGATTCCTCAAAAAATTGAAAATGGAACTGCCATGTGATCCAGCAATTTCTCTTCTGGATATTTATCCTAAGGAATTGAAATCAGAATATTAAATAGATACCTGCACTCTTATGTTCATTACAGCATCATTCACAATGGCCAAGTTATGGAAAGAACTTGAATGCCCATTGATCAGCGAATGGATAACGAAAATGTATATACATACAATGGAATATTGTTTAGCTTTAAAAATAAGGAAATCCTGCCCTGGCTGGTGTGGCTCGGTGGTTAGATTGTCGTCCCGTGCACTGAAGGGTCTCAGGTTCGATTCTGGTCAAGGGCATGTACCTGGGTTGCAGGTTCTTTCCCTAGCCCCATTGGGTGCTTTCAGGAGGCAACCAATCCATGTGTCTCTCTCACATGGATGTTTAATGTTTCTCTCTCTTTCTCTCTTCCTCCAGACAGAAAGACAAATTTACTGTATGATCTCAATTATACATCGAGTCTAAATTGTCAAACTCATAAAAACAGAAAGTATATTAGTTATTGCTAGAAGCTGGGGGACGGGACATAGGGAAAGTGATGGTCAAAGGGTACAAAGTTTCAATTATACAAGATAAATAAGTTCTGGAGATCTACTATATAGCATAGTGCCTATAGCTAGCAACACTGTATGATATACTAAAAATTTACTAAGAAGGTAGATCTTATGTTAAGTGTTTTTACCACAAAAAAATAGTAATTATAATTATAATAAAGAGGGTGGGAGGAAACTTTAGGAGGTAATGAATAGGTTTGTGGCCCTGACAATAGTTATGGTTTTATGGGTGTAAACTTCTCCCCAAACTCATTTAATGAACTCATGTTCATTAAATATGAACAGCTTTTACATGTCAATTATGCCTCAATTAAGTGGCTTAGTTTTTAAAAATTAAAACAGAAGAAAGATAATTTAAGTCATTTTGTGAAAAAACAAAGCTAAGAAAATTCACAGTAAGAGACCTGGCTAAAAGAGATGCTAAAGGGAGTTCTTTGGGATAAAAGCAAGGGATTGCAGATTGAAGCAGGTGGTACAGGAAGGAAGAAAGATAATCAAAAATGTGTGAGTAAAGCTAATGAATCTTGAATCTTTAAAACAATAATAACACGATTGTATGGAATTTAAAATACAGAGATAATTGAAAATTTGACAACAATATCACAAAATGCTGATGGTGGAAGGAGTGATAAATGGAATTAAAGTATTCCAGGTCCTCTACATGTCCAGAAAGTGAAAAAAAAATATTTAAGATATATTCTAATAGTTCAAGGATGCCTGTGATAAACTCAATGGTAACCATTAAAATAATAGAATCCTAATAGAAGGAGAAAATGGAATAAGGAAAGAAAACTTGATTAAACCAAGAAAAGATAAGAAAGAAGGGGAAATGGAACAAAAAAAGATGAGATATATATTTAGATGGTAGATTTAAACTCAAGTTTTTACTGGAATTTCTTGAAAAATATCGAATAATTTCTCATTTATAACTCTTTTCACATCGGTTTCTCCATCTCCTACTTACCCTACCATTGTGCTAAGATTTCCTTCTCTCCTTCAACCCACAAACCATCTCTCTAACAACTTCACCTCTCAAGGTTTGAATTATGACCCGAAGTTAAATAATATAGGGTGGGGCAAAAGTAGGTTTGCAGTTGTTTATATGGAAAATAATACAATAATTAATAAATACTAATACAAGAACAAACTGTTTTGCATACTCACAACTGGAAACCTACTTTTGCCCCACCCTGCATATGGACAGATAGAACCAACATAAAACACCATAATTGTAGAAGTACAGAAAGAAAAAGAAAAAACATTCACAACTTCTCTGCTCCCCCCACCCCCATCTTTTTTACCCCCTTTCCCTGGACATAGATACATATTTCATTCTTGCTTCCTTTACTTTAGGAAATGATACCTGCTCCCTACCTGTGCTCAGATTCTGGATAACAAAGGAGAACTCGAAATCTGAACCAACAAGTAAGAATCTTCCTCCTTTGGGGGCTGCAAACATTTATAATATAGTATTTATACCTGTCCTATTTATATATCCTCTTCCTCATTCCTATTCCTCAAAGTCCAGTTTGGTATTCCCAGTTCTGTTAAATTAAGCAATAGAAACAGCAGCCTTTACCAAATTTACTGAATATCATGATTTTTTTTTTAAAAGAAGAGATTCCCTTTATCCATGTTTGTAAAAAGTAGAAGAATTAGAAAGTTATATAACATCTTTATGTTCTCTGACCTCCAAAAGGCATTAACTTTCAAATTAAACTCCTGGGTGGGACTCCAGGCTTTGCCTTTCCTAGCTGTATGACTTTGGGCAAAGTGAGCCCACACTTTGGAACCTCATTTTCTTCATCTGTGAAATGGAGACAATAAAACAACTGAAGTGAGGATTACAAAACTGTTTATAAAATACTGTGCCTAGACTGTAATATGTGTCCAATAAACGTTAGCTCCTCTTCCCCTGCATAGGTTGATCAGTGTTTATTTTCTTAACTGAACTAAGTGGATATGATTTTTTAAATTCATTTGTGAGGTCCAGGCTAGCAAAGCTCACACGATCCTCTGCTTCTCCTCCATCTGTCTGCCAACTGACATTCTTTGTTGTTAATCTAAGACCAAGCCATATGTTCTCCGTATGGGAGACTCTTTCCTGCCCAGGTGGGGAAGCAGACACAATGATCTAATAAGTCTTTGCTGTCTCACTAGGGCAAGTCTTGGGAAAACTTCCAAACATTGAGAGGTTCTGATGAGACACCACAAGCTTGGGTGACTATGTTGTTCATCAAAAATTTTTTTTTTTACTTTCCTTTTTCCTCCCAAGATCCCCAAACCATGTTTCAATCCTGTCATTACCTGTTTCCTTGTCTCTGTTTAGTCTAGCAGACAGGTCGAGACTCTGTAAAAGATTTCAACATGGGATGTCTGTGTGGTGTCAAGGATGGTATAGATGAAAAGTGTATATTAAGAGCTGGAGGACTGAGTTAGGAGTCAGGCTCTGATCTTCAAATCCCAACCCTGTAGCATTCCAGCCACAGGAAGTGTGCCCCTTGGAAAGGGCTGTGAAAGGTAGTCATACAGGCGGTGCTACTGGGTGGTTAGGGTTTAGTGTCGCCATGCTAGGGCAGGAGTAAAATGTATACGCAGATGTTAAAAAGGGGGGGAAACCATAGCAGTGGGAAGTGCAGAAGGATCTGCAGAAAGAAAACAACATTTTATTCAGAATTGCATAAGAAAGGAGGAAACCACAAACTGAGAAGTAAATATTTACCTTTTAATAATGCTCTGGTTCAGTGAGGCATAAGTAAACAGTATAACCCAGAATGTTAATACAGCAGTGGCAGATTGGGAGAGAAATCTCTGACACACTCTTGCTATTTTAACAGTTACAGAAACAAAAATGAGGCTTTCACTTTCTATTTTTAAAATAATGAATACTCATGTTTAATTACATGAAGTTAATTTAACTAATATCTAAATTCAGCAAAATTTGGGACATACTAACCATCAAAGCCATTGATTTCCAAATCAATGTAGGTTTGAGTAACTAAATTGACTTCTCGTTCTATCTAGTTGCCTTCTATTTTCCAACTTTTTAACTTAATTTGCATTGTTGTAGCCTACACTTATGACCTAGGTAAGCTAGGTAAACTACTGAGCCTCAATTTCCATATCCACAACATAGCAATTAAAATCTCTGCCAGCTAATTGTCTCATAGGGAGTGTAATAGTAAAGGCATTTTTACAAAGTGTTTTACCTCTTATGAAGAATTACGCTAAGACATTTATTATCATACAGAACAAACAAGGATTTATATATTCATTTAATTGGCCCCCTGCAAAAGGTGTGACAGGCCTGACCTCAAACCATATGACCTGGATATTAATATGCACCATGGTTCGGATCTGTGTGTTGTGTGCTAACTGGTCAGTATACCACCATTAATTATATTCCTCAGAGAATAGATTTCTTCAGGTAGAACTGAAAATCAGGGTTAGTTTCTCAAGGGGAAGACACTATAACTCACCAAAAACTTTAGCTTTCTGCATGCAGGAACCTGTCAGAGGAAGCTTCCCATCATTATTCCCAGCTCTTTGCACCATACACTAGCTTGCATTTTGCTACCACTTCAAAGAAACATGCAATTAACAAGAGCACATAATTAGTGTTTATGCTGATCTAGCCCATCTTGATGCTTCTCACAGGTAGAGACAGGCAGTACATGTTAGAAACTTGCATCTAGGAAGTGTGCCAGGGATCTGAATACCTTCCATTTGCACACTTCCAAAAAGAAAAGTCAACAGAAAGGTGTCTACATCATATTCACCATCTTATGCCTCTAAATTTATCTGAGACTCTGTTTTTTAAACATTCATACAATTTGTTCACTAATACAGTAATAAAAATTACTTCTGCATTAGGTAGGGAGCTCAGTGTATTTACCAGGTACATGAACTTGCTTAGTTCTACCCAGCAGGTTTCTACAAGGATAAAAAAAGAAAAAGAAAAAGAAAAAAGAGAGCGAGAGAGAGAGATCTGATATTATATTAAAGTACTTCATTTCCTTCCCAAATTAGTTCTCCTTCTGGAAGATAATGCTGGATAGTTATCCATGTAATACTTTCATTATAGCAGAATGGAGAAGAATTGCATTAGCCTCAAAAGAGATATGAACTGGAAAGGTCATTTTTGTGATAATGGAATTCATCAAGGAGACTGAATAGACACTAGGAAAGATTTACAAAAGATGTCATTTTCCCTTTCTGTCTGATTTTTTTTCTGATTATCAAAAGACCTTAGTTCTTTATAAAAAGTATATATTTTAATTCACTTGGAACCATGCTTTTAGTTTATCATTGGTCTCACTAAAAAGATATTAGGCATTCCGGTCTAACCATGAATTACACTGGGTCATCAAGAGGACCTGAATATTTAACATTTAGCAAAGAGGGTTCTCCATCATGTTTGATTTCTAACCATTTATATTCCAAAAATAGCTTTTCTTTTCCAGACGTGAAAGTAGCACTTTGTGGGGAGGTCCCAATCTCTGGGGTTCTAAATTTACCTCAAATCTTTCAGGTTCCATATTTAAGATAAGTCTTAAACCTTGGGGCCTACATCTCACTTTCAACTTATGGAATATCAAGTATAATAGTAATTTTTTAAAAAGATGTCTTGAAGAGCTATCACAGGCTACTCTTATAAATTATTTATCAGAAATACTGCTTTTCATAGTTAGTGGCAAATCTCAATTAAATTTTACTAAAAAATTTCTAAATATTTGAGATAGAGTCTCAATTCTTTTCTTTGTGTTTCCAACCAGCAAACTCCCTCAGTCCCAACCTCTGTTAAACCTACCTAGGTATATAACTTTAAGAAAACTATTTAACTTCCTCAGCTCTCAGTTTCTTCATCTCTAAGATTAGTAGGATAATTCCTGCCCTACCTATCTCAGAAATTTGAAGGAAATTACATGAGAATATGTGTGTAATATTTAATGATAAAATGTAAATTGTCACATAAAGTGTTATTCTTGAGATCAGAACCTCACCCCCCTCATCCCCCAAATCATCACATTTTAATAAAACAAAGTATGAGAATGAGACATATGACTTTCCCACTCTCATGCTCTCAGGTCAAGGGGAAATTTTTCTTGGCGCTTGGGGGAAAAGTTTCTGTAGGAATTTCCTTCTGTGGATAGGGTGAACCTGTTATGCCCTGCAATGGCCAGCCTGATTTAGAACCTTGGCAATGTCCAGGCAGTGCCAGAGATATCTGCATACTGTGTCAGAGTGGTTCATAGGGGGCAGTGAGGGGAACAGAGAGATGCCAGTGAACACATGCCTCTGCCAGCCATCTACTTCTCAGTCATCATCAGCTCTCAAGGACAAAGACGATTTCAATGCCACATTCTAGAAATGCCTGACATGCTGCACAGAACACGGCCCTGCTACTGTTGTTTGCTGCCCTGTGCTTAGTATCAGTTGGGGTGGACTGCTTTCTGTCCACCAACCTACAAAGTAGAGCAGCTTCCTATATTCCAAAGTTTCATTACGAAGCCAGTTGTTTACAACCTCAAAAATCATTTGCTCACAGTAACAACCAAGTAAGTAACGCTTTGGCCCCCACACAGGCCTAAAAAGTCCATGTTTACCTGAAAGACTATACCTATGAAAATTAGAGCAAATAGGGTAAGCAAGCCACACAAAATTGGATTAAATAAAAATAATTATATGCTGGATCTATAGAGAAATGAGTGGATTGAGAGTGTTTTAAAATTCTGAAAGAAATCTCAAGATAGTTTCCAGGACTTTCAAGGTCTTATACATCAATTCTGATTTTTTTTTTTTTTTTCAAATACAGGCTACATATTTCCTTGGTGGTGTGCCCACTCACCTTTAGCTTTGATTAGTCATTTGGGGGCTCACCATGGAGACACACAGGCAAGAACGCAGGAGAAGGCAGAAGAGAGAAATTTTACCAAAGAGAACAGGCAAGAATTATAAGACAAGGGAAAAGATGAGTTAAAATGAAAGCATGGCTGTCTGAGATGAAAAAATGCTCAAGTGGTGTTGACTGTGATCTGAAATGGATAAGAAGAAAAAAATAGACCCAAATAACCGTAAACTAGCAAAGATTGGTGCAGATCATTCCACATACCAGCTGCACAGAAACAGTATCCTCTAAGGAAAATTTCTTTTGGAAGTCAGAAGCGGGCTGAGGGTGAGAGGATCAGTAGTTAGAGGGCAGAGGAGAAGGGCCCAACAGCAAACTTAGTGCAAGTACGGGATGTTTATAAGCCAGGCGCTCATTGCTTGGGGAGTGCCTGCACTTTAAAGAATAACATTTATGTGGGAAACTTGAAAAGCCAACTGAATGCCCATAAATATATGTACATTAAAATAGATGTTGAAAAGTTAGGATGCTCCCACACATTTGAAAAATGTTTTACACGAAAGGAACAGTAAGCATGCAGAAAGAGCTCAGTGGAAGAAAGTGCAAATGTATTAACCATTAGGCCAATAATAGCATCTGGCATTGTCAGTTGTCAGGAAATGTCTTGATATATTTCAGTGGTTAATAAAAGGATATTACCATGTGATAACTGATGGTTTTATACCACTGTCTGACTAGCCTACAAGTTGCTGAAACAGCAAATCATTTTACGGGCACTCTAACAAGCAAGCACTCGAAGGATACTTTTTGGTGTTGAGATTTTAAGATACAGGCTACCTTGTATACCTCCTGGCCTTGACATGATTCCCCATCCAGAGGACTGTAGCTGAAACAGCGTGGGGCTTTTATGCATTGGAGAATGTGATAGGGAAGGCAAGGCCCACTAACAAAGAGAGGGGAAACGAAGGAGACCGTGTGACATTGGTCTACCTCTAGTAGTGGCGGAATCAGCATTTTAATGTCATAACAGTTCCCTGTTGACTGTGTCATTTCATTTGCATGTTTTGACAAGGTTGATATTTAACAGCTGGCATATTCTTAGTCAAGTATTACATTTAGTAGCAAGAAGCAATCCTTGAGCATCATTCTTCAAATATTGCTAAATATTAATAAAATCATCAATCCAGTGTGGCTGATGATTTATATTCACCACGTTGCACTGTCACTATTTTGTAAGCAAACTTGGTATTTCTTTATGAAGAAAATAAGAGTTATGTTTAACAATTAAATTCAGCCCAGCGTGCTTTACAAAAGTAACATTCTGACTAATAGGATTTCAATTGACACACGAAACTCTTCACAGGGCAGGTGGAAGGATACTTTTTAAATACCTGGCCCTACAACCAAACATAATAATAATTATTATTGTAAATAATGAATGAACTACTTATTGTACTTTTAGGAAATCTTGTCCTGTAGAGAGAAAAAAAACACAACATGCCATTTATGATGAAGTAATGAGTCATTATTTCTGCTATCAATTAATATATAACAATTAATATTAAATTTATCATACTACAGAACCATAATTTATTTGGTTTCTATTCTGTACTATGCATTGGACCTTTTTCTATAATGTTCTGTTTTGCTCATAACCACCCTGTGCAGAAGTGTTATCACATTTTACCAGTGGGGGAACTAAAACACAGAGACAGTAAGTAACTGACCTAAGGCCACTTAATCAAGGTGGAGTTTCACATCCAGATCTGCCTAAATTCAAACGTTGAGCTTTTTCTCTCATGCTGTGGACATGTATAGATAGGATTGCCTTTGGAGTTTAATGTACTTAGGTCATAAAAACTGTGAAAGTAGAAAACTGAAGTATTTGTTTATTCTGACTATAAAAATAATCTTAAGCTGACAGAGAGCAGGCTCCCTATAAGATGAACAGACACAGCCTGGAGTAACTGCTACTTCCACTTAGTGACCTTGTATCCCTGTGGCTGCCACTCCTCAAGGACCATGCAGTCCTGGGAGCTGGAAAAATCGGGGCATAATTCCTGACTCTGCCACTTTCTGTGTTTCTGGGACTACATTACTTAACGTCTCTGAATTTCAATGTTCTCTTCAAAATACAAGGAAAATTAGTACCACCTTTCAGAGTTGTCACGATTAGGGACATGTATAAAAGGTGTCTCAACATTAGATGGGACAAATTAGGAGAATAATAAACTAGGACTTCTATTATTCTTTCTAAGGCTGCGACTCCTGTCGAGGCTATGGGCCAAGGGCCGAGGTAAACCTGAGTTTGCAATGCCCACGCTGTGTGAAGAATCCTGTGTTAGAGCTCACTCAGAAAGAAAAGGAAAAGGGGCTCGAGCCTAAGATGGGACTCTATCATGGAAATGAGACAGGCTGGCCAGCCTCTTCCAGTCCGGGAAACTTTGTCAGTTTGATCTGTCAGGTTGTGCCACCCGTATATTAACTGGCTTCCTCATGTGGCTGTTTTCTCTCTGAACTGGGTTTTGAGGAGACCCCAGGCAGACCTGCAAACCCCTGCTCTATCAGCAAATCCATCACCGGACTAGTTGTCTCTTCTTGGTAGTTTAATTTTCTAAATGAGATAAACTTAATGCACATGGACTAGTTCTGTCTTGTATAAAACTATAGATTCCTGTAGCTCAGAGGTTTATCTTTATTAGAATCTTCTAAAATGTAAATAGTGTTATTATTTACACAGAACAAGTAGTCCAATTAATCTTTCAGGTAATACGTCCCATGGTAATACAGGAAATCAGACAGTAGAAAAATCAGAATGGTTTTACTTACATTTACTTTACAACTTCCCTGAAACTCATCATTTTCAAAAAGGGGTAGCAGTTACACTGAGAATGACCTAAAAAGCCATTGGCTATTTCTGGTTTTATTATCAGAGGGGATTTATCCTCGGGGTTTATCCTACAACCAAATCATTTTGGAAAACTAGGAAAAAGTTCATAAGTAAGAGTCAAGGTGATTTTATTGTTTTTAATTTTAAAATTTTTTTTAATCCTCACCTGAAGACATTTTTCTATTTGTCTTCAGATAGAGTGGGAGGGAGAGAGAGCGAGAGAAAGGGAGAGAGAGAGAAACATCCATGTGAGAGGGACACATCGACTGGTTGCCTCCCGCACAACCCCAACCAGGGCCGGGGATGAGCTGCAACCGAGGTACATGCCTTTGGCTGGAATCAAACCTACGACTCATTGGTCCGAGGGCCGACGCTCTAACCACTGAGCAAAACCGGCCAGGGGGAGTCAAGGTAATTTTTACAAAATCCATCTCAACATAAAAAGCCTGTGTCATATTTAGAAGAGATGGGGTCACTTGCTGAAGCCAAAGCCTAAGTGAGTTTACCTGAATAACAGGTTCTGCGTGGGGTACATAAGGCATTGTTATCAGATGAAGGTGAATGGAGTTCCTGTGTCAGGTCTGCCTTCACTTAGACTACCGAGAAAACCTCCAAATCTCCTAATACCTTAGCTTTCCTTAATTTTAAGAAAGAAGAGTTGGGAGATTGCTGTCTGCCCTAACTCTGCTGGAAGCTTCTTTCAAACCATCTTTATCTTTAAAATGAGAAACTAAGATGCAGAAATTTTAAATAAATGAAGCTAAAATAAAGACAGTGAGCCTTGCCCTATCTCCTGAGCGGTTTGTTTTGGAGAGCAGGGCTAAGTGTGCACAACAGCTCTTGGAAAAGTTAAAAGATACATTAGTATGCACGACTTTGCTTCTGTTAAGAAGGAAAATGATCTTGAATCATAGAAGGAAGGTTTTAAGATAGATTTTTTTAAATGATGCTGAAATATGCTTTGAGGAAAGGATGTGGGGATTTCTAAAAAGAAAATTATCGAAAGCCATTTCTTGGTGTGGTTGAAGTGTTAGCTGCAGACAAGTTGAACTATATGACTTCCTGAAATTCCTCTGAGCCTCCAGTTTTGAAACTTAACCTGGAGCCTTCAGACCACACAGATCTTTTCTTCATGTATTGATTAACTTTGAAACCATTTGCTGAGTGTCTAATATATGCTGTGTGCTGTGGAAGGGCCGGGGCATACACAATGCAGTTAAGGCGAGGCCCCTGACTTGCAGATGCTCACACAGAGAACGGGATTGCTGCCAGGAGGACAGGGCAGAAGGGAAATGGTGAAGTAGGTGCAGTTGTCTTCCTGTGTTTTCACCAGTCTGCTCAGCAGCTCCCATATCCACCTCTCCTTGTTCTTCTCAGTCCCCCACTCAGGTCTGGCCTTTCTTGCAGTGCTTTGCTCTATCCAATCATCCTTACTTCCCGCCTCCCCCTCCCCCGGATAAAGGTCTCAGATGGAAGGACACTGAGTCTTATTAAATGCACTTTTAGCAAATATGTATTTTATAACCACTCCATTGGAGAAGAGGAGATTATACTTTAAAAGAGGGTCTTTATTACTACAAATTAATGATTCTCTAGGATAACATATAGAAAATAAGGCAAAATGGAAAGATATTTGGTCCAGATAGGAGAGAGAGTTGATGAGAGGTATAATTCTCGGTCCTCTTTTAATTACACCACTCTAAACTGTGTTCTTCTAAAGCCAGTCCTTTGTCTGTTACCTTTTTCCCAGGGTGCCAGAACCAATGCTCAGTCGCTGAGATTCTATAAACCATCTGCCTAGGTATCTCATACCAGTCCCGTACATCATGCTAAATGAATGTCTATTTTTTTTAAGGCCATGAAGATTTCTATTTCAGTGTAAGCATTTTAGTTCTTTTGGGGATCCTAAAAATGTATGCTTCTATGACTTAAATTGAAGTTATCTCAGGGGAAACAAAATATATGGAGCAATAAAAAAAGTGTTCTTGAAATTCTGTTCGCCCCTTGCCTCTTCAACCACCACCCAGTTCAAACTACACGTAGACATAGTCTGGGGCTATACCACTTGAATGACAACTTAAAAAGGCAATCAGACATCTGGATGTTTCCAAGCATCCAAGTGTTTGGCATTATGCAGACAAATATATGGATGATTTCCAGTTTGCTAAAATGCTGGTTTATGAAGACTCCTTCTTATTACCCAAAATATTCCACAAAGGGCAAAATACCCCAATTTTCCTGTGGAGCCTATGTAAAAAGTGATTTTGAGGAAAGATAAAGGGGGCCTGTCTTCCTGGGTAGTATCAGATACTGGCCAGAATAAATGCTTTTGGCTAGTCCGATAGGTAAAATTATCTACTTCTAAATTTCAATGTCTGGCATTTCTCCATTGTAGCTGACCTCATGATACTCTATTCCCTGAAAACCATTTCTTTCCTCCCTCAGCTTTCTCCATTAGCCAGGCAAGTATGGATAGGACTGGTGCTGCAAACATAAGTTTCTTTAAAGCAAAGACAAATATAAAGCTTTAGTTCACGAACATTAATTTTTTAAAATTTCTACATTTGGATGAAATTAACCCTATTTGCAGCGTAAAACTGACAAGTCCATACAGACTTTTAACACCCCATTAATCTTACTTTGTTACACTGGGGCATGCACCCGCCAAAAACTGGAAATTTGATTAGCTGGTTCCATACATTAGCTATCTCATTGGTATGGCATTTTAAAATATTTTCCAGATATACAAAGCCATGTTCGTTTTTTCAGGGTCTGTATGGGGTTAGCAAAAAACATACCAAACAACCTCCTTATAAAACAGTTCTACGTTAGCTACCAAAAGACTGACTTTTCTCTTAGGATTTTTTTTTTTTCTTTCCGCTGATAAATAGTAATCTGGAAGAGAACTATGTAGGCTGAATTTTGATTTGTGTAACCTTTCAGCTCAGGGCATTTTTTTCCCCTAATCCTCTAGATTTATCTGGATCTAGTAAATTTTTTGCCAGTGGCAATTTGATAATAATTTTCAATTTTATACAATACTTTGGGGTTTTCCAAAGATCATTCTGATGGACACGAATCCAATTGGAGTCATTTTGAAATGGATAGTCAATTTATTGGATTAGCTGATAAAGTGACGAAAATCTCTTCTAATCAGATGGATATCTTTAATGAATCAAAAAAGGCTTTCTCATCCACTCCTAACTCATTAAAGCCTTTGTAAATCTCATGGAATGACTTCATGGTACATTTTATGTCCCTTTCTTCTTTTGTGATTTTTAAACAGCTTAGCAAATTGTTCATAGAGAAAACTGTGTATCACAGCATAAATGCTTCATTTTAAAAGCTAACGTAGCCCCCTCGCTCACAAGGAGCCAGCCAACCGAGCTGAAACCAGGAGGACACCAAAACGAATCTATTTTAGATTCTCTGAGACCAGAAAAATAAGTTGTAATGCACAAGGGCATTTTCTCCTGGAGGTTTCACCTGAGATTTCCATCTCTTCTCTCATCTCCACATTAAGCAAAAAGAATAGAAGCGTGGCCCAAGGCAAAGCAAGGCCTTTTCGTCTAAACTCCTGAATAGTGTCACAGTTGGTGAAAGCAGCTGATTTAACAGAGTGACTTACAACAGATATATTCACCTGAGGATTATTTCCTCTTCTCAGCAAAATGACTGGACAGTTAAAGGCATATGCCCTTTTTCGCTGTCCTATTCTTTAACTAGTGCTCATTGGCTAAGCACTTCTACAGTAACAAGTGTTACCACTAATAAAAACAACACCCATTTCCATTGTGTTGGTATTTAAATTACTATCCACTACCTTTTCCCCCTGTGAAAACCTGAAATATCTCTTTCTGTCACTGAGAGACTGCTGTGGCCTAAGTAGCTCAGAGCTCAGTAAGCAACCTCAGTACCCTGAATGGGTATCTATATTCACTTCAAATGGGAACAGGGAGACAAAGGCAAATTTAATTGCTTTTCCTGGGTGTCAGGTCACTTACTGTGACATATGGGCCACTGATGCCCATGTGAGCCTCTCGTCTCAGCTATTAGCACCTCATCCAGCTCCCACTCAATGACAAACTCACCACATACCAGACTAAAGCTGATGACTATTTTTAATCACAAAGGGTGTACAGCTATTCTCTTGTAGTACAAAAACATCCATCAATCATATGACATTTTGAACATGTCATTCTCAAATTCAGAAAGTTTTAAGGTTAGCTTCTTTTAAGATTCTTTTCTTAGAACTTGCATTTCAGAGAAATAAATTTAATCATCCCAGAAAGCACACTTTTAAATGTGCAAATGCCTGTAGAAGTTGGCTGTGTGCATTTTTATAAGAAAATCATAAATTTATATGACTCTTCTATATATTATTTTTCTCCACCTGTACTTAGCCAAAATCATTGTATTGGATTAATAACCTCTGTATTACATTATTTGCATTTTTAATATAGATTTTAGGATTGGATTTTAACCTGTTTCCTTAGTTCATACATCTCTCATCTTGCTTGAAAGAAGCTACATGAACTTTAGCTGAGAAGTTTCACATATTCTCTTCAGCTCAAGTGTAGGCTCTGGGGAATAATTTCCTGTGGGAAGTGACTGTAGGAGTATCTCCGTTGTTCTATGGAAAAGTAAGAACAGCTGCAAAATTTTTAAGAATAACCTATATAGAAAAATGTCAGACTAGGGGCATTCCTACTTTTCCCTTGACTAAATACAGCCATCTTCTTTAAGCACTTACTAAAAGGGAATTTGTTAACCAAGCTGCTGTCTCAAAAACAGGTCAGATATCACTAAAAAGAAATTCAATAGTATTCTTCTCAGCACTATGGATGATACTGTTAAACACCATTTATCATGTCTAGGTTTAAATGGTTAATGAGGTGTATATTTTCTTTTTCTTCTCTCTCTCTCTCTCTCTCTCTCTCTCTCTCTCTCTCTCTCTCTCTCTCTTAAATCAGTGATAGTAGCATACCAAAGCTATACCACCTGGGTTTCTTGCAGATGGAAAAATTATCTGAAAAGACATACTTGTGCGAATGTTACTATTGTAATTAGCTAATTATTAATAATAAGAAAGGAGCAAAGGGAAGGCCAGACATTATAGTCATGTTCCCTGCAAAACATTGGGGGAAGGGGACTGGAAAAAGGGAAGATAGACACATGCCCAGTAAAGTTGGGGTGACAGGGAGGTTACTTGACTGTCAATCTCACCTGGGGACAGAGATAGTTGGCTAGAATTGGTGTGGCCACTGCAAACCCGAGAAGATTTGGGATACTTAATTCCCTGAACAAAGAAGCTTGCTCTCTTGTGCTCTTGGGTGCACTTGGTTCCTCTTGGCATGCTTGGCTCATGTCTCATGCTTGGCCTCCTTGAATTCGCCCACATGGCCCATGGCCAGTGGACCCCACGCACAGTGGACTAATGGATTATAACTAGCCTAATGCTGAACTGGATCTGTCTCCAACATGGAAAGGAAACTCTGGACACTGGCTTTGCTTCTAGCTCACTGAACCCTAGCTACACTTCTATGACTGGGCTAAGGAAAATGGAACTTTGGAAACACAGGGCTTTACTTCCACACACACAAAAACCACTCATTCTCCCCTGTGCAAGTCTCAGAACATTCTCTTTCTCGGGTATTGTATGAAGTCCACCCCCAGTAGCACCTCATGGGCAAGAGGACACCCCACTTCATCCGATATCACTACTGTATTGAATGAATGACAAAATTAGAATATATATATAATATTAAGATTATTTTATGTAACAATGCATAATTTCAATTATATATACACATGTGATTTTGGATTTTTTCTTATTTGATAGTCATACCAAAATTAAAAGGGTGATTTATAAAATGTATATATAAAACATTACATAAGATAACTTTGTTTAGTTCTTTTGTTCATAATATTGTAACATGTGAGGGGGCAGTGTTTGCTTAAGCAAGATTTGCTCTTTCCTTGGTAAACTGTCAACTAGCACCTAAATTATACCCCTGGGAATTCCTAAACTGTACGTAGAATTTTGAGTACTCTATTAGGAGAACATCTGTAAATAGTCTGATACATGAGCTCACTTGCAAACATAGCCATATTGGTATTTCAAATAATCACCCCAGACTTTTTCTTAAAATCATTTTGAAATCAGACAGCACACAAGGAGGTAGGTGTCAAAATTAAATACAAATGGAGATGAGGTCATTACTTATAAGCTAAGTGTTTATTCTTTTGGGTTCTTTTTTGTGGGGTCACATTTATATTGTCATTCTCTTCTGAAAGATGAAAAAAAAAAAAAACCCAGATGATTCTAAACACTGTGTTATGCTTTTAACAGCATTGTTAGACCCCAGGTATGAATTTCATTTCTACACAATATACAATGCTAAATATTTTCCCTGAAATACAGTATAATAAGAATGAAAATGTGAATGCAATGGTAATATTCAAAGGATTTACAGGATTTTTTTCTTAAACAAAAAATAAAGAGAAAAATCCTGGGAAATAGTCTCAAAGAGTGCATATATTGCACTAATTTAGCTCGTTCTATGTCCATCTACTTCACTATGTCTCTAACCTCAATGAATGTAATGGGATCATTGTTTTTCTTTTTGAAACTCAACCACACAAAAGAAGATTGTTAAATACATAAAGGGGATGCTATATACATCATTAAGTGTTGGTTGACTAGTATGGTATAATGTAGAATAGAAACAGTTGAAATAATATGTAAACTTAATGAAAAAGAAAGGTTGGAAGAATAACATACAAAGCTTAAATGTGTATACTACACCTAACCAAAGAGCAATTCAATTATGGAGCAAAGTGTCTGTAGTAGAATGACATTATGTTAATGGAGAGGCCAAATTTTGCCCCACGTTAGGTTAGGGCAATGTCTAAGAAAGGGGAGAATTAATTGGATCTTGTGTCTTTGTTCATTTTCACAGAGATATGGTCTCTGAGCACATAAAACTGCACTACGAACCCAATCACTGAAAGGGTTCTATTGGTCTTCCAAGGACCCAAATTAAACACTGTCGGTAAATTAGCCCATAGGAAGAGTGTCATACTTTCAGTAGTCCAGTGATACTACTTTGTTCACATTATAACACTGGATTAAATTTAGAAACCATGTATCTATCAATGCCTTTTTGGTGCTCATAGTACCTGGTTCTGGGCAAATAGAAGGTGCTCAATCACTGCTTTACTTCCTGCTGTTCAACACCTAGGAGTGCTTTAGACACAAGAGGAAAAGTCTAAGTGTAATCGAGATAAGCATTCCATAATGTGATTACAAATTCAAAGCCAATGTGAAAAATTTGGCAAACTCAGAAAAGAATAATTTTAATAACAAAAAATAGCTGAGAAGTCAATATCAAAGTGGAAAATATTGCAAAGATAGAGTTTACCATGCCTAGGGAAAAATCTCTTTCACTTGAGGAAAAATATATTTAAATGTTTAAGTGGTGTTGATGAAATTCCAAAATAGCATGTCTATATTAAACTGAAAAATTTGCAACCAAGTACTAGTAATTTAAAATGGTACTTGTACTGATAATGATTTCTATAAACTGACGAATATTAAAGGAGAAATAAGAGAATAATGGGAAGCAGGACAAGAAAAATAAAAAGAAGAAATTAGTTCTATATAATTTTCTGAGTAAAATAACTTGAAAAGAGGACTTTGTTCTTTTCTATCAAAAATTTGATAAGTTTTTGGTTCGAAATTCTCATAGCTGATTTCTTTACAGCTTATGATCTCCAATAATTGAATAAATGTACATCAATACTAATGTGAGAAATATCTTTTTTCATGTTAAAAGATGAGGTAAATAAGAGATGAGGCAAAGAAAAAACACTTGAGTGATATCTGACATATTATCTCTTTATCCAATGTAGATAAACATAGTACACCTAAAACTATTTGCAATTTATAAATAGATTTGGAAAATATTTTAAACAGAACTCACTAGGAAGAGCCACACTGATTCAGTGAAAACCACTCAGCAAATTTCTCAGGAGTGACTCAGATGTGGAGATATATACAAGAGCAGCAGACTCGTGCTGTGGAAAACGACTGTCTTCATTGAAAAGAGCTACGTAAAAGCAACTAGAGACTGACAAATCATGAAAATATTTTTTGTTTTATAGTCTTGGCAAAAATTAAGAGTGTTTCATTCATAACCTCAAAACCTGTACCATTAGATGAGTATCCCCAGAGTTGGGAAACAAAGCCACATAAGCTTGAGGTATCTTAAAGGAAGTGTCAAAAGGTTAAACCAGTTCTACACAAAGCATTCCCTTAGGTGTCCAAAGTAAAGTTTGAAGCATATAATCTAGTCTCCTGTGTTTGTTAATCCTTTGCACCTATGATTAGTTCTTTATTTTAGCAAATAAAAAGATTTAAGGTAGGTAAAAGGTTCTCTGAGTTTGTATCCCTTTTAAAAAAACATCAATATCCCAAAGAAGTTCACTCAGCTTTTATGAGAACGGATCATCTCTCAATAGTCGATGATGATGATGATGATGATGACAATGATAATGATGGTGGTGGTGGATGGTGGTAGTAGTATAGGTTAGGTTAGGTTCCCTGGTTGCAGCAATTGGATTAAACACAAGCTCAAATAAAATAAAAGCTGCCAGGTTACACAGGTCAAATGAATGAAGCTTACTTTGAGATTTGGATCAGCATCTGAGCCTAGTAACTAGGTTTCTTAATTGAATATTAAGAACTATCACTCAAGCGTGAGGAAAACAGCGATGATTATGTAATGGCTTTCTATTGAGATTATGCTTGTCTAGCATGTGGACTATTTCATATCACACTTCACAAGTTTTGATACTTCTGACATCTTAATCTAAAGTAGATACTGTTTAAAATCCTGTGATCACTAAAGTGCTCTAAAATATGAGCTATTTAAATATGTATTTCCTGGCAATTAATGCCTACCGGGTGACAGTGACCAAATGTTTCATTACAGATGGTTAATAGAAAGAAACCGTATCTGAAGAGGAACATGAAAGAATTAACCTGGACTTTTTTTCCACTGTAACCTTTCACGGTGCCACAGAATAAACAGATTTAACACAGTAGTTCTTTAATCTTCTTTAAAAGCATGATGATGAGAAATTTCCTACATAAAATATTGGATCCTGAATATGGTTATTAATCAAATGCAACATCCAATTCAGGAATTGCAGGAGAGGTTGTCAAATTTACAGAGAAAAGGTCAAATTTGTTTATATAGTATGAGTAAATTATTTTCCCATCTGACTATATGGTTTTTTAAACTCAAGACATTGTTTCTGAAGCCTAGCAGAAAACAGAACATGGGACCACAAAGGGAAGAGGAAATATAAAGTCACTGAGTTAATGCTATGTCTGTTTTAATTAACTACTCAGCAAAAAATGTTTAAGCAGGTTACAAATACAACATGCACCTATAGCAGGGTTATAACTATGTAGGCAAAAAAATTAACCTTAGGAAAAAATAAGAATGGAAGAAAATTCACCAAATTATTAACTGTGTGTTTGGACAATGAAACTGTTGGTAATATTCTTTTTCTTCTTTTGCATTAGTTTCATCTTAATACATAGGAATTATTTTTAAGAAAAAGTATGTTGTAAGTATTTTAATTAAGATATTTCTTTTTACATAAGAAATATTTTCCATTTTTATTCATGCTTTTCAAGAAATGTGACAACCACGTTCAACCGATTTTTTTTTTCTTTATTGATTTTAGAGAGAGAAGAAGGGAGAGAGAGAGAGAGATGGAAACATTGATGAGAAAGAACATTGATTGGCCACCTCCTGCATGCCCCCCACTGGGGATTGGGCCCACAACTTGGACATGTGTCCTGACCGGGAATCGAACCAGTGACCTCTTAGTGCATGGGTCGATGCCCAACCACTGAGCTACACTGGCCAGCCTGATGTTCTGTTTTAGTGGTTGTTTCTGAAGAAAAACTCCAAGTGTTTGTCACACATACAGTTTAACAGGGAAGACAACTCCTCATGCACACTCCCTTAATTTAGGAGTTCTAAGGTTCAAATCACAAATTAAATGGCTTCCAGAAACATTTAATATACACAAGATTAATTCTGTTTCATTTTACTTTTTTCAAGTATGTTATCTTTTCAGTGGTAAATGTTGGCCTCTTTTCAGTAAACTGTGCATTTGGCAAGAAATGAAGCATTTTCTCTGCTGTGCAAGTGATGATTAATGATTCAGTGCTCAGCAGCATCATGATGATTTTCACGGAATCCTTGGTTAAAAAATACATTGTTTATATTTTCCCTGTGCACATTCATATATGTAAAAGGAAGAGCAAGATACAGCTAAGGTCACATGGCATAGAGATAGAGAATGCATTTTATTTTTTTTTCTTTATTGAGTTTAGAGAGAGAGGAAGGGAGAGAGAGAGAGGGAGCTGGAAACATTGATGAGAGAGAACATCAATTGTCTGCCTCCTGCATGCTCCCCACTGGGGATCTGGCCCACAACCTGGGCATGTGCCCTGAGCAGGAATCGAACTGATGACCTCTTGGTGCATGGGTTGATGCTCCACCACTGAGCCACACCAGCCAGGCTAGAGAATGCATTTAAATATAAGTATTTCATCATCCTGAATCAATTCTGTTCCCCCCATTCTCCCTAAATCATGGGAAGTAGAATATTATATTAATATACTATGATGTATGGAACTTCTTTAAGTAGCTAAAAAATAAGGATAGCCCTTCCTTTGATATAAATGATGTTTATATACATACCCATAGAAGCAGTACTTTTCTCTTACACCAACACATTCTGAGAATATACAGAAACATGTAAAATTATTAACAGTAGTGATTATCATCTATTGAGTGGTTATGAAGTACCAGGCATTAAGCCAGGTGCTTATAGATACAGTTTATTGAGGCTTTTCTACATCTCTAGGAGTAGGAGTTGCTGTGCCCACTTTATAGATAAAGAAACTGAGACTGCAGAACTGTAAAGAACTTACCAAGTTTCACAGCTCATGGGAAGTGGCGTGGTGATTTGAAACGCATCCTGCCTTATTTCAGAATTCCACTAACCCATGTGCCGCCTTCATATTGCTTGAGGGAGTCTGGACTGGGCCTGAGTCAGAGCCTTTAAACAACCTCATTATTATAAATGAGATGTTCATTTGTTCTACACTTCAGCAAATCTGCAGAGAAAAAATCTCCCCTCACTAGAAGAAAACTGAATGCTCATCAGTGAGGAAAAGTTGAATAATAGGGGTTTACTTGTTTACAGGTTTGGCTTAGAGGGATTGTCTCAAAAGATTTTTAAGGGGGAAAAGAACATTTCTTCTGTCAGTTTCAAATCTAGGGAAAAGGAGTTATGAGAACAATCCGCTTGAACCCTCTTTCTGTGTTGAGAACAGCTTTTAGGAAATAGCTTAAGCTGCCCTTATTTCATTATTTCTGCCTTCTTAACATTTTAAAATTTTGAGCTTCAAAAAAAAAATAGACCAGTGTTAAAGAGGAAAAACATGTTTTCAAAAGATAAATACTTCTTACATATATGTATGTATTTCATATATATGTGTGTGTGTGTGTGTGTATGTATGTGTATATATATATATATATATATATATATATATATATATATATATATATAGAGAGAGAGAGAGAGAGAGAGAGAGAGAGAGAGAGAGAGGCCCAAAAAAGTATACGCACTTAACAGGTGATAGCTCAATTGATGTTTCTTTCTTTTCAGATCTAATCCATTGGAATTTATAATTATTCAAAGTGTATATAAAATTTTTGGGACACCCTATGTATGTATGTTTGTGGGTTTTTTTAAATTGGTTAGTTAATAGGTAGATTGATTTAGTTCTTTGTTGTTTGGTTTGTCAGTAGGTTAAGCACCAGGAAGGAATTTGCCCTAAGCATTCAATTTTAGGGGATAAATACAGTTTTAATATTTTTCCTTGGTAATGTAAAAAATCCAAATATTGTAAACATGTACAAAGGTCAAACAACACATAAAGTGAAAGCAAGTAAAACGTGCTGTAATTGTACATTCCATGATAACCGTCATTAACATTCTGGTGAACAAACTTTCTTGCATGACTTTATGCAGGATGGATGGATGGATGGATGGATGGATGGATGGATGGATGGATGGATGGATAGTTGGAGAGATAAACTGTTACATAAATAGAATCATATCATGCATTTATGCATGTAGTGGTTTTGTTTTGAATGATCATTAATTTTTTATTCGTTAACCTCTCACCTACATCCAAATAACTGCCCCTCACTCACAGGCCCTAGGTAATTCGTATTAGAAATGTGTTTATTTCTTTCATATTTTCCTCAATATATTATCCTGTGCAATGATATATGGGATCTTGCAAAATTGTTTCACAAAAATTAAATGAAATATTTTTTTGTCTCATTACTTTTTCTCCTAAAAAATATCTTGAAGCCCTGGCTGGTAGCTCAGTTGGTTAAAGCACCATCCCGCTATGCCAAGGTTATGGGTTCAATCCTCAGTCAGGGCATATACAACAATCAACCAATGAATGCATAAATAAGTAGAACAACAAATTGATGTTTCTCTCTCTACCCTTCCTCTCTCTTTCTAAAATCAATCAATTAAAAAATATGTATCTTGAGGAAATCTCTCCAAGTGAGTTGGTTTAAATGTAATTTATCCTTTTTAATAGCTGACTAATATGCCATTGTGTAGAAGTACAACATGTTTGATGGAAATACAAACTTAGTGTGTTTCTCTTTTTAACAAAGAACATTACAAGGAATATCGATGCACCTCATTGTTTTAGATATATAAGGGGTACATTAATGAGATAGATTTTCAGAGGTGGATTACAGAGTCAAAAGATATGTGTATATGTTAATTATATGAGATAGTGCCAGATAGATTTTCTAAAATCCTGTGAGAAGTTCCATTTAACACAGATATGTTAAATGACAAGGCAATATACTATACTGCTTTGCCATAATAGGAAATAAAAGATATTAAAAAGCTTCTCTTTCATTTCTTCTTTTATTTAATCATATATATTGTGCCTAGATCCCAGGTATAAACCCAGTCTATCACTTCACCAAGGATCACCAGAAATAAAAATTAATATTGCTAGATCCAAGAATATTTCACATAATTTCAACTATTTTGCAGTTACTCTCAAATATATAGCCTAGGAGAGCATTTGAGAATCATCTCTTTCATGTGGGATAGTTGGTTGTTTGGTAGGTTTTCAGTTTACTCTACTCCCCCAATTGAGTGAAACACTGTCACCATGCCCCTATTAATGATAGGAGTGTACTATATTCTTCAGGTGTATTGGACAGAAAAAATAATAGCAACCAATGCTGCAGGCATTAACACACCAAACCAAACTCACTGCAAATTACTGTCTGATTTAAAGCGCTATAAAGTATTTCTGTCCCAGATTTCAGATTGCTTGCTTTTCCTGTCTGCATTCATATACCATTATTTTATGAATGTGTTTGAAATTTAACTAACCAAGCCTTCTGAAATAAACTAACTTTATTTTTATCCTCACCTGAGGACATTTTTTTTTCATTTTTTGTTCAGACAGAGTGGGAAGGAGAGAGAGAGAGAGAAACATCGACGTGAAAGGGACACATCGAGTGGCTGCCACCCACACGACCAACCAGGGCCGGGGACAAACTGCAACCGAGGTACATGCCCTTAGCGGGAACCGAACCCGGGTCTCTCTGTACCGCAGGCCGACGCTCTAACCGCTGAGCCAAACCGGCCAGGGCTGAAATAAACTAACTTTAAAACAATTTGGTAAATGCAGCCCAAGCAAAAATGTGTCTTTTAAAATATACGTAACAGATTTTATAAGATACCCTAAATAGAAGTTAAACATAGCAGCAACCCCAGAATTCAATAAAGAAACTTTGTAGAGTCAGTGTAACTTACATATTGTTCTGTGTCTGATCATATCATAGAAAGCTATTTTGGATTTTATTTTTAACTGACACAGAGCAGAAAATGCTTTATTAATTGAGGAAAGAAATCTTCGAATAAGAATAGCATTGACTTTTTAATTATTGGCCTTATCTTGCCCTTTTCTGTATGCTCAGAATAGTGACAGCACTTTCAACAATGTTCCAAAAGCCATTTAGCTTACAAAGTGGAATTATTGTGATACGGTACACTTAATGCATTTCTTCTTCATAGCATCTTATTTCATAAAAATCAATTGGATTTTATGCCTTGTATAGAAGGCCCTTCTTCCACAGTGAAGTGAGTTATTATGGATATGCTGGCCAGATATCATCAAATGCACTAGAACCTTTCTATAGTATTTATTGTTGTACAGAATGCAGTGTAAGGTACTCCACCCCACTACAAGTGGCACTTTCTCTAGCACATCTGTTGTAGGAATGCTTTATAGGAAACTATTAATATTATAAAGGTAGGAAGGATGTCTTGAAGTTTTTCAGAGAATAGATGTACTGAAGTAACAAAAAAGCTGCCCTAATAAAAGTTTACACATAAAGTGTACCTAGCACAGTGCCTAGCCTGTGGTAGGCATTCAACAGATATTTGCTAAATACCTGAATGAAGGCAGTTCTCTAATGTGTACAGGGATGACACAGGGTAAGACACTAACAGACACAGGCAAAGAATACAAGTTCCAATGATGTAGATAAGGAAATAATACTGAATTTTCATACAGACAATAAAACCAGAGCTGGGGAAACAGGATCATATTTCACATTGGAGGAACAAAGTTTCATGTCCTTTGGGAACCCAGCTGCCAGTGAGATTTCAGATTAAAATTCCATCTGGTTCTTCTGAAAAGCTGGTTTCCTTCCATTCTCAGGAGGCTTTATGACCTCCTGATTCCTTTTAACTTTTGGAGGGACCCAGTCTATGTGTCTTCCTGCTCACCAGTGCAAGTGACTGGTAACAACCATGGTCCATTCCTGACCATGGACTAAATAAAAGAAGCCAGGGACATGCTCTGCAATTGACCATCTCCCATTTTTGATGGGCCTGGGCTTCAAGCATTCTTGAGGTCTTTTCTAGAATTGAATTCCAAAGATGGAGTTTTAGAAAGTTCCAGTACATGTTAATTTCTTTTAAATGTCCATGGAAGTAAATATATTTTTAAAGGTAATTTCTGCCAACACAGTGACAAGATATTTGTGACATGGAACTTCTAAATGAAATTAAGATGCTCAGAACATATTTTATCCTCTTTGTAACACTCACAGTACAGATATCTACCACAACTTTTTCTCTTTGTTTTTATTAATTTTCTTTAAAATTCGGTATACATACACATATGTGGTTTTACATTAATATGCAAATGGAATTATACCATTTGTTCGGACTTTTTTAGTACAGTAATTTTCCTTCTCCACTGCCCACTTATTTCTTCCTTGCTGCTCTTCCCTGTAAGGTATAGAATACTATTTCAAATGCATACTTTCATACTATTCTTATAGAATCATATATGAATATACATGTGCATATACATACATATATGTGGTTTTTTTTTAATAGGATATGGCATACATACTTTTCTCCAGCTTACTTTCTCCCCTGAAAAACACATGAAATCATTTTGTCAACCTCTGCAGTTCTATGTCATTCTGTGGTGTGGCTGCATAGGAGTCCAGGTGCTTGATGTACCATAATTTATTTGACCATCACTAGGTATGTTTCCAGTGTTTTGTTGTGAAGGTAAACTCAAAGATGTATTCATTTCCTTCTGGGTACATTCATACATATGGGTGTTTTTCTTTTTTAAAAATAATTTATATATATATATATATATATATTTTTTTTTTTTCAATTACCATTGACATACAGTTATTATATTAATTTTAGGTGTACAACATAGTGGTTAGACATTTATATAGCTTACGAAGTGATCACCCCAATAACTCTAGTACCCATCTGATCTATACGTAGTTATTACAATATTATTAACTATATTCCCTAGGCTGTGCTTTACATACCCATGACTGTTATTACAGCCGATGATTTGTACATCTTAATCCCTTCCCCTTTTTTTATCCATTCCCCCAACACTCCGCCCATCTGGCAACCATCAATTTGATGTCTGTATTTATAAGTTTATTTCTGTTCTGTTTATTTTGTTCTTAGATTCTACATATAAGTGAAATCATATGCATTTCTCTTTCTCCATCTGACTACTTTCCTTAGCATAATGCCATCTTGGTCCATCCAGGCTCTCACAAATGGCAAGATTTCATTTTCTTTATGGCTGAGTCATATTCCATTGTATATATGTACCACCTCTTCTTTACCCATTTGTTTATCGATGGACACTTAAGGTGTTTCCACATCTTGGCTATTGTAAATAATGCTGCAATGAAGATAGGGTGCATTTGTTTTTCAATTTAGTGTTTTGGGTACTCAGAAGTGATGGGAAATACTGGGTCATATGGTAATTCTATTTTTAAGTTTTTGTTTTTCATAATGGTTGCACCAGTTTGCAGTCCTGCCAACAGTGCATGAGGGTTCCCCTTTCTCCACATCCTGTGCAATGCTTGTTGTTTGTTGATTTACTGATGATACACATTCTGATAGATTTGAGGTGATAACTCTTCGTAGTTTTAATTATCATTTCCCTACTGATTAGTGATATTAAGCATCTTTTCATATGTCTATTGGCCATCTGTATGTACTCTTTGGAGAAATGTATATTCAGGTCCTCTGCCTATTTTTTAACCTGATTTTTGTTTCATAGTTGTATGCGTTTCTTATTTATTTTGGATATTAACCTCTTATCACGTGTATCATTGGCGAGTATCTTCTCCATTCAGTAGGTCGTCTTTTCATTTTATTGATAGTTTCCTTTGCTGTGCAACAGGTCTTTAGTTTGATGTAGTCTCATTTGTTTATTTTTCTTTTGTTTCCCTTGCCCAAGGAGACATATCCAAAAAAATATTACTAAGAGTGATGTCAGAGAGTTTATTGCCTATGTTTTCTTGTTGGAGTTTTATGATTGCAGGTCTTACATTTAAGTTTGTAATCTATTTTGAGTTTGTTCTTGCATATAGTGTAAGAAAGTGATTCAATCTCAGTCTTTTGTATTAATCTGTCATTGGGTATGTGGTTATTGCAACTTTATTAAATGTTTTCTGGTTGTTTTCGTAGTTCTTATCAATTTCTTTCTTATTCTCTTGCTCTCTTCTATTGTACATTGATGACTTTCTGTAGTTTGGTGTTTGGATTCCTTTCTCTTCATTTCTTGTATATCTTTTGTAGACTTTTGGTCTGTGATTATACCAACCTATGGTTATAGCAGTCTATTTTAAGTTGATGGTCACTTAAGTTTGAGCACAGTCTAAAATCCCTACCATTTTTACTCACCCCCTCCATGTTATGTTTTTGTCATTGTTTTTTACTTCTTTTTCACATGAGTTTTTCTATATCCCTTAATTTATTGTTGTAATGACAGTGATCTTCCTTCTTTTACTTTTTAATCTTTATACTAGCTTTATAGTTGGTTGATTCACTGATTTTATGTATTTGCCCTTGTCAATGATAATTTTTTCTTTCCTATGTTTTCTTTTTTTTTTTCTTTATTGATTTTAGAGAGGAATGGAGAGGGAGAGAGAGAGAGAAACATCGATGACAGAGAACACTGATTGGCCACCTCCTCCATGCCTCCCCACTGGGGATTTGGCCCACAACCTGGGCATGTGCCCTGACCGGGAATTGAACTGATGACCTCTTGGTGCATGGGTCGATGCTCAACCACTGAGCCACACCAGCCAGGCCTATATTTTCTTATTAATATTTTTTTATCTTTTCTTCCTAAAGAAGTCCTTTTAACATTTCTCGTAATACTGTTTTGGTGGTTATACACTCCTTTAGTTTTTTCTTGTCGGGGAATCTCTTTATCTCTCCTTTCCTTCTAAATGATAACCCTTCTAGGTAATCTTGGTTGTAGGTCCTTGTATTTCATCACTTTGAATATTTCATGCCAATGCCTTCTGGCCTGCAAAATTTCTGCTGAGAAATCAGCTGTCACTCTTTTGGGGAGCTCCCTTGTAGGTCGATAACTTTTTCTCGTGCTGCTTTTAAGATTCTCTCTTTGTCTTTAACCACTGGCATTTTAATTATGATGTGTCCTGGTGTGGACCTCTTTGGGTTCATCCTTTTTTGGGACTCTCTCAATTTCTTGGACTTGTATCTCTATTTTATTCTCCAGGTTAGGGGAGTTTTTCATCATTATTTATTGAAATAGATTTTAAATCCTTTAATCTCTCTCCTCTCATTCTGGGACCCTTAAGATGTAAATATTGTTATACTTGATGTTTTCCCAGGGGTCACTTAAATTATCTTTAATCTTTTTTTATTCTTTTAATGTTTTTGCTGTTCCAGTTAGGTGTTTTCTGCTGCCTTTTCTTTCAAATCACTGATTCAGTCCTCTGCTTCATTCAATCTGCTGTTGATTCTATATAATGTGTTCTTCATCAATTATTGTGTTTTTATTTCTGATTGGTTCTTTTGCTTCTTTTGAGTTCTTACTGAGTTCATCTATTCTTCCCCTGGAAATTCATTGAGCATCCTTATAACCAGTATTTTGAATTCTGTATCTGCTAGGTTGCTTGATTCTATTTCATTTTGTTATTTTTCTGGAGTCTTGTCCAGCTGTTTCATTTGGGACGTGTTTCTTTGTCTCTTCATTTTAGCTGCCTCCCTGTGTTTTTTTTTTGTTTGTTTGTTTTTTTGTTTTGTATATATTAGGTAGATGTGCTATACCTCCCAGTCTTGGCAGAATTGCCTTATGTAGTGGGTATCCTGTGGGGCTCAATGGCACAATCTCCTTGGTTACCTGAGCTGGGTGATCCAGTAGTGCTTCATGTGTGGGTTGTGTGTTCCCTTCTGTTGTAGTTGAGCCTTGATTACCTTTAGCACATCAATGAGTGGGATCAACCTGTAGGTTGTATGGCTTTGATGATTGGGTGTGACTACAGCAGACAAACTCTTGGTGGGGGCTGACACCACAGAGTGGATTTTGCTTTAGCAGGGCTCTGGTGCTTGCTGAGTCCACCCTTTTGGTATGTCATTTGTGGAGATGATTGAGTGGTGCTCTTGTATTGTTTGATGCTGTCCTCCAGGAGTGTTGGTTCTAAGACTTCTTTGGAGGTACTCCAGTGCAGGCTTAGGTTAGCTGCCTCTACCTAGTCCAGGACCACCTGATAAGAGCTACAGAGTGATTTGTGGTTGGTTGCTACCTTTTCTGGGTTTGGGGCCACTTGGCAAAAAGTTTAGAACACATTGAGGTCAGTCACTGCTTGTTTGGGGATTTGTGGACCTTTGAGAAATTTTAAGAAAGTCACAGCCCAAGCTGATACAGGGTCTTTATGTGGAAAAGCCACCGAAAGACACAGGCCTGGTGTGCTGGTTGGGTGGGGTGTGGTCTTAGGGAATCACCAGGGTGAGGCAAACAGTGTTAGGTTATTGGAGTGTTCAGATTTGGTGCTCCCCTGAACCTGGAGGCTGAGTGATGGGAGGGCTCAACAGAGGAGCAATGTGGCTTGCTAGCACTTCACCCTAAAGAGAGCTGCCTTGATCCTTGCTCCTCCAACCCTTGCCCTGAAGCTAGTCGATTCAATCCTGTATGTCCCTGGTGCTTTACCAGCTCCTGTTCCTGTGCTGGAGCTCTGAAAGAGTGAGTTTGTGAGTGAGTCTGTGCATGAGCCATTTAATACCTGCTGTTCCTAGGTCTCTAGCAGCCCATTGTCTTTCTAGGACACAAACCCTGCTGGTTTTCTCAGCCAGATGATGTGGGGTCTTTTCTTCCTAGAACTGGTATCCCGGCCTGGGAAGCCTGGTGTGGGGCTGAGACCCCTCACTCCTCAGGGGAGACCACTTGCAGCTGAGGTATCCCTCATCATTCTTAACTGCCACACTGTGAGTAGGGACCTACTGGTTCTGCATCTTCACCCCTCATATTAGTCTTCCAGTGGTTTCTTCTTTATATCTTTAGTTATAGGAAATCTGTTCAGCTAATCATCAAGTGATTCTCAATGATGATTGTTCTGTAATTTAGTTGTGACTTTGATGTTGTCATGGGAGGAGGCAAGCACAGTCTCTACTTTCTCCACCATCTTGACTGGAAGTCCTGAGTATTTTGTTTACAATGGTATAAATTCACAGGAGTGTCATGGTTAAAATTAAATACATGATAGATAGATAGATAGAAAGATAGATAGATAGATAGATAGATAGATAGATAGATAGATAGATAGATAGATAGATAGATAGAAAGAAATAGATTTGAGTAATGTTTCCAGACTACTGTCCAAAATGGCTTAAACATTTTACATTTCTGTCAATAACCCTTTACTCATGTTATTGCACCAAAAGTGGTTAGTGGTTGTTGTTTTTTTTATTTGTCAAGTAGCAAATATAGAGCCTTATCCCATTATCAGATTTTCTTGAATACTGGTGAATTTACAGCTTTTCATATAATTGCAAGCAGTTTGGTTTGGTCTCCTATAAATTACTATTTCATATCCATTCCCTCTTGTGGTTTATAAATACAGTGTTTAAATAAATGTTCAAGAGATGCATGAATGCAGTAATATTAAACATTTGTCTTCCATATATCGCTTCTTTATTGTATCTCTAAACTTATATGGCAAAATATCCATCTTTAATAATTTCTTGTTTTCTTGAGTTAAAGGCTTTTCCTTCCTTTTCCTCATATTTCCCAGACTAAAATAATTTCCTTAGATTTTTTTTGTAAGGTTCTTATTGTTTTACTCTTTAGATTCCAGATTTCACCCCCGCTGGAATTTAATTTTCATATGCTATAAAGTAAAGATCCTAATTAATTTATGTTCTTGTGTTCCAGATAGATGGCTGATAGAGTAAAAACCACTCTTCACTTTGAATGAAATGCCATTATATCCTAAATTAAATTTTCATATACATTAGGATCTTTCCCTGAATTCACTATTCCATTCTATGTTGTACTTATCTATATCTATACCAATACCATATTGATTAGAGTTGAGGTGTTTTATGCTATAACTTATACAGCAAGTCTCCCTTTAATATTTTCTTGATTATATTAAGGAATT
Organism: Tadarida brasiliensis; assembly: GCA_030848825.1. Lineage (NCBI taxonomy): Eukaryota > Metazoa > Chordata > Mammalia > Chiroptera > Molossidae > Tadarida > Tadarida brasiliensis. The sequence continues at coordinate 82,802,315 of CM061258.1, read as the reverse complement.
TTTTCTTTCATGTAAACTTTAATATAATTTATTTAGTTGAAAAAGATCTGTGGAGATTCTAATTAGTCATTTGTCCAATTTATTTCTTATGGTATCAAGTTTTTTCCATCCAACTGAATAACTTTTTTTTGTAGACATATTCTTTATCTCCTACATGTCCTTCAATAAGATTTTGTTTTCTTTATTCAGAACTTATTGCTTTTTAATTAGATTAATTCCTAAAATTTTTATTACTTTTTTTGATAGAATAGTTAATAATATATTTTTTTATATCCATGTCCAGGAGCTTGTTGTTAATCAAGAGAAAGCTCATAATTGTGTGTTTTGTCTTTTCTCCAAACCATTATCACACATTCTTATTCATTCCAGTGGATTTCTTAAAACCAGAGTTCTTTAGATATAATAAGACTTTATTTCTACTTTTTAAATACTTACACCAATCATTTAATTTTTGTGTGTTACTGTTTTCTCTAGAGCTTCCAAGACTCTGATGAATAATAATAGTAACGACACTTCTGTCTCATTCTTGATTTTAATTGTAATAATTTTTGCCACTTAGAAAAATACTGATATTTGCTTTTAATAAATGATCATTATTATCTTTAAGTAGGTTTCTTTTATTACAATTTAACCAAGTGGTTTTCAAAAGCTTCCTGCCAAGTTTAAGCATATTATTTTTATCTGCTATTTCTGTGACAATGTTGTTTCTTTAATTTATTTATAGAATGGATTATCCTGCTAGATTCCTAATATTTAATCATCCTGGCATCCCTAGAATAAATTCTGTGTCATCTAAGTGCATTATTCTTTTTCTATATTGTTGGATTCTCTTTACCAATATTTAATTTGTCATATTTATATCTCTGTGTTTAAGTGGGATTGTACTGTATATTTGTTCTATATGATCTTTATCAGGTGTGGGATTAAATTTACACTAGCTCCACACCCTGGCCAGGTGGAGCATGGTCCCTCAGTTGGTTGGAGCATGGTCCCGTACACCAAAAGCTTGCAGGTTCAATTCCTACTTGGGCATGTACAGGAGGCAACCAGTCAGTATTCCCCTCTCACATCAATGTTTCTCTCTCTCTCTCTCCATCCCCCTCACCTTTTCTCTCTCTAAAATCTATTTTAAAAAATATATCTTCAGGTCAGGATAAAAGAAAAAAAAATTTAATGTATACCAGCTCCACAAAATTACTAAGGGAATTTTTTATATTTTCCATGCATGAAACAGATAAAAAGCATGAGAAAGGTAAAATGTTAAAAAGCTAGATGGAATTCAATTCTGAATCCATCTGGTGTTGGTGAGTTTTTCAAAGGTAGCTCTATAATCACCTATTCAAACTCTTCTATGGTAAATTGTCTGTCTGAGTGTTGAGTATTCCTTTTGAATTGCTTTGATTGATCTATACTTGTATAAAAAGTCATTTATTCCTTCTAAGTTTTCAAAGTTTTAGCCAAAGAATTGCACTTTCTTCTATAATTCTTTTTATCTTTCCTATCATTTTACTTCTTTCTCACAGCTATTTTGTATTTCTTTTCTTTTTTGTCATTTTCATAATTGAGACATTTTAATTGATCATTTCATAAAACCAGTTTTTTTGATGAAGTTTATAGCTACAACTCTTTCTATGTTAACAATTCAGATTGGTCATCTTTATCTCTTTCTACTTCCCCTGCCTAATTTTTTTGTTCTTTTGTCAAGTTTTTAAAATAAGTATTTGTTATTATCTTAAGATACTAATTCCTTAAGATAACTATTCATTATTGTTGATATTGTTGTCATTTTTAATATAAAATGTTATAAAGGGGATACATTTTCGCATTTCATTAATGTGAGATTCTATATTCCTTGCTTTCTAGAGTTAGTAATGTCAATTTTGATTAATCTAGGAGCATGTTTTTTAGTTCCCAAGTAGTTAAATTGAGATTTTTGCAATTATTGATTAATTTATTTTATTATAGTATGTGATCTTTAATAAAATATGATCTAATTTGTTTTTACTTGTTGGGGTTTTCTTAATGGCCAAGTATCTGATCAGTTTGTTTAAATATTCCATGAACAAATACAGAAGATCTATACAGTTGACCCTTGAACAACATGGGGATTAGGGGTAGTAACCCCCCCCCCACACACACACACACACAGAGAGTCAAAAATCCATATATAACTTTTTTTTTTCAATATTAGTTTACATTGGTTTCAGGAATACAGCGTAGTGTGGTTAGACAATTATATACTTTACAAAGTATTCTCCCCAATATTTTCAGTACCTACCTAGCACCATACATATTTATTATAATACTGTTGACTATATTCCCTATGCTGTACTTTACATCCCTGTAATTATTTTGTAACTACCAATTTGTACTTCTTAGTTCCTTCACTTCTTTCACTCAATCCCCCAACCATCTTCCCCTCGAGCAACCACCAGACTGCTCCCTGTGTCTATGAGTCAGTTTCAATTTTGTTTGTTACTTTATTTTATCCATTGGATTCCACATATGAGTGAGATCATATGGCATTTATCTTTTTTTTTTGGTATGTGCCCCTAGCGGAAACCGAACCTGGGGACTCTCTGGTTCACAGGCTGACACTACAACTGCTGAGCCAAACTGGCCAGGACGGCATTTATCTTTTTCTGTCTGACTTATTTCACTGGGCTTAATGTCCTCCAAGTCCATCCAGGCTGTCACAAATGGTAAGATTTCATTTGTTTTTATGGCTAAGTAACAGTCCATTGTATTTATGTATAATATCACCACTTTTTTATCCACTCGTCTATTGGTGGGCATTTGGGCTGCTTCCATATGTTGGCTATTGTAAGTAACACTGCAATGAACATAGGGGGCTTATATCCTTTCAAATTAGTGTGTTGAGTTTCTTCAGATAAATCTCTAGAAGTAGAATTGCTGAGTCATAAAGCAGATCTAGTTTTCATTTTTGGGGGAACCTCAGTATTGATTTTCATAGTGACTGCACCAGTCTGCATTCCCACTAACAGGGCACAAGAGTCCCCTTTTCTCCCCATCCTTGCCAACACTTGTTGTTTGTGGAAAAAATCCACATATAATTTTTGAATCTCCAAAAAGTAACTGCTAACAGCCTACTCTTGACTTGAAGCCTTACTGACAACATGAACAGTTAATTAAAACATATTTTATTTGTTACATGTGTTATGTACTATATTTTTACAATAAATTAAGCTAAAGAAAAGAAAATGTTATTAAGAAAATCATAAGGAAGAGAAAATACATTTACAGTACTGTACATATTTATTGAAAAAAATTCTCACATAAATGGACCTGCACAGTTCAAAACCTGTGTTGTTCAAGGGTCAAATATATTTTCTTTTAAACAATGTAAATTACTAGTAAAATGAATATACTGATTATAGCATTATAATTTTCCTTATTCTTCCATATTTTTTCTACTATATTCAGTTTTGACATGAGTATTTCATTACATTATATCTACTCTTAGCCTATTTAAATTTTAGCACAGCATCTGATAATATTATCAACTTATCTGATAGTATTATCACTACTATATGCTTTTGTGCACATTTTCATGATTTTTAACCCATCTATTTTCTACTTTTTTTTTCAGTATAAATAAATAAATTGTTTTTCAAGGTTTTGCTTTGTTTGTTTGTTTTTTTAATCCTCACCCGAGGACATTTTTCCATTTATCTTCAGATAGAGCGGGAGAGAGAGAGGGGGGAAGAGAGAGAGAGAAACATCCATGTGGAGACACATCGACTGATTGCCACCCACACGACCCCAACCAGGGCCAGGGATAAACTTCAACCGAAGTATGTGCCCTTAGCGGTAACCAAACCCAGGACTCTCTGGTCCGCGGGCCGATGTTCTAACCGCTGAGCCAAAGCGGCCAGGGCTCAAGGTTTTGTTTTAACCTAATATTAGAGTCTCCATTTATAATAAGAGCATTTAGCATGTTCACATTTGATAAAACAAGGAATATACTTTATTTTATTTCTTCAGTTTTATTTTATGTATATGTTTATGTTTTTTTCTTCTTTTCTCTTGATCAAATCAACCTTGATTGTCTTTTCCCCCTAGTTAGAAAGTTCTACCTTTTCAATACTTTAATTGTTAAATTTTCTTTTCTGGCATTTATGTAAGATTCATATATCTCTGCTATTATTAGAAAAGGAGATATGTATTCATTTTTGTCTGTCAAGACACTCTATTTCTTCATGCAAATTAATTTTTCTGCTAACACCCTCTATTTCTTCTCCCAAATGCCAAGATGAAACCTATAGAACGCTGTCATTCTTACATAAATACAATGTCTTTAACTCTAAAAAAGTAAGTTTTATTATGACTATGTATAATACTTAGCAGATCTTTGCTCTCAGTATTTCATAGATATAATGCAATTGTTTTCTGGTTTCTAGTGATAACTATGAGAAGTATGTTTTGCTGAGCTTTTTTTTTTTTAATATAACATTCTTTATTTTGGACAACTTAGAAATTCTTTGTTCTTTTTGGTTGGGTTTTTAAATTTTATCCAGATACGCCTAGGTACACGTCTTTCCTCATAAAATATGTCTGGACTTTGTTGTGGCCTTTTAGTATGCAATTTCCTGCCCTTTCTTAGCCTTAAGAAATATTTTGTTATTTGTTCATTGTTGGCTCTCCTTCATCAATTGCTTGATTACTTATGGAATTCCTAATATTAACATGTTAAATATTTCATATATATCCCCTACATTTATTATCTAGTTTTTTATTATTTTAATCTCTTTATATTTTTGCTCTGTGATTTAAACTATTTCTTCTATTTAATACTTGTCTTCCAGGTGACTAATTTGGGCCTCAGCAATGACTAAACTTATCTTTAGTTCATTTATTAGCTTTCATTTTGCTTTGAAAATGAAAGATTTTATTTCCAGAAAGTCTTGTTTTCTGCAATGCACATGTATCTTCTTAAGTCTTCTCAGTTTTTGTTATATGAGTCTTTCCCATTGGGTACCTCTTCTGCCTATCTTCTCTGTGGTTTCTGGGCAGCCTTTTCTAGCTCCCTGTGGCTCATGTCTGGCTATTGTAGTATCCTACATCATAGCAGGCCCCCAAAAAGATGGAGAGCAAAGCATTCTCTTTCACCATGGACAGTGAGGGTAGCAGCAGGCAGGTTGCCATTCCCTGAATGCACTGTGGCAAAATTTCCCTGGTATCTAGTCTCCTCATTTTAGGAATGGGGTCCTTATTTTAGGAATGGGGTGATAATAGTTTGACCACTAAGCAGTTCCTCAGATTCTTGTCGACCAACAAGACCAGGCCAACTCCTGTGGCTTTGTTGTCAACATTAACCTTTGACTCTTCTAGATTCTGAAGGCAAAGCTTTTCCCAGAATCTACTGTAGACCAATCATTGACTTGAGGCTTTCTCATTCTAGTGTTCAGGTCATTGCCTGACCCATGGATGTGTAAGCCATTTACGGCTTTTCCCACTGAGCATCCTTTGTCTGACTTGTAGTTTTCTACAATTCCAGAAACCACTTGCCTCAGGAGATTTTGATTGATGTTAGGGAGTAGAGGTAAGACATATTCCCAGAATCCTCTTCAGTTGTCAAAATAGTAAATAAGCTTATTCTATAATCATTTCACCATATAATATTAGACCTAACTCACTAAAAAATATGGTAATAAATGTCTTTCCTCCTTGTCTTTGCAACTTAGTAAAATTCTTTCAAGACAAGTTCACCTTCCTTTCCCTCTTAGTTCCTCTGGAATTCTGCACCATTCTTTTCTCAATACACCCGTGGCATCTTGTGAATGCCTAGATTGCTATAGCACTTATCATATGTTATTATAATTGATTAATTAATTAATTAGGCATGTATATGTCTTTGAAGGAGAGGAAAGTGTCATTTATCCCTGAATCCAGAGCAGTTATTGCAGCACAAGTGGTAGATATGCAAGAAATTGTTAATTAGTTGTATTTGCTATCAAGACTGATTCCTTAAAATCTAGTTTTGAAAAATATTTTCTTTAGAAAAGTTTAAACTTTAGCTTTCAAAAATTTTACCTGCAGCACTAGAGATTTGTATTTAATGGGAAAGCAGCATTTTTTCAAAAGAAAAGAAATCCGTAAATGTTATTACAATCAATTAATAATAATAATAATCACAACATGTTGTGGGAATGTTACTTGATTTCATTTTACTCCAACTTAGAGCATTGGACTGGTTTAAACCACAAAAACCCAGCTTTTTAAGTATTAATAAATGGATGAAACACTAAATCACGTTAAATGTGTGATTTAAACTGTTTTTCCAGGAACAGTGATCTTCAACTTTATCACCAGTAGCATGTATACATAAAACAAATGGCTGATGCCATGGCCTGCATTATAGCTGTAGGAAATGTTTCTCTGTGATGGGCTATGAAGACAGGCAGAATGGGGTTTACATCTGATCTTCACATTGCCAGCAAAGTGAGAAAGTTACTTAACTCTGAAATTCATTTTCCTTATATGTCAAATGAGATTAATACTGTTCACCTTCCAGGGTTCTAATAATGATTAATGTGGTAGTCAATCAAAGTCTCTCATACTGACTATTAATATGTTGTTATTTTTACTCTAATTATTAATATTACAGTATTAATTAACCCATCTTCTATGTAGGGTAAAACCAAACGTTGAGCCAATAACTGCACTAGGAATAATTCCTAGATGGTGAAAAAAGCAAGGTGAATGACTGAACTCAAGTACTTAAAATAAAACCATAATGATCTGTTATGCTGAATTTTGATGAAAAGAACAAACAGGTTTTGCTTATTATAAAAGAAAACTTCAGTAGATAATGAATCGGGATATATTATTTGTGTATAATTAGATGATCTAGAATCATAGTTATATTTTAACTTTCACAACCTTTACACATTCATATTTTCTCTCTCTCTCTCTCTCTCTCTCTCTCTCTCTCTCTCTCTCTCTCTTCCTCACAAAGATAAGCTTGTCCACAATCCCATAACACTGAATTATTTTTTTAAAAACACAAATAAGAGAATATTTTACAGTTGTCCAACTCATTTGTCAAGTACATAATGAAGAAAAATAAATTAAGCCTTGGAAAGTTATTCAGTTCTATCTATTTAGTACCTACTTTATGTAAGCAGTGTGGGGTGATACATGGACTATAAAACATACCTTCAGTGATTATTTGATATCTGTATTGCTTTAAGAAGTGGTCTCCAGCCCTAGCCAGTTTGGCTGAGTGGTTAGAGCATCAGCCCACAGACCAAAGGGTCTTGGGTTCAATTTCCCAGTCAAGGGCATGTACCTGGGTTGCAGGTTCGATCCTGACACCTGAGGTCATGTGGGAGATAACCAATTGATGTGTCTCTCTCACACTGATGTTTGTCTCTCTCTCTTTCCCTCCCTCCCTTCCACCATATCTAAAAATCAATGGAAAAATATTCTTGGGTAAGGATTAACAACAACAAAAAATGAAAAAAGTGGTCTCCAAACAGTTTTATATAGTAATTTTACAATATTTTTATAAGCCAATTACAGATACTAATACTATATTATATATGTTTTAAAAGTAATATGAATGTGTGTTTTTAAAGGATGAAATAAAATAAATATAAACAGGGCTAACATTTTCCTGTTTGTCAATGGTTCATTTTCTGCCTTCCTAGCCCAGGAGACCATGGACCTAAATAAAAGAAAAAGCACTTCATGACCATCTGATGTCCTTTCTGGGACAAGAGTTCTAGTTCTGTCTTTATAACTTTAAGAGCATTTCTCACAATTATTCTAGGACTGCATCTCCCAGTGATGGAATCCAGTATCAAAAGTCATGGCAAAAATACAGTTTTATATTCTACCCAGATGTTATAAATCAGATGCGACATATAAACCAGTAATGTTATATGCTAGCAAATGTGGCAAGTTATTAGTCAACAGCAAATATAAACACATCAGAATCATAAAAATTATTCTAACATATCTTTAAAACATTTCCATATCAAATATATTAAATAAGAAATCGTATGCACACTGAAACCTATCATTAATCCTTAAACCTAAGATTTGTGAATTCCATTCAATGCTGACCATTTCTACACTACTTAAAGTGAATAACATTTAAAAAAATAGTTAGGCCCTGGCCAGTTTGCTCAGCAGTTAGAACCTTGGCCTGCGGACCAAAGAGTCATGGGTTCGATTCTTATCAAGGGCACCTACCTTGGTTGTGGTTCGATCCCCAGCTCTGGTCGAGGTCATGCAGGAGGCAACCAATCAATACATCTCTCTTACATCAGTGTTTCTCTCTCTCTCTCTCTCTTTCTCTCTCTGTCTCTCTCTACCTCCCTCCCTCCCACTCTATCTGAAAATCAATAGAAAAAATTCCCGTGGGTGGAGATTTAAAAAAAGTTAGAAGATACTGAATTACATTGCACAAATTACAGCACAAAATTATTTATGGTATCTAATACACTTTATTAAGATTCAAAGGCAAGACCTTTATAATGTGAAACAGGGCTCTATGAAATCTGTTTGTTTGTTTGTTTGTTTGTTTGTGTCATTCTAGTAGGCCACAGGCTCAACCAGATACCAAGACATTCAGTGATTTGCCCTATAAAGGTTTATCTTCATGAACAAAAGGATGTTAGCTTAAATTCCTCATTGTGTTTAAAATGACAATTTAAGAAATAAAGCAAAATCTTTGGATGGGAGCTAAACAAGATTTTTGTGGATTTGCATTGCCCCACATTCACAGATTCAGCATATGTAGTCATAAGACAGAGGTTGAAATCTCCCTAACTTGGAATATCCCCTATTAGTTCTCCAAAATGTCTTCACAATCGTCAGTGAACACTTAATATGAGTAAAATGGTTCCAAGTGATTCTTGGAATCACATCTTAAATGATTCCACCTCATTAAGATCAGAAGTGATTGTTCATCAGAAACACATGAAAGGGTTTCCAGAGTAAATCTTTTCAGTGATTTGATAGAAAAATTGCTGACTAATGAGAATCAAAATTATTACTTACATATATCATTTCTGCAAGGAGGAAAACAAAAAGAGGAAAGCAGTCCTGCACTATCACAGAAAGTCTTCCCTCTCCATCAGGGGGCCTGACGAGAAAGCTCCAGTCCACAAGTGGGTGCTCCAGGAGAATCTTTCTCCGAAAGATTCCACACGTCCTGCACTGGATCCACACTGCCTTGGCAAGCCAATGGATTCGCTTTGATGGCGTTGCCAATAAAGCCACAGTCTTTTGTTGTTGCGCAAACACATTTCTCTCTTTCTCTCTGTGGCCTCCAGCAAACTACACATGTTACTTTTGTTTGGGTAATTTACTGTCTTGGAAAAGGAAGTATGAAACTACTTTTCAGAGAAAACCATTGAAGCTCCTTGGCTGGCAGCATTCGAATCACTAGCTTCAGAACTATCACCACAAAGCTTTCTCTGACTAAATGGAAATACTCAGAGGGGAGAAAGAAAAAAAAAAACCTTCTTAAATCTAACCAGTAAAATTCCCGCAGACCTTGTTTCATACAGCTTGATTTTTACAAGCCATCTGTTTTCCAAATAGATTATATTCTTAGCCTTAACCATACCTCTTCATTCTCCTTCCAACAATGTTTCCCACTATTTATCTACAAAATTAATAAAGATCTTGAAATGAGAACACTGACTCTTCTCACAGCCTCTTAAATTTCTTTTGTCTCTTAAAGAAGTTTGTTAAAAATTTAAATTTAAAAATTTACATTCTGTTTCTTTGGCATTTTTTGATACTCAATCCAATTATTGTTTTAATCAGTAACTTAGTTTGCTTGTTTGATAGCTTGTTTATTTTGTTGTTCACATTTTCTTTATATTTTAGAATACTTTCTTTTTACCTAATAAGAATCAGCTACTCACACAATCTAGAAATGAAATAGTGAACTTGTAATTCAAAAGGTGTAGATAATATTTTTCCATTATCTTGATCAAAAGAACAATTGTGATCCAGTTTTCCCAATAAAGTGAATTTAATTAAAATTTTAATTAAATATGCAGTGATTTTTATGTTTTCCTTTAGAAGATATAACATTAAATCAAACCAAAAGATTATTAAAAGAAATTTCAACTCTCTGGTCCTAGTGTTTTGTTTTGTTTTTTAAAATTTCTTTATTGATTTTTAGAGAGGGAGGAAGGGAAGGGGAGAGAGAGATAGAAACATCGATGAGAGAGAACATCCATTGGCCGCCTCCTGCATGCCCCTCCCTGGGGATTTGGCCTGCTACTTGGGCATGTACCCTGACTGGGAATCAAACTGACAACCTCTTTTTTTTTTTTAACTTATCCTTATTGTTGAATGTATTACAGATGTTCTTCATTTTCCCCCCATTGCCCCTCTCTTCCCCATTCCCGCCCCCCTCCTGCCTTTCCCCACACTGTTATCTGTAACCATTGGTTATGCATATATACATATAAGATCTTTGGTTTATTTCTTCCCACCCCCTAACCCCTCTTCCCTTTGAGGTTTGTCAGTCTAACAACCAATTTGTACTTCTTAATCCCTTCACCTTTTCCACCCACTCCCTCAACCCCCCTCCCATCTGGTAACCAACAAAATTTCTCTGTATCTATGAGAATGTTTCTGTTCTGCTTGATCATTTTGTTTGTAGATTCAATTGTTGATAGATATGTATTTATTGCCATTTTGTTTGTTCATATTTTTTTATCTTTTTCTTCAAGAAGACCCTTCAACATTTCATATAATAATGGTTTGGTGGTGATGAACTCCTTTAGCTTTTCCTTGTCTGGGAAACTCTTCATATGGCTATCGATTCTAAATGACAGCTTTGCAGGATAGAGTAATCTTGGTTGTAGGTTCTTGCTTTTCATCACTCTGAATATTTCTTGCCACTCCCTTCTGGCCTGCAAAGTTTCTTTTGAGAAATCAGCTGACAGTCTTATGGGAACTCCCTTGTAGGTAACTGCTTTTCTCTTGTTGCTTTTAAGATTCTCTCTTTGTCTTGAACCTTTTGCATTTTGATGATGATGTATCTTGGTGTGGGCCTCTTGGGGTTCATTTTGTTTGGGACTCTCTGTGCTTCCTGGACTTGTATGTCTGTTTCCTTCACCAAGTTAGGGAAGTTTTCTGCCATTATTGTTTGAAATAGGTTTCTGATTTCCTGTTCTCTCTCTTCTCCTTCTGGCACCCCCAAGATGCGAATGTTGGCACGCTTGAAGTTGTCCCAGAGGCTCCTTACACCATCCTCATTTTTTTGGATTCTTTTTACTTTTTGCTGTTCTGATTGGGTGTTTATTGCTTCCTTATATTCCAAATCAATGGTTTGCTTCTTGACTTTACCTACTCTACTATTGAATCTGTGTAAACTATTCTTTATTTCAGTTACTGCCTCCTTCATTTCTAACTGGTCCTTTTTTATGCTCTTGAGGCCCTCACTAAGTTCACTGAGGTTCTCACTAAGTCCATTGAGCATCCTTATAAGCAGTGTTTTGAACTTAGCATGTGTTAGGTTGCTTAACTCCATTTCACTTATTTCTTTTCCTGGAGTTTTGTTCTGTTCTTTCATTTGGGACCTGTTTCTTTGTCTCCTCATTTTGGCTGCCTCCCTGTGTTTGTTTCTATGTATTACTTAGTGAGAGGTATGGGGCTAGCTGAGACCAGATGCTGCTTGTTTGAAAGAATTTAGGAAAAGCTGAAGCAGGATCCAAGACAGGCCAATCCTATGGTAAAGCAACTGGCAACAGCTTGGGTGGGCCTGAAAGTTGGGTGGGGCGGGGCCTCAGGGAATCACCAGGGCGGGGCCAACAGTGTGAGCCAGGTTGCTGGAGTCCCAGATATGGCGGCGTCTGCCAGCCCAGGGGAGGGCTCACCAAAGGAACAAAAGCCTCTGATAGCACGTCTGTCCAGGAGAAAGCTGCCTCTCCAGCCCTTGCTCCAATGCCAAACAGCTCAGTTCTTCCCTGTATGACTCTGGTGCCTTTCAAGCTGCCTCCCCCACACTGGAGCCTGGAGGGTGCGAGTCCGAGTAAGTCCGTCCGCGGGCCCTTTAAGAGGAGCGGCCGGAGGCTCCAGCCGCCTCAGCCTCAGTTCTGGCTGGTTTTACAGCCAGAAGTTATGGGGACTTCTCTTCCTGGCACTGGAACCCTGAGCTGGGCGCCTGGTGTGGGATGGGGACCCCTCAGTCCTCAGGGAGGACCTTCCCAGCGGAGGTATCCTCTTAATTTTTATCCACCTCCCGTGGGTGTGGGACCAGCCCGTCAGGCCTCCACCCCTCCGCCCCTCCTACCAGTCTTGATGTGGCTTCTTTAATTTTATAGTTGTAGGCCTTCCATTCAGCTTGATTTCAGGCGGTTTTGAATGATGGTTGTTCTGTAGTTTAGTTGTAACTTTGATGTGGTTGTGGGAGGACGTGCTACCGCGTTTACGTACGCCGCCATCTTGACCGGAAGTCTGAACTGACGACCTCTTGATGCATGGGTCGACGCTCAACCATTGAGCCACACTGGCCAGGCTGGTGCTAGTGTTGATTGGAATTAAAAAAAAAACAAACGTTAAAATTATTTTCTTTTCAGATGTTCAACATCACCAATCATTATAGAAATACAAATCAAAATTACAATGAAGTACCACTTCACACCATTAAGATAACTATTATGAAACAAAAGTAACCAATATTGGCAAGATGTAGAGAAATTGGAACTCTTGTAAAGAAGTTAATTGCTGGTGGGGATGTAAAATGGTATAACCTCTGTGGAAAACAGTACAGCAGGTCTTCGGAAAATTAAGCAGAATTACCATATGATCCAGCAATTCCCCCTCTAGGTATATACTTGAAAGCAGGGATTTAAACAGATAGTTACACCAAGGTTCATAGCAGCAACATTCACAGTAGCCAAAAGGTAGAACTAACCCAATGTCTTATTGATAGATAAATGGATAAACAAAGTATGGTCTATACATACAATGGAACATTGTCCTAAAAAGCAGTGAGATTCTGATACGGTACAACACAGATGAGCCTTGAACACGTCATTCTAAGTGAAATAAACTAGACACAAAAGGATAAATACTGTATGATTCTGATTAAATGAGGTAACTAGAGTAGTCAAATTCATAGAAACAGAAAGTAGAGGGCGGTTACCAGGAACTGGGGGGAGTAGAGAATGAGGAGCTATTGTTTAATAACTATGGAATTTCAGTTTGGGAAGATGGAAAAAATTCCTGCAGGTGGATGGCGGTGGTGATTGCACTTAATGCTACTGAATTATAAATGTAAACATGATGAAAATGGTAAATTTTATTATGTATATTTTATCACAATAGAGATTATTTTCTGTTCAAAAAATAAATATAAATGACATTAAGCTAATCTAATAAAATCAAATATTCACATTATTTTGAAATTACTTTGTCCATTTAACCTAGAAAGGGAATTAACTTCATTATCTAGGACATTAAAATGCCATACTCTATTCTGGGCTTAAAAGCATCAATGGATATATGGAACTTAATAAATGTGAACTAGACCTGATGCCTGTGTCAAGGAAATCATTTTTAGCAGTCCTGAATGAGTTAGATATTCCAAAGATAGCTTCAGGAAATCTGATACCAAAAACCCCTTTAGAATCTAGTGAAATTATCTCCATCAGAGATAGATAAATAACATATTTATCTTTGTGTCTAGGGAGACTGGGGTTATTATTGTTGATGCCCTGGGTGTCACTTGTAGGGGTTCAAATGAGAACTAAGCTTCTGTTATCCAATTAAAGAAATATCTCTCAAACTATACTATTATAGAAACTTCTCTTGAATGTATACATAGCCTACATTTTAGAAAATGTATTTCTGTGACTAGAATAGACCACATGACTGAGACGCCAAAGCGTTATGTGTAGTTCATTTACTTCTAACCACTTTGACTCTTCTTTCTTTTTCTTTTATGCCCATTGTTTGTTTTGTTTTTATTTTACTTTCATTTGTTTTGTTTTGGTTGGGGACCCTTCCAAAACAAAACAAAACATTAAGAAATCATAATATTGAGTTGGCTTTTAAAGGATTTCATAATAATAAATTGTGCCATTTCAAACAATGTTTAAAACGTGTTTAAGTGTTCAGAAGTTTTCGGCTATTTATAATGAATTGATATTCAAACCACAAAAATAAACCTTATCTAAGCTATTTTTAAAAGACCAAATGCCCTGGGTGTTTTTTGGTTGTGTTGTGGGTGTTTGTAAGTTGCTGTTGGTATTACAGGAAATAAATTCATTTTTATTACAATTAAATATTCCTTACATTCACTCTGTAACAAAATGACATGGAAATTTTACTTTTCCTCACTTATCTCCTTAGACTGTAAGCAATTATAAAACTGAACGTTTATATGCATACATTGTTTTCAGGGAAAAGTACAATAAAAAGTGGAACATATCATGTAGGCACCATTTCTTTGCTCTTCAGCCGTGTAGACTTGCCTCGAGGAACACACATGCACACACATGTGCATGCACGCATGCACACATGCACGCACACACACATACATGCTTCTCTATTACCCTTGCTTTGAGCACTCTACATTTATATTAAGAAAACCATGCTTGAATTCTCATAGTTTCAGTGAATCTAGAAAGTAAATTTTTCCAGTATTTTGTTTTCACATATGCATTGATGTTCATGTAAATGCTTGAATAGAAAAAAATCCAGTTTTATAGATTCAAATAAACCAAATTGCCAGATAATTTTATATTTATCTGAGTAATGTATTTTCAGTGCTTGGTTTTTTTTTTCACTCTGTAATAATGATATGAATTTAGGTTTCCTGATAACTAGAAACAAGAATGCTAGAATTTTCATGTTGACTTGGTATTTTCAAAGACTGTCTATTCTACAACTCAGCCAGTAGGTACAACTTTATTAGAGCCATTCTAGGCAGATGTCTCTTTATTCCACTTGTAACCTACGGAATGATCCTGTCTCTTAGTCCTGCCAAAGGCACTCTGAGTGTCTCGGCTGAAACATCTTCAGAGAGCTATACTCACAGCTTGTTTGGGGGAAACCCTTCCCAAGGAGAGGACTACTTCAGATGTTTTAATTTTATTAATAACTTCAGACCAATCTCACTAGCCACCACTTCAAGTAGCTTCTGCTCTCTCTGAGTATATATTATCCTAGGCTTTTGTTCAAGGGAAAAAATCAGTTGTTTTGAAGTTGCCTATGTAGGAGGGCATGGTCAGTTTACCTGATTTTCACTGTCAGTGTGGAATTTACAAATTGTATGTTCTGCTGCTGTCACCCCCATTTGATATTCAGGCTTTCTGTGGATTTATTATCATTTTACTATGTCTTCTATCATTTTAGCAGGACTTAAGGAAAGAACAGAGAGGATGTTAAACCATTTTAAATAAGAGCCTCTATCAGTCAGAGCCCCAATAAGAAAGTGATGGCACTAACAGGCTTATTCAGAAAAGCCTTTGACAATCGTGAGCCTGTGCAATAAGGTATGACCCCAAAATGTGGGGGCTAGCAAGGGGAGCAGCTGTCACCTAGCAGGGCTAAAGGGACAAGAGAGAGAGGAGTGGTGATTGAGAGAAACATCAAAGGAACTATGGCTTTCCACTGAGGAACCTAGTCAACCAGCAACAATCCAATAGGGTGGAGGCAGGGAAATAATTACCTTGACTTCATTCTCCTGACTCTCTCCAGTCTCCACTGGGTGACTCCCTTGGGCAAATCTTACTGTAAACCAGAGTGCATGTGAGCTACCTTACATTATTTGTGGAGGTCAGCCTCCTGGGGCACAGAGAAGACAGAAAAGGAGGTGAGGGAGTGTAGAGTGGTTCTTGAGGGATGAATATCAATGTCCCACTCTTTGGAGCTTCTCCAGTATTCTGATATGTTTGTAATTGTGTGTGTGTGTGTGTGTGTGTGTTCTGTGTGTATATAAGGGCAGAGAGGAAAACTGAGAAAGAAGCACAGAACAAACATGCGTAACAGTAAGGGCTTATATAATCCTTGTTAGGTGCCAGTAGTGCTTGGAGCACTTTAAATATATCAGTTCATTTATTCCTCATAGCTATTTCATGAGGTAGGTACTATTACAATTCCCATTTTCCAGATAAGGAAACAAAAGCACAGAGAGTTTAAGAAACTTCCTCTGTCAAACAGCTAGTTAGTGGAAGAGTTGGGACTTGCCATATATCAGGGCCAATCAGTAGAGCCAGATAGCTGTGTTATGTGTCTGACCTGTTTCCATAGCAAAACAGATGTGTACATTTCCTTTTTGCATTAGAAACTCAAATATTAATTCCAAACACTCATGTCTCACCTGCCCTGCTTCATTCATTTACACTGCTTGCCTGTCCTCTGAAGGCATGTGAATTTAAGACTAGAAACTTCCTGATCTAAGGGAAGGGTGACTGAAAAAATCCCATGTCTTTTTTTCTCCATAGGCAAGTCTTTTGTAGATATAACTTAGTGGGGTTATGGATTCTCCTCCTTCAGCAAGGATCTCAGGTGCTATTCTTTGCTGCCAGTTTTGAACATGATACGTTCCTTAAAAGATACCTTAGCTTACTCTCTAAGTTCCTGAAACCAAGTCTCTTACTTTTTCAGTCAAGTCAAGGGCAACTCAAACAACATGACAACTGTCTGCTTATGTACTTTTATCCACACCAGAAAGCTCCTTTTTCCACAGGAGCCAACTGGATAGCAGACACATTTTCTGCCTGGAAGAAACAATGAATCTTTCAACTGGTCCCATGGTGTAAAAAAGACTGAGATTTCCTTCATATGTTTCTAAAAACAATAAAGGAATTTCTCTTTCAAACATATTCAGTTTATAGATCTGAATTTAGCCAAAAGGAAAAGAATTATAAATAGTTTTAACCAAATTGCCTCTTCTATCAGTTCCTGAGGGATCTGCAAAGTATTATTTTCAATGTTATATAAGGGGTTACAGATAGCTTTATATTTCACTGATATACTTAAACCAGGGAAATAAAATACTCTCCTATTGTTCAGTCCAGTTTGGTCCCATTTCGTCCCTTAATTTTGTATGGTATGTTTTGTTTAGCCTTTAATATGGACTCCGGGGAGCTAAGCGGTGGGTGGTGCCTTGGTTTTATTCTGTACGCAGTATTATTGGGCATTGTTAAAAATGTTTTATTATTTTCACATGCAATAGTAAAAAATCTTTTAAAATTAAATCAATCACATGGCAGAATTAAAGATAATAAATAATTCAGTTTTTCATGGGAAAGCCCCCCAAAATAAATTGTGTCTGGATTGTAATCTGTCTCAGCCATGATGCAAAGCAACCACCGTGGAACTAGGTTGGTTATATGCTTAAGAAATTGAGATCATTGCTGAGGAAGGTAAAACAATAATATAAGAATCATAGATCATTATGACTAATACTGCACAACTCTCTGCCTGATACTGTTGCTTTTCCTGTTGTGACTATTGAAATATATCTCTTAAATTTATCAAAAAAGGGAACTTTTACCAACCTGCAGTCAAAATTTTAAATATTTACCAGTTCTAGTTGAAACTATATATTCTCTCCTGTTATAGCCTATCATTACAGAAACTAAAAGCAATTGATAGCACAATCATAAGAAAACTATCTCCCATAGGGTTCCTAAAAATGCACATAGGAAATCAATTTCTATATTCACAGGAGAGGAAAACACAGAAGTCCCAACTGGGAAACTTTCCTGCTGTGGCTTTACCCCATACTTTTCAAAAGCTATGTAAATATTAAAAGGATAAATTCATTTTATAAACAATCTATACATCAACCCAATGAGACATATTCACCTCAAGGTAATAAGGAAATTAATTTGGATCCCTTTGGGGGGAATTAAAAATAGAATTAAGTAATAAAGAACAAGCTTATACATTTGGGAGAAATGTTTTTATGGGATTAATGTTGGAAGTTGTAATAAGTATTTGATTGAGGGAGGAGAACAGAAATAAATGTAGCAAGATTAAGTAGTTCTCTTCTTTTTTTAATGCTGAGGGATATGGTTTTTAACCTATGGCTCCTTTGTTTGTGCCCCCCCGCCTGTATAACATTGTGCCTCGAGGGTAATTGCAAAGGCGCAGATATTGATTGGCTCCCTTTGAAAGAAAGGATGATGTTCTTTCTTGCATTCAGCCAAAAAGAGAAGGGAAATTATTGTAAATGTATTCTATTCTGCCCTAACATTTTTTAATTAAGCTACTTTTCCTTTTATGGTTACAGTACTTAGATTAATCAAGACCGCAACAGCTGCAGCGAAGAATCTATGGGTTCTTTATTCTAGCATAGAAAAATACGCTTCCAAAAATAGGAGACTACGTAACATATTCTTTTCACAAAAAAGCTTTTAGTAATTACTCCCAATAGTTAAACATTTCTTTCAACCTTTTACCCTATTAATCTGGATGTCATATTTCTACCTTTAATAATAATTTCGGTTACTCATTTGCAAGTGTATCTCCTCTGATTCAGATAATTCTTCATCCCTATTTGACTTATGACTGTCTGCTTCTTCTACTAAAGATAGACCATGTTTAATGGCAATATTATGTAAAATACCACCCAGCAAGAATTTTTTGCCTGCTTTATGAGGGCAGAGAAATAATGTTTCATCAGATTTGCCTAGACATCAAAACCTCAATTTTAGGATAATTTTCAGGGTTACCTCAATAACCATTCTAGCAAAAAATGTGATATTTTTATTACTATTATTTTTAGTGGCAGAGATATATAAAGTGCAACCAAAAAGAGGCAGCTAGCCTGAAAACAAACAATCTGAAGTCTATAATTGTGTTTTAAGAAAAAAATTGAAGTTATAAACAGAGAGCATTTTATAGAATTACTCAAAAGCCGCAGTCTCCCAATATTTAGAAAGCCATGCATCTGAGGCAGATTGTCCTAAGATGAATGAATCATGACATGATCCCGGGTACTTAGCTATGACATCTGTTAGGTTGTAAATTGCATCGCCCACCACATGCATAATGGAGAAAACAGTTTTTAGTTCCTAGAGTGTTCCTCATGTGAAGATGTACAAATAAAGGCAGCAAAACTCAGGCCAGATGGAAGCACCGCGATGCTGGAGACTGCCTATGACTTCTGATAGTGCTAGGTGTCTCTTAAAAAATGTATAACCTGGCAAGGTCTCTGGGGAAGTGTATTTATAAACTGCTCAGTATTCCAGACGATGGCAAACCAATGCATTTTGTGAGACTTCTGCTGTTACCTTGACAGATCAGTGTCAAAAGTTCGACCACCCATGAGAGAAACACTACTTTGTTAATGCATTGGTCTTTTATTCTTCACAATGAGACATGTAGACAACATTAGAGAGCTTAGTATAAAAGTAATAAATACGCAGCTGAATATAGACTAAATTCATTAACACAGCAAACTATTTTGAAGATTAAAGACTGGCTTTGTATTTTGTAAATGAGCAAATACTGTTTCCTAATTAGTTTAATTAGATAACAGTTGAGATATTTGATGTTGGGTCAGGTCATAACCCACTGCATTCCATTATTTAACAAACTAAATATAATCTTTAAACGTACTGAAAGGATTGTGTAACATGCCTTACATATAACACATATGTGTACGAATGTGTATATTTGTACATGCATACAAATGTACGTGCATTTATATTTAGATTATGATTTATCTCTATACTTAGGATTCAGGTCTGACACAGTCTAATTAAAAAATGCTAAGACTTTGATTTTCAGGGAACTGGGTGAATAAAAGTTACATTGGAAAGTCCTCGTCTTTAGAACGTACATCTACTCCTACTTGGAGTTGTCCTCAAGGGGAAACTTTGGGGTCAGTCATACTGTCATTCACATTCCTGTGTTTTAATTCGGCTAACTCAGTGGTCATAAGATAGAACACATTTAAAGACTTCGGTGCATCCTGGCAACTTGAAAAATCTGAAAGACATGGAAATCACTTAGTTGGAATTTTGAGTATCTATTTTCTTTTCAAAGAAGTTGGTGGACAACTTATTTAACGCCTCAATTTTCTTTCTCTGTTCCCCTCACCGGGCACAGTGCTTGGCTGTGCTGGGTTTGCCAGCCCTGGCCATAGCGTCTCTGTAAATTCAAAGCACTGAGCATGTCTTACACTCTGGGGAACTTTGAAATGCACTTACACAGGTTCAAGTGGCAGAGCAAGTGTCATTGCCTGTTGCTCAAGTTGGCACACAATAGAGCACAACACAGAATGTCTCTTTCTCAAACAGGATGAAGGGGAGTGCTTGAGACCTGGAAACTCTGAAAATCCTTTAAGAGGTAAAAATGATGCACAGACTGCTTCTTTCAGGTATGTAATTCTACGTTCAGGTAAGGCCTGGATTCCGATCCTATGAAATTTAAGGAAAAGCCGCAGAATCCAGGGATTAAAATGTATTTGTCTAAAGCCAAAAAAGAGTCGGAGTGAATTTTTACAATACAAAGCAAAAATACTTTTCATTTTATGAAATTGCAGTTTTAAAACATTTGTTTTACCATAAAATTGTACATTCTTACTAATGAGCATTTCAAATATATAGATGTGTGTATTTAGAAAGTAATTACCAAGAGACCACCCACCACCCAAACATAACCACTATAAATATTTTGATATGGTTCTTTTTATTTTTTTAATCTATCAGTGACTGTTTCTCCCCAAAGCTGAAATCATACCATTCATTGGATTTTGGGTCACTTTTTCACTAAATATATACTAGTCATGTCCTTATTATTACCTAATCCCATCAAGCAATGCTAAATTTTGAGTAATAATCCATCATATAGGTATATTCATAGATATCTATTTCCATATCATTAAATACCTAAGTAGAATAAAAATTTCTGCTTCCATAAATACTGCTGCCATTAATACTTTTAATTATTATATTTTTATTTCATATATACATTATTTTCTCAGGAGAGGGAAAATAATTATATGTGATGTGATCAAAAGATAATATCTATAAGTGTGATCTTTATCACTCTATTGCTTTCTAAAATTGCCATCAACAATTTATAATAATGTTCATTTCACTTCACTTTTGCCAGCCACATGATTTTATCAGTATCTTTTACTGTGCTTTCATAATTGATACATTAAATGTAGTATATCATTTTAATTTGTGTTTATTTGATTTCTAGTGAAATTGAGCATTATTATTCCAGATATGCATTACAGTTCTAATTTTTCTTTAACACAGTTTTTCATGCTTTGGCCCACTTTGTTAAGTCTTAAATGGTTTGTTTAGTTTAATAATATTTTTGATATATTGATTTATTTTATATTTGTTATATCAATATTAGCCTTTACTTTTTACATTTTCTCATATGCTTTTCTAAAAGACTGTCATTTAATTTGATTATTTTATGTAAAAATATTCATTTTTTACTAGAATGTATCAGTTCTTTATCTATCTTTTGCTGGTTTTAAAAATCCTTTTTTCTTAAGATTATAATTAATTATTTATTTCTAGATTGGTTGTTTTCCTTGCTGCCACTGCTGTGGTGGTGATGGTAGTGGTAGATGTTCAGCCATTTGATGATTAAATTTTAATATTTAACATTCCCATTCATTTAAAGTTATTTTAGGTGATAAAGTATGAATATATTAGTTTATTTTTGTCCAAAAATCTAATTAAGTATCACAAGTATATTATAGAGTTAAATTATAAATGTTTACATGGAAGTTTGGCTTATATTCATTGCAATAAAAATTTTAGAATGAAGAGGCTACCACATCAAAAATAAAATTCTGCCCTGATTCGGGCATTTATGGAACCAGAGGCCATAATGACACACAGATGTCCCCAGGATCTGTGACTACAGATCTCCCTTCCTCTCTCTCAGTACCAACCAAAACTTTATTCTCTGTGACCTGTGTCAGTTACTGAGTTTAGACAAATTAATCAGTTGACACAGTAGTCACTCAACTTATAAATAACCTTCTTAAAAACCTCACATATTATTAGTGAGAGGGCCATCTTTGGTAAAACATTTTGATAATGTCTGTCAAACTTAAAAGAGCATATATTTTAAACCAGAAATTCGTCTATTGGGATACAACCTACAGACACATACACCTAGAAGTATGGACATATATAGAGGTAAGGATGTTCCCTAGAACACTGTTAGCAGTGGCAAATCATCTAAACAGAAATAAACTGTCAGTCAGTGGGAACCTGTTTACTAAAACTGTTGAGTTTCCAAACAATATTACTCCATGCAGCTACTAGAAAAGAATAAGGTGGAGCAGGCTATGATGACATGGCAAGATCTCCAAGGAGTATCCCTAAATTGTATAAGATAACCCCTTTTACACACATTGTGATATATATGTTTGTGTGTGTGTCTATGTCTATATTGATATGGAAATGAATATAGATACGGATATGGATGTAGATATAGATATACATATAAAGAGCTATGAATAATAACACAGGTAGGAATATAGATAAAGATGTATATGCAGAGATAGAGATGGAGATGGAGGTAAACAGAAGTAGAGGGTAGAGGTGATAGAGACAGAGGCAGAGGTAGACATTCTATTCATTGTCCAGGATTCAGTATGCCACAGTACTCAGTCACTTGACTTCTTCCCATCTCTTCTGTTCTGGAGCTATGGTCTCATCCTTCATGATCTCACCCAGAGTCTTGACTTTAAATACAACCCATAAGCTGACAATAATAAAACTTATGTTGCAAGCTGGTCCTCTACCCTGAACCCGTTCAGTCATTTATTCAAGAAACACTAAGTCAAAATAATGGAAATTCTGCTGTAAATAGAACACAGTCCAGGCCTTTATGGAGCTGAATTCCATAAATTCATTTAATAATCTTTACAAAATTTAAATGTCCAAAACTAAACTCAGATTTTTCTCACCTCAACCCCTCCTCCCCCACATTTCCCATTTAATTAAGTGTAAATGTCATTCTTCCAGTTGCTCAGACAAATCCTCTACTTTTCATCATTGATTCTCTTATCCCACATCCTATACTATATAAGACCAACATAACAGTTAATGAGACATGAATGTAATATTTGCTTTCACTATATATGTTGATATGATATGTATTATGTCCAATTCTAAAATATTACTGATTCTAGTTTAGTATGATTACTCATCATGAATGGAAAGATCTTTGATTAATACATGGTTTTATAGGTACATATTGTCATTTACATTAAATATTTTAGTACTTAAAGTAATATTAATACCAACTCAAGTTCAACAATTGTACATGCCATGCAAGTCTGGAGATGCTTTTTTGAAGAATGGGATTCTTTGGTGGTATGTGAGTGCTTTGTTGTTGATAGTAACAAACCCTGTTCCCTTATTCTCACATAGAAAGGAAATATATGAAAGGGGTAAGGGTCTATCAACTATTGAGTCAAATGCCCATAAGGTCCAATAGTCACCAGTTTTCTAAATTGACTTTCTGGTAATAGTATTAACTTTTCCAGACAAGAAGCAATGCATAAAAGTAAGTACAGCCCTGGCTGGTTTGGCTCAGTGGTTAGAGCATCGGCCTGCAGTCCGGAGAGACCCAGGTTTGGTTCCCGCTAGGGGCACGTACTTCGGTTGCAATTTGTCCCTGGCCCTGGTTGGTCATGTGGGAGGCAGCCACTCGATGTGTCCCTTTCACGTCAATGTTTCTCTCTCTCCCTCTCTCTCTCTCTCTCTCTCTCTCTCTCTCTCTCTCTCTCTCTCTCTCCTCCTCTCTCTCCCTCCCACTCTATCTGAACAAAAAATGGAAAAATGTCCTCGGGTGAGGATTAAAAAAAAAAAAAAGTAAGTATGAAAAAAATGTTTTAATCTGATTAAAATATCATTAGATCACTCAGGTGCTTGATCAATTCGTCTATAGTTCCAAAGGACTGAATTGAAAACCCATTAGAGTACTCCCTGTTCTCACTTTTTCTTCTCTCTCTCCCCTACCCCATCTCCCTCCTCCCTCCCTCACACATCGATGTATACACATTTCCTTCATGCTCAAAAGATAAGAGCATATGAACAACTCCTTAAGAAATCTCATCACTTTCCCATAAAGACCTGGTGAACAGAAATATACCACCAATAATTAAAATCCCAGCAATAACAATCAAAATAGGAATCTACTAATTTTTACCAAAGAGGAACATGGTTCCAAGAAAGTAATTATACAGGCAGTTAAAGAAGGAAGTCACAAGCAAGGAGTCTGGAAGAAGCATTTCCAGAATTCACTGAAATGCAGCTTCCAAAAACACCGAGTGGCCAGCTGAGGAACCCAGCAGCTGCACACACATTAGCCATTTTGATGTAAATTATGAATCTAGCAAGAAAGTCAGAAATAGTGACAAACGCTGAAGCTAGAGTTATAGTCATTAATCGAAGTCTTACCTTCACCTGTGCTTAGTGGGAACTGTGCTTTATTCCTTTATTGGCCTTTACTTTCAAGCTAATAGAACACAATTAACCAAGAAGAAATGCAATTAACCAAGAAAAGCCGTCAAACAATAAGTTATTCAGGAAAATGCCAAGCCGATGTATTTCATTCATGGCTCCCTCTATAGCAGACAATTTAATACCCTTTTTATTAAGAAGAATAAGAATATATACAGCACTTCACTTTTCTTCTCTCCACACCCCTGCCTCTCCTCATGCTTTTCTGAATCCTCCTTGAATTTATTTGCTGATTATTGTCCCTCTGATAACCAATTAAGTGTGAGTAAAACTCAAGTATTTATCCTTGGCCCTCTATCTTCCTACTCTACTCTTTCCTATGTCTAATATCACCGCTCAATTGTTTCAGCTTTCAGCTCTGAAAAGCACTTGCATATCTATGTTTCTTTCATGAGAGTTGCTCTCACCACTCCACAAAAATGTCTCACAGCTACCTCAAACTTCACATGCTAAAAATTTAACTCTTCCTACAAAACCCTATTGCTCTTGTGTCTTCCATATCTCAGTTAAGGCCCCCCACAGTTTTCTAGGTTCTCCAAGGCCACAATGACATACTTGCCTTCTACTTATCCTACCCCTCATGCAAAATTACAGCAGTATTACCAAATACTGTTGTTCTGACTCCGAAATCATTTTAGTCATTAACTCCCTGCTGTAATCCGTATTACCTCTCAGCCAGAATAGAAAGATCATGGTAATCATTCAAATCCTATCCCGCCACATGGGGGTTTGAGGCTGAAGAACAATCCAAGCGACTGGACAGGGGTTCTACCTGGTGGATAGCCTTCCAGGAGAGGAAAAGATCAAAGTCTTTTGGGCGCAGGAATGATCCAAAGGCCTGGAAATTAGCATAAAGACAATCCAAAAGCAAGAGGCAGGAACTAAGAATTTAAATTTGGGCTGTGTGGGTATGGAATGTGCAAGGGGGCCCTGGGCAAAGCTCTGAACAGCTTGGGAGCATGTGTAGCCTGCTTTTGCCAGTCATTCAGTGAACTTATGTGTACAGCTAGCCGACGGAGGAAGAATGCCACTACATAACCTCATCGTGTTTATTCTTTCTCCTCAAATCCCTTCTTAGTTCTGCTGGCATCATTTTCTCAAAGCTCAGCTGTGATGTTGCCACTCCTTTGTTTGATGGGTCTCCTGTGCATGGAAAATAAAATCGGAACTGCTCCTCCTAGAATTCAAATTCTGTGGGTCTCTGTGCTAACATCCCATGTGTGAGTGGTGATGAAATAGCCTGGGAGACGTGAGGACAAATAAAAGGGTGCTCTCGTGTGAACGGTGGGGCTCGGTCTTTCATGCTTTCTAAATAACCCATCACTATCAGGAAGTATTTTTGTGAAATACAGTGCATGGGTACTAAAACCCTTTCATTTCAATCACTAATTTTTAGTCAAATCATGATTGAGAAAAGGCCTAGACAGCTCCATTGCCCAGGTCTTCAGAAAAGAGTTACGTCCACTGCTCACCAGTGTGACATTTGTGCAAAATAGCATGTGGCAGAATCAAAAGCTACTCTTTAGTCACCCTGTATTTGATTTAAGATATATCCTTTACCCAAGTGCGAACGCTTGCTTCTTAATCTCCATCACTTTAAAAATACTGGATAGCATCATTTTCATCAGTAGCACTCATTTTATCTATGTCCTTATCTCTCATTCCCCTGAGATGCCTCAAATTTCTTTTATTAAGGCTCCCCAGGCCTTTCTGTAATATGTAATAAGGGTATATTTACATCGCGCTCCCACTGAACAAATCAGTACAACATAAGTAAATTATTCCAAAAACTTTCTCAGAGTCTGGCTCCTTGGCTAAAAACCATGTGTATCACAGTTTTTACAAAAACACATACCACTTCCTCAATAGAATAGGGTGCTCCATCTGTGTGGTTCTATTCAACTATTGTACAGCATGGGAACACACACTTGTGAATCATTTGTCCAACAGACCTTCCTGGATCCTTAACACCTGCTGTGTAAAACATATCTCCAGGCATATGATGAAAATATTTCAAAACTCATGAGAAACCAAAATAAAGCAGCTCTTTTTAAGTTTGACATAGCAAAAAAAAAAAATAATAATAAGTTTAGTTAGAATATATTCCTGAGCTGGATTTGAAAAAAAGCAAATACCACTTTCAAAAGATGATCATGAAGAGACCTTAAGAAAACTGAAGGGTGACTATTAGTGATAGGCAGGCCTCAAAAGAATCGCAAAAGTCTGTCTACTTCAGAGCAGCCCTGCTATTCAAGCTCCCTCTTTCTTCTGACAGTTGCCTTCTCGTTAATTTTTAAGCCCAGGCTTGTACTTTCAAGGAAGCCTTGCCTCTATTGTCTTTTGCCTTTGTTCTCCTTTCAGTTTACCGTTTACTCTAAAATTAATGCAAAATGTGCATAATGTTGAAGGGTAGTGCTGGTACCAAAAATGTCAAAATCAAAATGTCACACTGTTTTTACTCTGAGTATAGGGTTGGTCCAAACAGCATCCCTCCAACAACTGTCTTTGACCTGAGCTGTTTTGGTTCCTTCACATCTGATTTTCTCACGGCAGCATTCCCCACCCGGCGCTGGAACAGCTAATCGTTCACAGACAGCCCTCTGACTGATCTCAGATCGAGTACCAAACAAGCGGGTTGCCTGCTGTTCTCCCTACATTTTCCCCTTTATTGATCAAATAATCCTGAATCGCTGTGCACAGCCTTCTTCCTCACCTATTGACTGTGTGCTCATTTTCTCCTCTACAGACTCTATTTCATTTCCTCTTTATCTGACTCAGCCTCGTTTTCACTTTATCATAGGTAGCAAGTCAATTTCCAGTCACAGGGTTATCAGTAAAGATGATCAGGGTGGACATCTGTCTCCTGCACAAAAAAAAAAAAATACTGGATGAATAGATGTATGGTGACATATTGTGCACACACACACACACACACACACACACACACATATGCATGCGTTACCACCCAGACAAATCTGTCAGCCGTCACTCTGGGCCCCTACCAGCCATTTCTCTCAAATACCAGTGGCCTCCAGATTAAACTGTGCAAGAATAAGAACAGGGACAAGTAAGATGTTCTTCTGACAACAGAGATTTTATCACCAATTGTGGTGTGATCACTAAATATACAAAATAATAAAGGCTTATAATTCCTCTTATTCTCTACAGAGAAGACACTTAACAACATTTTAAACTTCTTGGGTGGAATGCTGTATCTTTTTGAAAGAAGAAAAAGAAAATTATCTCACCCTTGTTATTTGAAATTTAAAGTAGTTGGATAGTGCTAAAGTCTTATAAAAGAGTTTACTGTTAGTGTTTGAAACAGAGACGGAGTGGCATGATACGCCAGTTTTTAAAACTTCAGATGTTTGTATGTAGCTCCTGACTACAACTCTACAATGTTAAAATTTAGTAGTAATTGAAATGAGGGATTATGTTGCTATTTCCTGTACTTGCAGTTAACATTAATATCTTTATGAATCATCTATAGGAGGCATTACCGAGTGAAATTCTCAAGTTTAAAAAGCTCTTTAGGAAAGTAAAATCCCACACATACGGAGATACTCTAATGCACTAATTTTTATCTGGGGAAATTCTGTCCCCAGAGGATATTTAGCAATGTCTAGAGAAAATTTTGGTCATCACAACTTGAGGGCTATTATGGCATCTAGTGGAGAGAGGCCAGGGATGCTGCTACACATCCTACTATTGACAAAGAATTATCTGGCCCCAAATGTCAACAGTACCAAGACTGAGGAACTCTGCCCCATTGAAAAGCACCCAAGGCAAAGGAGGTACCTGTATTTTTAAATGAACAAAGGTAACATTAGGAAATAAAAGCACGTTTACAGTAAGATGGGTTCTGACATACCACTTGTTAACAAGATGGAAAGATATCGTAGAGCTTGAGAGTTTGAAGGGACACAAGAGGTTATCCAATCCCCACTTCACTAACAGAGACAAGACAGCGTGGCACAGTGAGAAGGCATGTGGGTGCTTCCCCACAGTTTGCACACTTCTGGCTGGCAGTTGTGGGGTAGGAAGGAGCAGTGACTGAACTCAGTCATTAATGGCTGATATGGTCCTAGACCCTCCTGGGAACCAACTGCAGTTATGAGTTTACTGAGATCAGGATGATTCAGTTTGGACAGCACACAGTAACAAGGGATGTTTCTGAGGTTAACAGCATGATTAAAGAAAACAGGGTGAACATATATTTATTCATCAAATGTTACTGTACTAGAATTAAGATAATTGGAGCTTGAAAGGGATACATCTTTTGTGCATTTAGCAAATTTTTGAAATGTGTTACTCTCGAGAGGTTTAGATTTTAAAAATTAATAGCTTCCAAAGATTGCACATTTATGGAAGAGAAAGTCATAGCAGGATCTTGGAGGGAAAAAGGCTATTGGGAGTTGGATTGGGCAGAGTTGCATTGGCTCTGGCTGTTTAAGACACACACACACACACACACACACACACACACACACAAAGGAGTCTACAAAAGGATGCCAGGTAGTTCACAGAAATGTTGAAAAGGATGATGAGCCAGGCTAAAGACAATTTGCTGGAAATAGCCCAAAACCATGCTTAAAAACTGAGCAGAAAAGGATCCTAGCCAAACACCGATGAGCTCTGTTGCCACTTTTGTACCAGGACCACGGCTGTGGTGGCCACTACATCAGTCATGATGCATGAGGTTTTGCTGTCACTTACACAGCAAGAGCAGTTTCTCACTCACATCACTTGCCCATCACAGGCAACTCTGCTCTGCATTGTCCTCACTGAGACCCAGGCTGATGGAAGCCGGTATCTGGAATTTTACTGTTAACTATGGCAGAGAGGAAGAGGGTCTCCTGAGAGCTGTTAAACACACTGAGCCAGAAGTTGACATGATCATTTCTGCTCACAACTCATTAGTCAGGACCAGTCATCTATCTTCACCCAAGGACAAGGAGGTCAGCAAGTGTGGTCCTACTATGTGTCCCAAAGGCGGAGCACTAATGACCACAGCTACCTTTGCCAACACCCTGATGGCACTCTGCCCCTGGGGCTCCAGTCAGCCTGCACCACTACTGTCACTACCAATAAGAGAGAATGAGCTCTCGATCCCTTTTCTCTTGTGACACTAATCCCTGAGTTCAAATTTAGCATCGGTGAATCTATTCGACACAGAGCTCAGGTCATACGTCTATGCTATAGTATCTTCAGGTCCTATACACTCTAATGCTTGCCTCTTCAAGACTCCTAAAGTAGAGAAGTTCCTAAACATAAAAATTTCATAAACTATTATATGCTAGATATCTGAAAAATAGAATAAATTCCCACCCAGGAATGCGACTTTTGAGACTTTCATATTCTTACCACATGTGTGTATTCAAACTCCTGCTGAAGTGTTATCCTGATGGGTCAGATCAATGAGCCCAATCAAAAGTGCCTAGCACAGCAATGATATGGAAGAAATAAAATACATTAGGAGCAAACTTTGGCTTTAATAACAACAAAAAGAATACAGAAAAAGAGTGCCTAAAATGACCGTGTCAACTCGATGTTGGGTCTCCTAAGAACAGAGCCGAAGAGAAAGAGCTCAGAGCAAAGATGAGAAAATTGTAAAAGACTAGTTTATATTTGTGAAAATGATCTTTGCAATAGCCCAAGGCAATTTGCAATTGGCACCTTGGTGCAGGTCAGGAATATTGAAAGCTGCCCAAAGGCCACACTAAATTGGACTCTTGACACACCCAGAAGCAGTCATGCCAGTCATCAATCTAGGTCAGTGATTTTCAACCCATGTGCCACAAGAATTTTTAAAACATGCAATACCTGACTATTTAGTCAGGGGCACTGACCTCTTTTCTCTTAGATGGTTAAATAAAAAAATTTTAAAAAATGACAGCAGCCAACCAACAATAGCCATCTGGTGTGAATGAATCAAAATTATACCTATTTTTTTTGTCCGATTGGCAAAATATATATATTTTTGGTATGCTGCAAAAATTTAGTAATTAGTTTATGTGTGCCATGAGATGAAAAAGTTTGAAAATCGCTGCTCTAGATTATTTTGTTCTCCTGACTCAAGGTTCCTTTTATTCCTTTTCTTTTCGTGATTCTCTGCACTTCTTCAATGGCAAAGAGATTGCAGAAATGAAGAAATGAAAAGCTGGTATTTTTAAAATCTGTTAGAAGAACTCAAGAAGCAAATGACACGTGGCCAAATACTTCATATTACTTGTCTCTGAATGGATTTGTCTTTGAAGTTTTTGCCTGAACGGGGTTATTCTAATTATAAAATTTCCCAACAGTAATAAGAAAGTTATATTTTATTATATGAAACTTTCAAAAGTACATGCATTATACGTACCTGACATATGACTGTAGTTATTCCTCTTAGAATTAATCGTCTTTTAAAACCCTGGGCTTCTATCCATAAAGATAACTTTTGTTCTATATACTCCAGGATCTGTATTAGAAAAATTTTACAAACCTGAATTTTTTCAATTCACCTGACTGAAGGAAGTTTTAAGAGTAAACTTTGATTTTAAAATAAAGTGTTTACACTTATAAAAGAAGTAATTTAAATTAAAAAAGAAAAGAGTTACCTGTTTTCTATCATCAAAGCATTTTTTCTTTTTATTCTAGACATATGTACATATGCATATGTACATGTGTGATATATTACACACATAGTACATCCATGGAAAATAAAATATATATACATGTGAAAATACTTGGACTTTTTTACCTTATATGGACTCACAAGGACTGTGTATTATATGTGCAGCAGATGCTGCGTGTACCACTTAAGTCCCCCCCCAGGACAGGCACGGGTCTCATCAAACACTAAGGTTGGAGGGGGGCAGTGCTCACTGCTGCACTCTCAGAAAACTGCCCTCTGCCAAAGAGAGTTGGCTTGCCAGAAATCACCCCCTTTCTCTGCTATCACCACCATCCACCAGAAACTTCATTGGTGGGGAGATGGGGTAAAGGCCCAGCCACCTTATTTCAAGTCAGGATGTTTCTGACAAGCCACCTCAGCTCCCTGGCTCCCCCAGGGTTTGCAGAGGCCTTTCTTGTGACCACATCACATCTGCATCATATTTTAACTCTTTGCTCAGCCAAATCCTGTTTCCTCTGCTTCCTCTCTCTGGTGTTCATCTCAAGGGTGACCCTTCTTCCTGCATAATTTCAGAGTTCCTTCCCCAGGGAACCTGACCTAAGACAACATAAGCATTTTTGCATATCATTATGAAATTTTCATTGGGAAAATTACTTAACTTTTCTATAATTTAGTTTTCTCGTCTATAGAATGAAGAAAAATAAAAGTGCCTATCTCACAAAATTATTCTTATAATGAAAAGTGGTAATACATTTCAAGATTTTAGAATAGTGCCTAGCATGTAATAATAGTATTTAATAAAATATTAGCTATTATCATAATTTTGATAGATACTTAAATTTTCCAGTGAATGAGCTATATTCATATAAGTTTAAAATTCAGTTAAAACCCTTATTTTAATATTTATTTAGCTATGAACTTGTTTATGCATAGCAATTTTTTTATTTGTATTTATTTCCTAGTTACATTTACAGAAGTAAAATTAATGAGTGAAAGATACATATATTTACTAATAAAGTTTACTTTACAAAATCAATTACAAAATTAATAAATGTAGATTCTAGAAAAAATTTCAAGTATAAAAAATAATAAGTGGTGAAAAAATTAACTAAAACTATAATTTTCTTCATATAAAAATTATAAAGGATTTTATTGTAGGATATCTCCATATATTAATTTAAGTTTTGATCAAAATATATTGTTAATGATAAACACAATCTGGAGAGCATTGTGTATTGAATATTCAGGTGTCTTTGTTTTATTTTAAACTTTCGCACTTAAGCTTGCATATACATAGAATATCTCTGGAAATATTCACATGAAAGAGAGAACCATGATTGCCTCCCGGAAGAGGATGTAAAAGCCTGGAAGAAAGAGTTACTTTCCACTAAGTACTCTATTAACTTATTCTTTGAATGTTAAAATGTATTTATCTTAATATTTTTTTAAATCTAAGCAATAATTTTAAAACATTGTATAAATTTAGGTTCAGGGAAACAATAAATAAAAGAAAAAATAAGTTTTCTTGATTACAGTGCACCTAGGAACACAGGAAAATGCTTGTATCTCCGAATTATTATTATTATTATTATTATTATTATTATTATTTATTATTATTATTATTTTTTTTTATCCTCACCCGAGGACATTTTTGCATTTATCTTCAGACAGAGTGGGAGGGAGAGAAGGAGGAAGAGACATAGAGACACATCAATGTGAGAGAGACACATTGATGTGAGAGAGACACATCGACTGGTTGCCACCCAACCAGGGCCGGGGACAAACTGCAACCGAGGTATGTGCCCCTAGCGTGCCCTTAGCGGGAACTGAACCCAGGACTCTCTGGTCTGCAGGCTGACGCTCTAACCGCTGAGCCAAACCGGCCAGGGCTATCTCTGAATTCTTGCCAGCAGTCATTATTCTCAAGTTTTCAATCTTTGCTAATTTTATAAGCAAAACAATATCTCATTATCATTTTCATTTACCTTTCTTAGACAGTAGAGTTGAACTATTTTAAAAATGCAGGTTAAGCATTTAATTTAATGATCTTGGGTCAGGACCTCTGGCTGTTGTGACATGAAGTGATCAACAAATCTCCCTCACAAAAATAAAATGAAATAAAAACTGTCAAACAGGACAATATAGTCAAAATCAACCCTTTCAGAACTTTAAATAGTGACCAAACAACAAACTGAGAGATGCTTATTCATGAAAAATTGCTGCAATTTTGAGTAAGAATGGTTGAAGACTAAGGCCTTCAGGCCTGGAATTGGTCCCATCCACCAATGGGTTGGAAAGCTGAGTTGAGATGACAGAGAAAAAAAGTTCAGTGAACTTGAAGATAAATCAATAGAAATGATCCGATCTGAAGAAGAGAAAAAACATTGAAGAAAAATGAACAATTCTTCACTGAGACAACATCAAGCATACCAACATATATATAATGGATTTACTAGGAGAAGAGAGAAAGTCGGAAAAAATAGTTAAAGAAACAATGGCTTGCACATCCCAAAATTGAGGGAAAACATTAGTGAAAAAATCAAGAAGCTCAAAAAACTTCCAAGTAGGATAAACATAAAGACAGCCATATCTAGGTACATCATAGTTAAATTGCTGAAAGCCAAAAAAATGTCATTAGTTTTTTCAATAATTACATTAGATGTGAGTAGAATAAATGCTCCAATTAAAAGGCAGACATAGTTAAACTGAATAAAAATGCAAGATACAACTTTATAAGAGACACACCTTAGTTTCAAAGGCACAAAAAGGATAGAGATAAAAGGATGGAAAAATACACCATGCGCACACGTCCATAAGATACTAGAGTGGCTATAATAACACCATTGAAAATGAATGTGAAGGCAGAAATATTTATTAGAAATAAAGGAAGATATTTCAAAGTGATAAGGAGATATCAGAAAGAACAGTTACTAATGTATATGTACCAAACAACAGAACCCCAAAAGCACATAAAACCTGACACACTTGAAAGAAGAAATAGACAATTCAGCAATTTTATTTGGAGATTCAAAGACCACAATCTCAGTAGTTGATAAAAGTACTAAACATAAAATCAGAAAATATGTGAGAGATTTTAACAGCTAAAACAACCTGAACACCTTAACCAATACTGTAGAACACTATATCCACAACACCAGACATATATTCTTTACACACACAAATGAATTATTTTCCAAGTTAGACCATATGCTAGCCCATAAAACAATTCTCAATAAATTTAATTTAATTGTGAATTATCTGCTCATATATTTGGCCCATTTATCTAATGTGATTTAAATAAATTTTTATGTAATAGTTATACTACACTTTTGTCTTCTCATATTGGCTGGATATATTTTTCCAATTTGTCTTCATTAATAGCATTTAAGAATTTTTTTTATGATTCTCAGAGCTACTGACATACCTGCTTAGAGATTCTCTCCCATTTTGAGGGCTTATAAAATTAACTTTATTTTCCCAAGGTTTTTCTTGTGAGACATGTTTTTGTTATTTAAGTCTTTAGTTCATCTAGACCTAGAGTATGTGAATGTTTGAATTGAAGATCTAAGTTTTCTCCACAGTTAACTGAATTTTCCAAAACTTAAAAACATTTTTTTCCAAGTTTTTTTAAATTTTGTTTAATTTCAATAATCCTTTGTTTATTCACTGGTTTGTGAGATCTTCTTTATTGGATATTATATTTTTTAAAAAGGGGATTGGCAAATGTAGGTTTACAGTTGTATGTAAAAAGACAATAGTTTTATGAACTCTGTTTCTTGTACTAACAACTATAAAACTGCTTTTGCCTACCCCTATATTAGAAAGTGTTAATAATTCTCAACTGATTTATAAGCTTAATGCTATTTCACTCATGATCTTATTATGATATTTTTAAGATAACAAGAAAATGATTATAAACTTTCATTGGAGGAATACATTTAAAAATTTCAAAACAAAATTTTAAAAAGAGTACTCAGGGGAGATATACTGTCATATAATTACACAGTATATCTCAGATGCATAAAAGGCAGTAAATATTCCAATCCAGTTTAATTAATATATGTTTCTCTCTGTATAAATATCAAATGACACAGAGCATCTGTGAGCAGTTTGATAAAATAAACTCTGATAACTACAACCAGATCAAACCAACCAAAAACAAGGGGCCGTGGAGGATAACACATAATGCAGATGAACTTTAAGTAGAAAAGAGTAGATTTTTTTTCTGAAGAGTTTGAACTGTAATGAATAAGAATAGTAGGCTGTCAAATAGTAAAAATCATCTATCATTGTGCAGTCTTTGAGGTCAAAAAGAGATAGAGAATGTCTTCAAAGAATGGCTACGTTAGCTCTTCTTTAGACACAGAATAAACATTTTCTAATTTAATAGCACATAGCACAAATTATTTACAGACTTGAATCCTGATTATATACTTTTGCAAGAAAAAGCTGAAATGAATACTTTTATATTTGACTTTTAAAATATGAATTAATGGTACACAAAAGAAAAAAAGACAGAAAATACTATACATTGAATGGCAATTACTCACTACATGTGATATTTAAATTAGCTCAGTGCAGTCAATCTGTGGATTTAATTTACTGGATTTAGAATCTAAGGCCGTAAATTTTAGATTGAGGATTAAACAAAAATCTTTCTGAATGGACTATTTAAACATTACATTCTTCCAATAACACCATATCAGACATTATTGGGCATAAAAAAAGAAAATATTTGTGGAAAACCTTTTGAATCACCTTGTTGATGTCTTAGACTTTCACATGCACGCTCCTTAATTGTGACATAAAGTGAAAACTGGAATTGCTTCAATGCATAAAAAATGGTGTTATAAGTGGGACACTTCCCAGGAAGAAATGGGATGAGGATCCTGGCTGGGCTGCCAATCCCTTCACAGGCTTTATCACCACCCTTGCATTGATTAACATCACTCCAAGATCTACATGCGGAACATTTTTATTGATACTTTTCAAAATTCTACTTCAGTTTTTTTCTTTAAAAATTCGACTCAATAAATATATCCTAAATGTGGCTTTGGAATTATGCTTTGGATAAAATGTTTTGTTAAAGCAATGATGACTGAATGTGCTTAGGGCTATGTCAACCTCGCTAACAACAAATATAGTGACTCACAGACATCAATTCTCTCCTCTCCCACTACTCATTTTCTATCATGGTCCTGCCCAAAGCCCGTTTTAGAGATCCATTCTGCTTTTTGTGCTCTGTGTATACCAGGACATGACTTCCAACTTTCATTTTTGAATAATGTATCTTTGCCTGTCAAACAAATTTAAGAATGCATTTAAAAATAAGAAATAATTAAACATTGTTGGTGGGGGAAAAACAGTTTATTTAATCAGTAACATTAATATTAAAAAATTATAACTATACACACCAAATGTGAATCTTTCTAAAATACTTAATTCCTAATTAATACTACTTAATACATAATAATTAAATAAGGTAGTAGAAAGATGTCATTTTTGAAGTTACTTAATATTTAGCTCAACTGGAGGT
This sequence comes from Tadarida brasiliensis, assembly GCA_030848825.1. Lineage (NCBI taxonomy): Eukaryota > Metazoa > Chordata > Mammalia > Chiroptera > Molossidae > Tadarida > Tadarida brasiliensis. The sequence continues at coordinate 82,765,696 of CM061258.1, read as the reverse complement.
ATTTTCACCTTTTGCTTTTTTTCAGAGCACACTGAAATCTACCTAAACAACCGAATTTATTTTAAATTCATCTGAAGTTAAACTGTATTTAAAAAGACTATAAAGTAGCATAGTTATACTACATAACAAGATCATTATTATTAAATAGGAAAAAATCATCCAATGCTTGATATTTTAGCTCAGAGATACTTATTTCCTATCACCTTCAGTTATTTTGAAGTTGTGGCTTGAGTGGTTCAGTCTAAGGACTCAATTGAGCATGAAGAATCTATGCAAGTTTGTAATTCTATAAAAAGTGGAAAATCTCCTCCTAACCCTTATTTCTGATGAGGTTAGCTGTGAAACTGACATTAGATTGCCCTTATTGCATTTACACCACAGATATTTATGTGCTGTTAATATGAAATAAATAAATGATTTACTGCAACTACTGACCCAGGGTTCTCTTGTCTTCTGCAAGCATCTATGAAACTCCCGTAGACTGACTTGTTAGCTTGCAAGTAGGGTAAAATCCACAGATCTCTCACAGTTCCTGCCATTTGCACAGTCAGAATTAAAGAGGTAGAACAATTACTTTTATAATCTACCCAGATTGCCATTTTAATTGTGTCACAATTACTTTTGAGTTTTAGGGTGTTTTTTACATTTTTATTTACTTTCTAGATCTCATAAGTATTATGAAAATTTCTAATATTGTAATTGTTTATCTTAACTTTGACCTCGTTTTGTAGTTACTAGAACTAAGGATGCCAAAAGATTAGCATTATAGAGGTGTTGTAAATCCTGATGTAGAATTGAACATATTGGATTCAAATACTAGCTCTGCAATTTACAAACGATGTGATTGTAGAGAAATTATTTTTTAAAGTCTCAGCTCCCTGATATGCAAAATAGAGCTAGTAATCATCTTTTAATTTAATTATGAAGACTAATTAAGGTCATGCAGGTAAAGTTCTAAGCACAGTGTCTAGACCATAGTAACTATAAATAACTTTATTCAAGGAATAGGAGATTATTTTAATTATCTAGTCAATAAATAATGTAACTTAGATAGTAGTGGTAGCAGTAGAGATACCAGATTCTAGACACATTGGAGATAGGGTCAAGAGTCTTTGCAGTTGGTTTGGACTTGGGGTATAGAAAAAGGGAAGAATTATGGATGATGTCAGTGTTTGAGAACAAAAACAGATGGAGAAGATCACAGATTTGGGACAAGGTGGATACTTTGGGCAGTTAAGTATTAAATGGGTAAAGTTTTGAATAAGCAAAGTTAGATATACACGTGGTGTAGGCTGTTGAATATGTGAGTTTGGAGTTAAGAACCAGTGTTTTAATATTTAACTTTTATCAGCTCCTATAGGGCTGTTCAGCATCATCTCAATTAAGCAGCTGATTTTGCAGTAACGGTCAGTGTCAACCTCTTACTGACAGACAAACCCATAAGATTATCAGGAGCTTAAATATTATGAAGATACTATCTTTAAAGTAATTTGAAAAACTCCCTGGTTATTTTAAACTAGCTTCACAGGGTGGCTGAACTTGGATAAAGCCACCATATACTAGAGATTGGTTCTCAGTTTTGAAGTTTCAGCTGATTTCCTAGTAAAATCAACCCATGTTTTGTAATTGGATGGGATATTTCCTATGGAGAGTCTACAAATATCTGATCTCATTTTTTTTCTTAATATTTCGTTAGGACCAATTTAGCACAGGGAAATTATTTAACTTTTCTCTAAATTTTGGGAGTCCTCCAGGTCCAATAATATATCACTTAACAACTTCTGTTTCAGAAGATTAATAAACATAAGTTCTAAAAAATTAACTTGTAGTAATCTCTTCTGCAATATGTTTTATTCACATTTTGCCACTTTATTTGGCTGTTAGCATTTTTATCAAATTTTAACATCTATCTAGGTTTTCTAAATCACAAGAACAAATGAATTCTACACATCTACACATAAGAAGTCTCTAGAAAGGCCAGGATTTGCATATGAACAAGGAAAAATGATTGCAATTACTAGAGGAGATCAGAAGTTGAATTAGAAGTGCATGGATAGTATGAATGGATAGCTAAAACTTTAGGATTACTTATAAGACAAGAACTCATTGCCCTGGCCACTTTGGCTCAGCGGTTAGAGCGTTGGCTTGTGGACCAGAGAGTCCCAGGTTCGGTTCCTGCTAAGGGCACAAACCTCACTTGCAGTTTGTCCCCGGCCCTGGCTGGGGTCGTGTGGGTGGCAAACAGTCAATGTGTCTCTCTCGCATCAATGTTTCTCTCTCTCTCTCTCTTCCCCCCTCTCTCCCTCCTGTTCTATCTGAAGATAAATGCAAAAATAAAAAAATTTTAAAAAAGACAAGAACTCATTGATCATCCATCATATGCTCAGTTTAATAATACATTTGAAGAATTATTCCAAAAATACAATGCTTTTCTAAGTCCTTAAAAAATAGGGACAAATAGGTATATTAAATTTTTCTCAAGCTCAAATTTACTTATATGAAAATGAATATATATTTATTATATATATGTATCTATATATTAATAGTACAGGACACTTTATTACTAAGCAAAATGCTATGAAATATGATGTCTTTCTTGCTTTACTGTGGTGAAAGTCAAACTATTCCTAAAAGCTTTCAGAGTTTCCCTCAGAACACATGACCCTCAAAGTTCTCCTGCCACATACGGCACAGAGAACTTCTACTAGATCTTCAAACAGGGATTTTTGGAAACAACTCTCAAGATTCGGGAATTAATTCAGCAGATAATTTCACAGGACACAGAAATACTCTTTTACAATGAGATGTCAATGAAGAAAATTTTATTTTAAAGGCAAAACTTTTGATGTATACCACTAGGCACGAAGGAAAGAGAATTCAGTCTCCAATATACAGCCAACACAATTAATGAGAAGAAAATGTGTAGAAACATGTTGAAGTAATGAAGTGAGTTTAAAAAGAAATTGAAATTTAAAAAATTCTAAGAGTGGCAGCTAGAAAACAGGACTCTGGCCTGTAGTGTGAATAAAAGAAGATGGGACCCAGCTGCTTCAGTCTTCACTTGAGATCAAGTGAAGAGAAAATGGGCTTTGTTATGTTCAAAAATAGCCACCGTAACCTAATCCATGCCAAATATGTTGCTATGTAAAATTCTATGTTTAACACATGTCTTTTTCACTTTGTTGATTATACAAAAACTACTATGAAATATATTTAATGTTTAAAATCTCCAGCTAGGTAATAATAAATCTAAAATTTTGAAACTCACAAAGGAAAGGAATCCAAAATTTTAAATTCTCATATTATATTAACTTAACCAATTTTTTCAACTAGTATTGATACTATAAGATGTGATAAGCTTTAAAATCTAGTCAAATGGGCATATAAATATCACACAACTTCAGATACTTTCATGTCTTTTGTTTTTGTTGGAATATATATTGTTAAGTAATGCCACAAAATGTTTCACCCTCATTTTTTTAGTGTGAAGGAAAAGTTAATTACAAATATTTACTCACCTGCCAAATTGGCATTCTGGTTTTAGCTTCTCACTGCCTGAATTTTGTATTTAGGTGCTCCAGCCAAAAAGAAAATGAGACAAAAGATGTCAAAGTCAGGGACCACTTTTGAAAAGAATAGCTCTCATAGGGCTAAAATAGAGGCTACACTACCTCTCCTTGCACTTGTATCTGAGGATGGTGAAATGTCATTGTTTTGTTGTCTCAGGTGCTGCAGTGCTTACTACATAAATATAATATTTATGCATCCTTTTGTACAAGATTGGAATCACCACCTTCCAGTTCCAGATTCCACTGAGTGAGAAGTTATTCTCCTCTTTAAAAGATAACAGTGTGAGACTTTGACTTCCAAATGTGGAAGATTAACTTGTCCCAGTGTTGCCCACACGTGGTAAGCAACTGTAAAACCGAACAAAATATGTGAAGTGACTATTACCTGGCATTGGACAACAGGTAGCACAGGACTTCCCTCCTGAAAGAAGGAACACACAAAAGGTGAGTTCCATGGTTACCTAGACTTTCTGTCTAGGGACAGTTTCCCTAAAGCAGCATCAGGAATTGGAGATCAATAGAAACAAAGCAATCCCACCTGAGGCAGCAAAGTTCAGAGTTTAGAGCTGCTGAAAGCAGCTGAAATTTACAAGGGCAAGGTGTGAGAGAGAAAGGAGCAGGGAAGAAGAGTGGTCCAAAAATTTTGTGTGAGGTCTTTGGATCAGGGACTGCACTGCATATGTATAGAGTAAGACTCTGAGAGATAGAGCAAAGAATGGTCCTTACAGGACCGGGAGTAAAGCAAAGATGCTAGAGGTTACGCAGTGTGGAAGACTTAAGTTCTAGCCCAGCCTGAAACTAAAAAACTCATCAATACCCTCATCATTTAGGAGAAATGTTTGAAAAGATACACCTTAAAAGTAACAAAGCCTAATCTAAGCCTTGATAAGATTTAGGAGCTTCCCAGTAAATTGCAACTTCCAAAAACAAGATTCAACACTACTTTTAAAAAGACTAAATAATCCAGACTATTCATGATAACCCACCTACAGAGTTCCAAAATCAATACAAAAATTAATAAGCATGTGGAAAAGCAGAAAAATATGACCCATCAGAAAGAAATAAAGCAGTGAATCAAATAAAGACTCCAGGATGATATAAATAACAGAATTAACAGACAATGATTTAGAGTAGCTAGTATAAAGATGTTAAAAAACTTGAAAGAAAAGCTCTGGTCAGATTGACTCAGTGGTTAGAGCATCAGCCTGCAAACTAAAGAGTCGCAGGGTCGATTCCCGGTCAAGGGCATGTGCCTGGGTTGTGGGTTTGACCCCTGACCTCTGGGAGGCAACCAATTGATGTGTCTCTCTCACATCAATGTTTCTCTGTCTCCTCCTTTCCTTCCACTCTATCTAAAAAACAAATCCGTGGTAAAATATCCTTGGATGAGGGTTAACAACAACAACAACAAAACTTGAAAGAAAAATATGGCCTTAATGAATAAAGAAATAGATGGGAAATCTCAGAAGAGAAAGAAAACTATTTTTAAAAAGAACCAAATTGAAATCTAGAATGAAAAATCACAATATCTGAAATGAAAATTTCACTTTGATGAGCTTGACAGCAGGTTAGAGATAGCAGAAGAAAGGGTCAAAAAACTTCAACACAGTTTAATTGAAATCATTCAATCTGAATAATAGGGAGAAAAAGATAGAAGACAAATGAACAGCTCTTCAGTGATCTGTGAAAAAAATATCAAGCATTCAAACACCTTCAGTTAGAGTCCCAAAAAGAGAAAAAAGCAATAAAAGGCATGAAATAATTTGAAGCTCTAATGGTTGATGTACCAATTTGATGAAAAAAAAAAAGTCAAATTACAGATCCAAGAAGCTCATTGAGTCCAGAATAAATATAAAGAAAACCATGCCTACATACACCATAATAAAATCGGTATTAACCAAAGGTAAAGAACACAAAGAAATGAAAGCTGGCAAAGAAAGTCAATACATGGCATATAGAAGACCACAAATATGAATAATAACCAATTTCTCATTAGAAAACACAGGAGCTAAAAAACATGCTAAATATGTGAGCAAATATAAATGATTAGCTTCTTTTTTCTTCTACCAATTTATTTTTAAAAACAAGTGAAACATTAAAGCAAAATGATACAATTATAAGGTGCTTTATAACCAATGTAAAATGAAAATATTTGACAAATTAAAACAAAAGATGAAGGTTGTAAGTATACTGTTATAAGAGTCTTACATATATGATGTGTAGTATGCAAATTGTTGAATGATAAATACTAATTATAAATAGTCTCTAATGAGAGTAAGATGAGCATTGCATTTATTACAGCAACCACAAAAATAATAATATAAAGATATACAGCTAAAATACATCAGAAAACAATAAATGAAACACTAGAAATATTTAATTAACCCAAAAGTACACATCAACAGTGGAACAGAGAAACAAAAAACAAATGATACAAAATAGAATGCATACTTCAAAATAGTAGACTTTAACCCAACCATACCAATAATTACATTAAAAGTAACTGGACTACACACTCAAATTAAAAGGTAAATATTTTACAACTGTTTTTAAAAACCAAATTCTAGCCTGGCTGGTGTGGCTCAGTGGATTGAGCATCGTCCCATGGACTGAGAGGTCCTGATTCAATTCCCAGTCAGGCCACATGCCCGGGTTGTGGGCATGATCCCCAGTAGGGGCCATGCAGGAGGCAGCCAGTCAGTGTTTCTCTCTCACATCAATGTTTCTCTCTCTCTCTCTCTCTCTCTCCCTTCCTCTCTCTAAAAATAAATAAATAAATAAATAAATAAATAAATAAATAAATAAATAAATAAAACAAATTCTGCCCTGGCCGGTGTAGCTCAGTGGTTAGAGAGTCGACCTGCACATTGAAGGATCACAGGTTCGATTCCCAGTCAAGGGCATGCACCCAAGTTGCAGGTTTAATCCCAGGCCCTAGACTGGGCATGTGCAGGAGGCAACCAATTGATGTGTTTTTCTCACATCGATGTTTTTCTTTCTCTCTCTCTGCTCCTCCCTCCCTTCCACTCTCTAAAAATCAATGGAAAAAATATCCCTGGGTGAGGATTGACAAAATAAAAACCAAAAAACAAATTCCAACTATATGTTCTTTACATAATAGTACATATAAAACAGACACAAAGATTAAAAGTAAAAATATGGAAGATATATATCATACAGCAGTAAGCATTAAAACACTGTTGTGGCTATATTGTTGTGGGCTCCAAGGCTAAGGCAACTAGATTCCATTTTATGTAGGCCCCTTGGTTAAGGCGACTAAAAGACTCCATTTTGTCACCAATAGACATTCCTCGATATTCTTCCAACAATAGGTTAATTACCCCTAGACGGAAAGGAATTTTACCTAAGATTATAGTGGCCCCAGGAGTTGGGAGGCATTTGCAGTTTCCTGAGTATTAGGTATTTGCAGGTACTTGTAAGTGCTTAGGCCATCGGTAAATAATGCTAATTTTGACTTCTATGGTCTCTGTCACTCCCACTATTGTACTGGTTCCCTGAGGGGAGGGGGCAAAAGGAGGAGGGAGTTTCTGTCTTTAAAATGGGCCGAGTAAGAAGAATCGGGGCTGTTGATCTGAGGGGAAACTATGCCCTCCGCAGCCCGCCGGCGAAATAAAGTGCTCCTTTACAATTCGGCCATGCGTCTCTGGTTATCTCGCCGTCAGGTTATAACATATTAATATGAGACAAAATATAGTTTAAGACAAAAATATTATGCTCAACAGAAATATTAATAAAAAGGTCATCAACAGAATATATAACAAGCTTAAATAGGTACCTAATAGATAATCATAAAAAATATGAAACAAAACCTGACAGAACACAAGGGAAAAATAGATAAATCTACAATGACAGTTGGAGTATTTAACATTTCTGTCATAGTTACTGATAGAAAAAATATACAAAAACAGTATAAATATAAAATGTAAAAAACATTATCACCATTCCAATGTAATTGACATTAACATAAGACTGCAAAAAACAAAGTTTGACAAGTGCAAATGTTCATCAAGATAAATCATGTACCTAGACATACACTAAATCTCAATAGATTTCAAAATATTGAAAATCTTACAGAGTATGTTCTCTGATCACACAGAATTTAATTGGAAGTTAATAAGAATAAGATCTATGAAATTCTCAAGTATTTGGAAATTAAAGAACACATTTCTAAATAAACAGTACAAGACAATCACAAGGGAATTTTGAACTGTTTGATGATGAAAGTAAAACATCAAAATGTGTGAGATGCAGCTAAAGCAGTTCTTAAAGGGAAATATTTAACTTTAAATGCCAATATCAGAAGACAAGAAAGATATAAAGTATTGAATTACATAAAATCCCACCTTAAAAGGGTTAAAAAGAAGAAATTATACCTAAAGCAAGTAAAAAAAGGAAGAAATAAAGAACATAAATCTATGCCTGACAAACAGGAAAAGTGAACAAATCTAAACATTGCTTCTCTAAAAAATTAATAAAACTGACAACCCTTTATGAAAACGAGAAACAAATAAAATGATCAATAGCAGAATTGAAATATTGGCTATTGCTACAGATCATTTACATGGTAATGACATTGTTGTAATTAGCTGGTTATTAATAATAGGAAAGGAACAAAGGGAAGGCCAGACATTATAGGCATGCCATTTGGACAAGCTTCACCAGAAAGCTGCAACTTCGCACTCCCCAGGGAACCACCAGCTCATTTCCTGCAAAACACTAGGGGAGGGATCCAACAAAGGGAAGATAGACACATGCCCAGAAATGTTGGAGTGACCTAGGGGAGGTACTTGCCTGTCAGTCAAACATGGGGACAGAGATAGTTGGTCTAAATGGGCATGGCCACCGCAAGCACGCAAAAATTTGGGAGTACATAGTCTCCTCCACAAAAGAGCTCTCTCTTGTTGCTCTTGTGCTCTTGACTCTTGACTCATGGGGCTCTATTGTTCCTGCTTCCTTGCATTCACCTGTGTTTTCTCTATAGCCATGTGGCTCTGCAGATTCCACATGCAATGGACTGATGAACTACAGCAGGGAACATAAACTATGCTAGCCTGATGCTAGATTGGACTCTGCTCCAACATGGAAAGGGAACACTGGACACTGGCTCTGATTTTAGCTCTGCTGAAACCCCAACTACACTTCTTCTATGACTGGACAAAGAGAAATGGGGCTTTGCAAATTCAGGGATTTAATTCCACAGAAATAAAAATCACTCGTTCACCTGTGCAAGTCTCAGAAAATTCTTTTTCTCAGGATATCGCAAGAATTCCACTCCCACTAGCAACTGAGGGAGATGAGGACTTCTCCCCTCCATTAACACCAAGAGAATATTATAAACAACATTATGCCAGTAAATTAACCAATAAAATGGAAACATTTCCTTGGGAGGGGAAAAAGACAAAATAATTGGATTTTTTTAAAAACTGACAAAAGAAGAACTAGAAAAATCAGATAAGCCCTAAATTTATTAAAGAAATTTAATTTATAATCAATACCTTTCAAAAAGAAATCCTGGCTTACATATTAGTAATTTCTATCAATCATTTAAGGGTGATAAAATATTGCTCTTATACAAAATATTTCAGAAAATAGAAGAAAATGAGTTCTTTCCAACTTGCTTTATGAGGACAATATAGCTCTGACACCAAATATTGACAAAGTATCATAAGAATAGAAAATGAGAATTTCTAGTTTCAACTCAAACATGAAAAACCTTGGAAGTTGTTGCTTCCATTCTTAAATGAAAAATCAAAGATCAATGACTTTTCTTGGACCCACAAGAGAACTGAGGTAACAGGACAGACTACCTCCACAAAATCTGGAGAAACAGGCAAATCCAAAGAGTCACAGCTAAAGTCAGCTTTCCTGGAACAGAAGCCACTGGAGCCATAAGGCAGTGAAAACAGTAAATGATAAATTTGACAAGTTGCTGGACAGTAGATTAGTTTGAGAAACTCTTTGGGGCTGTAGTCTTGGAAGGGTAGAGGAAATAAGGGGCCTTACTCTTTCCCTCCAGGAACCCTGCCAGAATATCACCTTGAGGAGCCAAAAATGACTTGACTCTTGCAAGGGGGAGGGATATAGCAACCGTTATAAAATATGCCCAGAGTGTTTCCATAACAAATGCCTACTCTCCAGTTGAAAAAACTTTCACAGAGCCGGGGGTGAGGACACTTCTTTGATTCTAGAATAGAGATATGAACTCAAAGAATCAAAAGGAAATAACAGAAATCTAAAACACTATAACAGAAATGTAAAATACCTCTGATGGCCTCATCAGTAGACTGGACACAGCCAAGGAAATAATCAGTAAGCTTTACTGTAGGTTAATAAAACTTCCCAAACTGAAATGCAAAGAGTAAAAGCATTGGGAAAGAATAAAACAAGAAAAGAACATTCAAAAATTGGGGGAGCCCTGACCGGTTTGGCTCAGCAGTTAGAGCATCAGCCCGTGGACCAAAGAGTCACAGGTTTGATTCCAGTCAAGGGCACATACCTCAGTTGCAGTTCATCCCCAACCCTGGTCAGGGTCATGCAGGAGGCAACCAGTTGATGTGTCTCTCTGACATCAATGTTTCTCTATCTCCCTCTCTTTCCTCTCTCCCACCCTATCTGAAGATAAAAAGAAAAATGTCCTCGGGTGAGGATTAAAAAGCAAAAAATTGGGGGAGAACTTCAAATGATACACCATATGTATATTTGGTAGGCCAGAAGGAGAAGAAAGAGCAAAGCAAAAAAAAAAAAAAAAACATATTTTCATAATGGCCAAGAACTAGAAAATAATGAAATGTGATCCAGAAAGCTCACAGATAAGCAAGCAGGGTGTATCCCTAAAATTGACATTTCATCATATCATATTCAAAATACAGGAAACCAAGGACAAAAATTAAATTTTGAATAAAGCCAAAGGGGAATAAAATTCTTTCCTAAAGAGAACCAAAGATAAGAATTACAACAGACTTTTCATCAGAAATTATATGAGCAAGAAGAGAATGGAGTGAAATATTTAAAGTATTGAAAGAAAAAAACACTGTAGTTATCTTTCAAAATTATTCTTTAAAGTAAAGCAAAAAATGTCTTATCAGATTAACAAAAACTAATGGAATTCATCACCAACAGACCTTCCCTTCAAGAAATGTTAAAAGACATTCTTCAAAGAACAAAAAATCATATAGGTCAGAAATGTGAATCTCCATAAAGAGAGAGCATCAGAAAAGGAAAAAATAAAAGTAAAACAAAATCTTTCATTTTCCTTATTTTCAATTGATCTAAGTTATATTTTGCCCTGGCCGGTTTGGTTCAGCAGTTAGAGCATTGGCCCGCGGACCAGAGAGTCCTGGGTTTGGTTCCCACTAAGGGCACGGACCTCAGTTGCAGTTTGTCCCTGGCCCCAGTTGGGGTTGTGTGGGTGGCAACCAGTCGATGTGTCTCTCTCACATTGATGTTTCTCTCTCTCTTTTCCTCCCTCTCTCCCTCCTGCTCTATCTGAAGATAAATGCAAAAATGTCCTCAGGTGAAGATAAAAAAAAAGTTATATTTTATTTAAAGTCTGGCAATATATTGCTTGATTATCGTATATTGGTAAGTGAAACAAATGACAGTAATGTCATAGGGATGGGATAGAGGAATTAGAAATACTCAATTAAAAGATGCTGGCACTACTTATGAACTGGTATAGTGTTATTTGATGGTGGATTTAGATTAGTTAATGTATATTGCAAACTCAGGACATCCTAGTAACATCCTTATTTCCAATCTGTTAAGAGTTTGTGGAAGAACAGCTTAAGGCCACTCAGTGGTTGTTCCTACCCACTCAGTGGCTGAGCAGTGCAGGCTGCAGACCAGTCTTCCATGGCAGCTGAGCGCTCCATTCTTCAGTAGGAAACTGCTGAATAGGCGCAGAGGGCACCTGCACCTTCAGACCAGGCTGCCACCTCAGGCTGAGCAGGAGTGAACTCGGGAGCTGAAGTTGTCCATTCATTCTGAAATTCCTCCTTGGTCACAACCTTTCAGCCATGGCCCGCTCTTCCTTTTCAATCTCTTCAGGGTCTCTGTAGAAGTTAAAGATCAGGCCTGAGCTCCCATGGGTGTTCACGGGAGATGGTGCCTCGCATGCGCAGTACTTCCCGGGCCAACATCCACCACATCAGACGCCCTGAGTGAGCCCCCTTGTTGTTACAGTGATGGCAATGTCCACATAGTGCAGAGGAGAGTCTGTGTTGCACAGAGCAATGGTAGGCAGGTTAACCTAAGGCACCTCTGTGAGAGGCTGGCGGTCAGCCCTGGGATCAGTAACCACCAGAAGTCTCGGCTCCCTGAATGCTACCTGGATCTGGTTAGTGAAGGTTCCAGGAGTGAAGTGGCAGCAATAGCAGTGGCTCCAGTGGCAGCAGCAAACTTCAGCACAGCCCACTGGCCAGTGTTCCTGGACAATAATGACACTGACATCAGCAGGGATTTCAATGGCAACAATGGCACAAGCTGCCAGCAGAAGCTTCTCCCAGGTTACTTTCAGATTTATGGTGTAGATACCATCATGCTTCCTGTTTTAGATTAACTGTTCCATTTAGAAGTCAAGGTTGGTGCCACCTAAGTGGGTTCCTACTGCAAGGTATTTGAGGACATCCTCCTCCTTCATTTGCAGGACATCGAGGGCTCCAGACATTGTGAAAGTTTCCCTTTAATTACATGGGAACTGAGAACAATGCCATAGGGGCCCTTCTCTGGGTAGCACAGAAAGGCGCCCATAACATCTTTTTAAAGAAATATACTTGGTATACAAAGAGAGGAAATGAAATAGAATGAAATAAAATGCCCAGGATTCAATGCAATCCCTATAAAAATTCCAATGGCATTTTTCACAGGAATAGAACAAACAATTCTAAAATTTGTATGGAATCACAAAAAACTAAATGGCCAATGCAACCTTGAGAAAGAAGAACAAAGCTGAAGGCATTATGCTCCCTAATTTCAAACTATATTACAAAGCCATACTATCAAAACATATGGTATTGATATTAAAACAGATACATCAGTGGAACAGAATAGAGAATCCAAAAATAAACACACACATATATGGCCAATTAAATTACAATACAGGAGCTAAGACTATCCAATGGGGAAAGGACAGTCTTGTCAATAAATGGCTTTTGGAAAACTAGACAACCACATTCAAAAGAATTAAACTGGACCATTATCTTACACTATGCACAAAAATTAACTCAAAGTGGATTAAAGACTTCATCATAAGACCGGAAACCATAAAATTTCTAGACGAAAACATAGGCAGTAAGTGCTTGGCAATGATTTTTTTAGATCTGACTCCAAAAGCAAAGACAACAAAAGCAAAAATAAATAAATGGAACTACATCAAACTAAAAAGCTCTGCACAGGGAAGGAAATTATCAACAAAATAAAAAGGCAACCTACTGAATGGGAGAAAATGTTTGCAAATCATAATATCCAAAATATATAGGGAACTCATACAATTGAACATCAAAAAAATTAACAATTCCACTTAAAAATGGGCAGAAGACCTGAATAGACATTTCTCCAAAAAGACATACAGATGGCCAACAGACATGAAAAGATGCTGAGCATCATTAATCATCAGGGAATTGCAAATCAAAACCACAATGAGATACCTCCTCACACCTATAGAATGGCTGTCATCAAAAAGTCAACAAATAAGTGTTGGCAAGGATGTGGAGAAAAGAGAACCCTCATGCACTACTGGTGGGATTGTAAATTGGTGCAGCCACTATGGAAAACAGTATGGAAATTCCTCAAAAATTAAAAATAAAACTGCAATTTAGCGCAGCAATTCTGCTTTGGGGCCTTTATACAAAAAAACAAAAACACTTAATGAAAAAGATATATGTATCCTATGTTTATTACAGCATTGTTTACAATAACCAAGACATGGAAGCAACCTAGGTATCCATCAATAGATGAGTGGATAAAGATATGGTATATACATACAATGAAATATTACTTAGCAATAAAAAACAATGGAACCTTGCCATTTGTGACAACATGGATGAACCTAGTGGGTATTATGCTAAGTGAAATAAGTTAGTGAAAGGCAAATATCAGGTTCACTTATATGTGTTATCTAAAAATCAAAACAAATGAATAAAATAAAAACAGAAACAGACCAATAGATGCAGAGAACAAAGTGATGGTTGCCACAGTAGAGGGGCATGGGAGAATGAGTGGGGAAAAATAAGTTACCCAAAAGAAAATCTGTGAAGAGAACAAGAAAACACAAAGCATAAAAAATAAAATTATAAACTTCATTTTATCAACATTAAAACCTCTGTTCTTCAAATGCGCCCTTTAAGAAAATGAAAAGTCAAGCCTAGGAGAAACATTTGCAATACATAATACATTAAGGACAGGTATTCAGAACATTAAACAGGATTCTTAGAATTCAGGAAGAAAACAAAACCAAACTTTTTTTAAAATGTGTAAAAGACTTAGACACATTATAAGATGAGATATTCTTACAGACACTAAGCACATGAAAAGATGCTAAATTCATTAATTGTCAGGGAAATATAAATTTAAATTATGATGTAATACTACTTCACATCAGTAAGAACTGACAAAAAGTATAGATGAGGATACAGAGTTATAGGAACTCTCACGCATTGCTACTGTGGGAGTGATATGGTACAACCATTTGGAGGACAATCTGGCATTGTCTTAAAAAGTTAAACATGTATATAACTCAGCAGTTCCATTCTGAGATAGTCACCCAAGAGAAAGGAAAACACATTAGCCAAAAAAAAAAAAACAAAAAAACATGTATGTGAATATTCAGAGCAACTTTAGTTACAATAGATCACAAAATGGAAACATCTTAAATGCCCATGAGCAGTTAACTGGATAAATAAGTAGTGGCACATTTCACACAATGAAATACTACTCAGCTATTAAAAGAAAGAAACTACTGATACACACTGTATGGATGAATTATGTCGAGCAAAACAAGCCAGTGACAGAAAAATATATACTTTCTGATTCCATTTGTATGGGATGCAAAGAGAAGCAAAAGTAATCGATGTGGATGGAAATCAAACTGTTCATTTTCTGGGGTAGGAGGCAATGTGGAGATTGACTACAAAAGAGCAGGAGAGAACTTTCTATAGAAATATTCTATATTTTGATGAGATATGTATATCCATATCTCTGAACTCTTACTGGAATTTACTTTAAAATCTGTATATTTTATTATATATAATTATATCTTAATGGTTTTTAAAAATGTTGATAGTATGAACTCAGGACATTTGTAAAATAATTAATTCAAGAGTACAATGAAAGGGAATCAAACCTTCATTAAAAAGATTTAAAAATACATATACATACAAATAAACAAACAACAAAAAATAATGCATACATAGAAATAAAAGGGAATTTAGAATTCACACATTAATCCGATAACTGAAAAGTTCTTTATTAGTTATAGACTACAAGTTGTTAAATAAATAAATAGCAAAATGAAGAAGAAAAACAGCCTTCAAATCTTCTCTCATTCTTATGTCCACATTAATTCAAGGGAAAAATCAAGCCAAACAGCATTCCAGTACAATTGGAGAGAACTTATAACTCAGGTATATTTTCAGCTTGGTTGGCCCTCCCTTTATGTTTGCTACAAAACTGCTATTTTGTCAAAAATTACTATCATGTTTTTATAAAATAAAAAGAAATAATAGAAGAACTGTCAGAAAAGACAATAAATGCTACAGCTTTGGGGAAAAGCAAATAGTTTCTGATTATGCATTATTGTTAAATGCAAAGAGATCTGGGAATGGAGAGAAATCACAAATTCTACTCTTAAATTTGTCCCAACTTATTTCATTTCTGTGAGTAAAGTATATAATTTCTAGGTTTCTTGATCTAATTCATGTAAAGAATCTTCCTAATCATATATACTTAACAGGAAAGTTCTATCAGTTTATTAACCACATATTGGGACTGTATATAAAACGTATTGTGCCCCAAGACAAAAAAAAAAAAAATAATTGCAAGCTTTATTTTCTATGACACATAATCACTAGGCTTCATAGACTATAATCTTAGGATTCCAGTATACTCCAAAAGATCATGAAATGCTGAACTCCCCTTTTCAAGCTGGTTGAAAATCAAAAGATGCTTTTGACATATTTTATGCAATGTGGCACTTCATGATATTTCAAAATACCTCACCTTTAATTTTCAGAAGATTTCAACATGAAAGCCTTCTAGTCTTTTTTAAAGTAATTCTCAACATATCGATTTAGAATCAATAAAAAAAAAACAGTTTACAAATAACTGTTACTTCAATGCTAACTCAATTCATAGAATCTTCCTTTCTGAGAGCTGCTGAAGTAAAAACAAATTCTGAACTGCACAAAGGCTGGTCCGTGGTCTCTATTCCATAACTGCATTTAGAAATCATTGTAACAACACTACAGTACTTTTGTGTTGTAAGTAAATAAGATTTCATCAAATATACCTATTTACTACTCTGGTGAAGCTAACTTTCTTTTCCAAAGCTAATTAACAAAGCTTTTGCATGCCTTGCTATAGTTTGCATATATTAAGCAGTGGGAGATTGTTTCTTCACTGAGTTTAGAAAAAAAACAAATTTTAATCCATGTAAAATAAGGACACATAATCTGATTTGACATATCTTGAGAAGCCTGGAGGCTACAGGAACCCCACTGGGCCAGTAGATGATTAGTTAATAAAGGGAAAGCAGCCCGACACCAAGGTGAGCAATAATTAAACCTGCAGTGAATTTCTCTAATAGAATTCAAGAGAAGTGGCACTTGTTAGCAAAACAATGTTTCTTCAAATGGCACTGATGGGTAAACCTCAAAGTGAGCAGGAAAGATGTTCAAGGAAAGATGTAGAAGCTCAGTCTAAGAATTTACTGCCCCCTGGATCGTATTCTATAAGGCAATGTATAGGCTATTCAGTGAATTAGATTTCCACTGCTTTGGAAAACTGATGCAAAGAGAAAGTACCAGGAGCTACACCTTCAATTCTTCATTTATTTCAACAGTGTGTTTTGATTTGTGGATACAGTGCTAAAAGCTAGAAAGCCAAAGATGACCAAGACAAAGTCGCAGTCATGAAGGGGCTTGTAATGTCACAGGCAAGCCAGACATATAAAGAAGTAAATACATATCAAAGTATAAAGACCTATAAGGAAGGAACCCTCAGGTCAGCCTGAGAGTGTCAGAAAAGTATTGAAGAGATGACATTTAGGACGGGTCTGAAGAATGACTAGATATTTGTCAGATGGGGAAAGGCATTTCAGGCAGAGGGAACAGAATGTGAAAAAAAGTATGGTGTTATGAAAATTAATGACAATTCATGAAGTCGTAACACCGTCAGCTTAGCCTGTGGGTGGTTGTACACAGGGGAAATGATGAGTGAACCCAAGAGGTAAAGGACTGAATAGTGAATAGCTTTGATGTTGATGTAGACTTCTTCCCATGGACAACAGAAAGACAGAGAGCTCCGCGCCTGAGCAGAGGAGGAAAAGGACACGATTGCTGTTATTCATGGTTCCCAGGAGGCAGGGAACTACTTTTATTAGATTCATACATAGTATTTGCAAGAGGCCTGGGCATGAGTAGAGAAGGAAAAACATACATTCATATATTTCACAATTGCAAAATGTAGTGGTTACTATGCTCTACATTAAATATAATTGCTTGTACCCAATAGGGGGAAGAAAAAAAAATCAGAAATATTTATGCAAACACTGAAGATGGAGAAGTGGGCGAGACAGGAGGCTGAGAGACCAATTAAAACTGCCCTATCTGGTTGAGATAAAATGAGGGTCAGGACCAAGGAACAGCAGTAGGGTGTAAGCAAGGAGAAATGAGGAGATTTGCAATAGAACCACCAGGTCTTGGTGATGAATTAGAGGGAGAAGATGAAGAGGACATTGTCAAGGGTGGCAACTAGGTTTTTGCTTTGGGAGAACAGGTTTAATGGATTATTAAGCATCACTGAAAATTTAAGGGGGCAAACAGAATTGCATTTATCAAGTGTGCAGAGAAGTCTAGGCAAGGGCTTCCCAGAAGGCATTCTTGGAAGGAAAAATTTGAGACCCCATTCCCCTGTTTTATCTTTTTCACTAATCATCTATTTCAAGACCACACTTAAGAAATTCCTTCAGGCCTGGCCCGAGTGGCTCGGTTGGTTGAGCGTTGTCCCGTGCACTAAAAGGTTGCGGGTTTAATTTCCAGTCAGGGTACATACCTGGGTTGTAGGTTTGATTCCCAGTCTCGGAGTGTATGGAGGGCAGCCGATTGATTTCTCGCTCTCTCTCTAAGCATGTCCTAAAATAAAATAAAATATTAAATGAAAATAGCAATATTATTATTTTTTTAATTCCTTCAGGAGTCCTCTGGTCTATGTCTCACCTTCTTCCAAAATATCATCCATCTATTTTTCCAGATTCCATCTTTCAAAAACTGAACACTGAATTTCCAAGACTACAAAGCAGAGAAGATTAAACAAGCTTGTTTCTCATGATTATCCATTATACCCTGCAGAAAGATATCAAAATTAGCATGAGATCACTGAGTTATTTTACACTGCCCCCACCCAAAAAGAAAAAAAGAGATATGTCCCTTGCTCCCATGTTCACAAAATTGTGGGCTGTTGCCTGAAGTAGAAATAAATCTCTGAGGAGATCTACCCTGCTAACCCAAGGGGACCAGAGACAGTTTCTGTCTCCCCAAGAGGCTTTCTCCAAAATGGAAAGGGGTTAAAGGAGTGGGAACAGGAGGTGACGGACAGTATACAGATGGGAGTTCTCCACTGTCCTCCAGAGAAAGTTCTGCTATGCAGCCTCATCACGCCCATCCTCCGTGCTTCTCAGTACCCAACAAAGGTTCCGAATCTATTAAGAAATATTTCTTATTTCAACTGAATTAAAGGGCTCAGCTTTAATTGAAATATAAGAGTTCAGGTATGTACTTAGCCCTGTGATTTTTTTTCATGTGTTGATATAATGATGATGATGTAAGACTATCTGGAATAAAGACAACAGTTACATCAAGCTTGAAAATTATATTCCTAAACCTTACTTACGATAACAGGTTCAAGCAAGTTCTTAATTCTCATTAGCAGTTCTTGATCTAACAAGGATTCTTTGGCTTGTCAGCAAATGCCATGCTTTCCCCAAGCAGCTCGCTCCCATGCCTCTGCTCAGGCCCCAGGCTCTCACCCAGAGGGTTCCTAATGGCCTGCAGCCCAATCTGAAAATCACCACATCACTGCAGTATGTCATATTCCATCAGGAGCTACTGTGCAAATAACATATTTCCATTTTTAAAGTCTCAAAAATGTCACAAAAAGCTTTTGGCATTTACATGACTCAGACTTACACCCTCTAATTCTCTCTGCAGCTAATTTCTTATGTTCGATACATATCCACCACAGGAAACCAGGAATAACGATTACAGGAAAAGCTGAAGTTCGACAGCCCAGCCATTAGCATTCACAAGTCTAAAGAGTAGGAATTTAAATGGCACTATCGACAGTTATTTCTTATATAACAAAAATCAGGACTGTCAACATGTGACACATTAAAAAATATTCAGCAATTTTTGTTCGAGCCTGTAGGGTTTTTTAATGCATTCCTGAGAACTAGCAAAAATCTACAAAGATGTGCAACGAGAGGGCCTAATAGATCAGAGGAGTGAAATTATATGCAATGTGGGTAAAACAGCTTGCTGTATGTTCTCCAACTACTGATCTTATCTCTCATAATCATGCCCCATGCTTCGTTTAATGTTGGACCACACTCACTGTGAGAGGAAATTCACGCTTGCATTTTATGAGGCTCAGCATGCAAAATCCACATGCTCTGTTTCCATTTCTTCTGTCTCACTTTGCATAGATTGGCTTTTATCTTTCTGCTGCATAACATTTGTTGTTTTTATTTTCCACTGCTTAATATACAAGGCCTTACCAAAGGAAATGGAGAGACCAGTGGCAGGTCTATCTTAGCCCTAGGAAGAGATTCAAATACACTTTAAAAATCTGCTCATTCTCACAAGAATAAACTCAAAATGGATAAAAGACTTAAATGTGACACGTGAATCCATAAAAATCCTAGAAGAAAATGTAGGCAACAAAATTTCGGACATCACACGCAGCAGAATCTACACTGATACATCACCCAAGGCAACAGAAACAAAGGAAAAAATGAATACATGGGACTACATCAAACTCAAAAGCTTCTGCACAGCAAAAGAAACAACCATCAAAATGGAAAGGGAACCCACTGTATGGAAGAGCATAATTGCCAATGATACTTCAGATAAGGGGTTAATCTCCAGAATATATAGAGTGCTCATACAACTCAACAAAAGGAAGACAAAGAACCCAATTAAAAAATGGGCAGAGGAACTAAATAGACACCTCTCCAAACAGGACATACAAATGGCTAAGAGACATATGAAGAAGTAAGTGCTCAACATCACTAATCATCAGAGAGATGCAAATAAAAACAACAATGAAGTATCACTTCACACCTGTCAGAATGGCCGCCATCAACAAATCATCAAACAACAAGTGTTGGCGAGGGTGTGGAGAAAAGGGGACTCTAGTACACTGCTGGTGGGAATGCAGACTGGTGCAGCCACTATGGAAAACACTATGGTGTTACCTCAAAAAATTAAAAATTGAATTGCCATTTGACCCAGTGATCCCACTTCTAGGAATATAACCTGAGAAGCCTGAAACACCAATCAGAAAGAATAAGACAAATATCACATGATCTCACTTATTTGTGGAATATAATGAACATAACAGTCTGAGGAACAAGGTAGACCCAGAGACGTGGAAGTGGGGTACAGACTGACAGCCCTCAGAAGAGGGGGTGGGGGGAGGGAAGAGATGAATCACAGAACTTATATGCATGTACACATAACTGTTGGACATGGACAACAAAGCTGGGGATGGGTGGGGGGATGGGGAAGAGGGTGTCAATGGGGAAAAAAGGAGAAACATCTGTAACAAAAATAAATTAATAAAAAAAGAAAATCTGTTCATTTGAATTTGGCTGCATTGTATGCATTGTCCCAAACGGGGAAAAAAGTTCATGATTCATAACTGCTCATTGAGGAAGTGTCCGGTGTCTGGTAAAATGGCATAAGCACCTGAATAATATCCTGATATGCTATCCGTGCAGCATACTAATACAAACTCACAGACAACTTTTCTTTTCTTTTTAGAAGAACCACTGCAGTGCCACAGCTGTCTGCAAACTTAGATCTTTAATTCATAGGTTGATTCTTACACAACTGATTAGCTCATTGTTATCAAAATGTACAAGTGACTACTGGCCTGTATCATTTGATTTTGTCCCCAAATCTATTCATCTATGTAGACTCATCTGCGGAACAATTAGTCTTTTACTGATTCTATCCCTGCAAAAATAAAGAGCCAACCGTAAGGATGGCAGATGGGTGTCAGAGAGGAAGTGTCACTTCCTTCCCCTGTGTCATTCTTCCTTGGTCCACGTGTAGGACCGAGTTCTTGGGTGATACCCTTACACTAGACTGTTAACTTAAACATTAAATAATCCCAAATTAATCCAGATTTCCTAATTAAAGTCAGACTCTAGTGAGGCAGGTTTCTAGAAGACTCAGTTCAGAAGGACTCAAGCAGATTTTCATTAATGTGATGAGCAGATTAAATATTTTTGATATTTTAAATAACTGTGTATGTATTTATAATAAATACTAATTGGATGTAGCACTCCCTGATGGCTTTTTAATTCAAATTCATCCTTTCTGACTTCTGAAAGAATTTACTGTATAACCAATAAACCTTATATTACATATGGTATCGCCTTCATAGCATCTGCTCAGTTGTGATAGTGAAGCCTGTACATAGTTGCCTTGATTAGAAGAATCACTAAGGGAAATGCTAAAAGGTCATCATGAAAAGCAGTAAATATATCTCTGTGATTCATACACACACACACACACACACACACACACATATGTATTTGATAATTTATATTAATTTTAAATTGAATTTTAGGATCAGAGAGAATTTAAGAACCCATTTATTTCCGGTGGGAAATGATTTAAGCAGTACAAGCACTGAGGATTTCCTGTGTGCCAATCCCCAACTTTTCAAAGAATAACCCTCCTCCATTGGTGGACATTCATTTTTCATTTAATAAATATGCACTGAATCTACCCCCCCTGCTAGAGGGCAGAGAAGTTTACGAGGATACTTAAGCCTTCAAGTAGCGTTGTAATATTCATTCACTGATCCATTCATTACTTAGAAAACATTTATTGTCTATCATGTGATGCTGATAAAGAAATAAAGAGGACTCTGCCCATATGGACTTTACATTGTAACACACCCACGAACACTTAGTACACACTATGTTAAGTGCTAATTACAGCGTGTGCCAGACACTCTCGAAACAGAATGAGAGAATCGATTCATCCCACAAGGAAGGGAGATGATAGGGAAATGGTTTGGAGGGAGAGAAGGGCTTAGACAGCTTTAAAGAAAGGATGTCATTTAGCCAAAGTCATCAAAAGTGAATAGGAAAGGGCAGCCTGGGAACCCAGAGCAGATGGAACTGCATGAAGAAGGACAGGGGGTTGCTAGTGCATTTGAGGACTGTGTGTCCTCCAGCTTCCTGAGGATGGGAACTAGAGGAGTGTGTGAATTACATTCATTGAAACGTCTTCCCTTCGGTTCAAAACAGAAATTACAACTGCCCTTCAGACTATTTTTGGCCTTGAACATGATGTGCTTGACCCATGCAGTGTTTGAATACCATGGACAAAATTTAAACTTGGGAAGAATCCACAATGATCCAGATTTCCAGCACCTTCGGAAAAGGTGCGTTTGTAACCAATCTAGAGCGGCATGTCTACGTGGATATCATCTGCTGGGAACGTGCAGTGACGGCCCACCTTCCAGAAACCCCCCTTTCAGGTTTTCTATAAACCTCACGAGGCCGGCTTCACTCATTCATGTTACTTGACAGACCCTGCCTGGTGTTTTATTTGAGATACCTGGTTTAAGGTTTTACTATTTCTGAAAAGGCAATTGACCCAAGGAGGAAAAAGGTGGAATGTAGCTCTGAACTGTTCATCAGCCACTTGTCATTAACTCTTCAGGTATAAAGGAAGGTTTGGAGAGTAACCTGGAATAGAGAAATGGAAAACAGAGCGACCGGAAAGCGCTACAGTGCTTGGTTTTGTGGAGAATTTAGTGGACTTGGGAGAATGAAGATTAAATGAAGCAGAACTTCACAATTTCATACTTTTACCATAGTTAATAAAAATAAATATTTACTTCAAGCTAGGAACCCACTGTGAGAACTTGAGTTAAAACATTGACCTTTTTTTAATTCTTGACTCTGCTTGTTTATTTCTAGATAGTATGCCATTTGCAAGCCCATAATTTTTAATGGTTAAAATTCTAATTCTCTCTCAGGAATCTCCTGAAAAGTTATTGGCCTTATGCCCACTCACTAAATTCCAGCCATGGACATTATCCCCAGGTAATTAAAATGTTCACTTAAAAAAAAAAAAAAAAGCCAAGTATCACATAGCATTGTTAACCTTCTTCTCAGATAAGGTACCCGGTGTCAGAATTATCTGTATTGCCTTGGGGCTTTTTGAAGAGTGAATATCTTTGCACACACTGTCAGCTACACCATGTAGGAATAATTATCATCATTAACCCGAGTCTTCTGAAGCTGCTTGCTTATTAATATGTATTGCCATTCACTATAAGTGCTAAGTCGTGGCAGAGAAACAAAAGAGATAGCTGAATAAAGATGGCATCCCAGGCTTCAGTAATATTATTAAAATATTTAGAAATGAAGCTAATGAGTTCACCTTTCTTCTCAAAACACATATATCCCTGATGCTCCTAACCTTTGAAAGCACATGTCAAGTGAATAAGATTATATAAGAGGAAGGAAGGGGGATGCTTGAAAAGAGCCAGGCATCATGTATTGTTAATTCACAGAAGACAATGGATAAAATCAATGATTTGATCAAAATGCTTGTGCATTACTGAATTCCACATTCCAAATGTGACATTTGGAAACCATGTGCTTAGAACTCACAAACCAAAAGCAGATGAAACATTTGCACTGGTTTTCTGTCAGACCTTTAAAGAGTTTCCATCCTCTAGGGGACAACTCCTAAAGAGGAAAGTGCTGACCTTAACAAGTATAAGGAATTACTGCCACGAAGTCAGGGCCAACTGTGGAGCTGGGTGAAGCAGAAGCAGCAGGATTAGGGCTCCGCAGTGTCCGGGCGTTTTGAGCTACAAAAGAATCAAGACGTACAAAGGCAGTATGTAAGAAGAAGCATAGACCTGATCCAATGAAGAATACGGAAAGCTAACGAAAAGACTCAAAAAATTAAATCAATTACTGGCAAATGGGGGCGTATTTTAGATAGCCACATTCCAAAGAAAAAGTTGCCCTTGGACTCCATGTGTTACCCTGCCTTCTCATTTATTATTAATTTCCAGATGAATTTGGAGGGACCAACTCTCATCTGAAAATTGTGTGTGCACCTAGTTTTTCCATTGTTTCTCCTGAGAGAATGACTGAGGACAGCTCAATGCACTGCTGAAGAGGTGGCTTCTTCCCTCATGAACCCACCACGCTTTCCCTCCACTCCAGCCCTTCACAGCCCACTCCCTGCCTCTACACATCTTCAGTGGGTCTAGATTCAGTTACAAGGGCAGCCTTAGGTTTCATGGAGCTTGAACAACATTTAATTCGAGTAGCTCTCTTTTAGAAAAGGTTACAACATTATGAATACAAACTTAGGTATGAAGGAGTGTTTGTTTAGAATGAGAAAGGAAACCACAGCAAAATCAATTCTAAATAATCTGGAAAAAAGATGTTCAACATTACAAAATGCAGAAAAATGATACATTAGACTTTTTTATAATAAACTTTCTGACATACCCCTATAATATTTGTTTTCCATTTTTAGATGTAAGTTCTTTGATCACTTCTTCACATGACAGCAGTTTTGTAATCTTTTTCTGTAAAAAAGAATAAAAAGATAATTCAATTTTTAACACAGTTGATTGAATTTGATTTAATTAGTACTAGTGAGATGCATAAAAATAAAACAGGAAACATCAACAGACACATAATCACCATTTGTAGAAATGCTAGAAATGTGTCCTATAACACAGAAAATTCTGATATATGCCATTTGTAAAATTCCCATCAAAAATAAAAATAATGTAGAGTACATTTGAATTTTGTAAAATGCATTACTGAGTATATTCATGATAGGTGAGAACTTTCATTTGACTCAGTGTTGATGTTCATTGAACCTTCCACTTACAAATGTGAACACCTAATGACTGGAAATATTTTCTATAAACCACCTTCTAGATATATGTGCTTCAGATCTTGTTTCTCCTCCTGTACCCATATATTTCTGGTGCTGACCAATGTAAGACATTCATATCGTGGTAAGACCTTTGGCCCTACACCTAAGGAAATCAGCCCAATGGCATTTAGAGTATTCCAACTGTACTTGGATAGCCAGTAACTTAACTAACAGAGAGATTAAAACCATGTAAATATATACCACTAAACCCAGGTTTACTGTATCTACAACTCAGCCTTCCCATGGCCTGATCTGAGACATGCCCCCCACCATTCCAGGGCAATCTGGCAAAAAAGAGTTGTGAATAAAGAGAAGTGACAGTGGGCAGAGACATCATACCTTATGTTAGCAAACTGTCAAACTGCATTACCCATGGATACGTTGCTAGGGCATCTCCTATTACCTTTGAAGTAACTGAAGTTTCATTAGCTTCAAGGTGAAGTCCTTCTGCAGAGTTCAAAGATCTTGTAGAATTTTTACCTCTCAAAATTCCATGATTTGAGGCATACATATATATGTGTAGAAATGTTAAGACTTTTAGCCCTGGCCTGTTTGGATCAGTGGTTGGAGCGTCGACCCACAGAGCAAAGGATCTCTGGTTTGATTCCCAGTCAAGAGCAGGTACCTGGGTTGCAGGTTTGATCCCCAGCCCCAGTTGGGGTCGTGTGGGAGGCAACCAATCAACGTGAGACACCTTGATGTTTCTCTCTCTCTCTCTCCCTCCTACCCTTCCACTCTATCTAAAAAGCAATGGGAAAATATCCTCAGGTGAGGATTAAAAAAAAAATAATAAGACTTTAAAAATTAAAATAAGAGCATAAAATAAAAAATTTGGTAAACTCACACAGAGAATATACTCAATTGAACAGTAAAAATTAACCCATAAAATCTGCAAAAAGAGGGGCTAGTACTAACTTCAGTTTCAACATCCTGTGACCTAGAATTTCAGGGTTAGATCCAATTTATTGGTACTCAGCCACCATTTCCTGTTTTGATTTTTTTTTTTTTTTACATAATTATCTCCTTGGTTTTCAGTTATTTGCTAACATGTAAGCTCTGTCTCTGCTTCCTACAGTTCCATATGTATCCTTTAATGGGGCAGTTTAAAAACAAAATACATAATTCTTCCACCAAACTAGTGAATCAAATGTATAACACGCAAGAGTTCCCGCTCTGCTGCTATTTGAAAAAAGCTTTCAGGCTAATCCTCTCGTCCCTAGAAAAGGGAAGAGAGCTAAGGGTTGAACTGCTAGACAGAGGGTGCCGACTGCCCACTTTGCTTCTCCTGCTCTACGCACAGCTTTCCTGAACCCCTAGCCTTTCTTCTCTGTGTGCCCAGCCACTGCTGCCATCTTGGCCCTTCTCTCTCTGCAACGGTGAGCAGCTGATCTCTCGTCACGGTGTCATCCAATTCATATAAGACTATTTCCAAATGGAACTTTAATGATTAAAACTTGGAAGTTGTATTTTATTAAGCCCTTGACGTCATTGCTTTTACTAATGAGATAGATCAACACCCTGTGAATTGCACAAGGCAGAGCCGCATCAAGGCAGCATGTTACTTCCACAAACATACCCCTCTGCACTCTGCTGCGAGTCCCTCAGCCTTGCCAGGGGATGGACACGGCCTGGAATCAACATGCTGGGAAGACCAGGGTGGGAGGGCAGGGGCAGGAACCTGTAAGGCCAACACTTGATCTCAAAGATATGAGGCATTGGGGCAAAGAGGCTGTTTGTTTGATAGGATTCTTCCTTTATTTATTTATTTTTTCTTTTTTTTTTTATCCTCACCTGAGGATATTTTTGCATTTATCTTCAGATAGAGCGGGAGGAAGGGAGGAAGAGGGAGAGAGAAACATTGATATGAGAGAGACACATAGACTGGTTGCCACCCACATGACCCCAGCCGGGGCCGGGGACAAACTGCCAAACTGCAACTGAGGTACGTGCCCTTAGCGGGAACCAAACCCGGGTCTCTCTGGTCCACAGGCCAACGCTCTAACCCCTGAGCCAAACCGGCCAGGGCAGATTCTTCCTTTAAAAGGGTTGAAATTATCCAACTAGACTGAATCCATTTATTTTTCCCACCGCTTGGGAAGCCTCACAATTTGGGACTTCATCATGGAAGTCAGGGTGGCTATAAAGAAGTAAAGAGGTTCTAATTTCTTGCATATATTAAGGGTAATAGAAATAAACCTGTAAACAGACTCTAACAATTGAAAGGAGAAAGGGAGGGAGGAAGGAAAAGAAGAAGGGGAGGAAAGGAGAAAAGGGAAAATGGAAAAAAGGGAGGGTAGGAGGAAGGGAAAGTGAAAAAAAAAAAAAAAAAGTCTATCAAACTTTCATAGAACAGAGAACAGGGAAGGCATTCCCAAATCTGATGACACCATGAATCTTAAAGACAACCTTCCTAGGAGAAACCCAATTACAGAGCAATTGTCCCCAAAGTATCTGAATTACTAATAATATCCTAATTTTTTTTTTTTTTTTTATCCTCACCCAAGGACATTTTTCCATTTTTTGTTCAGATAGAGTGGGAGGGAGAGAGAGGAAGAGAGAAAGAGAAACATTGACGTGAGAGAGACACATCACCCTCACGACCCAACCAGGGCCGGGGACAAACTGCAACCAAGGTACCCTGCCCTTAGCGGGAACCGAACCTGGGTCTCTCTGGTCCACAGGCCGACGCTCTAACCGCTGAGCCAAACCGGCCAGGGCTAATATCCTATTTTTTGAGCTAGAAGTCATGAGATAAGAAATCTAAATATTTTTAGCTTTTAAAGGTTGACTTTCTTTGTTTGATGTTTCTTTGTTATAAAAACATAATTTGGCTCCTGTAAGAGGTTCATGTACAACAATTTATTTCTCATCATATCTTTTCTTCAGTAGGCCCTTTGCAGTAGCAGATTTCTACCACCTGAGTGGTATCACGTAACTGGTCCATTCAGTGAGCAGTTTGAATGTGAATGAAGTCGTCCATAAATAGCAACTAAAAACTATTGTAATGTTATCACTATATTCAAAATACACAAGATTATTACCAAGCCAAAGGAAATATTACAAAGGCCGAAAACCTCAAAAGGTTATTGAATCTAACTCCGTATAACCAATTATTTAGTTAGATATTTGGATGTTATCTTAAAATATCTGTAAACGAAGTTGAGGAGACATATTAATTTACATTTCATTCATTCACTTTTTCAATATATCTAATTCACATTTTACGTATCTATTTACATATTTATTGAGAACATGGTATGTGCCCAGCATTGTTCTAGGAGATGAGTGAATTATATCAGTGAACAAAACTGACAACATTCTCAGCCCTTATGGTTTTACATTCTACGAAGATAGTCTAGTTGTACCATCTGAGAATTTTACTTCAAAAAATGGGAAGCATTTAAACATCACATCATTTGTATTAATCAGACATTGAATGCAAAAAACCTTGAGACAGTCTATGTCAGGTAAACCTATGTAAAGAATATATGGGTGGTTCTGGCCAGTTTTGTTCAGTGGTTAGAGCATTGGCCTGCAGACTGAAGGGTCACAGGTTCGATTCCTGGTCAAGGGCACGTACCAGGTTTGCCCCCGTCCGGGTCGTGGGGGAGGCAACCAATCCATGTGTCTCTTTCACATTTCTCTCTCTCTCTTTCCCTTTCTCTCTCCCTCCTTCCCTCCCTCCCTTCCACTCTATCTGAAAAATCAATGGAAAAATATCCTCAGGCAAGGATTAAAACAGCAAAAGAGAATGTATGGGTGATTTTAAGGATTTCTTGACCATGATAAAAGAAGGAAAGTGTGTTGTTTGTTTTTTTCAAGAGTAATAAAATATTTCCAAGGGTAATTTTGACAATATGCAATTTCAAATTCTTGTTTTATTCGCTGGTTTAAGTGCTGAATCCTATGGGGAACATAACACTTTTTTGTGATTTTGGTATGAGAATCAGGAATTATATTTACAAGCTCTTCCAAAATGGAGTTACTTAGGTATTGGGAAAGTTGTTCTCATTGTTTTTAAAGATAAACATGCTGTTTTACAAAAAGACCTCAACGTGTCTAACATGAGACCAAGGTTTAAATTCCAGCAGGAGCACTAAGTGACCGCTCACAGTGTGATTTCTAAGCTTCTGGTACAGGTCAGATTAGATGATCTATTTTAGCAAGTATTTAAACTCAACTGAATACATTTGAATACCTTCAACAACTTGTTTTATATTTGTGAAAAGCCTCCTAAAATCCAATTGCTTAGTTTGTGCATCACCAAAGTAGCTTTAATAATAACCATCTATAGTTGCTCTAGATATGTTATGGATTTTACATTTAAACTGCTCATTTTAATGTGCTCGAAAATAAAATTTGATTGCTCTGCAATAAATACCTTATATTATTATTCATATTAAATATTCAAACAATGTTAATAACTACAATTCGATAGTCCTTTGAATAGTTCAAAATTATATTTGTTTCACCCCCTTAATATTTTACAACAAAGCAACCACTGGAGATTTTGAAAGCTAAATTTAAAGGGCAATTTTTAAAATTCTAAATTTTTAAAAATTCCTGGTAGACATTATTATTTGGCAAGAAGAGTCCTAGGAAACTTTTGTAGAAGACATAAGTCCAGGTGTGTAAGTTCATGAAGTACACCCCAGATTTCACATTTTACCCATGATAGTTATGGGCTTCTCATTCGATGTTAATGAAATTGTAATCTCTTCCTCTTCCATTTTCCCATCTAGAAAAATTTTACCTACCTCCAAGAAATTGGCACTGATAAGTGAGAAAATGACCCAAGGCTCCCATGGCAAACATCATACCCTGGAAATAAATTAAGCACATCTGGAAGCAACATTAAAACTTTCAGGCCCCTTGGGTACAGCTGCAATCATTTGTTAGTAAATGATACTCTAGCAGCGTAGATGAATGCACTTTTAAGAACCCATTTTACTCCCAAGGAGAAACTGAAACCTTAGGAGATTCCCACTGACTATTCAAAATATAATGAGATTTAAATCACATTTGGAATAGATGTGTTTTGTGTTTTGTTTCACTTTGCAGTTCTGTATTGATACATTGTTTTTTGTGCATCAGCTCTACTTGGGTTATCTTCAGAAGTCAAAAATTAATCTCTATTTTCATACCCTTTAATACCCAGCACCAGCAGCTGTATGAACTCTTACTGTTTTCTATTTCTACTGGTTTTGTGGTAATTACAGTTCAGGTAATCTGAGCCATTCTCAGATTCTTTTAAAAATATTTTAGATTGTTTTCACTGCTAATACATCAGAGTTTTCATTTAAAGCCAGAGGATGCCCACTTAATTTGTCACAATTTTAACAACAATCACTGGACAGACAGGTGGTCACATCATTGACAAATGGGCTACTACAGCACTGGGAAGATGTCTGGGCAGTTTCCTGTTGCTGTGGTGCTCTGTTGCACAAAGAGTCCTGGGTTACTATGAAATTTATCAGGAAAGGAAAGGAATGGAGAGACAAAATAGATACCATTTCAGAATACTGATACAATGAAACAGCTTCCTGCTTATCCTTGGGTTTTTCCCTATTTTTTTTTTTTTAATTTGGTCACAATAGCAAAGGTAAAATGACAAAAAATAATCTCAGCAAAGACACTCCAACTCTGAATGAGACCAGTAATAATGACCCAGTCAATACGGAATGCTGCATTTCACAAACACACCTTATCAAAGCATATATTATTCAAGTATGTTTATTAATTGTAGGAAATTATCACCTTTCTCAGAGTACCCAAGTAATTGTTGTCTTCTGCCTATCACTGGACTTTTAACTGAAAAACATTTTTATGTCCTGTGAGTGACAGTTTTTAAATTAACAACACCTTCACACTATTCAGAAAAGAGTACAGGAAAAGAAACACACAAGCATGCTTCTCACGGGAAAGCTGGGCCATGTTGTCATTCAAAAGAGAACTGTGGAACTTGTATGCCCTACAGGCCTCGAAAAATATGCCAGTTCTCACTTTCTAGGCCTTCACTGCTATAACTCACAGCTTAATGCGAGACAGTCACAGGCTTCTACACATGAAATTTGGCACTGGATCCTAAAATATTGAATTTGTCTATTTTGGGCTGTCAACCTGCTGAACACCAAAATTCCTATCAGATCCCAAAATATGAAGGGAAGCAATATATTTTTTCCTTTAACTTTAATGACTTTGGTCTCTGACAGAAGGCTTAATTTATTATAACTACTACAAGGGACTACATTTTAGCATCAAGTACTGGAAGTCCGCTCCAGACACACAGGGCTGCCAACTCTAATTCATTTGGAATGAGGTGAGATTCGATCATTTATTTTCCCACTGGGAAGATTTGTGTTGCCTTTAAAGCGAAAGAACTCAATATACCTTCAGAAGCTGTTGAGGATTCATTGAAATTTTGTTGACAATCGAGCTTTTAGGAATAAGTAAATAGAGCAGGGACTCGAATAATCAGATGTTACAGCCAAAAACATCTCTCATTCCTCTGACACTTACCTCAGTGACCCAGTCAATGACCTAGAAAAGCTGACTGTGTAGAAGTGTCAGCCCACAGTCTCCTGGGAGACAGAAAAGGGTGCTGGGGAGGTAGGGAGTCAATCATAAATGAAGGTAAAGGATAAAATAAAAAAATAATTAAGACCTATGGACTCAAAAGATATTTAGAATTTTCTGAAAATACTCAGGTCACCAAACTAAGTATTACTTAAAGTGAGGTAACATTTTCACTAATAAAAGTTAAATCAAAATTAATATCTATTGAATTTCTTAAACAATGCAAAGTAAAGCTCTTTACTAAAATGTGCGTAGAAGCATTTATAGTATATTTGAAGACAACATGAAAAGCACAAAATAAATAACATTCTAAACAACAAAAGAAAATAGGCAGAAAATTATATGTAAATAACAAATGAATTTTGTAGTCAATAAATGCTGAGAGACTGGGGAGGAAAGAAAGCTATAAAATGTAAGAAGAAAAATAGCTTTAGAATTTGAGAAAAAAAAGGAAAATATATTTGAAATCCTTGTAAATATTTTTAAAAATAAGTGTTGCCAACATCCAGAGACCACATTTCTTCCATCTTTCTCTTTATGAAGTTTTGAAAAGTAATCTATAGAAGAGAGTACTTTTTATTGCAAAAAATATTAAGATTAGCTTGCTAGCAAAATATACAAATAGACAGTGGAAGAAATTACTTATGAATATAGGTGCAAAAATCCTAAACAAAATATTAGCAAAATGAATCCTACAAAGTTTCAAAGAAAAATTAAAATTGAGCTAGGTTTATTTTAGGTATTCAAGGATGGTTTAACTTAAGAAAATGTTTTATTACAATTTACTCATATTTAAAAATTAAATCTGGCTCTGCTGGTGTGGCTCAGTGGATTGAGTGTCAGTCCCATGGACTGAGAGATCCCAGTTCAATTCCCAGTTAGGACATATGTCTGGGTTGCGGGCACAATCTCCAATCGGCAGTGTGCAGGAGGCAGCCAATCGATGTTTCTCTCTCACATCAATGTTTCTATCTCTCTCTCCTTTCCTCTCTAAAAAAATCAATAAAAACATATTTTAAAAAAATAAAAATTAAATCTGAAAAACATGTTTATCTTAGAAAAGTATTTATTAAAATTTAGCTCTCATTCATGAAAAACTTCTTAATGATAACAGAGCATTTCTAATCTGGTGAAGTATAGCTAACAAAAATTTGCTGCAAATATGATTTTCAATTATAAAATTTAAGCAAAATTTTCATTCAATTCAGGAGTAACAAAAGAATGCCCATAACAATGAATTATATAAAAAGAAAAACTTTAAAATTTTTCATTTACAAAAGCATCAAAAACAATAAAATGCCTAGGAATAAATTTAACCAAGGAGATAAAAGCTCTCTACACTGAACACTATAAAACATTGATAAAAGAAATTGAGGAAGACAAATAAAAAGATAACCCATGTTTATGGGTTGGAAAAATTAATATTATTAAAATGTCCATACTAACCAAAACCACCTTAGATTCAATGCAATCCCTATTAGATATTCCAATGTCACTTTTTCTGGAAATAGAAAAAAATAAATCCTAAATCGCACATGGAATCTCAAAAGACCTGAATATCCAAAGCAATCCTGAAAACAAAGAACAAAGAGAGAGGTATCACATGTCTTGATTTCAAACTATATTACAAAGTTATAATAATCAAAACAGTGTGGTATTGGCATAAAACAGACACAAAGACCAATGAAATGGAATCGAGAGCCCAGAAATAAAACGTTGCATGCATAGGCAACTAATATTTGTCAAAGGAGCTAAGAATAGCCAGTGGAATAGATGATGCTGGGAAAATTGGATATCCACATGCAAAAGGATGAAACTAGACCTCTATCTTAGACCACTTACAAAAATCAATTTGAAATGGATTAAGCACTTAAATATAAAACCTGAAACCATAGACTCCTAAAGGAAAACATAAGCTCCTTGCTATTGGGCTTGGAAATTAATTTTTGGATATGACACCTAAAGCACAAGCAACAAAAGCAAAAATAAACAAGTAGGATTACCTCAAATAAAAGGCTTCTGCACAGCACAAGAAATGATCAATAAAATGAAACATCAACCTTGAAAATGGGACAAAATATTGCAATCAAATATCTGATAACTCATACAACTCATTAGCAAAATAATAATAATAGTAATCCCATTTGAAAATGGGCAAAGGGCGTGAATAGACATTTTTTTCCAATGAAGATATTCAGATCATCAGAGAAATGCAAATCAAAATTACAATGAGATATTACCTCAAACTTGTTAGAATGGCTGTTATCAAAAGGACAGAGATAACAAATTCTGGTGAGGATGTGAAGAATAGGGAATTCTTGCACACTATAGTGGAAATGTAAATCAGTACAGCCACAATGGAAAAGAACATAGAAGTTCCTCAAAAAAAAAATGTATATATATATATATATATATATATATATATATATATATAATTTACATATATATATATATATATATATGATTCTATGATTCAGCAATTCTACTTCTGGGTATATATCAAAAGCAAATGAAATCACTATCTCAAAGAGATATCTGCATGTCGTGTTCATTGCAGTATTATTTGCATTCGTTAAGATATAAAACATGGAACAAGACACTGCATTAGCCAATACAAAAAAAAAACCTAATTATCCATTAATGGATAAATTACTGTCGTACATCTAGACAATGGAATATTTTTCAGTGCTGCAAAGAAATGAACTAACAAGCCATGGAAAAACATGGAGAAAACTTAAATGCATATTACTAAGTGAAAGAAACCAATCTGAAAAGTGCCAGTAACACACTGTCTTGATTACTGTAGCTTTATAGTAACTCTTGAAGTCAGTAAGTGTCAGTCCTCCAACTTTTGCCTCTACCTATAAATTTTAGAATTAGGTTGTTGATATTCATAAAGTAAGTTGCTGAGATTTTTATTGGGATGTCATTGAATCTATAGATCAAGTTGGGAAGAACTGAGATATTGACAATATTGTGTCTTCCTCTCCATGAACATAAAATATCTCTATATTCATTTAGTTATTGCATATTCATCATTGGACATTTGTATTTTTTCCATATATGGATCTCATACCTGTTTTGTTAGATTTATACCAGAGTATTTCTTTTTTGGTGCTATTGTAAATGGTATTATTTTTTAATTTCATATCACATTTTTTCATTGTGGGTATATAGCAAAGCAATTGACTTTTTATACTAACCTTGTTATAATTATTACCTCCAGTAATTTTTTGCCAGTTCTTTCAGATTTTCTACATAGATAATCTGCCATCTGTGAACAAAGACAGTTTTATTTCTTTCTTCCCAGTCTGTACACCTTTTTTTTTTTTTTTTTTCCCTTTTCTTGTCTTATTCCACTTGCTAAGATTCCAATATAATGTTGATAAGCAGTGGAGAGAGAGGGCATAATCTTAGTGGGAAAGTTCAAGTTTCTCCCATTATGTATGATATTCTGTAGGGTTTTTTGTAGATTTCTTTACTAAATTGAGGAGGTTCTCCTCCATTCCTACTTCTTTCATGATAACAATGGTTGCATAGGTGTATATGTATAACAAAACTTTTCAAATTGTACACCCTAAATACTTACAGGTTATTACATGTCAGTTATACCTCAATAAAGGTTTTTTTTAAAATAGTTCAAAATAAAAAATATAGACTCCCACGTTTTTTGGATAACCCCATACTGACAACTTTATCTTTCTTTATGCCTGGGGAAAGGAAGCTCTGCTTTGGAATAGACAATATTGTCAAGCAATGAAGGCTCTTCCATCAGAGACAACAGGAACACTGGCTAGAAAAGCCACATCCCCACACTACAGGAGCTCCATCCTCTCTGTCCTAATTTCCTGCCTCTCCAACAATGAATTTGAGATGTGCAACCCAAAAAAGACTAGGTAAATCCAAAATAACTTTAGATTATTTGCTGACAATGACCTCAGCTATAGGAAATGCACATTCTGGGGGTTCTGTGATTTCTCACAATCATAGTCACTTGGACATTTGTGGTTGCACTTTTATAAGAGGCATATTCCATCTGATTTGCTTCAGGTTCTTCTACTCCCTCTTCACTTATTCATTTTCCAGTGTTCTTCCCTTCCTCATGTAAATCTGAGTTTTTCACTTACATCATTTTCCTTCTCTCTAAATAACTACTTTTAACAGTTATATTGGCAACAAATTCCCTCATCTTTGGTCTAAAAAAGTCTTCAGTTTTCCTTCACTTTTGAAGGATAATTTCACAGGGTACACAATCTTAAATTGATAGGATTTTTTTCTCTCTAAATATTTTAAATATTTCACTCTACACTCTACTTGCTATGGTTTCTGAAGAGAAGTCACAGTAGTTATCATTACTCCTCAATTGGAAAGATGTTTTCCCACTCTGGCTTCTTTCAGGATTTTTTTTCTTTGTTTGATTTTCTGTAATTTGAAAATAATATGCCTAAGTATAGGGTTTTGATTTGGCGTTGTTTGTTTGTTTGCTTTTTGTCTGTTTGTTTGTTTGGCATTTATCTTGCTTTGTATTCTCTGAGCTTTCTGGATCTGTGGTTTAATTTTCATTATTATTTCCAGTATTTCTTCTCTTACTTTCTCTCTTCTTCTGGTATTCCCATTATGTGTATGTTATACCTTTTTTTTCAGTTGTACACAATTCTTGGATATTCTGTTCTAATTTTTTTTTTCTGCTTGTTTTTCATTTGGGGGTTTTCTATTGAGTAATCCTCAAGCTCAGACATTCTTTCCACAGCTGTGTCTAGTACTGTCCAACAAAAGCATTCTTTATTTCTGTTACAATGTTTTTGATCTCTAGCACTTCTTTTTGGGTCTTTATAGAATTTTCATCTTTGCTCACATTGCCCATCTGTTCTTGTGTGCTGTTTCCTTTATTCATTAGAACTCTTAGCATATTAATCATAATTGTGTTAAATTCCAGGTCTGATCATTCCAACATCTCTGCCATGTCTGGCTCTGGTTCTCATGCTTGCTTTGTCTTTTCAAACTGTGTCATTTGCCTTTCAGTATGTCTTATAATTTTTTCATGATACCCAGACATGATGTGTGAGATAACCGCTATAAATGGGTTCTAAGTAATGTTGTGGTAAGGTATGGGAGAAGCACAAGCATTCTGTGGCCCTGTGATTATGTTTCAGTCTTTCGTAAGACTTTGTCTCTGGACTGTGGACTTCACACATGCTTCTCATGGCTAGCATGGGCTGGAGATGGGTATTTCTCTTCCTTCATGGGGGTTGCTAGAGCCAGCTGGAATTGGGTATTTTCCTTCCCCTAGAATGGGTAAGCTCTGGTAAAACCCCAGCATGTTAAGATCTGGTTAAATAGTTTCTCCTAAGGGAGGGCCTTGTTAAGAAGAGAATGCTTTGGCATATTTCAAAATGGTTTCTTTTACCCTTTTTCCACTGGAAGCAGAAGGGGATTTGTCTCCCATATTCACTGTAGAGCTTCAGGAGGTAAAACTTACTAAGTATGGGGGCCCCTCAATGACTGGGTCCCCCTGGAGTTTTTATCTTTCAGACTTACCTACACTACATCCCAAGCAATTCATCAATTACAGTGTAGGTTTTTGTATCCTGGCACTGGTTCCTAAAAATATTTCTGCTTAATGGGCTGTGATTCTCTATATTCACCTTGTCTGTCTCTCCATTTTGGGGGGCAGTTTGTTCAGTTTGATACCTGCTGTTAGGATGGAATGGCAACTTCCAAGCTCTTTACATGCTAGAGCAGAAACAGAAGTCCCAGATAAGATTTGTAAAGAAAAAAATTCTTAAATTCAGTACCTAGAGATATCATCTGGGTATATATCATTCCAAGTAGTTTTCTGTGTGTGTGTATGTACATTCATGCATGTAGATGTGAGTATATATACATATACATAAATATGGATATATACAGATACACTTGTTTTTCCACTAAAATAAGATCACTTTTCTTTGGGAACAAAAAAGAGTATGAAAAGCATCAAACAATGAGACATGGACCAGGAGAAGGTAGGTATAGGTAACACATGTAACTACAAATGATTAGTATCCTTTGCTTTTTTAAATTTACAAGTTAAGAAAGAAAAGATAAAGAGCACAAATAAAAGTAAGTAAACATTATTAGCTAAGCAATTCAAAGAAGAAATATGAATCATCAATAAATACATAAAACATTGGCTCATCCTTTTATAGAATATGGAAAGTACCACTTAAAACACCAATGAACTAACACGCCACCCTAATCAGATTAAGAAAAAAGTAATCTGACAATATCAAGAGTTGACAAGGATATAGAAAAGTAGAAAATATTATTCACTGCTAAAAATCAATTTGGCAATTTATAATGAAGCTGAA
The DNA here is from genome assembly GCA_030848825.1 of Tadarida brasiliensis. Taxonomy (NCBI): domain Eukaryota; kingdom Metazoa; phylum Chordata; class Mammalia; order Chiroptera; family Molossidae; genus Tadarida; species Tadarida brasiliensis. The sequence goes on along the minus strand of CM061258.1, from coordinate 82,727,752 downwards.
GATAGAATTTGACCGTTTATAATCACAGAAAATTCTATGACCTGGCAATTCTACTTTTTTGTATCCTGGAGATACTGGAGAAACTTTTATGAATAATACAAGGGTAGTAAGATAAGACTGCTCATGGCAGCAGTTTTATTTGTTTGTAACACTGAAAAAATGAAAACAGTTTATGTCCACATATAGGAAAGGAGATACATGAGTGATGTACATTTATCAAATGCACAGAAAATGAGTAAAGTGGACTCATTATGAACATGGATGAATATCAAATATTTATATCAAGCAATAAAAGCAAGAAGTAGAAGTATGCGTCAACTTAGAACCATATACATAAAACTTAATCATATTTATGATATATAATTATAAGAATGCACTGGAACTTTAACTGTTAGATTCAGGAGAGAGGTTTCCTCAGGGAAGGGCAGAGGTGGAGGTTGGTAGAATTGGAGAGGATGCTTCAGGAGACAAAAAATAATATTTAGAGTAGAATGATTAAGAATTAAAATCTAGTATTTGAGTAAAATGTCGTCTGCTGGCAAGTTGGAAATTTGTGGTATTGTAAACATTTTTTATTGTTTTTGTAAGCATAGTGTCACGTGCTGATACTTATTCACTATAATCACTGACTTGTGCACTTCTCCCTGGGTTAAAAAATTCTTGTTCACATTCTTCTGTGTACCAAAGACATGTAGAGAAATGTTACTAAGATTTTGGTGTTCCTAGTCAGATTTCAATATCCTATGAATAAAGAACAGAAAATAAAGAGAGGAAGCTAGGTATAACGGGCAGAGGATTTTTGAACTGAAAGTGTAGTTAATATTATTTTTAACATATTGTTCATCAGAGCGATCCATATCACCTCCATGCAAAATGAGTCAATCTCTATTCAAAGTCCCATCCACCATCCTTGCTTGCCTAGTTTTCACATTTCCTTAGAAACATACACAAATATTGGCAGACTCAATTTCTTCTCTGACAAATATGGAATTGATTGTTATTTTTATTTGCCTTTCATTACATTCATTGTGCCTTATATGGTCAATAACATAAAATGGCAATATTCTTGTGCCAGAAAACAAAATCTTGTGTAAGTGTGCAGATAATAATAATAATAATAATAATAATAATAATAATAGTGTAAGCACAACTGAATATTTCCAGTGTAAAACATAAAAGAGAACAGATGAGAATGTTCTGATTATCTATTAGTAGAAAAGATAGGGAATTCACAATTCATGTTTAAACATGGCCACTGGATTTCCTGAACATCTGAATGAATTCTCAAAAACTAGATTATATTCTCTAGAGGACATGAACCATTTGGGTCATAGTGATTGCCAAAGAAACATTCAGCAATTTTTATACTTACACTTAAAAATGAACAATTGATTATTGCTTTTATAAATCGTGTCCATATATTGTGTGGCTTTCTAATTACCAATCCTTTTTTCCTAAGAAAGTATGGTGTAGAACCTAGGCTAAACTGTCTTATGTAGTTACACTCAGGGTCAGCCGAATGGCAGCACAGTGGCAGGGAATCTTTCAGTTCAATCTGTTTTGGAAATTGTTCATTGTGCCTGGAAGAGTTACATGGTGTGTTAAATCAGGCGTAAAGTACCCTAGAGTCTCTCTGCCAGCAGTATGCATAAATATTTCTGTTTGGTTGCCTCACCTCTTCTTTCAAGGATAGAAGGAGACACATTTTCATACTCCTATTTTTCTGTCCATTCCCAGAACAGATATTCTCTATGTGAGAATCAGCTGGAAAGCTTGGTCATCTGCTCCACACACAGTGTCCTTAAGGCAAGATTTAGGCGAACAGTGTCTTAGCAAAACTGAGTCTTTAAGGACTAAAAAAACTGAAGTCACGAGCCTTTGCTAGTTCCATTTCATCAAATTTGCTGACATCTGACTGAACATTTCATTTAAAAGTGGGCTAACAACCTTATACTGTTGTCAAAGATTTCGATACCATTCATATTATGTGGGGATATTTAGATTTTAATTTTCTTGGCAGCTCAATAAAACATCACCCCCTTATTTTTTTAACCCTCACCAGAGGGTATATTTACTGATTTGAGAGAGAAACATCGATGTGAGAGAGAAACATGGATTGGTTGCCTCCTGTAAGTGCCCCAATGGGAAATCGAACCCGCAACCTAGGGATATGCTCTGACCAGGAATGGAACCTGCAACCTTTTCTTGGTGGACGGGATGATGCTCCCACCAACTTAGCCACCCAGCCGGGAACAAAACATCACTCTTAAAGTTAGCTGGTGATTGTGATCTTTAAATTTCAGTACTCTTATTCCCATTTATTTATTGTACAAGCTTTTGTAAAAGACATATGCTTCGTATTTCAAGCAAATGCAATCATTTTTTTTTTTTATCCTCACCCGAGGACATTTTTCCATTTTTTGTTCAGATAGAGTGGGAAGGAGAGAGAGGAAGAGAGAGAGAGAGAGAAACATCAACATGAAAGGGACACATCGAGTGGCTGCCTTCCGCACGACCCAACCAGGGATGGGGACAAACTGCAACCGAGGTACGTGCCCTTAGCGGGAACCGAACTGGGGTCTCTCTGGACCGCAGGCCAGCGCTCTAACTGCTGAGCCAAACTGGCCAGGGCCAATGCAATCATTTTTTTAATTTCATAAGAAGCACCTTGTTGGTTACACGTGATGACTCATCAGAAAAAGAAATATACCCAAGAAAACGTTGTAAAGTTTTGACTCAGGGCACTGACCCACTTGAAGTTTCAAACCAACTAGTTTCAGTTTTTCCTGCAGTATTAATAGCATAGATTATTGTAGCTATTTCTGTTTTCACTCTCGTCATGATATGTATCACCAAGCACTTTTCCCAAATCATACATTTTTTCTGAGGATATCTGAGATCATTATCCAAGTCATTCAAGACAGAAATTGCTTTTATATAAAATATACACAAATATAAAAATAAAGACTCCAGATGTATAATTATGAATTATCTAGCTGTTACCGGCCAGACTGCTTCATATCAGTCATGCCTCTCTTCCCTTTTTCAATGAAATAATCATTTAATAACTAGAGGTGCTTTGTTCTAAATCAGTTGATCTACCACCCAAGTTTCAAGCTAGAGCATATGCAAAAAAGTAATGTTGAGTTCAGAGACTCCTTTATTTATTATTTATCTGCACCCGAGGATATTTTTCCATTTTTTGTTCAGATAGAGTGGGAGGGAGAGAGAGGAAGAGAGAGAGAGAGAGAGAGAGAGAGAGAGAGAGAGAGAGAGAGAGAGAGAGAGAGAGAGAGAAACATCGACATGAAAGGTACACATCAAGTGGCTGCCTCTTGCACGACCAACCGGGGCCGGGGACAAACTGCAACTGAGGTACGTGCCCTTAGCGGGAACCGAACTGGGGTCTCTCTGGACCGCAGGCCGACGCTCTAACCACTGAACCAAACCGGCCAGGGTGAAACTCATTGATTTATTAAGTTCATAAACAAATTTTAGGATGAATTATCTCAATTTTTAAAATAATTTTTCTTTATTGATTTTAGAGAGAGAGATAGAAGCATCAATGAGAGAGAACATCAATTGGCTGCCTCCTACATGCCCCACACTGGGGATCAGGCCCACAACCTGGGCATGTGCCCTGACCAGGAATTGAACTGGTGACCTCCTGGTGCATGGGTCAATGCTCAGCCTCTGAGCCACACCAACTGGGTGAATTATCTCAGTTTTTTATACATGTAGTCCTCGGCCACATAGGCAGAGTGATACTGTCAATTCCACCTTGAATTTCTCCCTCCACTCCATAGAGAGCAATCATTTTTTTAAAATAAATAATTAGAATGACACAACCACGCTCCAAAAAATAAAAATAAAAAGATTTATGGACCAGAAGTAGGTTCAGATGTAGAGGATGAATCTGTGGGCCTGTGCAGATTCAAGGAAACAGGAGAGGCATCATTAAGCCGGGCTGCTGGCCAGTGAAAGGATGCTGAGGAAGGTCTCCACTGCCTGAGGCTCTCCTTAAAGAAAGCTGTGACCCGTCAGAGGTCAGAAGATCAAGGCACTTTTCCTAGACACGACCTGGGCTGTGCTGTTCACCAGCTCAGTGTGGGATCTGGGTCAGGATCCCAGGGCAGGGAAAACCACCCTGAAACTAGAGGGCAGGTAGTAATGAGTCTGGGGGATGGGGGAAGGCAGGCAGGCAAGAAGGACAACTCACTTATGATAAATTTAGGAAGGATTCTTCCAAAGCTCCTAGGGATTAACACTAAGAAAAAGAAACACAAAATCAATAGTTGACTTATTCACTACTAATAAAATGGAATTATTTTTTTTATTTTAAAATAACTATAATAAAAAGTCTTTGAGATCCTTTTAAAAATAGTTTCACCTTTAAAAAGTGAAAAAGTAAGAATGAAACCAAAATAGATATAAACAAACCAAGAATAGATGAGATATAGAACCAAGTAGAAATTTAAGACAAAAGTACTTATTGAATTTTTTAAATCTCTGTACTAACACAGATTCAATCAACTAGAAGATAAAATTAACCAACCCACTCAGAATGCAGCACCAAAAGGCAAATAAATTGATATGGTCCACCAAATGCATATCAAAGATATACTGTATTTAAAAGAGATAATAGCTGAGAATTTTTCAAGATTTAAAGTACAAAAACTGTAAAGAAAAATAGGTCCAACCTAGGCATGGTATGTTTAAAAAAAAAAAAAAAAAGTACAATAAGGAAAGAGAGAATATTAACGCTCAGTGAGAAAAGACAGATAATTTTTTCAAATGAATAATAATTGACATAGACCTTACCTGAAAGGGTACTTTATTTAGATTGTTAAACATTCTTCCCAGTGTTTCAGTTTATTTGTGTACACATCCTACAGACAACTGTATATGTAATGTAGCCAGTTTTGTTTCGATTTTAAAGCCAACGAATATAGATAAGAATAACACTAGTAAGTACTTTGACAAAAATAAACAAACAAAATTTTACCACAGCTAGAATAATTTAAAGTTGAAAGTATACTGTCAAATATACTTCATCAAAGGTAGTAATATTTTGAATCTATGTCTGAACTATGGTCACTAGAAACTCAAACGTAACAGACTGGATGACATAGCAGTCCGAGGATGTACTCCTGTGATGTGAAGTCCGTCAACTCTTTGTTACTTGTGAACCAATGATTTACTAATGTGAGCCCAACTGTGGACTATATTATAGCTACAATCTAGTGACAGAATAGTTATAGATGAGAAAGTATTTCCAACCAAAGCCTGAATATTCAGATGTATATAAATTGGAAAAAATTACCCCCTTAGATTCAAAAGCTCCTTAGTTTAATTTTTTTTTTTTAAGGATTGTAATAGATCTTTCTTCTTCCAGTTCTAGAACTTGTAATCATTAATGTCTATATTCTTCAGCTATGAATAAATGCTTCACAATTTTTTCTCTAAGATAGGATAATTAAATTTCTCTTCTTGACAAAACTATGAACCCACTAATCAACAGTTTCTTAATATGATTAATTACAAAAGTAACTTTTCTGGGAGAGAGATAGGGAGCTGTTATTTAATGGGTACAGACTTTCAGTTTAGGATGATGAAAAGTTTGGGAAATGTACAATGATGATGCCTGCACAACACTGTAAATGTAGTTAATGCTACTGACCTGTACATTTAAAAGTGGTTAAAATTGGCCAGGCCGGTGTGACTCAGTGGTTGGGAGTCGACCCATGCACCAAGAGGTAGCTGGTTCGATTCCCAGTGTGGGCACATGCCCAGGCTGTGGGCCCGATCCCCAGTGGGGGGCATGCAGGAGGCGGCCAGTCGATGTTCTCTCTCATCAATGTTTCTATCTCTCCCTCTCCCACTCTCTCTCAAATCAATAAAGAAAAAAATAAATAAAAATGGTTAAAATTTTATTTATTATGCTATGTGTATTTTATCCCAATTAAAAAAAATAACTTTGGGGAAAAGGTAACTTTATCGATGTTTTAAAAGAACAAGGAAATCAGTATTCACAAAAATGACGGTTCATCCATTTGGATAAAAATGAGGATGAGAATTGTCTTATCAGGTTCCTGGATTGTGACTGCCCTGACTGATGTTTTCAGCCTTGCCGCTTTTCCCAGGCTACGTGGCACTTGTCCAACAGGAAATTTACCTCAGATCAGTCCATGTCACCAGTCTTCCTACAGCTCTAGCTTTTCTGCTCCAAGTTGAACTGAAAACCGCCCTGCCATTCCTTTTAGCCTTTGAGTCTGAGGCAATTCCGAGAACTTCTTTGACAGCAATCGTCTCTCTCTCCTGGACATGGGACGACTAAGCCTAATCATAGAATAGTGGGGTTGAGGAAGTTCCAGGCACTGTGGCCTTTCCAACACCAGCCACAGCCCCTCAAAAACCACCCCAACAAACAATACAGGTTGTGTAGCCTTTTAAAGCTCTCTGTCATAATTCTGTTCTTTAGGAATCATTCTTCTAGAAACATCAACTTCTGATGCAAATCTATCAGACTTCATGTTAAAGCGCATTTCCCCTTGTGCTTGCGAAAATTGAAAGAGGGCAAAAAATAATGACCTTCTTATTAAATTTTATATTCAGTTTTTGGGGGCCATTACTAAATTGAAATCAGATCCCAGCTGTCTCTTCTACAGATAAGTAACTTTGAACTTCATTCTTTGAACTTCAACAGGTAAGGTCAGATTTCTGTTCTTACAAAGTCTGTGACCATTTCTTTTTTCTCTTCCGTAGTTTCATTTTCCTTAAAATATGGAGTGTGTAACACTCAAATTCAGGTCTGGTCATTCTTTTGATTCTTGCATTTTTCTTATAATGTAGGAGCATGCCAATTTTTTATGAGACATTCTATTAAAGAGTTATATACAGGGTGGGGCAAAAGTAGGTCTATAGTTGTTTGTATGGAAAATGATACAATAATGAATAAATAATAATACAGTCTTCCCTCATTTATCGTGGTTAATCCGTTCCAGACTCTAGTGGTTGCACCTGGCGTTGAAGGATTCCTGGGGTGCTCGAATACATAGGCCCACAGTCCATATGTACAGTAATTTTAATTTTAATTGTAATACAGGGGTGTATAATTGACTCAGACAACCAAGCATGTGCTGTATCATTTTCACTGTCTCGATCAACTTTTTAATGAATATATTTGAAAAAAACCACGATAAAATGAAGCCGCGAACGTCGAAGCGCGAAGTGGCAAGGGACGACTGTATAAGAATAAACTGTTTCATGTACTCACAATTGTAAACCTACTTGGCCCCACCCTGTACAGCTTACGATCCACTGAGTCGCTAAGGTGGCCACTGCTACCCTCACTGTCCATGTTCACATTTGCCAGTCATTTCTCATATTTATATCAATTATATTCATCCTGTTATTCCATATTTAACCACTAGCAATCATCTTTTTCCAGATGATACCAAGTAACTTTTAAATGTAACACTGATCTGAAAGGAGAAGGTGGTATGGGTAACATTTATTGATCCCACATACATGTCAGAATAGCTTAAAGTAAAAAAAAAAGAAAGCTTGTTTGTTTTACTATCTTGATTAATTGTAACTTTTGAACATAACCTACTGCCAGTAATTATCCAAATGATGGGTACTCACAACCTATGAATCTCTGTGGATCAGTTTGCTACTCTGTTTTTAAAATCAAGTTACTAAATAGACATTTTGAGTATATATAATTTATCAATTATATATTTGATACAATAGCACAACATTTATTTTATTAAACCCCTTTATTTCCCTTAAGATACTAAAGCTATGCAGAAGTTAAAACTCCCCATTATGCAGGTAGAGGGAAATGCACCCTGTCGAGAGCCAGCCCTGTGCAGCCAGGGCCAGGCATGGTTTTTGAGGCTTAAAAGCCCAGCAAAGGAGAGCAGGGTCATGGTGATCATTACAATAGTGATGACTTTAATAGTAGAAAGGTTCAGAGATGAGTGTTTTACAGCAGGTAGACTCTGTACATCCTGCAGCTCGTGCATTCTCTCTGACCTGGTCTGGGCTCCAAACGTCCCCAGTTAGGAAGAGCAAACACTCATTGCCAAACCAGACCTACAAGATTGCTAGGCAGTGATGAAAATAAGGAACGGAGAGGGCAGGGCACTCAGGCCACAGGAAAACTACCCTGCCCAGTCCCCCAAGGTGATGAAATGTGCGACTGTCACAAGACTCAGTAATACTATTATAATTGGGATGTACGGGGAATAGATGCCAGCTGCAGAAACAGTATGTGTGCTTTGACAAGGAGTGTGCTGCAAGCCGCTGCCAACCTGTGCCTGCCGCCAACTCCACTCAGCTACAAATAGAAATGACGATGCACAGTGGGCCACATCTCTCGGAGTAGCCTTCACCAACCGCTGCTTCCGGACCAAGACAGATCTGGAATTCCAGAGTGGTCATGGCAGTCTTCAAATTAGTTACACATCAAAGAGTGCTGCTTCTCCAAGGATGTCCACAGGTCACCTGCCCTGGCATCCACAGAGAAGTTTGTTTAAAAATGCAGCTTCATCCCTCCCCCGCCCCCCCCCCCCCCGACCAATTAAATCAGAATCTCGGAGGATGAGGCCCAAGAAACTACATTTTTAAAGCTCCTTGGTGTTTCTTTTGAACACTTTGGTTTGAGAGACAAGGTCAAGTGAGCCAAATAAGAGATACCAAAAGCATAAGTCACAAAAGCATATAACGTAGGAGAAAATATCATCTTGCGTTCTTATTATGCTTTCCAATTTAACAAGTGTTTTTATAGTAACCTCGTTTCTCCATAAGTATATCTTACAGAAAAGATAATACCTAGGAGATCTGAGTTGCCCGAGATTAGAAATATAGTTTTAGAATGTTTTAAAGGATCAGGAATACAGATATTTTAGTAATGTCTAGAGTTCTTTCCATTCTACTGTTCTGACTCACTGTAATCATAACCATGATGACATGAATAATGATAAAAAGAAGAAGAAAAAAGATAGCATCCCTTCCTGTGTGCCAGGCATTGTGATAAGTTGTTGTGTTCATTACCACATTTAATTTCCATAACAACCCATGAGATATTAAGCCTCCACTTTTACAGTTGAGGAGGTTAAGGATCAGGAAAATTAGATTAGATTGCCTGAGATCATAGAGCAAGTGAGTATGGTGCCAAGATCCAAATGTTCTGCCCGACTTGAAAGCATGTGCTCCAACCCCTCTGGCCACAGCCTCTCTGGTCTGACTCACTCTAGCTACAAAATTGCTCCATTGTTCAAAGATTGAACCTGGCTTCACTTTCTCACACTGTCATGGGATCTAGCCTGATGAAATGAATGAACTTCTCATTGATGCCCTCAGCACCATATCCTCACATGTTCATTCATTAGTGGTGTATTGACTTCCCATTTGGTGCCATAGATTGTGCCTGGTGATGGGAATACAATGATGAGCAAACTGAGGTTGGTGCTCTCGTGGAATTTACAGCGAGGTGTCAGTTTAGGGCTTTACCAGTTCACACTAGGCTATACTTCCCCTGACCGGAAACAAATGGAACCTTCTCTCCTCAATTGTCTTCCCTTCAAGTTCCTGTGTTCTCAGGGTGGGGGGTGGGGCGTGGGGTGTGGTGGGGAGTAACAATGTAAAAGCATTCTCACTCACTGCAATAAATAGATTTCCAAAGGTTACTCCTAGAACAGACAAAGTCTTACTCCCAAAGAATGACTACTTGATGGGTGTAATTTCAGGAACAAGGACAGGAAGAAATGGGAGAGATTTTGGATCAGTGAACATTCCTGGCTGCCCTGAAGTCAGCCAGCATAATCTGCCTTTTTACATCTGCAAGCTTAGAAACCATATTTGTTCCTTCTCACTATTCATGGCACCTTTGAAGCGAGACTGGAGGCTTGTACTTATTTGCCCTCACACCTCACCCCATAAGCTAATGTCTACTGCACCTATGCTCAAGGTAGCCCTTGTCTCTGTTAGACAGCTCTTCTCGTTTACCTCCCAAAGTACATAAATGGAAATGAAAACTGCCAATTCTCTAGAATGACATCTGAGGCACTCTGTGAGTTCTGACATGCTGCAGAATGGCCACAGATGGCCACCCAGGGACAACCATACGACTGCATAGATTTCTGCAGAGAGCAATATGTGCCGGGAAGTATAGCCAAGGTCCATGTCTACATGCCCACACTGGAGCCAGAAGCTTCCTGAGGAGGGAGGAGATGAAGCAGGTGTCCATTTTGAAAAGTCCCTCCCCTTCTGTGACAAAGAGATTAAGACCAAGTCCACGTGGAAACCGCTCTCTGAATCTCTCTCGTTTATTTAGAACACAGCACAGCGGTACAATCTTCCCTCCTCGTCGCCACGATTTTCTACCTATTAGCATTTTTATATCCTCTTTGCTTAACAGGTTAATGGAGCTTTCCTCCCTTGTAATGCCACCAGAAATGCAATGCTACCTATAATAAATTCTGCCCAAATACACATTCCAACCAGGTTCTTAGTAATCGTTCCCTAATAGATTGTGCTGGAGCACTGATCACAAGCTTCGTGCCTTGGAAACCTCATCCCTGTCCACGGAGCCGCAGAAGGATCTTGTTCTCATGACGTGAAGGCAGACATTGGAAAGATTATGGCATGATTCTAAATATATATGTTTGCGTGGTCAAATCATATATTTTAAAATTATTTTATAAAATTAATAATCAGATACCTTATCGCAAGCTTAAGTATTACTTTGCCGTGTCTTTTCAGTGTTCTAGACACTACAAATAAATCTTTTTTTATCTGCCTTATTATCTGCTTTATTATCACTCAGGCACTTAATGGCTCCAAACTATCTTTACTATAGCATTTCATTCTCTTTAGCTTCTTCTTTCATTCAGTTTTAAAAATCTATTTATAAGTACTTTACCGTCTACCTGGTAGGTTTATTTAACTCATAAATGGACTCATATTTTCTTGTTTTGTTTGGGTTAGATAAATGAAATACATTGTGATCTTTTACTCATCAAGCTTACCTATATTACCTCCTGTTTAATTATTTAAAATATTAAGAAAAATTAAAAAGTATGTATCCAATAATACAATATTTTTAAAAGCACTGTTATATTTAACTATCTTTACCGTTAAAAAGCAAAGAACTAAGATATTTTCTCTTTAATATTCATTTTACATATGATTGTTTAAATGCTATAGGAAACCTGAAAATATGTTTTTTGTTATTTTAAACCATCTGAATAGTCAGATGGATAATGTCTAACCTCATATTTTTTATAAGGGTTACCAATCACTTCAAATGAGGTGTCATTTTAGGTTCAAAATGCAGCTCTGGAATTCTTTTTTTTTTAACAAGTCCTTCACTCATTAGAGCCACAACTTCTATAAGTATATACGACAACATTTATATGTAAAAAAGCAAGATGATATTTTATTTATCCTTTAGAATTTGAGGGCATTTCTTGAATGTCTCATTAATATTGTTAGGTTTATCCCAGGGAATAAAATGCAAAATGATGACGCACATAATTTGCTTTTGAAGTACTGACGTGAATCACAGAAGATCCCGTGTTAATTGGAGTGTGCCTATTCAGCACTTTACGTGCCAGTGCAGCCTGCTCTGAGTTCATTACATTGTTGCATAGGTTTTGAAACATTATTAATATTACACAAGTCAACCCTTGTGCAACAGTGAAGGAACTGTAGAAAAAAATCATGCTAAAATGAGATTGCTCCATTGGGCATGGTATACCTATTAGGTCATGTCAATTAAGTCATTTCTGAAACAAGAGGTATTTGTTTGAACTAAAATAGGTGTTATTTCACATTGGCACTGTGGATTCTGAACTTGAATCTTATAGTGAGCAACTTCGGATGATAGCTAAAAGGATAGAAACATTTTCATCCATCACAAAAGAATCTGTGTCTGGTACTATGGGGCGTCTATTCTTAAGAAGTTCCAGGTGCTTTAAGGGAACACTACTTCAAGCTAAAATATTTATCTTAAGCCATCACTTTTAGGTTAGGTTTTATTTTCAATGTGTATATCCTCTTTCACTGAGAAAATAATATTATAGCAGCAACATAAACTCTTCATGTTTTTGAATGGAGAGGATCAGAAAAAGCATAACATGACCACCCTGTTATTATAGTTTATTTACTTTTCTCTTCTTACTTTTTAAATTTCTAGTAGAGTTTAAAAAATTAAGCTGAAGAAAAGAATCCAGAGCAATAAGCTAATTGGTAACTACTATTTCAATACAAATAGAATAAGGGTTCTGACACCCAATGAATAGTACGTAGTGGAAAGGAAAATATCATCCATAACACATTCAAAGTTCGTGGTTCTTATAAAAAATGTAGCAACAATAACATCTCATTTTTTATACCATCTATATTTATTAGCACTAAGAGCAAATCAATTTGAAGAGTAATATATTAACCTCAATTTAAAGCAAAAAAAAAAAAAAATCACCAAACACCAAGAGTTCAATATAAACTATAAGTATATAGACTATAACAATTTGAAGTTGTAGTCTAATCTTATATAGTGTTAAACTAGTTTTTGGAATTTGATTTATAAAATACCTATTACATATTTCAGCTAAACATATTTCCCATAGGTTTGTGATTGAAATGGAAAAAGAGAGAACAAGGAAAAAGAGAAATAGCTCTAAATAATATTTTATCATAAAATTCTCCCCTCATATAACTTGTCAGATAAATCTACAGAGTAGAGTTAGAGCTAAAAATAAGGGTGCTTCCCACCCTTTACTGTGCCCCTTCTGGCAAACGTACCAGTTATTATAACAACAGAGCCTTCAGGTACTCTAACCTTGGTTCTTGAACCTTTCCTGACTTTGCCTTCTGCTCTGTTTATAAATCTGCCTGAGGTCACTTATATCATCTTTACCACTTACTAGATTTATACCACTTAAAAGCTGTTTGACTTTGCCTATGTCAGCTTCCTCACGTAAAACAGGAATAACAGCAGTACCAACTCCTGGGGCAGCTGTGATGACTGAATGACTTGATACAGTGGCAGGCATAGGGGCATGTTTGATAAATGTCAACTACAATTATTTCTATCAAAAGAAAGATAAACTCTGTCATTCCCATATAAATTTTTAAATGAAATGTATCCTAAATATGCCCACGTATTCTGCTTTTTGTCTTTTCTCCCAGTTCGATGTCTTACCCTCCACGCTGCCCCCTACCCTGCCTGGCGGTGTTGGCACTCTGCAAGGAACTCTATTACACAATCGGGGACTGGGGCTGGGAAATGTGGGGGAGCAGATGGAACATTGGGTAAGCATCAAACTGTTTGCCACAGTCTGCCTTTCTGAGCACCAAACATTCCTTTGCTCCCTCCTTGCTACACATGGATCCCATTCAGGCCCTCCTCGCAGGAGAAAGCCGGAAGGCCCATCCTCTTGGCATCCTCATCAAAGTCCATTATCTGTGAGCGATTCGTAGTCATCTCTAAATCACTTTCAAATGTGAATCCATCTGTCTTACAGCCACTCAGTTCACAGTGACGGAACAGTAACCACAGATCCTATTGGAAATAGGCTGGTTGAGAGACACACAGAACCCGCTGGCCGGTAGCAATTCTGAAATCCTCCTACGCAAATATTATGAGCTCTTTCAGTCAAGAGCATGAGGATATTTCTTAATTAGGTCCTAATTCCACACCTTAGGACGATATCCCTGGCTTCATCCTCTAAGATATTTCATTTTTCCCTTTCAGTATCCTCTTTGGCTTCAACCGAAATAGTCATTGGAATAAGCCCCAAAGGGGCTGCACAGATTCTCAGTCACCAGCACGAGAATGGAGTCCCAAGACTCGTTTTAAATCTTGAGCTATCACAGGCCTTTCGTCCAGATTCACCGATTCTTTAGTAACACAGCTTTTTCTAAAAAAACTGATAAGTTTCTTTGATAAAATGAACTGTGGTCTCACATTTCCTTTGGTTCGTTGTATTAGTTTTTGTTTCTGTTTCTTGCTTTCTCCATGCCACCTCCATCATCCCCTCCCTCTGCTGCACCCACGTGCACACACAGACATACACACATACGCGCACTCAGCCTATGTTTTTCTTTCAATTGAAGGGCACTCCTTGAGACAGCAGCCTTTTTCTGTAGAAAGCTACATCTCTCACCTGCTTTTTTCCATGAGCCATTTTGTCCAATTGAATGGTTTTTCTGGGTCCATATACTTAGTCTGAGCTTCTCCCAGATGCAAATGAATCAACTGAAAGATTTTACTGGGGATTTTCCCACTGCAGGCTGGATGCTGAGGACGTTCCTCGTGTTCTAGGAGATTACGTATCCATGAGATAATAGAAACCTTGATCCCTGAATCACCCCCTGGAGGAAAGATGTCTGCAGATCAGAAACACCTGCATCAGACTGTTCCATGAGTAAGGAGTAATTGACAATATTTATAGCCACAGAACTATAGGGGTTTATTTCTTACTACAGTTAGAAATTTCCCACTTCATACAATCAGTTACGCAGGAATATTGTAAAAACATTATATTTTATTGATCTAATAGGTGGAATTGTTGCTCAATGGATAATAATTGAGATAGTATTTTTATAGAGTACATGTAATGCATTCAATAATAAACAAAATGAAAATTAATTATTTCTAGGCTTTGCTAAGAAATGTAATTTATGTGCCATTCATCTAGTTTTCTGATGATCAAATTAAAAACTGAGTCATAATAGACATTCCTAAAATTCATGCACAGCTTTATAACATATAACATATAAATTTAGTAGCTAAAATGAGCCTAAACTATATGGGAAACAAAAAATGTCACATAAAAGAAATATCAATGTATGCTTTCCAAGTTTCACTGAACAGTATATACAGATTAAACATAATGATTTCTTTAACACAGCAATGATTGCCACTAGGCCCTATATTTAGTCTTTGAATCACTGACGACATCAGTGTCTGGCTATAAAGCATTTTTTTGTGTTACCCACTTTTTGTGTCTAAAAATAACAATTTATCACTAGATATGAAGTTAAAAAGAAGAAATCCAAATTTGCTTTAAATGTAAAATACAACTCTCAACATGGATATCTTCAAAGTTTAGTACTAGGACACTGGTAGGAAACATTGTGTTCACTTTAATTATTCCCTGTTTACCTTACTTGATTTATCTGTGCCATTTGACCTTTGGGCTTGTTTAAATACTTAAGCATTCTTCTCTATGATGGAGTAGTTGTAACAAAACCCTGAAAATGAAAGATGAAGCTGGATTCCCATAACTGGCTCTGTTTCTTTTCCTTTTATTTTATTTTTTATCCTCACCCGAGGACATTTTTTCATTTTTTGTTCAGATAGAGTGGGAGGGAGAGAGGGAGAAACATCAACGTGAAAGGGACACATCGAGTGGCTGCCACCCGCACCACCAACCAGGGCCGGGGACAAACTGCAACCGAGGTACATGCCCTTAGCGGGAACCGAACCCCGGGTGTCTCTGGACCGCAGGCCGACGCTCTAACCGCTGAGCCAAACCGGCCAGGGCTGTTTCTTTTCCTTTTAAAGCAGTGGTTGAATGAGGGGACTGGTGGCAGCATGGATATTGTGGGTGGGAAAAGGTTTGGACATCCCAAATTCACGTTAGTGTCTTCCAAGATATAAAATATACACTGCTGGATTAAAATACTAGGACAAAGAGATGATCCACCTTACTGATGACCAAGGAAATGCAAGTTAAAACTCTACACGATGCCTGGCTGGTGTTGCTCAGTCCCATGGACTGAGAGGTCCCGGTCTGGGTTGCCGGCTTGATCCCCAGTAGGAAGTGTGCAGGAGGCAGTCGATCGATGTATCTCCCTTTCTCTCTCTCTAAAAAATCAATAAAAACATATTTAAGGATAGAATTCCACACAACTATTTTTTTCCACCTCTCAGAATGGCAAAATTTTGAAAGATTGCTCATTTTTCGGATTGAAATGGATGTAGGAATTAGGCACTAGATTGTCTGGTGTTAGCTAAGCATCACTACCCCACCCCTTTTAAAGCCCTTTCATCACAGAACAGAAACCAGGAATTGCCTTTCTCCAAATCCCCTTCATTGCATTCCAGGTACCATGCTAATGAGACACACTCGTGCCAGGTTGGGGTGGACAAAGGGAGGGGAGAACCGTCATTCTTCAGAGGTTATTGCACCCAGATGAGTGTGCAGATGTGAGATTTCAACTCATTCTAGAGACCCACCCATTCTCCTTCTGCTGGCTGAGGTAGTTGGTCAGAGCTTCCCGGAATCTCTTGGAGATTTTAGCAATTTATTGGCAAGTTCTTAAGAACCACCCACATTGTTGGTACAGCCAGAATTCATTGCTGGCAGTTAGGGTCTGGATCTGCTTCCTTAGCTCTTCCAAGGTTGTAAACACTTCTCATTTTAAGTGCTTACATCTCTAATTTATGGAATTCATAAAGTGACCTCTGTTTTCCTGACAAAACGCTGACTGATAAAGGCCTCCTCAAAAACTTTTGGTGAGTTGGATAGGTTATTATAACACTCTTTAGAATACTGTGATACAAGGAATTCTAAAATAGTCTTTAATGACCCATGCCTTTGTATAACCTCCCCTCACATTTAGCGTGGGTGAGACCCGCAACTTGTTTCTAATCAATAGAATATGGCAAAAATGAAGGGATGCCATTCCCATGATTACATACATGAAAGGGCAAAGGTGAAATGACTTGCAGGTGTAATTGATCAGTCAACTTTAAGTTAATTTTGAAGACAATATCTTGGGTAGGCCTGATCTAAACAGATGGGCCCTTTAAGAGAAGATCTAGAATTCAGAGTCAAAAGAATTAGAGAATCTCTTCTTACAGTCTTGCAGAAGCAAGCCAGCCTGAGTTCTAGAGTTGCAAAGAAATGAATTCTGCCAACAGCTAAGTAAGCTTGGAAGAGGGCCCAAGCCTCAGAGGAGACCTCAGCCCCATCTGGCACCTGATTGCAGCCTTATAAGACCCTGAGCAAAGGACCTACCTAAACCATGCCTGGTGTCTTGGCCTATAATAACCACGAGAAAATAAACATAAATTGTTTAAGCCACTACATTTGTTATACAACATTCAAAAACTAATATAAATATCATTTGATAAGTCCTGTTAAAACTTAAAATGTGCCCTGGCCGGTTTGGCTCAGCACTTAGAGTGTAAGCCTGTGGACTGGAGGGTCACAGGTCTGATTCCTGGTCAAGGGCACGTACCTGGGTTGTAGGTTCGATACCTGGTCCTGGTTGGGGTCATGTGGGAGACAACCAATCGATGTGTCTCTCTGACATCGATGTTTCTCTCTCTATATCCCTCCTTCCCTTCCACTCTATCTAAAAATCAATGGAAAATATCCTCGGGTGAGGATTAACGACAACAAAAAAAACTTAAAATGTATCTGTTTTTTACCTAGTAATTCTAATGCAAGAATTTTTTAGGATTTATCATATATAAATATTAGCAAAAGAGTATCCGATTATGTGTCTAACTACATCCACTATACGATTGTAAATAGCAAAAAAAAAATTAAGATAAGTTAATGTCTGCTAATAGGAGACTATCTGCTAATAAGAATGAGATGATTAGCATGTACAAATATTCTATATTTACTTAAAAGCACATTCCTAAACAATGCTTTTAATGTTGTTCCCTTTTATTATACTAATTTATGCAAATTTTTCTATATGTATATTTGTATTCTTATACAAGCATAGAAAACTATCTAGAAGTATACCTTTGAATATCTGAAAAATGGTTAACCCTGGGAAATTGAATACAAGCAGTGTAAGGTGAGGAAAAGCCTTTATTTTCTCCTTCCAACAATTGCACAATGTGTAATTTTTTTGTACCGGTGTGAATAATTCACTCCTGTAAATGTTTTATTGTTTTATTTTTTTATTTTTTTTATTTATTTATTTTTTATTAATTTATTTTTGTTACAGATGTTTCTCCTTTTTTCCCCATTGACACCCTCCTCCCCATCCCCCCACCCCGTCCCCAGCTTTGTTGTCCATGTTTTAAATAGAAAACGTTGTTACAACTGAATGATGGAATCCGTAATGGCTTCATTTGCATTAGGTTTCCAGAACAATGCCCTACCCGAGGTAGGCTCTCAATAAACAGTTGTTAAAGGAATAAATCAAGCTGTTACATTCCGAACATATCCGTCACAAGAGAGGGAGGAGTTAGTTAATGTTGGATTTCACCCATAAAAAGATCTGAGTTGAGATAGAATTGACAGCTGACAGTTGCTTTCCAGGGACAAATCATTAAAAAGCTTTGTTCATATTGTACTTGAAAGCTGATAATAAAATTAAGATAACTATGATCAAAATAGGTTTAATTATTAGGTGGAGGGATTTTTTAATATTTCTTGGAAAATACTAAAGATCTTAAGATTTTAAAGTGGAGAATATACAACCTGTTCAATTTGACACATAGAAGGTTTAGCTCTACCATATTTTTCTTAAAATCTCTCAAATAAATTTTCAGAGAAAGGGCAATATATGTTCAATGAAAAAAGTTCTTACAAGTACTGTCTCAGTAAAGAATCAGATCCTGTGTTAGGTTGGAAATCTGCGTTAGCTAAATCTGTATAGATCACAAGGGAAGAGGCTCATTTGAGATACCTTGGGCTTAGGCAGTGTGAAATTTTAATACAAATAAAAACATAAAATCAGAAAACATGTAGCAATCACAAAATGAGCCTGTGGACTAGTGAAATGCCTACCTTCAGGGTCTATCAATTTTTACTTTAATAAAAATTCTTAGCCAAAAGGTACCAGCACTTGTAAACAGATTATCTAAAATTTTAATTTCCATTTTAGGCCCATTAATGATGTGTTCACTCTGAAAGCAACTTGAGGGAATAAACAATATCAAATAAAGGAACTCATGGTCAAGCCACGTCAATAGATACCAACATCACTTGCAGTGCTTTCTCAAGAGTCCAGTCGCGATCTTGTACAGTACGTCCATTAGTTACAGATGAGGGCATTCACATCTGTGTATGTCCCTTTGTCCTGATAGAGATCTTAGAAGTAGTATCTCCTCAAAAGCATTCCTGCTATTTGATTTGATTATTTGCATTTTTAATTGATGAGATCTTGAATTTTAAAGGGTATGTAGAACCTCTTTCGCTGGTTTTTACTGACTTGTTCTAATGCCCTAGCACTTGATAATTGGCATCTTACTGCTTCTACGTGAAAACTTCTCAAAGGCATTCTGGAGCCATCTGCACTAGAACACCTGGCAGGAGACTGCTTGAAAGGCAGATTTCTGTGACCCAGTCACACCTGCAGAATCATAAATTCTGGATGGTGAGGCCTAGGAATCTGTATTTTGAAAAAAAGACACCCCGAGAACACTTACATCTTAGAGCCTTTACATTTGCAGTGAGTGTATTTGCAAAGGAATCTTTAGTTACATGGAAGAGCAAAAAGAGAGGGAAAGGTGGCTGGAAGCAACCAAGGTGTCCTTTAATGGGTAAGTGAAGAAATTGTGGTATATCCAGAAAATGGAATATTTGTATGTGCTGTAAAGAAATGAGCTATGAAGCCATGAAAAGATGGGGGGGGGGGATGCATATTACTCAAGAAGCTGATCAGAAAAAGGCCATATACTGTATGATGCCAACTATCTGACACCCTGGAAAAGGCAATACTATGGATACAGTAAAAAGATCAGTGGTTGCCAGGTGTTAGAGAGGGAGGGAAGGATGAATAGGAGGAACACAGAGGATTTTTAGGGCAGTGAAAGTATTTTGAATGATGCTACAGTGATGAATACATGTCATTACAAATTTGCCCAAACCCATGGAATATAAAACCCCAAGATGAACCCTAGTGTAAACTATGGACTTTGAGTGATAATAATGTCCATGTGGGTTCATCGATTGTAACACATGTACACTCTGCTGCAGAAAGCCCACGGTGGAGGAGGCTGTGTGTAGGGGGGTGGTGGTATGTAGGAACACTATACTTTCTGCTCAATTTCACTGTTAACCTAAAACTGCTCTATAAAATAAAGTCTGTCTTTAAATAAAGGTAAGCGGGGTCTGAATATGGAAATAACAAAAATGTTTTACCCCAAAATCCTCTATAACTAATTTTCTTAAACTCTTAGAATAATGCACTTGAGTCATTTAAACATAGGTCTTTCCAGTGCTGTTATCATGGATTAATCAGTTCTTTCTCAGCTTAGACTCAATTCCTGTTATCAAATCAACACAAAACCAGATTAGAAGGACCCTAAATCATGTGGTTAGAACACTATTTTAACTTAGCAGAAAATTTCACTTTTCCTTCTCAAGACTTGGTGTTTGAGTCTACTAAAACAGCCTCAAACTTCACCTAAATCAGCCTGATAATATTGTATAAAAATCATTTGCCCGTTCTCATTCAAATTTACTCACCACAGATTCCCCATCCCTTATTTTTTTTTTTTTTCCTGAACCATCATGGTGCTTATATTAGCTAAAACAGAATTAAGTGCTAATAATTTAAACACTTTCTGGGTAAGAGTTCTTGGGAAATGATGCTTTGTGCCCTGGGAGAAAGAAGAATCTCGGACTGTTGTCAAGGACTGAGTTCACTGTCGGTTACCACCGCAACGGAATATGTCCCCGGGGAGTGGCCACACATGTTTGTTATATAGGTTGTGTTCAGCACAGCAACCCCTGGTAGTTTCATTCATTTGATAAGTGGAATGTATTTGATATGTTCTAATGAGTCTCAGACATTATAGCATGATGAGCTGAGAGGTTTTTATCAGGTAGAAAATAGCTTTGGGATGTTTCTGAAAAGCAGAGGACCTTTGTGGACTTAACCATATTTAAGAAGACATTGTTTTAAAAGGTTGTAGATTGCAACTGTATTACAAACCATTTTTTCTATTCATTTAATGAATATCCATTTTTCAATTCCAGAATTAAGCTTTTACAGTCCCTGTCATTTTGTACTAAGAAGTGAGAAGTAGAGGAAACTCCAAAGATGATATTAAGTCTATTTTTAACTTTCCAGTGACTTTTTCTTGAAAGGTCAACTATTTAAACCCTCATTTTCTTTTTTTTCTTTTCAGTTTCCACTTATTGCAAAGAACATAATCATTCAGATTATCCTGATCATACAATTCTTTAACTGTGTTAAAAGAAAGCCTTATCAATGAAAGTTTTATATTTAATTATAGTATGTTTTATGTTTCTCTTCTTTGCAGAGAACCGGTAAAAATAGGTGTAATTCTTTAAAAATTAAGGTAAAATATTACCTTCCTCTCATTCTCTTTCTAAATTTGTAGATTGAAAGCCACTTTGTGAGATTCCCCCGCTACCCTCACTCCACACTTGTCTGTCTACTTTGTTGAAACCCTACCCATCCTAAAAAATGTTTCCCTACAGAACTCCGTGGATTTTCCCCTACCAGTTGTGCTCTCGCCATTCCTTGAGCCCCACTGTGTTTTTTTACTTTTCTTGTGGCACTTGACACATTCTACCTCCTGCTGACGCTGCGGCCGTATCTGCCTGTTCCTTATTAAAGAGACCTTCCTCGTAAAGCTGGGGCTCGGTGTCAGGCCTCGTTGGCCTCTATGCTTTAGACATATTAAGCATGCATTAAGTATGTGTCTAAACGACTTGGTGTTTTCAGATTGGGGGAAGGCGTGGGAGCAATTTAAAATAGAGTAATTGTCTTGAACTATTTCAAACTCTTAATCATATGCACCAAAATTGCTTTTTGAGTTTCATTTCCTTGTTGACTACGGCATGATGCTTTCACAATGCTTCTCCCTGGAGGAGCTCATTCTTCTCTGGTGACCTCAGCTACTACTTATGAACCAGATTCTTCCAAAGTATTATTTTGGACCCTTCAAGACTCCCTAGCAATTACTTATTAAATGAATACATCAAAGAAAAGTTAATTTGCTTTTATATTTTCTTGTTTTTAAGAGAAATGTTAGTGATATTTTTTAAACACATACATACTACATTAGAACATTTCATTGTTTTTTCCTAGGAAGAGTGCTAGTCTCTCTAAAAGAAATAAGTTGATTAACAGATAACAAGCCTAAAGTAGAATTAAGAAACCTGGAATTTGGTCCAGTCTGTCACAGATTTTTGTTTTTTTTTAATGAGACTCCATACAAGCCATTTAATTGTCTGTGCACCTTGTTTTCAAAGTAGGAAGAGTTGTGTTCATTGCCTGCCTCACAGTGCTGAGAAGCCCACATGAGATAAAGGGTGGGGCAGGCAGCACGTGAGAAAGCGCACAGAGGTGGCAAAGCCTAGGTGAGTGGCTGGGGGCACGGGCTCCAGAGTCAGACTTCCTGGGCTTGAGCTGTGCTGTTGCTCTTGCTCCCTGTGTGTGCCTGTCTCTGAAGTCATCTGTAAAATGGGAGGATAATAGTATGTATCTCTAGAGTTCATGGGAGGAATAAGTGAGAAAATCATTGAAAAGCACTTAGCACTGTATCTATTATTAAATTAATGGTGCGGTTTCCATTGTGAATTGGTTCAGATCTCTTCATTATCCAAAGAACTTTCATCTATGTTACATGACCCAAGCAAGTGAGTAGTATATAAATTTCCTGGAAGGACCTAAATGAATTAACAGTTTTACAAAAGAGAGTTTGTCTGTGTGTCTATCATACACCCACAATCTCTTAAATACTGGTAAGTGTAGCAATAATACAACGATCTTTCATACTCTAAATGCCTAACATTCAAAAGCAAATATGATTTTAGCCCCAGCAGTGAAATTTGACTTTCAACCTATTTCTGTATTTCAGTTTATGAAACACTCTCCTCTAGACCTTAATCCATTGACTTTCAAAGAAGATTCAACTTCCTTAGCATATGTTAATTACTCAGCTCCTGTGTACATCCACTGAGCAAGAGTGGCCTATATGTATAATACAATGCTCTATACATTTTTGGTTAGCTAACTCTAGAGCAAAAAAAATACAAACCTCCTGGTAGCCTATTCTGACAATTCTTATAATTTGCGGTGATGTTTTCATTCCAGTGTGTCACACAGGAAGCCACAAAAGGATTAGGCATAGACCAACTCATCCACATTTCTTCCAGCCAGTAATCAGTTTGCCACCCGCCAGCAACCCAGACTTCCTTGGTGCCAGCTCTTCCATTTACCGGAGAGTGTGGCCCCCGATTTCATTAAGAAATGGATGCACCACATAAGCAAAAAATGCCATTATCTGTGTTTTATTAGGCTCTGTGATTTGATCTTCCAGAAATATATGAGCCCACAACAACACGAATGTCAAATACTACAAAAATATGCCAGTGAGATTTTGAAAACCACAGAGAAACTCTATAGGAAAGAAGAGGGCAAGAAACAAACGACCTGGAAAAAATAGAGAGATAGCATAAAATTGGACCCACGCTATACTCTCCTATGGTCGTATACAGTAGGTTTTGAAAATCCAGAAATCGTGTGGACTTTACCCAACCCTGAAAACCTGAAAAAGCCATAGCTTTTATTGGAGTAATAAAAACCAGGTAATATGTTTGCTGACACAATGGAAAGACCACATTGGAAACTTTATATTTGATTATTATTTTTTCTATAGCTGCTGAATTACTTTTTGTAGGTATGAAGGTGCCTACTATTCTAAAGAGGAATAAAACCACTTTAAAACTTTGAGTCTAGCTACCATTTAAAGAAGCTATCTATAATGTTGTCTTTTATTATTAATACTTCATTTCAGTCATTCCATTTGATGTTATGAAACTTTTGACAGGATTTGGATTTCTTCACATTTTTCCTTCTTGATATTTAAAATGGGTCTCCAGGCTTGATTCCAACTCCCTAGATATTTGCCACCATTTGTGTCACAGACTTCTCTTCCTGCATCCATCCTTAAACACGTGCATGTGTACATACATACATACATCATACGTATATAAAGTATTGGACCCTCTTCTTGCTCTATACAAGTAATCTTGTTCACTTCCATAGCTTTATTGCCTGTAAATCAATAATATAAAAATGTTGCTTTCTAGTCCTAGGCTCTGCCCTGAACTTCAGATTCAAATGTTCAACAGCTGAACACACAGTCATCTACAAGGATGCTGCATCATTCATAAATTCAGCTATCAATTTGATTAGTATAGTGTAAAGTTATACTTTCACATATTCATTTTTATATTTTATGTTACTATAATGCCATATATATATACACACACACATATATATACATATGTATACACATACACTTATATATGCGCAAATCCACATATACTGCTTTTTCTTCTCACAGTTACATTCTGGATCCCACAAACAAAAGGCCTTTGTGATTGGATGTTTTCTTCTCACTGCTTCTCGTAGCATCTTTTGTTTAACTCTATCATAACATTTTATACGGTAAAATAATTCTTCGTTTTGCTGGCTGTATCCCTGATTACAGTGAGAATGTTGTCAGCAATGAGCATTATTTTTGTTAACCTCACGTCCCTGCCGTCCAGGGCAGTGTCTAGAACAAAGGAAAAATTCAATGTTGACAAATGGATGAATCAGTCATACAATTCATAAGACTGACTTTATCTTCACCTTTTTAACAGTTATGATTCTTCAGTTCGGACGTCACACAATTATAAGGTTTTTAACCTACACTTCATTCATTGTGCGAGACACATTTCCCTAAAGCTTGCAGTTCATGGTTACATCACTGGTGAATTGTTTGGAGATGTAAGGGGAGTGATGACGTATGTTGTCATATGATTTTCAATGTAAGGGTTTAGAGTGCAGAACAGACAAGAATTAATTCCTTTTTTCTGTCTCAAAGAAGAATAAATATAAGTAGGCCTTTGAGCCCTTTAATAGTTTGCAAGCTCTTACCACCTTCTGCATCGAGCCTCCCCCAATGCAGACATGGAATTCCCAGAGATGGCACGGAGGGTCCCTGACTCCACTCCTCCCCCAGCCATGTTTCAGGGCCATGCTTCTTATGCTACATGTCCTCTGGATTCTCCCTGTAATCCCAGTTTTTAAAAAAAATCAACAATAACTACATAATGTCTTACTATTAATTTATTACTTAGGTAATGAATTTTCAATGTTTAACAGCATTTCGACAAAGTATTAATGAATAACACTGTTGGCTGATGGAGATCTTAGAGTATTTCTCAATGTGTTGATTCTTATGAAAATAGTTTTCCCCATTTTAGCGTTTTTGTTATAGGTTGTAGTTCCCTGAAACTTTTATTCATTCAACAAATACTGATCAATGGCTATGTGTCAACCACTCTTTGATACAGCATAATTTTTTTTTTTTAATTTCACCTTCACGCAGCTTACATTCTAGTGAGGAAAACACACAATAAATAAGATAATTACATTTAAAAGCAAGTATATTAGACAATGAAAAGTGCTCAGAATCAAAGCAAGCAGAGAAGATGAAGGAGTCATGCTTGCTTTATGCAGAATCGCCAGGGAAGCCCTCTTTGCGAATATGACATTTGAGTGAAGACCTAAAAAAAAATGAGCACATAGAACCATGCAGATTTCCAAGAGAGGGCCTTCCCAGCAGAGACGAAAGCAAATGCAAAGGACAAGAGGCAGAAGTGTAGCTGGTGTGTTATAGGAAATACAGGGAAGCCAACGATGCTGGAGCTGAGGGTGGCGGATAACGGGTGCGTGAGTGTGGATGTGTGGATGAGAGAGGAACAGGGGGTGGCAGATTGGATAATCCCTTGTAGATCATGTGAGAATTTTGACGTTACTCTGAGAGAGGTGTAAAGCAATTGAAAGATATTGAGGAGAGGCTTGTCCTTATATTTTTGCAGGACAATTTTGGCTGCTGCATTGAGACCAGAGTACAGAAAGGATAGAAGTACGAAGAATAGAAGCAGGGAAACTAGAAGGCATTGTAACAATCCAGGCAAGAGGGGCCGGCAGCTTGGTATAGAGTACTAGAGGAGGAAGTCATGAGAAGCAGTTGGATTCTGGATATTTTTTGAGGGTGAAGGAAAATTTTTTTTTCCCAGGTTGGATTTGGTAAATGATAATCTAGATATATAATAGGAATGCCCCATGCCCTATACCTGTAATGGCTTCCTCAAATCTAAGTAGCACTGTTGAATTTTTCTTAAAGCTTCCACCCATATCCACATCCAGTCAGTCAGAGAATCTGCCATTTCCAATTCTAAAACAGTGTTAAATCTGTTCCCTCCTTCCTTCCTATACCTACTGTTCTACTTACTGACCCTCATTATTTCTCACCTGATAATTGTTATAATCTTTTAACGGGCCTCTACGTTTCCAGTTTCTCCCATCTCTAATCTGTCCTCCCCGAGGTTGATAGACCGTATTTCCAAAGCCCAGGGGAATCGGGTCCCTCCTTTGTGTGCCATCATCAGCAGAACCACAGTGCTACCGAACAAGTCCCAAAGGCCCTCCTTTTCCAGCCTCATCACCCAGAAATCCAGGCACACACGACTTCCTGTCATTCCTCAATCCTTTCCTGTCCATGTGCTTATTTTCCTTTGCTTATTCTTTACTCTGAAAATCACTTTGCTTTGACATCACCTTCTTTCGGATTCTTCTCCATAGGTCTGAAAAAAACTCCATCACACCCCCACCCTGACCCCGTGTCCCCAAGGCACTTGTCCCATATCAGGGTACCCATGACTCAGTATTACAGCTAGTAGTATAAACATCTCCCATTCTCTCCATTTTATTTAAGGCTTAGTATATAAAAGATGCTCAAAAAATATCTGACAGATATCGATACATATACTAAATCTAAAATGTGTCATGCCTTTCCAAGCTCCCTTTGCTCTGGGCTTACACGAGGCCAGCCCAGCGATCACCCTTTAAAATTATATGGCAGCAATATATACATATGTAGGTCTATCACGGTCATACTGAGGGACATCCCTGGAAGGGAGCCTTAAAAATGCAGAGTAAATAGCCCTTTCTTACTCCCTGTAGTTTTTGATTACCTGAATCATTTGTCAATGTTAAAAAAAATTACTTAACAAACACTCTTTTCTGCCACTACATTGCTCTTTTATTTTCATTTGTCTAGTGGTTATTTTTCTGCCTTCTTGACCGATTTCTCTTTCTTTCTAACAGTAGCACCTCATCTGTGCTACCATCACACTTCTCATCTACCACTCCTCTGTCTCTTTTCTCCACAGACTTTCATGACTCATAAATCTAGAGCTACACCTGAGCTCTCACTAGCTTGCATCCGGTATTTCCAACTCCTTATATTACTCATGTGATGAACACCATCCACTCCATCCACTTCATAGTCATCTCCAGGTCAGCTCTTCTTCCCAATTATCCCTTTTTGTCTGAGGTGACTACTATTCTAATTTCTCAGCTTAAAATATGGAAGTTATCTTTGTCTCTTTTAATTCATCTTTTACATCTGAAATAATAAATATTTCTTCATAATTCTTTTTAGTCTTTATTGACTCAACTCCAGAATCAGCCAATATTACTTTAATCTCTTCCAGAGCAGCCCAGCTGGTCCTATTGGCTCCAGAAACTTCTCCTCCCTATTCATCTTGCCTATGGCTGAAAAGCTAATTAGGGTAGTAATACTAGTTGTTTGCAAGTAAATCCTAAAACCTCGGTTGCTTAACACACCCACACACACTCAGATTGCACTCCAATACAGGTGTTTCTGTTCAAGTAATCTTTATTCAGGAATGTAACATCTTCCTGTCTCATGGCCCCACCCCTAGCTAGGTCCTCAGAGTGCCTCCGTTCAGCTAGCAGATGAGGAGGACACACCCACTTTTTAATCGCTCTGACAAAGAAGTGACACACAACGCTTCCATTAAAATTTTATTGGTCAAAACTCTGTCATCTAGCTTTACCTAACCACAGAAAGACTGGGATATGAGTGTAGCTGTGACCCCAGGGAGCGCAGAAAATGACTTCTGGTAAATGCATCTCAGTTTAGGTTGCATTCCTCTTCCTAAAACAGGACTCAGAACCTTGCCCAGGGACACAATCTTTTCTGAAAGAATGAAGTCCCCGTCGCCGGTCCAAATGTCAAGACCTTCATAATATCATACCGCTATTGTGTGACTAACGATAAGTTGCCTGAGCCCTAACCCAGGTATGCCAGGAAAAGAGATACCTTTTCTACCTACTTCAAGATCTGATCCTGAAGAATGGCAAGTCTCCCCAATTTTTAAGAGATGTTGAGCCAACCAAAGCAACTATACTACTACTGATCTGGGTCAGTGGCAACGTAGATGTTTTCACTTAACATCACAGGACACTTGAGAAAAAACAGCCCTGCTAAATGCTGCTAAGAAAAATATCAGTTCATTGAGTATCATCTGTGGCCAATTAACCAGACCCCTTCATTTCCAAGCTCATCCTGGTGTCTGTCTTAACCCTCAGTAATATCAAATGAGAACTGCAGTCAAGTCAATCACACAGGGCTCTCCACTCTGAGTGAGATGACAGATATAATCAAGTTAGCACAGCCACAGTTGTATTCTTTTCATTCAACTGAGTTAATGTAGAAATGTTGTTGAGGAATTAGATCCAAATCTTAGAACAAGATGAATCCTGTCCTCACAGACCACATGAATCTGCTTTTCCTTTTATAGAAAAACAAAAGCACAAATCCCAATTACCTGTCACTTTTTTATTTTATTTTTAAAAAGAGGAATTATGTCACTATTGGCCATGGATATAAACACTGCAGCCGGGGATATGCCTCAGCTTGCAAATGCTCAGTGCTCTCTGCATTACACAACACTTCCCTTGCAGTCAACTCCAGCGTGCAGTCGAAACACTGGAGGTTGAGAGGAGATATTCTGAAGGCAAAGTGACACACAGCCACACAACCACTTCAATGAATGAACAGAGTTACAGTTTTTGCAAACTGGAAGACTGTCACTCAAAGTGACACCTGGCCTTTTGCTCATGGGACAGTCCGTGAGTATATGTAATAGCTCCTCTAATTGTTGGTAAGAAAAGAACAGGTGGTGAAGCAGTTATTGCCTGAATTCCAAACAGCAGGAACATTTTAGTATTGGGTTCTGTGGTTTGCAGTACCAGTGGTGTCACAAGTGAAAATGAAAAGCAAGTAATTATAAACACTAAAGAGGAGAAAAGCAAATATACTTCTATTTTTTCCAGCTCTGCCAAGGCATTCTCCATTATTTGGGGTGCGGAGTGGGGAGATAAGAACCAAGATGATTTTCCTAATTACACATCCTAGAAGATGTCACCCTGAACATTTAGGATGGCAGAGGCTAAGATCTATATATGTGTACGCATGTACATGTCAAGTATTTGAAATCAGCTTTGCAAATGAACTGAAGTTCCCTTATAGCATGCAGGCATACCTGTTGATTAAGTTCCTCAAGGCTGCAGTAATTGATAGAGTAAGGGACCCAAACTGTGTCTAATTTATAAGGAATAGACTAATTGTTCATTTATTCAACCAGTGACTATTGAATATCATGTTGCTCTGGGGCTGTTTTTACCATTTACCAAAACTGGACCCCATTCTAACACTGAAGATAGAGCAATGGTCATAACAGCACAAAATGTTGCCCAGATGGAGCTTAAATATTCAAGCTGGGCAGACGTTAGACAAAATAAATAATTTAACGTTAGACAAAATTAGTAATTTACCATATTAACAGATGATAGTTGCTCTTTAGAAAAACAATACAGTCAAATGTCTTAGTCTAATTTAACTTCATGGGGAAAGATGGGGACAATTAGGGGTTACCACTGCAAGTTTTCAAGGAAGAGAGAAAAACCAGTGCAAATGCTCTGAGAAAGGAGTGAGCTTGATCTACTCAAGAAGAGCAAGGAAGCCACTGTGGGTAGAGAAAGAGTGTGAAATGGAGAAAAGTTATAAAAGTAGAGGGGAGCCCTCGCTGATGTCGCTCAGTTGGTTGGGTGTTGTCTGGTACACAGGAAGGTTACTTGTTTGGTTCCTGGTCAGGGCACATACCTGAGTTGTGGGCTCAATCCCTGGTAGGGGGTGTGCAGGAAGCAGCCCATCGATGTTCCACTCTCACATCTCTCCTTCTCTCTCTCTCTCTCTCTCTCTCTCTCTCTCTCTCTCTCTATATATATATATATATATATATATATATATATATATATATATATATATTACTGACTGTAGCAGTAGGTTCCCACAGTCAAATATATATATATTTGTCTTTGGTCTGAGTGACTTTGGATGTGGACAGTGGCTCACTCTCAATACTGTGTTGAGAACAGATCGGAGAAGGCAAAGGGGGAGGCAGTGAAGCCAGTTAGGAGGCAGTTGTAAGAATGAAGACAAGAGGTGGTGGCAGCTTGGACTTGGACGGCAGCAGAGGAGTTAGTGAGAAGTGGTAAGATTCTGGAAATAGTTTAAAGGTGGAGTCAATAGCATTTGCCGATGGAATGGAATGGATGTGGAACATGAGGGAAAGGGGAATCAGAATGATTTCAGGTTTTCCGGCATGTTTTGTTCTTTGCTTTTGTAGTAACTGAAAATAGGGAAGACTGTGGACAGAGTAAGTTTTAAGGGAAAAGTCAAAGATTCTATTTTGAGCATGATTAGTTTGATATGTGTATTAGACACCTAAGTGGAGGTATTAATAAGCAATTGAATATATGAGTCTAAAATGAGTTCTAGTTTGGAGATATAAAGTTGAGAGTAGTCCATGTAAATGTAACATTAAAAAGAGATTTCAAGAGCATGAGTGCAGAAAAAGAAGAGGAAAGTTCCAAGCACGAGGCCTTGACACACCTCAAAATTAAGAAGATGGAAAGATAAACAGAAACTAGGAAAGAAAATAAGACAAGTGGCCAGTGTGTAGGAGGGACATCGGAAGTCAGGTAAAAAAACTTACTTCGAAAATGAGAGTTATTGATATGTTGATAGCTATTACTGACTGTAGCAGTAGGTTCCCACAGTCAAATCACGGGATGTCCAGTTTAACTTCATGTGTTCTGCAACTCAGGCTAAAGCTGATACTAGCAATCAGGAAAGAGGTGTGCAAATAATAATACTAATATGTCACATTATATTCTTACTATATGCCAAGCATTTTACAACTACAATCTCATTGACTGCTCTCAAAAACTCTATTAAATACAAATTATTTCCCCTCTTTTTTAGATTATTCACATGCTCAGAGAGTCCTTGCAATTTTCTTGTGGTCACATAACTCTTAAGAAGAGGAACTGGGACCCAAAACAGGATAATGCAGAAACATAAGTGTAATTTCAGCATATTGTAACATATTCAAAAAGTTTTCAAATTTTAGACTGAATTTAGACATATCGCATAGATTACAAAATTGATGATAAGCGGATAAACTTTAAAGAATCGCATGTCCTTCACTAATCATCAGAGAGATGCAAATTAAAACAACAATGAGGTATCACCTCACACCTGTCAGAATGGCCGCCATCAACAAATCATCAAACAACAAGTGTTGGCGAGGGTGTGGAGAAAAGGGGACTCTAGTACACTGCTGGTGGGAATGCAGACTGGTGCAGCCACTGTGGAAAACACTGTGATGTTACCTCAAAAAATCAAAAAATTAAAAATTGAATTGCCATTTGACCCAGTGATCCCACTTCTAGGAATATACCCTAAGAAGCCTGAAACACCAACCAGAAAGAATACATGTACCCCCATGTTCATAGCAGCACTATTTACAATAGCTAAGATCTGGAAACAGCCCAAGTGTCCATCAGTGGATGAATGGATAAAAAAGCGGTGGTACATATACACAATGGAGTACTATGCAGCTATAAGAAAGAAAGATCTCTTATCCTTTGAGATGACATGGAGGGACCTGGAGAGTATTATCCTAAGCGAAACAAGCCAAGCAGAGAAAGACAAATATCACATGATCTCACTTATTTGTGGAATATAATGAACATAACAGTCTGAGGAACAGGGTAGACCCAGAGATGTGGAAGTAGGGTATAGACTGACACCCCTCAGAAGAGGGGGTGGGGGGAGGGAAGAGATAAACCACAGAACTTATGCACATGTATGCATAACTGATGGACATGGACAACAAAGCTGGGGACGGGGTGGGGGGATGGGGAGGAGGGTGTCAGTGGGGGAAAAAAGGAGAAACATCTGTAACAAAAATAAATTAATAAAAAAAAAAGAAATTCCTAGAATAAATAAATAAATAAAATAAATCAATAAAGAATCGCATGTCTTGGTTTTGCCAGGATGACAGAGGAAACAATTTTACTAAAAATGTCATCAACATTATAGTAATAATTGTCAAGCACCTACTATATGCCAGGCATTTTACCAATATTGCTTATTTAATCCTCACAACAACCAGGACAGGTAACCATTATCACCATTTTATTTTATTTTTTATTATTTTTTTATTAATTAATTTATTTTTCTTACAGTTGTTTCTTCTTTTTCCCCCATTGACACCCTTCTCCTGATCCCGCCCCCTCCCCTCTCAGCATTGTTGTCTATGTCCATTGGTTATGCATATATGCATGCAAATTCTTTGGCTTATCTCTTCCCTCCGCCCTGCCCCTCTCCTCTGACGTTTGTCAGTCTGAACCCTACTTCTATGTCTCTGGGTCTATTTTGTTCATCAGCTTATTTTATTCATTATATTCCACAAATACGTGAAATTTGACTGACTTGTCTCGCTTAGCAACAGTAGGTTGCCTACATTTTCTTCTAGGATTTTTATGGATTCACAAGTCACATTTAAGTCTTTTATCCATTTTGAGTTCATTCTTGTGTATGGTGTAAGCTGGTGGTCTAGTTTCATTTTTTTTGCATGTAGCTGTCCAATTTTCCAAACACCATTTATTAAAGAGGCTGTCTTTACTGCATTGTATGCTTTTGCCACCTTTGTCAAATATTAATTAAGCATAATGTCTTGGGTCAGTTGGATTCTCTGTTCTGTTCCATTGATCTATATGCCTATTCTTGTGCCAGTACCAGGCTGTTTTGATTATAATGGCTTTGCAGTGTAACCTGATATTCGGTATTATGATCCCTCCTACTTTGTTCTTTTTCAAGATTGCTGTGGCTATCCAGGGTCTTTTTTGGTTCCATATAAACTTTTGGAGTATTTTTTCTAGCTCTGTGAAATATGTCATTGATATTTTAATGGGGGTTGCATTGAATATATAGATTGATTTGGGTAGTATAGACATATTAATGATGTTAATTCTTCCAATCCATGAACAAAGTATATGCTTCCACTTTTTTATATCATCCTCTATTTGTTTTTTCAATGTCCTGTAGTTTTCTGCAAATAGGTCCTTTACTTCTTTGGTTAAGTTTATTTCTAAGTATCTTAATTTTTTTGCTGCAATGGTAAATGGGATTTTTTTAGTTTCTCTTTCTGTGAGTTCATCATTGGTGTATAAGAATGCCATCAATTTCTTGATGTTATTTTTGTATCCTGCTACTTTGTCAAATTCATTTATTAGGTCTAGTAGATTTTTTATAGAGTCTTTAAGGTTTTCTATGTACAATATTATGTCATCTGCAAATAATGACAATTTCACTTCCTCTTTTCCAATTTGGATCCCTTTTGTTTTTTTCTCCATGTCTAATTGCTGTGGCTAAGACTTCCAGTACTATGTTAAATAAGAGTGATGAAAGTGGGCATCCCTGTCTTGTTCCTCTTCTTAAGGGAAATGCTTTTAGTTTTTTCCTATTGAGTATGACGTTGGCTGCAGGTTTTTCATATATGGCCTTTATTATGTGGAGATATGATCCCTCTATTCCCACATTGCTGAGCGTTTTTATCAGAAATAGGTGCTGGATTTTGTTGAATGCTTTTTCAGCTTCTATTGATATGATCATATGGTTTTTATCTTTCATTTTGTTTATGTGGTGTATAACATTTATTGATTTGTGAATATTGTACCAGCCTTGCATCCCTTGGATGACTCCCACTTGGTCATGGTGAATAATTTTTTTAATATATTGCTGGATCCGATTTGCTAATATTTTGTTAAGGATTTTGGCATCTATGTTCATCGAGAATATTGGCCTTAGTTTTCTTTCTTTGTAGTGTCTTTATCTGGTTTTGGAACGAAAATTATGCTGGCCTCATAAAACGAGTTTGGAAATCTTCCTTCTTCTTGGATTTTTTGGAATAGTTTGAGAAGAATGGGTGTTAGTTCTTTAATGTTTAGTAAAACTCCTTGGAAATCCATCTGGCCCAGGCTTTTGTTTGCTGGGAGTTTCTTGATTATATCTTCAATCTCCTTAGTTGTTATTGGTTTGTTCAAGTTTTCTCTCTCTTCCCGGTTCAGTTTTGGGAGACTGTGTGATTCTAGAAATTTGTCCATTTCACCTAGATTGTCTAATTTGTTGGTGTATAATTGTTCATAGTATTCTTTAATGATCCTTTGTATTTCTTTTTTTTTTTTTTTATCCTCACCCGAGGACATTTTTCCATTTTTTGTTCAGATAGTGGGAGGGAGAGAGAGAGGAAGAGAGAGGAAGAGAGAGAGAGAGAGAGAGAGAGAGAGAGAGAGAGAGAGAGAGAGAGAAACATCGACGTGAAAGGTACACATCGAGTGGCTGCCTCCCACATGACCCAACCAGAGCCGGGGACAAACTGCAACCTATATACGTGCCCTTAGCGGGAACCGAACCCGGGTCTCTCTGGACCGCAGGCCGATGCTCTAACCGCTGAGCCAAACTGGCCAGGGCTAACGATTCTTTGTATTTCATTGGTGTCAGTTGTTACTCCTTCTCTTCCGTTTCTGATTTTGTTTATTTGGGTCCTCTCTCTTTGTTTCTTGTTGAGTCTGGCTAAGGGTCCATCAATCTTGTTTATCTTTTCAAAAAACCAGCTCTTTGTTTCACTGATCTCTTAAATCGTTTTTTTAGTCTCTATGTTGTTTATTTCTGCTCTGACTTTTACTATTTCTTTCCTTCCACTTGCTCTGGGTTTGTATTTTTGTTTACTTTCTAGTTCTTTAAGTTGTAGGGTTAGATAATCAATTAGAAATTTTTCTTGTTTCTTGAAGTAGGCCTTTAGTGCTATGAACTTCCCTCTCAGGACTGCTTTCACTGCGTCCCATAAATTTTGTGTTGTGTGTTCATTTTCATTGGTTTCCAGGAATTTTTAAAATTTCTTCCTTGATCTCCTTGGTAATCCATTCACTGTTTAATAACATGCTATTTAGCCTCCATGTGTTTAAATGTTTTCGTGTGTTTTTGTTGTAATTGATTTCTAGTTTCATGCCATTGTGATCTGAGAAGATGCTTGATATGATTTCAATCTTCTCTTAGTTTGTGTCCTAACATGTGGTCTACCTTTGAGAATGTCCCATGTGCACTTGAGAAGAATGTGAATTCTGCAGTTTTGGAGTATATTTCTCTTTAGATATCTATTAAATCCATTTGATCTCGTGCATCATTTCACTCTGTCACCATTTTTCCTCCTTCCATTATCACCATTTTAGATATGAGGAAAGTGAGATGCAAAAGTAATTAGGTTATTTCAGTGGTAGGAGTGGAATTCAAACTAAGTTCTCTGTGACTCTAAAGCCTTTTCTCTTCGCATCACCCCACACTGTCCCTTTTCTTTAAACACATACAGAATTAGTTTTGTTTTCTGAATTAGGCTGCTCTATGTTCTCAGTAGACACTAATTCTTTTTAAGTTCTATTTCTTTGTCTTTGTGGATTTCTCAAAATTAATTGAAAGTTACTTGCTGTTTCTGCCTTTCCATGTGTTGGATAGCTTTTTGACTTGATATATACTATTTCCAAATGTAAATATTGGATATTAATAGAACAAGAATAAATATACATCTGAAGGTATTTTTTTTAAAGCAAAATAATACCGTGCACTGCTTATAACCAGTATGCCAGAGTGATACCACCTCACATTGCAGTTTTATTTTTCTGAATTTCCAACTTTTAAAGAGCTTTAAAACCTTTGAGAAAAGACCTTTTGTAAAAGCCAAAGAAAGATAGCATTGCTCAACGAACAATACTATTTCTTCAAAACTATACCAACTATTGCAGCCTGAATGTAGCTGGTCAACCTCATGGACTTCATATATAGTGCTGCATTCAAAGGTAAAGAAATTCAATTACAGAAATCTTGAATAACAACATCGGTTTTTACCCACAATTTCTTAAAACTAAAGTATCGGAGTGTCATGGACAGGGGATACATAACATTCAATATAAAATGCTTTCTAAATATCTTATTTGATGTGTTTCCCTCTTCCCCAAATTTAGAAGTACCTTTCTCATAATAATCAATTCTGGTACTGTGCCCGCTGAAACTCTGCTGAATAAAATTGTCTGCCTCATTTGTGAAACAGAACAGCATGGTAAAAACACAGGCTGAGTTGCTGAGCCCTACTGTGGGATATTAACTTCTCTGTGCCTTGGTTTCTTCACCTACAAAATGCAATGATACTATGTCGCTCTGGGTTATTATGTGGATTAAATAAATTGTTATATGTAAGCATTTAGAACAGTGCTTGACACATGGCAGATAAAATAAATGTTAGCTAGCATGTATTGTTGCAGCATCTGGTTATATCTTGGTAGTGTTTCGGAAAGACTAACATGATCTCTGTCGGTGCCACCCTGGGACTTCTCCTATTCACGCTATGGAATCTCGTACTCAGATTCCTTCGCCTTCCTTGATTCCTTTCAGGCAGTATGACCCTTCAAAGCTCCTCCTAGCAAGTCCAGGAGCACAACTTTTCAGCTTTCTGAGGTGACATCAACCTCCTGCAGAGTCTGTGTGGCTGGTAATATAAGGAAAAAGGTTTTTTCACTTAATTATTTCCCTCATGGGGCCCTCATCAAAACAGCAAAAGCAAAGATGGGATCATCTGTTGCCCCCAAATTTCTGAGCAGCCTGAGTATGCTGAGGTCTGCAAAACCCTGAAGAATGGGTAGCTAGAGAACCAAAGTAACCCTGCTTATGGTCAGCATGCCACTCCTGAAACGAATAAGAGAGCAATTCTCTAATCTGATCATAACCAGCCTCTTCAGCGTTTGCAATCTGCTTGTCCCTGTCTAGGAGACCTTGTTTGCGAGGGGTTAGACTGAAACTGAAGCATAATCATATTCCAGCTGTCCAGGTCATGCCAGCATCTCAGGCCTAAACCTAAATAGTTGTTTGTGGTCCTGGAGGTTTGCTAGAGTTGCCTCTTTTTCCTCCAAAAAGAATTGATAGGTCCTTGATTTGGTAATAAAATTGGGAAGGTTGCCTATAAATAGTAAATCTGTTTCAAGTTCCAGGTTGACCGTGCTTCAACTTACTGCCCCCTGGTGGATGGCCCACAGTTCCAGCTGCTTTGATCTGAACACTCAGGTTCAAATACATTCCTCTTGTTGATTCATAGTGTCAGTTCAAAACATGAATCTCAGCTATTCTCCATGGCAGTTCCTGGTGAGTTTGAATCTATGGATGGTCTGAATGCCTGTCAACTCGCAATTAGTAGGTGGCATTTCCCTGATCCTAGGCTATTTGTCTTTGTTTCATTTCGGTGGCATTTCTAATCACGTTTAGAGACCTTTACTCCAGGCCCTGGCATAGCACCTCCTACTAATTTCTCAAGTTTCTAGAACAGTTGGCCTCTACCCGTGGACTCAAAGCCTGCTTAATTCCAGTCCCACAGCTGCAACCAGCTCCCCAGGTGTTTGTTCCTGTCCCGGGAAGCAATGCTAGGCATTGAAGGGAGCCAAGAATGGCTGTCACTGAGCTCTTCTCCCTTTCCATGAACAACCCCAATTTCCTTAGTAAATGGGTGTTCATTGAGGCTGTGTTAAAAATAAATTTTCAGCCTGTTTGTTCTCAAGTGAATTTTTAAGACTTCTCTGATGATCTGTGGCCATTAATCTCAAACCAGCCAACATGATGCTACAGAACAAAGACTGATAGCACTAGGTCCACCCACCAGAGACTATTCCCTAGCAAGCCAGAAGCAGCACCCACCTCCCCGCTTAAGAAATTGAAGGCATCTCACAGCCTACCTTAGCTTTATCACACTTGAGAGCTTTATCTTTAAAAACAATCCTTAGTTAGAGTCTGCCCAAGAATCAATAACACAGTGAGTGATCCGGCTTACACATAATACAAGGAAATTCTTCTCTTCTCCTCTCTCCCCTTTTCCACCTCAGTTTCTCCCCCAGCAACTCACCACTTATCCCCATGACCTTGAGTTCTAGCGATTGGATACACCCTATTACTTTACTGTTTTCTTATTGATACCCCATGACCTACTCATCCAGAGACTTTATCTTCTAGAAGAGACTGAGTCCTTTCAGTCAGCTCTTCTCCTGCTACGTTTGGATAACCCATTATCTAATAACATACTGTTGAATCTAAGGTCTAGCTGGACACTGTGTGTATTGAAACTGATCAGTTCCTCCTGTTTTGTTCCTATTTTAGAACTCTATGACTTTCCCCTAAATCTCTCCCAAACCTCTGCATCTGTCTTTTCCTATTATAAAAATATTCTGTAGACAGATAAATGCATAATAGGAAAAATTTCTATATGTCCATATTTTGTAAAATTGTATAATACTACATTATGCAATTTCTTCCATTGAAATAACTATGAGGTCCAAATTTCATAGTACTTATTTCTATATAATTTCAAAACATAGGTGGTCATAGTGAAAGTGCACTTTTAACTCAGTTCTAGGGTAATGATTTAGATACAAAATCTTATATGTAACCCAGATATAGCCTACTCCCGCTTGGACCAGTCTCTGTATAGTGTTACATTCAGTGAAACAGCCTGGCCACAGAGGGCCTGAAATATTATGTTGATATTGATTGTGAATTGCCATTATTGGGAAATGTGAATAATGTATACAAAATTTCACAGAAATTCTTCCTTAAAATTATAGTTGGACATCTCCCTTTCACCCCAGGTCTCCCTCTCATGGAAGCTGCCTCTTACTAGCTCTCCATGCTCACCTCCTGCCATGTTCTATCCCTCTTACTCTGCCCAGCACAGCTTGTACGCTAGAGGTCCCAACGTTAGCATCTCCGTCCCATCTGCAGCCTCGATGCGGCCGAGTTTGTCTTCTGCTCAGAATGCTTTTCGCAAAGCCAATAGACCTCACAGGAATTATTTTGAACAAAAATACAAATTATCCACCTTGTTACACTTTCAGTGTATGAAGTGTACAATCATTCACCCAACTGCTGAAATTATTCTACAAATAGAAATTATTTTCAATCACTTCCTCTGGATGTCTTTTCTTATTTTAAGCTACAAAATCAATTTAAGATGCCCCTACGTGGGGAAAAATGTCATGACAAATAGGTGGCAACAGGCATACTCTATCACTGGAATTATCAATGAATTCAAAAACTATTTTAGATGAACAGACGATACTGGAGTATGATAATTACATCTTGCTTAGATTGTGTGTATGTGTATGTATTTTACCAATATAGAGCGTCTCTTACTGTACTGATATCCACATTTCCAGTTGTTCATTTGCATCTTCACATTGGGCAATACTTATGCCTGGTGCTGTATTCCTGACTCTCTACAGGATTTTATGGCCCTGAGGGCCAATTTTCAGAGACCAACACATCTTGTCAAACTAGATTTGAGACTAAGGTCTGAGAAGAATACTAAGGACTTTGATGGGTTATCACTAAAACTGAACTGTGCTGAAAAGTTGTAAATCTTCAACTTCCCTCAGGCTTAGATGGGACTGATTACTAGAAGGATCATCAAAGTCACCAAGCTGTCCTGAGCCTTAAAAAATACATTAAAAAGGGCATCATCTACCAAAAATGTAAAC
The DNA here is from genome assembly GCA_030848825.1 of Tadarida brasiliensis. NCBI lineage: Eukaryota > Metazoa > Chordata > Mammalia > Chiroptera > Molossidae > Tadarida > Tadarida brasiliensis. The sequence goes on along the minus strand of CM061258.1, from coordinate 82,687,942 downwards.
AAGTATAACACATTCCAGGCACATGAAGTTCAGGCACTAATCATCTCAGATAAACGATAAACAAATGATGAGTTACATGTAAATCAACAATGTTGTCAAAACATTGCCCTTTTAATCCCAGATAAATGATGAAGTTTATAAAAGGAGATTTTTGAGGGTCGTGGAAGATTGTTTAAACATACGTGGAGAGTGGTTTAAGTGCTAATCCATTGCCATTTATGTAAACTGTGTTTCTATCATCAGTCTCGGCTGCATAAAAATTGCCTCATCATTTCATAAATCCGTAGACCTAGTTGAAACTGGTCCCTGCTGAGAACAAATTTTTCACATTAAGCTTGAAAGTTTTAAACTCCCTTCTACATACACATAGTGACACAGTCTTGAAAACCTCGGCTCAAGACACGACCAAGTTTAAAAGCACTTCACAACTTTTATAGGGTGTCACCCTCTATTCAGCTCTAAAAGATCTAACAATATAGAAATGCACCCTCTGTCCAATTCTAAAAGATCTAACAACACATCAAGATGTTTCACAAGATGCTTTGTAAATGAGTCTGGATTCTACTGAAGATGTTCCACATCTGCTTTACTTTACCAGTGGAGAACACAAACATGCTGATGGTTTCAGACCAAACCCTTTTTGCAAGTGAGAAGGAAATGCAGAATGTTCAGCTAATTGCTAAGAGGAAATCCATATGTGTTATTTGCTTTCCATGAAAGGACAGGTCCTCTTGCTATGTAATTGATGAAATGTTGTACACAAAACTGACAGTGATTAATACCATTCTAAGATACCATTTTAAGAGCTGTAAGTATAATGCTCTGGAATATGTTCTTTGACATTTACATTGCTATTTGCTAGGTATAAAAACTAGTTCTTGCCTCAAGCATTTATATTGGGGGTAGTATTAATAATTTCAAATGGCAATGTCTTCCTGGGGAGCCAATGTTTTAAAAAGCCGAGAACCGATCACTTTTCATCCCTGATTTCCTTATTAAAAACCACCATTGGGCTACAAATTCATCTAGAAATATTTATCAGGCATCCAGAGGATAGTTTATGTGATTTCCCCTTGATCCCACAAAGAAGCTAGATGAGTACAGAATGCCCCAAATTCAAGGGCACATAGTAAAGTGAACAAATTTTTGGCAGGCTCTTCCATCCAAGGTCCTCTTCCCACGTACACACATAAACCTCATCTGGGCAGTCTGTACTCCAGTGAGCCTCGAGACAATGCACAATGGCTCCCACATTTCCTTATTTGATGCAGTCTCAAAAGGAGGTAAGGTTCAAGCCTGGGTTTTCTTTTGTAATCTCCAGCATGGAGAAAGATATGAAGGGCTTGATTTTTCTTCAAAGGATTCACAGTTCATTATACTTGAGCTTTGCACAGTCCCGTGACCTCTCAGATCCCTTCCCACTCTGGTGCATTACTGCCATCCTGAATCACTTACATCTAACAGAGATAGGAGACTCTCCTTTGCATCTGCCTTAGACATTACTCCTGACACCACAAGCATTCCAACCCCAGAATTTTACAGAAATGAGCCGTACAAAATAAATCCCAACAGATTATAGTCCCTGAGGGTCTTAATACGAGGACACCGTCGTTTTCTGCTCTGTACTTCCTGAGCCTTGGAGAGAGATGAAGGCAGGCACCAAAAAATGCAAATATTTTTAGGAGCCAAGCAGGTAAATATAAGGGAGAAAAGGGCAGAGTGATACGGGCACAATGTTTAAGGTTTCTAATGCTCCCTTTAAAAAAGCAAAATTACGCCCTGGTTGGTTTTGCTCAGTGGTTAGAGCGATGGCCCGTGGACCAAAGAGTTGCAGGTTCGATTCTGTTCAAGGGCACTTACTCAGTTGCAGTTTGATCCCCGGCCTTGGTCAGGGTCGTGCGGGAGGCAGCCAGTCAGTGTGTCTCTCTCATTGGTGTTTCTCTCTCTCTCTCTCTCTCTCTCTCCCTCTCTCTCTCTCTCTCTCTCCCTCCCTCCTTCCCTCCCACACTATCTGAAAATCAATGGGAAAATATCCTCAGATGAGGATTTTTTTTTTTTAGAAAAGCAAAATTACAAATAGAATGAGTGCAGATAGTGCTGCCTCAGTGATTGTCATTCATGGAGCCTGTGGCAAGCATGCCCATCTCAAAGGGTCGGTGGTTATTAACCTCCGTCCAATTATTTTGCAGGTGAGAATAAAAGCCCAGTATTGCCCAACCTCATGCTTTCCCAAGGAGCTAGAATTCAAGAATCAAAATTCTTTCAATTTTTATGTTTTTAAGTGATGACAAGTAAGCCCACCAAAAAGGGGTGGGGGAAGCAGTCATTTGATGGAGTGTAACTGTTCAGGTCAAACAAAATTTCATCTGTGGACCTATAAAAACCTAGAGGAAGCTAAGTCTCTTGTCACCTGTTATTTATCTTGAACATCAGAGGATGGAATTCATCATAACCAATATAAATAGCAATAATCAATTACAGATCAATTCAACTTCCATCCACTAATCTCTTCAGATATCCAGAAGTTCTTTAAGACAAAGAACAAATCATAAGAAAAGATGAAACACAGTGGGTTTAGGGATCATAAAAATCAGAAATGGCAGTGTAGGCCCACTATGCAGTTTGGAAATTGGAGAAACAGAGGGATTAGCTTAGGGGCAATGAAAGCGGTGCTGTGGTGGCAATGTCAGCAACTGAGCAACCAGAGAGCACGAATGGATTCCAGCGTTTTCACGGGCCACTAGCCGAGAACTCCTCCTCCTCTGGATGTCACATGTCCAGGACTGTTTATCCACAGCGTGTGTGTGTTTCCTCCCATGTCCTGCTTTGCTGGTCTACAGTCCCTGATGCTGACACACACACTCACCTGCCCCCACACACACTCACCTGCCCCACACACACTCTGAGTTCAGGGACTGAACAATCAACATTCCAAAAGCCAACAGAAGCCTTCTGCGCCAGTATCAGCTGTATTCTGAAGATGCTGACCAGGGGGAAAAGTAAAATCCTCCATCCCAAACCCTCTCCTTGCTAATGGGAGGGCCAGCTGTCTAGTGCCAGCCCCTTTATGGTTTGTCTTTGACAGATCAGTATCAAACCAAATAGCTATAGGCCAACCCATTAAAGGAAAAAAAAAAAAAAGTGGAGACCAGGAGATTCATGCCTGCTGCTGAAAACTTAAGCAGGCATGTGGGTAATATGAGTATGACAAGCTGGCAGCCCACAGTCTTTTTGAAGTGAAGAGCAAACAAGTTGAGGATTTTCATAATGCAGGCTTTGTCCAGTAATTCAGCCAGAAGCCTTACCAATACAGCTGCTTCCAAAAACTAAAACACATGGGGCCGAAAGCATTGCGACTTAAAGCAAACAAGATTCGCAGCCAGGACCAGCACCCTCAACAGCTGAAGAGTAGACACGCTCTGCCACTAAAAATAAAGCAGTGGCTAGATTTTGAATGTCTCCCAGACAGACCAGAAGTAAATGATGATGGACAATTATAAACTGTAAAACGAACAACTGAAGGAGACCATGATCAATGTTTGAAGTAACCGCTACAGAGAGCTCTCCTGGGGTGGAAATGTGAGGGTCAGAGGGCATCTGGGAAAGAGAGGACTGTTAGGAAAATAATGCTTGAAGTAAGAGAATAAAGATTCCATAATTATTTTCTTGTTATATATATATATAGCACCTAATACCTTCTCCCCCTACTCTCAGGAACTATTTTATATATCTTACAATTTAGCAAAGATAAATGGACTTGCATAGTATAAGCATATGCAATTCTAAAGTCCGCATTCAAAGTAAAGGTCACCTATCTCCATTTTTGTGTTGCTCCTCACAGAGTTGTTCATCTTGCCAGGGCCTTTTCAGGGGAACACATCCCCCAATGCCACAGCAGCCTTTAGCCCAGCTGAATTGGGCCTTCGGTGGCATAGGTAACATAAGAGGCCCTATAATTTCCATTGAAGACAAAATGTTACTGTCCTAACACTAGATCACAAATACTACAAATCCATCAATACATTCTCAAATGGTATGTTACAATTGACCAAAGCCCAAAATACTAGAGAAAAACTAGACTGAGAAAGAGCTTGAGTTCCTACTGCAAAATGGGTCAGTCACGTCTCTCTTCAAAAAGAGAAACTCTTGAGCTTTCAATAGGCAGCCTGATAAAGCTTTAAATCTACTGGGCAGCTAAGTGATGTGCACTAAGGGGTAGGTAGATTAGGAGGGCGTGAAGGGCTATCTCAGCCAGAAATGCATTCTTCTGGGGGTGTAATTTGTATTCACATATCTATCTATACAATAGATTCCCCGTTACAGTACTTATTATGAATTATAGATAAGCACTCTGTGTGTAATGTTCTGCTCTCCATTTCCTACAAATCAAATTACGTAGGGTTATATTGGATTGTGGACATATTTAGAAAATCCTTTTATGGTGTTTAAGCTTCCTTCTGCCAAGAGGCTCCAATCTGTCCTTTGACCAGATGCCCCTAAAGTGCCTGCCTTGTGCAGGACCATGCACTGCAGTGGGAGGCTGGTGTAGGGTGGGGCTGAGCAGGCCCCAGAACCTTCATCCACCAACATGGGGCTGGTGAAGCCATCTTGACTGGGAAACAGTGGAAACACCATAAAGTTGGGCACATGGTAGGTGTTCAGGAATTACTTGAATGTCTACACTGGTTATTCTCCCAAGGAGGCTGCCAACAGAGACAGCCTTTGCACCACTTTCTTTTTTTTAAAATTTTTTTTTCTTTATTGATTTTAGAGAGAGAAGGAGAGAGAGATAGAAACATCTATGAGAGAGAACATCGATTGGTCGCCTCCTGCATGCCCCCCACTGGGGATCGGGTCCACAACCTGAGCATATGCCCTGACCAGGAATCGAACCAGCGACCTCCTAGTTCATGGGTCGACGCTCAACCACCGAGCCTTATTGTCCGGGCTTAACCACTTTCATATGACAATTCACACTCCATAACGTAAAAATGGACATTATTTGCATCATTCTCTAAATGTTATTATCCTGGGCCAGTGGTTCTTGCACTCCCCCTGTCCCTTATCTGTACAACTAAGGGATCTTAACCACCTCAGTGGTTTTCAAGGTTTGGTAAAACTCCCTTTGGACTTAGTTAGGGTGGAAGTAGATGATGAGGGTAGCAAGGTTCTATTTCCTCATCTAATCTCAACCCCAATTCTTCTGCTTCTGTCTTTTTATCAGTTAGATCTAGGCATGAAATTTCATTTGCAGGAAGGTTCTGAATCTTTAAATAGTTTGAAACCCACTAGTCTGAAACAGAGATCATAAACTGCTGACCCATGCTTCAAAAGCAGCCTGCAGATTTTTTTTTGTTTGGCTCCAAAGATTTTTGTATTGTTTTGTTTTAACTTGAAGTATACACCAAAATTTAAAACACAGGGTGTTTTACATAAAATTGAGCCTCTCTTGAAAATTTTGATGTATAAGCATTGGGCACATCTTGTGCCCAGAGACCATCGTGTGACTGGCCTTCTAGATGGTGTGTGCTTTCTGCAGTTCACCACAACTCCCACTCAGCCCACTGAACTCAACACTCTGCTTACCCGACCCCTGTAGACATTTGAGTTTACAATCCAGGATCTAGATTATTTTTAAAGTTCTTTCTAGTCCTGAATACATCCCACAGAAACTTCTAAGGGAAGGGGCTTTGTCTTATGCATATTCAATATTCCTCAGCACTTCCTACCTCTACCCCCTCAACCCTACCTGCATCCTAGCACACATGCGCATGTGTACCCATACACACATCACAGGGTCAATGCATAATAGAGGTTCAGTGATTGTGCTTTATGTTGAAAAGTGGCCTTCTATACCACCCAGTAATATTTACATTTACCAAAGAATCTTGAGCCCCCAATTTCTTAGCCCAAAGGAATTTATTTCCCACGGTGTATTTCATCATGTTGTGATGTCAGGCAAGCTCAGAAGAAATTTTGGCGTTGAAGGATTGTTAGGAAAGCAATTTGTTTCCAATAAATGTAGACTCACTCTGGTTACCTTAATTAGATCTTATTATAAGAATATTCACGGACCAAAAAGAGTACCATGGAACACTTTTACAGATGAGAATATTTGGGAATGAGAAAAATCCAACATGATTCCAGTGGCCGCTAAAGTTATTGGCCATTTAGTAGCAGGGTATTGTTGATCACGTGACTTTATGGTGGTCACTTAGCTCCTTTCTGGCTATATCTGTTCCTTCCACTGGTTAGTCACCTTACCCTCCACTCTCTGTCATTTCTGTTTCTGTTTCTGCTTAGTCATAAATTCAGTTTACTTACACCATCAGTTTATTCATCTCTCTTGCTGCCGCAAAGCCTCTTCTTGTGGTTTTTTTAGCTTATACTCCCTCCCAAAACCAACTAATTGACTCCCTCCCCAGATGCCCTAGTTCAAATTCCTAAACTAGAACATCTGACCCAACTAATCACCATTTTGCCTGTTTGGGCAGTTTTTTATGCCAAACCATCTCATAGCACACACTGGCCAGCCGAGGGATCGGTTAAGGGTAGAACCACCCTGGTCCAGTCAGATAGGTCTGTAAGAAGGGGACTCTTGGCCACCCAAGGCGGCTCCCACAGCCCACTGTGGGTAAAGCACTTTCCCTTAGAAGGAAGCTATTGGCATGGCTGGCACTAGAATGGACTTGTCTAATAGGATCTTTAGACTGCAATTTAAATCACGCTAGTGTCCCCATCTTTGAGAATGGTTTTCCTCTGAGACATAAACCAAAGCAAAGATTAAATTTTGATAACATTCCTGTTCATGTGGACCTTGAAGCAGCAGCCATCAGAGGACCTCTGTGGTTCTTACATGCTCTTTGATGACAACCTACTTTAACGCAGTAAGGCATAGTTCCTCAAAGCAGGGACCTCAATTGCTTTGGAGGCCTCTGAACCAACTCTTTTACACAGTATTATCCAGGCTTAAGTTCCAGTGAATTAAACTGACCTCCAAAACTCTTTATCGAGTCTATCCATGACTTCAGATACCGTCTATATGCTAAGGAATCCCAGCAACGTAAGTGTAACCCAGATCTTCCTCCTGAATTCCATGTCGATCTAACCCATCTCCACCTAAATGTCCCATAGTTATTTTATGTTTCTTCAATGTTGCTAAAACTCATCATGTCCAAACTAATTTTCCCTGCCTTGTTCACAGTTAACCTATTTTTCTTCAACCATCCATTTGCTCCTATAATAAATTAGGGTGTCACCCTTCATTTTTACCTCTCCCAGGCTCGTATCCAATTAATAATTACATTTCTGTTGAATATTACTTCTTAAATATCTCTTAACTATGTTTCCAGGGCTTCACCTCCCCTACCTCCACTAAAAAAATTTAATTTTTCAGAAACTAATACTCTCTGCCACCTTTAGTCTTTTGTATAACAAAGCTATCCCCTCTGACTAGAATAATGTCTTCCCATTCACTCTCCTCATCCAAGTCCAAACTCCTTTTGGATGGCTAATTTCCATTCCTCCTTCAGGTCTCAAGTTGGAGTCACTTCCTCCTGGAAGCCCTCTCTTACTGACCAATTCTGGGGTAGATACCCTACCCTGTGTGCCTCGATGCTGTCACCTGCTCATCACCATGTCACGTTTGTGATTGCCTCCTTGCTCCCCTGCAACCTGCACTAAACGATTTGCTCTCTGGAACAGGACCACGTCTGCCCAGGTTAAATCTGTGTTCCTAGTGCCCAGTCAGTAAGTGACACATAGCAGTTACCTGATAAATATTTGTTAAGAAGGAATACTGCCCTACTGTACAAGACCTATATGCCTTTAATATATATTCTCTTTAAAATTCACTCAGAGAATAAAGTTGTGATTTTGATAAAGTTTCAAAGACAGTTGGAAACAGCCAAAGACATGCACAACCCCAGACACAAAACAGAATGAATAACATACAAATAAAAAGATGTAAAAATCAAATGAAGATGCGAGTCACACAGAGTCATGTAAATCACTAAGATAAGCAGAATACAAATTCTGTACCTAAATGTGTTTCCCAGCCCATATTTCTAAGGACGGTAGCATACCATACCCCTGAGAATGACAGAATACCTTTTACTTTTTCCACCATTCATACACTGATTTATACTTCTGAAACTCAGATATTCAGATAACAAATAACCAAGTGTTTGAAGGAAAGTTACAAATTATAGTCATATGTCACAGTCCAAGCAAATGGCAGCTAAATTTCACTATATAAATTGCAGAATTCTCTTATGATTTCACAAGATATATTGAAAAGAAAAACAGTAAAAAAAGAAATTCATTTTTACTCAGCTAATATAGTATATGGGTAAAGGGTTCATGTTTAAACTGTTACAGATGAGTGAGTTTTTCCAGAAATGCAATTTTAACAAAGCATAATACCACTGAGATATTAAAGCTGAATTTAATTTTTTTTAAATTAGGTTAACACCCTCAGAGCAAATAACACTTATATCATATGCTTTAAATAATGCTTTGTTTTAAATAAATTACTTAGCAACAAGAAAACAGATTTCAAAAAAAGACAATAGAAAAATAGAGCTGGTCAAACTTTAGGGATAAAATGACTTTTAATTAACTAAAAACTATAAGCTAATAATAAAGAAGCTTTTTACATAGGTGTGCCTTTTGTGTGTTTTATGATATTTTTGCTGTAGCTATTGCTGCTAATTATTTGAGAGCGAGACAATAGTAAACAATCCATATTTTTCAGGTCAAACTGTTAGAATGTATTGCTGAGAAAAAAAAATACAATATTTAAGGCAAAAATCTTGTTTATTTTAAAAGTGGCAATTAATTATTGCTAATTCTCATTATCCTGCCAACATTATTATGTAAAAGAACCCAGAGTGAAATACTGATGAGGGACCACCTCAAAGAGAATATATGAGAAGCCAAAATCTGCAACCTGAGGCTTCTATAAGAAGTAGGTGAATACAACAGTTTTGCCTTCAGCCAACTAAAGGGTAATTATTTGTAGGTTAGCAAGATTTAAGATTTTCTGTCACCCTCAGCCCTACCTCCCCAGGTCAGGCGCCTGCCTCGACACCAAACGCTCCATTTCTCAGCCTCTGGAAGCACAAATCCTCCAGCAGCTCCTACTTAAATGCTACATGTGTTCTGATCATTCAAAGATGTGAGTTTTGTCATTTGCATATTGTTTTGCCCTGATCTCAAGTTAAAAAAAAAATAAAATGTATTTTGCCGCATCCTAATGTAGAAACTCTAAATGTTCCCAGAAAAAGAAGAAGAAAAAAACTTGTTCTGGCAAGGCCATTTGGAGATTATTAGTTGGCATCTTTCGGCTGTAGTCAGAAATAGGCGAGCATCCATTCGTAGCAATCCTTATAACATTATCTCTGTTTGCATTGTTATTATGTTTATAAGCGCTTTTGGAATTCATGCTAGTCTTTTAAAAGATAGATCAAAGATCTCTTTTTTCTGTCAAGAAAGCAAAATTCCAAAAGTAACATATTTTCATAGAATATGTAAGGGACATGAAAAAAACAATCTGAGTATAAGTCCTTGTGAAATGTATTTGTGATCAGTGAAATTAGACCTCTTCTTAGTGTCCCAGTGACTATCAAAACAGATGTGTGATATCTGTGTCGGTCAGGTGTCTCTTTAAAGCCTTACGTGGTTGGCTTGTCCTTGTACAGCTCAGTCATTTAAAAAATATTTTGAAAGCTAGCCATGAGAATTACAAATCATTTTTCAAAGGTATGTACAGCTCTGCAAATTACAATGAGTTTACAGGTGCTGTCTTATTCTGTGTAACCTAGAGATGAAAGAGGTATCAAGGACACTGATGCTCATTGCTGCATCAATGAAATCCTCATAAATTCAAAAATCGTGGCAATAATCTCTTTTGTGGAAATAGATCTATGGAGTTTTCAAGCAGATGGCATCTGATTTCCTCCTAAATGAAAAGGCCTTGTAAAATAGGGCAAGGCCTCCAACAGCAAGACAGAACACAGAGATTGCAATGGCCCTCGATCCTTTGATGACCTACTGGAACCAGGAGGGCTGACCTGGGGCAGACACAGTGCTGGTCGCTTTCTCACACATCGGCTCACGTAAAGCTCATAGCAACCAGTTGGGTATTATTCTGTTCTCTAATTTAAAGTTGAGGAAGCTTAAATAAAAAAGGTTAGGTGACTTGCCCAAGATGATCGAGCTCACAAATGTCACAGCAGATTCTCACACAAAAGGAACTAAAAAGGAAGAGGCACCTGCCCCCAGGGTTCACACACACACATTTATACAATCAACACATTCTCAGGGCTCAAAGGCTGATTATTAGCTCATACTTCCCATCCATACTCTCAGTGCATGTGCTGTTCTCTTCTGATACTGCCGTTCCTCCTTTTCTTTTCCAGGCTTTTCTATATGTAGATGTGAGCCTGATTTTCTCTTTAACTGTTCCCTAAAGCTGACCCTGGCAGTGGAGAGTGGCTTGTGTGTGTTTCTGATTCTCTTTTACCTCCCATTTCATCAGCTTCACCACTGTCTGTACTTTCGTGCCGTGCTGATGAGCTAAGCACTGTTAATGAAAATTCAGGAACCCAGCTGACCGGGTCTAATAAATTCTACATCGTCACACTGTCTTGCTTACTGAAAAGCAACATAACTACTACTCCCTAACCACAGATGGCTCTCCGATCAATATCTGAGGTCTTGACCCCTGATCCTCTTTCTAATGACATATTTTGTGCTGTCTAAAAAATAACTCTCCTTGGTGAACTGCCAAGATCTAAAACTAATTATGACAAAACTGAACCCAGAGTCCTCTCCCTCAAACCCCTGCCCCACTGAAGTTGCCCACTATGACCAAGGGGCACCATTGCCTACCTGGGCACACAGCAGTGTACCTGTGGGTGTCCTCTTCAGCCCCTTCTCTCACCTGTCTCCAGGCCCGGCACCAGTGTCACCAATTCATCCTACTCATTTGAGGTCCATGTGTTCACCACATCTAAACTACAATCACCAGCGTTAGTACTAGAAACCCACAAACACATGTCTGTATTTCCAGATTCTCCTGCTCCTCTCTGCCCAACACACAGACACAGCTGCTATTTCCTCATGTCTAAAGTATTCCACGCGACTGGGGAACCCTTCATTGCCTGGGCCCCACTTATTTCTCCATCCTCAACTCACGTCACTTACGCTCACGTGCACTGTCCTTTTTCTTCCTTTCATATACCTTGACTTGGCATGCTCTTTCTTCCTCAGAGCCTTTGAACATTGTCACTTTTTCTGGAATGTTTTTTACTCCACAGTCGCCAATACTTGCTCAGCAGCTTCCTCCAGTCTCCATTCTAATGAGGTCCCCTTGTTGCGCCCTGTTCTTTTCTTTCAACACACTTATCATGGTCTGTAAGTATCTATTTATTTCTGAAGGAACGAATACTCCCAATTGTTTCTCCAAGTAAAGGAAAGAGCATTTGCAAAAGGTCAGAGGAGAAAAGGACGGCGGTTGTTTGTGACTCGGGAAGGAAGGAGTCCTGTGGAACTGCAGCAGAGACTGAGCGGCAGCACCGACTGAATGAGGATGAGGAGGCGGCGGGGCCATAGTGGGAAGCAACTGCATAAATCCATGTAAGTTTGGAATGACCTTGTAATAATGGGAAGACAGCAGTTTTACACAGAGTAGTAATCTGATCAGACTTGCATTTGTAAATCACTCTAGGTAAAAGGTTAAAAATGAACTAGAGGGCATAAGAGCGATTACATAAAGACAAAGTTGGAGGTTATTGTAGGTAGCTTGGGCTAGAAACATGGCTGTGAGGTTGGAGAAGGATAGGTAACAGGAGTTTCCTGCAGGAAAATTGATAGGATTCGCCCACTGATTGGAAGTAGAAGTGAGGGTGTGAGGGTATAAAGAACGAGTCACAAATGTGTTCCTTAAGGGGATGAGTGGATGGTAATATCCCACACTGAGAGGCAGTATGGAAGAGGAGCAGAAGGGAGGACATTGATGAGTTTTGTTTTATTTTTATTTTTTTTAATCCTCACCTGAGGATATTTTTTCCATTTATCTTCAGATAGAGTGGGAGGGAGGGGGAGAAAGGGAGAGGGAAAGGGAGAGAGGGAGAGAGAGAGAGAGAAATATCGATGTGAGAGGGACACATCGACTGGTTGCCTCCCGCGCCTGACCCTGACCAGGGCCGGGGACAAACCGCAACCGAGGTACATGCCCTTGACCGGAATTGAACCCACGACTCTTTGGTCCTTGGGCTGATGCTCTAACAGCTGAGCCAAACCGGCCAGGGTGATGAGTTTTGTTTTAAATAGATTGTGTTTAGGTATCCTTTGGAGAAGCCAAATAAATATATCAGCAGACAATTAGATCTACTGGGTTGTATATGAAAATTTGGAAATATTCAACATATAAAAAATGTTCAAAGTTGTGATGTGGCCTAGAGATGTAGAAAGGGTGTAACATGAGAAGAAGAGATTGCCTAGGACATTCTCATTGCCTGTGTTGCCCAAAAACAATCTTTCTGCCAAGACTTGTGCCTTCAAAACATTTAAAACCGTATTCAAAACTCACATTTTCCATGAAGCCTTCCCAGATTCATGTTGCCTTTATCCTATCATTCTAATAACACTCATTACCCTTGAAAAAGTTATCATTGGCTACATATATATGTTTATGGGACTCTCCTCACGCCAATATTATGTTGCAAGCTCCCAGAGGACAATCTTCTTGTTTCTTCTTTCATTAAATATTTACACTATTCAGTTGATATTCTTGACAAGCCAACTCTCTATCTGCTCGTAATAAATACCTATTTGAGTTTTATAAATTTTGAGTTTCCTATTGTCGCAGAGCAATTTTAGTAATTTATATAAATATTTTTGTTTTGGCCAAGTTATATATGTAACTAAAGAAGATATAATCTATGATTTACTCAAAATAGAGGGTTGGCATTACAGCTAGCCAACACATTGACCAAAGAAGAACATTAAGGCAAAAATGCTATCAGAACGTAAAGCCAGCCAACATCTTCTAGTTCCATTTCCAACTTCATCCCATTGACATGGTTCGGTGCTTAGAATTGTCATTTATAGCCCTGTTTGTGATCCTACATAATTTAATCTACACAGAGAGTTCCCCATTCATTCAGGTTTCCCTAAGAATTGACGGCTGTCAAAAAGCATTACCAACAAAGTCATGTTGAGCACCCCTGTGAGCCACAGGGTATCTTCTGGAGCACATCACTGAAGCAGTGCCCACTGGTGGCTTGGCAGAGAGAGATGGCACTGGGGCTGTGGTGGCAGTCCACCAGGCCAGCCTTCCACTTCCACTGAAACTGTTAAGTTCCCCTTAGCTGGATGGTTGGAGATAGCAAAAGAAAGGATGAGCATCTCCAAAGTTGTTTTTTTTTTTTAACGAGATTTCCATATCCTCCAAGATCATGCCGATTAATTATCCTTTCTTTCTGAATGGCACATAGTGGGTTTTCAAAAAATATTTGTTGAATGATTTAAAGAATGAAATTAGCATGAATTGAGTACGTACATATGTGTTAGGCAATGCACTATGTGTTTGGTGGTGTGTTTTTTTTTTTAAACAGTACCAGGATTTTTCATCAGTATGTTAAGATGAAGGAACTGAAATTCAGAGACGTTGGTTAACCTGCTCAAGTCTCACAGTTAGTAAGTAACAGTGAGGATTTGAACACAAGTGAAAATTTTTCTTAAGTAAGATTTTGCATATTGGTAAGGTGGGGTTCTTGTTCCAACCTTTAGAAAAATATACTGACTAAGAGACCTTCAATGTCTGGAAGGGCAAAAGGCTCCCACACTCTCATCTTTGAGCTATTCAGCATTGATCAGTGCAGCCACAGATCACGTTATGGTCCCTGGCAGCCCATACTACACCATAGGCATAATTTCTCTAAGCTCCTGCCCCTGTGTAGAAAGACAATGTTCTGTACAAATACGTATAAGCTTCAGTAAATAGCTGATAGCTATTGCATAAAACTGTACAGTCAGCCAGATCACTGAATCAGATTTCAATTTTCCATCTGTTTCAAGTGAGTCGCGTCCTACAGATCCAGGGTCAACCTTATGTGTGTGCACGGTAAGCACTTTCATGTCCTAGACTGGCTTTAATTCAAGAGGAATGTCCTCAAAATATCGTCCCCTATTAGAAGTTCTGCTATTAGTGCTTCATGCCTAGACACTTTTTCGAAATTAAATGTCTCCTTTGGGGAACTATTACATTACATTTTTAACCAATTAAAATGAATGAGTTTTCCAAGTCACTTTCCATGACTAATAGAAGGGACATAGCAGCATCTACCACATGGGTTATGGCATCTTGGTTAAGAACACAGAAGAGTTAGACAGGTGCCTATTAGTGCTAGGGATTCTGTGGGTTACTTTGTTTCTGTGAGCCTCCATTTTCTCACTTGTGTTATTAGCAAAAATGCTAACCTTGTATTCTTGTATTAAATAGTGAAAATTATTGTTTCATTACAACTTATTGCTAAATCTATTTAAATGTCCCCTTATGCACAGTGAAAAGTGGAACCCATTTCATAATGATAATTGATACATTTATTTTAGGGAAGAAAAATCTATAAAAGTAGGAATCACTGATATAAAAAGATAAAGAAAAATGCAAATCTGCCTTCTTCTCAGCAAAAAAGTGGTAATTGTGTGTGTGGTGATGATAATGAGTATCACAACATAATGATCTATATTCTGAATTAATAATGTTAGGATTTTAAACATATAATTTTTTTTAAATCCTCAACCGAGGATATTTTTCCATTGATCTTCAGATAGAGTGGGAGAAAGAGAGAGAGAGAGAGAAACACTGATGTGAGAGAGACACATCAATTGGCTGCCTTCCGCATGACCTGACCAGGGCCGGGGGAAAAACCGCAACCAAGGTATGTGTCCTTGACCGGAATTGAACCCGCAACCCTTTGGTCCACGGGCTGACACTCTAACTGCTGAGCCAAACTGGCCAGGGCATACACATGTAATTTTTTTAATGATGTGAACATATTTATACTAAAAGGTTGCTGAAAAATTCAAAATGTAGAAACTTTGAACGTCGTTAGGACCAGATTCCACACTGCTATATTAGTTTCCTAGGGCTTTTGTAACAAATTAACATAAACTGAATGAATTAAAACAACAGAAATTGATTCTCTCACAGTTCTGGAGGCCAGAAGTCCACAATCAAGGTGTCGTCATGGCCAGTCCCTCTGGAGGCTCTGGGGAGAGCCCCTCCTTGTCTCCTCGAGCTTCTGGTGGCTGCCAGCATTCCCAAGGCTGCAGCGCTCCAGTCCCTGCCTCCCCTTTCCCGTGGTCTTCTCCTCTGGGTGTCAGACAAACTGGGATGATCTCAACTTCAGAGTCTTAATTACATCTGCAGAGGCCCTTTTTCCAAATAAAGTCACATTCACAGGTTCTGGGAATTAGGACGTGGACATACAGACCTCTTTAGGGTCCTTCATTCAACCCACTGTACCAATCACAAATTATAGTATAATCTTATCATTTTAATAATAGTGAATTATAAAGTGTAGCAGCTCTTACCTATTAAATAAGTCTGTTCTTTCGCCTAACCAAGTGCCCTTTTCATACAGACAGTGTTTTTGGCAATGGATAGGGAACCAAGCAGCCATGGAAGTTACAAATTAGTCTGAGAGACATTCAATAAACAACTGAATATATACGTGCACACAACATACTATGGCCACTCCTACGGGGGAAAAGAACATGGTTACTATTCAGAGAATAACTCTAGGTTGAGTATTCAGGGGAGGCTGCACTTACTGGAAGGTCTGAGGTAAGACTTTGGAATATGAAGGACCCAGGCACACAGAGAATGAGGGGCAAGGGACTGCGCAGAGAAACAAGTTATCAAAGTCCTTGAAGGAGTGAAGAGTGAGGGAGTTTCCAAGAACTAAAACAGACAGCAATGTTGGAAAAGGGGTGAGTGAGTGAGTGAGTGAGTGAGTGAGTGAGTGAGTGAGTGAGTATAGGGAAAGGGGCAAGAGATGTGTTCAGAGGGGTCTACAGGGACCAGAGCATGCATGACCTTGTAGGTAATGGTAAGAAATTAATTTTTATTTTTAGAGAAATAAGCAACTTTTGAAGACTCTTTAAGTAGAAACCTGGATGTGTAAAGATGACTCCGTTTGCCAGGTTTAGAATGGATTGGACAGGGCAAGAGTGGAAACAAAGCATAGTCCAGATTAGAGGCCATGGCGGCTTGGGCAAGGGTGGTCACAGTGCGTGAGAGAAGGAGGGTAGATGGGGCGACATGTAGAAAGTGAAATACACAGAACTTGGTGAAAGATCTGATAAGAAGAAGACTGTATCAGTTCCAGGTGTCTGGCTTGTACAGCTGGTTAGTGCTAGAAGTGAGACGGGGCAAGCTGCAAAAATCATCGATTAGGGAGTAAGAAGTCATTTAACTAGCAATTAGTACATACACACATTTATAGTGATGGTTAATTTTGTATCATGGCTAGGTCATGGTCCCCAGATATTTGGTCAATACCAATCTAGATGTTGCCGTGAAGGTATGTTTAAGATGAGATTAACACTTAATTCAGTCAACTTCGAACAAAGCAGATTACCCTCCATAATACAAGAGGGTATTATCTAATCAGCTGAAGGCCTGAAGAGAAAGAGACTGAGATCTCTGAGGAAGAGGGAATTCTGCCTCCAGACTGTCTTCAGACTCAACCTGCAACATCAGTTCTTCCCCAAGTCTCCAGGCTGCCAAATTGCCCTGCAAATAATGGACTAGCCAGATGCCACATGAACCAATCATATGAACCAATTACTTAAAATATCTAGAAAGAAAGAGAGAGGGGAAGGAAGGAAGGAAGGAAGGAAGGAAGGAAGGAAGGAAGGAAGGGAGGGAGGGAGGGAGGGAGGGAGGGAGGGAGGGAGGGAGGAAGGAAGGAAGGAAGGAAGGAAATATTCTATTTCTCTGGAGAACCCCAAAATACATTTAATAATGATATACTTTTGTCAAAGAAAATATATTTGCATATGTGCATGAAAACAATACTTGTAGAATTTATAACAAATATTAGGATTTTGAAAGCTTTATAACTAGGGTACTTGGGAGACATCCAAATCAAGATGTCAAGTAGGGAAATTGATATGCCACTCAGGAACTCAGTAGTCAGTTCTAAGCTGGGCTATATATTATAGTTGTGATTTGTCAGTATATAAATAAATGTTAAAGCCATGAGAATGGATGAGATAGTCAGAAATTTCCAGAAATTGTTTTAATTGTTTTGCATATCTCATTTTATTTAAAGCCTACAGCAACTCTATAAAATAGGCATTATAATCCCCAATTTACAGATGTGAAATTGGGATTCAGAAATTAATTATTTGCCTGAAATCACACGTGTAAAATTCAAACCTGGGAATGAGTGACTAAGACTCTTAATCGTTGTGATATTATTTTATTTTTTCTTTGGTTTCAGATTACTTTGCCAGGAGTTTTAAACTGTTTTAACTTTGTAGATAAAAGACAACAAATAATTAAGTAAAACAGCAAAGCCTTTTTGGAAACTAAATTTTTTACACATACAGATAGCCTAGATTATTTGAATGCCATTTGACACAGTAGTTCTACTTCTAAAATCCACTCTAAGGAAATAGAGAGCAAGAGAAAGGTGCTTTGCATAGGAATGGTCATTACGAGATTACTAATAATCTTGGAAACCTGGAATAACCTAAATATCTAAGAGTATGTGAATAGTTAAACAATTGTGTGTTCACCTAGTATTCATTGTATATAGTCATTAAAAAAACAAGTTCAAAAATATTTTACATTTGAAAACGTTTTAAATATAACATTAGCTGAATATACACATACACATAATAATAATATAATGTTGTAAAAATATATTTGTATATGTGCATATAAAGAGGATTTGTAGAAAATATACCAAATATTAAGAGTGCTTCTATATTATAAGAGTGTCGGTAATTGTTATATTCTTCTTGATATTTTAAGTACTTCCCAGATTTTTCTACAATGCATATATATTACTCTGTACTCAAAAAAAAGAGAGATCCTTTGTTTTATTTTTAATAAACACTGAATTTCAAAATCCAGTAGCAAAAACTGTAACAGCTTCTATTCTCTAACAAACTAAGCCATTTAATATGTTAGCTCCAGCTATAGCATGGATTTATATTTTTATTAAAAATTTTAATGAGTTTAAAAATACTGATCTTCTAGAGAATTTTAAGAATTAATATTTACATTGAGTATTGGGATCACTGGATAAAAGGTGCTACATGAATGCAATGTATTATTATTAAGTGTTATTAAAGTAAATTGAAGGCAAAGCATGTAATAAAATTTTCCCTGTGGCAAATATCTGAGGTCCCTATACGGTCCCATAGCGCTTAGATCACATTTAACTGTGAAAGTACCAACATTAACATGAAAATATTTTTGCTCCGTCTGGGATCAGCAATGAATATACACTATGTGGCATTCCATTTTTAATTACATATCATATTTCATAGTCAATATTAAAATTATAGTCCACAAAATTTTATATCACTTAATAGGTGCCAAGATTAGAAAAATGAAAATATTTTTTATTTCATAGAACTTACAGAGCTAAAGTTTTATTTGGTAAAAGTAATATTAAGGACATATTGATGGCAACGGAATTTTTCAATCTCAAACGACTATCAAACCTTCCATGTGTATAGTCATATTTTCAGTCATTTCCTAATTATTTGCGTTAGGAGTGAGTAAGAGAGAGCGTCTGCCTATCTGGTTCTCAGATCTTCTGACCTACGTAATCAAGAGATTAGTGAGATTCAAGTGAGGAGAAAAGGGGGAGGTATCTACAGAAACTATATCTATCTAAATAATAGAAAGGATTAAGATAGAAAACGAATTTAGAATTTATGTTTTGGGGTGCTCAGTAACAGCCTCAGGGTAGCAGGGGAACTAGAGAATTTAGGAAGGAATTTTAGGAACCTAATCAAGGCATCCCCTTTAACGTGCTGTGAAGGAGGTAGGTAGACACTGGAATTCATTTTTAATTGTATTTGTAGGTTGAACACTTTTTTAAAATATGTTTTTATTGATTTGGGGAGAGAGAGATAGAAACCGATGTGAGAGAGAAATATCTATCAGCCGCCTCCTGCACGCCCTCTACTGGGGATGGAGCCCGCAACCCAGGCACGTGCCCTAACCGGAATCGAACCAGGACCTCTCAGCCCATGGAACATCACTCAATCCACTGAGCCACATCGGCCAGGCCAGGACACTTTTTAAAAAATATGATTCTCTGTGGAAACTGTGCTATCTGAAACTCCAAGATTCATTTGCGTTACAAAGGAATGTAACTGGCTAAAAAACAGATGACTTATACCGTATAATCACTCTAGTCAAATGTATATATTAAAGCTCCTTTCCCTTTTATTATACAAATCAAAGGAAAATAGTTCCATGTTTTAAGAGCTTAATTCTAGTATTGGTTTACAAAACCATACTTGCAAATTGAATTATTAGAATTAGTCAACCTTGGGAAAATATGGGTGAAGTGAGGCAGCCATTTTTCACATCATGTGAACTATCCTTTAAGATGTAAAAAGCCTTCCATAATGCATATTTTCTTTGATGTCTTTTAGTAGCCTAAACTGAAGTTAACATTTTTAAAAAATTAATAAAATGATGTAAATTATACATAAGCCCGAAGACAGTTTCAAACAGCAACAAATTAGTGTCTTAAGACAGGGTAAGATAGGTGTTCTGAACTGTAGTGTGTGTTAGACTCATCTGGACAGTTTATGTCAAGTGTAGATTCCAGGATTTCGTACAGCTGCGAAGATTCTGATTTAGAAGGTCTGACATGGACCTCGGTCATCTGGCCAAGTGTTTCAGAAGCAGAAGACTGGAAAATCACAGTTCGAGAAACACTGAGTTGAGGTATAATTTTAAATAACTGGAGACTGTTTGGGGTACATGAAGCTATATATGATATTTTCAGCAATATTTTACACATATATCCTAAAAGATTATTGATTGCAAGCCAGTTCTAAATTCATATACACAATTTCAGAACCACATAAAATTTCCATGCAAATTTTGGTCAGCTCATTCTTAAACTTGGCTCTGCATTTTTAATTTCAGAAACCAATGTCCACGTGAACTGTTTTTATAGCATATTTATTATGGTAAATTATTGGCATAGTGTTGAACAATAAAACTAAGGTTATGAAAAAGGTTGTTATTTACACTAGAAAAATTGAAACTTGCCCGGCTGGTGTGGCTCAGTGGTTGAGCGTTGACCCATGCACCAAGAGGTCACTGGTTCGATTCCCAGTCAGGGAACATGCCCAGGGTGTGGGCCAAATCCTCAGTGGGGGGCATGCAGGAGGTGACCAATTGATGTTCTCTCTCATCAATGTTTCTTTCTCTCTCTCCCTCTCCCTTCCTCTCTCTAAAATCAATAAAGAAAAAAAAATTAAAAAAAAAAAAAAAAGAAAAGTTGAAACTCATTTTCCTCTGCCTTCTCAACATTTTCTCACTGGTTTTGTCCATATACATAAAGCTAAAGAGAAATTTATGTAATTATTCTGTAAATCTGAGTAATGTACTCTTGAGTCTGAGTAAGAAAACCTCAGATTTTTTATTGACAACATCCTTTTCTTCTGCCTAGTCTGGGTAATTTCCTTGACTCTCCAGTTTACATAACATAGTACAAACAACCATTATATTCATCACTGACTGGACCTGTGTTTCAGAAAAATAATATCAGAATCATAAACTTTGTCAGAAAAGTTGACTGTAAGTTATCTACATATGCATCAAAGTAGTTCAGTTGGAATTCAAAAATTCAAATCTCAAAGTACTTAATAAGCATTTTTAAAGCATTGCATAGATTACTATTTTATTAATGAATCCAAATGTTTGGTCATATTTCAATTGGAAAAGATTAACACCCAGCTTCGAGAGCCTCCCACACTGGAATCTGGTCCTATTCATTGCTCTATCTCAGTAGCTAGACTAGTTCTGACAAGTAGTGGGAGTTCAATGTGTATTTGTAAGAGCATAGGCTATATTGGTAAATTTTTCTAGATCAAGGTCAAAGACTGTACTGTTTGGGAGGGTCAAGTAGATTCATTCTTCTATGTGCAAGGCCTTATTGGTCGTTTGTGAACAGAAGATGGCAAATCATGTCAAGATGTTATGTAACGTCTGCAGTCACAAAAGTAGTTCAGGGTATGGTTTACTTGTCTTTTTGCTTTCATTGCACGTAATCTGGAGCTGGTTAATAGTAATTTGAAATCTTTTTCAGAAGTATCACAGTAAACTCTCGGCAATATAACAGTCAAATCTATGATGCATTAGTCGCTTTGTGCGTTGCTCACAGAGGACATATGAGTTATATGTTCTGCTGACTTAATCTACATATAACCTCTGCAAGATTTTAGAACATTTCTCTCTCTTTCTTCTTCCTAAGGTCAGACATTGCATAAAGCCATGGAAGCCAAACACATCATTACCTTCTAATATGCTCCTTAAGGAAGATGTGAGTCAGACCATGGATTAGCTTAGAAAGAGATAAGGTGAGTTCCAGATGTTGTGAATCAGTCAGAACCAATTCAGCATCTCTCTTGAGCATGGGATCAGTAACAGGGAAGACTTGGCAAGTGATAAAACAGAATTGGAAGCAAGGGAATTTTCCAAATCACATATTCAGAATGTGTTTTTATCATTTGAATGGAAGTGGTGTAAACTCCCAACATATCAAACACCTGGATTAAATAGAGTACAGAAATATGGAGCAAAACAAAATATAAATTATTTGCAATTTACCATTCTTTCATTATCCTTGTCAATGTTCCCCTCCATTAGCATGAATAATTCAAACTTTCAAAAATAATTTGTGCCCCAGTATTTAATTGTAAAATAATTGACTATATTATGCAATATTTAAAATTGGGCTATGCCTGAAATTTAATTGTACTTCTATGTATTTAGATAAAATGAATGTATATTTGAAAGAACATTGTTAGATTCGAGCTACTCTCCTATGTTTATTAGTAATCACTTTAATTTGGTAGGATATCTAAATATACTTCTAACCACAGTCTTGATCAAATGGTCACACCTGAACTTCCTGTGAAGTTTGGTATCAACAAAAATTTTAATTTTCTCTTTAAAAAATAATTTTGTGAACTCCATTAAAATAGTACAATTAAGTTATTCATTGCCAACTCTCTGTCACAATCCAAACATGCAAAGATGATAGACGAAAGAGAATAAGAGAAAGGCAAAATATTACAACTAAGCTCAGAATAAGGCAGTCGTCACCATGGACTAGAAGCGCGAAGAAGGTGGTGGGACAGAAGTGGCCGTCGTGTTGGGTTCTCTGTCTAGTCATAGCCGGGGGCAGTCAGGAATCTGGTACCTGAAGAATAACTGGACTACAGAATGTGGGAACTGGCACCTGTCTCTCTGTTTGAAAATAGGGCCAATATGCGTTTCTATGCCCACGAAAGGAAGCTGAAAAAAGCTGCAATTTAATATTTTCTGAGGTTACAACTTATATCAAATGTCATGCCTGTGATGAGCTGAATGTATTCTCCCCAAATTCACATGCTGAAGGCTTAACCCACAGTACCTCAGAATGTGTTTGGAGATAGGGCCTTTGAAGAAGTAATTAAGGTTAAATGAGATCATTGGAGTAGGTCCTAATCCACCTTGACCATTGTATTTATAAGAGTTAAAGACACACACACACACACACACACACACACACACACACACACACACTAACAGTGGGAAGACCATGTGAAGACATGCGGAGAAGATGTCCATGTAGAAGCCAAGAGGAGAAGCTTCAGAAGTAACCAATGCAACTGACACGTTGATCTTGGACTTCTGGCCTACAAAACTGTAAGGAAACTCTTTGTCTCATATGGTCTTCTGCCATGTACATCTGTGTTCCAGTCTCCTCTTCTAAAGACATCAGTCATATTGGTTTAGGTTAATGATCTCATTTTTACCTTAATTATTTCTTTCAAGGCTCTTTCTCCAATTACAATCACATTGTGAGGTACTGGGGGTTAGACCTTCAACGGATGAAATTTCGGGGCACCCAGTCCATCCCCTAACACCAGATGTATCTTTAAATATCAGAACTATCCGAAACCAGGTTCCAGCAATGACAATGGAACTGTTTTGTAGTGACATCAGCAAAGAGGCACTGAGGAAGGCAGGCAAGCCTTGGGAGGGGACTCTCCAAATTTCAGCAACTATAGAGACCTGACCCTATGAGTGCATCAAAGCCCCTTTGGAGGAGCCCTAACTCACAAACTTGGTTAAGCTGCACCTTAGAAAAATTTGGGAAGAGAGTTAGTAGGAAACATATGCATTTCCTGTTAATTTGAACAAATGGAAGCTCAAATGAAACACCCCCTAAAAAATGACTTTTGTCCCAAAATGGGAAAGTGAAGCATGTCAATCACCATCTCAGAATGTGAATGCAACTTCTATTGCTGAAGGAGAAAAAAGTGAGAGGTGGAGAAGCTGAGAGGACAACTGAGAAGACTGGGGTTTAGAAGCTTGGCCTGTCTGCTTTCTGCGCACTGCTGGCAAATTGACGCAGCAGGGCCTGCTTGTGTTGAAGGGTGATTTGCATGCGAGGGGAGTGCTAGAAACAAGTATTTGTTGTAGTGCAATTCCTATACCATATTTTTAAAATTCCATATAACTTTAAGAATTTGCTTAAATATAAGCAAAAGGGACAGGGCCTTCATTCTTAGATACATTTAACCAAAGGGAGCCCACCATTGCTCACACAGTGTTCCCTGATAACTAATCAATATCTTTAGGTCAAGTGTACAAATGCAGCCAATGAAGAAGAGGCTCAAACATTTATTTATTTTCTTATTCAGGAAATACCGATGAATATACAACAGGAAGTGAGAGAGATGGGATTCTTGTTCTCACAGTATTTCTATTTGTGCCAAATAACAATAATCTAAGAAGGACTATTAATAGAGGACTATTTACAAAATCATGGGCAGAGTGAAGGGAAACCTATAAGCAATAATGCAGTACTCTGGGTCCAGCATTACACAGCTGTTGCCATCCTCAGTCTGGTAAAGGGGGAGAAGGTGGAGGGGGGAATAGACGTCTGGCCAGGCATCCTATCTCTGTAGTTCATCTGCGTGAATCAAGTGTACAAAGAAACTCATTCCCTTTTACACACACCATGCTGGACCCCACCTCAATTAATAACCTGTCCAAATATTTGATGTTTTATAGTAATGGCAAAGAACTTCACTCTCAAGGAATTTGGACACTCATAAATGAGATCAACACTTACAAATTTCAAAGCATTTGCTTCAAACACTCCCAAAGGGTCTCGTATGAAAGGCTGGGAGTTCTTTCTGGCAAGGATCGGCGATAATAACAGCTTAGTCAGGGGTGGCTCCCACAGCCTGTGCCTGGGTAAGAAGACTTCAAAAACATGGATTATGAGTTGAAATTTAGGCTCCCACTAGAAAAGAAAGCCTTTAAAAATTATCAAGGCCAGTAAAATGAACCAATATAAACTTTTTGTGTCGTTTTTTCAAAGCATCTAAAGAAAACACGCCAACATGGAGCTGCCCTCACCACCACCTTTCTTCTTGCCCCAGCTGTATCTGCCCTTGTTCTGAGACAATTACTGAAACTTTTTAGAATAGCCATTTATTCCCTTTGTATATTTTAAATGTCTTGAATACCCTTTAATCCATGGGCCTCAAAGTATTTTATAAACATTAATTTTCCCAACAAATATGTGAGGTTAAAACATAGTCATCCCTTTCCTCCCAATTGCTTAAATATAAGAAACACAACAATGATACGAAACCACACTCCTGGTCTCTGAGCAAGTCTGTTGCAGAACGGGATTCCGTTTGCCCAGTTGCTAGCAATCCTTGCAGTTCTTAAACCGCTGGAAAGAATAAGTCAGTCTTTTATTTTTTATTTTTCATTACCCTACCCTGATCATTGAGGAGTCTCCTAAGGGAACTCATGATTGTGGAGCGCATAATATGAGTCAGGCACTGTGCTTTAAACCAGCGATTCTCAAACGCACTGCCCATTCAGAGCACCTGGGGAGCTTTAACATGTCCTGATGCCCAAGCTGCACCCTACGCCAATCAAATCAGGAACTTTGGGGGTGGGGCCCAGATATCGGAATTTTTTCTTTTTCATTTTCCATGTGACTCCAATGTGCAGTCAAATTTGAAAACCAGTGTTTTAAATCCTTCCCACTTAAAGTGAGGAAGGCAGACCAAGTGCATCAACATTGTCCGGGAGCTCCTTGACCATGCAGAATGCCAGGTGCCACCCCAGGCCGAGTGAAACAATGATCACTTCAACAAGCTCCCACATGGTAAACACGCACACTGCGGTTTGGAAAACAAACAAGCAAACACTGCTTTAAATAATCAGATAAGCAAATGAGGTCAGTGACACTATCCCTATAATGTAAGTGAAGAAATGTGTTCGAAAAGGTCAAGTACAGCAGGTGCTTGAATAATGTTGTTTGATTCAACATCATTGTGTTATAAGGTTGATGAGAAGAAAAAGCATATTCTCAGCTGGGGCTACTGTCAGTGTGGATTTGCACCTTCTGCCCATGTGTGCGAGGGTTTTCTCCAGATACTCCATTTCCTCCCACATCCCAGAGACGTGCAGGTGAGGTTCACTGGGGTATATAAATCAGCCCAGTCTGCGTGAGTGGGGTGTGGGTGTGAGTGGCCCTGCGATGGAAAGGTGTCCTGTGCAGTCGGGGTCCCACCTCGTGCCCTGAGCTGTGGGGCAGGCTTTCGTCACCGCAACTGCAACCCTGAACTGGAACGAGCAGGTTGGAGAATAATTATCTTACTTGTTTTAATTAATCTTTCTTAAACGTATATATAGCTCGCATTTATTTCAGTGTTTAATATTAGAAGTGTTTTGGTTCTTTATTTAGAAGTTTGGTGATGTTTTTGTGACCAGAAATACTCTGCAGGAACTGAACTCCCACTTACATCAATTAGCCTGTGGTAAAATTGGTTTTGTTGTAAATTGTTAAGCTTAAAGTTGCAGTTTCCAAGAATCTATGGACGCCTTTAAGTGAAGACTTACTGAAATAATGCAGAGAGCTGAACACAGGTCTGATTGACTTAGAAGTTCATGAGTTTTTGACAGTACCAGTTTAAAACTGGGGAGAGGAGTCACAGACTCTTTGGAAAAGCTCATGAAAGCTTTGAAACCTTGCCCAAGAATTAATGCCAAAAAATAACAATAATAATAAGACTGTTATCTTTCTTAGTTATTGTTTCGGTATTTTTTATTTTATTTTTTTATCACCATTTATCCCCTCTACGCCCTCTTCCACCTCCACACCCCCCCACGACCATGCTGTTGTCCATGAGTGCTCTATCTTTTTTTTTCTTTTTTGCTCAACAGCCCCCAACAACCACCCCCTCCGCTGTCTGCCTGCTCTCTACCTATGAGTCTGTCTCAATTTTGCTTGGTAGTAGAGTTTATTCATTAAATTCCACGTATGAGTGAGATCATACGGTACTTGTCTTTCTCTAACTGGCTTATTTCACTTAGTATAATGTTCTCCAGGTCCATCGTGCTGTCGCAAAGGGTAAAATTTTCTTCCTTTTTACAGCAGAGTAGCATTCCATCGTGTAAATGTCCCACCGCTTTTTAATCTGCTCATCTACTGATGGACACTTGGGCTGTTTCCAGATCTTGGCTGTTGTAAATAACGCTGCAATGAACCTAGGGGTGTATATATTCTTTTGAATTCATGTTTCAGGTTTCTTCAGATAAATTCCCGGTATGGAGCTACCTCAAAAAAAAAAAAAATTAAAAATGGAACTGCCTTATGACCCAGTGATTCTACTTTGGGGGGAGGGGCACTTTGAAGGGTTTATCGTCCCAGAAGCCCTCCATGCAAACCCGTAGGTCCACAGACCACAGTTTGCGAATACCACTACTCCCATTCCCCTTTACCCACGACACCATGGCCTCTGTAATATGAATACTTAATTTCTGTTCACTTTAAAAGGAGATGTATAAAAAGGATCAGCTTTATCTTAGATGGACACACACACACACACACACAGCATCTCCTCCTTACAGCCCAAATTCTCTGCGAATTTTGCAATCAAAAGTCCTTTCAAAGGCACATTGACGAACGGTAACGTTACACGTGGACTCTTCCACACACCTGTTAGCAGTTGAGCCTAACTGTTCAGCAGATGGTACTGGTTTGGGATTCTTTCACTATATCTCATTATTTCTTTTCCATGGTTTTTTCTTTCTTGGAGCTGTGGTTGCAGTTTCTGCGCAATGTACATATATTTAAAGCTAAAAAGACGTACTTTGAAAGGACTCTGGAGAGAGACATAGAAGTTACTTCCTTGTGTACCATTTTGTAGTTGAATTTATTAGAACTGACAGTGCTGATTATTAGGTGTGGAAAAATCTAAGGGCAAGCAAAAAGTAGCTAATCGGCTATCCTTCATTTTTTAGGTCTCTTTCAAAACTTGAGGTAGTTTGGCTAAATTCATAAATATCTGATTTGCAGATAGTTATGGATTAGAACGCCAAGGAATATTGTCACAGGGAGAGAAAGATGCGTTTCCTCATTAGAAACCGTCTGAAGCAGAAGTACATGTGCCCAATGATTGCAAGATACCCTTGATGGAACATTCCAGAGAGTAAACCTTTTCAGAAGAAATATGAGGAAATGATAAAGGCAAGAGATTTTAAATGTATAGAATAGACAGAAATGGTTGCATACAAGAAAATTCACACACACACGTGAGAGGACTGTATATCAAGGAAATACTGAAGAGTGTGTATTTGCAAGTCTGACACGGCTCTCTTGAGTGTGCATTTACAGAAGCAAGACCAGTGACTACTCCGAAACTAGAATGCCACCTGAGATTGAACAAGTAGAGGTAGACACAGACCAAAGCATGCAACAATCATGAATCACATCTTAATAAATAAAATAAAAATGCAAGTCTTCAATTATATTTAAAATAATTCCCAGAGAAAGAAAATAATCCATCAAGCAATTTTATCTATGTAAAAAACTATTCTTAAAAGCACGTAATTGATGAATTTGCTTCTTTAAAAAACCTGGAAAATATGCCCTGGCTGGTTTGGCTCAGCAGTTAGAGCGTCGGCCCTGGACCAAAGAGTCGAGGGTTTGATTCTGGTCAAGGGCACGTACCTCAGTTGCAGTTCGTCCCCAGCCCTGTCCCTCTCTCTCTCCCCCACTCTATCTGAAGATAAATGGAAAAATATCCTCGGGTGAGGATTAAAAAAAATAATAAATAAAAAACCTGGAAAATAAAGTAGGTTCTCCTAATATTCTGACTTGGAAACATTTTAATTCTTTGCAGCCTCATAGTGCAACAGAATGCGTGTTTGAAACAAATACTTCAGAACATGAATGTGGCACTGGAATTAAGTTAAAAAATCAGGCTTGTGCTCATCTTCATCTAAATGAATTTTCATATTTAAGGACCACAGAGACCTAATAATAAGGCAATGTTTTATCAAACAGGACCTCCAAGGAGAGCTGTAAAGTAAGATATTCATAAAAAAATATTTTGAAATGGCTTTTTAAAATCATTCAATGGCAAAGTTCACTAAGATATTTAGTGCCATGATCACGAACTTTTATAGCGTGGACTCACATTCACTCTGCCTACATAGAACTCTCTCCCTTCGGACACCTACTGAATGTTGATTAATCATGCTCCACGATACATTTTTCCGGTTTCTCTTTGCCTGAACCACTCTCCAGTATCATTTTTTAGTCTCCTCACTCTTTGCCAAATGACTGGTGCTCCTCTGAACCCAGCAGATGGTCTTACAAGTACTACTCGAGCTGCTGACAAAGACTGTGGGTCAATGGCACTGAAAGGTGTTGGAAAACATTCTAACCGTCTGTCCTTAAATCTCTGGTTGGTAGTACACATTTCTTCTTCAACGAGAAAAGCAGATGTGTCGCTGGAGGTTATCGGTTTCACTGAGATCAGAGTACTCACTCTGTAGCTGATAGTTTGCTTTTGTCATTCTATCAACATATACATCATGTTCTTTTGCACACATTTAAAACATGTAGAGTCTATGTTCATTATAATAGACAATTTGCATGAATATTTATAACCCCAAGTTGAATAGTTAGAATTACATTAATTTGCATCATTTTTGATGGAGTTAGGTTTGGATTTACCTATTAGTGTTCTTATAAATCTCATTAATAGATGTAATAGAGGTCTCCTTAGCAATGTGCCCTCAAGTAATTCTGCAACCATAGCAATAGAAAGCATTAAAGTATCTTGAGACAATTTTCCTTTAAAATAGTGTCTCTCTGCCTTGCTAGATATTTATTACAACACTGTGTTTTATGTCTTTTTCTTTCTTACTGCAGAATTAGCAATGATATTGGCTTCAGAAAGGTATTGTGTTGAAAGAATGCCCAATGATGAAGAAAGAACATATTTACACACTCTTACTAAGGTGAATAGCATATTTATAATAACTTATCAGAGTAAATACATGCTGACTTAAAGATTATGATCTTCAATAGAATTAGATAAACATCTATTTCATAGTCTAAGTTGTATTTTTTGGCTGACACTTGAGCTGTTGCTAGCATGGAGGAGAATATCTTTTGAAAGACTGAATGAAAACAGAAGGTGATGACCAAAATAAAAATTTGTATCCATACTTTGCTAATTTTATATGTTTTACCACATTCTCCTCCAAAATCAAATATCTGAATCCAGACGAACCTGACCCCAACAAAGAGGCAGTGAAGTGGTGGAAAGAGTTTGAGTCAGACTAGATTCTAGTCTTGCTTCTGCTACCATCTAGTTGTTATGACCTTGGACAGGAACCTTAGCTTTTGCGGAATTCTGTTTCCTTATTGTAAAACCATGCTTGTTGGACAGATGATCTCTTCAGTCCCTTCCAGCTGTGTCCTTCAAGGCATCAACAACTTTGTAAAGCCTTTAGAGAAAAGAACCAGGTAGCAGCTATTCTGCCCCCCTTCTTACCTAGTTACTCGTTATGTTACCGGAAAGCTCATATTGTAATTGGTACAAGTGGGGTTCTTGGGGTACCACTGGAAGAAACATTTCCAGAGGCCCCCATGGGAGGATGACATATGGTAGAAAGTTTTATTTTCATGGAATTGTACCCCTGGGTTTCCTAAGTCCAGTCATGAAAGAAGTGTAGCTGGGGTTTCAGTAGAGCTAGAAACAAAGCCAGTGTTCAGGGTTTCCTTTCCATATTGGAGCTGGATTCAGTTCAGCATCAGGCTAGTTACAGTCTCTTAGTCCATTGGGTGGGGGGTCCACATGGCCATGGGCCACGTGGATGAATGTAAGGACACAGAAGCAAAAGAGTCCTATAAGCCTAGAGTCACTTGAGTCCCAAGAGAGCCAAAAGAGAACACTTCTTTGTTCAGGGAACTAAGTATCCCAAATCTTTGTGCCCTTGCAGTGGCCACATCCATTCTGGCCAACCATCTCTGTCCCCAGGTGTGATTGACCCTATATACCTTCGCTAGTCCCCCCAACTTTACCAGGCCTGAATCTATCTTCCCTTTGTTGGACCCCTGGGGAGTGTAAAGTTGTAGCTTCCTGGTGAAGCTGCACAAATGACATGCCTATAATAGCTGGCCTTCCCTTTGCTCCTTTCCTGTTATTAATAACTAATTAATTACAATAGTATCAACATGAGGCAAGGTTCATTAGAATTTTTGGAAATGTAAGGAGTATGGAGCAATGCAAGACAACAACGAGAGACAACATTCCACAGTTAATTATCTCTTAACCCATCAGTCTCTGTACCCTGCTGCCTTCTACTCTGGGTCTATATTCTTTATCTTATTTATCTTTCATTTATTGACCCACACTCAGAGTCTCAACCTCAACCCAAAGGACACCTTTTTACTATTATAAAATTTCAAGGGGCAGCACATGGTATTTGTAATTTCTCAACCTGTTGGTTGAGAAAATATACTTAATCAACATTTAACAAACGGTTTTTTGAGTACCCAGGAGCTTAATGGAGTGTAAAAGCAGATTCATGGAGTTTACACTGTAGTCGGGAGACATAAAATAAAATAATCACATAGGCAAAAGTAAAATACAAAATGATAAAGAGACACAATGACTTTAATAACTTTTATATTTTATTAATCACAACACCTCCCACATGCATTTAAAAACAGCATGTTTATGTATGTGAAGCGTATCATGTGTTCAGACTATGGTTGGTGTATCATTGCAGGCCCTTTATAATAGAAGTTCTGCCCCAGGTTAGGAATGTCTACATTGTGTGGCCATTGTGTCCCGACCTAGAATGTAAGCTGATTGAGGACAAACATCTTGCATATTTATCAAATATTTGCCAAATACATGTACTGTGATAAACTGCTTGCTGCTACCTCTGACAAACCCCATATTAATTATTCACTCTATTATCTTCACTATGCTAAATGCTGATGAGAGGCAGGGGAGAGTGGGGGTGAAAAATGGGTTCTGCATTGGTCAAGCTGACAAAACCACCACCATTTGGTATCTGTACTCTCTGGGATGTATGCCTTCTGCCAGGTAAGGGGACACAGGTATGGATGAAGTATTCCAGTTTTAACTACCTCAGCACAGAACTGTATTATCATGTAAAATAAACCACCCATTGCTTCTGTCTTCCCAAACACATTGGCTATCTTTAGCGCCTAGCATGGTGCCCACTCAATGAATTCTTATTCAATGAACCAATGGAATGTATAAAAGCAAATTCTTTGCAGTCCAGCATTACAAAGGGATTTTTAGTCCTTTCTACCAGGACCCAACAGACTCTATAGCACTGGCAAAAATATTTAGTATCAGCCACCACCTGGAAATATTGCAAACAGGACTTGGAATCTCACATTGATTGTCTGTGAAGTGTTCCCATGACTCTGGAAAAGGAGGTGACTGGTGGCTGTCCAATGGCAGCTACCTCATTGTGTGTCCCTCTAATAAAACTCAGTCCTATTCTTGGTTCTTGAAGGAATAAGAGAAGCCTGCTATGTCTTGCCAATACTGAGTTTATCTCCTGCCATTTGAAAGGAAGGGTAACAGAAGTTCTTTCGACAGAGTGAAATATTCACACAGACACCCAACACACACAAAAGAAGGAAATATTGCTTTTTGCAAAGTAAATAGTTCTGTTACTGGTCAAAATTCTGGAATTTTGGAATAAAACTGCCTTATATTTCCAAGGGTCTTTGAGTTTTCAAAGCCCTTTTTTATGAGTGGTCTTATTTGATCATGAAAACACCATGCAGGAGTTTTTATTTGAGTAGTGAGGAGAGTATTCATGGGGTCACACAGCAATGGAGAGCTGGAACTAGGGAGAAACTAGGCTTCTGACTTCGAACCAATGCCCTTTCAACATCACATCCTGATTCTTATCTCCAAATCGATGACGATCCTTTTGACCCTGGGTTGTGGTTTGGGCACGATTGCTTCCACCTTTGAGATTACTGTCAAACTTGGTTATTGTCTCCAATGCTTGTATTTAAAATGGCCACAGATGGCTAAATCTAAAGGGAACAGTCAATAAAAAGACAGCTGAGAGAAGACCTCTATCTTTCTACATTCCCTCCTGTAAAGTCAAGAGCAGTTTCAGACAGTGGACAGATAGCCAGTCTTTTCAAGCTATAATGCAAGCTACCTACAAAATAAACAAAAAAACAACTTGTTTATTTCTTTTCAGGGGAAATTAACATTATAACTGTTTCCTCCTAAAATCTAAATGTTCCCAACCTCTTATTCACCATGTTGCTGGTTCTGAAAATGGTTTCAATTTCCAATTTTTTTTTTCACAAACACTAAAACTTAACCTGTTTCTTTTTATTCCAAAACATTTATAAGAAATTCACAACTCAGCACAATAAACAGATGGCATTCTACCTGTCCTTCCTAAAATGACACTCTGTGCATTATAGGACTACCGATTTTTTTTGGTTTTACTTCTTCAGTTCTTAGGAAAAGGACATAGAATGTATAAATGGTTAATAATAATTAATCATATTTAGTTTGCATTTAAATCAGGCTACGTGTTTTAGTTATGCAGCAGCACAGTGCAATGCTTACATAGGTGTTCAATAAATATTTGGTGAATGATTGATGCAATGCTCTGTGAGTACACATTGTCTTTGTCCTGCTGTATATCTTTCAGTAGAGAATATAAAAAGAGAATTATAAAGCATAGAGTAGAGAATTAGGCCTTTGAAGACAAAGATTCTAGTCATTAGCACTATATAATGAAATGACTTAGGGCAAACTGCTTGACTCACCAGGCCTTTGGATTTCTTAACAATAGACTAAGCATACAAATAAGAATTTAGATGGTCTCTAAGGTTACTTCTAGTGCTAGTATTTTCTAATTGCAGATTGAAAAACCATCAGCCAGAG
The DNA here is from genome assembly GCA_030848825.1 of Tadarida brasiliensis. Classification (NCBI taxonomy): domain Eukaryota; kingdom Metazoa; phylum Chordata; class Mammalia; order Chiroptera; family Molossidae; genus Tadarida; species Tadarida brasiliensis. Next base: position 82,654,378 of record CM061258.1, on the reverse strand, counting down.
CAAAATATTGCTCTCACCAGAAAATAAATGTGGAATGAAAGGGGATCCCAGAAAAAGCTTTTAGATTTTTAAGTTTAAATGTGCCTGGGTGGGGGTGGGGAGGGTAAGAATATTGAAGAGTCTAATTGAAGACAAAAAGAACTTCCCAGAGTCTGATAGAAATTGCTTTTAGCACATTACCATCCGCTACAGAGCCTTATAAAAGATTGTAGAGGAAGAAGCTACATGTAGACTCTAAGGACAAAGGAAAGGTGCTGAGGAGAGCTGAAGTTTCTTTGTCTTTAACAAAGGAGATGAGGGGAAGGAAAAAAATCTATGATGAACTGTTCTGAAGTCTCAGAACTTAAGGAATGACTAATAGACATCCCTAGGAGTACCAAACAGAAGACAAAATGCCATTCATGGAAAGGGAACCCAACACAGGGCTCTTAATTTTTTAACGAACTGGCACTTCAAATGAGTTTCAACCAGACACCAAAAAGCTAGATCTGGGATCCCAATAAGAAAGGACTGTGCTCTTACAATGGCCACAAAGAAGCTGAAGAAGTTACCTCAGCCTTCGAGGAGAGGATGGAAAGAGACTGCTAGCTGCACCCTAACCCTGGGGGGCAGCACCTTGAAACTCAGAGAGTAAGTAACAACCATCTGGAAGGAGCTGAGTCTTTAACCCAGCACCAGGCTGTGGAGGCTTTATCTGCTTCAGCCTGTGATCCTGACGGTGCAGATTTTTCTCCCACTGTGCTAGAGCACTTGAAACAACCATGCAGTTATGTGTGTGTGAGAATTCTGTGGGCAGGAGCACGGCAGGAGAAGAGAAGAAGCAGAGAAGAATGTGACTCTGCAATATGATCTTGGAAGGAGACATTCTCTTTCTTCCTCCACCTCCCATCACACCCCTTCTCCTTCCTTTGTTTCCTCAGGATGGCAGAGAAAATGGAATAGTATATAGGCCAGAGATCACTTAGGCCTGCCAAGTAATCCCTTGGCTCTGTCTCTGGGGTGGGCGTCTCACTAGCTCATAAAGTTGCCCATCAAGAAAGTCATAGATCCCACTCAGACACCCGCTGTGCACCCATTGTGTTTAAGGTTAGGTTTTTTTAGGGGATAAAAATATGAGCAAGACATTATAATTACTATAAAAGACTTCCAGTCCAGTGGGGAAAATAAAACAATGAGCAACTAAGATAAAGTAAACAATGTGCCCTGTGTGTGAGGTTGAAACAAAGACCTAGAGCAGGAAGGGTCAAGATCAGGTCTGGGGTGACTGGAAAGGCGGGGTCACAAGGAGAAGTGTGAGAGCCAAGCTTGGAAGGATTATCTAGGTCCCTCCATTCTTGGCCACCACCTTCTTCTAATCTCTACTCTTCTCATCTCTTGACTGGGAATCTCTAAGACTCCCACATGTATTTCTACTGCCTCCTATTAATTCTCTTCTCAGGGGCCCAGAGTGACCTTTTTAAAATGCAAGTCTTATACCAGTCCACTGTTTTCAAACTTTCCAATTGTACTAAGCATAGAGTTCTAGGTTCATAACTTGGCTTACAAGGAGGCCTTCCCCGATCTGGCTTCTGTCTACCTGTTAGCCTCATTTGAGCCCCCTTTCCCAGTGTGGTCTAGCTCAGTCTTGCGGGTCTTCCTTATACCTTCCAATCTGCCCTAGGGCTTTTCCGTTTTCCATTTTCTCTGCCTGGAATGTGATTCTCTCTTCCTCCTTGCTTAGTTAACCCCTGCGCCATGCTCTCATGCCTCCCACATTCCTTTCTTGACATAGCCACCTCCCCTGCTCCCACGGGGTCAGGATCTCTCATGAACTGTTCCTGTGGCACTCTGTGCTTTTCCTTCCTAGCACTTATAATGTTGATAAATACATGTTTATTT